>OX244044.2:12158612-13429781 GCA_945859785.2 Tridacna gigas
AAGTTAAAAGGCTGACGATCATGCCATTGGGTTATATTGTTTTTCTTGAGCTGTACATAGCAGCCACATTCTTACAGTCCACTGTGGACAAAAATTGAACCCAGATAGCAACAAATACAAATTATTTCCAAAGGACAAGTAGATTACTGAGTCAAATATTGGTGTGTGCTCCAGAGACATTTCAGTCCTATGATCATGAAATTGCCAGGCTGTTTGTCTTAATAATATTTTTTGACAAAACTGAAAGTAGGTCACCAGGGGTTAAAAGAAAAAGGTTGTCACTAGGTCAAATCAGACAGAACCGTAATAGATCTAGTACTGTAGAATCCATTTATTTTCAGTCCAGTACTCACGGAACTTGTCAGGCTTAGATTAGATATGGGTGAGTTGCAAAAGAGTATTTTTGGCCTAAAAGTTTGTCACTAGATCCAATACCAGAAGACAAAGTTCAATTGAGTTCCATACTGATGTTGCCTAAATGGTCCGCTTGTAAAATTGTTCAAGTGGTTCAGCTCTGTTTCTATAAACTTCACAGAAGCTTCAGAACTGAGTAGTAACATTTCAAAATAACAGCCTCTGAAACTATATAAACAATTATACCCAAATTTCATATCTAGCATCCTGTATTTGGAAAGGACAATTATTGAAATTAAACGATATATGTATAACCATGTTGTCCAATTTTAGAAAATTTGTGTCATATAAAACAACTTGCTCTAAATCTGGGGAGAAAATGTATTCCCTATTCTACTGAAATTATTTAGAATGCTTGTTTTAGCAAAATGTGTAAGAATGAAGATATACATGTAAGTTAAGTCACCCAGATTCTGCACTAGAAAAACATTTTTATCAAACTAGAACCATAATTTTTGTCCACATTCTTTACAGGCATTATCAAGCTAGGGAGGAACTGTAAATATTGATTTAACTTAGACTGTTATTACGTCCCATTGAATTTCGGGGTGTGGGGGGAGATATGGTTTTCATGTTGTCTGTCCGTCCGTCTGTTCGTCCGTCCGATCTTCCGTCCATTCAGACAGATATGTTCTAAAATCATTGACGAAAGTTAATGAAACTTCATACATATGGTCCTCATGATAGTCCGCCGATACACTTTTTTTTTAAAATGTAATGCCTTGTCATGGAAAAAGGGCGCTTGATGTCTTTCGGTTGTATTTTGTTTTTGTTTTTAAAGCGGTGTCATAGCAAAAGGGGGTTTGATGTATATTTCCATTCTGGACCAATCTCTTTAACTACTGGACAAAATTTTATGAAAATTCATATTTATATTGTTTATCATAAGTCACAGACAATCAGTATTTGTTTTTATTTAATGAAATTCCCTATCATGGAAAAAGGGGGTTTAATGTATATTTTCACCAATAACCAAAAAAGTTGATTTACATGCAAAACAAAATACCTCTTATAATTATGTTTCTATAAAAAAAAAAGTTTTTTTTCGGAGGTGGATATCATTTCAACGAAAAGCTTGTTTTGTATTGATTGTACCTTTTGAAAACCATTTTTTAAATGAAGTCGCCTGGGGTAAGAGACTTTGAACTTTTTAAACCTGTTCCTTGTGCCTAAATTTTAATTCTCACCACATATATTTGTTTTAATGTAAATTTTTAATATGTCTGTAATTTTAGGATGACAACTTAGAAATATGCTTGCATATAATACTGTCTTATAGTTGAGTTATTTTGTATCTCGAATGCGTTTAATAGATTTGAACAAAAAGGGGTGAAAACTTCTAACCCATTACCATCCAGGCGACTCTCGGGACTATCAGTCCTTTGATTTTATACTACTACAGTTTCTAAAATGTTTTAAGCCCCGAACATTCCAAGATAACAACCTAATGTTTACACCAGTCCGTGGGCCTTGACCTATAACCTATGCAGATTGACCACTCGCTATGCTGTCTCGAAGAATCTCGTCATTTGATTGGTTTAATTCTCTTTGTGCCTGTTCATTAACATCAGCTGATCTTCGTTTTCTCGAATACCCAACCCGAACAATTTGATTGGTTGAATCGTCAAACGCGAATACCTCATTTTCTATAATTAGTTTGTCATAGCTAATAATAGCATACGCGCCGTTGTTTCTGGCTTCCACCAATCGTTTTCCTAATTCCCGCCTACACATTCTCACTCTGTCCGAAAAATCCTCGTGCACTAACACTGACGACCCTTTACCGAGACATCCCCTTGCTCGTTGCAGAATAGCACAACGATCTTTATAACGTGAAAATTTCACAATGATCGGACACGTATCCTTTTCCCTGCCTCTCAAACGATGCGCTCTTTCAATTTCTATGTCGTTATGATTCGTCATCTGTAGTTTATCGTCTAGAAACTCTCTCACCCTTAACTCAGTCTGATCCCAACTTTCATCGTAATGACCCTTTATCCCGACAATTCTTAAATTGTTTCTCCTGGAATGACTTTCTAATTTGTCCATTTTCTCCGACATTTTCCTTAGCTGACTTTTAATTTCACAATTCTCCCTCCTAAGTGCTTCGTTTTCTTGTTTCAATTCTTGAACAGAACTACTCAAATCATCCATTTTTACGTTTAGAGATGATAAGTCAGACCTTAACTCAGTTTTCATATCTTGCAAAAATATCATAAGTTCATCATTTTCATTTTGTTTATGGGTTTTTCTAGTTGTAATAGATGATAAAACAGGACTGTTGGAGGCCTGTGATGATAGCAGAGGGGATGCTACATCAGTCGCGGAGATATCTGCAAAGCTCAATGTCTTCTGCTTCTGGCCTTTTGGTGGACCTGGGTTAACCTCTACATCCCCACCCAGTATAATCAGCATGGAGAGGAAAAAGGCTACTCGGACTGTTGTACTTACGGCTACTCTGCTGACCCGGAGTATCTTTATTGTACTTCGACACCTTCTAGGCATCATAAAGCACCCAATTCTCATCCTATAAATAGTCAAACTAACGCCCATTTTCATTTATTTCGATTTTTTCTGCACGTGGTTTTTTCGCACACCATTTTCCAAGGGACGCAACTCTCCAGGTGGTCGTTAACTTGCCGTAAGGAAATTGTGAAAGGGGCTTTAGCAAACCACGCTTGGGGGCACTGTGGATGAAGGGAAGATTGCTCGCATTTTTCTCTTTTGCTAAGATATTCAGAAGAAATATGGCGGGGAACTACTTGTAGCGAGCGGTTCATTCTGTCGTCATAGAGTTAAACAAATTTGAGCCATGCTCTGGCAAGAGGGGGCTTAATGCATTTCCGTGATGCATTATACCAACCAAGCCTTTATAATACATGTAATCATGGATCCATAATAGCCACTTTTTTTCTTAAATAACCGACCAAGCAAGCCTTCATATAATTATAGATCCATAAAAACCACTTTTTTTCCTTAAATAACCGACCTAATCATGAGGTGGACTGGTTCTTTGACATACAGAAAATTGACCAAGATCGAAAAGTTTCGGCCCAGGTCGACCTAGGTCGATACCTTTCGCAGACACATTAAGTCCCCTTTTCACACAGCATGGCGTAGTTTTATGATTTATGCCCCAATTTATATTGTCTATCACTCGTAGGGGTCCTGCGTGGCTGAGTGGTAAAGTGTAGGACTCGTAACCTGGAGGTCACGGGTTCGAGCCTCACTGGATCCACTGGGTTTTTCGTGGGAGTGTCCTTGGGCAAGACACTTCAGAGCCCTAGCCTAGTACTGGTGAAACCCAGGAAATACATGAATATGTGAGCTGTCGCCGTGATATGACTAAAATATTATTGGAAGCGGCATAAAACACCATTCAATCAATCTATCACTCGTAACTTTCTGTTACATATTACCTATCGCAGACTACTCTTTGCGTCTTACATATCCGGACCTCATTAACCCTTTGCCAAACAGTCCCGAGTTTTAACGACCCGGAGTGAGAAAGCGTTTGAAACATTGTAGAGAAGGGAGAAAATGCTTGTGGCCAGCATTTTCTCGTTCCCCCTTTTCCACTGTGTTTTCAGCAAATTGAAATAAAGGTCCATTTTTTTTTCAGAGCCACACCTAATTTGTCACCTGCAAATGTTATCCATTTGGATAAGTCTAAAACATTTTCGTTTGGTGAAGAGTGGAACGGTTTTAGCGCTCATGGTGAACTCATTTCTTTTACCACAATATTTTTTCGCAGACTTGTGAATCATTTACCTAGGTAGCGTACAGGACTTTTGAACATGAGGTCGCCGGGACGATCCCCGGCTTGGCCAATTTATTCTTGAGGATTGATGATCGTCATCGCGACAGGAATCATTTCTCTCTCACCGCTGACCATTGTTTCGACAATGGTTATGTGGGAAAGCAGCCAGTGGCTTGGAAAGAATATTTTGCAGAGTACTGGTAAAATAAACTCCAGTACAGCATGCATAGTAGCACTGGCCGCCGTGATATAAGTGAAATAATTTTGAAAACGGCGTTAAACACCATACAATCAGTCTCTCTCTCACCACTTTCTATTGTTTCGACAAAGGTTATGTGGGAAAGCAGCCAAAACACCAACCATCTACTCTCTCGATATGGTCTCACGAATTGAGTACGCTGGCGAAATAGAATTTCTCTTCTCAGTGCCCAACACACTGAAAACTGACGTCACTAAAACTGACGTCACTGAAACCTTGGTGCATGAAATCACAGCGATAGACGTTCGATGTAGTTTTATTGAATTAAACATGGATTTAAGCAACTTTAAGGTAAGTAACTATTCATTTTATGATTTATTGGCAAAATTAAACCGACCATTAGTTGCCTGAAACGACCATTAATTTATCTTTTTAACGTTACACATGTTCACGATTTGTTTACATGCCAAAGGGATGGCTCGTTTTAACCCTTTCAACGTGTTTTTCTACGCCATGGAGAGGTGTAGCATGTGTATGCAGTATTGTCCGAATCATTTGACCGTAGTCGAAATGATGTCATGGACCTAATTTCAGACTGATATTGCCATTAAATTAGCCTATAAGAGTTTTGCTTTTCTGAAAAGGTTAAGCATTGTCTTGAACCTTTCTATTTGCTGATGGCAAGCTATTGATAAGATATTTACAACACAAAATTGTCAGAATTTAACAAAGGCATCGCTTGTGTGAATCGGCTCTGAATATGTGAACAGGCTCTGAATATGTTGTTCGGCACCAATAGATTAGGGTATCCCTTCAAAAATTTAGTTATAGCTTACCTATTTGAAACATACTATATGTTTTCCCCTTAATACCTTTTACTCCAAAATTAATGTACAAATTTGTTTGATGAAACGTGACCAAATTTCTGAAAATATAAAAGATTGATATTGTCACAATTGAAAAATGCTATATAACATTAGTCTATTTGAATTTGAAAATACTGTTGTGTAGCTTTTGACTAGCCGAATGGTCTAAATGTTACATAATTTGTAATGCATACGCTGTAAGTGCAGTCCACACATAAACACACACAATGAAAAGCAATAGCATCTTCAGAACGCTATTTGGTCTTCAAGTAGTCATTCAAACGCTAAATGGCAAATGTACCGATCGTTGCAGAGATACTGAATAACAAGAAACATCTTTAAAAAAGATACACGGCGTAAGAGATTCTGGAATATCAATATTGAAACTATTTTGTACTTTAATATGAAGTAAAATAATGAAAAGTAACCCCAAGAGCAATTGCATCATTTTTCCTCTCTGTTTTTCATTTTGTTGAAAGTTGCACTGGGTTATTGGGTAACGCCTATGAAAATATTAAATTTCCAAATAGCATTAGAAGAGAATCATTCTCTGCTACATTATTTTGCTATAGAATGAATCAAGACCACGGGGTTTCGATTAGCAGTAGCAACGCTTGTTAATAGTGGTTTCAGAAAGGTGTGGGCAAATATGCCACCAGGGCCCCACCAAATAAACGTGCACATTTATTTCCAATCGCAAATTACCATTTGTTCATTCTTCATCAGTACCAAGATGTAATAAGGTACGCCGACAAAATGTGATGTCTTCATGGAAAATTTGATCTTTTTAGAGACAAAATTTTATCCAAGTACACATGCATATCACAGACGCCTAATCAGAAGAGGGCTAGAGAACAAAATGTACAAATGGACAATTAACCAATGATTGATTTGAGATCTAAATTACAAATTCACCGCTCGTGCCAGAGATCATAAAGAAGACAAGAAAATTGTGTCTTGTTTTTTTTTTTTTTTTTTTTTAATTTATTAATAAACATGAAGTTATGACCTAAAATTGGATGTGCCCGACATTTCGTTTCAGTTTTACCACATCGACGTATTCCTCTTATATACTGAACGCCAACAGAAACACTCACGACAAGTAAATCTCAATAAATTAGCTCCAAAACAGCACAATCAAAATTCCACCATTTCATTTGGTTGGTTGATTGATTAAATGATGTTTACGCCGCTTTCAACATTATTTCAGTCATATTACGGCGACAGCTCACATATGCATGTATTTCCAGGGTTCCACCAGTACTAGGGGCTCTGAAGTGTCATTTCATTGGTAGAACATTCTTTAAATGTCAAGTCTATCAAAGCAAACTGGGTTTATTCATGGCCATTATTCCATAATGTTCTCCAATGTGGTGACCAAACCGTCAAAACTAAAGTTCACAGATAGTCAGCATCGAGTATGACCTCCATCAGCTGCAGTACAAGCGGAGTCATACGTCGTCTGTCGTCAACTTCTACACTTAAAATTGTGTACGCTCTAGAGGCCACATTTTCAGTTCGATATTCATGAAACTTGTTTCTCGATGGAGTTACATTGTGTCAAAAACTAGGACACTATGTCAAAAAACAAAACAAAAAAAAAAAAAAAAAGTGTACACTTAAGAAGCCACATTTTCAGTCCAATATTCTTGAAAGTTGGTCAGAGTCTTGATAATATCTTGAACGAGTTTGAAAACGGGTTATGCAGGGTCAATATCTAGGTCACCAGGTCAAATTTTTGAAAAATCTTGTGTACGCTATAGTGGCCACAATTTCAATCTGATAATCATAAAACCTGGTCAGAATGTCTGTCTTAATGATATTTCGAAAGAGTCTGAAAATGGGTCAATAGGGGTAAAAAACTAGGTCACATCTTAAGAAACCTCGTGTATACTCTAGAGACAACATTTTCAGTCCAATAGACATGAAACTTGGTCAGAATATTGTCTAAAAGTCGTGATACATGTATCCCTGACCAGTTTGAAAAATTGGTCATGTTAGGTAAAAATCTAAGTTATTCTAGAGGCAACATTTCAGCCAAATACTCCTGAAAATTGGTCAGAATGTTTGTCTCAATAATATCTCGGACAAGTTCGAAAACAGGTTATGCCGGGTCGAAATCTAGGTCACCAGGTCAAGTCTACCAAAACCATTGTTTACCCTTTAAAAACTACATTATCAGTCTGATTCCTCTGAAACTTGGTCAGAAAGTTTGTGTTAATGATATCTCATACGAGTTCTAAAATGGATCACATGTGGTCAAAAACTAGTTCACTAGGTCAACTCTTAGAATATACACTCTGGAGGCCACATTTTCGGTTATTTTTATTTTGAAAGATGGTCAAAATGTCTGTCTTAATAATACCTTGAAGGTGTCTGAAAATGGGTCAGGTCCATTTAAAAACTAGGTCAACCGGTAAAATCTTATAAAAACTTTGTACACTCTAGAGGGCACATTTTCCGTCCAACACTTACTAAAGTTGGTCAGAATGTCAGAATGCTTTGACGATAGATCAGATGAGATTGAAAAAAATTCACATCGGATCAAAAACTAGTTCATCAGGTCCAATATTGGGAATAAAAAACGTGTGTATACTGTAGGGGTCACATTTTCTCTCCAATACTCATGAAGGGTGGTCAAAATGTTTGTCTCAATAAAAATCTACAATAAGACTAAAATGGTCTATTTTTGGTTTGAAAAGTAGGTCTAGAAAAAGTTTGTGTACAGTCTAGAAGCCACATTTTCAGCCCAGTACACATGAAAGTTTCTTAGAATGTTTGTCATATTGTCTCGGAAGAGATTAAAATGGGTCATGTTTGGGCAAAAGACTCAGGTGAGCCCTCTTGTTAATCTGTTGTATCAGGGTGTTACGGAAGATCACTCCTGCCATACGGCATAGCGTCTTCCCATATATAATCAATACCTGACGACTGCGTTAGGGAGAATTCTCTCTAGCCCAGGGGTTAGTGTATTGGTCTTTTAAACCTTAAATATTGAGGATCCTTGCCGCACGGGTTGGAATCCCAGCCGGAGCGGTTGATATCTGAGCTATGCATTTGTTACGAACTTTCATGTTCGTAAGACAGGGAGAGGTAAAATAAGTGATAAACAAGTGTAGGCATTGAAACAAAGTGGCTTAATCTCCACCTTTCACGCCCCCCCCCCCCCCCAAGTTTTATTTGTAGGCTGTCCAGTGCTTTCGTCCACTTCAATGACCTGAGATTTTCCTCATTAACATCAGACAGATATTTTAACTTCTAATTATTTTTTATACAGGTATTTGTTTAATTTACTGCTTAAATTCGTTATTAAAGCTGAAAAGACAGCCTGAAGTGCCTCTGATCAGACGATGTCAAACTGAGATTTTGTTGTGTCATGGGTTTTCGCATTTTCTCGCTGCAATCTATTTTTATGTAAGTTAATTTTTGGATGGATATTTTACATAGATTTGTCAATAAAGGTAGCAGGTAACTTAAAAATCTGTCATTTTACACTAGATAAGCGGATCAAGATCATTGTCACGCTTAGCTGTGATAACGATAGGCCTGGTTTTCTATATGCCCTTTTTCCGACTGAGTCGTCCTTCGGCGATTGGAGTGTCCGTTTTATAGGCAACGCTGCTTCTTTGACCTTCTTTTTATGTTATGTGGACCCATATGTTGTAGAAAAGAGTTTCTTACACGATGATCAACGTTTGGGTTTTTCTGACTCAGTGATCAATGTTTGATTCTTCCGCATTTGCTATACGAATACATGGTCTTCAGTTTTACATCTAGTTGAGCCGAGCCGAGACCTGGTTTACATCTCTTCTAAACTCCCGGAAAAATTGTAAATAGCCGTCAAAGGATTTTTTCAGTATGACATTACCGTGTTAGACTTCGTAATTGACCTTCCATATTTGGGCTCACATTTTTTTCCCCTGAATGTCGGAAACTCAGCTCTAGGGAAATCTTTGCGTCCTTGGGACGGACATATTTCGTTGTTTTGCGTCTCCATCGGCGATTCTGCCTCCAGGCGGTAGGTTAGCTTTATCAGGCCAAGCCGGAAGGTCAAAATCCGAAAAGGAGTGCTTTTCGCGAAAAGAAGTCATGTTGACCCCTTTTCGCGAAAAGGACTGAAGATTTCACGTAAAGGAGTTAGGGAAGATGACTCAATGATGATGACTCCTTTTCACGACAAGGACTGCAGACTTTACAAAATGAGTCAGCCCTTTGCACAAAAAAAACTCTAAATTCTATAAAAAATACTCCTCAAATTATGGCGAAAAGATTTTTTTTTTGTATGTTGTTTCAACATCGTTTCAGTTATATATCCCGACGGCAAATGCACATACCTATGCTTTACGGAAGTTCCTGCTAACAGTACTTCGCATAATATTCTTACCAAGGCACTGGCTGCTTCTCTAGACAACCGTTATCGAATAAATGATCAGCAGTGAGAATAATTCCTGATAACTGATAACTGACCATAATCAATCCTTGGACATAAATTCCCCAATCTGGGGATTCGAACCATCCACTCCTGATCTCAAGTCCTGTGCGCTACCGGGCTTGGCTTTACGAAAGGAACTTTTCACTCCTTTCCGCACCCTTTTCACTCAACAAAAAATATACTTTTTACAACAGAGATCCTTTTTACAGTGAGGACTCCTTTTTAGTTGGGACCTGTCTACATGTCACAACTAGAGAGACCGCTAACCCGAAGTTTAAAATGGCACAAGGTTATGCCAACTTCCAGTGACGTTTCCATACTGCTGTATATTTCATAATGTATTAATGCGTTTTTTAAGTAAATGGATTTCATAATGACGACCGACTGCAACATTTCGTCTGTCTGTCAAACGAGTATTTTGTGTTCATTGAAAAAAAAAAACAACAAAAAAAACGCCAACCTATTTCAGAATTTCATAAGTCATAAAAACCTTTTTTAACATTACTTTTGTTGTTTAAATGCGACAACAATCAGGCGACAGCTGCGCCCCGTTTCGCCACCATTCTGTCAAGTTATTGAACGTGAAGGTCCAGATCGCGCATAACCAATTTTTTTTTTTTTTTTTCTACCAAAGCTATTAAGTGCCATATTCCATTTATTTAGAAATATTCATGAATGAACAACCTTGTAAGAAATACATTTATCAACTTGATAATAAAAATGATTTTACGTGATGATATTATTCTAAATATGTCTGATTTAGTCTGAATATGGATGCCTCATGATGAGAGAAGCATACCAAGATGTGAAAGAGAAGGGTTTTGCTATAAGGCAAGCTGCAAGGGTGTACACGGCTTACCGGAGTCTATACTCCGTTGGTGGCTACACTCCTTTGGAGACCCATCCATATTCAATGCATTTGCAGACGACAATTTCAGTGTGGCTCAAATGATGAACTACCTTTAATTGAAAAGAAAATGCTGGTTACCATCATTTTCTTCTTTTCCCGCAATGTTTTCAAAAGGCTTCTTCCAAAGAGTCGCTAAAAGTCGGCATTTTATGGTATAAAGTGAAGGGTTAGGCATGGTTTGCATTGATGTTTTAGTGATTTTAATTTATTTTGTATTTATGACAATTTGCATATATTCCTGATTACCGTATTTGCTTGGACTTGAATATTCCTGTGTACTGTACGTGTATTTGAGTTCTAGCTCACCTGTTCCATCATAAGAAATTTAGCATCTATGATTCCATTTTGTCTGCTTCAGTCATGTTTGCTTGTCTAAACATATTTTTGTGCCTAACCGTAAGGCCAAGAGCTTCGATATTTGGTTTGCAGCATCATCTGGTGGACCTCTACCAAATCTGTTAAAAATATGCAGCTGGCCCTGCCGAGGGGGGGGGGGTCACAAGTTTATAGATAGGCTTGTATAGTACAAACTTTAGAAATTTTCTCGTTTAAAAACAGAAGGCCAAAAGCCTTAATTTTAAGTATGTAGCATCGCCTCGTAGACGTCAACCAAAAATGTTAATGGTATGTCCTTTTGGTCAATATTGACCCTGTCCCAGGGTTCACAAGTTTGTACACAGGTTGATATAGTTCAAACTTTAAAAATCTCCCTGCAATAAACAAAAAGGCCCAAGACCTATGATATATGGTATGTAGCATGATCTTGATTGCCTCTACCAATGTTGTTTAAATAATATCCCTATGGTCAAAACTGGCCCCACCCGAGGTTTCACAAGTTCATACTTTGGCTTAAATTTTGCAAGCTTCTTGTACGAAGCCAGAAAGTCCAGAGCCTGTACATTCAGTATCTGGCATCATTTAGTCTTAAAATTTTATTCTTGTATGAAATCAAAAGGTCTATAGACTGTATATTCAGTATGTGGTATCATTCAGTGGTAATATTTTTATCTTTGCGATCAAATTGGACCAGTCCTGAGGTCACTTTTCTTCATAGGCTTTTATATAGTACAAACTTAAAAATCGTCTTGGACTAAACTAAAAGGCCTACAGTTTTGACATTTGGTATATAGTGTCATCTAGATTGTCATCTAGTTTTACTATCAAAGTTGTATAAATTATGTCCCAAAGGTAAAAATTGGCCAAACTCTACGATTCTGGTATATAGCATCATGTAGTTGACCTTTACCATTTTTTTTTTTCAGTTATTCCCCTGGCATAGAATTATTCCCCGACCCCAAGTGTCACGAGTGTCACGAGTTAGGCTAATTAAAACAGCTTGTATTCATTCGTCCCATTATGAACTTAGTTGAGCGATTCTGGGTCTTCCTGTTTTTGTGTTAGCCATAATAAATTTAAGTTTAACCAGTACCAGTATTTTACATGTGTATGTACGAGTATATACTATACAGCAAGTGCAAAATTTGTTGATATCAGACTTTCATTACTTTCGTTTATAGGTTTATATGAAGTGACGAATATGTAAAGAAAAGGCTAGCTAAGTAAATCATCAAAGGATGATGATATAGGCATATATATGTTTGTTCTTATATATATATATTAAATGCAACTGTTTAAACAAAAGAATATTTAAAAGTCTTTTCTCAGTTTGTTTTCTTTGAACACGCAACTTTTGATACATGTCCGAACTGCAGTGCCTTCGGCACTTTGATTTTTAATAGGAAGATGAGTGCAGGACTTAAAAGTTCACGACAAGGAGCCTTTTTCTTTTTTATGGTAGATATATTTCATAAAAAAAAAAAACCTCAGGATTTCATGAAAAGAATTCAAAGCATTATGAAAAGAGAAAAGGGGGCTGCTGTTCTACCAATCTAGATTTAAATTTTGTTTTCAAATGATTCTTTTATTGCAAATAACCCATATCCTATCCGGCCGAAGGCTAACAATACAACTGTAACGTTGCCAAGTTTGTTTTGTAAGCATCGGATTTTAAGAGAGTGGTGGAGGAATACACCAAAATAAGACTACACATATGTGAATACCGATGCCAACCCCGTAACTCAGTCGGTAGCGTACAGGACTTGAGAACAGGAGGTCGCTGGTTCGATCCTCTGCTTTGCCAATTTCTTTCCGAGAATTGATGATAGTCATTGTTACAGAATTCATTCCTCTCTCACCGCTGACCAATTTTTCGACGATGGTTATGTGGGAAAGCACCAAGTGCCTTGGAAAGAAAATGTGTGGAGTACTGATAAAAGAAACTCCAGGAAAACATGGATAGGTGCACTGGTTGCCGCGATATAACTGAAATAATGTTGAAAACGGCGTTGAACATCATACAATCAGTCAATCAATCAATGTGTATACCGACTGTGATCTACATTTCCCGCGGGCCGAGCCCCGGTAGCTCAGTCGGTAGCGTATAGAACTTTAGAACAAGGGGATCGCTGATTCGATCCCCGGCTCGACGATTTCTTTCCGAGAATTGATGAAAGTCATTGCGACAGGATTCATTTCTCTCTCACCGCTGACCATTGTTTCGACGATGGTTATTTGGGAAAGCACCTAGTGTCTTGGAAAGAATATTATGCGGAGTACTGGTAAATGAAACTCTAGGAAAGCTTGGATAGGTGCACTGGCCACCGCGACATAACTGAAATGGTGTTGATAACGGCGTTAAACACCATAAAATCAATCAGTCAATCAACATTTCCTGCGATATACATGTACAAACAAGGTCAGGTGTGGCAGATAGGGATTAAGTTGCCAACATTTCCGTTTTCAGCCCCCTATAAATAATTCTATATAATATTTTGTAATTAGGTTGTCTCCATAGAAATCATTGTGGACAAAGAAGTCATAACTCATAAGTTGTAACGAGCAATTACCTTTGTATGCAATGTTTTGTACATTCAGTCATTCGCTGTCATTTCGCAGAGAGATCCCTTTCCAATCGATCATGTCAGATTTGAAGTGTTCTTAACTGTACCTATCGACAACATATCAAATTAAACCTTTGCTCTCAAATCTGATAAAGAGTCGCATTATTTTATCTTTAGTACTTTACGATATCTGAGGTGAACATTCTGCAATGTATTCCAGAGCCAATTAATTAAGGTAAGGGCACCCTAATAGATAGTATTCAGAATCTCAAAATAAATTTTTTTCTTTATTATATACTTAATTATACACATAAATGTGAAATGTCATGAAGATTTACCTTTTTTTTTAAATAGTTATATTGATTTTCCGTTATAACCCCTTTATCCCATATGTAGCCAAATATTTACTGTCAAAACAATGGAAAAATTATCACAAAAAAATCTGAACACAAAATTCACATAATTCTTAGTTTAATCATAATCCATGTCCTGTACACAAGAATAAACAAGAAAAATGCTGGGAAAAAATACTAAAGCAAAATTGTTTAATGTTATAATCAACGGTAACCCCTTTGAAAAATATACCTGTTTCCGAAGCAAAGCGCCAAGCCCCCGTAGCTCAGTCGGTAGCGTACAGGACTTGAGAAAAGGAGGTCGCAGGTTCGATCCCCGGCTTGGCCAATTTCTTTCCGAGGATTTATAATAGCCATCGCGACAGGATTCATTCCTCTCTCACCGCTGACCATTGCTTCGACGATGGTTATGTGGGAAAGCAGCCTGTGGCTTGGAAAGAATATTGTTCGGAGTACTGGTAAATGAAACTCCAGGAAAGCATGGATAGGTACACTGGCCGCCGTGATATAACTGAAATAATGTTGAAAACGGCGTCAAACACCACACAATCAATTAATCAACCGAAGCAAAGCAAATTAAATTTTAAAGCAAAAGTCTGTTGTTTTCCAGACGAGGTAGCCAAATAAAATGGTCATCAAAATTATTATGAAGCTCTTGCAAATCAATTTTATAAAATTTAACAATTTACCTCCTTTTCTGATATGATCAACGTTCTGTTAACTACAAGCATGTGACGAAAAGCAATGTTGAACTTTTCTCTGTAAAATGCATTTGAAATCTGGTCCTTTTCCATACTGAATAAACAATGAGAAAAATGCTAGAGAAAGTTGTCATTCGTGCCATATTGTTATTCAGTGCATCAACAACAATAACAACAAAAATGTCAGAATTTTTAGCTCTGAAACCATCCTCTTCTTGCATTTCATTATTTTGAGGAACGTTTCTTTTGCCTCTATATTAGCCATGCCATTACAAAAAAAGACACCAAACAGCAACATTATCTTTTGAAAAAGGAAATGTATGAATAAAGAGAATTATTATTAGTTAAAACAGAAATCTATATTCAAAATTATTCATGATTTAGATTTTCTGACATAGCTAGAAATGTGATGGGAAAAGGGAAATTGCTTGTTATTAACACTTTCTCCTTTTCCCACAACCTTTGTAACCTGTGAACAGCAGTCCATATATTAAAGAAGCGTAAAAAATTTCTATGAGGCAAAGGTATCATACTTTACACAATGAGTGGGAGTGCTTTTTGTATTATGAGTAAAATAGTTAAATTTAGGATACCCCTAATCGCATGTAATTTTCCCATGAGAAGAATGTCAAATTCTTAACCCTTTACCACACAGTCCCGAATTTAAATGACCATGAGAAAGGAGCTCATTGGAAACTTTGTTGGAAAAGGAGAAAATGCTGGTAACCACAGTTTTTTCAATCTTCCCATAACAAAGTGCTGTTTTAAAGTGGTATTTATTTTGTCGTCTGCAAATGCTTTAAACTCAACCAGTCTAAAATTCTGTTGTTTGGTAAAGCGCTGAACCCACAAAATTATATCAGTTGTAGCCGCTTGATAAAACTGAAGACAGTAGAGAAGTTATTAGACTTCTTCTTAGTTCTTACAATGTTTCCTACCCAAATGAAAGCATTTTTAAGCTATCCTGTCAAATTTAGAGCATTTATCTGCAAACCTGTTCATTCCATTTTAATCTTTACCAAATAATCCCAAAGGAGAATTCTGTTGAAAACATCGTGGGAAAAGGAGAAAATGTCGGATTTTAGCTTTCTTTCCTTTTCCGAAATGGTCTGTCCTTTCAAAGATAAATCATATTTTTTTCAGCCACAGTTAATTTGAAAATTGCAAATGCCTTCAATCTGGAAGTGTCTATACTTTTTGTTGTCTGGTAAAGGGTTAGGTACATAGGGTAGAATCATTGATATACCATATTTCTTCCTCAAAAGCATTGACAGCAGCCTCTTCCCTGACTAATATGCAACATCTGCCCTGTACTGAACGTATTGCATGTATTTCTGGAACACACTGTATGTTGAGAGTTGACAGGAATACTGATATTTGACTACTTTTCTTCAGTCATAGGTGGATAAAAATATAACAGACAATTAATGTTTTGATTCATATACAACCTGCATCTTTACAATTTTTTTGTTAAATAGTCCATCTTTTTACCATCCTGAAGAAGAAGTCTAAAGAAAACATTGTGAGAAGAGGGGAAATTGCCTGTAACAAGCAAGCTCACCCGTTTTTCAACAATATTTTCTACCATATTGGACGGTATGATTTACAGTTTTACCAATTTTCCGTTGTTGTCTGCAGATTCGTATCATTTGGGTTAATCTCGAAACGGTCTGGTAGGGAATTGGTTAATTCATGAGCATACGTTTAAGAAGTGCAAGCAGTAGGAATAAGGAATTTTGGCTTTTGGTTGAAACAATATAGATTCCGTTCATCAAAACCCTAAGGACATTTTGGACCCCTGCAGACGGGAATGCACATATTTTTTCCCTCTCCCATACATGTATTTAAGTTTAGTATGAGTAGTAATAGATTTATATCTTAATTTTTTTTTTTTTTTTTCTTATCATACATCATCAATTAACTCTTTGCCGCACGATGAAAATGTAGACTTGCCCAAATTAAAAGCATTTGCAGCCGAAAATTTAAATGAGGCTCAAGTAATGGAATTTGTCTTTGATAGGGTAGAAAACATTGTGGAAAAAGGAGAAAATACTGGTTACAAGCATTTTCTATTCCCAATTGGATTTCGAAAGTTTCGTTCTCAGGGTTATTAAAGCCGTGGATTGTGTGGTAAATGGTTAACACAATTAACACAACCTCACTGGAGTGTAATTGATGACCTTTTTTTTAAAAACAAAGAGTGGTTATTACTCTCATTAGTAGTGTAAAATCGCTGGGAAAAAAAAAACATTAAGTTTGTCTTTGAATCAAGAGGTCATGACCTTTCCTTCTCTGTGCCATAGTTTTGACCAAAAATACAAAAGTTAGAGGTCATGGAGCTAGGCACTGTTTTAGCTCCAGAAATAAGGTAAAGGTAAGACCACGAAAGATCGCGAAAAAAAGGGGCATTGTAAACTTTTTTTTTTTACCCCCAGATTATGCGATGTTTTAAGTTTCAATTTAGCTTAGCATTTTTAGGCTAGTCACATTGATATGCATCGTGTGAATCTTGGAATATACACGAAAAAGGCCTATTTCGTCGTCTTGTTTGGGCTATACCATTTATTGAATAAAGTCAGTGATTTCACTATTTTACGAGCTGAACATTATTTAAAGATAAATACTGAAAATACCTGACTCTTCTTTTGTACTTGAATGCTTTTTTGTCATTTCAGACAGAATTTGTGTCTTGTGTGCTGTTGGCCGAGCGAAATACAGTGGAAGATCATGTTACGCCGCCTTTGGTCTAAGCAATGAAATTTCCAATTTAAAACAAGGTTATTGGATTTTCGGTATCTTATTTTAGTCTTTTACTGTTAGGTTTAGGACTAAGTGATCTTGGTTTATCCCACTGAGTGAAGTAGACGTCGTTGCGGTCAGTTTCAAATGTCCTCAGGCCGTCATTATTGACAAAGTAACTTCCGAGTATGTAAAAGGAAAAAAATGATTGGAGTCGAACCCAGGCTAATTTCGACCAGAATTGTGTCTGAGGCAACAAAAATTTTCCCTTAGTTACCAAGGTACTGTAGGTATTTTCCCTTACAATAAATTATCTGAAAGTGCACTTGAGCTTCCTTAATCAAACAGATTGTTTATTATTTTTCTGTCCTTCAAACATCTTAAGAAATTGTAATTAAATCCTCCTTCACTGGGCTTCAATAGAGTGATACGTATGTACTATGATTTCTTGTATCTCACCTGTCCATTTAATGTTCCAGGAGACCGCACTGAAGGTAAGTCTAAAATTTCATGGCCGAACCCCGGTAGCTCAGTCGGTATTGTATAGGACTTGAAAACAGGGGTCGCTGGTTCGATACCCGGCTCGGCCGATTTCTTTCCGAGGTTTTATGATAGTCACTGTGACAGGGTTCATTCCTTCCTCACTGCTGACCATTGTTGCGACAACAATTATGAGGGAAGCAGCCAGTGGCTTGAAAAAATATTGTGCGGAGGTGCATGCGTTGCAGCGATATAAATGAAATGATATTGAAAACGAGGTTAAACACCATGCAACAAAAAAAACAACAACAACCAAATTTTCGTAAATGTATGCGTCTCAGAGTTTTTCGTTTTGCTAATTTTTGCGTAGCTAAGCACTAACTTAAGGTTTTGAGCAAATCTACAAACAAAAATACCGTTCGTAAGAGGACATATGTCTAAATATGAAGGATATTTTGTACTGTGTTGTAAAAAGAGAAATCATTCGACAGAAAAAATCAATATTAAATTGAGTGATTGATTGAATGGTGTTTTACGCCGCTTTCAACAGAATTTCAGTCATATCACGGCGACAGCTCACATTCATGTATTTCCTGGGTTTCATCAGTACTAGGCCAGGGCTCTGAGTCGGTAGCGTACAGGACTTGAGAACAGGAGGTCGCTGGTTCGATCCCCGGCTTGGCCAATTTCTTTCCGAGGATTGATGATAGTCATTGCGACAGGATTCATTCCTCTCTCACCGCTGACCATTGTTTCGACGATGGTTATGTGGGAAAGCAGCCAGTGGCTTGGAAAGAATATTGTGCGGAGTACTGGTCAAAGAAACTCCAGGAAAGCATGGATAGGTGCACTGGCCGCCGTGATATAACTGAAATAATGTTGAAAACGGCGTTAAACACCATACAATCAATCAATCAGTCAGCCAGGGCTCTGAAGTGTCTTGCCCAAGGACACTCCCGCGAAAAACCCAGTGGATCCAGTGAGGCTCGAATCCGGGGCCTCCAGATAACGAGTCCTACAATTTACCACTGAGCCACGCAGGACCCCATATTAAAATTACAGCTGTCGTAGTTACAATTAATTTCTTTTTTGACAAATTACTTTTCTTCACACATGCTGTTTCTATATTGACGGATGTGGTTAACATGAGATGAAGTAAAGCATGAGAAATATACTGTGCATGCGCGTAAATTAAGTCATATTTCTTTCCGGTTGAATGGTACGCGCTGTTCAGGTGGCACACCTCCGCGAGATTGCTTCCGGGTCGTAGTAATCAAAAGTAGTCCCATGTGAAATTTTGCTGTGGCACTTTTGATGCACTGTTTCATGGAGCTGGACTGTTTTGTGTCAGTAGAGGAACAAAATTGGGGTCATGACCATGAACAGGTGTTTTTAAGTGGACAATTTTTAAGGTGGCTGTGTTGATTGGGATTTAGTGAAAAACGCAATTGCTTGACATGTTGTTTTTTATGACTGTACTTTTGAGAGCAAGAGACGTTTAAGCCAAAGTTTTGCCATTAAGTGCTTTGTGAAGCTTCAAAATAGTCAACTTCACTTTATTTCCAATGTATCAAAATGCCGTTAGTGTGACACCTAGATGGGAGGAAGTGAAAATACAGAAATCAGTTTGGTGTTTTTTTTTTTTTTAGGCATAACCGGCTGAAATTTGGCAGACAAGTAGCCGAGAGGCCTTGAAACAGGATTCAATCAAAAGCTGGCCTCAGGTACTTAGAATTAAAATTTAAATTTAGAATTTGAATAAGATAAATTTCAAAGTTTTTGGACCGGCATGCTGCGAATTTCCTAAAAAAAAAAATCCTTTCCACAGGAAGTTATCTGCAATTTTTTTTAAAATACAAAACAGTTGAATGTCTTTTCAGATAATTGATTTAATTGTTATTTTAAACTATTTACTTCTAATTTAAATTCTTTCCCTTTAAAATTTAAAATTGACTTATTTTTCACGAAATACTGGGAAAAACTTGAAAATGCGTCTAAATTGCAAGCAAATGGAAAATGCTTGTTTTGGATTTATAGTGTAAGTAAGACCTGATATGGGCAAATCAAATTCAAGGATCCAAGCGATCCTGCTGGGCCTGGGTTTAGAACCGCACAACCCACATAATGGCAGTTATGGTTAATAGGGAATTTCTCAATATTGACAAAAAATTCATGCAAGCCACTTCTGTAATTTCAAGCATCGTATGAATACAGGGCATATCAGCTTGAAGGAAAGGTTTGTTGATAAGGGTAGAAAATATTGTTTTGATAAGCGCATTTGGATTAGCTGTGTAAATTCATCGCTGCAAAAGGAGCCTGACTGCCTGTCGGACTTGGTCGAGCTGTAAGTACCAATTAATACCTATTATCCTCTTAGCATATTTTGTCCCATTTCATTGTTAGTCCAGCTGTGTCTACTATCCCCAAACCTGTTTGGCTGTCTTCCCCCCCCCCCCTTTATATTAAAACATCGTGGTAATAGGAGCCAGAATTATATACAAGACCCTTCCTCGAATCAAGCGGTTTCTCTCTTACTCTCTATCTTTCTCACTCTCTCTCTTTATCTCTCTCTCTCTCTCTCTCCTGTTTTTCTTCCCCTGAAAACATTGCAGCAGCAGCGGTTCTTTATCATATATATGTATATATGACTCTATCTCTCTCTCTCTCGCGACAAAAGGAGCCAGACTGCCTTTTGAAATGGGGGGGGGGCTGTAAGTACCATTTTACTACCTGTAAGCCTCTTTGCATACTTTTTTCTTATTCCATTGCTGGTCCAGCTGTCTACTATCCCCAACCTGTGTTTGTCTGTTCTCCCCCCTTTTCTTTTGATAGTCATTGCGACAGGATTAATTCCTCTCTCACCGCTGACCATTGTTTCGACGATTGTTATGTGGGAAAGCAGCCAGTGGCTTGCGCAATACTGGTAACAAACTCCAGGAAAACATGGATAGGTGCACTGGCCGATGCGATATAACTGAAATAATGTTGAAAACGGCGTTAAACACCATACAATCTGTCAATCAATCTCCCCCTTTTTTCTGAAAACTTTGCGGCAGACGGAACAAGAATTATATACAAGACCCTTCCCAGAATCAATTGCTGTCTCTCTCTTTCACTCTATATTTTTATCACTATCGCTCTCTTTCTCTCACTCTTCCTTCCCTCCTTCTCTCTCCCCCTTCCTGTTTTTATTCCTCTGAAAACATTGCAGCAGCAGTTCTTGATCATATATAAGCTGCCTCCATTCTCTCTCTCTCCCATCTCTGTCTGTTTCGGCCAGCATCAGGCCTCGTCAGTAGAGCTGCTATACACTAAACAGAGTTACTTCCCCTGTTCTCTTATTTCTTGTCTTGCATCCTTATTAGCTCTGTCTTGGGTTGGTTTTACTTGTTTTGGTCTTCAGATTTATGTTTGAATGTTGTGGTCTAAGACCCCTTTAACATAGGTTCTAGATCATAAGGTGCTCATGTTCATATCTCTTTCAGAGGGCCCGCCTGGGTGGCTCAGTGGTGAGCGTGTCGGACTCATGACCTGGTGGTTGTGAGTTCGATACCCGGTTGAGGCGAACTTTCTTTCCGGCGTATTTTCGCCTCTCACCTCTGCTGAAGCATGTGAGAAAAGTAGTCGGTGGCTTTGGAAAGAAAGTTGTGTTAGTACTGGTGTGAGAAAGCCAGGAAACACATGTGCGTCACCGACCGCCATGATATGACCTTAGCTGTTAAAGTGGCGTTAAACCCCAATACAACCAACCAACCAACTCTTTCAGAGGCTGCGACCAAAGATGGTACCGCTTCCCTTTGGCTATGACATCATCAATGTTTGGTGAGCTGTCTGTGACTTGAGATGTTACACTGTTTTCCTGTTGTGAGTTGTCAGGTAATTTCTTTTTTCTCGGAGAAATAAATTTCCTTTCTGGAACACACTTAAAATTAAGGGCTTCTTTTTCTTTTTACTGTCTTCTCTGTTCTTTTCTTCCTATATTCTATCAGTATCTGGCGAATTCTATTTTCTTTGTTCTATGCTGTAGATATTTTCTTCTTACACAATGAATGAATCTAATTAATTATGGTCGTTCATACTTTCCTTTCTGTCATTCTCTCAAATCTATGTACCCAGTGATCTACTTACCCAATGCACTAGTCCGATTGGACAGTTACCGATAAGCCCAGCTGGGCCTACATCGTAAAGTCCGGCCGTCTGGATGTTTGCTCCTGTATTAGAGTTTTGAGCTGATTACATCATCGATTGTATGGTCCGTAGATATTACTCATCATTTTTCATAGATGTAAACATTGTGAGAAAATGAGCAATGTATAGTTAAATTTTGCAGTACTGGTAATTAATGAAGATTAGGGTTCATGTCCGTCATGTTCTGTAAAGGCCATCTACTTTCCTTCTTTCATATATTCCACCCTTGTTTTGACTGATAAAGCTTGATTATAGAATAAAAAAGCTTAGAAGTTTGCATTTGGCTAGTCAAATGGAAGATTTTATAGAAAGAAAAATGAAGAAAACCCTTAATTTTAGCCGTCAGGACGTTTTTTTTTTTTTTTTTTTGGTCAAGCGGCTCATTTTCATGCATAGTTTTCAATGTATATTAATGAAAATGGGTTAAAAGACAGAAAAAGGGATCCAGCTCAGTATACTTTTTATTTCATGTAAATCCGTTGAGTTTTGACTAAGATATGTTAGATTTTGTAGGAGTAATCATTGGGTTTAAAATTTCTATTCTTAAGGTCTGGGCCGCAAAACCAATCATGTTAAGAAAAATTAGTTTTCTCCATAAAAATGGTCCTGATTTCTCTCTGGCTCATTTTTTTCCTTGTCGCAATACCCGGATTCAGCCAAAAGGCGTAAAAAAGCTGAGTGGAAAATCAAAATCCGTTTTATACATTCACCCAGGTAAACACTTATTCAATTGTAAACTTACGGAAATATTTACTTACACAAATTCACAAAGTAACGAAAGTTTAGCAAAGCATATTTACAAATTTCGTAAATGTGAATTTAGACATAAAGTTCAGATAACTTGTACCAAAAAACTAATGAATTATTGTTTGACCTTCTATCAAGGTGAACAGTTGCGTGAAATGTTTTCAAACACAGAGCAGGGGGCCTTTTTTTATAACAATTCCTGGTTTTTGCACAGGAATAATCTTAAATTTACGCATGCGTTCAAATTTACAAAATTCGTAAATCTGTTAAATACTTAATCTTCATAACTTAGTAAATTTGTCAAAGCAATTATTCCCTTAAATTTTCAATGGAAGGCAGAAACAGTATTTCCCGCGAAGTTGTCACCTTTGTAAATTGCGCATGCCATTCAACTTAAGGGACATGTAACATAATTTACACGCATTTTTCGTCAAAAATGAAATTAATCAACGATTACTGCGGATAGCTGCAAGGATACTTCTGATGTTTTTTCCCTCGCATTTGTATGTCTTTGGGGTTGCAGAATAAAGTTGCTCCATATTTTGGCCTATGTTTTCACATACGAACGGTATTTTTATGTTACGTAGACGTACAGGATACGAGGTGCATCATTAGATTTTTTATAGCAATTTCTCGGTTACGAATGTGGCCCGCCCGGGTAGCTCAGTGGTTAGTATATCTGACTCGTTACATGGTGGTTGCCAGTTTGATACCCTGTTAAGGCAAACTTTCCACCGATTTTTCGCCTCTTACCTCTTATGCATGTGAGAAAAGTAGTCAGTGGCTTAGAAAGAAAGTTGGGTCATTACTGGTGTAAGAAAGCCAGGAAACACAATCGTATGTGCACAAACCGCCGTGATATGGCCCAAGCTGTTAAAATGGCGTTTTAAACTCCAATACAAAGAAACAAACAATTAATGAATGTGCCAATTTAAAAAAACATTCAATGGAAATAGCCTTTTACACTGATACCTATGAAAATCTATGGGAAAACTCGGTTATTTATCAAGATGGCTGCCAATACCATATTCATCAAATACATATAAACCGAGTCTTATCCAGAACCAGAAGGCAAATAACTTTGAAATTTGGCATGTGTAATCAATATGAGGAATACTAGAAAGTTTGTTCAAACTATTGATGTAGACCTGACAAGGACCAATTTGAGGTTGATCAAGTTTTGGGCCCAGCTCCGTTGATAACAAACATGGTGTGAAACTAAAGGGTCGTCCAGGTTGACCAATTTCTTAGGAGATGCTAGTCATTGCAACAGAATACGTTCCTCTCTCACCATTGAACATTGTTTCTATGATGTTGAAAAGCAGCCAGTGGCTCTGAAAGAATGTTTTTCGCAGTACTTATAACAGAAACTCAGGGAAAGCATGATTGAGTGCACAGACTTTCGTGGTATAACTGAAATAATGATGAAAACAATGTTAAAATACCAAATAAACAATTAATTTTTTGGGATACTACTTAACACATTTCTATAGCCGAAACTTCCAACATCTACACTAAACAAATGTTATACATACGTTATCTGGGACTCCTTTACGGAAGTTCTTTAAATTGTGTCCGTCGAGTCAAACTTGCCCTGCCCGATTTATCACATGTTTTATATGAAGTATGATATGGGGAATTAAAAATATCTACCTTTCTATATCTACTAGGCATGGAATATGGCTAGTTTATCTGAAGCACTCTCTTATGGTATTTGATCATTCCCCCCCCCCCCCCAAAAAAAAAAAAAAATATGGGTTTAAAGATGACACCATTTCGGGAATGTTATACTTTACAAGGAGTTATGAAAGACAATGAGACGGTAACTGCTGTTTGAACAATGAAATAATTTCAAAGAAACTTTACTGAAATAGACGTTTGAAAATGCTCTTAATACTGATAAATCCAATCAAAATTCAATACCATCTTACTTGGGTTCTCTTTGGTGAGATTTTTCTGCTTTTTTAATAATCATGGTTATGACGGCCATTTTTTGGCACAATACCATGATATTTTTTCTTTCATTTTCACTGATGCTATCTGGAGACATTTGCTACTGTTGTAAGTTGAAAGTATCCTCAACCGGTATTTGTAAGATCCTATGACTTTGCATTTCGCCCCATTTTTTGTTCACCGATGGTAATTGTGTACGACAGGACAGATGGCAGACAGTCTTGCTTCAGCAGAAATGGTCGGTAGCATACAGGACTTGAGAACAGGAGGTCGCAGATTCGATACCCGGCTTGGCCAATTTCTTTCCGAGGATTGATGATAGTCATCGCGACAGGATTCATTCCTCTCTCACTGCTGACCATTGTTTCGCCGATGGTTATGTGGGAAAGTAGCCAGTGGCTTGGAAAGAATATTGTTCGGAGTACTGGTAACAGAAACTCCAGGAAAGCATGGATAGGTGCACTGGCCGCCGTGATATAACTGAAATAATGTTGAAAACGGGGTTATACACCATACAATCAATCAATCAGCAGAAATGACGCTAGCCGTTTACGATAACTTTTAGTCAGACAAAAAATAAGAAATGTTTATGGCTACACCCTTACAAGTTATTAACGCAGTTGAAAGGTAAATTGTCGCAGAGTACCGCGATAACATGGCTAAAATTAATCAAACGGGGTCGATTTCAATGAAATTTCTGAGATCGCCAAAAAAGCCATCAGTAAAAAATCCTGTATCGGTCCTGTTGCAGCAGTCTATCAGATCGACTAATTCATGTATCGGCTCTGATTTTGTCGTTCTGGAGCTGCTTTGTCGAATTATTTGCATTATAATGCCAGATATGCATTTCTTAAATGGTAATATGTGTCACACACACACACACACATATCAAAATCAACCTGCATTTACATTTCACGGGGAAAAAAGACATGTCCCTGGAATTCTTATCCTAATGGTGTTCTTGTTTTGTGTTACAGCTACACTCTTAGAACAAAGGTATTTACGTCAAAAATATCATCAACAGCAACCAATTCCGAAACAAAACTTGCATTTTGGAAGGAATGTGAATCACTACTCACAGCTTGGTGCTCTTGTTTTGTGTTACAGCTACTTTCTTGAAAGAAGAGTATTTACGTCGACAAAAACATAACTAGCCTTTTGGGAGAAATGTGAGTTACCACTCATGCCATGGATAACTTGTAGATTTATGCATAGGATTAGAAATGCTCATTAAATCTATCATCAAAATAGGAAAAGATGGACTTTGTCTGCGGCATCAAAAGGGATCCTTCGAGGCTCAGTAGTCAAGCAGGACTCGAAAACCAAAGACCAAGGTTGGAGCCGACTGGAAGCACTGAATTTTCGTTGGATTGTCCTTTGGCAAGACACTTGAGAACCTAACCAGGAAATTATTGTGCTCTTTTTGTGCATTTAAGTTCATTCGTAAATGTGGATTTATTACATGAAACTGGAACAGGAGATGCTATATGAACGGACGGTACTGGTGAGTACAACTAACACTTTTTTCCTATGCAGGAATTTTCCGACCCGACTTTTGGACCAGTGTTACCCAAATTAAAATCCCAAAGAATGATCAGTCATAATCTCAAAAATACCAATATACCACTATTATTCCTTTCAGCGCCATCTGCGAAAAATCAGAGACAATTGTCAACGACATAGATCAAGTTCAGATTGCACAGAACGTTCAGTTTGATCTGGGATCTACACCGCCAGCTTCTTTAGTCAAGGGTATAAGACAACTGCTCCATAATGCTTGGATATCTAATGCAAATTTAAAAGGTCCTTTAAACCCACAAGGCCATTCCAAAAGCAACATTGAACTCATTCCGTCGGACTGCACTGGGCTGAGGAAAACTGATTTTTTTTTTCATTATTAGCTGTTTAGTCATTTGTTTATTTATTTTCTCTCACATCTTTTCTGCCCGCCTGGGTGGCTCAGTGGTGAGCGTGTCGGGCTCATGACCTGGTGGTTGTGAGTTCGATACCCGGTTGAGGCGAACTTTCTTTCCGGCGTATTTTCGCCTCTCAACTCTGGTGAAGCATGTGAGAAAAGTAGTCGGTGGCTTTGGAAAGAAAGTTGTGTTAGTACTGGTGTGAGAAAGCCAGGAAAACACATGTGCGTCACCGACCGCCATGATATGACCTTAGCTGTTAAAGTGGCGTTAAACCCCAATATAACCAACTAACCACATCTTTTCTGTCATCATTAAAAACTCAAACTATTTTCTTGGTGTCCTCAAACACTTTGTGTAGGGGAACAGGCACATAAAATTCCGCTTGTTTTATGCAACTGCTTCCAGTTTCTCCTAAAAAGTACACACACACTCTCTATCTCTCTCTCTCTCTCTCTTTTTCTCTCTGGTTTATTCAGTAAACAGATTTCCCCCTGACTGCACTAAGGAAAATTGCTCCCTGTTTTATTTTCATTACCAAGTATCTAATGTGCTTGATATCAAATTTTCTAATGGAACTACTTTTGACTTCTGTCGGAATGTTTTGAAACAAAGGGAGGGAACTACATCTACACATATATATACGGGGGTTAATTTTCTGGATTGAGTTCAACTGCTTCGCTAGCTCAGTGGGCTAGACGAAAGGTCCCAATATCTTTTTAGTTTTGGTCATTGGTGGACAAGGGTCAAATCTGAGCAACTACTCCTTTTTTACCCCATTTTCCCTCATCTTTTTTTTTTCATTCATTATCCCTAATTCTGAGACATTTATAAGTACAAATATTAAATTCAAATTATTAAGAATGTGTGAAAATTTTCTGGCTCTCTATGTATCTACTTTCATTTATTTCCATAGGTTTCTTTTTTTTTTTTTTTTTTTCATCCCAATGCATAAGGCTTCCCTGTTGCCAGGCTTGAGCTACAAAGATGTCCCGAATCGACATGATATTGCTTGCGACCATGATGACATGTTTCAACTACTCCAAATTGGAAAGAATGATAGTATGACCAGGCTCCAAAATCAATTGTGATGACAACCCAAAGATATAGGGAAATTTGGCACATTCGATAAAACATAAATCTGGGTTTGTGTTAACTTCTGCGCATCAATCTGTTCATGCACGCTTTAATAGTGAGGCCAATTTTGTCATACTAATTTGCAGACAATTTCATTAGAACAGGATGTATTTTAGTATATTTTTATTCCCACAAATAAATCAAGAAAAGAAAAAAAAAGCAACAGTATTTGTGCCTTTTGCCAAGTTCATGTTTTCGCATTGGCGTAAGTGCCATATATCAATATGTCATCATTGAAACCGATTTCAGATTCTTCTCTGGGTCTAATTGTTGCGTGCATTCTGACAGTTCAGCCATGTCATCACGGGCACAGGAGATGTACATAAATTTGTGACATTTTGCCAGCATGAGCCTTGCAGCTGTAGATCTATGCCTGACAAAGTACATTGTGGTGGACCCTTTTTGTCTTTCCACATTACCCTGCCACATTGTTTGATAAGTCCTGTAAACCTATTAGGCTATTCAAAAAGCAACACTGAACAAATTTCCCCCTGACTACACTGAGGAAATTTGCTCCCTGTTTTATTTCCATTTCTCATTCATTTTTTAGTAATGATTTATTTACTTTCTCCCACGTCTTTCCTGTGAAATGGTACCATCAGCAAAATCTCAAAGTATTTTTTTGCTATTCCCAAATACTTTATGTAGAGAAAAGCGCCCTTAAAAGTTTATTTTGCTTGTTTTATGCAATTGCAACCAGGTCCTCCTGAAAAGCTCTCTCTCTCTCTATCTGTCTATCTATCTCTCTTGCTGATTTTTTCAGTTAGGCTATGATTCTTCATGACTTTTTCATAGATAATTAGTGGTCTCAACATATCCAAAGCTTTAATGTGAGATAGAGAAGCTGATCTGAAAAATATGTAGGAAATTTATATCGAAACGGGTCATTCAGGTGGGTGGGGTCGGTTCAGAACCCGACCTTCTGTCACCCGTTTTATCCAAAGAATCGCCCAATGTCTATGTATTTTGGCATACATCCATTTTGGATGCCTGCAAATCTGCAAAGGAATACATATAAGCCTTCAAAGTTCACTTGGAAAAATCAGAGTAAAACGAATTTCTGAATCGTGGTAGACCATGGTGCATAATAAGGTCACAAAAACAAAATAGTCCCTAAACAAATTACACAGCCACGCTCAGTTTTTCAAGATATGATCTAACAAACATCAGAGACGCCTTTTAAACCTGTCCGTTCATATTTTCTGATAAAACAGGGTAACAAATGTGCTTGGTATCAAATTTTCAAATGGAACTACTTTTGACTTCTGTCAGAATGTTTTGAAACAAAGGGAGGGAACTACGTCTACACATATATATAAGGGGGTTAATTTTCTGGTTTGAATTCACCTGCTTCGCTAGCTTAGTGGGCTAGACGAAAGGTCCCAATATCTTTTTTTAGTTTTGATCATTGGTGGACAAGGGTCAAATCTGAGCAACTACTCCTTTTTTTACCCCGTTTTCCCTCATCTTTTTTTTTCATTCATTATCCCTAATTCTGAGACATTTATAAGTACAAATTTCAAATTCAAATTATTAAGAATGTGTGAAAATTTTCTGGCTCTCTATGTATCTACTTTCATTTATTTCCATAGGTTTCTTTTTTTTTTTTTTTTTTCATCCCAATGCATAAGGCTTCCCTGTTGCCAGGCTTGAGCTATGAAGATGTCCTGAATCGACATGATATTGCTTCCGGCCGAGATGACATGTTTCAACTACTCCAAATTGGAAAGAATGATAGTATGACCAGGCTCCAAAATCAATTATGATCACAACCCAAAGATATAGGGAAATTTGGCACATTCGATAAAACATAAATCTGGGTTTGCATTAACTTTTGCGCATCTGTCTGTTCATGCACGCTTTAATAGTGAGGCCAATTTTGTCATACTAATTTGCAGACAAATTCGTTAGAACAGGATGTATTTTAGTATGTTTTTATTCCCACAAAGAAATCAAGAAAAGAAAAAAAACCAACAGTATTTGTGCCTTTTGCCAAGTTCATGTTTTCGCATTGGCGTAAGTGCCATATATCAATATGTCATCATTGAAACCGATTTCAGATTCTTCTCTGGGTCTAATTGTTGCGTGCATTCTGACGGTTCAGCCATGTCATCACGGGCACAGGAGATGTACATAAATTTGTGACATTTTGCCAGCTTGAGCCTTGCAGCTGTAGATCTATGCCTGACAAAGTACATTGTGGTGGACCCTTTTTGTCTTTCCACATTACCCTGCCACATTGTTTGATAAGTCCTGTAAACCTATTAGGCTATTCAAAAAGCAACACTGAACAAATTTCCCCCTGACTACACTGAGGAAATTTGCTCCCTGTTTTATTTCCATTTCTCATTCATTTTTTAGTAATTATTTATTTACTTTCTCCCACAACTTTCCTGTCAAATGGTACCATCAGCAAAATCTCAAAGTATTTTTTTGCTATTCCCAAATACTTTATGTAGAGAAAAGGGGCCTTAAAAGTTTGTTTTGCTTGTTTTATGCAACTGCAACCAGGTCCTCCTGAAAAGCTCTCTCTCTCTCTCTCTCTCTCTCTCTCTATCTATCTATCTATCTATGTATCTCTCTTGCTGGTTTATTTAGTTAGGCTATGTGTGAAAATTTTCTGGCTCTCTATGTATCTACTTTCATTTATTTCCATAGGCTTCTTTTTTTTTCATCCCAATGCATAAGGCTTCCCTGTTGCCAGGCTTGAGCTACGAAGATGTCCCGAATCGACATGATATTGCTTGTGACCGTGATGACATGTTTCAACTACTCCAAATTGGAAAGAATGATAGTATGACCAGGCTCCAAAATCAATTGTGATGACAACCCAACGATATAGGGAAATTTGGCACATTCAATAAAACAGAAATCTGGGTTTGCATTAACTTTTGCGCATCAGTCTGTTCATGCACGCTTTAATAGTGAGGCCAATTTTGTCATACTAATTTGCAGACAATTTCATTAGAACAGGATGTATTTTAGTATGTTTTTATTCCCACAAAGAAATCAAGAAAAGAAAAAAAAGCAACAGTATTTGTGCCTTTTGCCAAGTTCATGTTTTCGCATTGGCGTAAGTGCCATATATCAATATGTCATCATTGAAACCGATTTCAGATTCTTCTCTGGGTCTAATTGTTGCGTGCATTCTGACAGTTCAGCCATGTCATCACGGGCACAGGAGATGTACATAAATTTGTGACATTTTGCCAGCTTGAGCCTTGCAGCTGTAGATCTATGCCTGACAAAGTACATTGTGGTGGACCCTTTTTGTCTTTCCACATTACCCTGCCACATTGTTTGATAAGTCCTGTAAACCTATTAGGCTATTCAAAAAGCAACACTGAACAAATTTCCCCCTGACTGCACTGAGGAAATTTGCTCCCTGTTTTATTTCCATTTCTCATTCATGTTTTAGTAATGATTTATTTACTTTCTCCCACATCTTTCCTGTTAAATGGTACCATCAGCAAAATCTCAAAGTATTTTTTTGCTATTCCCAAATACTTTATGTAGAGAAAAGGCCCCTAAAAGTTTGTTTTGCTAGTTTTATGCAACTGCAACCAGGTCCTCCTGAAAAGCTCTCTCTCTCTCTCTCTCTCTCTATCTATCTATCTCTCTTGCTGGTTTATTCAGTTAGGCTATGATTCTTCATGACTTCTTCATAGATAATTAGTGGTATCAACATATCCAAAGCTTCAATGTGAGATAGGGAAGCTGATCTGAAAAATATGTAGGAAATTTATATCGAAACGGGTCATTCAGGTGGGTGGGGTCGGTTCAGAACCCGACCTTCTGTCACCCATTTTATCCAAAGAATCGCCTAATGTCTATGTATTTTGGCATACATCCATTTTGGATGCCTGCAAATCTGCAAAGGAATACATATAAGCCTTCAAAGTTCACTTGGAAAATCAGAGTAAAACGAATTTCTGAATCGTGGTAGACCATGGTGTGTAATAAGGTCACAAAAACAAAATAGTCCCTAAACAAATTACACAGCCACGCTCAGTTTTTCAAGATATGATCTAACAAACATCAGAGACGCCTTTTAAACCTGTCCGTTCATATTTTCTGATAAAACAGGGTAACAAATGTGCTTGATATCAAATTTTCAAATGGAACTACTTTTGACTTCTGTCAGAATGTTTTGAAACAAAGGGAGGGAACTACGTCTACACATATGTATAAGGGGGTTAATTTTCTGCGTTGAATTCAACTGCTTCGTTAGCTCAGTGGGCTAGACGAAAGGTCCCAATATCTTTTTAGTTTTGGTCATTGGTGGACAAGGGTAAAATCTGAGCAACTACTCCTTTTTTTACCCCATTTTCCCACATTTTTTTTTTTTTTTTTTTTCGTTCATTATCCCTAATTCTGAGACATTTATAAGTACAAATTTCAAATTCAAATTATTAAGAATGTGTGAAAATTTTCTGGCTCTCTATGTATCTACTTTCATTTATTTCCATAGGTTTCTTTTTTTTTTCATCCCAATGCATAAGGCTTCCCTGTTGCCAGGCTTGAGCTACGAAGATGTCCCGAATCAACATGATATTGTTTGCGACCGTGATGACATGTTTCAACTACTCCAAACTGGAAAGAATGATAGTATGACCAGGCTCCAAAATCAATTGTGATGACAACCCAAAGATATAGGGAAATTTGGCACATTCAATAAAACATAAATCTTGGTTTGTATTAACTTTTGCGCATCTGTCTGTTCATGCACGCTTTAATAGTGAGGCCAATTTTGTCATAGTAATTTGCAGACAATTTCATTAGAACAGGATGTATTTTAGTATGTTTTTATTCCCACAAAGAAATCAAGAAAAGAAAAAAAAGCAACAGTATTTGTGCCTTTTGCCAAGTTCATGTTTTCGCATTGGCGTAAGTGCCATATATCAATATGTCATCATTGAAACCGATTTCAGATTCTTCTCTGGGTCTAATTGTTGCGTGCATTCTGACGGTTCAGCCATGTCATCACGGGCACAGGAGATGTACATAAATTTGTTACATTTTGCCAGCTTGAGCCTTGCAGCTGTAGATCTATGCCTGACAAAGTACATTGTGGTGGACCCTTTTTGTCTTTCCACATTACCCTGCCACATTGTTTGATAAGTCCTGTAAACCTATTAGGCTATTCAAAAAGCAACACTGAACAAATTTCCCCCTGACTGCACTGAGGAAATTTGCTCCCTGTTTTATTTCCATTTCTCATTCATGTTTTAGTAATGATTTATTTACTTTCTCCCACATCTTTCCTGTCAAATGGTACCATCAGCAAAATCTCAAAGTATTTCTTTGCTATTCCCAAATACTTTATGTAGAGAAAAGGCCCCTAAAAGTTTGTTTTGCTAGTTTTATGCAACTGCAACCAGGTCCTCCTGAAAAGCTCTCTCTCTCTCTCTCTCTCTCTCTCTATCTATCTATCTATCTATCTCTCTTGCTGGTTTATTCAGTTAGGCTATGATTCTTTATGACTTCTTCATAGATAATTAGTGGTATCAACATATCCAAAGCTTCAATGTGAGATAGGGAAGCTGATCTGAAAAATATGTAGGAAATTTATATCGAAACGGGTCATTCAGGTGGGTGGGGTCGGTTCAGAACCCGACCTTCTGTCACCCATTTTATCCAAAGAATCGCCTAATGTCTATGTATTTTGGCATACATCCATTTTGGATGCCTGCAAATCTGCAAAGGAATACATATAAGCCTTCAAAGTTCACTTGGAAAATCAGAGTAAAACGAATTTCTGAATCGTGGTAGACCATGGTGCGTAATAAGGTCACAAAAACAAAATAGTCCCTAAACAAATTACACAGCCACGCTCAGTTTTTCAAGATATGATCTAACAAACATCAGAGACGCCTTTTAAACCTGTCCGTTCATATTTTCTGATAAAACAGGGTAACAAATGTGCTTGATATCAAATTTTCAAATGGAACTACTTTTGACTTCTGTCAGAATGTTTTGAAACAAAGGGAGGGAACTACGTCTACACATATATATAAGGGGGTTAATTTTCTGCGTTGAATTCAACTGCTTCGCTAGCTCAGTGGGCTAGACGAAAGGTCCCAATATCTTTTTAGTTTTGGTCATTGGTGGACAAGGGTCAAATCTGAGCAAGTACTTTTTTTACCCCATTTTCCCTCATCTTTTTTTTTTTTTTTTTTTTTTTTTTTCATTCATTATCCCTAATTCTGAGACATTTCTAAGTACAAATTTCAAAGTCAAATTATTAAGAATGTGTGAAAATTTTCTGGCTCTCTATGTATCTACTTTCATTTATTTCCATAGGTTTCTTCTTCTTTCATCCCAATGCATAAGGCTTCCCTGTTGCCAGGCTTGAGCTACGAAGATGTCCCGAATCAACATGATATTGTTTGCGACCGTGATGACATGTTTCAACTACTCCAAATTGGAAAGAATGATAGTATGACCAGGCTCCAAAATCAATTGTGATGACAACCCAAAGATATAGGGAAATTTGGCACATTCAATAAAACATAAATCTTGGTTTGTATTAACTTTTGCGCATCTGTCTGTTCATGCACGCTTTAATAGTGAGGCCAATTTTGTCATAGTAATTTGCAGACAATTTCATTAGAACAGGATGTATTTTAGTATGTTTTTATTCCCACAAAGAAATCAAGAAAAGAAAAAAAAGCAACAGTATTTGTGCCTTTTGCCAAGTTCATGTTTTTGCATTGGCGTAAGTGCCATATATCAATATGTCATCATTGAAACCGATTTCAGATTCTTCTCTGGGTCTAATTGTTGCGTGCATTCTGACGGTTCAGCCATGTCATCACGGGCACAGGAGATGTACATAAATTTGTGACATTTTGCCAGCTTGAGCCTTGCAGCTGTAGATCTATGCCTGACAAAGTACATTGTGGTGGACCCTTTTTGTCTTTCCACATTACCCTGCCACATTGTTTGATAAGTCCTGTAAACCTATTAGGCTATTCAAAAAGCAACACTGAACAAATTTCCCCCTGACTGCACTGAGGAAATTTGCTCCCTGTTTTATTTCCATTTCTCATTCATGTTTTAGTAATGATTTATTTACTTTCTCCCACATCTTTCCTGTCAAATGGTACCATCAGCAAAATCTCAAAGTATTTCTTTGCTATTCCCAAATACTTTATGTAGAGAAAAGGCCCCTAAAAGTTTGTTCTGCTTGTTTTATGCAACTGCAACCAGGTCCTCCTGAAAAGCTCTCTCTCTCTCTCTCTCTCTCTCTCTCTAACTATCTATCTATCTATCTCTCTTGCTGGTTTATTCAGTTAGGCTATGATTCTTTATGACTTCTTCATAGATAATTAGTGGTATCAACATATCCAAAGCTTCAATGTGAGATAGGGAAGCTGATCTGAAAAATATGTAGGAAATTTATATCGAAACGGGTCATTCAGGTGGGTGGGGTCGGTTCAGAACCCGACCTTCTGTCACCCATTTTATCCAAAGAATCGCCTAATGTCTATGTATTTTGGCATACATCCATTTTGGATGCCTGCAAATCTGCAAAGGAATACATATAAGCCTTCAAAGTTCACTTGGAAAATCAGAGTAAAACGAATTTCTGAATCGTGGTAGACCATGGTGCGTAATAAGGTCACAAAAACAAAATAGTCCCTAAACAAATTACACAGCCACGCTCAGTTTTTCAAGATATGATCTAACAAACATCAGAGACGCCTTTTAAACCTGTCCGTTCATATTTTCTGATAAAACAGGGTAACAAATGTGCTTGATATCAAATTTTCAAATGGAACTACTTTTGACTTCTGTCAGAATGTTTTGAAACAAAGGGAGGGAACTACGTCTACACATATGTATAAGGGGGTTAATTCTCTGCGTTGAATTCAACTGCTTCGTTAGCTCAGTGGGCTAGACGAAAGGTCCCAATATCTTTTTAGTTTTGGTCATTGGTGGACAAGGGTAAAATCTGAGCAACTACTCCTTTTTTTACCCCATTTTCCCACATTTTTTTTTTTTTTTTTTTTTTTTTTTTCGTTCATTATCCCTAATTCTGAGACATTTATAAGTACGAATTTCAAATTCAAATTATTAAGAATGTGTGAAAATTTTCTGGCTCTCTATGTATCTACTTTCATTTATTTCCATAGGTTTCTTTTTTTTTTCATCCCAATGCATAAGGCTTCCCTGTTGCCAGGCTTGAGCTACGAAGATGTCCCGAATCAACATGATATTGCTTGCGACCGTGATGACATGTTTCAACTACTCCAAATTGGAAAGAATGATAGTATGACCAGGCTCCAAAATCAATTGTGATGACAACCCAAAGATATAGGGAAATTTGGCACATTCAATAAAACATAAATATTGGTTTGTATTAACTTTTGCGCATCTGTCTGTTCATGCACGCTTTAATAGTGAGGCCAATTTTGTCATAGTAATTTGCAGACAATTTCATTAGAACAGGATGTATTTTAGTATGTTTTTATTCCCACAAAGAAATCAAGAAAAGAAAAAAAAGCAACAGTATTTGTGCCTTTTGCCAAGTTCATGTTTTCGCATTGGCGTAAGTGCCATATATCAATATGTCATCATTGAAACCGATTTCAGATTCTTCTCTGGGTCTAATTGTTGCGTGCATTCTGACGGTTCAGCCATGTCATCACGGGCACAGGAGATGTACATAAATTTGTGACATTTTGCCAGCTTGAGCCTTGCAGCTGTAGATCTATGCCTGACAAAGTACATTGTGGTGGACCCTTTTTGTCTTTCCACATTACCCTGCCACATTGTTTGATAAGTCCTGTAAACCTATTAGGCTATTCAAAAAGCAACACTGAACAAATTTCCCCCTGACTGCACTGAGGAAATTTGCTCCCTGTTTTATTTCCATTTCTCATTCATGTTTTAGTAATGATTTATTTACTTTCTCCCACATCTTTCCTGTCAAATGGTACCATCAGCAAAATCTCAAAGTATTTCTTTGCTATTCCCAAATACTTTATGTAGAGAAAAGGCCCCTAAAAGTTTGTTTTGCTTGTTTTATGCAACTGCAACCAGGTCCTCCTGAAAAGCTCTCTCTCTCTCTCTCTCTCTCTCTCTCTAACTATCTATCTATCTATCTCTCTTGCTGGTTTATTCAGTTAGGCTATGATTCTTTATGACTTCTTCATAGATAATTAGTGGTATCAACATATCCAAAGCTTCAATGTGAGATAGGGAAGCTGATCTGAAAAATATGTAGGAAATTTATATCGAAACGGGTCATTCAGGTGGGTGGGGTCGGTTCAGAACCCGACCTTCTGTCACCCATTTTATCCAAAGAATCGCCTAATGTCTATGTATTTTGGCATACATCCATTTTGGATGCCTGCAAATCTGCAAAGGAATACATATAAGCCTTCAAAGTTCACTTGGAAAATCAGAGTAAAACGAATTTCTGAATCGTGGTAGACCATGGTGCGTAATAAGGTCACAAAAACAAAATAGTCCCTAAACAAATTACACAGCCACGCTCAGTTTTTCAAGATATGATCTAACAAACATCAGAGACGCCTTTTAAACCTGTCCGTTCATATTTTCTGATAAAACAGGGTAACAAATGTGCTTGATATCAAATTTTCAAATGGAACTACTTTTGACTTCTGTCAGAATGTTTTGAAACAAAGGGAGGGAACTACGTCTACACATATGTATAAGGGGGTTAATTTTCTGCGTTGAATTCAACTGCTTCGTTAGCTCAGTGGGCTAGACGAAAGGTCCCAATATCTTTTTAGTTTTGGTCATTGGTGGACAAGGGTAAAATCTGAGCAACTACTCCTTTTTTTACCCCATTTTCCCACATTTTTTTTTTTTTTTTTTTTCGTTCATTATCCCTAATTCTGAGACATTTATAAGTACAAATTTCAAATTCAAATTATTAAGAATGTGTGAAAATTTTCTGGCTCTCTATGTATCTACTTTCATTTATTTCCATAGGTTTCTTTTTTTTTTTCATCCCAATGCATAAGGCTTCCCTGTTGCCAGGCTTGAGCTACGAAGATGTCCCGAATCAACATGATATTGTTTGCGACCGTGATGACATGTTTCAACTACTCCAAATTGGAAAGAATGATAGTATGACCAGGCTCCAAAATCAATTGTGATGACAACCCAAAGATATAGGGAAATTTGGCACATTCAATAAAACATAAATCTTGGTTTGTATTAACTTTTGCGCATCTGTCTGTTCATGCACGCTTTAATAGTGAGGCCAATTTTGTCATAGTAATTTGCAGACAATTTCATTAGAACAGGATGTATTTTAGTATGTTTTTATTCCCACAAAGAAATCAAGAAAAGAAAAAAAAGCAACAGTATTTGTGCCTTTTGCCAAGTTCATGTTTTCGCATTGGCGTAAGTGCCATATATCAATATGTCATCATTGAAACCGATTTCAGATTCTTCTCTGGGTCTAATTGTTGCGTGCATTCTGACGGTTCAGCCATGTCATCACGGGCACAGGAGATGTACATAAATTTGTGACATTTTGCCAGCTTGAGCCTTGCAGCTGTAGATCTATGCCTGACAAAGTACATTGTGGTGGACCCTTTTTGTCTTTCCACATTACCCTGCCACATTGTTTGATAAGTCCTGTAAACCTATTAGGCTATTCAAAAAGCAACACTGAACAAATTTCCCCCTGACTGCACTGAGGAAATTTGCTCCCTGTTTTATTTCCATTTCTCATTCATGTTTTAGTAATGATTTATTTACTTTCTCCCACATTTTTCCTGTCAAATGGTACCATCAGCAAAATCTCAAAGTATTTTTTTTGCTATTCCCAAATACTTTATGTAGAGAAAGGGGCCCTTAAACTTACGCTGAACTTACGTTCCTAGGACCGCAGGTAAGCCATCGGCTTCTAAAGGTCCATCTGTTTGATTTCTTTGTCCGGTTGTGTATGGGTTGTAGCAGCTCGGCGTGAATTTCAAGGGGTGGTTTTTCCAATGGTTGTTAAGTCTATTTTTGAATGAGTTGATACTCGGTGCAGTTACTACGTCATTACTTAGTGCATTCCAATGGTCTATGACTCTATTGCTGAAAAAATTTTTTCTTAATTTTCTTAAAAGTTTGTTTTGGTTGTTTTATGCAACTGCAACCAGGTCCTCCTGAAAAGCTCTCTCTCTCTCTCTATCTATCTATCTATCTATCTATCTCTCTTACTGGTTTATTCAGTTAGGCTATGATTCTTCATGACTTTTTCATAGATAATTAGTGGTATCAACATATCCAAAGCTTCAATGTGAGATAGGGAAGCTGATCTGAAAAATATGTAGGAAATTTATATCGAAACGGGTCATTCAGGTGGGTGGGGTCGGTTCAAAACCCGACCTTCTGTCACCCGTTTTATCCAAAGAATCGCCTAATGTCTATGTATTTTGGCATACATCCATTTTGGATGCCTGCAAATCTGCAAAGGAATACATATAAGCCTTCAAAGTTCACTTGGAAAATCAGAGTAAAACGAATTTCTGAATCGTGGTAGACCATGGTGCGTAATAAGGTTACAAAAACAAAATAGTCCCTAAACAAATTACACAGCCACGCTCAGTTTTTCAAGATATGATCTAACAAACATCAGAGACGCCTTTTAAACCTGTCCGTTCATATTTTCTGATAAAACAGGGAAACAAATGTGCTTGATATCAAATTTTCAAATGGAACTACTTTTGACTTCTGTCAGAATGTTTTGAAACAAAGGGAGGGAACTACGTCTACACATATATATAAGGGGGTTAATTTTCTGCGTTGAATTCAACTGCTTCGCTAGCTCAGTGGGCTAGACGAAAGGTCCCAATGTCTTTTTAGTTTTGGTCATTGGTGGACAAGGGTCAAATCTGAGCAAGTACTTTTTTTACCCCATTTTCCCTCATATTTTTTTTTTTTTTTTTTTCATTCATTATCCCTAATTCTGAGACATTTCTAAGTACAAATTTCAAAGTCAAATTATTAAGAATGTGTGAAAATTTTCTGGCTCTCTATGTATCTACTTTCATTTATTTCCATAGGTTTCTTTTTTTTTCATCCCAATGCATAAGGCTTCCCTGTTGCCAGGCTTGAGCTACGAAGATGCCCCGAATCGACATGATATTGCTTGCGACCGTGATGACATATTTCAACTACTCCAAAATGGAAAGAATGATAGTATGACCAGGCTCCAAAATCAATTGTGATGACAACCCAAAGATATAGGGAAATTTGGCACAATCGATAAAACATAAATCTGGGTTTGCATTAACTTTTGCGCATCAGTCTGTTCATGCAAGCTTTAATAGTGAGGCCAATTTTGTCATACTAATTTGCAGACAATTTCACTAGAACAGGATGTATTTTAGTATGTTTTTATTCCCACAAAGAAATCAAGAAAAGAAAAAAAACCAACAGTATTTGTGCCCTTTGCCAAGTTCATGTTTTCGCATTGGCGTAAGTGCCATATATCAATATGTCATCATTGAAACCGATTTCAGATTCTTCTCTGGGTCTAATTGTTGCGTGCATTCTGACGGTTCAGCCATGTCATCACGGGCACAGGAGATGTACATAAATTTGTGACATTTTGCCAGCTTGAGCCTTGCAGCTGTAGATCTATGCCTGACAAAGTACATTGTGGTGGACCCTTTTTGTCTTTCCACATTACCCTGCCACATTGTTTGATAAGTCCTGTAAACCTATTAGGCTATTCAAAAAGCAACACTGAACAAATTTCCCCCTGACTGCACTGAGGAAATTTGCTCCCTGTTTTATTTCCATTTCTCATTCATTTTTTAGTAATGATTTATTTACTTTCTCCCACATTTTTCCTGTCAAATGGTACCATCAGCAAAATCTCAAAGTATTTTTTTGCTATTCCCAAATACTTTATGTAGAGAAAAGGGCCCTTAAAAGTTTGTTTTGGTTGTTTTATGCAACTGCAACCAGGTCCTCCTGAAAAGCTCTCTCTCTCTCTCTCTTTCTCTCTCTCTCTCTCTATCTATCTATCTATCTCTCTTGCTGGTTTATTCAGTTTGGCTATGATTCTTCATGACTTTTTCATAGATAATTAGTGGTATCAACATATCCAAAGCTTCAATGTGAGATAGGGAAGCTGATCTGAAAAATATGTAGGAAATTTATATCGAAACGGGTCATTCAGGTTGGTGGGGTCGGTTCAGAACCCGACCTTCTGTCACCCGGAAGCAATTCCTTCTCATGTTGTACTTACATAGGTGGTAACGGGCTCTTTCGTCCCTGGGCTTGTTCGCCCGTGCTTGTTCGTCCCAAATGATTTCTTGTCGGTCCGGTCTTGTTTGTCCGCGCTTGTTCGTCCCAACTGATTTGAACAGTTATCACGCTTTGTTTCCTCTATCTTTCTCTAATTTGAGAAAGTACATAAAAATAAGGCAAAAAGAATTACTTATCGTCTCCGATCGACTAATACTAGACTGACACTCTGCGGTTTATGTGTATCTGCCAACCTGTGAAAGGTGTTAATAGTGAATAGATCGAAAAGGGATTAACGAACAAGCCCGGGCGAATAAGCCCAGGGACGAACCGGTTTTAGGACGAAGAAGCCCGGAGCCTTCGGCACTATGTAGTTTCGCCAATATTGGACGCATTGGAGGGTTTAAAAATCTGTCATTTCATGTCATACTGTATTTTCAAGTTCTATCATACTAAAATATCTGTGACACAAACGTGAAGAAGATTGTAATTTCTCTGTCAGTTTTGGACTACTGTATAGATCTATAACAACTTTTGTTTGCATGGCATATTCTTAGAAAAATCCTTATGCTTGCTTATTGAATTTCATTGCATGAATTGTAAATTAACCTTGCAATTCCTGTATTGCAGGTCTTGTATGGTTACTGAAAGAAAAAAAATGCTTAGTTTTTAGATAGTAGAAAGCTATTTATGCACGTTATACCATGACATCTGTAGGCTTTAAGCAAATTTGTACTATTACTACTGAAACAAAAAATATGGGGTTGTATAGGTGAAATCAGGGATCATTGGACTGTGCTTGTTCTCATAAAACTTAAGCTTCGTGTTCTTATCTATATCATACTTGGACCTGTGCAAGCTCTAAGGACAGTCCTTCGATAATTTCAATCTCACAATTGACCTTTTCACGTGCATTTTTTTCCTCTAGATTTCACGTGCCGAGCCCTGTAGCTCAGTCGATAGCGTACAGGACTTGAGAACAGGAGGTCACTGGTTCGATCCCCAGCTCGGCCAATTTCCTTCCGAGGATTGATGATAGTCATTGCGACAGGATTCATTCCTCTCCCACCTCTGACCATTGTTTCGACAATGGCTATGTGGGAAAGCAGCCAATGGCTTGGAAAGAATATTGTGCGGAGTACTGGTAAAAGAAAATGCAGGAAAGCATGGATAGGTGCACTGGCCGCCGCGATATAACTGAAATAATGTTGAAAACGGCGTTAAACACCCTACAATCAATCAATCAATCAATCAATCAATCTAGATTTCACGTGTGGCATACTTCAACCAATCAAAACGGACAAAACAATAGCGGGAAGGCGAGCTTTGGGAAATAGGGTAAGCCATGTTGACTCAGAGGGAAAAAAAAATAGGTAAGTTTTTGTACTATATTTCTTGTAGTATTTAAATTCCTTGCGGGGTTGTATTCCTGAATGATCTACAGCAGCATGGTAATTGCTACATGTAATTACCATTGGCTTATTTGCTGTCTTCCTCCAGAAGTCTAACTGCTTAAATTTCGGCATAATCAAACACTGAATAACAGAATTAGCTTAATGGACCATTGGGGCCGGGAATTATAGCATGTGGGGCCGGGGAATACACTTTGCCTTCGAAGGCGAAACTTGCTTCCGCATAGTTAACTCCCGTGACTGATGGACTGTCTGCAGACGACGTATGATAAATATTTTTCTTTTTATTTTTGTTAATTATCCGTTGCTATGTCAAACTTCTTCTTCCTAGATACCTTTGCGAAGTTTCTAATCAATACCTTGATTTCATGTGATAAACGTAAATCTATACAAAGACCTTCAAGACGTTTAACCTGAACATATTCCGGACAGTTGATATATGTTCGGACGGTTTACAGTCAAAACGTCAGTGTCTCAGTGCGTCCCATTTTTGGTCAAAGAGTCCTCCAATGCTTATTAAAACGTCCGACTACTGAAAAATTGGTAGCGGACAAGTTTGGTAAACTGATTTTACAAATTACATTGATTGCAACTTTCGGTAACAAGATAACGTCGCACAACACGTTTTCGTCCACAACATGTTTTTGTTTACATTGGGGATAGAAACGTGAACTTGTTTTCCAAGACAAAATGTGGCGATCAGAAAGGCAATATAAATTTTTTATGAAGTTCAGACACCATTTTGGTGCAATTTGCTAAATGCTGTATAACTTTAAAGCTTGGATCACAACAGATCATGCATGCATGAAATATTAGTGAATGTTTACACTGCAGAAGTATTTGATCCCGGATGCGCGTGCACTTAGCTGTTTAAGTAAAGTTATAGTGCTCATAAAGCACTATTTTTGTGAATACCGTTTGTCAAAGTTTGTAAGGATGATTTAAACCATTTTTACTCACAAATTTCACTTGCCTGAACATAAAACATTGAATAAGATCACATGGGTCAGTGTTTTCTCCAACGCATGCCCTTGAGGTATTTAGCGCACCAAATTCCTAATTCAATTAGTAATTGACTCAATTCAGCTCACCTTCAGGGCCCGAAGGGCACACTTGAAAAACAATGACGATCGGTCTCATCAAATCTGGCTCACAATATTTATCCACACATTCAGGTGTCAAATTCACCCGCATGATGACAGCACGGTGCATCCTGAGTAAACACACTGTCCATCAGCCAATCACGTTCAAGTATTTCAATTGTCAAGGTCATGGGGAGTCTGGTTGTGTATAATATCAACTTTGTGGACTTTTCATTTGCAACTTTTCCATGATGGCGGAAATTAATTATGAATGTCAGAAATGCAGAATTTATTATCAAATTCATTTTTTAGCAATTGTATGATATGTTGAAAATTATTTTTTCTACAAAATATTGATTTTCAAGAGAAAATAAATAAATTTGACTGCCAATGTACTTTTGTTAATAAAAATTTCGTACATTTTTTTTTGTTTTACATGCACCATTACAATGTTGTCTGCATGACTTCAACGCATGAGTTCAGCGCAAGATGAAACTGATTTCAGGGTTCTTCATATCCTGTCCAATCAAAATGACAAGAGAAGAAATGGGGCAGTCTACTCTTGAAACTAGTGATTCCATGACAACTATAAGTCTATCTGAAAATGAATCAAGATGATCTCTTGTTGAAGAAAAGACCAAGGTTAATAACTGTTAACTGCAAAGAAACAAGAGGTCTGTATCATTGTAACAGTAGGGATATGCCAGTAACAGTCCTGTAATCTGCCTGAAAAAACATTTGATATCAAAACATATGAAGGGCCCTTCAGGCCCCCTTCAGGCCCCCTTTCCTGAAAAGCCGTAGAAAACACTAGGTGGGTTTATTTGTTTTTCTGCTCTATAGCGTTAAGGTTATTCGAAGGGGTGACACATTCTTGTGTCCCATTTGTGATACCATTACCCACTAACATTGAACCATAAACGGGGCAAATCACTGTAAATATGTTAAATTAGGCTTTTCATGTGTTAATCCTTGTCCCAAAAGTTAAAGTTTTTTCTAACCCAATGAAAATGTGTTATTTGGTACTTTAATTTTCGTGAACAGTATACTTATCATATATGGACAAATTTAGGTTGTGTATCTCCAGGGCCATCAGATTATGATCATTTCCAATATGTTGTCTCTAGACAGATAATCATGAGGTTAGGTTAATCTTTTTTGTTGTTGATTTGTTATATTTTGATTGATAGAAAACATGCTTCATTAGAGAAATTAATTGAATTTGTCTGTTAGGGATGCCGCTTGAACATATCGGTAGGTGGACGAAAATAGGTTGTGCTGGGATGATTATGTATAGATATTGTCATTTGCTCCGTAGCATTTTTCACACCAAATGTCTTGCTTTGATTTGTTGATCAATGTCTGAATAGTAGTAAAACTGTTTGGTTTAACACCCGAAATGGAAGCCAGGAAGTCAATGTGATGATTATAAAGCTGCATTAACTCTTTACCACACAATCCCAAGTTTTAACGACCTTGAGGTTGAGGCCTTTTGAAAACATTGTGGGAAAAGGAGAAAATGCTGGTAACAAGCAATTAGTCCTTTTTCTACAATGTTTCCAAAAAGCTTCTTATTCAGGTTCGTTAAATCTCAGGAATGTGTACATAATATACTTTGTCTTATGTTGTATGTATGTGTACTTGTTAGAATTATTGAGATGGCATTTTCTTTTATTTTCCGTAATTTCCCCGTTCCATCGAGTCATGGGTCAAGAGATTGTCTATTTAACCCTTCAACGTACAATGCTGACTTTTAACGACCCTGAGAAAGAAGGCTGTAGAAAACAGCATTTTCTCCTTTTTCCACAATGTTTTACCCTATTAAAAACAAAGTTTGTTTTAAGCAACATTTATCCCTTTACCATACAATGCGGATTTAATAACCATCAGGAAAACATTGTGGGGCAAGGAGAAAATGCTGGTAACCAGCATTTTCTCCTTATCCCACAATGTTTTCTACCCTAAGAAAAATTGCATCATTTGAGCTGCACTGAAATTGTCGTCTGCAAGTGCTTTCAATTTGGATAGGTCTACATTTTTGTTGTGTGGTAAAGAGTTAATTTGTTGTCTGCAAATGCTTTCAGTTCGGACAAGGCTAAAATTTTGTCATCTGGTGAAGAGTTAAGAGTGGAGACATGTTTATTTACTTGTTGAAGGTTTGTGTCAAGGGTGGAGGAGATCCTACATGAATGGAAGCTAGTCAGCTGTAGTCCTAAACCACCTGCCCCAAAAGTAAGTCTACACTTTAACTCCTTATCACATGTGACACAATCCCGACTGTTAACGTCCCTGAAAGAGAAGGGTTTTGAAAACATTGTGAGAAAGGAGAAAATGCTGTTTACCTTCTCCCACAATGTTTTCTACCCTATCAAATACAGAAATTACCATTTAAGAAACATCGAATTTGTCAACTGCAAATACTTTCAGTTTGGTCCAGTCCAAAATTTTGTTGTTGGTAAAGAGTTAACATACTCATGATTATTTTCTATATCCTTTCTATGGTGAAGAGTATGGTTAACGATTCAGTTTTTGCAATCTGATCTTGGTTTGGCCAATATTGGCCTGTGCAAGCTGAAGATATAGAAACATCAATTAAAATACTTACTGTTTACCAAACAACAAAAGTTTAGACTTGCCTAAATTTAACCCTTAACTCTTTACCAAACTACAAAATTTTAGACAAGTCCAGACTGAAAGCATTTGCATGCAGCAAATAAATGTGACCAGCATTTTCTCCTATTCCAACAATGTTTTCAAAAAGCTTCCTTCTTAGGGTTGTTGATAGTTGAGATTGTGTGGTAAAGGGTTAAACTGCTGGATAAATAGAATGAAGATTTCCAGCCAATAGAAATTACAGAAACTTTCCGATTACAAAGTGCTTGTTGTTGGAAGAAAACTAACTGTATCAGAAAGTGTAGATGGTTCTGTGCAGTCTGATCTTGATCTACACTGTTCGCAAAAGAGCATTTAGTCGGGCTTAGCAGCCTAAGGGTTAATGTATTTAAAGCAGCAAATTAGATGTGCCCCAAGTAAAGGTAGTTATTGTTGAAAGAATAGAAAACAATGTGGGGAAAGGAATGAGTGCTGATTACCAGCATTTTCTCTTTTTTCCACAAAAGCTTTCAAAAGCTTTCTTTTTCATGGTCGAAAAAGCACACGTTAAAGTGAAAAAGAGTTAGAGATAGTCCAATGTTTTTTAACTTCTAGAATTGGGCATATGTTGAGTCATTTGCCATGCTACATTTTGTGTGAAATAGTTCAGTTTTCTTTGTTATTAACCCTTATCCTGCTAAATAAATTTGATAAAAACCTTTAAGCTGTTAGTCTTGATCCATGCTGTCCACAAAAGGTCAGTGAGTAGCAGCTTAAGGGTAAATCTATAAATTGCTGAGCAAACCCAAAGACATTCTCTGTTATTCTTGTTATTTTGCAGTTGGTCTTTTCCAGAAGTTCTTAATAAAGGGGACACTGTTGACCAAAGATTAGACTGCATACTTTGTGCAGTCTGATCTTGATCTACAATGTCGGCAAAGATGACTATAGTCATTACAGGCACTTTACGAGTCAATGATTTATAATTTCAGGGGACTTATACAAGTGGTCACTGGGAAGAGAAGACAGAAAGCTTGAACCTTGCCAATGTAAGTTTTCAGTTGACCCATAGCTTGCTGCACAACAGGGACAAACGGTTATAAAAGTCTGCTGAGAAAGAAAGCATTGATGAGGAGGATGTAGAGAATGAAGAAGGTTTGTGTTTATTTGGAGTTTAATGCCCTTTCAACAGCTTGGGTTGTATCATGGCGGTCAGTGCACCTACACATGTGTTTTCTGGCTACTCATACCAGTACAGACACAACTTTCTTTACAAGTCACTGACTACTTTTCTCACATGCATCAGAGGTGAAAGGTAAAAAAATGTCAGAGAGAAAATTCTTGTAACCATTATTTTTTTCCTTTTCTCAGAAGGTTTTCTACACATTAACTGACAATTACCACCATTTCACCTAAATTCAATATATCATCTGAAAATGCTTTCATTTGAACCAGTCTAAAATTTTGTTGTTCAGTAAAGGGTTAACCCTTTCCCAAACGACAAATTTTGGACTCGTCCAAATTGAAAGAGTTTGCAGACGACAATTTCAAATTTGATGAAAATGGCAGAAAGTTGTCAAAAAGGGTAGAAAACACTGTGGGAAAAGGAGAAATTGCTCGTTACGAGCAATTTCTCCTTTTCCCACAGTGTTTTCAAAAGACTTGTACTGCAGACACGTGAAAACCAGGGCTTGTTTGGGAAAGGGTTAAGGATGAAGGCTTTTGAAAGCTTTAGGGGTAACCAGCATTTTCTGCTTCTCCAATGATGTTCTCTATCCTTTCAAGGGTAAATCCCATTGGCTAAGCCAAGTTAACCCTTTACCACACAATTCCGAATTTTAATGACCCTGAGAAAGAAAGCTTTGAAAACATTGTGGGAAAAGGAGAAAATGCTGGTAACCAGCATTTTCTCCTTTTCCCACAATGTTTTCTACCCTTCCTAATATAAATTCCAATTTTGGTTCACATTTATTTTGTCATCTGTTGTTGCTTTTAATTTTGACTATATATATTTTTTGATGTGGTAAAGAGTAAAATTTGTTGTCTACAAATGCTTTCAATATGAGCAGGCCTAAAATTTTGTCACTGGATATCAAATCAAAAAGAAAAAAGTGAAATGAAGAAAAAATCAGAGAATTAGTTGCCAAAATTTCATTGTAATACTTACAATGGCTAATGGGAGGGTGAACTCTGTTTATACGTGGTGTTTAACCCTTTTCCACATGACAAACATTTAGACTGGTCTAAAATGAAAGTATTTGCAGAAAATAAATGTGGCTAAAATAATGGAACTTGTTTCTGAAAGGTTGAAAAAAACATTGAAGGAAAAGGAGAAAATGCTGGTTACCAGCATTTTCTCCTTTTCTCCTTTCCCTCAGTGTTTTCAAAAGGGTCGTTAAAACTCGTTATTTTATGGTAAAGGGTTAATGGTGGTGTATAAATTATTTTCAGAGGTAAAACCACAGTGCTTGGTGACTTCCCATCAAAAGGACATTATATCTGTAGATGGTAAGTGTTATTTTAGCTCACCCAGTTATCATATATAGTTTTTGCCACACTGTTCTGTGAAACCTGGGCTATGTTTGAAATTGGTTCATTCAGTATTAGAAAACATTGACTGATAATTGTTAACTTAGACTTAGAATTGTGCTATATGTATAAAACAGCAGAAATAACTTGAAACTACATTTATTGATGTTAGAAGGAGTTGTATAGTTAAGAAGTTCGTCATATTTTAACTTTGATGGACAATCTCTGAGAGCATCACCTAACTAGGTCATTAGGTCAAATAATTGAACATCTTGTTTAGACTGCAGAGACCTCACATTTTATTCAATAGCAATGATAACAATGGAACTGTTTGGTAAAGGGTTAAATCTGATTGATATACTATGGAAATAAACATTCTGTCACAAAACTGTGGTGTGTAGAGTCTGAAAAACATTTTTTTTTTAATCAGTTTGATCAGGTGACCTTGTTAGCTTGGCTGTTTTGAAAGAAAATGTTGAGGTATTGTCATAACCAGCCAGCATGACGTCTGCTTTATTGTGTGAAAACTTTGACATTTTGTAATATCTCTGTTATTATAAAAGATATTAGCTTCAAACTTGGACAATTTGTTAAATAGCAAAAGGGGAACCTATACAACAATGGCAGGTAACCATCAAATTATTTTTGACACAGTTATGCCCCCTTTATGACTTAGAATTTTCACTGAAAGTCAACCAATCACAGAGAACATGTGCTGCTGTTATTCTGACCTCACATAACTGACTTTTGTCTACTTTGAGCTGGGTCTTATACCCTTAGACTCCAACCTACTAACAAATTGTCAGATTGTGAGTGGAGCATTGAACAAGTTCAGTATTTCGTAGATGTACTTTTGTAATTTATTACAGGAATGGTTTACAGGACTTTGTCATACTTCAACCAGCCAACAATGCTGAAGCAATCATGCCTGAGAGCTGGACAAAATTAATTCTGTCCTCTGTAAACATGGCCTTGAGTGATGCTGGCTGGTCAGTATATCAGGTTTTTACGACTCTTTGTCAGACAAGATAATCTTTAGGCTGGTCCAAATTAAAAACATTTGTAACCAATCCGCTATAACAACTCAAATTATACTACTTGTCTTTAGAATGCAAAAAAACATTGTGGGTAAAGAAGAACATGCTCATTACCATCATTTTCTCCTTTTCCCACTATGTTTTTTGACATCCATTTTCTTCAAGGTTTTTAAAGAAATGGATTGCTTGGTAAGGGGTTAAACAGATTGAATCGTCAGTATATTTTGCTGTTGTATAAAGCAAAGAGTAAAGTGTTTGTTTGTTTAAAATAGTGTCCTGCCTTTTGTTAATGACAGGCAATATCTGACATATGAGACTCCTTCACTAGGCACATTTACTTTTGAAAATCAAATTTTAGCTACGCCATATTGAGGAATCCCTATCATAGCCATGCTTTTGTCTATGTAGTCTGTGTAGTGATTTCGAGAAACCTTTAACATTTTCTAATGCAGTGTATTTCTACCATTAATACTTAATATAAGTATATAGTACAAATTGGTGCTAGTTGTCAAAAGCTGTAAAATTTTGTGGTATGGATGTTTCAAAATATACATGTACTTTCAGTTCAGTTCCTGTATTTGTACAAATTAAAAAAAATGGAGGTGGATGTACCATGCTATGTGTGTTTTACCTGGAGTATCAGTTTCAAGAATTTTGGATGGTCCATTTGAAAAGGATGCCATCCCAGTACTGCCATCTTCCTGGTCTCCTGGATGTGTTCAACATGAAAATGGTTACTTCTCTCTTATTATTTTCCATCACACAGACTGTGTACTTTTAGATTCTTATATATATATATATGAGCTATACTCTGGCAAAGGGGGACTAAATGCATTTCCGTGATCCATGATACCAAGCAAGTCATCATCTAATAGTGGATGCATAAAATCCATTTTCTCTAACAAGCGACTGAATTCCAAGGTACACTACTCCTTGACCATACAGAAAATTGACCAATAGTGAATAGTTTCGGCCCAGGTCAGGCTGGGCAGTCCGCGATGAAAATTGTATTGCAACCATCAGGTCACGAGTCAGATACGCTAATTACTAAGCCACCCAGGCGGACAAAGAGTTAAGTAGTAGGAATGAAATATATCTGTATTTTATGCTCAGACTCCAGACTTTGACAATGATGCTTGGTTTCAAGGATTTGATCAACTACCCTTTGGTGCATGTGAGGCTCCGGTCAGGTAGAGATCAGTCATTAATCGTAATGTAAACCGGAAATGTTTGCATTGTAGAAATCTCTGTGTTGATAAAAATCCAAGTCATGCGATTAATTTTAAATTTAAGCTACAGAAAGGTGTATTTTATTTAGACTCTGGGTAATGTGGGAGGGATTGACTGGGACACTGGTCAATATGACTTAGTGCATTTTTTCATCAAAGTTGACGTGAATACCAGTTTAGTGGCCTCTTAATATTAATATTGCCACTTAAACATGTTTTATACGTTGTGTATTTCACATGCAAGATAGTTTGTTGCAGTTTTCATGGAAATTAAAACATGCATAAGTTCAATATTTGGTAATTTGTGAAATTTTAGACCCGCATAAAATATCCGCTTGTACAGTATTGCATGCCTTGTTTCTTTTATTCCTAATGCTTTATGCTTAATTTTCTTAATCATTTACCACACAATCCCAAGTTTCAACGACCCTGACCCAGAAGGCTTTTGAAAACATTGAGGGAAAAGGAGAAAATGCTGATAACCAGCAGTTTCTCCTTTCTTCACAATTTTTAACCTGGGCTTGGCTTGCCAAGCCCAAGGCTATATTAATCGTATACCAAAATTTCAACCCATCCACATGATCTGAGCAGTTAGGAAAAGCCCGAGTAAAAGTGAAAAGTACCGCTTGCAATGCATCTCACTACCCTGAAAGGAACAATCCCAAAAATGACAAAAATAGTTGGAATTGAACATCATAGGTTTAAGTTCACAAAGAACTGTGAGAGATGTCTGATATTAATCTAACGAAAATATTTGACTAAGAATTTCAAACCCTAATGCGCTTATTTACAAGTGGAAATTAGTGCCCTGTAACACTGAAAGAAACATTGGCAAATTCTTAGATGTAGTTACGGAATCTGCCGAATAGTGACGAGTGATGTTGCTGAACAATACTCGGAATCTTTCATCTTTCGTATTTTTAGACACAATGTGCATGACAAAACACAGACGATGTGATCTTTCCCCCAAACAGCTGAACATTTCAGAAACTCGGTAAGATTTATTTTCGCAAAATTACTGTGGTTCCCGTATCTAAAGGTATAAATATGTTTTGATTGGCCCAGTATGTACGATGCCTTATTTCTTCTTGTCAGAGTTATCCCGATATCCTATGACATCTAGGACCATGACAATTTTGACCTATTTGGGGCATTATAAACTCGGCACACAAAATCAAATATGTAACGTTACACAGGGTATAAAACTGTGTAATATGAGCCATGGACAACAAGTTAAGAAGACCTAAATGGTGACCTGGTTATATCAAAGATCAGACTACCCATTACGTGCCATCTGATCATGATTTTTGGTCTCCTCCGCTATTTATCGATAGTAAATTGCTTGACCAGAGATTAGCATCAGGTGGCAAGTGTTTTATATCGAAGATCAGATTTATTACTCGGTGAAATCTGATCTTGATCTAAGCTGTCAATACGGGATATTTAACCTTTAGGCTTCTCAGCACAACTCGATGCTCTTTTACGGATAATGTAGATTAAGATCAGACTGCACAGAACATGCAGTCTGATCTTGGATCTACATTGTCTGATACGATGAGTCATTTTCTACCAACAACAATTTTGCAATGCCATGTTACAGCATATACAAGTGGCTTGAAAACTTCATCCATTGTATTGAACAATTTAACCATTTACCAAACAATCCCAACTTTTAATGACCCGTAGAAAGAAGCCCTTTAAAAACATTGTGGAAAAAGGAAAAAAATGCTGGTAACCAGCCTTTCCTCCTTTTCCTATAATGTTTTATGCCCTTCCTGAAAAAGATGTCAATTTTTCAATCACATTTATTTTGTCGTCTGCAACTGCTTTGAATTTGGACAAATCTAATTTTTTTTTTTTTTTTTTTTTGTTTGGTAAAGAATTAAGGGTTAAGTGATAATAGGTACTGAAAGAGTTAGGTTTTTAACCCTTTACCACACAAGCCCGACTTTTAACGACCCCGTGAAAGAAGTCTTTTGAAAGCATTGTGGGAAAAGAAGAAAATGCTGGTAACCAGCATTTTCCCCTTTTTCCACAATGTTTTCTACACTTCCCAAAACAAATTTCAATTGTTGAGCCACATTTATTTTGTCGTCAGCAAATGCTTTCAATTTGGACTCTTGTAGAATAATGTCGTTTGGGAAAGAGTTAACACACTGCTTACGGATCCATATTTTTACTGCCAGTTGTTGCAGACAAATTTTATGTTAATTCATTAAAAAGTTACTGTGTGCAGATGAACTGCTCCTTCCAAAATGATAGGAACATTGAAAGATGATGAATTTTCAAAGGTGTCGGAGTGAAGAGCAATTCAAGACGGTCAATATTAGTTCTCATCTATGTAAATCCACAATGTTACTAAGAATCAATGTAAGAAAAATATTTTATCGCCCGATCATGCATTTGATTCCAGGATAGTTTGTCCAAAAACTAGCTTGGCAGTAGGTATGTTCATCCCTGGGCTTTTTTCATCCAGGCTTGTTTGTCCCACATTATTCTACCCTACTTTATTAAAATGAATTTTAAGTGAAACATGAATTAAAAATCAAGTAATATCATATATCTACAATTAGGAAGATTTATTTATTTATTTATTTATTTTTCTTTAATTAACGTCTGTGAATCACTGGTTTTCTTAGAATTTTCACCATCAGCAATACGGGAACAATCTCAAAATTGTAGCCATCATTGGCTACTTTTAAATACCAAGATTACCAATCGTCAAAATTAAGAATCAAGGCAATATAAAAGCTCAGTGCTTAAGGGCGTCAAGTGAGAGAGGATTGAATTGTTTCGTAACGACTACCATCAATCATCGAAAAGAAATTGGCTGAGCTAAGGATTCAAACCAGTGACCCCCCCCCCCCCCCCGTTCTCAAGTCTGGTACGCTGACGACTGTGCTAATGGGGCTCGACTGCAGTAATTGGTTTTAACTTTTTACCAAATGATAAAATTTTATACTTAACCAAATTGAAAGCCTTTGAAAATGATGGAATTTGTCCGAGATAGGATAGAAAGCATTGTGGGAAAAGGGAAAATGCTATTATACATATAAGCCGCAGTATCTTGAATCACTTTGAAAATGCAGGAAATGAATTGAACAGGTTAGGAACAGGTCCAGTGTTCTTAAATCTTAAAGAATCAAAAAGAATAGAGAGGAAATTGCTTGTTTACAAAAAAGAGAGCCATTTTCTTTTTACCCCAAAAAGGGCCATGTTTTGCCCAAAAAAATTGACCATCAGCAAATCATTTTTATGCACCATGTCTTTGATAAGTTAAAAGTAAAACTGTAGCAAACATCAATCATCTGAAGACTACATCTCTGGCCAAATCTTCACACGTTTAGTCCTAGTATTTGTCTTTATAATATTTAATCCTTTACCACACAATCCTGAGTTTAAACAGCTGTGATGAAGGAGAGTTTAGAAAATAGTGGAGGAGGGGCTCAGGAGAAATTGCTGGTGACCAGTATTTTCTCCTTTTTCCACATTGTTTTGCTACACTTTCCAATGTCAGCATTAGCATCACATTCGATTTGTCAACTGCAGTACATTTCAATTTGGACAAGTCTAAAATTTTGTTGTTTGAAAAGGAGTTAAGATAATTTTGACAATTGCAACCATGCAAATATGAAAATTGGGTTAACAAATTTGTTTCCTAATTACAACGGTCATAAAATTAAATTTTGGTCAGTCTTGGTAAGAATAAATAGGTCACACAAGACAGATTACAATCACTCTTTTTTTTTGGGGGGGGGCAATAAATTAGAATTATCTTAGATGATTTCAAATAGTTGCTCCCCTGTTGACAACACTGGAAACGTGTTTATACTTTTGAGACCATATTTTGATTACATGAACTGAGTTCATATTCACCAACTGTTCTTAAGAACGTACTTTGTCTTATTCTACAAGATTTTCAAAATTTGAAAGTAAAACACTACTTCTGATTGGCTTAACCAAATGGTGTAGTCAAGTAAAAGTTTTACTTTCGAATCTAGAAAGTTCAGAAGAATAAGACTGAGAAAGTTCTTAGGAATGGTAAGTAAAAAGAGATCCTGATCTGTCCATCTGTCTTAATACTATGCCATGCAAATTTCCATTTGTGTTTAAAGCCAATTCAATACTGGTGGTTCAGTCTATTAAATACAAGGCTTGAAAGCCAGGGTTGCTGATGTAATTCACAGCTCTGCCTATTTCTTTCAGACAATTGATGATAGTCATGGGAAGAGGATTCAGCCCCTCTCACAGCTGTATATTTTTGCAACTATATTTATGTGGTAAAGTAGCCAGTGGCTTGGAAAGTACAAGTTAAACAATTCGAGGAAGGCATGTATAGGTGTACTGGCCTTTGCAACATAATTGAAATAATGTTGAAAATAGTGTTAAACCATAGAAGCAAGTTTTGGTCCAAATTTACTGAAAATTGTTGGACCAAAATTTTGTCTAGATAATCTTTCTGACTTTACAATACCAATAGGTCCATTTGTATACATTTCAAAAGTAGTATAAGCATGGTAAATCCTAAAAGGATATCAACCAGGTTACCTTCCCGCCCATTGTCAATGAAACTTGGTCAAAATGTTAGATTTCACTGTGTTTTAGGGAAACTTTGGCTTTAAATTTAAATTGGGCAGAATATTTGTAATTTTAAACCAAAATTTCCCTAAAACACAGTGAAATCTAACATTGAAATTGGCCAGAATATTTGAGTCCAGCCCCTGTAGCTCAGTCGGTAGCGTACACGACTTGAGAGCAGGGGGTAGCTGGTTTGATCCCCAGCTGGACCAATCTCTTTCCAAGGATTGATGATAGTCAATGCGACAGGGTTCATTCCTCTCTCACCGCTGATCATTGTTTTGACGATGGTTATGTGGGAAAGCAGCAAGTGGCTTTGAAAGAATATTGTGTGTAGTACTGGTAAAAGAAACTCAAGGAAAGCATGGATAGGTGCACAGGCTGCCTCGAAATAACTAAAATAATGTTGAAAACGGTGTTAAATACTATATGTCAATCAATCAATCAGAATATTTGCCTTGATAAATATTTCAGACAAGTTTAAAATGAAATCATATCGAGTCAAAAAGTAGGTCACTGGGTAAAATCGTAGGAAAACCTTGTTTGCACTCTGAGATACAATTTTCAGTCAGATACTCTTGAAAATTGGTTGGAATTTTTGTCTTAAAGACATCTCGTACAAGTTTGATATTAGGTTGTGTAGTGTCAAAAAGTAGGTCACTTTTATGAATCAGAAAAACGTTGCGTGCACCATATAGGCCAGATTTATCAGCAGTAGGCCTATTCCTTTTTGCATGCTGCTCATTTACAAATTTCTTTTTCCATTCTCTTGTCTACTGTACAGACTGTCAGTGTGAGACAATGTAGAGATATTTTTATTAGTCTGCACAAATGTGATCTAGAAGTTTCAACCCTGTACAAATGTGATAGAAAATTTGAGCTTCTGGGCCTCTTCTTTCTTCTTCTTCACCCCTTCAGATGCCCAAGCTTTCAGTGCCTTTGGCGCTTTGCTTATACCATTTCCACCACTGATGTCAACTTTTGTGTCACATTTAATTAATCATCTGCAAATGCTCTCAATTTGCATAAGTCTAACATTTTGTGATTTGGAAATAGTTACATAACAACAAAATTCATAGACTCACCCTTTTTTATGCTTTTGACGACCCAGAGGAATAAAGCTTTTGAAAACAATATGGGAAAAGAAGAAAATGCTGGTAACCAGCATTTTCTCCTTTTCCCACATTGTTTTCTGCCATATCAGAGAAAAATCCCAATAATTTAGCAGTTAGTCTAAATTTCTGTTGTTGGGTAAAGAGTTAAAGCATTTGCAGACAACAATTCAAATGTTCCACAAATGATGGGATTTATTTCTGATATCTCTAGCATTGTATTATTGACTGGTACACCATGCTAGCAGTGTATCACTGTCTGGTACACCATGCTAGACAACCAGAGGGTTGCTTTTTTTTAAAACTCTTTTGTCAACTCTTTACCACACAATCCCGACTTTTAACAACCTTGAGAAAAAAGCTTTTTGAAAACATTGTGGGAAAAGGAGAAAATGCTTGTAACCAGCAATTTCTCCTTTTCTCACAATGTTTTCTACCCTGTCAAAGACAAATTTCATCATTTACATTACATTTAAATCATCGTCTGCAAATTCTTTCAATTTTGACAAGGCTACATTTTTCTCATGTGGTAAATAGTTAACCCTGTATGGAACAAATTTGTGTGTTCATGAAGGAAGAAGATAACCAGCATGATCTCCATTTCTCAACCAGCATGGTCTCCATTTGTCACATTGTTTTCTGCCTTTTTAAAAGAATTAAAAGAAAAATCTCACATTCAATTAAGTGATTTAACAGATATGGCTGAATATGGCCTTGTTTAAAATTTTGTTTATGTTGACAATTTTTTCCCCAAGGTTGTCTTGGCCAGGATCTGCACAATAACAAGACTCAGACAGTGTAGATCCAAGATCATACTGCATGTTTTGTGCAGTCTGATCTTTATCTACACTATGTGCAGAAGCAACTAAAGCTGGGTTAATCACTTTTACCCTTTACCACACAATCTGGGGTTTTAACGACCCTTTTTGAAAACATTGTTGGAAAAGGAGAAAATGCTGGTAAACAGTGTTTTCTCCTTTTCCAAAAATGTTTTGTACCCTATCAAAGAGAAGTTCCACCAGTTGTGGCACAATTAAACTATTTTGTGCTATTTCAATTTGGACCAGTCTACAATTTTTTCATGTTGTAAAGATTTGAGGGTTAACTTTGTGTCTGTTTCAGTGATCTAGACCCGCTACAAGCCCCACAATGGTCAGTGAGAATACAGATGATGGACGATCGTTGGTGTTTGTTAGGTAAATATGGGAACTTATTGTTTTCTTTTGCAGAATTGAGGGGGTGTATAGTTTTGAGTTGTTCGTTTGTCCAATCATCTATCTGTCCGTCTTGTCTGTCTGTCCATCCATCCAGGCAGATATCTTCTTAAATCCTTGACGAAAATTGATGAAACTTCATACATGTGTTCTTCATTTTTTTTTTTTTTTTTTTTTTCAATGCCCAGTCATGGAAAAAGGGGGCTTGATTTATATTTTCATTATGGACTAATATCTCTAACTACTGGACAAAATTTTATGAAACTTCATATTCATATTGTTTATCATAAGCCACAGATAATCAGTATTTGTTTTTATTTGATATAATGCCATTGCATGGAAAAGGGGGGCTTGAAGTATAATTTCATTATGGACAAGTAACAAAAAGGCCACATGTACATGCAAAACACAATATGTTATATGTTTCTTTCAAAAAAGGATTTTTTTTTTTTGGAGGAGAATATCATTTCAATGAAATAACTTGTTCATGCCCTTTCCAATTTTCAGCACTTCCTTTACTCTTATCTCTTTACCAAATGACAAAATTTGAGACTGGTCCGAAGTCAAGGTAGCTGCAGATGACAAATAAAATGTGGCTCAAAGATATAATTTGTCTCTTTAGGGACAGAAGACATTGTGGGAAAAGGAGAAAATGCTGGTAAACAGCATTTTCTCCTTTTCCCACAATGTTTTGAAAAGAGTTCCTCCATACAGTCATTAAAACTTGGGACTGTGCGGTAAAGACAAAATCCCATGTTTTCACGACCCTGAGAAAAAAACATTTTCTCCTTTTCCAACAATATTCCAACAATATTTTCTCTCCTCTTGTAATATGCAACAGCCCGGTCACTCATCCAGGCTCTAACCTACCATTGTTTAACCCTTAGGCTGCTAATTGCGACTCACTGACCTTTTGCGGAGAGCGTAGATCAAGATCAGATTGCACAGAACATGCAGTCTGATCTTGGATCTACACTGTCCGATAAGGAGATGTTTCCCCAATCTCCATAACTTTGAAATACCAACAGTTTGGTTTTTACTGTCGGCTTGACAGTTTCATATAAGTTATTTAGCAGGACAAGGGTTAACTTGCACGAAGAGAAATTCACCAAATCGCATGGCTGTAAAATCTAGCTCAACAGCAAGGCAGGTTTAAAGTGCTTATATATCTAACCTCTCTCTGCGACACTCTCAGAAAAACTGTCATCATTTGAGCAGTATTTAACTTTTTGTCTTCAAGGGCTTTCAATATCCATGGACAAGTCTAAAATTTTGTTGTCTAGTAAAGAGTTAAAGAAGATGAAATATTTGTGAGAATTTTCGGAGTAAATGGGATGAAATCAGAGGTAGATAACTGCTAAACCATATGTTTCTGTGAGGAGATTCTGCCGGAAATACAGCTAAGTTCAAATAATTATCAAATACCAATTAAAAATAATTTTATTGTTTCTGATGGTATTTCTTACACCTGGCATTGTGCTTGGGCCCTTTATGTTCACAAGAATTAGTTAGAATACATAATATAAGCCACACTCTGGCAATATCGTGATGCATGATACCACGCAACTCATCACATGATCATAGATCCATGAAGTCCATTTTGTCTTGCAACCAACTGAAACTGGTCCTTGGACATGCAGAAAATTGACCAATAGCAAAAGGTTTTGGCCCAGGTCAGCCTGTCCAGAATGTGCTGGCTGACCTGGGTTGATACTTTATGCAGATGCTTTAAGCCCCCTTTTCACATAGCATGGCTCAATTATAAGTTTGTGCAGAATGGAGTCATCTGTCACTTTAAATCTTTCTGCATAACTGGTAAAGCACATGACCCCTTTCTGCATACTACTTTTTGATAAAAGTCACTTCTACCCTACAGACATTGGTCAGTAATCCTGGCATTTATTAGCTCTGTAGTTTTCGAAGAAAATGTGGTGGTATTGCTGTAGCCCTGGCATTGTCTTAGCCCTGGCATTGTCTGTGTCATTGTCGTTGTCTGTGTTATCATCCAAAAACTTTGACAGTTGATAATATCTCTGTTATTACTAAAGATAGTTGCTTCAAACTTGGACAGTTATCAAAAGGGAAACCTATACAAACAAGAGCCCGTAACCATCGAAGCGTATTTTACAAAGTTATGTCCCTTTTTCGACTTACAGCTTTCACTGAAAATCAAGCATCTGTACCCGAGGGTTGGCACCCGCATGCGGTGCACTTGTTTACTTATGGAGCTGCTGTGTTGCAGGTTTGTAGTAGTCACTGAAACTTATAAGAAACCGCCATTAAGTCAGTTTTGGTAAAAATGTCACTTTACTCCTTTCTGCATGAACTGGATGACATATAGGGTCAAAATGTAGGTCACCGGGACAAATCTTAGAAAAACTTTGTGTGCTCTCTAGAGGCCGCATTTTCATCCCAATACTCATGAACTTTTGTCAGAATGTGTGTCTTGATGAAATTTAGTACAATTGCTAAATTGGGTCATGTCAGGGCAAAAAGTAGGTCATCAGGACAGATCCCAGAAAAACCTTGTCTGCACTCCAGAGGCCACATTTTCCGACCTGTGCTCATGAAAATATGGTCATTTTTCAATTTCTATAATAAACACTGGGTCCTGCATGGCTCAGTGGTAAAGTGTAGGGCTCATATTCTGCAGCCTCCTTGTTTAAGTCTCATTGGAAGCACCGAGTTTTATGTCAGAGTGTCAAATGGCAAGAAACATCAGAAGTCAAGCCTAGTACCGGTAAAAGCACGGACATATATAAAAGCTGTCGCCATTTGACTGAAAGAATGTTGAAAGTGGTGTTAAACACCATTCAATCAGTAGAACTGTTAACCCTCTACCATACTGCTTTATGACTTTGAGGGAACAGGTTCTTGAAAACATTTTGGGAAGCCAGCGTTGTCTCCTTTTCCCACAATGCCTTTTATCTTTTCAAAGACAAATATCATGACTTGAATCATATTTAACTCCTGTCCTTCTAATTAACATAAATGAAACTTTCAAGCCGATATCAAAATCCAGAATAATGCTATTTAAACTTACTTTTTGGAGAAAAATATCTCCTTATCAGACCATGTAGATCCAAGATCAGACTGCACATTCTGTATAGTCTGATCTTGATCTACTCTGTCTGCTAAAGGTCAGTGAGTTGCACTTAGCAAGCTAAGGGTTAATTTGTCATCTGTAACTGTTTTCAGTTTGGAAAAGTCTAAAACAAGTTAAAATCTTTCAGAATATTACATGAATGTAAATCAACCCATTTCTTCCTGAAACAAACTATTGGCAGGTTTACTTTATGAAGAAACATCCTATAAACAGATCAAATGAACATAAGTTTGAATCATGCTCTATGAAAAGGGGAAAAAAATATGAACATGAATTTGAATCATGCTTTGTAAAAAGGGGAAAGAAGTATCTACCCATGATAGCCTGGCTAGTCCCTGCATGCCCAAGGACCATTTTACTCGGTGATTCCGCCGATTGTTAGACAAAAGGAATTTTATGGATGCATGATTATGTGATGACTTGCTTGGTACAATACATCTCGGAGATGCATTAAACCCCCTTTTATAAGAGCATGGTTCATTTGATTTGTCTTTACCATTCGTACAGTATCATCTGCATGATTTGGAAAGTTCCTGTCTATCCAATCAGTTTATCGGTTCATACATCCATGAAATCACTCACTCACTCCGTTCCTCTCTCTCTCAGATGCAAACATTCCACTTAAAATATGTATCCGTCTTTCATGTAACCGTTTAGCACACAACAAAACTTTTGACTCCTCTACAGGTAATGAAATCATTTGTAGAGGAGAAACTGAACATGGTTCAAATAAGGAGTCTTGTCTCTGAAAGGGTAGAAAACATTTTGGGAAAAGTAGAAAATGCTGGTTACCAGCAATTTCTCCTTTTCCCAAAATGTTGTCAAAAGCCTCCTTTCTGTCTGGATTGTGTGTTAAAGAGTTGATCGTCTAAAACTAATCTTCAAGTTTCTCTATTTTGTACAGAAATTCTGGGAGAACTGATGGCCATACTATTTCTATGGGTTGTAACAGGAGTGCTGTGTGTATATGGCTGTTGACAAAGGTTATCAATCAAAACTTTGAAGTTCATGCAACCATCATGTTGATAATAGCAGGTTGTGGTGTTGGGATAATTAATCAGTGTAAGTATCTGGTCTATATGTTGAACTGTATACCAAATGACAATTTCTTGTACTCAACCAGATTGAAAGCGTTTGCAGACGACAAAATAAATGTAGCTCAAGGGATGACTTCAATCTTTGATAGGGTAGAAAACATTGTGAGGAAAGGAGAAATACTGGTTTCCAGCATTTTTTCCTTTTCCCACAATGTTTTCAAAAGGCATCTTACTCAGGGTTGTTATAATTCGGGATTGTGTGGTAAAGGGTTAATAGTATTTGGTTACTGAGCCCGATAGTACTATTGGTAGTGTACTGGACCTGAAAGCAAGGGGTTGCTGGTTAGAATTCCCAGTTTGGTGAATTTCTTTCCAAGGATTAATGATAGTTGTAATGGGATTCATTCCTCTTGCACAGACAATGGTTATGTGGGAAAGCAGTCAGTGGCTTGCAAAGAACATTTTATGTAGTACTGGTAAAAAGAAACTCAAGGAAAGTGTGGATTGGAACACTGGCTGCTGCACTATATAAGAAATAATGGTAAAAACTGTGTCAAACACCAAACAATATAGTTATCGTTCAGCATTACGTGGCATGTATTTTTGACTGCTCATTGATATCCATACTCTTTCTGTGAGTTGTTACAGGGCTGTATTATATAGGGTTTGCACAGGCTTGAAAAGGCCCTAAATTTCAGAGGTCATCCTAAATACAACAAAGAACCTTGCAAGTCCCTTAAAATGGGTTTTGGGACCTTAACTTCCTTGTTGTATAACCTTAAATAATTACTTTTTCCTTTTCCTAAAATTAATTCATTGTTTTTATTCATTTCTTGAAGTTTTTTAACGGACGGCGGTAAATCAGGCTTGGTAAATCTATGACGAGGGTAAGCTGGTACCCGTTGAACCTCGAATAACCATTGATTCGAAGATCTTCGGCAGGCTACCAGTGTTTTATACTTGACCTTTTCAATAGTGTACAAGAGATTGCAATTTGTACTACGTTCTTAGGCGTCGCACCACTGCGAAACTGCTTTCGGATCGAAGTAGTCAAAAGTAGTCTCATATGAAATTTTGCAGTAGCACATCTGTTGCACTGTTTCACGGAGCCGAGATGGCTTGGAGGTATTTAATTTAGATTTGCTTCAAATTTGGGCATTGGGGGACCACTTAGATGCAATTGTATTGTATTTTGACAGGACTATTTTGTATCACTGGAGGAACTAAAAGTCGGGGTCATGGCCTTGAACAGGTGTTCCTGAAGAGGACAGATTTTAGGGTGCCTGTGCTGGTTAGAATTTAGCGAAAAACGCAGTCGGTTGACATATTGGGTTTTTTGCATTTTTTGTAGGACAATGGTCATACTTTGGAGAGCAACATACCAAGAACCAAGAATTTTGCCATCAAGTGATCTGTGGAACTATAAACATTGTCGATTTTACTCTATTTTCAAAGTGGCCAATAACCAGTTGTGTGACACCTATATGTGAAGTGAGTGAAAGTACGAGAATCAATCTGGTGACTATATTCTGTGACATAACCAGTTGAAATTTGGTATACAAGTAGCTGAGAGGCCTTGAAACAGTATTCTATCAAAAGTTGGGCTGAGGTATGTAGAATTTAAATTCTTAGTCAGACTTAAAATTCAAATTAGCAAAATTTCAAAATTTTCGGACTGGTCCGCTAGGAATTCTGTCCCAGAATCCTTTGCACCCGATGAAATTTATAGATATTTTGCCTGCAAGTTTTCAACTGGCATGCATTTGAATATCTGTTCAGATAAGTGATTTAAATTCCAATGTAAATTCTTATTTAAATTCTTTTTTTAGAATTTAAGATGGATTCAATTTCTAGGAAATGCCAGGAAAAAATTGAAAATGCATCTGAATTGCATGCAAATGGCAATTGCTTGGTTTGAAATGGTATGTAAGTAAAGCCAGATATGGACAATTCAGATTCAAGGATCCAAGAGATCCTGCCGGGGCTTGGTTTTGAACCGGCACAGCCCACAGAATGGCAGTAAGAAATCTTTAGATATTGACCCAAAGTTTCATGCAAGCCACCTATGTAATGACAAGCTCTCTGTCTATACAGACTATATTAACCTGGAGGGGAGTTTTGTTAATAATGGTAGAAAATGTTGTTTTGACAGGGGTATCTGCAGTGGCCATGAAAATGCATTGCGGCAAAAGGAGCCAGACTGCTTGTTGGAATTACGGAGCTGCAAGTACTATTTTGATTCCTCTAAGGCGCTTTGCCTATCTTTTCTTATTCCATTGTTGGTCCATCTGTCTTAACTGTCCCCAGACCTGTATTCATCTGTCCCCCCTTCTTTTGAAAACATTGTGGCAGAAGGAGCCAGAATTACATACAGGACTCTGCTCCCTTCTTTCACTCAATCTCCCTTTCTCCCCCATCCTCTTTTGCTCTTTTGTTTTTCTTTCTCTGAAAACATTGCAGAAGCAGTTCTTGATCATATACAGCCCCCCCTCTCTCTCTCCCCTCTTTGTGTGACTCCGTTTCGACCAGCTTCAGGCCTCATCAGTATTGCTGCTATGCAACTAGACAGAGTTACTCCACCTGTTCTCTTTTATTTCTTGTTTACGTCTTTGCTTGTCTTAACTCTGTCCAATGTTACAAGTTAACTTGTTTTTGTCTCTGGGCATATGTATGGATTGTGTCATTTAAGACCCCTTTCACATAGTCAGGTTCTGGATAGCCCCTTTCCTGCATCGTGCGGTGCTCATGTTCTAGTCTTGCTCGGATAGCTTGCCTCTTTTTCCTGTTTCGGCTTGTCTTTTTAAACGATTTACTCTCTATGCCCTTCTCGATATCTGTTATAACCGTTTCCGTGCCCAAATGCACAATGATGTACCAGAAAGCGTCCAAATTTCTTTCTTTACTGCCCTGTCGATTCTGTTATTTGACCTAGGCTGACAGTCTCCCGATGAATGTCCTTGAGAAGCTATACTTTTGCTGAGAGTAGCTGCTCAGATGACAAGATTTGTTTATGAAAGTCTAGAAAACATGGTCTGAAAAGGAGCAAATGCTGGTTGTCAGGCCTCTTTGCTTAGCATGAAAGTAGATGTAACTCAAATGATGAGAATTACATACGGAAGTCTAGAAAACATTGTCAAAGACGGAGCAAATGCTGGTTATCAGACCTTCTTGCTTAGCAGGAAATTAGGTGTGACTTAGATGATGAGAATTACATATGAAAGTCTAGAAAACAGTGTCAAAGACGGAGCAAATGCTGTTTATCAGGCCTTTTTGCTCAGCTTTGTATGTATGTATTGGAGTTTAACCATTTTAACAGCTCAGGTCATATCAAAGGGGTCAATGACGCACACATGTGTTTCCTAGCTTTTTCTCACACCAGTACTGACAAAACTGTCTTTCTAAAGCCACTGACTACTTTTCTCACATGCATCAGAGGTGAGAGACGAAAAATTGCCGGAAACAAAGTTTGCCTCAACCAGGTATCGAACTCACAGCCACTAGGTCATGAGTCAGATGCGGTAATCACTGAGCTACCCAGGCAGGTTTGTAGATAGACAGGCTAATTATGGATAATTAATTTTTTGGTTTTCTTTTCCAGCATGTGGCTTACTTTACACCCAAGCCATCATGGTCGTTCCCATGGCAACAACTTTCATGATAGTGACCATGGCAACTTTAGAAATGACCTTGAAAAGGTCAGGTTAACAAAGGCGGACTCTAAAGAAGCAAGGCATCTTTCTCTGAAACCTCAAGTTGGTTTTAACTAGTAAAGGTTGCAATTCAGGTATTCATAATCAAGGTTTTAAATTGTTTAATTGCATAATTTAGTAAGGGAGTAGCTTGCAAACAATTAATAAATAAGAAATGAAAGAGTTGAAAAAATTGACATGCTGTCTGATCTGGTGTCTATACCGTCTACTTGTGTCGTCTAGCCTATAAAATTAAAGATGATTACTATAGTTTCATAATTTTTTGAAAACATTCAGAATTTCATGAAACTTTGGTGATAGTATACCATCTGATCAACAAAATATGATATAAAAACACTGGGTAACCAGCTTTGGAAATATTCTGTGACTATTTCTTTACACTCTGCATGGATGAAATTTCACCTACGAAATCTAAGACCAGATATATTTTTTTCCAGTGATCACAGTTATAAGCAAATTTTATCTAATTATATTGGCAAAACATCAGATTTAATGAAAGGAAATGAATTAACCCTTTACCCCACAATCCCGACTTTTAACGACCCTGAGGAAGATTGTGGGAAAAGGAGAAAATGCTGGTAACCAGAATTTTCTCCTTTTCCCACAATGTTTTCTACTCTATAAAAGAAAAATTGCAGCATTTGAGCCACACTGAAATTGTCATCTGCAAATGCTTTCATTTTGGACAAGGCTAATATTTTGTCACCTGGTAAAGGTTAAAAGGTCAGGATTGTGTGGTAAAGGGTGAAAGGTTCAGGTTTGGTATTGGTCAATTTTGTGCCTGTCAAAGGACCATTCTACATCATGATTCCCACAATGTTTTCTACCATTACAATAACAAATTTCAATTTTTCAGTCCCATTTATTTTGTTGTCTGCAAAAGCTTACAATTAGGACCAGTCTAAAATTTTGTCGTTTGGTAAAGAGTTAACTCTTACCACATGACAAAAATTTAGACTTGTCCTGATTGAGAGCATTTGCAGACGACAATTAAAATCTGGTTCAACCGATGGAAGCTGTCTGTAATAGGGTAGAAAACATGAATCGCAGTTCTCTGATGGGTTAGAGATCGATCATTGTGCAAAAAGGGTAAATTGATCATTATGAGCAATTTCTCCTTTTTCCTCTACGTTTTCTAATGTCGTCTGCTGCAGACTCGTAAAAACTAAGGAATTGATTGGTACAGGAGGAAGATTACAAAACATGCAGTTCACTTGATTTATGCAATGTGCAAAAAGTTACGAAAATGTGCAAATACTTTATAAATTTAACTATACTGGATTTCATGTTCCGAGTTATTATTGACCTTCATTGGCCCTAGACCTCATGATTATGTTAGATTCCATCCAACTTACTATACTTATGAAGCAAAATTTCTATTATTTTGGCCACTAAAAATTTGCTCTCTCTCCCAAAAGTCCTGCGTTTTAAAGACTCTGAGGAAGAAGGCTTTTGAAAATAATGGGGAAAAAGGAGAAAATTTTCCTTTTCAAAGACAAATACTTTAATTCTCGTCACAGTTAATATGACAACTGCAAGTGCTTTCAACACGGACAAGTCTAAAACTTTGTTGTCTACTAAAGTTAAACAGTTTGTTTTGAAGTAAATTTGTAGCTTAACACTAAAAAATACATGCTTGTACAATAAGAACAATTAATATGCTCATAAGTTCTATGATAGGGTAGAAAACATTGTAGGAAAAGAAGGAAATGCTGGTTACCAACATTTTCTCCTTTTCCCACAATGTTTTCAAAAGCCTTCCCGTTTAGGGTTGTTAAAGCTTGGGATTGTTTGGTAAAGGGTTAATTGTAATTGTAATAATTGTGACTAATACTAGTCACAACATTTATCATATAAGGTATGTAAAGTCATCATCATCGTCTTTATCATCATCACCACCTTCATAATCATCATCATAATCATGACAACCACCACCACCACAGCCATCATCATCATCAACAACAAGAAGAGTAATGCTCTTGCAAAAGGGAGTTGGTTGGTTGGTTATTTCCGTTTATTTATCGTCGCTACCGGTTGCCCATCTGAGCGACGCCCCCAGAAGACGGTTAGTTGTTACGGGGGATGGTGCAAGGATACAGGTCGAAACTACTGAGAGCTTCGCCTGGTTCTTTAACGTGCTCGGCGTATAGCACCGTCACACGGGACCTCGGTTTAATGTCTCATCCGAAAGACTATTAGTAATTTTTAGTTGGCCAGCCGGGGATACGAACCCACAATCTGTAGGACATTGTGTTCACAAGTCCTACGCTCTACCTACTGAGCTATATCGGCCGGTAGCAAAAGGGAGTTTAATGCAATTATGTGATAAATATACGAGCCATGCTCTGTGAAAAGGGGGCTGAGTGCATCTGCTAAAAGCACTGACCCAGGTCACGCAGGCTGACCTCGGCAGAAACTTTTTGCTACTGGTCAATTTCCTGCATGTCAAAGGACTAGTCTACCTCATGATTCAGTAGATTGTTACACAAAACAGATTTTAGGGATCTATAATACTGTGATGACTTGACTGGTATCATGCATCACAGAGATGCATTAAGTCCTCTTTTCATAGAGCGTGGCTCATACATTATACCAAGCAAGTTTTTCCATATAAAACTTGATCCATAATATTTTGTCATTATGGATGTCAAAAAGTCTGGGGCCAGATAGTGCATGATGATGTTACTATAGTGACTGGGAATTTTTTATGTGAAATTAATCCTTTACCACACAATCCCAACTTTTAACGACCTTGAGAAAGAAGCCTTTTGAAAACATAGTGGGAAAAGGAGAAAATGCTAGTAACCAGCATTTTCTCCTTTTCCCACAATGTTTTCCACCCGTCCCAAAACAAATTTCAAATTTTTAGCGACATTTATTTTGTTGTCTGAAGATGCATTCAATTTGGATTAGTCTAAAATTATGTTGTTTGGTAAAGAGTTAATGAGGATTGGAGGAGAGCTACACCAGATTAACCCTAGTCATGACAGACTGGGGCAAGGTAGGCTAGTTCTAACTAGTTTTGTGCTAACTGGATTAAAATCCTGGTCTACCCAAACCTAAGGTTAGGCCTTGTTCCAGTCTTAACCCTTTACCACACAATCCCGAGTTTTAACAACCCTTAGAAAGAAGCCTTTTGAAAACATTGTGGGAAAAGGAGAAAATGCTGGTAACTAGCACTTTCTCCTTTTCCCACAATGTTTTCTACCCTATTAAAGACAGCTTCCATCATTTGAACCACATTTTAATTGTCGTCTGCAAATGCTCTCAATTAGGACAAGTCTACATTTTTGTCGTGTGGTAAAGAGTTAACTCTTTACCAAACGACAAAATTTTAGACTGGTCGTAATTGTAAGCATTTTGCAGACAACAAAATAAATGGGACTGAAAATTTGAAATTTGTTATTGTAATGGTAGAAAACATTGCTGGTTACCAGCATTTTCTCCTTTTCCCACAATGTTTTCAGAAGGCTTCTTTTACAGGGTCGTTAAAAGTTGGATTGTGTGGTAAAGAATTAAATAAGGTTTTGTTTTGCAACTGGCCCTTGTTGTGTGCAAATAACTTAATTTAGACAAGACATAGTTGAACTCTTCACAAAACAAATGCCAACTTTTGGCGACCTTGAGAAACAGGACTTTTGAAAACATAGTGGGAAAAGGAGAAAATACTTCTGGTATCCAGAAATTTCTCCCTTTCCCCCAATGTTTTCTTCTCTATCAAAGATAATTTTCACACTTTAAGCCACATTTAATTTAGCATCTGCATCATGCTTTGGATTTGGACAGGTCTAAGTTTTGTCATGTAGTAAAGGGTTGATATTTTGTTGTTTGGAAAAGGGAACAACTTAACTATATTTAGGAACTCCCAGAGGTGCAGATTTTAAAACCATCTATCCCTGTTTGAAAGAGTTACTGGAGGTAAAAGATATCCATGATCTGAGAATCTGATCCTTGTCCATGGATAAATGGGCACTGTTGGTACACCTTGCTGTCAGTAAGTTGCAAGTTTGAATCTTTTGTGTGAACTTTTAGTTGTGATCCTAATGTCAAAACTGCTAAATAAAGGAAATGAAATAAGTTAATTGTAAAAATGACTGTGTGGATTTCAGTGTTCTTTTTCAGGATAAAGTCTTAGCCATTTTAGCACGATAGGCAAAAACACAGTCTTTTGCGGACAGCATAAATTAAGACCAAACTGATAGAACATGCTGTCTGATATTTGTTTAGCAAGCCTTAAAGATAAAAATCTATCTTGGTTTTAGTAGATTGAAGTTTCTGGATGCATCACTGAGAATGTATTGTCAGCCGTCGAAAGAGGCTGAGGCTAGATATTTTACGCTTAGTTAATGTACTTGGCAGTGTCGAACCAAGATCAAACTGCACATTCTGTGCAGTCTGATCTTGTCCTATGCTATCCCCACAACATAGGTTTTAGTGAAGAATGTACAACTGTTTATACACATACAATCTGCAGTGGACAGCTTTTGAAAACATTGTAAGAAAAGGACTTATTGCTTGTAACAACAATTATCCTTTCACCACAATTTTTTTTTTCATACAGTTGAAAAACAGTATTTTCGTTCTGTCAAACAGACAATGATTTTTAGTTCACCAGAGCATGAAGTGCTCAAGGGGAGCTTTTTTTCCATACATTTGAATAACAATATTTTCTGTTCTGTCAAACAGACATTGATCTTTTTGTAACATGTAACTGTTTAGATATGTCTAGAAAAGTCTCTTCAGTAATGTGTTGACAGACAATAAAGATATGTCTAAGAGGAAACTTATCTGTTGGACTGAATTAATCCTTAAGCTGCTAAGCATGACTTATGGACGTTTTGCGGACAGCGTAAATCAAGATAAGACTGCACAAAACATGTAGTCTGATCTTGGATCTACACTATCCTTTACGGAGATATTTTTCCCCAAAAAATAACTTTAAAGTAGCAAGTTTCTCTTTCTCATATACAAGCATTTCTGATATTTGAAGGATGTCAATATCACAGATATTGTGCACCTCCTTGTGTCATAAGTAAAAGTAGACAGTCTGCCGGGGTTTATACTAGAGCACGCTCTTGCACCATGGGCGCGTTTTTTTTTTCATTTTTGGCACATCAGAAATCTTACAGCATGGTCAAGCCAGCACACGTTTTATGTAAGGTGTTAATTTGATAATGAGAATTTGTTCTCAAGTTCACATTAATTGAAGAATCAAGTGAAGCCAACATATGACCGGCGAATAGTTACAAGGGCTCTTATTGGTTATTTCTGTGAGTATGTCACCCATATCCAATCAAAAAAGGCGTACTTGAAAACCTAATAAAACTCCATGTTGCTTCCATCATACAGCAAACATCTCAGCTGATAGTTTTTACATTGTTGGGCCCAAATAACCAAAGAAATGTCAAGATAACACTGACAACTATATTTTTTTGGTTACAAACAAGATGTTGCTGGGAGCAAAACCAGTGACAGAAGGAAATTTATCTATAATTCAGCCAGTATATAAGAGATTATTTTGTTGTTGTCATTTAATGGTTGTAACTAAACACAAAATATACATTACTTTGCGCTTTAAGCACAATAGACAGATATGCTGACTGAAGCTTAGATTTCTCACATGCATGAGGCATTCAGAGGGAAAAGTTCATTTGGGCAGTAATGGAAGAAAAAAATTTACTTTTGGTTGCAAAGATCAAATCAAAATCCATTGATTAAGGGAGTTTTCCCTTGGCCTCATAAATTCCTCTAATAGCCCCTACTTTTTCTGATATGTGCTATGTTCTGTGAAAAGGGGGCTTAAGCGTCTGCAAAAAGAATCGACTCAGGTCAGCCTGTGCAGTATCCGCAGGCTGACTGTAGCCAAATCTTTTTGCTTTTAGTCAATTTTCTGCCTGTCAAAGGACCAGTGTACCTCATAATTCAGTTGGTTGTTATACAAAATGGACTTCATGGATCCTAGATCATGTGATGACTTGCTTGCATCGCGGAGATTCATTAAGCCCCCTTTCACCAGAGCATACCATTATTACAGATCAAGAGACAGAGACTTTTCACATGCTGCAAACCGCATCTACTATAATTCAACAAAGATTTGGAATACTTGACACGACAGTACAGATTGAAGTTTATGTCCAAGACATGTTGGGTTGTGCTCATTGTAAAGATCTTCCTGATTAATCTTTAACCCTTTTCCAGGTGACAAAATGTTTGATCCTTTTATATTACTGGCAACTCTTATTGACGTACTAAATGTGGTTCAAATCAAGGATTTTATGATTGATGGTGTAGAAAAATGGATAGAACAAGCAATTTCATTGAAATGATATCCCACGCCGGAAAAAGCCCCATTTTTCCATGACATGGCATTGAATTTAAAAAAAAAAAAAAAAAAAAATAGTAGATCGGCAAACTATTGTAAGGAACACATGTATGAATTTTCATCAAATTTCGTCAAAGACTTTAGAAGATATCTGTCAGAAAAGACAGGTGGACAGGCGAATGGACAACGCAAAAACTATATATCCCACCAGCCCCGAAGTTTGGCGGGGCTTAAAAAGGGGAAAATGCCGGTTATGTGCATACAGCCTATCAACTCTTAACCAAAGGACAAAATTTTAGACTTGTCCAAACTGAAAGCACTTGCAGATGACAAAATTAATAAATCTGACTGAAAATTTGAAATTTGTATTGGAAAGGGTTGAAAAACAGCATGGGATAAGGAGAAAATGCTGCTAACCAGTATTTTCTCCTTTTCCCACAATGTTTTCAAAAGGCTTCTTTCTCAGGGTCGTGAAAAGCTGGGATTGTGTGGTAAAGGATTAAATCTTGCCCAACGTACAAATTGCCTGCTTCAAACTGAAAAAAAAGTACCTTCAGATGACAAAATCCGAAATGGTATGATTGTGCTGTAGTTCTCTGACGGGGTAGAAAACATTGTTACCAGCACTTTCTCCTTTAACCACCACAGTGTATTCAAAAAAGTTTTGTTTTGGGTTGTTAAAACATGGGATTGTATGGTAAGGGATTTAATAATCAATATGTTCATTTAATGACTATGAGTCAGAAAACCCCGGAAAACATTGTGTGTGGGATGGGGGAGAGAGAGACAGTGTTGCTTATCAGTATTTTCTGCTTTTCCCACCATGTTTTTGTCACCACTCTTTCAAAGACATATTCTGTGGTCTGAGCTGAATTTAAATTGTTATCTGCAAATGCTTCCAATACAGAGGAGTCTAAAATTTTGTCAAGAAGTGAAGAGATGTTAAGCAGTTTATTCCTTTACCACACTGATTTCAAAAGGTGTATTAAAGTCAAATTTTTCCTGGTCATGGTTGAATTAATTTATTGTCAAAGTTAATTTTGACTTGATTTTGCTCAATGTTAAATACTCCATTACATACAGTGTGTCTAGGAAGTAAGGTAACACTTTTGCACATTTATATCATAGCTTTTAATTTCAGATAAAGAGATAAAATTATATTTACATGTATATAAAATATGGAAGTTTTTTGAGTGTTATAATTTCATTTAATTTTCAGTACGTTACAAACTTATAGACAGATATCAAATCAGAAGTAGATTTTTGTCATTGGCGTCATTTTAGCAATTAATGTCGTTTTCAATGTGACTGCCTTCTATGTACTTTGCATACCGAACACGCAGAATGAAATTGTCAGTCACTTTAGCACACAGTTGAATATCAATCCTCTTGAATTCAGGTTTAACCCTTTACCACACAATCCTGACTTTTAACAATCCTGTGAAAGAAGCCTTTTGAAAACATTGTGGGAAAAGAAAAAATGCTGGTAACCAGCATTTTCTCCGTTTCCCACAATGTTTTCTCCCCTTTCCGAAACAAAATTCAATTTTTCAGTCACACTTATTTTGTCGTCTGCAAAAGCATCCAATTTGGACCAGTCTAAAATTTTGCTGTGTGGTAAAGAGTTAATATTCTTTAACGACATGTCTGTGCTGTCTGGCTTTGGATTTTAGATCTTTGAATTCAAATTACGACCAAGAATTCACACGGGTTTAGGTCGGGACTGTGAGCAGGCCACAATCTTCAGCAATACTTTACCTCCTGATATTGTCTCAATATTACCCTATTACTAAATGTTTTGAATAAAACGTCTATCACAGAAAGAGATGTTTGTGCCGTAACACCACCCTGCATTAACTGTGTTTTGCAGTGTAGGGACTTCTTTTCAAACGTAGGAACAAACTTGATTTTTTTTTTAAGTGATATGTAGGGCTGGAAATTAATTGTGTCATTAAAGACATGACATTGCGCACTATACAGATAGTTTTTCACTGTTCAGCGGTCTTACAGCGGTGGAACAGCGTAGTTGTTAATTTGCACAAAACTGCATATTTTGTTTACAAGCATGTCCAGACAACAGGAAGTGAAAGATTGGTTGTATGGTGTCTAACGCCATTTTCAACATTATTTCAGTCATATCGCAGTGGCCAGTGCACCTATCCATGCTTTCCTGGAGTTTCTTTTACCGGTACTCCGCATAATATTCTCTCCAAGCTACTGGCTGCTTTCCCACATAACCATCATCGGAACAATGGTCAGCGGTGAGACAGGAATGAATCCTTTCGCAATGACTATCATCAGTTCTCGGAGAAAAATTGGCCGAGCTGGGGATCGAACCAGAGACCTCCTGTTCTCAAGTCCTGTATGCTACCGACTGAGCTACCAGGGCTCGGCCCAGGAAATGAGAGAACGTCATTAATTATGCCAATGACATTTATGATTTGAAATTTGTATAAAAAAGTGTGAAATGTAATGAAAGGTGAATGAAATTATCACACAAAAAACTTACATATTTTATATACATGTAGATATATTTTTACCTCTTCATCCGAAATTTGGTGCCATAACAGAACTACAAAAGAGTTACATTACTTTCTTGACACCCTGTATTATGTCTTTCTACGAAGTTCTTTAACTCTTTACCAAAGGACAAAATTTTAGACCAGTCCAAATTGAAAGCTTTAGCAGACGAAATTCAAATGCCAAAATCGTAAAATTAGCTTTTCTTTTTTTTAGTGCAATGAAAGATCAGCAGACAGAAATTGTGTATGTCTTATTTTGTCAAGTAAATGGCTAGGAGTTTTGGGTAAAGTCACTGGTTTGAACTGGATCGGGCTTAACAACCGGATTAGACCGCGTTGAACTGAATTTGACTTACTAACCGAAATGGACTAGTGGAACTTGTGAAGACTTAATAACCGAGTTTGACCATTTGTCTGCAATCTTTTATAGACCAACCAAGTTTTATCTTTACCATGGCCAAATACGCAAGTCTGTCAGTACTTTCAGTACTTTGATATATATCGCCAGTGCTGTCCCCCCATTCCGTTTTTCACCACAACTACCAAATTTGCAGACTTTCCACGTGCTTAATTTGGACATGTTTTGTATTCACTGTTTAGTGTGTTAGTCAATTGTGTAAAATGTTTCCGAGACAGTGTTTTTTTTTTTTTTTTTAATTTGATGGATTATTTAATGAATAGATATATTCTTGAAAATACTAAACATCGAGGTGGGTGAATCTTTGCTGTGGTTTTCCTCTTCTCCTTTTTAAATGTCTTTTTGTTTGTGTGTGTAATCGTCATCATACTCACTGTGGTCGTCATTTTAACTTTTTACCAAACGACAACATTTTAGACTGGTCCAAATTCAAAGCATTTGCAGACGACAAAATAAATGTGACTGAAAAATTGAAATTTGTTTTTTGAAGGGTAGAAAAGAAAACAATGTGGGAAAAGGAGAAAATGGTGGTTACCAGCATTTTCTCCTTTTCCCACAATGTTTTCAAAAGCCTTCTCCCTCAGGGTCGTTGAAAGTCGGGATTGTAAGGTAAAGAGTTAACTTATTTTTACCTCACCATCCCAAACGAGGTCAAATGATGGTCGTCGTGATGGGCTCTGTTGGCCATTTACGTGTAGACCTAGAAAATTTAGGAGTTGCAAGTTTGACGGCCGTGCCCGGTAGCTCGATTGATGACAACAAGCCTTGAAATTTAGGGGTTGTGGGCTCGACGCCGAGTCCGATAGCTCGTTTGATGACAACAGGGCTTGGACATTAATCGTGGTTCGATGCCGAGCCCAGTGGCTCAGTCGGTGACGTAAAACAATGGAGTTCGATTCCTGGCACGCCCATAGGGTTTCAGCATGGGGCAAGTAGTTTAAGTGTAGGAATCATAGTCTGCCGGTCATGAGTTTGATCTCTAAAAAGATGGACTTTAGGGTTTCGCGCGAATGCTCTTTGACAAAACACTCTTAAACCTTGTCCTAGTACTTGCGAGACGAAGGAATGAAACACAGGAATAAGCTGTCTCCGTGATATGACTCCGACAAAGATCCATAAACAAGGCTCATAGCCTGGAAACCCCGGCTTGAGCCTCACTGAAAGCACCGGATTTTTCTTCGGGGTGTCCCTTGGCAAGACACTTCTTAGCCTTGTAATGGTGAAGCCCAGGAAATACATGAATATGTGGGCTGTCGCAATGATACAACTAAAACAATTTTGAAAGCGACGTAAGACTCCATTCAATCAAATACCCAATGAAATGATCGCCATTGTGACAGAAATCGTTTCTCCTTAAACGTACATTTAGACACGGGAAAGCAGCTCGATAACTTTATCACCATAGACATCATTCAGACCTGTTCAAATTGATTCAAGCGTTTGCAGACGATAGGTTTTTTTTTTTTTTGTCCAAAAAACAATGGTAAACATTGCGGACAAAGAAGAAAATGTTGGTTGCCAGGTTATCAATGTATATCTTACTTTTCACCAGAACTAAACTACGGTTTTGCCATGCTTTGTCCAGGGACACTCCAACTGGGATATTAACAGGTACCTGCTGCATACGTGTTTGATTGTGGAGTTGCTGAGTTTCGTATTTTCAGTTGAAGAAAATGCTTTACCTCTTATCCAAACGACAAAATTTTAAACTCGTCCAAAATGAAAATATTTGCAGACGACAATTTGATGCGACTCGAAAAGTGAAATTGGTTTTGGGAGGGATACAAAACATTGTGTGAAAAGGAGAAAATGCTAGTTACCAGCATTTTCTCCTTTTACCACAATGTTTTCAAAAGGCTTCTTTCTCAGAATCGTGAAAATACGGGATTGTTTGCTAAAGGTTTAAATACCAGAATTAAGAATCGTCTGTAACAACCGTCTGTGCAGACGGCAAATCAAGTATGGCGCAAAAAATGGGAATTTTTCTTTGAAAGTGAAGAAAATATTGTGCAGCAAGAGAAAATGTTAGTTAACAGAAATTTCTCCTTTTTCCCCACAGTGTTTTCAGCTGTCTGCGGTGGTTAAAACGGGTCAGTTTGGTAGAAGGTTTTGATTGGATAGCGAGACTTCCGGTAGAATTTTTTTTTTTTTCTATGTTTTTACAAGACATTGTATTCAAATATAAACTACAACCTTATTTTTATAGGCTCCAAAATGGTGTAATGGTAGTGGGAGTCGACTCGGGACCCGATGGACCGAGATCGAGACGCGCCCAAGCCGCAAAAATAACCAAAGGGCAGAGAGAGGGGGAGAAAAAGAGCATGGCACCTGGATGGAGAACAAACGGCTGGATAGAGAACGGGCAAGAAAGACACTTGGTTAGGCGATCGTGGGACCCAGGAGAATTACCTTTTACTACTCTGTGTATTATGAATTATGTATTTTAATATAGAGGTGTGTAATAAAAGAATATTTATTTCAGTTTTTCTTATAGAACTTGTTTTTTTCTGTGCAGAGTTAAAGTTTAAGCAAGAACACAAAAATATAAAGAGAAAATGTTTTAATACTCAAAATGAAATGTTGATACAAATACAACAGAACCATATTACCCAAAGATCATATTCAACAATCTTAAAAAAAAAAAGGCTTTAGAAAACATCGTGGGAAAAAGAGAGAATGCTGGTTATCGAAATTTTTCCCCTTCGGCCTACAATACTTTTTACCCTTTCACACACAATTACCATTATTTGAACCATATTCAATTTGTCAACAACAAATGCCTTCAATACATATTAACTCTTTACCACATGATGAAAAAGTAGACTTGTCCAAATTGAAAGCACTTGCAGTCAACAACTTAAATGTGGCTCACATGATGAAATTTGACCTTGACAGGTAACCAGCATTTTCTCCCTTTCCAACAATGTTTTCAAAAGACTTCTTCTTCAAGAGTCATTAAAACTCGGTATCGTGAGGTAAAGTGTTAATCTAAAGTTTTGTCATCTGGAAAAGGATCATTTCACAAATACAAATCTTAACTCTTTACCAAACGACAAAATTTTAGACTTGTCCAAATGGAAAACATTTGCAGATGACAAAATAAACTTGACTCAAAAATTGAAATTTTTTGGGGGAAAGTTAGAAAACATTGTGGGAAAAGGAGAAAATGCTAGTTACCAGTAGTTTCTCCTTTTCCCAGAACGTTTTCAAAAGGCCTTTTCTTTGAGGTCATTAAAACCCGTGATTGTGTGGTAAAGAGTTTAAATAAAAGCATCAAAAAGACTGAAACAAGTTCATTATCTCTCCAATCAGCAACAAATTTTTGGACTTGTCGAAATTCAAAGACGACAAAATGAATGTAGCTATCACCAATGAATTTGCCTTGCAAGGGGTAGAAAACAATGTGGAAAAGAGAAAATGCTGGTTACAAGCACAATGACCATTTTCCACAATGTTTTTGAGAACCTTATACATATTTATGTTTAGAAGCAGAGGATGGTTTGAGAAAATGTAAACACTTTGCCACACAATCCTGACATTTAACCCTTTACCACACGATAACACCTTTTAAGGACTCTGGGAAAGAAGCCTTTTGAAAACATTGCCGGAAAAGGAGAAAATGCTGGTAACCAGAATTTTCTCCTTTTCTCACAATGCTTTCAACACTATCAAAGAAAAATTGCACCATTTAAGTCACATTGAAATTGCAAATACTTTCAATTTGGATAAGGCTAAAATTTTGTCATCTGGTAAAGGGTTAATGGCCATATGAAAGAAGCCATTTGAAAACATTGTAACCAGCATTCTCTCTTTCTCCTGTAGACAATGTTTTCTACCCTTTCCGAAAAAAAAAAAAATCAATGTTTCATTCACATTTATTTTGTCGTCTGCAAATGCTTTCAATTTGGACCAGTCTAAAATTTTGTTATTTGGTAGAGATAAAATCAAGACAATAACCTTATCACAATACAGAATATTTAAAAAATCTTTACCAAATGATGGAATTTTGGACTTGTTCAAATTAAAAGTAATTGCAGATGACAAATCACACATGGCTGAAATTTTGTGATTTGTCTATGAAAGGGTAGAAAACATGGAGGAAAAGGAGTAATGCTGCCTACCAGCACTTTCACCACTTTCCACAATGTTTTAAAGAGGCTATTCAATCATGACTTTATAAACAAAGACTGGTTTAACAAAGGGTTAAGATTAAGATAAACTCATTACAATACAGACTGATTGATTCAATGGTGTTTTACGCCACTTCCAACATTTTTCAGTCATATCACAGCAACAGCTCACACATTCATGTATATCCTGGGCTCAACCAGTACTAGGCTAGGGCTCTGAAGTGTCTTGCCCCAGGACATTCCCACCCAGTGGATTCAGTGAGGCTCGGACCCAGGGCCTGAAGGTCACAAGTCCTACACTTAACCAGTCATCCAGGCAGGGCCCCACATATTACAATACAGACCATTTTAACCTTTTACCACAAAATCATGACTTTTAACGACCCTGGGGTAGAAGTCTTTTGAAAATAATGGAAAAGGAGAAAATGCTGGTAACCAGCATTTTCTCCCTTTCCCACAATGTTTTCTAACCTTTTTAAATATAAATTTCAATTTTTGAGCCAAGTTTGTTTTGTCGTCTGCAAAAGCTCTCAATTTGGACAAGTCTAAAATTTTGTCATATGGTAAAGAGTTAACTTATTACCAAACAACAAAATTTTAGTACTGTCCAATTTTTCAAGGCATCTACAGAGGACAAATGAAATATGGCTCAAATGATAGAATTTGTCTTTCAATAGATACAAAACACTGTGTAAAAGGAGAAAATGCTGGCTACAAGCACTTCTACCATTTCCCACCATGTTTTCAGAAGTCCACTACATCTTTTTTTTTTCCCTTTACCACACAATCCCGACTTTTAACCGCCTTGAGAAAGAAAGCTTCTGAAACCATTTTAAGAAAAGGAGAAAATGCTGGTAAGCAGCATTTTCTCCTTTTCCTACAATGTTTTCTACTCTACCCATAACAATATTTGTTTTCTGAGTCGCATTTATTTTGTCATCTGCTAATGCTTCCATTTTGGACAAGACTAAAATTTTGTCATTTGGTAAAGGGTGAACCCAAAAAAGTTTGATAAAGGGTTAAAATCAATAGAATAAACTCATCACAACACAGACTGTCACAACTAGTATCTGAACGACAAAATTTTAAGAATCATCTAAATTAAAGGTATTTGCAGATGACAGTTTAGTTGTGGCTCAAATGATTAGTCTGGTCTTTGACACACCTGAAAGTATTGTGGGACAGAGAAAAAATGCTGGTTACCATAATGTTCCCTTTCCTGAGAGAAATAATTGTGGCTCAAATGATGTAATCTGTTGTCCAAAGGCTAGAATACATGGTGTAAAATAGAGGAAAATGCTGAATACCATTATTTTCTCCTTTTCCCAAAATGTTTTCAAAAGTCTTATTCCTCTAAACAGACCAAAGTTAGGTTTATTGGTAAGGGGTTAAGACATACCAACAACACGTATCAATGGCAAAGAGGATAAATATTCTATGGAAACGTAAACATCTTTTTTAACTCTTTACCACACAATCACAGAAGTCTTTTGAAAACATTGTGGGAAAAGTATAAAATGCTGGTAACCAGCATTTTCTCCTTTTCCCACTTTGTTTTCTAACCTTCTTGAAACAAATTTCAATTTTTGAGTCATTCATTTTGTCGTCTACAAATGCTTTCAATTTGGACAAGTCTAGAATTTTGTCCTTAGGTAAAGGGTTAAACAACATGGAAAATACTGAATGTGCATAAAGGCATAAAGGCATATTTGCTTACAGCAAGCCCTGGCTACTTTACCTTGAACCCTTTATAAACATTCGCGTTTTAATTACCCAGAGGAACGTCTAAGAAAATATTGAGTGAAAAGGAGATAATGCTAATTATCAATTCTTTCTCTTTTTGCCCCCCCCCCCAACATTTTCTAGCGTACGATTCAAAACAATGTAGCCATATTTCAAAGGTGTGGTGTCCCAAATGCACAATAAGCAAGTGCATAATGAAGAAAAAATGGGAACAGGAAAAACATTCTTTGATCAATTTCATAACAGCTCTATCTTCAAAATTATGCCTAAAACTGCTAAAAACAAACTTCGAAATTTACAACCAATAGCAAAAAGCAAAATATAGCAATTTCATCCTATTTCTTTTTAACCCTTTACCTAACGACATCCTATTTCTTTTTAACCCTTTACCAATCGACAAAATTTTTGACTTGTCCAAATTGAAAGCAATTGCAGACAACAGATTTAATGTGGTTCAAATGGTGAAATTTGTTACTGAATGACTAGAAAACATTGTGGGAAAAGGAAAAATTGCTGATTACCAGCATTTTCTCCTTTTCTAACAATGTTTTCCAAAGGCTTCTTCCTTAGGGTCATTAAAACTAGGGATTGTGTGGTAAAGGGTTAATGGAAAAGCTCACTGTACTGGGCAGTGTTGATCAAGTTCAGTGTCTGATTTGTGCAGTCTGATTTTTGATTTACACTGCCCATCATATTTACAATCATATTGCAAACAATGTACTTGCTCATACAGAGAAAACAAACCAACTTCACAGTAGTAATTATCTTTGACAAACTTCTTTAACTCTTTACCACACAACTTAATTTTTGACTTGTCCAGATTCAAAGTATTTGCAGACGAAAAATCGAAGCTCAAATGATGAAACTTACCTTTAATTGAGTAGAAAACATTGTGGGAAAAGGAGAAAATACTGGTTACCAGCATTTTCCCCTTCCAATTTCCATTTTCAACATCTTTTTAAAGCCACTGACTACTTTTCTTACATGCATCAGAGGTGAATGGCAAAAACTCGCAACAAAGAAAGTTTGCTCCAACCTGGTATCAAACTCGCAACCACCAGGTCACAAGTCAGATACGCTAACCAGTGAGCTACCAGGGCTGGCACATTCTAAGTTTCATGAGTATTGGACTGAGATGCAGCCTCTAGAGAATACACAAGCTTCTAAGATTTGACCAAGTGACCTTGTGTTTGACCTGACATGACCCATTTTTGAACTCGTCCAAGATATCATCAAGACAAACATTCTGACCAAGTTCCAAGAGTATCGGACTGACATTTTGGCCTCTATAGAGAACATAAGGTAAAAGATCACGACGGATGCCAGACAAAGCATGATCATAAAAGCTCACCTTGAGCATAAAAGCTCACCATGATCACAAAAGCTTACCTTGAACTCTTCGTGCTCAGGTGAGCTAAAAATGTTTGCTTGTTTTTCAATGTTTATAGTTAGCTTACAACCTTCATCATCAACAGTAAAATATTGGTAAGGAATGTTACATCAGTATGTATTTACAAACATTTCAATGCATTCAACTTAAAGGCTATAGATCAATTAGATCTTTAACCCTTTACCACACAATCCCGATTTTTAATGACCTTGAGGAAGAAGACTTTAGAAAACATTGTAGGAACAGAGAAAATGCTGGTAACCAGCATTTTCTCCTTTTCCCACAATGTTTTCTATCCTATTAAAGACAAATGTCACCACTTGAGCAATCTTAAATTTGTCGTATGCAAAGGCTCTTAATTTGGAGTTAACTCATAACAAAGTTTTGGACTTACACAAGTTGAAGGCATTTGCAGATGACAAATTTGGCTCAAATCAAGTTTTGCCTTTGACAGATTAAGAAACATTGTGGGAAAAGGAGTAAACGCTAGTTACTATTTTCTCCTTTTCCCCCAATATTTTCAAACGCATACTCAGAAAGGGTTGTAAAGTTTAGGATTGTGTAGTAAAGGGTTATCCCTTTACTCACCAACAGAACAAAACACACATCAACAGTATAGAGCTAAAAATGTTTATAAATGCAATATCGAGGTTGTTTTTGTCTAGAATTTCTCCACAACGCAGACGGCAGATCAAACATCTGACTGCATGTTTTGTGCAGAACCATCTTGATCCACACTGCCCACAAAGACAATCTAAGTTGTGAAAAGTGTCCTAATGGTCAATAGGTAAAAAATAGGTGAAGCAATCTAAAATATTTCAAATAAAAAATCTGGTAAAAAATATTCAGACCTCCCTTTCATCAGTTTATCTTAGTGTAGCTAAAGATCAGCTTGTAGAAGGCAAGACTATTCTTTATCTACACTGTCTTGTAATAATATTTTGTGAGATATTGGGGCAAAACAACATATAGAAATTGCTGTGTCTCTTTTTTAACTCTTTACCAAACAACAAAATTTGAGACTTGTCTAAATTAAAAGCATTTGCAGACGACAAAATAAATATGACTCAAAAATTGAATTGCTCTCTTTTAAAGGGTAGAAAACATTGTGGAAAAATGAGAAAATGCTGTTATTTGTCGCTCTAAATGTTTAAAAGAAAAGATACATGAAAGCTGTATATCTTTTAACCTTTTATCAAAAGATCCCATGTTTTAACAAACCGGAGGAAAAAAAGCTTTTGAAGATATTGTGGTAAAAGGAGAATGTGCTTATAACCAGCATTTTCTCTTTTTCCGACAATATTTCCAAAACTATTAAAGACAAGTCCCATCATTTGAGCAATATTTGTCATCTAAAAATGCTTTCAAGACAGACCAGTCTAAAATTTGGTTATTTTATATAGAGCTAAACTGACAACAGTCATGAAAATATTGTGGCAAATGAACAGAAACCTCAATGAAAATATCTTATAAATTTGTCACATAACTTTTTCAATAGCTGAATGTAAAAATGATTGCAGATGAAGAAAAGGAATCAACATCTGATTGTTTTTTACAATGATGTAAATTCCTACCTTTATAAATGACAACATAAATTTTCCTGTAGAGTGCTTTCACACTGTTTACCACACAATTTCAACTTATAAACGACCATGATAATGAAGCCTTTTGAAAACATTGTGGGAAAAGAGAAAATGCTGATAACTAGTATTTTCTCCTCTTCTTACAATATTTTCTGTCCTTTTACAAGCAAATCTCACAATATGAGCCATAACTAATTTATCGTCTGCAAATGCTTTCAATTTGGACTAGTCTAAAATTTTGTTGTTTGGTAAAGGGTTAAGACAAGACAATTCTTGAAGATCTGCTAAATTTCCTCATGGGTCAAAACAGCCTTGAAATTACAAGTCTTTTTTTTTTTTTTTTAGGCATTAACAGGTCAAATCTTCCCTCCTTAGTCCAAGCTTGAACGATTCAGTCTGATACCTATCTCTGCATCACACTTTCTTCCTGAAAATAGATGTTAAAATTCACACTGATTTCAACTCTACTTCAAAACCTTTTAGTGCCTTTCAAAACTATATTTTGCCTAGGCAGCCAGTGCAGATCTAAGATCACACTGCATGTTTATTGCACACTGAGCCACGATCTACATCAACTATTCTGCCTAAACATAGTTTCATTACTATGGTTACCTTAAAGTCCCAATAAAGTCCAAATGTAAACAGTGCGGGGTAAAAAATGAAGTTAAATTTTAATCATACCATTTAAAACTATGTAAATTAATATAACGACGACACTCTCTTAATGTGCGATTGGTCAAAGTTCCATTCGCTGGCAGAAGAATTACTTTCAAAACTACAAGAAATACTACCAGGTATCTCTAACTTTTGTTTACATCAATAACGATGACGTAGTTACACCACGTGATACCTTGGAGCTAAGGTAAACGAAAAACAAAATGGAGGACGGTGTGAGAATCATATTCGACAGAAAACCAAGTTCGTTTACCGAATTTGCCGAAGAGCGACACAGAAAGAACAAACGGGCGTCTATTTTAGGATTTGTTTCTTTTGTTTTGAACAAGAAGCTCCGTGTAAATATACAGAATGAGCGAACTGTCTGAAAACCGATGCGGATTTCAGTTCGCATTCTTGAATCGGTAAGCTGCACGTTCATCTTATATTTATTGTGTTAAAAACAGATTTATCGCTATATCTGTATTGATTTCCCCATTTACTGTTGGAACAGGATACGTAAGCACTTTTTGATTAACCCTTTAAGTGATGGAATTAAGATTTGGACCTTTTTAATCTGGAAAAACAGTCCGAAATTCTGCTATTTTAAGGTTTCTCCGTTAGTACATGTAACGTAGTAGCAGACAGTGTAGATCTAAGATCAGATTGCACATTTTGTGCAGTCTGATCTTGATCTACACTGTCTGTAAAAACAACTTAGAGTCGGTTCCAGGGCTTTAAGGGTTAATGAATATCGGCTAGTAAGATGAAACACAGGTGAACGACGAGCGACAGTATAATTCATATATTACACACTAATTTACTATTACTCAGTGTGTAATATATGAATTATACTGTCGCTCGCCGTTCACCTGTGAGATGAAAATGATCTTTCATTTTTGCGCAGCACCCGATTGACCCATTTTCTATGCAGAGAATGCAGATAATGATTAAATGTGCATGAAGAATGTAGTGTGAACCTCGGATATACGCGACGCATATTTATTCAGAGACTGGCCATTTACCTAGCAATCCCTAGTTTTTACGACATTGAAAAAATGCTTTTGAAAACATGGTGGAAATAGGAGAAAAAGTTGGAAGCCGACATTTTCTCCTATTTCCACAGTATTTTTCTTGTATCACAGACAAATTTCATTATTTGAGAAATATTTGTTTTTCCACAAATGCCTTAGTGTTGGACAAGGCTAAGTATTTGTTATTTATGTGTATGTGTGTGTGTGTGTGTGTGTGTGTTTATAACTTTAGAAATGCAACTGGAACTCAATGTGCTGAATTAAATCTGCACCATTTTTTAAAAAAATTGGCTGAATTTCTTGGGTGTCACAAATTTGAACGTAGAACCCAATTATCTTTCCCTAATCTGGTCAGTGCACATATCAATGGAATCCTGGTGATTTTTTTTTTTTTTTTTTGCAGATGACAAAATTTTGGACTTGTCTAGATTGAAGCCATTTGCAGACGACATGGCTTGTATTGGATCTACATTTGTATTTGAAACGGGAGAAATAATTGTTGAATTAAAGGTAAATACTAGTCACCAGCAGCATTTTCTCCTTTTCCTACAATGTTCTCAAAAGTTTTATGCCTCTGGGTCATTATGGCACTGGATTGTATGTTAACCCTTTACTACACAATCCCGAGTTTTAACGACCCTGAGAAATAAGCCTTTTGAAAACATTGTAGGAAAAGGAGAAAATGCTGGTAACCAGCATTTTCCTCTTTTCCCACAATATTTTCTCCCCTATCAAAGACCTATTCTATCGTTTAGCCCACATTAAATTGCCGTCTGCAAATGCTTTCAATTTGGACAAGTCTAAATTTTTGTCATTGGGTAAAGAGTTAAAGTGGGAATTTGCACATTATTAGGTCTGGGGTTCGATCGGTTGGTTTTTTCGTGGGAGTGTCTTCGGGCAAGACACTTCAGAGCTCTAGCCTAGTACTGGTGAATCCCAGTAAATACATGAATTTGTGTGATGTCGCCATGATATGACTGAAATACTGTTGAAAGCGGAGTAAAACACCACTAAATTTCTAGCACAGTATGTTAAATGATATGTAAATGATATTCCAGAGTATGGAGAGAATTACTTTACACATCTCTGGCCAATGTGAATGGATCCTCCTACAAGATGATACACATACTGAATTATACTGACTATGCAGATGCAGATGAGCCTTGGTTTCTGACTCTGTCATGATTGTGAATCCATTCCAGTAGATCCAGAATTTGGCGACCTCTTTTCAGGTACATGTGTCTCAATCAGATAAAACAACTTTTATTTTCAGTAGCCAAATTCAAAAATTTACAAGAGTTGGTAAAGTCATGAAAATTCAAAACAATGTACTGCAGTTTCAGGGATTCACCTCTACCCACCACCTGGGCTATACCTATAAAGAAGCAGTGTAGATTCAATATTACTGGTATACTGCAAGAAGTTTTTGCTGTCTCATCTGGATCTTGAATGAAACCCTTATTATAGGCCAGGATGAAAATGGAGCAGAATTCTTGAAAATATGCTGTTGGACAAAATACCGGTAGACAGTTGATTAAGCTACTGCTTTGCTTATGCAACTGAATTCTGTTTTGTCACTTAGGGCTTCATAGTTCTCCTATATTACATGTACTTGAGCTGACCCTTGTGATACTAGTAATGCCACAAGTTTTATTCAACTGAACAGCTATAAAGGGCTTAAGGATTACTTATGTCTCAGTGGTAAATGCATAATATAAGTAATCCAAGACTCAGATTCAATTGTCACTGGGTTTCGTTGGGATGTCAATGGGCAAGTTACTTCAGATATTGTTAAAACTTGGGAAACATATGAATAAATGATCTGTCAAAATGGTATGACTGATATAATGTTGAAAGCTACACATATGTATCACTCAGTCAATCATGCTGGGCTTCATTTGCAAAATTGCTGGTTATTGAGTAAAAGATACTGCATTACACTGTTCTAGAATTTACATGTATCATACATGTAAACAAAGTGATTGTCGGAAATTGAAAGGCTAAAAACTACATTCATTTGTTTGATGTATAGCCCATACCCATGATTATATGTGCTACTGTTTAAAAACCCAGCAGCCACGAAAAGTAAACAAAGTGGGTGTTAAATTGCATTTTGATTTAAGTCATACCTTTTAAAAGTACGGAAATTGTTGGGAAGATGACAATCTGTTGCTGTACAGTCAATCCAAGTGTAAGTCAATGGAAAAAAAAAAAAAAAAAAATGAAATCAAGTAAAAAGTAAACAAAAGATAGAGCAACATAGCAACTGTTGACCAGCTTTTTGTGTACTTTTTACTACTATTCGGGCTTTGAGACATATGCCATATTAGAGTAAAGATTAGTAAAAGGTTGGAAATGCAGCAGCAGTCAATTTTGATCCATATGGAAAAGTAACATTGTGGAAGATGGATCACATGATTCTTCCCTACAAATGATAAGTAATTACCAATGCTGTTTTGAAACAGGTTTGCTAAAAGCTGTATTTGTACAGTTACGAATTCATACATGTACAGTTTTCAACATTATTTAAGTTCAACCACATGCTGGACAGATGCTGCGGTCAATTCTGTTATCAAACGGAATGAAGTTGGAGTAAACCTACACCTATTACTATACTGCTGTCGTTTTTTTTTAACAGTTTCAGATTGAGATAAATTAAAAAAGAGAATATGTCTTTTTTTTTTTATTTTTCAGATATACAGCACAAAAATCAGATTTCCAAAGACATATTCTGTGGTGTTGCTGAAGAATATGTAGCATGTGAATAGTTGGCCTTCAGTACTACGATATAAAACTGGCTGGTTCAGATCACAGCTCTTACAAAGATAGATATGTTTCATGCAACAAGCAAGGCAACATGGTGTAATATTATTTTATTATTTTAAATACATGTACATCACAATAGTCTTACAAGAAGAATTTGTGGACAAAAAATAAAAAATGTATTCATACATACAGAGCAATGTTAGAAGCTATTGCTTGCCCTCAACCCTTACTCTTTACCAAAAAAACAATATTTTGGACATTTCCAAATAGAAAGCATTTGCAGATGACAAAATAAATGGGACTCAAAAACTGAAATTTGTTTTGGGAAAGGTAGAAAACATTGTGGGAAAAGGAGAAAATGCTGGTTACCAGCATTTTCTCCTTTTCCCACAATCTTTTCAAAAGGCTTCTTTCCCAGGGTCGTTAAAAGTTGGGATTGTGTGGTAAAGGGTTAACCAAAACATCCAAGTTGTTATGTAAAGCACTATTTAATCATTTTAACAAAGAAAAATGCTTTTGAAACATTTTGGAAATAGCAGAATTGCTGATAACCTGTATTTTTTCCTTTTCTCATAATGTTTACTATTCTTCTTGAAGCAAAGCTTTTCATTTGAGCTACCACGTCCAATTTTTCATCTGCAATTGTTTCCAATTTGAACAATTTCTAAAATTTTACCAACTGGTAAAGGGTTGCGCACCTGCTTGGAAAGTAAGAAAACGGTAGCGGCTTTGCTTTATTTTGACAAAACTTGTTTCATAGTAGTAGACAGTATAGATCTAAGATCAGACTGCATGTTATGTGCAGTCTGATCTTTATCTACACTGTCTGCAAAAACAACTTTTGTCTGCAAAAACAACTTAAGTTGGTTCCAGGGCTTTAAGCCGCACCCTGTAGTTCTGTCTGTAGCGTAAGGGACTTGAGAATAGGAGGTTGATGGTTCGATCCCGGGCGCGGCCAATTTCTCTCCACTGATTGATGATAGTCATTGCGACAGGATTCATTCCTCTCTCACCCCTGACCATTGTTTTGACAATGGCTATGTGGGAAAAGCAGCCAGTGGCTTGGAAAGAATACTGTGCAAAGCACTGCTAAAAGAAACGCTAGGAAAGCATGGATAGGTGCACTGGCTGCCACAATGTAACTGAAATAATGTTGAAAATGGCATTAAACACCATAGAATCAATCAATCCAGGGCTTTAAGGGTTAAGGAATGTCCTTAGACAAGACATTGCAGAGCCCCAGCTTTGTGCTGGTGAAATACAGAAAAGACAGTAATAAGTTGTAACAGTGACATGAATAAAAATCTGAAATAATGTTCAAAGTGGTGCAAAATGCTCCAACAACTAAACACCCAATCTTTACAAGAGAAGAACATTTTAGTCTTGTCTAAACTGAAACTATTTGCAGATGAAAAAGTGCATGTTACTCAACACAATAAATGTCTCTCTGGAAGGGTAGAAAACAGTATGGGGAAAAAAGAAAAAAATGCAGGCTACCAACATTTTCTGCCATTTCTATAGGCTATATTGTACCAAAATTTTCTCTTTATCCCACAATATTTGCAGAGGCTGTCTTACTAAGAGTTGTTAAAACTTGGATTGTTTGAAAAAGGTTTAAATTTAATAATGCGCCTTTTACCTCTATTTCATATACTAGTAATTCTCAGCAAATTCTCTAAAATTCACTGGCTGTTTTCCCCCATTAGCAAACCCAAATCATGTCCAGGAGTTTGAGAGGATCAAATCCTGTTGCAATGACACTCAACTCTTTACCACACAGCAATATTTCAGATTGGTCCAAATTGAAAGCATTTACAGACGACAAAATAAATGTGACTCAAAATCTGAATTTGTTTCTGGTAGGGTAGAAAACACAGTGGGAAAAGGAGAAAATGCTAGTAACGAGCATTTTCTCCTTTTCCCGGAATGTTTTCAGAAGGCATCTTCCATAGGTTCGTTTAAACCTGGAATTGTGTGGTTAAGAGTTAATAAACAAGGACGTGAAAATGTTTGCAAGCCCACCATGGCCTTTTGGTTGATATGATTTGTAAAACGTGTTCAAAATTCAACTGTAGCTGGAGCTTGATTGGTACTTTCCTACAAAAAGTGACCTCCCCAAGCTTTATTGCCAGTAATATCTCTTTACCAAATGACATAATTTTAGACTGGTCCAAATTGAAAGCAGTTGCAGACGACAAAATAAATGTGACTGAAAAATGGAAATTTGTTTTGGGAAGGGTAGAAAACATTGTGGGAAAAGAAGAAAATGCTGGTTACCAGCATTTTCTCCTTTTCCCACAATGTTTTCAAAAGGCTTCTTTCTCAGGGTCGTTAAAAGTCGGGATTGTGTGGTAAAGGAATATCAGTTATTGACCCAGCAAACATGAGTAAGTGTACAGCAACTGCTATACAGTTGAAATACTGTTGAAAATAGATTTATTGCATTGTGACATACATGTATATCAGTCAAATACATTTACTTGTTTCTGTTTCTCTTTCTACCTTAGGTGCTCTATTATGGAAAGTTTTACGTGAACAGTATTTTTGCCCAAGATACAGATAGCCAGTATTAAGTTTTTACAACAGTCATGAAGAATATTGAATTAAGATTAAAATTTTACCAATATGATTAACTCTTTACCAAACAACAAAATTTTAGACTGCTCCAAATTGAAAGCACTTGCAGATGACAAAATAAATATGATTGAAAAATTGAAATTTGTTTTGGAAAGAATAGAAAACATTGTGGGAAAAGGAGAAAATGCTGGTTACCAGCATTTTCTCCTTTTCCCACAATGTTTACAAAAGCCCTCTTCTTTTTGGGGTCATTAAAACCCGGGATTGTGTGGTGAAGAGTTGAGTGTGATATTTCTGTGACCATTGTTTTTTATTACTAAAAGGAAAATTATTGAAAGATACTAAACTCTTTTTCCAGTTTAAGCCTTTACCACACACTCACGGCTTTTAACAGCCCTGAGAGAGAAGCCCTTTGAAAACATTGTAGGAAAAGGAGAAAATGCTGGTAACCAGCATTTTCTCCTTTTCCCCCAGTGTTTTCTTCCCTTCCCAAAAAGAATCTTAATTTTTGAGTCGCATTTATTTTGTCAACTGCAAATGCTTTCAATATGGACTAGCATAAAATTTTGTCATTTGGTAAAGGGTTACAGTTTTAATTCATGTTTATGAATTTTAAAATAAAACCATATCTTACAAAGTTCGAGACCAATAAAAAGTATATTTGAGCAAACTGCAATTGTTTTCACTATCTACTTATTTTCATGTTTTTAAATCAAGTATACAATGGTCCTTTAGCAAACAATCTCGTCTTTTAATGACCCCCAGGGAGATAGCTTTAGAAACTTCGTGGGTGAAGGAGAAAATGTTGGTAACCAGCATTTTCTTCTATTCTCTCAATGATTTCTACCATTTCAAAGACAAATCTAATCCTTTACGCCACACTGAATTACAGTAGTTGTCTAAAAACACTTCCAAGTTGGACTTGTCCAAAATCTGTCATCTGGTAAATGGTTAACCCATTTCTGCACATAGTTTTTCACTCTTAACAAACAACAAAATTTTAGACTTGAAAGTATTTGCAGATGATAAATGGGACTCAAGTATTGAAAATTGTCTTTGAAAGGGTAGAAAACATTATGGGAAAAATGAAAAAAAAAAAAAAAAAAATGCTGGTAACCAGAGAATTTCAACAATGTTTTCAAAAGTCTTCATGTCTAGGGTCGTGAAAACTCAAGATTGTTTAGTAAAGGGTTAAACCGACAAAAACCCTTTTTAAAGTACCTCACACAATAATCTTTTCAAGCCACTGGCTGCTTTCCCACAAATCACAATGAATATCATCAATTCTAGGAAACTGGAAAAGCCAGGATCAAACCACTGACTCCCTGTTCTCAAGTCCTTGACTGAGCTACCTGGGCTTTGTCCTGTTCATAAGTAAATATCTGTGTATAGTAACATATGAACCAGGCTATGGCAAAAGGGACTTAAGGCACCTCTGTGATGCATGATACCTAGCAAGTCATAACATGATCACGGATCCACAGAGTTCATTTTTTTCTAACAACTGACTGAATCATGAGGTGGAATGGTCCTATTACAAACAGAAAACTGTTCATATCTGTCCAAACTTGTTTTCTAGCTTTATTGTGTGTAGATGATGTGTATAGATATCTGTATAGGTAGAGTACTTATTTTTAATTTTACTCACTCAAATTGTTCCAAAAGAAACCTCCAAAATCCACAATTTTGATCCAAAATTTCTAAAATTACGATCACCAATCACTGCAATAGTCCATTCCGATGTTACTGGTATATTTTTACGTTAGTAGATGCACTAATATTGTCCATATTTGTCTATAAACTGAGAGTGATTTTTTCCCTGTCCACACTGTTCAAATGTCACGTCACTCTGTCCAGAATGAGACACTGAAATGACAAGAACATAAATTTCTTTTTAACTCTTTACAACACAATCTCGACTTTTAATGACCCTGAAAGAAAAGGCTTTTGAAAACATTGTGGGAAAAGGAGAAAATGCTGGTAACCAGCATTTTCTCCTTTTCCCACAATGTTTACTACCCTATCAAAAAGAGAAATCATCAGTTTAGCAACACTTAATTTGTCGTCTGCAAAATTAATGCTTTCAATTTGGTTCAGTCTAAAATTTTGTCGTTTGGTAAAGAGTTAAATAATGCAAAGTATGTATGGGCCATGCTCGGGCAAAAGGGGGCTTAATGCATCTCCAGGCGTTTTGAAAACAGTGTGAGAAAAGGAGAAAATGCAGGTAACCAGCATTTTCTTGATTCCACACTGTGTTTTCTACCCTATTAAAAACAAATTCCATCATTTGAGCCACAGTTAAATTTTTGGCTGCAAATACTTTGAATTTGGACTAGTCCAAAATTTTGTTGTTTGGTAGAGTTAAATGAACTCCTAAAGAGGCCATTTAACAACTGTGTCCTTGTATCTTACACAGCCATTGAGACTGCATTCGCATTTTGAGTCTGAAATACAAATTTATATAAGGTCTCCCTGGCTCAGTGGTAAAGTGTAGCACTCATAACCCGGAGGTCCGAGCTTTGAGCCTCACTGGAAGCAATGGGTTTTTCATAAGAGTGTCCTTGGGCATGACACTACAGAACCATAGCCTTGTACCATTAAAACCCAGGGTATACATGAACAAGCAAGCTGATGCAATGAAATGACTGATATAATGTTGAATGCCGCATTAAACACCATTCAATCAATCAAGTAAATTTAGATTGAAAAACACATGTATTTTTAATCTACTACTCTCAGATTGTATCTCTAGAACTATTTTACAAGATATGTTCATTTATACAGTAAACCCTGCCCTTGTGGCCACCTTTATACTAATTCTTTTCAAGCTGAAAAAATTTCCAACTTGTCCAAATTGAAATCATTTGCAGACAACAAATTGAATGTGGCTCAAATGATGGAACTTGTCTAAAAAGATAAAATCACTTTTGGAAGTAGAAAATGTTGGTTTTCACCTTTTTTCATTATGTTTCAAAAGCCTTCTTTTTCAAGGTAAAAAAAAACACAATTTGAGAGTCTCTTTGGTGCTGGCTTAATACAAAGCAACTTTTGAGTGTACCTTTTGTGCTTGCTTACTAAAAGTTGGACTTTAATTTGTTTTAGCCCCAAGGCATGCCTTTTTCTCTCTCAAGAGTACATTACTTTTATGAAATACTACTGCAGAGCCCTAGTGGAGCAGCTAGTCGCATACAAGACTTGAGATTGGGGGATTGCTGCTTCAAATCCCTAGCTCAGCCAATTTCTTTCCCAGGATTGATGATAGTCATTGTAACAGGATACATTCCTCTCTGAATGCTAATCATTGTATTGACAATGATTATGTGGAAAAACAGCCAGTGGGATATTTTGCAAAGTACTGGAAACAGAAACTCTTGATAAGGATGGACAGGTGCACTGGCTGCCATGATAAAACTGAAATAATGTTGAAAATGGTCTTAAACAACCGACAACTGGGGAATATTCACAAAAAAAAAAAATCATCTAAATGGAGAAATGAGAGAAAGGAGCAGTTGCTTGTAGCAAACAATTGCTCCTTTAAAAAATTTATGGCAAGGATGTAAAAAAGTTGTATTTGATCAATTATCCCTTCAGCAGCTGATCCTTTCTAAGCTTGAAATATAATGGACTTCAAAGTTCTAACATTAATGTGTAATAGATGTAGATCTAAATATCATTCAAATACCTGTTGACATGGACTGTGCTAAAATCTGTGAAAAAAAAAAATTGTCGTACAGCAGAGATATAACACCAGACTGGGATTTGTTGGTTAACAAACATCTTGGTCTCTCTGTATCACACCCTAAAAAGATACACTGTTTCTAGTTTGGAAAGAAAAGAGATCAGTAAAAAAGGACATAAAAAATATTTTTCTTAATCACAATGTGGTAGATAAATATTACTTGAGTACTAGTAAACTTCTACTTTTGTCTTCAATTGTCTTGAACTCCAACAACTTGAAATACATGTATTTATCAGCTTTGGAATATGTATCTATAATTTTGAAAAGTATGGTTCATCTGCATGCAATAACTTGACTGATGAAGTAACATCAACTCTGTCTTCAAAAACTAGCAGTAAAAATATCTATAAGCGATGTGTTTTACTAAACTCTTGAAAGTTGAGAAATATCCTTTGTTGACAGCATAGATCGAGATCAGATTGCACCTAGTAAGAGGTCTGACCTTCCATATAAAACGTCCACCACCTGATGCTAAACTCAGGTCAAAATTCGCTAGTAATTACAGACAAAAAAAAACACCACAAAGTTCTTAACTTTTTCATGACCTACAAAGATCAAGATCAGATCGCACATAATGTAAAGTCTGATCTTCGTTATAAAATGTCCACATTTTGTTTGACTTATTCTCCATGGCTCACATTACAAACCTTTATACCCTGTATAGACATTCGATTTTGTATGCGCCGAATTTCTTACTAGTCGAAATTGTAATAGGCCGAAAGTGTTATAGGCCGAGATGTCATTCGATGTTTGGACGACTCTTGACAAGAAGAAATAGGCATATCATGATCGCAATAAAGATAACACAACTCCGATTTACCAATTAAATGCATACAAATAACTTAGATACGATGAGCGCTGGTAATTCAACGAAAATTAAAGACTTACCGAAGTTTCGCAACGTTTTTTAAGGAGAGAAAGCACATCGTCTGTGTAATACGTCATCGGTCACATGGTGTCTACAAATAGGACACCAGAATGATTCCGAATAGTGCGTGGCAACGTCACTTGGGAGAATTGATTTAAAAAAAATAGGATTTTTTGTATGGTTCTGTGACATGAACCGATGCTGCAATGAACGCCCCTATCCCCTTGGCAACAAAATAAGAGTAAATCTAACAGATTCGTGCCTTTTTTCAGGCATAAAAAAATTCTAATTTTGGACTTTATTGGGGCTTTAACAGCCAGTGAAGATCCAAGATAAGATGGCATGTATACTGTGCACTGATCTGGTATCTACGCTGACCATTTATGCAGGGACATTCTTTCCAAATGTAGTTTAGAAATGGCAATTAGTTAGCTTATTTCTCCAGCAGGAAAAGAAGAAAATACCGGTGACCAGCACTTCCTCTTTTTCAAACATGTTTTCTACTCTATCAAAGGAAAATCCCATTATTTGAGCAACAGTTAAATTGTAATTTGCAAATGCTTTCAGATTGGACATGGCTAAACTTTTGTCATTAAGTGAATTATAAATAATTGGTGGATTTGGTCATAGATCCAACTCCAGTTCCTGACCTATGACCTTCATTTTGTCATCATTTACCTGTGTTTAAAATATCAATCCCATTTAAAATGTATTCGGAGATTACAAACAGAAACCATTAAAGGAAACAGGATGTCCACGATATACCTACTGTACAGACAGCAGGGAAACTATATATGCCACCTGCATTTACAGTGGCATTTACAATGGTAGGAGCATCAAAAAACTTTCATTATGTAGAACAAAGTTTGTACATGTACCTCTGCCCAATGTTCATTGCTAACCAATCAAAGATTGATCTCCATCTGGTGTTTTGAATCACTTTCAGCAGTGTACCAGTTACATCATGGCAACATCTAACTTGTTCATCTGTTTTCTAGGTTTCATCAGGCTTAGATTAGGGCTCGGCAGTGTCATTACCCTGGATACACCCATGACTACCACCACTGCAAGTAAGGGACAATCCCAGAACCTCTTAATAACAAATCTGGAAATTAGTTCACCATGTCACGGTTGTCACCTGTAAATAAATGAAATAAATGAGATATACAACACTAAATAAACTGTCTACCAGACAACACTTATTCTTGTCACAATTGTTCTAATTGAAAGAATTCGTGCAGAACAAATGCTGCTCAAATATGGGGTTGTTTTTGAAAGAGTAAAACAACGTTGTGGGAAAAAGTCAAAATGGTGGTTATAATTATCATTTTCTCATTTTTTTGACACTATTTTATCGAACATCTTCTTTTTAAGGGTCTTAACTCTTTACCACACAATCCCGACTTTTAACGACCCCGAGAAAAAACTTTTGAAAACATTGTGGGAAAATGTTTTCTAACCTTCCCAAAACAAATTTCAATTTTTGAGTCACATTTATTTTGTCATCTGCAAATGCTTTCAATTTGGACCTGTCTAAAATTTTGTCGCTTGGTAAAGAGTTAAAACAGAGAATCATTACATAAATGCTGATAAATTTTCACTACATTGAAACAAAAGACAACATTTGAGTGTCATTATGGCAGCATAATTAAACAAAACATTCTTCAGACATTTGTGCTCCCCTACCAAATCAGTGCATGTGACAAAAATTTATCTGACATACTCTTCATGAAATAAGTCCAAAGCTTTCCAAGGCTCATAAAAACATTACAGGGAAAGAAGTTGGCTTGCATTTCCTCCTTTCCCACCATGTTTTACACCCTTTTAAAGACAACTCAATCATTTGAATCGCAAGTTTTACATCTAAAAATACTTCAGTAATGAAATATTTATGATATAACTCCTTACCAAACGACAAAATTTTGGATAAGACCAAATTGAAAGCAATTGCAGGCGACAAAATAAATGTAGTTCAAATAATGGTTTCTGTTTTTGATGGGAATGAAACCAACACTTGAGCTATTTTCATTTGTCTGTAAATGCTCTCAATTTGATAGCGTCCAAAATTTTGTCATTTGTTAAAAGGTTAACCCATTACCATACAATGCAGACTTTTAATGCCCCTTGGAAATTAGACTTTTGAAAACATTGTGGGAAAAGGAGAAAATGCTGGTAACAAGCATTTTCTCCTCTTCCCACAATGTTTTCTAACTTTTCAGAAACAAATCCATTCGTTTGAGCCACATTCAATGTGTCATCTGCAAATGCTTTGAATTTTGATTTGTCCGGGCCCATTTGTTTGGGCTTGTTCATCCCAACTGAACTGAACCTAGCTTAGATAGATATACTGAGGTTCCCTAAAAAACAGGTTTGTCAATCTTCATAAATATTGACCCAAGCCAAAAAGTGCACATAGTTTTTTTATTGGTGAAATTCACATCACATCTTTTTTTTTTACATGAGTTTGCTATAGAATGAATAACTTGTACAATTCATATACATGTATTTAAGATAAAGGAACACAAGACTATCATTTTAATACAATGTTGGGTTATTAGCTGACTGTCAATTTGTAGTGTATCTATGCCTGCCAATCAAAGGTGTTAATGACAAACTGCCTATCACAAATATTGACAGTCAGATGTGCAAAGGTATAAACAGCAGGTAATATTCTGATGAGATCTATGTAATCAACTCTTGTCTTTAATTTTGGAAATATCTAGTCTTTGTTCTTATAGTGAGCCAGCTTTTATTTTTTAATAAACATTATCATATCCATAATATAAAGAACAAGAGGTACAGGATATAAAGTTTAACTCTTTACCACAAGGAAAGCATGGATAGGTGCACTGGTCGGCGCAAAATAACTGACCATTACAAAAGCAGAACATTGATAAAAACAACTAATTTTAATTGTCTAAGAAAGTAGGTGATAAAAGCACACATTGATCATTTAGGCACCCACTATCAGTATTGACATTGCTGATTAATTATGTCCATTATTTGAACATTCACATAGAACAAAAACACATATTTTGAACACACAATCAAAACAAAATCACAAAGTGAATACATAAAGTTATTTAATTCTATGAACTAAAGTTTAAATAATCTTGGGAAAAAAAAAATCAGGTTTCAAACTGAACAAATTTTGCTAAAAAAAAATCACCCCCCCCCCCCCCCAGGTCAAAACGACCAAAAAGTGTCAAGATGAACGGGTGTCGAAATGACCGGGTGTCAAATTGACTGTCGTTCATGGCAAACTAACATTACAGTGTATGATTTCCTGTATTTTTTGGTGATTTAATATTTTTCTAAGCGTCACACAATACTCAGTTATCAAGTTAATCTTACGCCTTCTATTTTGCAAAGATATTTCTTGTTCTTAATTCAAGTTCAGAAATATCAGTGATACAAAAACATTGTCGCTGTGACATTTAACACAAACTATTTAACGAATTAAATAAATCACACTCACTTATTAGATGCTGTGTGATTTCCTATTTCATGTAGCACTTAAATTCGGTCAATAAAGTGTGCTGCAATAGTATCCGACGAACCATGGCGACCGAGCCAAGGGACTAAAAAGCCCGGAGACGAACTGGTTTGAGGATGAACAAGCCGGGGACGAATAAAACAAAAGAGGTGGGTTAGAGAAGAACGCCTATTCTTTTCTAATTCAAATTTTCTTTGTTGTTTGTCATCTTTAATACACTGTCGGTTCATCAAAATTGTTTGCATACCTTGCAGCTGTTTCTATTTGGTCGTATAGAGATAGTTGACTTAGGAAACGAAACAAAAATACTCTTTACTAGTTATTCAAGTGTGGTTTCGTCACTCGTTTCTTTCTAACAGCGTAGTCTCTGGTTCGAATAGAACTAATCGAATAAAATTAAATCACTGTACATCTGCACAAGGCAGCTAAGACGTATACTTGGCAAGAAAAGTAATGTGAGATGATTTCTGTTATCAATCAGATTTTTATCTTTGCAGTCTTTGGCAAGAATATGCTTTAACTCTTTACAAAACGACAAAATTTTAGACTTGTCCAAACTCAAAGCTTTTGCAGATGACAATTAAAATATGGCTCATAGGCTAAAATTTGCTTTTGGAAAGATAGAAAACACTGTGGGAAAAGGAGAAAATGCTGCTTACCAGCATTTTCTCCTTTCCTCACATTGTTTTCAAAAGGCTTCTTCCTTAGGGTCATTAAAACTCGGGATTGTGGGGCAAAGAGTTAAGATGCAAGCAATAGCAGAATTTAGTCAGAAGATATATTATTGGTCACGGTACAGAAATGTCAACAATTGGTAAGTTTAATATTCCTAAAATAAGGCTTTTAGAGCCATATTTATCGTCAATAAGAATATCTACCGTGTGCGGTTTTAAAAGAAATAGTTTTTAAAAAAGAAATTTATGATTTGTCAATTCTGGCAATTTTGTCCTGATTGGTCTACCGTAAAACATTTCTGCAGCTGATTTACCTGTAACAGAATGTGGTGTACGCCTGTACATCAACAGATAATCATCTAAAGCTGACTTTTCGACCTTCTGCTTGCGAAATTCTAACCCTTTTCATGATAGATTGATTTTGCCTTTTCGCTTCCCCATTTGCTTGTGGATATAGCCTAATGGCGTGGTTCTTTTGTGTACAATGCTATTATTTTGCAAATAATTAGTGAATACCTCACTAGTGAAGTTTTTAGCATTGTCTGTCCTAAGAGTCAATGGTAACCCATATGTTACAAAGAACCTTTGAAGTATTTTAACCATATTTTCTGAAGTGATTGATTTTGTAACTTTGGTTTCAAAGAATCTTGAATAGTAATCAATCAAAACAAAAATGTAATCTCCTGATGGAAGCGGACCTAGTAAATCAAGAGCAAAATCTTGCCAGGTACCTGCTGGAACCCCTGTTCTAACCATAGGTTCAGGCCTTAAAGGGTTTGATACCAGTTGAAAACCATAACAAGTTTTACAGAAATTTTCTGCAACTTTATCAATTCCTGGCCACCATACTTTTGTCCTTAAATTACGTTTCATGACAACTATTCCAGGATGACGTAAATGTGTTATCTCTAACACAAATCTCAAATTAGTATGGATGACAATCCTCGTCCCTCTTCACAGTAAATGATCAATTGCACATAACTCGTGTCTTTTTGGTAAGTATGCCTTATTTTCAAGCAAATGCCATTTCCCTGATACAAAGCATTCCTTGATTGAACAAATATCTTTATCTTTCGCTGACTCGGATTCAATATCCTGAGTTAACATAGAGGAAGAGGTGGAATCTGAAGCAATTAACTTTAATTTCGTCTACTTTATCTAATGAATGTTGACCTTTCCCCTTATTTGACAGTAGCCTTGATAAAGAGTCTGCAATCCTTACCTTTCAACAGGGATCGTATATTATTATTACTATGTAATATACGATCGCTGCTTTCAAATCACGTAACTTAACTTTGAAAGAATATGGTTGCAATCTCAAAACCCATCGTTCAATACGTGCACTTGGTTTTGATTTCTTTGAATAGATATGCTCTAATTACTTGTGGTCAGTGTAAAGGTCAAAATCGATACTGTAGAGATATGCATTGAAATGTTCGAGACCCTACACTACTGCTAGCGCTTCCCGCTCTGTTTGAGAATACGTTCTGTGTCAGTTATGCTCCTGCTTATAACTTATAACGTGTGATTCATTTTGATCTTGCAATAGAACGGCTCCCAGACCTACAGGGCTTGCATCAACAATGACTTTTGTCTGTGCATTCAGATCAAAATATGCTAAGGCGAGTGCATCGCACAATTTATCTTTCAACTTTTTGAAAGCTTTTTTATGTGAAGTATTCCAGCGGAATTTAGCATTTTTCTTGGTCAACTCACGCAATGGTGCTGATATTGTTGCAAAATCTGGAATATACATTGCATTATAATTGACAAGACCTAGAAAACTTCTTACCTCACTCGCATTTTTCGGATCGCGTGCATTTTCCACGGATTCTGCCTTTGCTTTTGAAGGTTTGATGCCTTGCTCAGGTAACTCATGGCCCATACACTCTAATTTTGACATGTAGAACTGAGACTTACTCTTATTCAGAGTTAACCCTTTATCCTGCAACACACTTAACACTTTTTTCGAGTGAATTTCGCGCTCCTCTATCGATTTTGAGTGAATGATAATATCGTCCATCACATTGCGTACTCCCTCGCACCCTTGTAGCAATTGTTGAAGGATGTTTTGGTACATTTCCGGAGCGCAGGACACCCTAAACAATAGCCTTTAGCAGCGATATAACCCTTTATGTGTTGTGAACGTGGTTATATCCTGTGATCCTAGTGACAGTTCTATTTCATTATAAACATTTGATATACCCAACTTACTGAATATCTTGCTCCCGTTCGTATCATTTAAAACGTCGTCAAGGGTTGGAATCGGGTGCCTAACCCTTTTCAATGCTGTATTTGCCTGTCTCATGTCCACCATGACATAGCCAGATGTCATTATTTTTCTTCGAAATTACCACAATAGGCGACATCAACGAAGTAGGACCATCAACTTTCTCAATGGTATCCATTTCTTCCATTTAATCCAGCTTTTCTTCAAGTTTCCCGCGTAAATTGTAGGGAATTCTTCTCGACTGTTGAACTATAGGGTGTACAGAATCCTGAGTTGGTAAACTTTCAATTTCCCGATTTTATCTACAAACAGGCCTGGAAACTGATCCATAACTGGCAATTCTCTCTTTTCAACATTATTTATCAACTGCAAAATCCCGAGAGCAACTGCTGTTTTACAAGACAAGAGCGATTGTTCTGTCCCTTTAAGCACAAGAAATTCCGCATCGAAGCATTTGTCATTCTTTGATACTTCTGCTTTAGACATTCCAGCTAACGGTAGTGATTTCTTTGATCCATAAGGAAATAATTTCTTATCTGTTTTATTTTTGGAAATGAATTTGAAATGTTTCTGCTTATTGAGATTGAGATCACATTGAGTCAATGGCATAGTAAGTGGAATGTTTCCTACCTTGACGGATGTTTTTGAAAGTTTATCTGTTAAAGAAAATGTAACTGTCTAAATTGTCATCTGCGGATCGAACATCTTTTTTCTTTTTTTCCTTTTGACTGCGATCGACACTTCTTCGCAAAATGTCCAGTTTTGCCACACTGTCTTCATTCTTCGTATTTAGCTGCCTGGGCAGTTTGGATCATTCGATTTGTGTCCCAGTTTTCCACATCGATAACATTCAATTCTCTTTTTGTTATGTTTTTTTCTGCGGTTTTAGATCTTGGCTTTTAATTTGGCAGGTCTCTTCAGGCTTTATCCTTTCAACTGTTGGCGCTCTTGCATCGGCTGTCTCGTGTGCAGAGGCGATTTCAATGATTTTGGTAAGTATACCAACCGTTGTGCGGTTTTAAAAGAAATAAATTAAAAGAAAAAAAAAAAAAAAAGAAAAACATGATGTTTTGAGATTTTTTTTTTTTTTTTTAATCTTCTCCCCCCGGGAGATAGCTATACATTATGTGCGAATAGAGCAAACTGATTTTTTTACAAAATCTTAAAATCTTCTGCATTCACGACATGTGCAGGTGATTATTCAATCTGGCTCAAACTATGCGGAATCTGGCTCAAACTCAGCGGAAGGAGGAGAAAGATCTCCGCCTGCTCTAGCCTGGTTTCAAATCCGATAATTTTTCCTTTTACATACGGCATTCTTACGTTGCTTTGTCAAACATTTTGTTGTTTGGTAAAAAGTTGTCTTTCAGATTGATCAAGTACAGAATTTTGTAGTCTGGTAAGGAGTTAAATTACATCAATTGTCTAGCAATCCAAGAGTTATTTCATGCCGTTTAATCACTTACCACATCCTGGCTAGCCTGATCCCGCGGAGACTCGAACACACACGTGTGTTTGTTTGAATTTCTGCAGGTTTTTTTTTAACCTACTCAAAACACTAATGCATGTGTATATGGTTTTTAATGTGTTTGTGTGTCTTTGTGCGTCTTTGTTTGTCTTTGTGGTATTTAGTAGGACCCGTAATTTTACAGTGAAATATTTGTAAACTTGATACAATGCAATGCATGTACCCGTTTCAGAATTAATCAGTGTTAATAATAAAAAAAAAACTTTTCTAACATTGACGCAGTGATCGTATAAAATCCCTGAATGACATCAATGGTGACGTCAACAAAATTTAGAGGAAAAATAACACTGATACCTGTGTACTAGAAAGCTACAACTTTGTAATCAGGCGAGGAACACCAACCATGGGCATATTAGTGTAATCATATCCAGTAACCCCCACTTTCTACCAGTATAGTTTTCCTAATGATGAAATGAACATAACTGTAGATCTGCTAACAGAATCTCAGAATAGAAATCATTTAGATTGATTGATCAATCAATAGGGACTAAGTCTGAGATGTATTTGGTACCAAAGAATAGAATTCTATAAATATATTCTGTGTAATATCAACAGATTGCAAATAGTTTTTACATGTCTGATAGGCGCTTTTTCTTTTCTTAAAAAATGTTTAAATGTTTTACAGACCTACTTGTATTATTGAACATGGTGCTTATAAGGCAGGTTGTTTCACTGTAACATTTGGCTTCAAGGCTATGTAACAACTTGCCCCAACCATACTGCCTCTGCAAGAGCATGGTGCAATTGAGTTTGTATGGACAACAAGATAAATCCTTACAACAAATGGTAATGTCAATCGGATTTTTAATATCTTAATATATGACCAGGGATCCTATATATATACATGTAATATGACGTAATATAGGATGACCAGGGATCCTATATATTTACATGTAATATGACGTCAGACAACAAAATTTTAGATCAGTCCATATTGAAAACAGTATGTTGCTCAAACTGTGTGAATTTATTTTAGACAGGATATTTAAGCTTATTGTCCAAATAGGACAAGATGCTGGTTACCAGCATTTTCTTCTTTTCCCTCAACGTTTTCTAAAATCTTTTTTCAAAAGATTGTCTTTCTCCAACTCGAAGTAAAACAGCTGATTCCTATGTGGCAGGGCCTTTTTTTACCTCTTCACCTAACGACAAAATTTTAAACTTGTGCAAAATGAAAGCTTATGGAAACCACAAATTAGATATGGTCCAAGAGATGGATTTGTCTTTGAAAAGGTAGATAACTCTGTGAGAAAAGAAGAAATTGCTGGTTACCAGCATTTTCCTCTCTTCCCACAATATTTTCAAATGCCCTTTTTTCTCAGGATTGCTAAAACTTGTGGCTGTGTGGTAACGGCATAAACCTAAAAGCTATGGCTATCCTCAGCAATTTTTGAAGCAGTCAAATACGTGATACTGTAGGCTATATTAGATATCAAGGTTGTCGGCCAGTTGGTCTCAGGAAAGAAGACACTTCAAGGTTTTCCTGAAAAAGTCTTTGCGACCTTCTTTTAACCAACCCTTCTTTGTCTAGGCCCATTCAGTGATCCCGCATATACCTACCTACACATGCAGCAAGTATTAAACTGTGCATCCAGTAAGGCAAGCGCTCACAAGCTGTTTCTATCGAAGGCATTTGCTCGCCAATAGAGCTTGCCTAGTAGGCGAGTGGGTATTTAGGGCATTTTATTTACCCCGAAATTATCTTGGTCAAACCGTAAAGGAAAAGTTAGCATCACAAGCCCAAAAGTCAATCTATGCCTTAAAGTCATTTCATACAAAGTTTGGGTGTGTCCCCGCGCAGGGATATTTTAGAATTGAATGTTATCGATGTGGAAAACTGGGACACAAATCGAATGATCCAAACTGCCCAGGCAGCTAAATACGAAGAATGAAGACAGTGTGGCAAAACTGGACATTTGAAGTGTTGATCGCAGTCAAAAGGAAAGAAGAAAAAGGATGTTCGATCCGCAGATGACAATTTAGACAGGTACATTTTCTTTAACAGATAAACTTTTTCGACGCAATGGCGAAACCGATACTTGTGTACGGCAGCAAACTTTGGGGACGAGAATATTCTGAAACCACTGAAAAGATTCAGGTTAAATTTTGTAGAGATTATTTGATTGTATGGTATTCAACACAATTTTCAACATTATTTCAGCTATATATATGGCGTTGGCCTGTGTAGCTATCGGTGCTTTCTTGGAGGTTCTGTTGCCAGTACTTAGCACAATATTCTCCCTAAGCCACTGGCTGCTTTCCCACCAACTGGTAACCATGGTTGAAATGAACAGTGGTGAGAGAGGAATGAAACCTGTTGCAATAACTTTCATAAATCCTCCTGGGGATTCAAATCAGTGAATCCCTGTTCTCAAGCCCCGTACGCTACTGACTGCACCATAAGGCCTCTGCCTGCACATATACAACTTTTTATGTGGCAATAGTTTGTAGCCTTTGAACACATATACAACTTTTTATGTGGCAATAGTTTGTACCTTTGAACACCTATTCAACTTTTTATGTGGCAAAAGTTTGTAGCCTTTAAACACAGAGGCAAGAAATTGCCTGTAACAAGCAAGTGAACCTTTTCCTAGAATGTTCTCCCTTGCATTTAAAAGTGATAGTGTGTTCATAAAAGTGCTTTTCATTCATTCAGCACTCTAAGAATTAAAAGGACAGACAGCAGAAACCACACCAAGATACAAGCTAAGCAGGCCTTTGGCCAGTAGTGCTTACAAGAGAAGACCTTGTAGAAAGGCCTCAGGTAATCCATGTTGATGTTGATGACAGACCTAAATTAGTGTTGAGCCACATGAAGGGGGATGTCAACTGTCCCATAGAGGCACCTCACTTATCCTAGGCTTTTCTAGTATTTGATATTGGTACCAGGCTAGGGCTTAGTCAGGGTTTTTTATTGGTACTGGACGAGAGCTCAGTGGAGCCTTGTCATCATCCCTTTACCACACAATTACAAGTTTTAACAACCCCCAACAAAGAAGTCTTTCAAAAACATTTTGGGAAAAAGAGAAAATGCTGGTAACCAGCATTTTCTCCTTTTCCCACAACGTTTTTGACCTTTCAGAGACAAATACATGTATCATCATTCAAGCAACATTTAATTTACCATCTGCAAATGTTTTCAATTTCGGCTCGTCTAAAATTTTGATGTGTGGTAAAGGGTTAACTCTTCACCACACCCAACAATTTTGGATTAGCCTAGATTGAAAGCATTTGCAGACTTCAAGCAAAATGTGGCTAAAGTGATTACAATTGTCTCTAAAAGAGTAGAAAACGTTGTCGGAAAAGGAGAAAATGCTGATTACCAGCACTTTCTGCTTTTTAACAATGTTTTCAAATGCCTTCTTTCTCAGGGTCGCTAAAACTTGTGATTGTGTAGTAAGGAGTCAACTCTTTACCAGATGACAAAAATGTGGACTTGTCCAAATTGAAAGCATTTGGAGATGACAATTAAAATTTTACTCCATTGATGGATTTAGTCTGATATGGCAGAAAACATTGTGGCAAAAAGAGGAAATGCTGGTTACCATCATCTTCTTTTCACACAATGTTTTTGAAAGGCTTCTTCCTCAAGGTCTTTAAACCCGAGATTAGTTCATAAAGGCTTAACTAAATGTACATGGCTAAAACTATCTTTGCTGTTGCAGTTGATGGGACTAAAGTAGTGTTGAGCCTCTTTCAGTAGTATTTCAACCATCCCATAGAAACAGTTTACCTATTCATGTCTTTTCCTTTGTTGTTTAAGTGAAGACCAAAGCCTTGTCCGAATTCCAATGTGCAAAAAAAGATATGAGCCTTGCTTTGTAAAAAAGGGACTTAATGCATTTGGGAAAAGTATCGACCCAGGTCAGCCTGCAAAGTCCATGCAGGCTGATCTAGACCGAAACTTTTCCCTATCAGTCAATTTTCTATATGTCAAAGGGCCAGTCTACCTTATGATACAGTCGGTTGTTAGAGAAAATGGATTTTATGGATCCATAATTATGTGATGACTTGCTTGGTATCATGCATTACGGAGATGCATTAATCCTTTACACACAATCCTGACTTTTAACAACCCTGAAGAAAAAGCCTTTTGAAAATATTGTAGGAAAAGGAGAAAACTTTCTCCTTTTCCCACAATGTTTTCTACTCAATCAAGGACAAATTTTGTCATTTGAGCCACTTTTAATTTGTTGTCTGCTAATGCTTTCAATTTGGACCAGTCTAAGATTTTGTCATTTGATAAAGAGTTAAGCTCCCTATGAAGACAAAAACAAGGATTGGAATGAAACTGCTGAAATATGTACAAACTAGTCCAACTTAAAGCATTTGCAGGCCACAAATTCGTGCTAAAATGGTAGGACTTTTGTTTGAAGGCTAGGAAAAGTTGTTGGAAAAGTTTTAATCTTGTCTAAATTGAAAGTTTTTGCAGACCACATTTTCAATATGGCTCAAAAGGTGCAATTTTTCTTTGATAGGGTAGAAAACATTGTGGGAAAAGGAGAATTTGCTGGTTACCAGTATTTTCTCCTTTTCCAATAATGTTTTCTCTAAGGGTTTGTTCTTCAGGTCTTTAAAACTCCAGATTGTACAGTAAAGGGTTAAGCTGGGTAATTGGAGAAGAGAAAAGGGCTGAAGCATAAATAAAAAAGACAGGAAAGATTAGTAATATAAATTTTTTTTTCTTTCAACATTTGAACTGAAATATCAACATAAAATTTAATAACAATAGCAGTCATACATGGGAAAACATCTGGAACAACAAAAAAAAAAATACATAATACATCAAACTTGAACACTTGAGAATAAAAAGATACAAAAAAAATGTAGATCTTTACGGTCAGTAACGCTAGTATAGACTTTATCTAGACAGGTGTCTAACATGTAATATTGCATCAACACAGAAATATGAGCAATGCTCTGGCAAAAGGGGCTTAATGCATCTCTATGATGCATTGTACCAAGCAAGCCATCACAGAATTATAGATCCATAATAGCCACTTTTTTCCAACACTTGACTGAATCATGAGGTAGACTGGTCCTTTGACATACAGAAAATTGACCAATAGCGGAAGTTTTGGCCCAGGTCAGCCTGGGTGGATTGCACAAACTGACTGGGGTCAATAATTTTCACAGACCCATTAAGTCCCCTTTCCACAAAGCATGGCTCATATTTAAGTATCACTTAATTAAAACGAGAAGAAAGTGAATGAATAAATCACAGCATAAAACAGTACAGATTTATTGGGCGCTATAACACAAATGTCACGTAGACAATGATAACTGAATTCATGCTACTGTGAAACCCCTTTAACTTGTGACTACTTTGTTTCTGTGACGATTTTCAGTTTTCCGATATTTGCCTTGTTCTAAATGTAGCTCACATTTTAATATGTTTATGTAAGAAAATGATCTTGTCACCATGTCCATGATAGTGTGGTAAAATACCTGGACACATAATAACAAAGTAAACTTCCTATAAAATCTTAAATTTATCAGAGATCTATAAATACTTCGCATAAAAAGACGGAACATTCAGAAGTGAAATGTTAAAGCAGCTTCACTATACCCGTTCTGTGTTATTGTTTGCATTTTGTGTGTATATAAGTGACATAATATAGCCCTTTCAGTACACAGTTTAGAGAAACTAAAACAATACAGAGATTGCTACATGCTTAAATCTTTATCAAACAATCCAAACTCTAACAACCCTGGGGAAGAAGCCTTTTGAAAACATGCTGGGAAAAGGAGAAAATGCTGGTAATCAGCATTTTTCTCTTTTTCCCCACAATGTTTTCTACCATTCCCAAATTAATTTTCAATTTTTCAGCTACATTTTTGTCTCTCAGTACTCCTGTTCATAAGCTAAATCATCAAAGTATCTCATTATGGTTGCAAACTGAACTACTATCTGGTCAGACAAAAAAGAAGTGAAAGTAAAGTACCTTTGAGTCAAAAATTGTGTTTGAGGCAAGTCTTTCATAGGGTTTAGGAGAAATGGAGCTCATTCGTAAGTGTTTCAAAAGCTGATTTGCAGTTTGTGACAAGGTGATGTTAGATACAAGCAATGGACACAGACTAAGCCAGTGAATCCTTTAAAGGTACCCAGTCTTAAATACCCTATCTGTTTGATACTCAATCATAATACATAACAGAGAAATCTTCCTATGGGAAACATCTTTGAGAAGTTTGTAAACCAAGAAGGATTCATAAAATTTCATGAAATTTCGAAATTCAAACACAGAAAAAAACAACTTCAAAGGAAGTTGTGTGAAATAAATGTACTTTAATATTAAGATTACCCTAGTCTCAAATGCTTTTTTTTTTTTAAATCAGACATATTCACATCAAATTTAACCCTACCATACACTGTATTTAGCAACAAGAATATCTTACATCACACTTTAAGATGTATATGAAGCAATAAGAATACCTGTTATAGTTTGGTGTGACATGAAGTCTTGTGCAAAGTTATTTTGAAATTAAGTAAAAGGCAAAAAAGTTCTAACTCAGACACCAAAACAGACAGACTGATGGACTAAACAAAAACTATGTCCCTGAATTTTTTTTCATGGGCATAAAAAGAGACAGAGCCTGGTTTGGTAATGAGCTAGTGACTTTTACAAATCCCTTTGATTTTACAAGACATGTAAAGAGCATACAACTGTGTATAAAACACATGTACAGATACATCAGTAAGTATCATACTGATCAATTTTGTAGATATGATGCCCTTTTAACTCTTTACCAAACACCAAAATTTGAGACATGTCCAAAATGAAAGCATTTGCTGACAACAAAATTAATGTGACTCAGAAAACGAAATTTGTTTTGTGAATGGAAGAAAACAATGTGGGAATAGGAGAAAATGCTGCTAACCAGCATTTTCTCCTATTCCCACAATGTTTTCAAAAGGCTTCTTTTCCAGGGTCGTGAAAACCCTGGATTGTTTGGTAAAGGGTTAAAGATTCAACTTTCTGCAATATAAGCGAACAATGCTCCGTGAAATTGGGGTTTACCTCTTTTACTGCAAAAGTCCTCTTAGACAGTTATGCAGATGGTATACATCAAGATCAGACTGCACAAAACATGCAGTCTGATCTTGGATCTCCACTGTCCTACGCCCGATGCTAATCTTTGACAAGAATTAGCGTCAAATGCTACAAAAAGAGTTTTTACAGGCCTCCAGGAAAGTCGAATCCATTAAGTTGGCATTGAAAAAGGTATAAATGCTACTGCATGATGCATTATATAAAACAAGTCATCACATGATTATGGGTCCATAAAATCCATTTTGTCTAACAACTGGTTGAACCATGAGGTAAAATTGTCCTTGGACATGTAGAAAATTTACATAAAGCAGAAAGGCTGACCTTGGTTGATACTTTTAGCAGATGCATTAAATCCCCTTTCACAGAGCATGGCTCAACTGTATTAATAGACCAATGAGTAACAATAACAACAAATATACTATGATACAAAACAGCCTGGATCAGTAAACAAGGGAAAAAAAACTGTAATGGAGCTTCTTACAGAAAAAATCTCTGGCAATTAATTCACACCAGTCCTGCTTATTTATATGATGATGGTTGACATACATACACATAAATGTACCAGAATGTACAGTGGAGTTACACAAAATACTCTCTATCAAGTCAATGACAAAAAATATACAATGGTATGCAACAGCCAAAATTCTTTATCTTCGATAGCTGAATAAACAAGGAAAACAAGGCCAGAGGGAAAAAAACTGTCACAAGACCACAATCAGAAACAAGAGGGCCATTGGCCCTAAAGCGCTCACCTGAGGCAAGTCATCTTCAGTTGATAAAGCTGAAGAGATCCTGGTTTTAATGATGTAAAACACATGAGTGCAAGTGACCTACTTTTTGAAGCAATGTGACTAAATTCCAAACTTGTCCCAGATATCATTAAAACAAACATTCTGACCAAGTTTCATGAGTATCAAACTGAAAATGTGGCCGGACGGTGCACACAAGGTTTTTCTAAGATTTGGTCCAATCAAGACAAACTTTCTGACCAAGTTTCATGAGAATCAGGCTGAAAATGTGGCCTCCAGGATGCACACAAGGTTTATCAAAGATTTGACCACCTGACCTACTTTTTGTCCCAACATGACCCACTTTCAAACTTGTCCGAGATATCGTTGATTGATTGATTGTATGGCGTTTAACACCGTTTTCAACATTATTTCAGTTATATCATGGCGGCCAGTGCACCTATCCATGCTTTCCTGGAGTTTCTGTTACCAGTATTCTGCACAATATTCTTTCCAAGCCACTGGCTGCTTTCCCACATAACCATCGTCGAAACAATGGTCAGCGGTGAGAGAGGAATGAATCCTGTCACGATGACTATCATCAATCCTCGGAAAGAAATTGGCCAAGCCGGGGATCGAACCTGCGACCTCCTGTTCTCAAGTCCTGTACACTACCGACTGAGCTACGGGGGCTTGGCAATCTGAGATACAAACAAGATAAACATTTTGACCAATCTTTATTAGTAAAAGGCTGAAAATGTGGCCTCTATGGAGCACCAAAGCTTTTCCTAAGATTTGGCCCAGTGACCTATTTTTTCACCTGACATGACCCAATTTCAAACTTGTCTGATGTATCATCAAGACAGACAATCTGACCTAGTTTCATGAGTATCCCACGATAAATGTGGCCTCTAGAATGCACACAAGGTTTTTCTATGATTTAGCCCAGTGACCTATTTTTTGACTGGGCATTACCCAATTTCAAAGCTGTCCCAGATATCATCAAAACAAACATTCTACCCAACTTTCATGAGTTTCAGGCTGAAAATGTGTCTTCTAGAGTGCACACAAGGATTTTCTTAGATCTGGCACAGTGACCTACTTTTTGACCCGACATGACCCAATTTTGAACTTGTCCAAGATATCATCAAGACAAACATTGTGATCAAGTTTCAAGAGTATCAGGCTGAAAATGTGGCCTTCAGAGTGCACACAAGGTTTTTCTTAGATTTAGCCCAGTAATCTACTTTTTGACCCAATATGACCCAATTTCAAACTTGTCTGAGATATCATCAAGACAAACATTCTGACGAAGTTTCATGAGTATATGACTAAAAATGTAGCCTCTAGAGTGCACACAAGGTAATTGTTGACACCTGGACGATGCACGACCCACAGCGGATGCCAGACGCCGGACACAGCACGATCACAAAAGCTCACTTGAGCACTTCATGCTCAGGTGAGCTAAAAACGCATTATTTTACTGGCATGTTCAAAAAAGTGGTCTGCTGCAAGTTTCTTTAAATTTCTGCCTTTTTTAGGGTCCCACCAGTACTGTGGTGGGTTTACTGATTGGTCCTTAGGTCAATTTCAAAATCAATTTGGTCATATTAGGTGACAGCACTCATATTCATAGATATCTCCTGGGTTTCATCAGTACTAGGTCACAGCTCTGTGGTATCTTGCCCAAGGACATCCCCACTAAAAACCCAGTGCTTCTAGTAAGGCTCAAACTATGGACCTTCAGTGACCTATGCTTCACCATCGAATCATGCCATACCCCCTAATGTGATAGGACTCTGCAGTGTCTTGCCAAAGGCCACTCCCATGTGACCAGACCCACAAGCAAGAATTGATCAAAGTATTTCATGATTATAAATCCAACTCCTTAACTCTTTAACCACCAAAATATTTTTTCATTTAACCCTCTACCACACAATCCCGGCATTTAACAACGCTAAAAATTCAGCCTCTTGAAAACATTGTCAGAAAAGGAGAAAATGCTGATAACAAGCATTTTCTCCTATTCTCATAATGTTTTTAAAAGCCTTCTTCCTAAAGGTCATTAAAACTCTGGATTGTGTAGCAGAGAGTTAAATCTTTACCAATCGAAAAATTTTGAAGACTTTTCCAAATTTAAGCATTTGCAGACACAAAACAAACCAATGACTCAAAAATTGAAATTCTGTTTGGTTGGGTAGAAAATATCATGGAAAAAGGAGGAAATGCTGGTTACCAGCATCTTCTCCTTTTTCCAATATGTTTTTTTTTTAAGCTTTTTTTCCAAGGGTTGTTAAAACTCATGAATGTGTGGTAAAGGGTTAACGCTTTACCATTCAAATTTTTTTTTCTAGAATTTTCCAAACTGAAAGCATTTGCAGATGACATATCAAAAGCGGCTAAATTGAAAGGACTTCTCCTTTACACTTTACCAAACAGCAAATTTGTAGACCCATCAAAATTGAAAGCACTTGCAGACAACAAAATTAAATGTGGCTCAAATGATGGATTTCATCTTAACCCTTTCCCAAACAAGCCCTGGTTTTCACGTGTCTGCAGTACAAGTCTTTTGAAAACACTGTGGGAAAAGGAGAAATTGCTCCTAAAGAGTGTTTTCTACCCTTTTTGAGAACTTTCTGCCATTTTCATCAAATTTAAAATTGTCGTCTGTAAACTCTTTCAATTTGGACCAGTCTTAAATTTGTCGTTTGGCAAAGGGTTAAATAGAATAGAAAACATTGTGGGAAAAGGAGAAAATGCTGGTTATCTATATTTTCTCCTTTTCCCTCAATGTTTTCCAAAGCTTTTTCCCCCAAGGATTGTTAAATATTGTGATTATATGGTAAAGAGTTAAAAGGACAGAAAACATGGTTGGAATAGGAAGTTAACCTTTTATTACACAATCCTGAGTTTTAGCGACCCTGAGAAGGAAGCCTCTTTAAAACATCATAGAAAAAGGAGAAAATGCTGATAACCAGCATTTTCTCCACAATGTTTTCTACCATTTCAAACACGGAAATTATATTTTGAGCAACATCAAATTTGTCCTCTTCAAATGATTTCAATTTGAATGATTCTAAAATTTTGTCATGTGGGAAAGTGTTAACAGTATTTTCTACATTAGCCAAAATGTTTTCAAACCATTTCTTCCTCATGGTTATTAAAACCCTGTTTGGTAAATGATTAATTGCTGAACCATGGAGGACACAGTACAGATGAAAAAACATTTTGATACAAAGAGAAATTTCTTACCTTTTGGCAATCTTCTTGTGGTGGAAATAATCCTTGGCATGTGTTGATTGCTTTGTCTCTGGGGGATGCAGGAAAATCTAGATAAAACAAAATAGTGTAAATAAACTGTGAGAGTTTTTAGCCTTGAACTATGTTGGCTGTTTGTATGTACATTTATAACTCTTTACCAAACTACGTAATAGTTAGACACTGTGGAAAAAAAAATTAAACGATTTAAACAGCCAAAAGGAGGGAGCGTAGTGACCGTCTGTGGCTGTTTAAATCGTTTAATTTTTTTCTTCACAGCGTCTGACTTAGTCGTTGTCCGCCCAAATTACATCATCACTACAACATTGGTGCCATATATGGAGTTTCCCGCTTCATTATTCGAAAAGACACGCCCTTATTGCATCACTGCTAAACCAATGGAGCCATACTGGTATATGGATTTTCCAGCTTTATCATTCGCATAGACACCTAATTGCACCATCACTAAAACAATGCTAAATCTAACATTATATGGACTTTCCCACTTCATTCATTCACAAATTATTTTGAAGGATGGAAAAAAGACATAGAGAATATGAGACATGCCCTGGCAAAAGGGGGCTTGATGCACCTCTGTGATGCATGGCACCAAGCACATCACATGATTATGGATCCTAAAATCCATTTTCTCTGAAAACCGACAAAATAAGCAGGTGAAATGGTCCTTTGAAATGCAGAAAATTGGCCGATGGCAAAAATGTGGGGCCTTGAAAGCTTGCGCTGTCTGTGCCGGCTGACCTGGGTCCATACTCTTTTGCAGATACATTAAGCCCCTTTTCACAGAGTATGGCTCAGATATTTCATGTTCAATGCCTGTATCAATATGACACTGCAACGAACTAGTTTACTATGTTATGGATTTTCTGTATATTTCAAAATATAGATCAACTGACTCATGATTACCTCTTTTTCTGCCAACTAACCAGAGCCGACTTTTCACATGGTCTATAAGTATCCTTCTCGTTTGAATAAAATCTATTTTGGGTTGAAGACTACCACAAGATAGGGGACGGTGTAAACGTTTTGTGCGGTCCGATCTTGATCTACGCCATCCGCAAAGTCTTTCTAATGCGACATTGGCAGTGAAAGAGTTTAAAAAACATTGTTGTGTTTTCTTGTTTTCTTTTTTCCACAGCGTTTGTCGAGTTATCGGTATTTGTATGCCTAAATTTAACTTGGTAGATGAATATTAATGAGGGAGGCGGGTTTTATGCGCGCAGCACGGGAAACCCAAATAAACATGACATTTAACTGATTAAATGGTCTAAATAAACACTGCTTGAGGCAGTTTAAAGGAAATAGAGAGTCAGAATTTTTCAAATATAAGCCTTCTGATTGGACGAAAAAGTAGGACAAAGACTAAAAAATTTTAGACGTTCAAATTGAATGAATTTGTAGACAAGCCATTTTGAAGAGTTTATTCCTGTCTCACCTCTGAAATAATGTCAAAAATAGTGTTAAAACCATACAAACAAATTCTATTCTGGTACTAGCAATGCCTTGCCAATGGACAGTCCTATGTGACTTAAATCACAAGGGGGAGAAGCTGGATAAAATAAAATATAGCTTAAGTTTGGCAGTTTTCTGCCTGTTCTACTCTGTGTCAGATGTCAAAATTTTAGAATTGTCCTAAATTGAAAGCATTCGCAGACGACAAATTCACTGTGCCTCACATGATCACATGAATATATCTTTGAAAAGTTGTTTTCTCCGTTTCCCACAATGTGTCAAAAGCTACTGTATTTGGATTGTCAAAGCTCTGGATCGTTATGTAACAGGGTTTTCCTTGACGCATGATTTTGTGTGTTTTGACGCATTTTTAAGGAAAATGACCCATATATTTTCAATAGTGCGTCACTGTGGACGCACAAAAACTATAAAGGTTACTTACGATCATCTTAATTACCGACAATGTTACATCGCAAGTACATAAGAAGGCTTAAGTACGAGAAGAAAATGGGATGAAACACAAGACTGTGTATCGATTTTACGAGAATACCGTCAGTCTTTAAACCCGTCTGAACTAAACCAGTCGATCTCTAATGAAAACAATATGGCTCAGTCAAAATTGGCGTCATTCTTGCCGTCTGCAAGGAAAAGAGACCTTGAACATCGATCGGATGATGATCGCCTGGTTCGAGTAAGGAGAAAAACATTTCAAGGCCCCGAGGTTTACTGAAAATTGGCTAAAGACAAATGCGTAATTATTTGTCGAAAATGGCAGCGTATCAAAACACGGGAATCGGACGTTTGATTGGTGAAAATAGTTTGTTGTAGGATGGATACTCTCGATTTAAAAAAAAAACACACACAAAATAGAGGTTATAAAATCCGCCCGACAACAAGCTATTTGTATCAAGTAAACGGTTGATTCCTTTGACAAAAACAAAACGCAATAACCGGTTTACCACAGCTAGTGGCTACACAGATGTGCGTCACCAAAACACTGTGGTTACATTGATGCCCTTAAAAGATTGAAATTAGCGTAAATAAAAGACAGGTTGTCTGCAGGTAGAGCATTTTTGCCTGTTAACACCAGGCTTTTAATAAAGCATACTCAAGCTACTCTATGAAAAAGATGTCATCTAGACTGAAAGCCCCTCTATACAGAGAAGCCCTTACATCATTCAATAATTCATAAATAGGTTATATAAAGCTTTGGGATGAATAAGAAACACAAAAACACACAATGTTTCATACATAGTAGTCTTTAATGTTTAACCTAATTACATTTTTTTGTGACCCCCTCAAAGTCCAGAATGACCCCCATTATTTATGACTAGGGGGTCAAAATGACCCCCTATTTTGGTTGCCAAGGGAAAACCCTGTGTAAGGTAATAATTAAATTTCAGTCTCAAATCTTCCTTGAAAGACGCAAAAAAGAAATACATAATATTATGACTTCTTATAATTCTTTACCAAACGACATTTTAGACTGTTTCAGATTTAAAGCATCTGCAGACAAAAGACTAATTGTGGAATAATCAATGAACTTTGTGTCAGAGAAAATAGATAACATTATGGGAAAAGGAAAAAAATGCTGTTTAGCAGCATTTTCTTCTTTTGCCACAATGTTTTCAAGAGCCTTTTCCTCAGGGTTGTTAAAAGCTGGAATTGTTTGGTAAAAGATTGAACAGAAAAAAAGAAGAGAAAAATTAATCATAAAAAGAAAATCACTTACTTCGGGTATCTTCTATATAACAGGAAAACCTGGACATCTTTGTGTGGGGTGGGGAGAGTCTCTGGGGATAGAGGACAGCCAAACTATAATATACATGTACATGTAATAAGGTCTGAGATTTCAAGAATTTAACCCCATACCAAACAATCCCGCGTTTTACCACCCCATCAAATGTAACTTTTTAAATCATCATAGGAGGGAAAGGAAATACAATTATGGGGAATTTTACTGTCTATTCCATTGCCATTGGGAAAACTAATGAACAGAAAATTCTCAGATTTTTTAGCTTATAACTGGGGGAAAAAGGATACACTAAGTATAAGGAATAAAGTCAAATGGCGACTTTTGTTTCATCAAAATTAAAACGAGGAAATATTACCAATGAAAAAGTATCTACCATAGAAAAGACAAATGCCTTACTCATTTCAAAGCTAGCATTTTATGCAGCAAAATAAATTTGACTCAAAAATCTAAATCTTTCTTTGGAAGAGCAGAAAAAATTCTGGGGAAAAAAAAATGTTTTCCAGCATTTTCTCCTTTTTCCACAGTGTTTTAAAAAGCTTTCTTTCCAAGGGTTGTTAGAAGTCTGGATTTTGTGGTATAGGGTTAATATGCCATAATATCCGACGAAATGCTATAATATGCTACAAAATGTTATATATGAGTCATGCTCTGTGAAAAGGGGGCTTCATGCATCTGCAAAAAGTATTGACCAAGATCAGCCTGGACAGTCCGTGTAGGCTGATCTGGGCGGAAACTTTTCGCTATTGGTCAATTTTCCGCATGTCCAATGACCACTCCACCTCATTTGTAAGTCAGTTGTTAAAAAAGTGGCTATTACTGATCCATAATTATGTGATGTCTTGCTTGGTATCAAGCATCATAGATAAGCATTAAGCCCCATTTTGCCAGAGCATGGCTCACACAGTATCTGACAAGCTATAATCGTATACTGCTAAAAATGTTGTACTATGCTATAATACAACACAACATGCTAAACTGTGCTGTAATATAGGGTTAATTCACATTTTTGAGGTCGTCAATATTCGCAGACACCCAAAAACTGGTTCAATGCCCGAGTGCGAAGCACGAGGGTGTATAACCATTTCAAGGGCCTTTGAGAATGTTGACGACCGACAATTTATTAGGCATTGTAAAAGTTGAACAAAAAAATATTTGTCTGTGAAATTCAAATTCAAATATTCGGACATTTTTTTTGTGCAGCTGAATGTGCTGGCTTTTGATCTACTTCTTGCTGCTGATAAAGAATGAATAGGTGGTAATTTGCGGATGGTCAGAAATGTGCATGTTTATTCGACGGGCCTCTGCTGGCATATTTGCTCACATAATTATAGAACTACTATTAACTTCATACTGAGTCACAAGAGAGTTCCAATATTCATATTCCAGAATCTCTAATGCTGTCTATCTATTTGAAAGATATTTCTTGTTAGTATATTCGACTATTCGCTCCAATCCCTACCCATTACCAAACAATCCCATGTTTTGAAGGCCCTTGGAAAGAAGGCTTTTGAAAACATTGTGGGAAAGGGAGAAAATGCTGGTGACCAGCATTGTTTCCTTTTCCCACAATGTTTTCAATCCTTTCAATGGCAGAAATCATCATCTAAGCTATGTATAGTTATGCCAAAAAAAATTATTGTGTCATTTTTTACTTCTCACATTGGAAATCTGTTGGAATAAAACATGACCTTATTTGTTATTTTCTAGTTTATATCATGTTTACATTTTAGTTGGGTCATCTGCTACTGTTTTTGTTGTGAAGCAAATGCAAAAGACTGAAAATTGAACAATACAGTTATTGTTTCAAGTACCTGAATCCTCTTATGCAACACATATTTCTTGTCTGTTGATGTTATGATGATAAAGCTAACATAAGTATTTATATATGCAGCTGACTAAGTGAATAATACATGACAGCATACACATACGTGCGATCAAGCTCGCTAATCTTAGTCGTCTCCTACAAATTCCATTGATGCGGATATTTGCTAGTGCTCTGCATGCATCTGCATCACGTGAATTTTCCCTCGTCTAGCTTCAAATTCGTTTGGGCACGTAAATTCACTTCGTCAAAGTGTCACACTTGTTGTTTACTTCGTATCTGAACCGTTGTCATGATTGTTTATGGTTGTTATTACTCGAAATCGGCATCATTTCTTCGACAACCATGAGATCTTAATGGAGACTGCCATATTGGTTGTTGTTGTTGTTGCAGGCAAAGTGTATTCCCCGGCCCCACTCGTAAAAATAGGCTATAATTTCTGGCCCCAACGGCTCCCCATACTAAATCTTCTATTTAATGCTTAATTCTGCTGTAATTAGTATTATATCAAAGCTTAGATAATAGCCTTTCATATGATATAAAATACAATATGATCATTGAAATATTTTTTGAAATATTATCAATCAAAAATGGGTAACTTTTTCATATTTTCTTCCAGGTATTTCATGAATTACACAAATCCGGCCCCTATGATAAATCCTTTATTTCACGAAAAACATCGCGGAAATTGTTTCTAAATGAAAGTGTGCATCTTTGGATTTCCAACAGTACAAAAATGAGTGAATTTCGATAAAAAAAAATAACGGAATATTGGGGGTTTGGAATGATCGACAATGTAAATCTAATGAGTTTCCTCACAAAACCGACCCCGTGCTAAATTCTTTATTTCATGGAAAATATCGCGGAAATCATTTGTAGATAAAATTTTATGTTTTACACTTTCCAACGGTGTAAAGATGGGTATATTCTGAATGAAATTAATGGAATAATAGATCTTTGAAATGATCGACCGTCTATGTAAATTTAATGAGTTTTCCCTCAAATCCGGCCCCGTCTTTCAGTATTTTGTCTTTTGTTTGATTCTGATGAAATTAATTCCAAATGACAGCTTATTTTTAAACCATGAAAATAGCATAAAACACAATACTTTGATTAAAATATTCTTTGAGATATCGTGTAGATAGGCACAAAACTCGCAATTTCTTTTCGGCATTTACACAATTCACACGAATTAAAAATCGTTTTTTTTTTTTTTATTTGGTGGTACATGTAACTATCAATGAATTTACTTTCAAAAGAATGTTTTGTGTTTGTAACTTTCAAACGGTATATATCTATAAATAAAGATCGGGCAAAAAGTAATGGAATATTAGCCAACTGAATTTTTTCTTTCATGACCCAAATTCAATGCGTTATCCCTAAATCCGTCCGCAAGTTTAACTCTATCGCAATAATAAAATCTAGAACTGTCAAAATCCAAAGCATTTGCGGGTGTTCAAATTGTAAGACTTGCCTTTGAGAGATATACAATGGGTTAAATACAGATCGAGATCGGGTGATTTCTGACGTTATGATGATTAATATTTCATCAAATTCAAAATTCCCATTGACTTACATGTACTTAAGGGTATACGTATTTCAGCACGTGACTTTACAGAAGTTTGCCGTGATAAGAACACGAGTATTAACCATAAATACACAATCCAGACTTTATCTTTATGCTAATAAATTACTGTATCTGAATGTTGGGATGGATCAACATTTATCTTTATCTCCTAAAAACACAGTATTTGCCAAGAAATTAAGAATATCTTAACCCTTTAACCAACAATCCAGTGTTTCAACGACCCAGGGGAAAACGCCTTTTGAAATAATTGTGGGAAAAGGAGAAAATGCTAGTTACCAGCATTTTCTCCTTTTACCACAATGTTTTCTACCCTGTCAAGGAACTTAAATTTTATTATGCCACTTTTGGTTTTGTCATCTGCAGATACTGTCAATTTGGAAAAGTCTAAAATTCATTGTTTCCGAAAGGGTTAAACTATACTGGTTAGTGTAGCAGTAGATGTAAAAAAGCTCTTTTGTTAGTCTGACCTTGATCTACACTATCCATAAAATCAGATGACACCACGCTCAGGTTGACTGATTGATCGTATGATGTTTAATGCCATTTTCAACATTATTTTAGTTATATCCATGTGGCCAGTGTACCTACTGATGCCTACCTGGAGTTTCTTTTGTCAGTACTCAGCACAATATTCCTGAGCCATCAGCTGCTTTACAACTCAACCATGATTAAGACAATGCTCAGTAGTGAGAGAGAAATAAAAACTGCCACAATGACTGTCATTAATCCTCAGATAGAAATTCACTGAGCTGGAGATTCAAACCTGCGACCCCAATCTCAGGTCCTGTATCCTGTCGACTGCACTACAGGGGCTCGGCCATCTTGATAAGGATTTAAGGAGTTAACCCTTTACCACACAATTCCTAGTTTTACTGACTCTAACAGGGGAGGCTTTTGAAAACATTGTGGGAAAAGGAGACAAGAAACATCATTGGAGTCACAAAATAATTTGTTGTCTGCAAAGGCTTTCAATTTGGACAAGTGTAAAATATTGTCCATTTGTAAAAATTAACTCTTTAAAAAGGACAAAATTTTCGGATTTGCCAAACCATAGGAAAAGCATTTGAAGATGACTAAATACATGTAGCTCAAATGATGATTTCTCCGTAGGGTATAAAACATTGTGGAAAAGGAAGAAAATGCTGGTTGCCAGTAGTTTCGACTTTTCCCACAATGTTTTAAAAAGCTTTCTTCTTCAATGTCAGTAAAACTTGGGATTGTGTGGTAAAGAGTTAAGGTATTAGAATACACCACATAAAGCTAATCCTTACCTGTAAACCAGCCAGAATGTTATCAAAGCTTGACCATATGTATCATGACAATGTACTGTCAGTATCTCTGCGTCATCGCCACAGTAAACATTTTTCTCACGGCCCAAGGGGGTTCTGTAACATCCCATTTCATACATAGATTTTGCAACCTGGAATGTTCATATAGCAATTAAATATCAACTTTTTACCAATAGGCAAAATTTTTACTTATCTAAATTGAAAGCATTTGCACATGACAATTTAAATATGTGTAACATTATATTTTATTATGAAAGGATAGAAAACATTGTAGAACAAGAGGGCCACTGGCCCTAAAGCGCTCACCTGAGTAAGGTCATCTAGGATTGGTAAGGCTGAAAAGGTCCTGGTCATGATGATGTAAAATGCATGAGTGTAAGTGATATACTTTTTGACTGTTTAGCCTATTTTTGAATTTCTAATCTGGCTCAATATGTGGCCTCTAGAGTCACACAAGGTTTTTCTAAGATTTGGCCCTGTGACCTTTTTTTTTGACCTGGTGTGACTTAATCTGTTCCGAGATTTCATCCAGACAAACATTCTGACCTAGTTTCATGAGTATAAGGCTGAAAATGTGGCCCTTAAAGTGCACACAAGGTTTGTCTAAAGTCTGGCCCCTTGACCTACTTTTTGACCAGATGCGACCCAATTTCAAACTTGTCCAAGATTTTATCCAGAGAAACATTATGACCAAGTTTCATGAGTATCAGGCTGAAAATGTGGCCTCTAGAGTGCACACAAGCTTTTCCTATGATTTGGCCCTGTGACCTACTTTTTGACCCCACGTGACCCAATTTCAAACTTGTCCGAGATTTTATCTAGACAAATATTCTGACCAAGTTTAATGAGGATGTGGCTGTAAATGTGGCCTCTAGAGTGCACACAAGGTAAATGTTTACAACCACACGATGGAAGCTGGACACAGCACAATCACAAAAGCTCACCTTGAGCACTTCGTGCTCAGGTGAGCTAAAAAGGAGGAAATGCATTTTCTCTACTTCCCACAATGTTTTCAAAAGGCTGCCCTGAACATATCTCGTAATATTCCATGTCATACATAGATTTTGTGATCTGGAATGTACACTTGGCATTTAAGTATTAAGTATCAGTCCCATGAAGACGGAATCATTTTTGAAATGGTCTTTTTAATATTTGACATTTTACCAGTCAATCCAGAGTCTAACAACCTTGAGTGAAAAGGTGTTTGAAAACATTATGGGAATAGGAGAAAATGCTGGTGACCCGCATTTTCACCTTCTCCTTCCCCGCAATGTTTTCTGCCTATCTAAAGACAAATCCAATCATTTCAGACACATCGCATTGTCGTTTGCAAATCTCTTCAAATCTACATTTGGTGAAGAGTTAACTCTTTACCAAACCATAAAATTTAAGAGATGCCTAAATTGAAACCTTTTGCAAACAACAAATAATCTATAACTGAAATGATGGAATTTAATTTAGAGACAGTTGAAAATACTGTGAGAAAAGGAGAAAATACAGGAAACTAGCATTTTCTCCTTTTCCCACAATAAAAAGTAAGTGAAGGGTTAAGGAATACAGACATTACTCACAATGACATCATTGTACAAGAACAGGGCATAATGTACATCTGCAGTTTTGATAGGTCATGTCTGTGCTTTGAAATTGGACAAATCCAAATTTTTGTCATTCCATAAAGAGTGAAGTCATTTCATGTCCCATAAATTCAACAAGATGTGTCACTGAGAAGTGACTGATGCCCCTGAAAACACACATGACCCTGCTGTGACCTTGACCTTTACCCTAGGGACATGACTCTTGTGCATGACAAGCTGTCTTAATGAGGTTAACATTTGTGAAAAGTTATTTTGAAATTAAGTTAAAGGGAAAAGAGTTATGGTCTCCAAACAAAAATACCTAGCGCCCCCTCAACATATTTCACTTTGCTGTGACCTTGAATTTTAACCCCAGGACATGATTCTTGCACATGACACATTGTCTTAATGTGGTTAACATTTGTTGCAAGTTATTTTGATGTTAAGTCATTGGGAAAAATGTTATGCCCCAGACGCCAAAACAACTAACACCCCCCTCAAAAAAAAAACCCATTTGACCTTGTTGTGACCTTAACTTTTAACTCAAGGACCTGATTCTTGTGCATTACACATTGTCTTTATGTGGCTAACAATTCTTGAAAATATTACTGAGGTTCATTATAATTAAAAAAGTTACAGGCCAGACAGGCATACTATCCCCTGCAAAAACACACACACACACACACATTTGTCCTTGCTGTGACCTTGACCTTTAACCTATTGACACATCTCTTACACATGACACATTGCCTTGATGTGCTTAAAATTTGTGCCAAGTTATGTTAAAATTGTAAAACGGAAAAAAGTTATGGCCTGGACTTGAAAATATACAGACAGACAGACGGACAGATGGACGGAATAAACATCCCAATTTTTTTTCCTGGGGCATAAAAAGCTGAGCCCAGTAGCTCAGTCAATAACATACAAAACCAGTTGGTCCCTGTATCACATCCCCAGCTCTGTGAATGATGATTGATGATTGATGGTAGTCATTGCAACAAGACCTGTATCAAATCCCCAGTTCTGTTAATTTCAAACAGATGATTGGTGGTAGTCATTGCAACAGATTGAAAACGTTGTGTGAATTACTTGTAAGAAAATCCCCAGCAAAGCATGGACAGGTTCTCTAGCCACTGCAATATAACTGATATAATGTTGAAAACAGTAGTAAACACCATACGAACAAATGTATTGAAAAGACATTCTTAAAGCTACATGTATCTGCAGCAAATTTGTTTCAAATGATAATATGGTAACAAATGTTGGCCATGCTCTGTGAAAATGGGGCTTAATGCATCTGCAAAAGTAATGACCCATGTCAGCCTGTGCAGTCCATGCAGGCTGACATGAGTGGAAACCTTTTGCTATTGGTAAATTTTCTGCATGTACAAGGACCAGTTGACCTCATGATTCAGTTGGTTGTTGGACAAAATGGACTTTATGGATCCACGATCATGCCTGGCATCATGCATCATAAAGATTCATTAAGCTTCCTTTTGCCAGAGCATGGTTCAAATATATTCAAAGGATATTCTCAAAGCTATCTCCAGCAAATTGTCTCACATGGTAATATGACAACATATCAAAGTATTTAGCAATCTGTTTATCAGCCCCATGAAAACTGCACTGATGATTCTGACTTATCTCTGGTCCTTCCCCTATCTAAATTAAAATCATCCAGACAGCCCAAATAGCTCAATTGGTTTGGTATGAGAATTGTAAGCAGGAAATTTCGGGACAATTGAGAGTGCTTGTTTGATTCCCACAGCAAAGTAAACAGAGGCCACTGGCCCTAAAGCGCTCAAGTGAGAAAAGTCATCTATGCTTGATAAAGCTGAAGAGAGCCTGGTTTTAATCATGTAAAACATACGAGTGGAACTGACCTACTTTTTAAAGCAATGTGACCAAATTTCAAACTTGCCCAAGATATCATCAAGACAAACTTTCTGACCAGTTTCATGAGAATCAGACTGAAAATGGGGCCTCTACAGTCCAGACAAGGTTCTTCTGAGATTCTGCCCAGTGACATACTTTTTGACCCAACATGACCCAATTTCAAACTTGTCCGAGATATCATTAAGACAAACTTTCTGACCAAGTTTCGTTAGTATCAGGCTGAAAATGTAGCCTCTAGTTTTTCTTAGATTTAGCCCTGTGGCCTACTTTTTCACCCAACATGACCCAATTATGAACTTGTCTGAGATATTGTCAAGACAAACATTCTGACCAGGTTTCATGAGTATCAGTCTGAAAATGTTGCCTCTAGAGTCCACACAATGTTTCTCTAGGATTTAGCCCACTGACCTTCTTTTTGACCTTACAGGTCCAAATTTCAAACTAGACCAAGATATCATCAAAACAGATATTCCAACCACTTTTTATGAGTTTCATGCTGAAAATGTGGCCTCCAGAGTGCACACAACGTTTTTCTCAGATTTGGACCAGTGACCTACTTTTTGACCCCACATGACCCAATTTCAAACTTGTCTGAGATTTTATCCAGACAAACCATCTGACAAGGATTTGTGGATTTCAGGCTGAAAATGTAGCCTCTAGAGTGCACACAAGGGTCTTCTCAGATTTAGCCCAGTGACCTACTTTTTAACGCGACATGACCAAATTTCGAACTTATCCGAGATATCATCTTAACAAACATTGCAACCTACTTTCATGAGTTTCACGCTGAAAATGTGGCTTCTAGAGTGCACACAAGGCTTTTCTCAGATTTGGGCCAGTTACCTACTTTCGACCCGACATGACCCAATTTCAATCTTGTCCAAGATATCATCAAGAAATACATTCTAATCAAGTTTAAAGAGTGTTAGGCTGAAAATATGGTCTCTAGAGTGCACATAAAGTTTTTCTAAGATTTAGCCAAGTGACCTACTCTTTGACCCAACATGACCTAATTTCTATCTTGTCCAAGTAATCATCAAGACAAACATTCTGACCAAGTTTCAAGAGTATCAGGCTACAAATGTTGCCTCTAGAGTGCACACAAAATTTTTTGAAGATTTAGCCCAGTGACCTACTTTTTGAACATGACCCAATTTCAAACTTGTCCAAGATATCATCAAGACAAACATTCTGACCGAGTTTCAAGAGTATCAGGCTGAAAATGTGGCCTATAAACTACACACAAGGTTCTTCTTAGATTTAGCCCAGTGGCCTACTTTTTGACCCGACTGACCCAATTTCAAACTTGTCCAAGACAAACATTCTGAACAAGTTTCAAGAGTATCAGGCAGAAAATATAGCCTCTAGAGTGCACACAAGGTTTTTCGAAGATTTAGCCCAGTGACCTACTTTTTGACCAGACATGACCCAATTTCAAACTTGTCCAAGATATCATTATGACAAACATTCTGTCCAAGTTTTAAGAGTTTCAGGCTGAAAATGGGGCCTCTACAGTGCAGACAAGGTAAACGTTGATGACTGAACGATGCACGACCGATGCTGGACGCCGGACACAGCACAATCACAACAGCTCACCTTGAGCAATTGGTGCTCAAGTGAGCTAAAAAGATAGACAGCATAACAGATACTGGAATATGAATGTTGAAACTTTTCTGTGGTACAGTATGAAGTAAAAAAATCAAAATTCATTTTGCAAGAAATTGCCTCTTTTTCCTCACCGTTTTTCATTTTTTTGAAAAGGGGTACTTACTGTTTATTCAGAAATGCTTATGAAATACTAGATCTCCAAACAGGACAAAAAAAAAAAAAAGGACTATTCTCTATTACTTTAATTTGCTATGGTATGAATCAAGGCCCCGGGGTATTGATCAGTGGTAGCAGCGCTTGTATATAGTGGTTTCATAAATATGCAAGCAAATATGCCAGTAGGGGCCCGCCCAATAAACATGTTCATATTTTTTACCCATAGCAAATTACCATGTATTCATTCTTTATCAATACCATGAATTAGGTCAACAGCCAGTGCATTCAGTTACGCCAAAAGAAACAAGAGGGCCATGATGGCCCTGTATCGCTCCACTGGCTTATAAATATAAACCACGAAGAAAAGTCTTCACTACATAAGCCCTTATAAAACTTTGACCTCATGGCTACAGTCTGACTAAATGGGGAATATTGTATTAGAAGAATAACATGCCAAATGTGGGAGTTCTTGGCCTTATGGCTGGTAACAAGATGGTTTCTGAACTTTTCACTCCATAAACCCATGTAAAACTTGTGATCCCTGGTGCAGGGCCAAACTTGATCCTAGAGCTGTAACTTGGGCCCTCTTTGTAACTGTCCACTAAATAATGCTATAATTATATGCAAAATTTGGTAGCCTAAGCCTTATGGCTATGTACACCAAGATTTAAAAGTTTTCCCTATGTAAGCCTATGTAAATCTTGTGAACCCCCCCCTCCAAGTATGAGGCCAAATTGACCCCAGGACTATACTTTGGACACTTTTGGTAGACTCCAACTAGATCAAGCTAAATGCCAAATTTGGTAGCTCTAGGCCTTATGGTTTCAGACAAGAAGATATTTAAAGTTTTCTCTATATAAGCCTATGTATAAAACTTGTGACCCCTGGGGAAGAGCCAATTTTGACCCCAGGGCTATAATTTCAAGAAACATGATAATGGTCTACTACATAAAGCTACATGCCAAATTTGGTAGCCCTATGCCTTGTGGTTTCAGACAAGAAGATTTTTAAAGTTTTCTCTATATAAGCCTATGTAAAACTTGTGACCCCTGGGGAAGAGCCAATTTTGACCCCAGGGCTATAATTTGAAGAAACTTGATAGAGGTCTACTACATAAAGCTACATGCCAAATTTGGTAGCCCTATGCCTTATGGTTTCAGACAAGAAGATTTTTAAAGATTTCCAATATTTTTCAGTTTTGTTGCCATGGCAACCAGAGTTTTTGAAGGAATCAAATTTTTTCAAAAAATTCTGAAGAGGACCATGTCAGGATCATTTCTGTGAAGTTTCGTGAAAATTGGATGGGTAGTTTCAGAGAAGAAGATGTTTGAAATAAAAGTTAACGCACGGACGGACGGACGGACGGACGCACGACGGACGACCGGACAGACGGACGGACGGACGGACGCACGACGGACACCGGGCCATGACATAAGCCCGCTGGCCTTCGGCCAGTGGAGCTAATAAAAATCACTTAGTCTTAGATCTTAAAACTAGGTCTTGTGTGACAATGCTATACACTAAGCATGTTTAAGAACAAGACATGACTTAACCCTTTACCACACAATCCTGACTTTTAACGACCCCAAGAAAGAAGCCTTTTGAAAACATTGTGGGAAAAGAAGAAATTGCTGGTAATCAGCATTTTTTTCTTTTCACACAATGTTTTCTACCCTTTCAGAGACAAATGTTATGTTTTGAGCTACATTTAAAATGTTGTCTGGAAATGCTTTCAATTTGGACTAGTCTACATTTTTGTCATGTGGTAAAGAGTTAAGATGGGTTTTGTCCCATATCTTTTTCTATCCCACGTATCATAATCAACAGCCTTTATCCACATGGGCAGCCAGTTGCATTTTTTGCAGCAGTCTATTTTTCATGTCATGTAATTTTTGGATGAATATTTCCGCACGATCTATATAGGCAACTGGTGGCAACAGTAAATGAACAAAAATCAACCAATTAAAATTATGAAAAGTTTACAGTTCATCGTTTCTGATACAAAACCTACCTCAGTCACTTTCTCTGGGGATACTTCTCCCTCATTGGGGCAACCGAGCACACAGGAAACATACATGTAACTGTAAAATGAAAGGTCCATTCAATACACTCTAACTGATCTGCCACAAAACAATACTATACATGTATATGAGCCATGCCCTGGCAAAAGGGGGTTTTATGTGTCTCTATGATGCATTATGGCAATGAAGCCGTCACATAATTCCGGATCAATAAAAGCCCTTTTTTTTAAAAAACCAACTTAATCATGAGGTGGACTGGTCCTTGGTCATACAGAAATTGACCAACAGCAAAAAGTTTCGGCCCAGGTCAATCTGCGTCAGTACTTTTTCCATAGATGCATTAAGCCCCCTTTTCACAGAGCAGGGCTCATACAATTATGCCCTTTCAACTCTCTGCAGAAGACAACTTTTAACCCTTCAGTGCTAAGTATAAGGATTCGGAGTCGCACTTAGCAGCCTTTGGGTTCATTCTTTACCACACAACAAAATTTCAGACTTGTCTAAATTGAAATCATTTGCAGATAACAAAATCAGCTTGACTCAAAAATTGAAATTTGTCATGGGAAGGGTAGAAAAAACTGAAACTGGAAAAAGCAGAAAATGCTGGTTACCTGCATTTTCATCTTCTCCTACAATATTTTCAAAAGTTGGAATTGTGTAAAAAGTTGGAATTGTGTAGTAGAGTTAAAACATGTTGAAATCAAAGGACTAAAAAGCCTGAAAAGTGAATTTTGTGCAGAACTAAGAGCAGGATTACCAATGGTATGGAAGAATAAGAACCCGCATACCCTATATCCAAATATAGTCAAACTGATACTTCTAAACATTGGCTTATCAGCTTAACTCTTAACCAAATGACAAAATGACTAGTTGAAATTGACAGCATTTGCAGATGACAAAATAAAAGTGACTTCTAAATCGAAATTTGTTTTGGGAAGGAAGAAAACATTGTGGGAAAAGGAGAAAATACTGGTTACCAGCATTTTCTCCTTTTCTCACAATGTTTTCAAAAGGCTCCTTTCTCAGGGTCGTTAAAAGTCCAATTGAGTGGTAAAGGGTTAAATCTTTACCAAACGATGATATTTTGGAGTGGACCAAATTGAAAACTTTTGCAGACAACAAATGAACTCTATCCTGCTGAATAAGTTAAATACGACTTTCAAGCTGGTAGTAAAACCCTGAATAATGTTATTTCAAACTTATTTTTAAGAGAAAAATATCTCCTTATCTCAGGGGTAAAAGTTGAAAAATCTGAAATTACTGAAAAATGAGCTGGGGGCCTGACCAATCAGATTAGTGTATTGGGAAAAGTGGTCATTGGCTGGATAGATTTGAGTAAATGACAGAAAGAAAAGTATATAGGACCATACATATCTAGAGGTACTCATAGAGAGAGAAGAAAAGAGGTAAATAGATTCGGTCAGATACAGATAGAATATTAGAGAAAAATGGATAGAGAAGACAAAAAGAAAAAAGAAGCCTTTAAACTTAACCTTAAACTCAAGAAAGGGAATTTCTTTTCGCCTAGAAGAAAGAAATACCTGAATATTCACAGCACACAAATGAAAACAGTGTAACATCTCCAGTCTAGGACAGTTCAACAAACATTGAGGATGCCACAGCCACACAGAAGCGGTACAATCTTTGGTCACATTGTCTGAAAGAGACGGAGAATGATTTTACAGGGAACCGCATCATCAGCATCGGGAAAATGCTGGAAACTATCAACACTCTCATCAAAGAGCATTCCGGTAGAAAATGTGGGAAGGCTGAGTTAGTCTACAAGACGGAACGTGAACATGGCCTTGTTATGAAGTTGCAATTTTACAGCAGTACATGTCGATATGAATTGTAGATGATGAAGATGTATGATGAAATACCCAAAACGACGCAGGCATTTATCAATACTAACCTAGTAATGGCTTTGCTAGACACACCCATGGGAATTTCAAGGGCTGAATGCTTGTTCAGTCAGTTGGACCTGCCATGTCCAGCAACAAGTCACTTGCAGAAACTAATTGTAGAAGTCAGCTCCAAGGTTACAGAGATTGATAAAACAGATATGGCCGAGAGGTGGGACCTAGTTAAACAGCATAGCATCAACAATAATGCATTGAACCCAAAACAAATGGACGTATCAATGGATGCAAGATAAAACCAGAGCTGAATGAAGTCTTCCTACAAACCAGGACAGAGTTCCTCGCAAGCCAATGCCACTGCAAGCAAAAATCATACAGACTCAAAGTACATCATAGGACTAGCTGTGGAGAACAAACTGTGCTGGACAGGGGCCGCACTGTAGAACAAGGGATTTGAAGTAAGTGTTCCCCAGGGCCATGCTGGATGTACAGCTGACATTGGATATTTAATGCCACATTCAGAGAGAAGAATGGAATATAGCATTACAGAGAACCTTTCTCTTGAAGGCTTCTATGTAAGAACCCTAACAACAGACAGAGACACTAAGGCATACCTGGGCATGCAGGACTTCTACTAGACACTAACCAAAGGTTGGGAGGTAGCCAGACAGGCGGATCCAAACCACCTAGCTGCTACTCAGGAGAGAAAAACAAGAGGGCCATGATGGCCCTGTATCGCTCCACTGGCTTATAAATATAAACCATAAATACTAAACATTTCAATTCTGAGCCAAATGGTTTCAAAATGAAGACTTACAAAGTTTTCTCTGTAAAAGCCCATGTGAAAGTTGAGACCCGCAAGGCAAAGCCATTTTTGATCCAAGAGCTATAATTACTTGAACCCTAGTAGAGGTCCACAAGATAAAACCACATGCCAAAATAATACAAGTCTATGCTGTATGGTTATAAATATGGTGATTTTCAAGTTTTGTCCATATGAAGCCTCTGCAAAACATAAGACCCCTGATGCAAGGTTAATTTCAGAAGAAAAAAAAATCAAAACAGGAAGATTTCTTCACTTGTCACTATGTAAGCCCATGTAAAACTTGTGACCCCAGCGGCGGGGCCAATTTTGACCCCAGGGCTAAAATTTTGGCCCCCTTGGTAGAGGCCCACTAGATATAGCAACATGCAAAATTTGGTAGCTCTAGGCCTTATGGCTAGGTAGAGGAAGATTTTTAAAGTTTTCTCTATATAAGCCTATGTAAAACTTGTGACCCCTGGGGCAGAGCCAATTTTGACCCCAGGGCTAAAATTTTGGCCTGCTTGGTAGAGACCCACTAGATATAGCAACATGCAAAATTTGGTAGCTCTAGGCCTTATGGCTAGGTAGAGGAAGATTTTTAAAGTTTTCTCTATATAAGCCTATGTAAAACTTGTGACCCCTGGGGCAGAGCCAATTTTGACCCCAGGGCTATAATTTGAAGAAACTTGATAGAGGTCTACTACATAAAGCTACATGCCAAATTTGGTAGCCCTCTGCCTTATGGTTTCAGACAAGAAGATTTTTAAAGATTTCCAATATTTTTCAGTTTTGTTGCCATGGCAACCAGAGTTTTTGCAGGAATCAAATTCTTTCAAGAAATTCTGAAGAGGACCATGGCAGGATCATTTCTGTGAAGTTTCATGAAAATTGGATGGGTAGTTTCAGAGAAGAAGATGTTTGAAATAAAAGTTAACGCACGGACGGACGCACGGACGCACGGACGCACGACGGACACCGGGCAATGACATAAGCCCGCTGGCCTTCGGCCAGTGGAGCTAACAAAAAATGCCAATTTTAGTATAGGGATGTTTCCACTTTGTTACAAAAAAGAGAGTCAGACAGCCCAAGTAGCTCTAGCCAGGGACATCAAACTAAGATGTAATACTATAATAGAAGAAATGGCCAGGAGAGAAAAAGGGGATATAACTCAAATGCTAAGACACATACCTTAAATCAGGAATGCCACCCCACCGTTGACTGTATGCAGGAAACTGCAGCAACTGTCCTACAGACTCTCTGGTCTGCTTCGGGGAAGGTGCCGGCTTGTGGTCCACATACTAGGTCCTGCAAAAATAACATTTTTAAGAATGGACAAAAACGACAAGTCTGTAATGGAGGTCATACCACAAATGAGACTTTATCCTGTCACCTCCTATAAATTCCGTCGTATAACAGGGGGTCATATAAACTTGGTGATATACGGTCACTTGACCACGTGACTAGGTTTATTATGTCAGTTGGTCACGTGATCAAGGTTTATTAGGCTAGTTGGTCATGTGACCAGCCGGAACTCCTTTTTTAGGTGCCGGTACACGAAATCAATATTTCAAAGTAAAATTATCACTTAAAATTCGATGCACATTTTAATTTTTCTTATTATTTAAAATAAAACAGAATTCTTCGCCACAACATTCTTCCGAGGGTTTACGTCACGTTTATGACGTAGTCAGTATCATTCATGACGTCATTATTACAGCTGCATACCTAAAGCGCTTTACACAGTTCGCCATACAAGTGTGTTTTTTTCAAAGTGCGAAAGATGTGAATATGTGCCTTAATTTCGAGCGAAATATTCTATCTAGTCGGATTTATGTTTGTAAATATGAAACAGGATAAACAGAACAGTGTTGTGGATTGGAAAATTTGAAGAATAGACAATAGTGTCTTTGATTCCAGGAAAGTTCGTCAGGCTCGGCTCGGGAATTTTGTGGTATCAGTACCATAAGATATTGAATAAAAGGTACGGTCTATGTATCATGTTTGTTTTTTGTTTTGTTTTGTTCATTTACAGTGCGTGACAGGATAAATACAATAGATGGTTGGTGTCTTGGATGGCTTAAGTTTATCGGGCTCGGCTCCGGAATTTATCCGGTTCGCCTTCCGCTCACCAGATAAATTCCTCCGCCTTGCCCGATAAACTTAACCCATCCAAGACACCAACCATCTATTCTCTATAAGTGAGGCTGCTGTGTACAGTGTGAGTTCACAGACTTTGACACAGAAATGTGAAGCCTTTAACAGAGCCGCAGCAGCTACCCTCAGCTACTCAAGGACATTCACCAGGAGACTGTCAGCCCAGATACTACAGTCAAATAACAGAATCGACAGGGCAGTAAAGAAAAAACTTTGGACGGTTTCTGGTACATCATTGTGCATTTGGGCAATGAAACGGTTACAGCAGACATCACGAAGGGCATTAGAGAGTAAATCGCTTAAAAAGACTAGCCGATACAGGAAAAAGAGGCAAGCTATCCGAGCAAGACTTGAATATGAGCACTCCTTGATGCAGGAAAGGGGCTGTCCAGAACCTAAGTATTTGAAAGGGGTCTTAACCCTTTCCCAAACAACAAATTTTGGACTGGTCCAAATTGAAAGAGTTTGCAGACGACAATTTTAAATTTGATGAAAATGGCAGGTTATCAAAAAGGGTAGAAAACACTGTGGGAAAAGGACGAAATTGCTCGTTATGAGTTATGAGCAATTTCTCCTTTTCCCACAGTGTTTTCAAAAGACTTGTACTGCAGACACGTGAAAACCAGGGCTCGTTTGGGAAAGGGTTAAACAACAACATTCATACATATGCCCAGTAACTCTGTCTAGCGGCACAGCAGCGCTACTGATGAGGCCTGAAGCTGGCCGAAATGGAGTCATAGAGAGAGAGAGGGAAAAGAGGGGGAGAGAGGGGGGGCCTGTATATGATTAAGAACTGCTGCTGCAATGTTTTCTGAGAAAGAAAAACGTAAGAAAGAGATGGGTGGGGAGGGGAGAAAAGGATATTGAGTGAAGGAAGGAAACAGGGTCCTGTATGTAAATTTAGCTCCTTCTGCCACAATGTTTTCAAAGGGGGAGGCAGATGAATATAGGTCTGGGGACAGTTAAAATAGATGGACCAACAATAGAATAAGAAAAGATAGGCAAAGAGCCTTCTAGGTATTAAAATAATACTTACAGTCTCGTAAGTCCAACAAGCAGTCTGCCTCCTTCTGCCGCAATGCATTTTCATTGCCACTACAGACGCCCATCAAAACAACATTTTCTACAATTATAAACAAAATTCTCCTCCAGGTTAATATGGTCTGTATTGACACAGAGCTTCTTATTACAGAGGCGGGTTGCATGAAACTTTGAGTCAATATCTAAAGATTTCTTACTGACCATAACTGCAATTCTGTGGGCTGTGCAGGTTCAAAACCCAGCCCCGGCAGGATCTCTTGGATCTTTGAATCTGAATTACCCATATCCCACCTTATTTGCACTACCATTCCAAACCAAGCATTTGCCATTTGCATGCAATTCAGATGTATTTTCAATTTTTTCCTGGCATTTCCTAAAAAAATGAATCCATTTTAAATTCTAGAAGAACAAATGAATTTACATTAGAATTTAAAATGGGATTTAAATCACTTGTCTGAGCAGATGTCCAAATATTTGCCAGTTGAAAACTTGCAGACAAAGTATCTATAGACTTCATCCGGTGCAAAGGATTCTGGGACAAAATTCTCAGCAGGTTAGTCCGAAAACTTTGAAATTGTGCCAATTTAAATTCTAAGTCAAATTGAAAATTTAAATTCTACATACCTCTGCTCAACTTTTGATAGAATCCTATTTCAAGGCCTCTAAGCTACTTGTATACCAAATTTCAGCTGGTTATGTCAAGGAATATAGTCACCAGACTGATTCTCCTACTTTCACTCACTTCTCATATAGGTGTCACACCACTGGTTTTTGGCCACATTGAAAATAGAGTGAAATTGACAATATTTACAGTTCCACAGATCGCTTGATGGCAAAATTCTGGCGTCTCTGTCTTTTGCTTTCCCAAGTATGACCACTGTGATACCGATTGTGTTTTTCCCTAAATTCCAACCCGTACAGGCTCACTAAAATTTGCCCTCTGAGGAACACTTGTTCAAGGCCATGACCCAACCTTTTGTTTCTCCAGTAATACAAAATAGTCTTGTCAAAATACAATATAAATGCATCTAAGTGGTCCCCCAATGCCCAAATTTGAAGCAAATCTAAATTATATACCTCCAAGCCATCTCAGCTCCATGAAACAGTTCAACAGAAGCGCTACTGCAAAATTTCATATGGGACAACTTTTGACTACTATGACCCTGGAAGCATTCTTGCGGTGGTGTGACACCATATAAAAAGTGACAGTGTCACACCAGTAACTTTTTGGCTAATTGAAAATAGAGTAAAAATCACTCTCTTCGACTGGCTGCTGCCGATTCCCTGACAAAGCGGGAGCCAAGCCGTTTTTTTTCTATCAAAATATGTCCAGTGTCCTTCACAAAAAGGTGCAGAAAATGGCATCAAGAGCAATGAACTTTTTTGCCATTCCTCTTCAAACACATCACCCCTCAGAAAACGGCTGTCAGTCCAGGCCCTCACTGGTGAAAGACCATGCCTCTTTGCCAAGTCACAAACAAAAAATAGTCCTGAAAGAAATGCAAAAAAAGGTATTTATTCTCTTCAGAAATAATCAAATCAACTTCAGAAACACATTTTAGACTTGCCCTATCATCTTTCATGAGAAAACAGTGTAGCAAAAGTGCTAGATATCAAATTTTCAAGTGGGACTACTTTTGGGTACTACAAATCGGAAGCATTCCATTCTGGTGTTACACCTATTTGTAATGGGATTTTTTGAAAATTGACCACTCTTTGGCTTTAATCAATGAAATGGACTGAAACAAGACTAACACAGCTCATGGAATTGAAATCTGACCATTGTAAGGAAAACGAGACCCATTTTCAGACATCTAACATTTTGCGGCCAAGACAAGACAAGACAAAACACTAATTTTAAGTTCCATTCACTATCAACTGGTAAAAAGCCATATCTTCCACAAAACTTCATGGATTTTAATGAAATAGAGAGAATTTAGCCACCAACCTTGCTTCTTTACAACAAATATCTAGAAAACTCATTTTGAAAAAAAAAAAAAAAAAACAGTGTATGAAAAGGAGCCCCCATAAGGCAAGAAATACATAATTTAGGGTTAAAATCTGGTAATTTTCATTCAAATTTTGTTAAAAAGTCTGTAGAAAAGGGACAAATGGCCAGAAACTTCTGTTTTCTAACACCATTACTTAGTTTTAGACTATGAAATACAAATTATTTACACTTAACAGCATTTTTTCATGTTACATTGTGATTTCAACATTCTCCTAACAATTTCTTGAATCAAGCAAATCTGACATCATCAGTGCAACACTAAAGAGCTAAGTAGCCCTAACCACGCCTTATCCTTGAAGAAGAAGAGAGATAACAACAACAACATCAACAACAACAACAACAACAACTACTACTACTACTACTTTTTCTTCAAAAACAATAGTAAAAACAACAACAACTACTACTGCTCTTATTGCTGCTACTACTACTAAGTATGACGGGACAATTTATCAAAAGATTGGTGTTTTGCGCAGATCTCAACATTATTTCAGCATATCACAATGATAGCTGACATATTGATGTATGTCCTGGATTCAACCAGTACTAGGCTGGGGCTGTATAGAGTCTTGCCCAAGGACACTCCCACAGAAAACCAACTGCTTCCAGTGATGCTTGAACTTAGGGCCTCCTGTGTACAAGTCCTACACTTTACCACTGAGCCATGCAGGACCCCATGACAGGATAGGGCGGTGTGGGTAAAAAAAAAACAAGAATTGGGACAGAGCAAGAGATAATGATCATGCAAGTGAATGATCTGCCTGGTGTATATCAGCACCACTGACAATGACCTGATGCTGGCCAAAACAAAGAACTAAATGAGAAGGGCAAACAAAATTATTGGACTTCTACCACAATGTTACCTTACCAAACTGTGCTATTAGAGAAAGAGAGAGAGAGAGAGAGAGAAAGAAAGAGAGACACAGAGAGAGACAGGAAGAGACAAACAGATAGAGAGAGAGAGAAAGAGAGAGTTTGGGGAAAGAGCGAGTTCTGCCACAGCGTTTACTCCTCCTTGTGTCCTACCATCCCAATTCCCTTGTTAGAGACAGATGACAGATTCAGCTTCTGCCGCAATGTTGAGTTCCTTCCACTTCAAAATCCCAAGTGAGAGAGTAAACTTCTTCAAAATTGAATCTTCACCCCAGTCCATTCCACTGACCTTAACTATTATACCATTTTCTGGGATAGACAGACAGACAGACAGACAAACACACACACACACACACACACACAGAGAGGCAGATTCACAGAGAGGGACAAAGAGAGAGAGAGAGAGGGAGAGGTGCAGAGAAACAGAGAGAAAAACTGAGATAAAGAGAGAAGAAGACAGAGAGACAGAGAGACAAACAAACAGATAGACAGACTGATTGACTGACTGACAGAGACAAAAATTGAGTGCGGCCTTGTTCCTTATCCTTGATAGAGCTTTGTAGACGACGGGATTATCACGTCACTTGCAAGAACATTTGCACAGCAGATGCATTATGGCAGTTTCAGTTGTGAACAGAATTAAAGAAAATTAAATTCTAATAAAATGTTTTCAAAAGGCTTCTTTCCCAGGGTCGTTAAAAGGCGGCACTGTGCGGTAAAGAGTTAAAGCAAAACATGTTTAGGCTATTCATGATTTCCCGCCGTACAGTGAAACTATTGATCCGAGTACTACTATTTCCTTCGTGAAGAGTCCAATATCGTCCTTTATACCAATATGCATTCTTAGTGCTCCAAAATTGATTTTAAAAAAAATGAGATCATTCAAAAGGAGGAACAAGCCTGGACGAACACGCTTGGGCGAACAAGCCCGGGGACAAAAGAGCTTGTTTCCATGTGCACAAGGTTGGGGAAAAAAACTCCCAAAAATGTCCTGAATTGAAAGCATTTGCAAACAACATTTTTAATGTTACCCAAAACATCAAATTTGTCTTTCGAAAGGTAGAAAACATTGTGGGAAAAGAAAACAAGAGGGCCATGATGGCCCTGTATCGCTCCACTGGCTTATAAATATAAACCACGAAGAAAAGTCTTCACTATATAAGCCCTTATAAAACTTTGACCTCATGGCTACAGTCTGACTAAATGGGGAATATTGTATTAGAAGAATAACATGCCAAATGTGGGAGTTCTTGGCCTTATGGCTGGTAACAAGATGGTTTCTGAACTTTTCACTCCATAAACCCATGTAAAACTTGTGATCCCTGGTGCAGGGCCAAACTTGATCCTAGAGCTGTAACTTGGGCCCTCTTTGTAACTGTCCACTAAATAATGCTATAATTATATGCAAAATTTGGTAGCCTAAGCCTTATGGCTATGTACACCAAGATTTAAAAGTTTTCCCTATGTAAGCCTATGTAAATCTTGTGAACCCCCCCCTCCAAGTATGAGGCCAAATTGACCCCAGGACTATACTTTGGACACTTTTGGTAGACTCCAACTAGATCAAGCTAAATGCCAAATTTGGTAGCTCTAGGCCTTATGGTTTCAGACAAGAAGATATTTAAAGTTTTCTCTATATAAGCCTATGTATAAAACTTGTGACCCCTGGGGAAGAGCCAATTTTGACCCCAGGGCTATAATTTCAAGAAACATGATAGAGGTCTACTACATAAAGCTACATGCCAAATTTGGTAGCCCTATGCCTTATGGTTTCAGACAAGAAGATTTTTAAAGTTTTCTCTATATAAGCCTATGTAAAACTTGTGACCCCTGGGGAAGAGCCAATTTTGACCCCAGGGCTATAATTTCAAGAAACATGATAGAGGTCTACTACATAAAGCTACATGCCAAATTTGGTAGCCCTATGCCTTATGGTTTCAGACAAGAAGATTTTTAAAGTTTTCTCTATATAAGCCTATGTAAAACTTGTGACCCCTGGGGCAGAGCCAATTTTGACCCCAGGGCTATAATTTGAAGAAACTTGATAGAGGTCTACTACATAAAGCTACATGCCAAATTTGGTAGCCCTATGCCTTATGGTTTCAGACAAGAAGATTTTTAAAGATTTCCAATATTTTTCAGTTTTGTTGCCATGGCAACCAGAGTTTTTGAAGGAATCAAATTCTTTCAAGAAATTCTGAAGAGGACCATGTCAGGATCATTTCTGTGAAGTTTCGTGAAAATCGGATGGGTAGTTTCAGAGAAGAAGATGTTTGAAATAAAAGTTAACGGACGGACGGACGGACGGACGGACGGACCTACTGCGGTATACTTGCGTGACTGGGATGCTAGTCTGACTAGGAAATTTCCTTACGTGACCAATCAAAAAGTTTACGCACAGCACTGTACTTGCGTTACACAGTCACAGAAGTGTGTCCATGCAGCAGTCACGCAAACACTTACATATAGTGTCCAAATGACTATTTATACTTTCTACATGCCACTGTATGCTCCTTTACCCATAAGATTTTTCAAGATTTTAAGCTGAATGGACGTAAAAATTGTACTTGTACAGTAATACTGGGCTGCAATTGTAAACCTGCTGACCTATCAGAATTTCTGGAATTTTGAGAACAACAACAACAAAAAAAGTTTTAAATGTTTCTGTAAAAAAAAATTCCAGTTTTTTATTTTTCCCGTTACTAGATCTAGACAGAGATTTAGCACCCTCCTGTTTTATACACTGATCTTTGTAAATTAATAGTTAAAAGTGATTATCACAACTGAAAAGACAGTCTGAAGTGCCTCAGATTGGACAATGTCCAACAGACCTTTTTTTTTTTGTGTCATGGGTTTTCGCGTTTTTCGTAGCGATCTAGTTATTGTGCCAGTTCATTTATAGACGGGAATATTTGCAATACTTTACTTAAATTTGTCACTATGGATGGTAGGTAGCTTCAAAACCTGTCAATTTACACTAGATAAGCAGATTAACAGCATTGTCACTTATACAACTGATGACACACCACCTCAATTACCTGTGATAAACAGTGGCGCGTCTTGATGAGGATATACTTCTGCTGCGATTTTTTTCAAAAAAGTATGCTTGTCCTGCAATTATAGCCTTATGTGACAGTCACACAAGAAAAGTGTGTCTAAATCAACTACTTTTTGCTTGTGTGACAGTATGAGAGCGTCTGGGTAAATGCAGCACTAGGCAGCTTGGACACAGTACCTTTATGGGGTCCATACTGAACATTGGATGAGACCGTAAAAAGAGTATGCTTGTCCTGCAATTATAGCCTTGTGTGAGAGTCACACAAGAAAAGTGTGTCTAAATCAACTACTTTTTTGCTTGTGTGACAGTGTGAGAGCGTCTGGGTAAATGCAGCACTAGGCAGCTTGGACACGGTACCTTTATGGGGTCCATACTGAACATTGGATTAGACCGTAAAAAAAGTATGCTTGTCCTGCAATTATAGCCTTGTGTGACAGTCACACAAGCAAAGTGTGTCTAAATCAACTACTTTTTGCTTGTGTGACAGTATGAGAGCATCTGGGTAAATGCAGCACTAGGCAGCTTGGACACGGTACCTTTATGGGGTCCATACTGAACATTGGACGAGACCGTAAATTTTCCACCTCGTACAAAAAATATTCCAATAACTAAAATAGCATTCATTAATGCAGTAGCCTAAACAAGTGTGAATGCCAACTGCATGGGCTTGATATTGATAATTAAAAGTGTACTGGATGAACAGGATGACTGAGTTATCAATTTCTAAATTGGTAATCAATACCATCCCTACTAAGAAATTTTTTTTGTGAGCAATCTGCTACTGTAGCACATGCTGCATTATTGATAGTTATTAACTATACAAATCTAATTTGAGTAGAGGAAGTTCTAATACAATTGTCAAAGAAAAGGTTTTGGTATTACTTGGATACAATCTCTTTGTGACTGTCATCTATGAAAACTGCATCAGAGGTAACATTTCTTCAAGATTTTGCATCACAAGATCATCCTTTTAAGGGACAGTAATACAAGTCTTTTTTTGCAGCAAGAGATTTTTTCATTACCAGGGCAGTCATACAAGTTCATAAAGACTTTTTTTTTTTCTGCAGTATAAGAAAACTGCAGCAGAAGTACGCCTTTTTTTCACATTTTCACATAAAAGGTTATTCTTTTATAGACAGAGTACATTTCAATTACAATTTGGACACATTCTTTTTGCAGCACATGAATACTGCAGCAGAACTACAATTTTCTTCAAGGGTTTGCCACACGTTATCATATTCTTCCAGACTGAAAGAGAAGTCTTTCTTAATGTCATATAACTGTAATTTGCACACATTTTTTTTAGCAAGACAAGGCCTTAACCTTAAAAGTTTCCTTTTACATCATACAGTTTGAACAAATTTTATTTTCTCTATCACGGCAGAGTCATATTCCTTTCACTCCTTCCTTACTGATAACGTCACAAGAAGCTTTAGTGGAAAGTGTAGATCAAGATCAGACTGCACAGAATGTGCAGTCTGATCTCTAATCTACGCTGTCCACATATTTCATTCTAGATTTTAACTACACTTTTCTTTCATCTTGCAACGGAAGTGCATAATCAGCCAATGAAAAATCATGATTTATTTATTCTGTAACCAAAGAGTTAAGGACAGTCACAGGAGTCAATGTCACAGATTATTATTCAGTAAACCATGTTCACCTCTCCTACCAAACCTTGTGTTTGTGAGCTTATTTACAACACACTGACCATGAATAAGACTGCTAGCATGTTGACAACTCAAATTTTGCTTAAAAGCAAAGCTAGATATCATTCACTCTTTAACTACACAACATTTTAAACTGATCAAAAAAAAAACATAATTGTATTAGAGTTTAACGCCACTTTAACAGCTAAGGTCATAATCATGGCAGTCAGTGACACATGTGTTTCTTCGCTTTCTCACACCAGTACTAACACAACTTTCTTTTCCAAAGCCACCGACTACTTTTCTCACATGCTTCAGAGGCGAGAGGTGAAAATATGCCAGAAAGAAAGTTTGCCTCAACCGGGTATCAAACTCACGACCACCAGGTCACCAGTTTGCCTCAACCGGGTATCAAACTCACCACTGAGCCATTCGGGTGGGGCGATCCAAAATTAATGTATTTACAGACAACAAAAGTAATGTGACTCAAAAATTGAAATTTGTTCTGGGAAGGGTGGAAAACTTCGAGTGAAAATGGGAAAATGCTGGTAACTATCATTTTCTCCTTAGTTCCACGTTTTTTTTTTTTTATATATATATATGTGTGTGTGTGTGTGTGTGTGTGTGTGTGCGCGCGCGCGCAGCTCAAGAAAAATCTTTTTGTCTGCATCACAAACATAATTGTCATAATGAGATAGAAAATAAAGAGAATGGTGGTTAATCTTTATTACTTCTTTTTATTCAACTAGGCAAGTGATACACAGTAAACCAGTTTACACAAACCTCTGTTTGGGGTTCAGAATATACAGGTAGGAACATCATGAAATTGATACTCATTTCATTCAGGCTCATTTTGCTCTCTTGTCATTCCATCATTCATTTCATTCGATTCTATCCAAATTTTTCAAACAAGAAGGCCATGATGGCCCTAACGTCGCTCAACTGAGTATTTGACCAAACATGACCCATTTTCAATCTCTTTTGAGATATACGAGGGGAGGTCAATAAGTTCGTAGAACTCGGTATTTTTCTTTACAATTCAAATTTATTTTTTTTATTTTTGTGCAGTATGAACCTTTGCCAGTTGAATGATAAAAGCCATTCAGTCAACATTTTACATTTTTTGCTCTTACTTTTTGTTGGAAAACCTATACCCATAGACAAAAATGAAAAGTCAGAATACTGAGTTCAGAGCACAAGGCCAGAGTTGCACAAGTGGCTATTCCTGAGTGCAAGTTCGAGCAGTTAAATCACCCACCATACAGTCCAGACCTGGCCCCAAGTGATTATTGTCTGTTCCGAAATTTGACATCCCACTTGCTTGGAGCGAGATTTCCGGATGATAATGAGCTCAAGGCTGCAACAGAGTGGCTTCTGACTTTCCATTTTTGCCTATGGGTATAGGTTTTCCAACAAAAAGTAAAAGCAAAAAAATGTAAGAGCTGACCAGCGGTCTCAGAGGAGAAGAATTTTGAAGAATTTCTTTAAGTCCATATAAGTGCAACCCCCCCCCCACCACGGCCATGCTTTTCGACAGATCAAAATTTCACGAAAATTTTTTAAAGGGTCACCCAAGGAACATGTCTGTGAAATTATTTCAAAATCTGACCAGTGGTTTCAGAGGAGAAGAATTTTGAAGGATTTCTTTAAGTCCATATAGTGCAAAGAGCCTTTCCCCCCACCATGGCCATGTTTTCGACGGATCAAAATTTGACAAACACTTTTTGAAAAGTGTCACCCAAGGAACATTTCTGTTAAATTATTTCAAAATCTGACCAGCCGTTTCAGAGAAGAAGATTTTTAAAGAATTTATTTAAGTCCACACAGTGCAAAAAGCGCACCCCCCCCCTTGGCGGCCATGTTTCTCGACGGATCACAATTTCACGAACAGTTTTTGAAAAGGGTCTCCCAAGGAATAATCCTGTGAAATTATTCCAAATTCTGACCAGCGATTTCAGAGGAGAAGATTTTTAAAGAATATATTTAAGTCCACACAGTGCAAAAAGCGCTCCCCCCTTGGCGGCCATGTTTTTCAACGGATCACAATTTCACAAACAGTTTTTGAAAAGGGTCACCCAAGGAACAATCCTGTGAAATTATTCCAAATTCTGACCAGCGGTTTTAGAGGAGAAGATTTTTAAAGAATTTCTTTAATGAAAGTCCACAAAGTGCAAAAAGCCTTCCCCCACGGCAGCCATGTTTTTTGACGGGTCAAAATTTCACGAAAAAGTTTTGAAAAGGGTCACCCAAGGAACAATCCTGTGAAATAATTCCAAATTCTGACCAGCAGTTTCAGAGGCGATTTTTAAAGAATTTCTTTAAGTCCACACAGTGCAAAGAGCCTCCCCCCCCACGGCGGCCATGTTTTTGGACGGATGAAAATTTCGCGAACAATTTATCAAAAGGGTCAAGGAACAATCCTGTGAAATTATTTCAAAATCTGACCACCGGTTTCAGAGGAGGATATTTTCAAAGAATTCCTTAAAAAATTCCATTTGGTTGCCATGGCAACCAGAGTTTTTGATGGAATCAAAATCTGTGAACAGTTTTTAAAGAGGACCTCCCAAGGAACATTCCAGCCAAGTTTGGTTTAAAGTGGCCCAGCGGTTTAGGAGGAGTTGATGTTTAAAGAAATTGTTGACGACGCACGACAGACGACGGACGATCCTAAAAACTCCATTGAGCATGTTGTGCTCAGGTGAGCTTAAAAGACTGAAGAAGAAAAGCGCGCAGTACAACAGCATTATGACGTTGAGAAAAGATATCAGACTTTCCAGGTAAGGATGACAGATGTCGATCTAGATCATACAACAGTAGATACCTTGAAATAAGTGATAAGAAAATTTTTATAAGATACACACTGCGGTCGTAGAAAATTCATTATCCAACGTTCGATTATTTGAAATGTTATGTTTTTAAAATGTACACCACCCACTTGTTATACTATGTAAGTTCCAGAGCTGAAATTCCAGGTTGATTGGTTTGAGATCATACAGTATCCAACAATGAAAGTCTGTGTCTCAGTAATTTAAGCTCTACAAGCCTGCTTCAATACTTAGTTGTGTAATATGACACAGCAATAATAGCCTTTACAGATAGGCCTATGTAAATCTAGATCTGTATCATTGAAATAACTGGAGAAATTTTTTATGCTCCCTGGATAAAGTGATTGGTTAGTAACTTACATAGTATTAGTATTCCATTTACAGTTTATCAGTTACCAAGATTGTTAAAATTTATTCGACTGAGCAGTTACTCCTTTTGTTGTTTCAGTCAGTTTATATATGGCCCACCAGTTCAGTGTAGTACATGTAAAAGTATGGTCTATTGATTGATCCTTTGACAAGTCTAAAGTTTAAAGATGAATCAATACTTTTTTCAAAATCAAATTCTTTCTAATTGATAATTTTTGGCATTGTGACCACTTAGAATGATGTTTCAAGACAAGTAATCTAACTGAGGTTAAGACTTCCTCAGTGCAATTCAGATCTAAATAAGGATTATATAGCGTTTATTTGTTGATCATAGAGGTAAGGAGGTAAAGGGTTGTGATTGCAGTCTGTGTTTTACAACAGTACACACCTGTATTTTAGGAAAATGACAGCCAGATGTCAAACTTTTACAGCTTGAACTGGCCCAGGCCAGCGATCGATAGATTAGTGTAGAGTAAAACAGACTATAGTTAACTCTTTACCAAACGACATAATTACCTGATGTCGAAATGACCGGGTGTCGAAACGACTGTCATTCCCTGTGTTAAACAGTGGCGCGTGCGTCCATCCTACTTCACATATATTTCTCATATTTAAGTTTAGATCGTATAAGAATCATTTATAGATATTAACTGTCGTCAGTAGATTCGCCAGTGCTTCGATTTTGGTGACATTCGTTCACTGGCGATCGACAGCGTGGTTCTCTAATCGGCTGGTTTCGATCGACCTGTGCTTTTTATGTCAAACAAGCCTGTTTGACCTTATCTTTTAATTAACAAAACAGCTGACAAAAAAAAAATAAACAAATAAACAGGTGCATGAATACTAAAATCCTGCAATATTTATAGCGTGCCTGCTTCTCTGTCTTCCGCCTCTCGATAAACAGGGGGGTTTTCGATAGACTGGTTCAGTCGCGATCAATGACGAGTAGGCGCTTGCGATTATCAAATTCATGCGAATGCAAGCGTTTTTTAAACCGAGATTGAATCATGTGTAAACCAGTCGTTTTTGGAAAATTTACAGTCTCGTCCAATGTACAGTATGGACCCCATACTGTCCAAATAAGGGTACCGTGTCCAAGCTGCCTAGTGCTGCATTTACCCAGACGCTCTAATACTGTCACACAAGCAAAAAGTACTTGATTTAAACACACTTTTCTTGTATGACTGTCACACAAGGCTATAATTGCAGGACAAGCATACTTTTTTGACAAAAACCGCAGCAGAAGTATATCCTCGTCAAGACGGACGGACGGACGACCGGACGGACAGACGGATGCACGAAGGACACCGGGCCATGACATAAGCCCGCTGGCCTTCGGCCAGTGGAGCTAAAAATGCTGGTTACCAGCATTTTCTTCTTTTCCCACAATGTTTTCAAAAGCCTTCTTCCTCAGGGTTGTTAAAAGTCAGGATTGTTTGGTAAAGGGTTAACAAACAATTTTAATTGGAAGTACAAAAATCTAAAAAGGCCCATTTAAACATTTTTTTTCTCTCTTAAGCCTGATCTTAATCTTCACTAGACATAAAATTTATTTGTTTTGATGGCATTTGTCAGTTATATTGCCACAGCCAGTGCACCTATCCAGACTTTCCTAGAGCTCTTTTAGCAGTGCTTTGCACAATATTCTTCCCACATAACCATACACAAAACAATAATCAGCAGTGAGAGAGGAATGAATCCTGACACAATGAGTATCATCAATCCTCAGAATGAAATTGGCTGGGCTGTGGATTAGAACCTGCAAGCCTCTGGTCTCAAACCTATACCCTATTGACTATGCTACTGGGACTGGCACTAGCCACAACGGCAAGCCATGTTGCCTTTATATCTTGCAAAGAATTAACAGCACCTTACAGCAGTCAATCACCTACTTGCTAAAACTTTCTGAGGCAGCACCAAATATGGCCACTTCATTTGCACCAACTTCCAGCTGAAACCGAAAAATCAATACATGTACATGAGCCATGCTCTGGCAAAAAGAGGTTAAATGCATCTCCATGATGCATTAAAACAAGCAATTCATCACTTAATTATTGATCCATAAAACAACCAACTGAATCATGAGGTAAAAATAGTCCCGTGACATGCAGAAAATCAACCAATAGCAAAATGTTTCAATCCAGCTCAGTCAGTGGACTGGCCTGGGTCAATACTTTTTGCAGATGCATTAAAGCCCCTTTTCACGAATTCACAGAGCATGGACATTGTATGTAAATGCAGAGAACAGCTCTTGTAACACTGTGGGAAAAGGAGCTGTTGTTTGTTCTATGTTCTATGCAATTGTTCCTTGTCCCACAATGTTTTCTGTATCATTTAACAGGATTCTTTCCTTTACCAAACAATCCCAAGTTTTAACACTCCACAGAAAGAGGCCTTTTCTCATTTTCTCACAATGTTTTGTGTCTTTTACAGACAAGTCTCACTATATGAGCCATATCTAATTTGTCGTCTGCAAATGCTTTCAATCTGGACAAGTCTATAATTTTGTCGTTTTGTAAAGAGTTAACCCTTCACCACACAATTCCATGTTTTAGCGACCTCGGAGTAAGTTGTCTTTTGATGAAAACTTAGTTGGAAAGAAGAAAATGCTGGTAACCAGTGTTTTCTACCCATTGTACAATATTTTAATTTAGTCAGAGAACTTCAGCTTATTTGTATCTATTTAACTGTTTTCTACAGATACAGATGGGTCCCAAAGTTTTTGTTTGGAAAAGGATTAAAGTTGAGACAGTTGCTGGTAACCAGCATTTTCAACCTTTTGCACAATGTTTTTTATCCAGTCAGAGAACTTGACAGCTTACCGTATAAGCACTTTTTTCTGTCGGTTCCAAATTCTGCATAAAGAAGTAGCTTTCTAATACGAGTTAAGTTATAGTTCAGCCAAGGATGGTTAGATCCAAGATCAGACTGCACGTTCTGTTTAGTCTGATGTATATCTACAGCATTTGCCAACACTTTAAAAGCAGCCATTTTGCCATTGGTAGAGTAAAAAAAAACAACCGAAACATTGTATAGCAAGCCATCTATCTGTCTTACAAGAATCCTGTCTCAAGTACACAAATATTTGCAGTAAAATTTGGATGGGGGTATGATATAATGTGCAAATCATTTGAATCAAGAGGGTTGTCAGACCTCCAGATAAGAAGAAGCTATAGTATTCTAAATCCATTATTCCTCTTCCAAACCCTATGTTGTGGGTACTCATTGGAATTGTCTCGATGAGATGATTCTAATGAATACCCATAACATAGGATTTAGTGGAGAGTGATTAATATTTTCAATTTTGAAATCAAAATCACTCCCTCTGCCTGGAGCTATGGTTGTAATGGAAGCGATTGTTGTACATATTTACAACTGTTCTGCTCCAAAAATTTTGAATCCAGTTACATGCCAGTCAACACAAAATGATCTGAGCTGAATTTTTCAAAAATACTGAACGACTTATCACACCTTTATTAACAACACTTCTTAATAGAATTTTGATATCAGGTTGTTTTCCTGATACTTGGAGTGAGAATATTATTGTCCTAGTCTTTAAGTCAGGCAATTAATAGGATTCCCGTAACTATAGAGGAATATCACTGATTAATGTTATGTACAAAATATTTTCGAGTATAATTAATGATAGGATCTATCTATGAATGGAGGAACATGAAATTATTGACGAATCACAAGCAGGATTTAGAACAGGTTATTCTGTAGCTGATAACTTATTTAGCTTACAAAGTATGGTCCAAAAATATATTACGAAACGTGGTGGGCGATTTTATGTACTGTACATAGACTTTCAAAAAGCATTTGACTTGTTGGTACACCACAAATCATTTTCAAACTTAGCAGGGAAGGGTATGAATGGTAAAATTTTTAATGTTCTGCCATCAATGTATTCAAAGTTAAGCGCTCATGTAAAAATTGACAAAAATAGTATCTCGGAGCCATTCCTATGTAACTTGGGCACCAGACAAGGCGATTTAAATTCACCAATAGTTTTCTCTCTGTACATAAATGATCTGATAGCTTATATTAGAGATAAATGTCACAATGGTATTTTTATCACAAATGAGATACGCGACATATTTTGTTTATTGTATGCTGATGACGTTGCTAACTGCGCCGAAACGGCAGTTAACCTTCAATTACAACTAAATGCAGTTTCTTCCTTTTGTAATGATATGTGTATGCAAGTTAATCTTCAAAAAACTGAAATTATGGTCTTTAGAAATGGTGGACCGCTCTGTCATTATGAAAAATGGTTTTATAATGGAAAACAGGTTAGAACGGTATCAGTTTATAAATATATGGGTTTACTATTTACACCAACATTGTCATGGACCGCGGCAAAAATGAAACCCGCATCACAAGCTCGTAAAGCAATTTTCTCAATAAAACAGTTCCAAAAACCCTTTGGCTACTTTTCTTTGACAGAAATGTTCCAACTTTTTGATTCTATGGTAGTTCCGATACTTACCTTCGGATCGGAGATATGGGGCTTTGTACATAGTGATATCATAGAAAGGTCTCAATTTGAGTTCTGTAGGTATTTCTTAGGACTTAATTCTACTACGAATGTTTCTATGGTGCTTGGCAAATGTGGACGACTTCCACTATGTATCCATTATTGTTCAAAATGTATAAGGTACTGGTGCCAATTATTGAGAATGCCACACTATAGATACCCAGTAAATTGTTATAAAATTCTGATATCGACAGTAGTGGGAGGCGGACATGGGCAACGGAAGTTAAGGAATTGTTATTCAGATATGGTTTTGATTATGTTTGGATTGCCCAAGATGCTGGGGATGTTGATATGTTTCTAAGAACTTTTAAGCAATGACTGACAGACTGTATGACGCAGACATGGTTCAGTGATATGGATTCATCATCACATGATACTTACAAATGTTATAAAACACTTTTATCACTAGAAAAGTATCTTTTAATTGATATAAATTTTGTTATGAGAAGAGCTATGACGCGATTTAAATGTTCAAATCACACACTGAATATTGAACAGGGAAGACATTACAATATAACTAGGGAAGACAGGGTCTGTCTATATTGTCTCGCCTTTCATGAAAATTTAATCGTTGAAAATGAATATCATGCTTTCTTTGAATGTCCTCAATATGGGGAAATCCGAAAAAATCATTTGTTCAACTGGTACAGTGGCCGGAGAGATCATGCTTCATTCTACAATCTCATGTGCAATGATAATATAAATATGATTAAGTACCTTGCAACGTATATTACAAAACTGATGGAGGGTATTACAAAAAGGGTTTAACTTTTAACCCACATTATAACATTTTAGATTTCTTAAAATTTAAAGCGGTGCAGATGACAAATTTAAGTTGACGGAAATGACCCCTGTAAGTGAAAAAGAAATGATGGAAAGGATACAGTGCTGGTTATCAGCATTTTCTCCTCTTTCCACAATGTTTTCAAAATACTTCTTCCTCAGGGCCATTCAAATTCTGGATTGTTTGTACAAGGTTTTACAGAATGTTTATTTGTAGTATTTTTTTGATTGAAAACTTGTTGTTGTCATATAAGTATGCGACATTTGAGTCATACTGTTTCTTTGTGGCCGTGTGGATCTGGGATCAGTCTGCATTTTGTGCAGCCTGATCTTGATGTACACCGAACATGAACGATATTTATGTTTTTCTCTTGTCTCGACATGCGAGCCATATCGCCCTGTAAATATTGTATTGTACCTTGGAGGGGGTATAGATCACGGATCGGACTACATTTCTGCAGTCTGATCTCAATGTATGCCACACGCAGAGGCATTCATGTCATGCCTTACCGTGATAAACGAGTCATATTGTTCTTTATATATAGAATTTTCTAGGTATGGATTTCAAGCTTTTTTTTTTTAATGCAATAAAAATTATTGTATTATTTTTAAAGATAATGAAATACTCTTGTTTGGCTTTCACAAATTTGTTGGGTTTAAAACGCGAGAGAAATCTCTCAATACTTTGACAGGGAATTCAACTTTTAGTCTCATCCGGAATAAAACCATTAACAACAAAAAAGAAAGTGCTCTTTAAGTCTGCTATTCAAATGCATGCCATTTTTAATGTCCGCTTTTGTATCTTACCTGCAAATTTCACAAGAATTATTCTGAAATTGGTGAAAGGGAGAAAATTGTACAAGCATTTTACAAGCAAATTGTACAAGCATTTTTGTCCTTTGCCTACAATGTTTTCACAAGCTTTCTGTCTGTTGGTCGTTAAACTATGGGTTTTTATTTCAATATGTGGGTGAAATAATTTTATTTATCCTGTTACCTCCTATAAATCCCGTCGTATAATAGGGGGTCATATAAACTTGGTGATATACGGTCACTTGACCATGTGACTAGGTTTATTATGTCAGTTGGTCACGTGATCAAGGTTTATTAGGCTAGTTGGTCATGTGACAGCCGGAACTCCTTTTTTAGGTGCCGATACACGAAATCAATATTTCAAAGCAAAATTATCGCTTAAAATTCGATGCACATGTTGATTTTTCTTATTATTTAAAATAAATTAGAATTCTTTGCCACAGTATTCTTCCGAGCGTTTACGTCACGTTTATGACGTAGTCAATATTATTCATGACATCATTATTACAGCTGCATACCAAAAGCGCTTTGCACAGTTCGCCATACAAGTGTGTTTTTTTCATAGTGCGAAAGATGTCAATACGTGCCTTAATTTCGAGTGACATATTCTATCTAGTCGGATTTATGTTTGTAAATGTGAAACTGGATAAACAGAATAGTGTCGTGGATTGGAAAATTTGAAGAACAGACAGTAGTGTCTTTGATTCCAGGAAATTTTGTCAGGCTCGGCTCGGGAATTTTATAGTATCAGTACCATATGATATTGAATAAAAGGTACAGTCTTTGTATCATGTCTGTTTTTTGTTTTGTTTCGTTCATTTACAGTGCGTGACAGGATAAATAGAATAGATGGTTGGTGTCTTGGATGGTTTAAGTTTATTGGGCTCGGCTCCAGAATTTATCCGGTTCGCCTTCCGCTCACCAGATAAATTCCTCCGCCTTGCCCGATAAACTTAACCCATCCAAGACACCAACCATCTATTCTCTATGTATTAACAATAAGTAAGGGGACGTATAACATGTTATATGCATATTTTCTGTAATGCTGTATTTTGGGCCGGTGGCCTTCCGTTACAATAAAAAAGTATTGTATTGTATTGTATTGCACATAGCCTACTGATCACGCAATAAGCCAATATCATGCCTGCTATTCATTTGCTGATAGTGCCTTTGTGTATTGTAATCGGCGTTGGGTAGACTCACGACCAGTTGCCCGGATAGCTCAGTTGGTACAGCTGCGGTACTAGTGTTCCAGAGGTCATGGGTTCGAGTCCCACGTCGGGCACTCTTTTCTCCTCTGATTTACTTCATTGGCGACGAGGTCAATTGGTGAGTGTAGGTATGTGGCACCAGCGGTCCGTGGGGACTGGAGGGGGAGTTTTTGACTCCCAAGAAATCAGCATGGGGAGGAGTGTTGTAATTGGCGTTGGGTAGACTTACGACCAGTTGCCCGGCTAGCTCAGGTGGGAAAGATGCGGTACTAGTGTTCCGGTGGTCGTGGGTTCGAGTCCCACGTTGGGCACACTTTTCTCCTCGGATTTACTTCACCTTTTTGCGTTTACTGATGGTTGTTTCTAGAAAACCTGGGCAAGGGGAACGAAGATAACAGGAGAAGTGGATACGTACCATGATCCCTGACCTGGCCGAGTCGAGCGCGATTGCACGCCGGCTTTACGCTTTTCACACCTTGTGATTTCAGCGGACCTTCTCCCATTTTTCCTAAATCAATGATCTTTTGACAGTACCAACAATACACTTTGTGTCTGTCCTCAGCTTTCGATACCCATCGGTATGTTGACAGCCACTTCAGGCTGAAAATAGTCATTCCAAGGACGCAAACACGTCGACTGCTTTCAGAATATAATGACCCTCCAACCCCCCCCCCCCCTATGGTTAACGATTTGGCAGACTCGGATTTGTTCTTAAAAAACTAAGTATAAATCGCAATCTCTTGTACACTTTTGAAAATGTCCGTATAAAACCCTGGTAGCCGTTTTTTCGATCTTCATATCAATGGTTTTTTGAAATTCAACGGGTACCAGATTATCGACGTCATTAACTTACGACGCCCGATTTACCGCCGTTCATTCGAAAACTTAAGGAAATGAGATAAAACAACGAATTAATTTTAGAAAAAGGAAAAAGCTACTCTTTAAGGCCATACAACAAGGAATTTAAGGTCACAAAACCCATTTTCAGGGTCTTTCTAGGCTCTTTGTTGAATTTAGGGCTTTTTTAGGTCAACCTCTGGAATTTAGGGCTTTTTAAAGCCCGTAAAACTGCTTTTCCCGTACCAAAACTGAGTCAAGTTTTTAATGGCTGACATCATCAGTTACATCATTCAATACGACAGCGGCCGATTTCTATGAAACTCAGGTCACTGAGTTAAACTTAGTGCACTGTTTTACGCAGAAAATTTATTCAGAATGTGAACGAAGTTGATTTCTTGGTTCTTGACCGAGTTATCCTGAGTTTGTTTGGCGCGAGGACTTAAAAATGGGAGAACAAGCTGTCTATTCATCAGAAAAAGGTACCTATACTAACAATTTTGTCAGATATAAAGTTTTTCCTCTTTAGAACATGCACATTTCGTTGTTTTTATTGCAGTTTGTAGATTAACAGCTATGACACCGTTCAAGTTAACATTCAACTCAGCGATTCACGCAAGACAGTGGTATCATTCACTGAACACTGAACGAAAAGGCGAAAAAAAAAACCTTGTTACTAACATTTTCTCCATTTTTTTTTACAATGTTTTCTTCTCTTTCAAAAACAGAAATCATTATCTGAGCCACACCTAATTTGTCGTTTGCATTTGCTTTCAATTTGGAATAGCCTGCATGGTTTATTCGGCGGGCCCCTGCTGGCATAAATACAAATTTATGAAATGGCTATTAACAAGCCTTGCCACTGCTAGCTAATTGATACCTCGGGCCTTGATTCATACCACAGCAAAATAATGTAGTAGAGAATGATTTTTTCTTGTGCTATTTTGAAATATAATATTTTGACAAACTTTACCCATTAGCTTAATTCTACTTTTCAACAAAATGAAAAACAGTGAGGAAAAAGAGGAAATTGCCCGTGAGGTCACTTTTCGTTATTTTACTTCATATTGAGGTACAAAAGAGTTTCAATATTCATATTCCAGCATAGATATTTTTTGTTTGAAGTCTGGTGAAGTTGTAAGAATGAAAAAGAAACCCATCTAAATGGATAACTCTTCCCAGACAACAGCTCTATAGGCTTACCAAAATTGAAGAATTTACATACAGCAAATTTACTTTTATTTAAATTTTGTGGTTTGCCTGTAGAGGAGAAGAAAATATTGTTGTTACTATCATTTTCTCTATTTCTCACAATATTTTTTAAAAGCTTTTAAAGTTTATTTCTCTGGGTCACTAAAACTTGAGATTGTGCGGTAAATGGATAAATAACCAGCATTTCCTCCTTTTCTTACTACATTTTCTACTTTAACATAGACAAACCAATTCATTTTTGCCATATGATACTGTCACCTGCAAATCATTTGATATGATATTGTGGTTACTAGCATTTTCTCTATTTCTTACAGTATTTTTTAAAAGCTTTTAACATTTATTTCTTCTGGGTCACTAAAACTTGAGATTGTGCAGTAAAAGGATAAATAACCAGTATTTCCTCCTTTTCTTACTACATTTTCTGCTTTAACAAAGACAAATCAATTCATTTTTACCATATAATACTGTCATCTGCAAATCATTTGAATATAAAAGCCAGTTTCTTTTTTTGTTAGTTAAGGCATATTGTGGCTGGCAGAGACCTAATGGTAGTGGTAGTCGGTAGAGCACAGGATGGATCAGGCATGTGATTATTAGTGTTGTGCCAGCTAGCCAATGAGTCCTGCATGTAATTGTTACTGTTGTCCCAGCAGTAGCTAGCCAACGGGTCCTGCATGTAATTGTTACTGTTGTCCCAGCAGTGGCTAGCCAACATATCCTGCATGTGATTGTAACTGTTGTCCCAGCAGTAGCTAGCCAACAGGTCCTGCATGTGATTGTTACTGTTGTCCCAGCAGAGGCTAGCCAATGGGTCCTGCATGTAATTGTTACTGTTGTCCCAGCAGTAGCTAGCCAAGATATCCTGCATGTGACTGTAACTGTTGTCCCAGCAGTAGCTAGCCAACAGGTCCTGCATGTGATTGTTACTGTTATCCCAGCAGAGGCTAGCCAATGGGTCCTGCATGTAATTGTTACTGTTGTCCCAGCAGTAGCTAGCCAACGGGTCCTGCATGTAATTGTTACTGTTATCCCGGCAGTTGCTAGCCAACGGGTCCTGCATGTGATTGTAACTGTTGTCCCGGCAGTTGCTAGCCAACAGGTCCTGCATGTAATTGTTACTGTTGTCCCAGCAGTTGCTAGCCAATGGGTCCTGCATGTAATTGTTACTGTTGTCCCAGCAGTGGCTAGCCAACATATCCTGCATGTGATTGTAACTGATGTCCCAGCAGTAGCTAGCCAACAGGTCCTGCATGTGATTGTTACTGTTATCCCAGCAGAGGCTAGCCAATGGGTCCTGCATGTAATTGTTACTGTTGTCCCATCAGTGGCTAGCCAACGGGTCCTGCATGTAATTGTTACTGTTGTACCAGCAGAGGCTAGCCAACATGTCCTGCATGTAATTGTAACTGTTGTCCCAGCAGAGGCTAGCCAACAGGTCCTGCATGTAATTGTAACTGTTATCCCAGCAGTTGCTAGCCAACGGGACCTGCATGTGATTGTAACTGTTGTCCCAGCAGTTGCTAGCCAACGGGTCCTGCATGTAATTGTTACTGTTGTCCCAGCAGAGGCTAGCCAACATATCCTGCATGTAATTGTTACTGTTGTCCCAGCAGTGGTTAGCCCATGTATCCTGCATGTGACTGTAACTGTTGTCCCAGCAGAGGCTAGCCAACGGGTCCTGCATGTAATTGTTACTGTTGTCCCAGCAGTTGCTAGCCAACAAATCCTGCATGTAATTGTTACTGTTGTCCCAGCAGTAGCTAGCCAACGGGTCCTGCATGTGATTGTTACTGTTGTCCCAGCAGAGGCTAGCCAACGGGTCCTGCATGTAATTGTTACTGTTGTCCCAGCAGAGGCCAGCCAATGGGTCCTGCATGTAATTGTAACTGTTGTCCCAGCAGTAGCTAGCCAACATATCCTGCATGTGATTGTTACTGTTGTCCCAGCAGAGGCTAGCCAATGGGTCCTGCATGTAATTGTAACTGTTGTCCCAGCAGAGGCTAGCCAACAGGTCCTGCATGTAATTGTTACTGTTGTCCCAGCAGAGGCTAGCCAACGGGTCCTGCATGTAATTGTTACTGTTGTCCCAGCAGTTGCTAGCCAACATATCCTGCATGTGATTGTAACTGTTGTCCCAGCAGTGGCTAGCCAACAGGTCCTGCATGCAATTGTTACTGTTGTCCCAGAAGAGGCTAGCCAACATATCCTGCATGTGATTGTAACTGTTGTCCCAGCTGAGGCTAGCCAACAGGTCCTGCATGTAATTGTTACTGTTGTCCCAGCAGTTGCTAGCCAATGGGTCCTGCATGTGATTGTAACTGTTGTCCCAGCAGTTGCTAGCCAACATATCCTGCATGTGATTGTAACTTTTGTCCCAGCAGAGGCTAGCCAACAGGTCCTGCAAATAATTGTTACTGTTGTCCCAGCAGTTGCTAACCAACGGGTCCTGCATGTGATTGTAACTGTTGTCCCAGCAGTTGCTAGCCAACAGGTCCTGCATGTAATTGTTACTGTTGTCCCAGCAGTAGCTAGCCAACATACACTGCATGTGATTGTTACTGTTATCCCAGCAGAGGCTAGCCAACAGGTCCTGCATGTATTTGTTACTGTTGTCCCAGCAGTTGCTAGCCAACGGGTCCTGCATGTGATTGTAACTGTTGTCCCGGCAGAGGCTAGCCAACAGGTCCTGCATGTAATTGTAACTGTTGTCCCAGCAGTAGCTAACCAACAGGTCCTGCATGTGATTGTTACTGTTATCCCAGCAGAGGCTAGCCAACAGGTCCTGCATGTAATTGTTACTGTTGTCCCAGCAGTTGCTAGCCAACAGGTCCTGCATACAATTGTTACTGTTATCCCAGCAGAGGCTAGCCAACATATCCTGCATGTGATTGTTACTGTTGTCCCAGCAGTAGCTAGCCAACAGGTCCTGCATGTGATTGTTACTGTTGTCCCAGCAGTAGCTAGCCAACAGGTCCTGCATGTGATTGTTACTGTTATCCCAGCAGAGGCCAGCCTACAGGTCCTGCATGTAATTGTTACTGTTATCCCAGCAGTAGCTAGCCAACAGGTCCTGCATGTGATTGTTACTGTTATCCCAGCAGAGGCCAGCCTACAGGTCCTGCATGTAATTGTTACTGTTATCCCAGCAGTAGCTAGCCAACAGGTCCTGCATGTGATTGTTACTGTTATCCCAGCAGAGGCTAGCAAACGGGTCCTGCATGTGATTGTAACTGTTGTCCCAGCAGTAGCTAGCCTACAGGTCCTGCATGTAATTGTTACTGTTGTCCAAGCAGTTGCTAGCTAACATATCCTGCATGTGATTGTAACTGTTGTCCCAGCAGTAGCTAGCCTACAGGTCCTGCATGCAATTGTTACTGTTATCCCGGCAGAGGCTCGCCAACAGGTCCTGCATGTAATTGTTACTGTTGTCCCAGCAGTGGCTAGCCAACATATCCTGCATGTGATTGTAACTGTTGTCCCAGCAGTAGCTAGCCAACAGGTCCTGCATGCAATTGTTACTGTTATCCCAGCAGAGGCTAGCCAACATATCCTGCATGTGATTGTTACTGTTGTCCCAGCAGTAGCTAGCCAACAGGTCCTGCATGTGATTGTTACTGTTGTCCCAGCAGTAGCTAGCCAACAGGTCCTGCATGTGATTGTTACTGTTATCCCAGCAGAGGCCAGCCTACAGGTCCTGCATGTAATTGTTACTGTTATCCCAGCAGTAGCTAGCCAACAGGTCCTGCATGTGATTGTTACTGTTATCCCAGCAGAGGCCAGCCTACAGGTCCTGCATGTAATTGTTACTGTTATCCCAGCAGTAGCTAGCCAACAGGTCCTGCATGTGATTGTTACTGTTATCCCAGCAGAGGCTAGCAAACGGGTCCTGCATGTGATTGTAACTGTTGTCCCAGCAGTAGCTAGCCTACAGGTCCTGCATGTAATTGTTACTGTTGTCCCAGCAGTTGCTAGCTAACATATCCTGCACGTGATTGTAACTGTTGTCCCAGCAGTAGCTAGCCTACAGGTCCTGCATGCAATTGTTACTGTTATCCCAGCAGAGGCTAGCCAACAGGTCCTGCATGTAATTGTTACTGTTGTCCCAGCAGTGGCTAGCCAACATATCCTGCATGTGATTGTAACTGTTGTCCCAGCAGTAGCTAGCCAACAGGTCCTGCATGCAATTGTTACTGTTATCCCAGCAGAGGCTAGCCAACATATCCTGCATGTGATTGTTACTGTTGTCCCAGCAGTAGCTAGCCAACAGGTCCTGCATGTGATTGTTACTGTTGTCCCAGCAGTAGCTAGCCAACATATCCTGCATGCAATTGTAACTGTTATCCCAGCAGTAGCTAGCCAACATATCCAGCATGTGATTGTTACTGTTATCCCAGCAGTAGCTAGCCAACATATCCTGCATGTGATTGTAACTGTTATCCCAGCAGTTGCTAGCCACCGGGTCCTGCATGCAATTCTTACTGTTATCCTAGCAGTTGCTAGCCAACATATCCTGCATGTGATTGTAACTGTTGTCCCAGCAGTAGCTAGCCAACAGGTCCTGCATGCAATTGTTACTGTTATCCCAGCAGTTGCTAGCCAACGGGTCCTGCATGTGATTGTTACTGTTGTCCCAGCAGTGGCTAGCCAACAGGTCCTGCATGTGATTGTAACTGTTGTCCCAGCAGTAGCTAGCCAACATATCCTGCATGTGATTGTAACTGTTGTCCCAGCAGTAGCTAGCCAACATATCCTGCATGTGATTGTAACTGTTGTCCCAGCAGTAGCTAGCCAACAGGTCCTGCATGTGATTGTTACTCTTATCCCAGCAGAGGCTAGCCAACAGGTCCTGCATACAATTGTTACTGTTCTCCCAGCAGAGGCTAGCCCAGCTTGTACCATAATTAGATGTCTTTTTATACGGATGAGTTGTCTGTAAATAAAACGTTAACTCTATCAAATCAGTGTTAGAAATTAACGTATTTTGCAGGTAGCAAGTACATGTACTTACTACCTGGCTTAAAATAAGGTAGCAAAAGAACCTTCCTGGTAGCAAATTAGGGCAGACAAATAATGGCCCTCCCTCCCACCAATAAAATGATGGTTGAAGTACTGCCTTTGCTCATTAATTGCTTGGCAGAAAAAACAGCATGTCTTCAAAGACATGGGTATAGAGACTGTGCTGTTTGGCAATTTCTGGTTCAGGTGGCTCATTTATACTTGCATGTTTTCATTCACAAAGGTAGCTATAAATACAGATGTTGAATAGAAAGTCATCATCAAGCACAGGCATGTTCGATTGCTTGACACAGTGATGCTTGCATGTTTTTGTATCCATGCAGACAATTGCGAAGATCATTCCAACAGATTTATAAATTAACAAATGAAAGATTATTTCATTAAAAATGGGCAAAACACTTCAAGCACACAGCATTACCAGGTAGCAACATTTTGCTGCTGCTTTTGTGCACAGGTAGCAAAATTTCTTTTTCAGGTAGCAAATTTGCTACTTACTATTGCTAATTTCGAACCCTGCAAATGACAAAATTTTAGACTTGTCCAAATTGAGAGGAATTGCAGATGACACACTAAAGGCGGAGCCTTCTAGCACAGTCGGCAACATACAGGGTCTGAAACCACAGAGTCACTGTTTCAAATCCCTAGCTCAACCAATTTCTTTCAGAGGATTGATGATAGAGACTGCAATAGGATTCATTCCTCTATCACCTCTGATCATAGTTTTGAGGGTTGTAATGAGGGTAAGCAGCCAGTCGCTTGTGAAGAACATTTCATGAACTACTGATAAACTGTTAACCAGATGACAAAATATGGGACTCGTCCAAAAAGCATTTAACCCTTTCCCAAACGACAAATTTTGGACTGGTCCAAATTGAAAGAGTTTGCAGACAACAATTTTAAATTTGATGAAAATGGCAGGAAGTTCTCAAAAAGGGTAGAAAACACTGTGGGAAAAGGAGAAATTGCTCGTTACGAGCACTTTCTCCTTATCCCAAAGTTTTTTCAAAAGACTTGTACTGCAGACACGTGAAAACCAGGGCTTGTTTGGGAAAGGGTTAAAGCATTTACAGACAATAAATTAAATGTAGCTCAAATAATAATTTCTGCCTTTGATAGGGTAGAAAACATCGTGGGATAGGAGAAAATGCTGGTAACCAACATTTCCTCCTTTCCCCACAATGTTTTCAAAAGTCTTCTCTTTTAGGGTTTTTAAATCTCGGGATTGTGTGGTAAAGAGTAAAAGGAAACTCCAGGAAACCATGGGTTGGTGTAGAGTTGGTTCCTACTTGTACATGTATTGTGAAGTAATTGTTGTCGTCAAAAAATATAATAAGCACTTGCACCATGCTCAGTGAAAAGGGGGCTTCATGCATCTGCAAAAAATATTGCAGTCCGCGCAGGCTTACCTGGGCTGAAACTTTTTGCTAGTGGTCAATTTTCTATGTGTCCAGGGACCAGTCTACTGTATGATTAAGTCGCAATCGTCACAACTTGGCCGATTCCGTACCTACATTTAACCTTATCTGCATAGAGAAAGTTTCCACTTTGAACAACCAATCACATGATCTTAAACATGGCAGCGCCCTTGTAAATTGCTTAGTAACGACATGAACAACCACGGTGAAGTTATTCACATCTGTTGATCTGTCGAGGAAAGCTCCCATTGCAATTGATAAACCACACTAATGAACGTACAAGCTGTTTGGTGATGGAAATATTCTGAGAAAGATATCCAGCGCCCCAGATAAGCTGCGTATTTGCGTACCGTATTTTACGCTATTAGGAACAGCAAATACGCAACAAAACTTATTTTAAAGAGTAATAAATATGCACATCTTTCTCACGATACGCAATTTGGCTGATTTTCATTGCATATTTTGTTGACAACCAAGATCGTCATCTTGATCGGCTGTGTCTTCACTGAAACGCTTGCATATCATTTTCTGAACGAATTCATAGGTTTTAGTATTACCTGCTACCCTAATTGCCGAATTCATGTCAAATGATGCAGAAATACTTCTCCAAAAATTAGTTGACATGAAAACTTGAGTGCTGAAAACAAACAGGAAAACCCATGACACAACAAAGATAAGTTTGGTATCGTCCGATCAGAGGCATTTCAATCTGTTTTATTGTCTATAATAATGAAATCAAACAGTGAATTTACACAAATCTCTGTACAAATCAAGAAGTGGAAGCCAAAATATCTGTTTTGTAGTGATTAATACAATTGGTTACTTCATGAAATAAAATATATGACAACATACAAATTAGACAGGGGAGGGTGGAGGTTAGGCCTTCTTGTCTTACAGTGTTAGCATTGGAACATGTATTAAATATGGTATTGGTCACTCATACAAAGATAGAAGAATAGAATGAAAGAACCCTTTAATGATGGTGACCTTTCTTTTCTCCATTTTCCACAACCTTCTAGTATGCTATATGAAAGACAAATCCAGTCATTCAAGCCACATTTGAATTTTCGTCTGCTACTGCTTTAAATGTGAAAGAGTCTAAAATTATGTTGTTTGGAAAACTGTCAGAACATTTTGTCCATTTATTCATAATGATGAATTGCATGCTAGGGCTGCAATTTAAAATTCATCTCTCCATCATTCTGATGATCAAGTGCTTGAAATTACTAAACAGTTGTAATCAGTGTTTGAAAATGCACTTGTAAATTTGAAAATGAAGAACATAATACATGAAAAATTGTGTTAATTTCACCCTTATCTCTCCATAACAACTGAGTAATTTTGACCCTGGAACATGAAAATTTTCTCTTGGATTCTTGGAAATTCCATTTTTACTTTTAATTAGGGTCCAAGAGTCAATGACTCTGGATTGAGAACTCTGGTATCCATATTTCAGCAACACATTTCCTTTTATACAATGCTCAGCATATAACAGACAAAAATAATGAAATAAAATTGCCATATTTTTCAAGTAATCTTACTGTCTAGGCACTATATAAAATAAAAAAAGGTTACATTATGGGATTGAAACATACTATGTTCAATTATGGGGTAAAACTCGGTTTTTACTTTATCATTAGAACGTTCTTGCTTAAAAATTTGCTGCTTATGCAAAGTCATTTCATTTTACCCCTTATCATAAGAAAATGATGCTTAAATACTCCTTGGCTCAAAAAATTATCTGGGGCTCTTGATATCGACAGAAAATTGTGACTCATGTTTTCTTTGATCACCCAAGGTTTGCCAAAAGGACTAAGTTGGCTATTAAAAAGGTAGCCATTAGGGAACCATAATTATATGATGACTTGCTTGGTATAATGTACCACGGAGATGCATTAAGCCTGCTTTAGCCAGAGCATAGCTTATTTCTTTTGCAGTGTTGCATTCAGGTTTGGCACCAGCCTGCGCTTTCTGAATCCACTATAAAAAAATTATTGGATCTTACATAGCACTGTAACAGGATTCATTCCTCTCTCACCCAGTCACCACTGATCATTGTTTCAAGCATGGTTACGTGGGAAAGCAGCCAGTGCCTTGGAAGAATTTTGTTCCAAGTACAGGTAACAAACACCAGGAAAGCATGGATTTTTGTGTTCTGGGCACAGCAATACAAGTGAAATAACATTAAACACAAAAAAGATCAATCAAACCACAATGTTTTCTACCCTTTATAAGACAAAATTCATCATCTGAGCCACATTTGATTTCTTGTGTGTGAATGCTTTCAGTTTGGATGAGTCAAGACTTTGTTGAATTAACCTTTTAGCACACAATCCCATGTTTTAATGACCCTACAGAAGAAAGCTTTTGATAACATTGTCAGAAAGGGAGAAAATGCTGGTAACCAGCATTTTATCCTTTTCCCACAATGTTTTTAAAACCCCAAAGAGAAATTTCAGTTTTTGAGTCACAGTTAATTTGTCATCTGCAAATGCTTTCAACTTGGACAGATCTAAAGTTTTTTGTTTGGTTATGGGTTAATAGGCTATGTAGCCTCCTAGGGTATTTTTAGCTCCACTGGCTGAAGACCAGTGAGCTTATGTCATGGTCCTGTGTCCGTCATGTGTCCATGCGTCCGTCAGTGTGTGGGTGCTTAACTTTTATTTCAAACATCTTCTCAGGGCTTATATAGGGAAAACTTTTAAAAATCTTCTTGTTCTAAACCATTTGTCCTAGGGCTAACAAAGTTTGCATGTGGCTTTATCTGATGGCCCTCTACTAAGATTCTTCAAATTATAGCCCTGGGGCCAAAATTTGCCCTGACCCAAGGGTCACAAGTTTTACATGGGCTTATATAGAGAAAACTTTAAATCTTCTGGTTCTAAACCATCTGGCATAGGGCTACTAAAATTGGCATGTAGCTTCATCTGATTGACCTCTACTAAGATTCTTCAAATTATAGCCCTTGGGTCAAAATTGGCATTGTCCCGTGGGTCACAAGTTTTACAAGGGCTTTAGAGTGAAGACATTAAAAAGCTTCTTGTTCCCAAGGCCTTGATCTTGTGGATCTCTTCTGAATTTGTTCAAAATTTAGTTGCTGACTCAAAATAAACGCTACCTTTCATCTTTTATTCAGGAAAGTTTGAAAATCTTCTTTTTTATAACTATATTTGGTATGTGGATGTATCTTGTTGACCTCTACCAGGATTCAAGTAATAGCTTCAAATTATAATTTTAGGTCAAAAATGGACTCGCCCTGGGGTCACAATTTTCACATGGGCTTTTATTGAGAAACTTTTATCAGGCTCTTTGTTGGAGTGATACAGGGCCACCATGGCCGTCTTGTTAGATTTTGTGCCGGAATTTTACAGACTTGAAGGAATGTCATATGATCAGTAAGACAGGCTGATCACCAAGATTTGTAATTATTCAAATCAGTATGATGGCATCATATGTGGTCTCATAAAAATAGCCTTAGTTACAGCTTGCAAAATGACCATCCAGTAATTTGATGCTTTCTTAAACGACAAATTTAAGACTGTCAAATTCAAAACATCTGCAGATGACAAAAATAAACAAGAGGGCCATTGGCCCTAAAGGGCTCACCTGAGTAAAGCCATCTGCAGTTGATTAAGCTGAAGATAGCCTGGCTTTAATGATTTAATTTGATAGCCTGGATTTAATGATGGCTTTAATGCACACAAGGTTTTTTTAGATTTAGCCCAGTGACCTACTTTTTGACCTGACATGACCCAATTTCTAACTTGTCCAAGATTTTATCAAGAGAAACATTCTGACCAAGTTTCATGCATATCTGACTGAAAATGTGGCCTCTAGAGTGCACACAAGGTTTTTCTAGGATATGGCCCAATGACCTACTTTTTATCTGACATGACCCGATTTCAAAGTTGTCTAAGATATCATCAAGACAGATTCTAACCAAGTTTAAGAGTATCGGGCTGAAAATGTGGCCTCTAGAGTGCACACAAGGTTTTTCTAAAATATAGCCCAGTGATCTACTTTTTAATTCAACATGACCCAATTTCAAACTTGTCCAAGATATCATCAAGACAAACATACTAACTGACTTTCATGAGTTTCAGGCTGAAAATGTGGCCCCTAGAGGGCACACAAGGTTTTTCTAAGATTTGGCTCTGTGACCTACTTTTTGACCTGTCATGACCTGACTTCAAACTTGCCCAAAATATTATTAAGACAAACATTCTGACCAAGTTTCAAGGGCATCAGGCTGAAAATATGACCTCTAGAGTGCACACAGGGTTTTTCTAAGATTTCGCCCAGTGACTTTCATTTTGACCAGACATGACCCCTTTTCAAAGCTGGCCAAGATTTTATCAAGAATAACATTCTGACCAAGTTTCATGCATATCTGACTGAAAATGTGGCCTCTAGAGTGCACACAAGGTTTTTCTAAGATATGGCCTTGTGACCTACTTTTTGACGCGATATGACCCAATTTCAAACCTGTACAACATATTATCAAGACAAACATTCTGACCATGTTTCAAGAGTATCAGGCTGAAAATATGGCCTCTAGAGTGTACACAAGGTTTTTCTTAGCTTTAGCTTCTTTTTGACCTGACATGATCCAATTTTGAACTTGTCCGAGATTTTATCAAGACAAACATGCTGACCAAGTTTCAAGCATATCTGACTGAAAATGTGGCCTCTTGATTGCACACAAGGTAAAATGGTGACGCCACACAACGGGAGATGGACACTGGACACAGCATGATCACAATAGCTCATCTTGAGCACTTTGTGCTCAGGTGAGCTAAAAATTGGTACAAAAAGGCTTAAGCTCTCTGATAGGCTTGAAAGCATTGTGGGAAAAGGAGAAAATGCTGGTAAGCCTTTTTTCCCATGGTTGTGAAAACCAAGGATTTTTAGCTCACCTGAGCACATAGTGCTCAGGGTGAGCTATTGTGATCGGTCAATGTCCGTCATCCGTCTGTCTGTCTGTCTATCCGTCCATAAACAATTACTAAAAAATCTTCTCCTCTGAAACTGCCAATCAGATTTCAATGAAACTTCACAGAAATGATCCTTAGGTGATGCACTTTCAGAATACTTCAAAGATTTGAATTCCATGAAGAACTCTGGTTGCCCTAGCAACCGAAAGAAAAAGCTTTAAAAATCTTGTCCCAAACTGTAAGGGCTTTCATATATGGCATGTAGCATCATCTAGTGGCCCTCTACCAAAATACTTCAAATTATGGTCCGAGTGTGGAAATTGGCCCTATGTTGTGGGTTCTCGGATTTCACATAGAGATAAAGAAGGAAATCTTTAAAAATCTCCTTGTCCCAAACCGTAAGGGCTAGAGCTTTCATGTATGGCATGTAGCATCATCTAGTGACCCTCTACCAAAATACTTCAAATTATGGCCCTGGTGTTAAAAATTGGCCCTATGTTGTGGGGTCTCAGATTTCACATAGAGATAAAGCAGGAAATCTTTAAAAATCTTCTTGTCCAAAACCGTAAGGGCTAGAGCTTACATATTTGGCATGTAGCATCATTTAGTGGCCCTCTACCAAAATACTTCAAATTATGGCCCTAGTGTTGAAAATGGCCCTATGTTGTGGGTTCTCGGATTTCACATAGAGATAAAGAAGGAAATCTTTAAAAATCTTCTTGTCCCAAACCGTAAGGGCTAGAGCTCTCATATATGGCATGTAGTATCACCTAGTGGCCCTCTACCAAAATACTTCAAATAATGGCCCTTGTGTGGAAATTGGCCCTATGTTGTGGGTTCTCGGATTTCACACAGAGATAAAGAAGGAAATCTTTAAAAATCTTCTTGTCCCAAACCATAAGGGCTAGAGCTTTCATATTTGGCATGTAGCATCATCTAGTGACCATCTACCAAAATACTTCAAATTATGGCCCTAGTATTAGACCCTGTCCAAACCAAAAGTATATGCAGACATCAACTTAAATGTGGCTAAAATAGAGTTAGTTGTCTTGGATAGGGTGGAAAACATTGTGGGATAAGGAGAAAATGCTGGTTACCAGCAGTTTTTCCTTTCCCCACAATGTTTTCAAAAGAGTTCTTTCCCAAGGTCGTTTAAAGTCCGCATTGTGTGGTAGAGGGTTAATGCATCTCTGTGACGCATTATACCAAGCAGGTCATCATAATTATGGATCCATAAAATCCATTTTGTCTAACAACCGACTAAATCATGAGGTAGACTGGTCTTTTGACACGCAGAAAATTTACCAAAAGCAAAAAGTTTTTGCCGAGGTCTGCCTGCCCAGACTGGGCAGGCAGACCTTGGTCAATACTTTTAGAAAATGCATTATGGCCCCTTTTTCACAGAGCAAGGCTCATAGATTTTTGTCAGCAATTATTGTATAAACTGTATGGCAATATTCAATGAAAATGGTGCAATTTTGGGGGTCTAAATAACAGGATGGTCACTTTACAAGCAGTATTGACTCCGTCTATTTTTACTACATCCGATATAATGTCACCACACTGATTTCAATAAAAACCCATGTAATCAACATGTTATTGATTATGTGGTATTCCCACAAGTCTTGCAAAACTCTGGCGCAAAATGTAAAATTGCTTAACCCTTTAACAAATGACAAAATTATAGACTGGCCCAATTTCAAAGCATTTGCAGAAGAGAAATGAAGCTCAAATGTAGGAAGTAGCAAGTGAGAGGACAAAAATACATTGTGGGAAAAGGAGAAAATGCTGGTTGCCAGCAGATTCTCCATTTCCCTCCATGTTTTAAAAAGCTTTCTCCATTAGGGTCGTTAAAACTTTGGATTGTGTAGCAGGTTAAAGAGGCTACATAGCCCATAAACCTCTTACCACACACTCCCGAGTTGTAACGACCCTGAGATAGTGAAAAGCCCTGAAAAGCATCCAATATACAGGTTGCTGATAAGGTCAAACTGGGTTTAAATTCCTTAGATTGCCTGGAACAGAATAATCTGACCTCTGGCCGAAGTTCACATGATGTAATGTGTAATAGCTTAATCAAAGGACTCAAAGTCCTAGACAGCCAATTTGTGGCGTAGTATAAATCTGCAATATGTTGTAACGAAAAAAAATAACATCACATGCAACACATGTGCAATCATTTTAAAATGGAGTTAGCAATGGCAGGGAAAGTCTAAGTTGTTCTGTGGAGCCGGGCCGCACAGTAACTGTTATTATCTTACTGTTTAAGGAGTGGTAATTTGATTCGTCAATCTTCTGCAGTTTTTTGCTGGTATTACATTTCGGAATAAATATGTATACACGTTTAGGGCAGTATAAATGGTAGAGACAAAAGCCAGATTAACCCTTTCCAAAACAAGCCCTGGTTTTTACGTGTCTGTAGTCTTTTGAAAACACTTGTGGGAAAAGGAGAAATTGCTCCGTTTCCCACAGTGATTTCTACCCTTTTGGAGAACTTTCTGTCTTTTTCATCAAATTTAAAATTGTCATCTGCAAACTCTTTCAAATTGGACCAGTCTAAAATTTATTGTTTGGGAAAGGGTTAAGGCGTATTAGCTAAAACTGAAAGCAGAATGGGTAGAACATAAGCATGAATGACAGTATATTTGGTTCAGGTCAAACCAATATCACAGTGCAGTATTACTGCGCATGCGTCATTACTCATGATGTATTTGCTACACAAATCTGGTAATCAAAGTGCTGTAAGCACTGTAATCGGTGAACAATTACAGTAGTTTGAAATCACAAATCAGATGGTAGATGTTTGAACTATGCATTGGACAAAACATCCTACACCGTTACAAATGAGCCACATAGGATCCCACTTATTTAAACTGTCTTTTACAAATTAGTAGTTTAACGATTGGTTAAAATATAAGTTACATGTATGTTTGCAAGCCGACAGCAATAGAACGTAAAAGATATGTGACAATTCTGATCAGCAATACCCATTATCAAGTTTCAGATATCACTCATCATGAACAGCAACCTACCAACACTTTAAAAGAGTGAAAAAAATACATATATTCTTTTCTGTAACTTTGGCAACTGTATTGCTAGGATGGCGCCAGCTAAAAATTTTTAGTAGCCAAAACTTTGTCGTCCAAAACCGGATTGAGTCAATAGACCGATCACTATATGGAGTAGACTGGTTACCTCCCCTAAATACAGCTTAAGTATATAGTTAAGCTTTAACTCTTTACCAAACAACAAAATTTTAAACTTTATGATGATTTGAAGACAACCAATTAAATATGGCACAAATGTTCATTTTGATTCAGAAAGGGTAGAAAATATTGTGGGGAAAGGTGAAAACACTGGTTACCAGCCTTTTCTCCTTTCCCCACAATGTTTTAAAAAGCTTCATTGTAATGGTTGTTTAAACTCAGGATTGTATGGGAAAGGGTTAAGATCTCAGACAGTTCGTTAACATGTATAGAGAGCCAACTATTGAACTTTCACAAGTTACTTTTGGAAATAAACATGAACTTGTTGCAAGTTTCTGCATGTGCTTAAAGCAGGTGAGTGATAAAACAATAAATAAACATCACTATTTGAGTGAATGAACAAGATTTTATTCCTATTATATTAAACTTTCCAAAATCAAGTAAAATCTTTGACAATTTATAAACAGCCTTTAATGACCAAATTAATCACATTAATTTCACCGATCGGCATTACCTTTGTTCCACCATTTAGTTTTTGCGTGTTGCTTTTTTAAACTAATTAGCAAGTGATTGGCGATTGTTTGACATAACGTGCGAAAAAAGTCTACTCGGACTGATCTCCGAGCATGCAGCGCTCTTTGCAAAACATTCCAAGTTGCGAAAACCAGTCCGACCAAATTTACAACAGACTGGTACCCGCTTTTACTTATCTAATTAGTATTGATCGGTAGCCATAACCGTTTATGATACATGATGGTCAACAGGCGTGACAAATGAGCTGCGAACACATGTGTTAATTGTATACCAAAGATAAATAGCCTGTGGCGCGTGGCGATAAGGTTTGTAAACTGTTAATTTGCAATGACGGAAGTGTAAACTGACCACAGCCGATATGAAATTGACGGTTGGCGATTTTGTTTATCACAGATTTTTTGATCGCCAATATCTGCTCTTTTGGAGTTTTTAATCGCCAGCTGCAGTTTTTAATCGCCAATGGCGATTTTGGAGATCGGTAACGCCAACCTAGCTGTATTGTAACATATAAAAGCCGTATAAAATATGTCTGCATTATAACTTTGGAATTGGTTACTTTTGTTTGCTTGTAGGCCTTTCATTTTTCCATTTTGAACTAGACATCGTATTCATCTTGACAAACTGTCCTACTTATTTTTTAGAGGGCCAAATCGCCCAGTCCAAACGTCTGCTGGCAAATTTCTCCAACATTATACTTTCAAAGAATGTAGATACCCAATAGCTCCCTAACTGTCAACTCTTTACCAAATGATAAAATTTTAGACTTGTCCAAATCAAAAGCATCTGCACATGACAAATTAAACGTAGACCAAATGATGGTTTGAATCGTTGAAAGGGTAAAAAAAACATGGGAAAAGGAGAAAATGGTAACCTGCATTTTCCCCTTTTCTCACAATGTTTTCAACGTCTTTCTCATGGGTTTTAACAAAGGATAGTTTGGTTAAGAGTTAAAACACTCAGTTAATCAACTAGCCTTTTACAGTCAGGAAAACAATATCAAACATTAGGCTACAATTTCATGGTCGTTTTTCTTTCCCATATACATCCCAAATAAACAGACAATTAGATCTAAGATATGAACGTCTGTGATATTAAATTGCATTGCGTTCAAAGGAACAGTCTGATCTGTATCTTTTATTGTCTTCAAAAGCGACTTTACTTGTCCATAGCCAACACAGGTAATTGTATTTGAGTCATTCTGATCAGTAAGAGCATAACTGCCTTGATCTCTTTATCTGAAATGTGGAAAGGATTAGAATCGACCAATGTGGAATATCTGATGAGACAAACATGTTGCTGACATCTGCACGCTTAGAGCGCTAAATTGTTAAAATAGACATGTTAAGCTTAGAAAAGAAGCCTAAATCTTGCAGGACCATTGCTGTCTTGAGTAGAATAACTAGGAAAACTGGCATGACAGATCCAAGATCTGACTGCATGTTCTGAGCAGTCTGGTCTGAATCTGCACTCGCTGCAAAGACTTTTTCCCTCAGGTCCGTTGATTCAAATATGGAGAATATAACAGTAAGGGAGCTTATTTGTGTTACCATTTCAGGGGTTTTTTTTATCCTCGATGAAAATGTTCTATTTGACAAAATTTTGAAAATCTTTCAAATGGGTGAAAAATGCTGTGGAAAAAAGAGAACATGCTGAATACATACAATTTTTCCAACTATATTTTCAAAGCCACACAGGATTGTTTGGTCAAGGATTTACAGACTGATTCCAGTCTGTAGAAATTCACCAAGAAGAAACATGTATGTGAGTGTAAAATGGTAGTGCCATGGCTGGAAGGAGAGAAAAAGGGACTGTGAAAACAATTCAACCCTTATCCCGCTAAAACATTGAAATAAAATTTCAAATCGGTCGTAAAACCCGAATAATTCTATGTCAAACTTATTCTTTTTTGGAAAAAGTAATATCTCCTTATCGGACAGTATAGATCCAAGATCAGACTGCACGTTCTGTGCAGTCTGATCTTGATCTATACTATCCGCAAAATAGGTCAGTGAGTCGCACTTAGCAGCCTAGGGGTTAATACATCATACGCTGAAAGATGCATAATCAGTCAGTCTTGTGAATGGACAGTCTGGGTACTAAGGTTGCAAGCGATGAATCGCCAGTCCATTCTGAAAATGTTTACGTAATGGCCTCTCCGCGAGGACCATAACCTTTACACAACTCTATACCCTTTGTCCCCACAGCTTCACACGCTTCGCCTCGCGAACATTAAACGACCAATGGCCGGTTACTGTTTTAAACTTACGGCTGTTACGAGTTCCATTTACATCAGTTTTCTCTTAGGTAGAAAAATCTAAATTTTCAAATTCTTTTCAAGCAATGTTTCCTGTTGCGATTTTATTCCTCTCAAGACCAAAATGACCTATTATCTTTACAACACCTGCTACATATACGGAGAGCACTCGTCACAACTCGGCCAATCCCGTAACTACGTATAACTATCAACGAATCACTCGAAATTTGCCAAATGACATGGGCAGCAGACGACTACAAGATGTGTTCACATCACCCAATACACTTGATTCGCACCCGTTTCATTCATGAAGTTGCTGCTAATTACTGACCCTATTTCTTATAATCGTGTTGAAAGCAAACTGCTTCAGTTTTTGCTGGCCAGAGATTTTTATAATACTGTAATTATGACATACTTCAATACTAAACAAATTGTAACCGCCGTTTATTACATAATTTAAAAGTTAGTATGGGATTACTTGAAATTACTTAATGCCTGTTTACCGCTAATTACTATTCCTGCGCTTATCTGGGTCAAAAGTGTGTTTATCTGGGTCAAAAGTAGTTTTTGTAATAAGGTCATCACAGCAGGCATAAGCGTTAAAACACTGTAAGTAAAAGCTGTTCCGAGTTGCAGTTACACCAGTTTGCCCTGAGTGGACGGGTTTCCGAAGTTTTCCATCTCTCTAATCAGTCTAGTTAAAAATGAGAAATTAATGGCTCTGCTAATTCTTGTAATCCAAAATCCTCAGTGTTATGTAAACACTAGCAGTTGCAGGTTATTTTTGTAGTATACATAGCAAACTTGATTGATTTTTGTTGATAATCTTGTACAAACAAAAATAAAAATCAACACTGAAGAGGCCATTTTGTTAAATCGGACCTTGAGAATATTATACTAGTGTATTTGTTTTGCAGTTTTATTTTATGATTTTTTTAAATGAAAATGCTTTATTTAACAGACTAATATCTTTGAGCCACATTTCATTTGTTGTCAGCAAATTCTAAAATTTTAAATTTGGCAAGATTTTAGAAATCTGATTAGCTTCCCTTATACCTTTACCACACAATCCAAACCCTGAAGAAGAAAGCTTTTGAAAACATTGTGGGAAAAGAAGAAAATGCTAGTAACCAGCATTTTCTCCTTTTCCCACAGTGTTTTCTACCTGAGCATTATCATTGAAACAATATTTAATTTGTCATCTGGAAATGCTTTGCATTCAAATATTTTGTCATCGGTCTGGTAAAGAGTTAATCCCTTACCAAACAACAAAGTTGTGTACCTGTTCAAATTGAAAGCATTTGCAGACGACAAACTAAAGGTGACTCAAATGGTGGGATTTGCTCTTGAAAATGGACAAAACATCGAGGGAAATGGAGAAAATGCTGGTTACCAGCACTTTCTCCTTTTCTCCTTTTCCCACAATGTTTTCAAAAGCCTTCCTCCTCAAGGTTGCTAAAACCCAGGATTGTGTGGTATAGGGTTAAACCTCCTTTTCTTAGAACATTCCACGAAGGCAATGGATATTTTCAGTCAGATACAAAAGCGTAGCATCCATAACACAAATACACATATGTCTAACACACACATAGAAAAAATAGAACAGGCATACCATCTTTCATCCCCTTTTCAGACAACCCCACCATCATTTTTAAGCTTAAAACTGTAAACTAGAGATATCTTTTTAAAAAGACAAACAGCGCAAGAGATACTGAAATATGAATATTGAAACTATTTTGTGGCTCAAAACGAAGTAAAATAATGAAAAGTAACCTTACGAGCAATTGCCTCTTTTTAGGCCAGGGAATCCCTCTCAAGGGATTCCCTTGCCTATAGCGATCGTAAGATGACTTTTCCGGACTACTTTCAGACAAAATGTTGAATGGTGTGTCCACTCTATATCGCTGAGTCCGCTAAAACAACTAGTTTCGTAAGTACAGAGATCGCTTATCACACGGCGTGAATGTTTTCCTTTCCTCAAAGCTTTCCGACATCTGCATAGTGCTATGGAATTGCAAGGGTATTACAGCCCTTTCATAACCAACGAGTGTGTTTTAAGGGTTGTCTCCCTGTTGAATACACAACAGACGGTCAATAACTTTTCCAGGTAAAAGTTAAACGTCCACCGAGTAAGTCTGTACACCGTTTAAGTCTGATGTCTATTTTTATCCGATACCGCCTATGGGCGGAGTTTATAGTTACACAAATCTTGTCAGGAACTGTGCATTAAGGCATTGCCGTATTATGACTGACATCAGACTTATTCGGTGTACAGACTTATTCGGTGTACATTTAACCTCTACCACCTTTTCCATCACTGTGATTGGATACTGAAATCCTCTCGTATTATAGACATGATTACAGCCCCTGATATCACTTTCTAGTGTACTAGCGCGAGGGAAAAACCCGAGAACCAGTTTTCTATTTTTAGTTTCCATTGCCACTTGCTAGTTACTGTCCGCGTTTCAAATAAAAATCAAAGGGAACCGCACGCCGCATCTCCTTTGACTGCCTGGTGAAAAGATTGAGATATACGATTTTCCATGGAAATGTCGATAGTTGAATGAGATTATTGGTGTATTAACTGCATTTATTATCAGTTTCTTTTAATCATTTAGAACTGAACTTGATTTTCTCTATATGTTTAGGTAAAAAAAAAAAAATCGATAGAATTAAGAAATATGCAGAAATTAAAAGAAATTATACTCTCTTTTTTCTGTGTGAATCGATTTAAAACATCTCTCTTTTTGTCAGAAGAATAGGCAAACATTATGGAAAAATAAGAATTTTTTGTTCTATCTACATTTTCCGATAATCAACCATGTTATCTGCTTATATTCTTTTTTTTTGTGACGACTGTTGATTGATTAGAAATCATGAAAGTGTTGTGCAATCCTTGGACATTTTTTAACTTTCAAACAAAATAATTTGAAAATAAAAGGTGTGTTTAAAAAATTAGGTTTTAATTTATCAGTTATTCATCACATTTACATACCTAGAGTTTCATTCACATAACTGGTAGTTTCCGAAACATTGTTTGAAAAGGAGAAATGAAAGTTTAAGAATATTTATTTTGAAATACATCCCAAATGTGCAAATTCATTTTAAGCGCCAGAAGCCGTCGTTGGAATCCCTCTCTCTTTAATGGGACGAGAAGGGCTAGTGGACGTCTTTGTATGATATAGTCAAAAGAATAGATTTAGATCGACAGTTTGAGAACAAAACTGCGATGTATTGACATCACCCTGCCCTGCGTTCGCGATATTAAGCGTTGGTATTCGCGTCGTGCCCAATTTTAAATTGTGTCTTATCTTTCTTATCATTGACGATATTTATTTGAAACTTGGAATATATGTGCGTTATCATAAAGATCAACCTTAACCAATAAGGCAAATAACTCGAAAATAAATTTGCTTGATTTAAGCCCCTTTTCGACTTAGAAATTTTTAAAGCCATTATCATGCACCCTATAGCCGAGCGTTGGTATCCACTACTTTGCTTCGGTTTAATTATAGAATCTGACTTCTGAGCACTGCTTTTTTTTTTTTCTTTTTTTTTTCATTAATTTAATTTTTCTTGTTGATTATTGTACTATTCCATATTATGCGTGACAGTACCCCTTTACCAATGAATTCTTTTGGCATAATTGAATTGGCCTGACTGTCTGTATGGTAGTGATAATTAGAAAATGAGGTCTCGTGTGAGTTCGTATCCTTCGTTCTTTAGAGATTACAGATCACTAGATTTCCTGGCCTTCAGTACTATCAGTACTTTGATTTTATCAGTGTTTTTCATTTTGTTAAAAAAGCAGTATTGGGTTACAGGGTAACTCTTATTCCTGAAAATATTAAATCTCCAAATAGCACAAGAAAAGAATCATTCTCTACTACATAAGTCTGAGATGGTATTCGTAAATCAATGCCCCCGGACATTGATTAACGGTGGCAACACTACGTCATGTTACTAGTGATTTCATATATGTGTGAGCTAAAATGCCAACAATTGCCTGCCAAATAAACATGTGCACTTTTTTACCAATCGCAAAGTACCATCTATTTATTCTTTACCAGTTCCAAGAAGTATGTCAAAAGCCAGTGCAGTCAGCTACATGGGGGGAAAAAAAATCAAAGCACTAATAGTCCTGAGAGTCGCCTGGAGGGTAATGGGTTAGAAGTATTCACCTTTTTTTGTTCAAATCTATTATAAGCATTCAAGATACAAAATAATTTAACCATAACACAGTGTACTATATGCAAGCATATTTCTAAGTTGTCATCCTAAAATTACGGATATGAATATTAAAATTTACGTGAAAAAAAAAAGGTGAGAATTAAAATTTAGACACCAGGAACAGGTTTAAAAAGTTCAAAGTCTCTTATCTCGTCTTACTTCATTAAAAAAATGGTTTTCAAATGGTACAATCAATATAAAACAAGTCATTTTGTTGAAATGATATCCACTGCCCCCAAAAAACTTTTTTTTTTTAACAGAGACAAAAATAAGAGGTATTGTGTTTTGCATGTAACTGGCCTTTTTTGTTATTGGTGAAAATATACATTAAGCCCCCTTTTTCCATGACACGGCATCTCATTAAATAAAAACAAATACTGATTGTCTGTGGCTTATGATAAACAATATAAATATGAAGTTTCATGAAATTTTGTCCTGTAGTTAAAGACATATTGGTCCATAATGGAAATATACATCAAGCCCCCTTTTTCCATGACATCACATTAAAAATATAAAACAAAACAATTAGACTGGAAGACATCAAGCCTCCTTTTTCCATGACAAGGCATTACATAAAAAAAAGTGTATCAGCAGACTATAATGAGGAACACATGTATGAAGTTTCATTAACTTTAATCAACGATTTTAGAATATATCTCTCTGGGTGGACAGAAGATCGGATGGATGAACGGACAGACATACAGACAACATGAAAACTATATCTACCCCCCACCATGAAATTCGGTGGGGCATAATAATTTTCGAATTTCCATCAATATTTACAGTTCCTCGCTAGCCTAATGATGCCTGTAAAAAATGTGGACAAAAATTAGGCTTCTAGGCTGATAAAACTATTTTTCATGCACAGAATCTGGGTGACTTAACTTATATGTATATCTTAATTCTTACACATATTGCTAAAACAAACATTGAAAATAATTTCAGTAGAATAGGGCATACATTTTCTTTCCAGATTTAGAACAAGCTATTTTTGTATGACACAAATTTTCTAAATTTGGACCATGTGGTTATATATCAGTTAATTTAAATAATTGTCGTTTCCAAATACTGAATGCTAGATATGAAATTTGGGTATAATTGCTTATACAGTTTCAGAGGCGTTGATTTAGAAATGCTACCACTCAGTTCTAAAGCTTCTGTGAAGTTTATAGAAAAAGAGCAGAACCACTCGAACAATTTCACAAGAGGACCATTTAGGCAACATTAGTTTGGAACTCAATTGAACTTTGTCTTCTAGTATAGGATCTAGTGGCATACTTTTAAACCAAAAATACCCTTTTGCAACTCACTCATATCTAATCTAAGCACTCTGACAAAATTCTGTAAGAAAATTGGACTGAACATAAATGGATTCTACAGCACTAGATCTATTATGGTTTCGTCTGATTTGACCTAGTTACAATCTTTTTCTTTTAACCCCCGGTGACCTACAATCAGTTTTGTCAAAAATATTATTGAGACAAACTGTGGGCAATTTCACAATCATTGGACTGAAATGTAGCCTCTGGAGCACACACAAATATTTGACTCAGTAATCTACCTGTCCTTTGGAAATAATTTGTTTTTGTTGTTGTACGGGTTCAAGTTTTATCCACAGTGAACTCTAAGAATGTGACTGCTACAGCTCAAGAAAAACAATATAACCCAATAGCATGATCATCAGCCCTTTAACTTTACGTTTTATAACGTGCCAGGAATTAGTACTGCTTCCGCACCAATTGAAAATTGTAGAGATTTATATGTATATTGCATTGATGTAATCAAATGTTTGCGATTCGCTCTATTACCCTTTACAACAACCCTTTACAAGATTACAAACACTCCAATAAAGAACTTGTAGTTGAAGTGGGTTAACATTGATCTGTTCTATTATATTTGAAATATAGTGGTGAAAAAAATCAAGTTCTCAGATTGCTGGTTGTTAGAACTGCGTAACTAGTTTCAAGTCGAAATCCCGTGTAAATTCAGATTTTGGCAGTTATGAAAGCACCTTGCATTCTGGCACCCTAACTAATAAATTGCTGTTTCATAAATACTAGATCTAGATTAATCGCACATTGAAAAAAAAAAAACAGCAGACTTTGACAAATTCACCTCTTTAAAAATGAAAAACAATTAATTAAACACAGTAAACTTTAAAACACCTCTGCAGCATGGATCAGGAAGCGCTAGGTCGGTGTATGCTGAAAATAAAGGCCGGTTCAGCGACTGATTCATACATATGTAAATTTATACAGAATTCTTTGGTGCAAATGACGTTATACGTCACATGATTATAAGATCTGTAATTTGTCGCACAGCTACATTCCAGAAAGCACCTGCTAAGCAATGACTCGGTACAGCCTAGAACCGTGCGCATTACATATGCTATATACCATCTCTGCTTGTGCACCTAGAATATGGATGTGCCAAGTATTTTAAGTCTAAAATAAAAACCTCTTAAGAAGCAACGTGTAAGTTATAAATTTGTTAAAAAAAATTAGCCTATTGTTGGGAAAAATCTCCATTGAAAGCTTCCATGTTAACTCGGTATCACCTTTCTCTTTCCGACCATAGGTTGAGTGTTGAATTGATTTAGAGTGTACTTCTAATGGGTAATTATCAAACCATTTTCACTTGATGCATACATAATGCACTATTTTCAGTGTAAGCGATAGCCTATGTGTACCCTTGTGGACGAAATGATTGTTTCAAAGGTTTGAACAATTAAATAGCTCAGTCTTTATAGACATATCCAATATCATAAAGGCAAAATTGTAGGTTATTTACAACAGAAAAAACTGGGTTATTTACCAAATAAGTAGAAAACTATGTTTTATGTCGTGAACCAGAACTTGGGACAGGAAGCAGTATGCTTGCGTCATCCCATAGATCAGGATGATAACAATGAGAGCCTGGTTACATGGCAACCAGGCACCTCAAAAATGAAATTTCCAACCTTTAGTACAAAGCCAATAATGCTACTTCATCCTACCCATAGTTTTTTTTCTTATGGTAAATCTCACTGTATCCGACAGCGTAAATCAAGATCAATCTACACTTTCTATGCTGCAGTCTGATCTCAATTTATACTGTCCACAAAAGAGCACTGTGTTGCTCTCAGCAGCTTAACCCTTTACCACACAATCCTGATAGAAGGGACTTTTGAAATCATTGTGGGAAAAGGAGAAAATGCTGGTAACCAGCATTTTCTCATTTTCCCACAAGGTTTTCTACACTTTCACAGACAAAAGCCATCATTTTAACTGAATGTAAAATATTGTCAGTGAATGCTTTCCATTTGGACAAGTCTAAAATATTGTCATTTGGTAAAGAGTTTAGGGTGAAATAGCACTCTCTATTCCAAGTGTGTAATGCCTCTGAGCCCCTGGTTACGCCACTGAGACAGACCAGAAAATAAGACATCTTTATGTGTCAGAATATCTTAAATGTTACTCCACGGTGTAAATCAAAGATACGACAGCATGTTCTGATGTTGATCTCAATGGTCAATACCCACAGTTATCCTGTTGCTTGTAATGATTTTAACCCGATCAAAGGGTGCCATATATTTAAGCCATGATCTGTGAAAAGGGAGCCTAATGGACCTCTGTGATGCATGATACTAAGTAACAGGGGTGTGGAAATCTAAAAAATTACTACTTGTCCGTGGACAAGTAAATTACAAAAATCTACTTGTCCGCCAGAGTGGCTCACTTGTCCAAAACAAAACAATTTTAAAAGGTACACATAAAGTGACATGTCCGCAACATGGGGATACTCTCGAGAAACTTAAAAATTATTGTTACGATCGTCTGCATTCAACTACAGGAATTCTTTCAAGCATGCTAAAAAAAAAAGTTCTTGTCATATTTCTTGTCATGGTCCATTTTATGTTTGGAGCCTCCAAATGGTTCGGAGTCTCAGACTTCCCACTTCCGTTTGCATTGCAGATTTGATAAAAAAAATTCTCCGATTTTACGCACCAATTGATCGCTGAATCGAAAACTTTTGGATGTTGAGACAGCTTCCGGCAGAGGTGTTAAATCACGGCCCATTTCGCACCGAAGCTGTTTAAAATCAGATTAAAGGCTAAAATTTTCACGTGTGTGACATTGTCATCAAAGATCTCTGAATCGTTATTAAAATGATACTAATAAAATTATTTTAATCCATAACACATTTTCAAAAAAAAAAAATTGACTTACAAACACAGCCGCATACTTTACCGATCTTGTCATATGCGGTGAAAGCGGAGGTAGACCAAATGTGTATTTTGGGTTTCCGGAAATCAGGGATCATCTCAAGACACTGTTTATCATTCGAAATGTCATTTTGTACAAAGTGAGAGCATAATATATTTCACTAGATATGCATGTACCACAGATTTTTGTTTCAAAATTTTTCTCATATTTTCTACTTGTCCGTGGGCAACTAGACTGAAAAAAATCACTTGTCCGACGCTGAATTTTCCTGAGTCGGGCTTAGTATTTCCACACCCCTGCTATCACATAATTGTAAGTCCACAACAGTCATTTTGTCTAACAGTTGACTGAATCATGGGGTAGAATGGTCCTTTGACACAGAAAATTGACCAATACCACTTTGAGCAAACTGTGCAGGCTGACATGGATCGATACTTTTTGCAGATGCATTAAGCCCTGTTTTCACAAAGCATGACTCATTCGTTTTGTCATTTGTCAGTCACATGACTAAAGAAATCCACACCTGTCAACTTCGACTACTTTTAAATGAGTATTGAATGAAAGTTTTGACAGCAAGAATTGTCACTGAATATTAAATATGTGGCCATTCTACTTTTTTTCGAGAAGTTTGCAATGGTTGTTTAAAAACTGTAAGTACCGTTTTTCTGAGAAAATCATAATGAAATGGATATTACAGTCCTTTAGGTAGCGCATTATCATGTCTACAGTGAAAAATTGGAAGAGATTTTCATAATTTTGGATCAAAATGACCGGTCCCGTAGCCTGCTAACATCATTTCCGTAACCAAGCGTATGATACAGCTCTGTTGCACCCAGAAAGAAATGAATGGGAACTGAAGATTTAATATTTACAATTACTTCATATCATGAGGAGTTATTTATAACTACTTTACACTAGTGGCAAGCATTTTATGAAGTAATTTCATGTCAAGTCAACTCCGTAATTGAGCGATCATCTCTGTTATGCTACTTGACATTTCGGTAATGATCATTACGGAAATGAAAGTCATTGATTACCCCCTCTTTAGCCTCCAAGGATCAAACTTTCAAAATGATTTCTTTGCAACTGGGAAGCTGTTGGTTTATTTATTCATAATACGCTTTTAGACTTTACACTACCAGTGAATTATCCATGCTACATTGCATCAGGACATCATGCTATCATCTCTGTTACGCTACTGGACGTTTCGGAAATTATCATTTATGGGCGTGACATTATTTGATTTCCCTTCCTCTCTAGTCTCCGAGGAATAAATTTTTGAGCTGATTTCTTTTTACATGCCAAGCTGTATGTCTGTCTATTCATAATTTGGGAAAAAATACCCATGTCATTGCTTCATGAACTCGGTATTAAACATAATGATCTAAAAAGAGTGTATGCTTTAAAACTTTACTTTTATTAGTAAATTTTCCATGCGACATCATGTCAGAACATCAAAGCATTGCTGTCATTTCCGAAGTTTCCGTGTTCTAAATGTTTTGTGATGTCACTCCCGCTATTTTTATCAAGGGAAGTAAAAAATTTGTGCGTGGAAATGATTATAAAGATCGGGCCAGTTTTTGAGATATTTTTTCTTATATTTTAGTTAACTGTACACAATGATTAATGGTTTAACATGTAACTGTGACAAGTGTTAATGTTAAAAGACATTTAAAAGATCATATCTACATTTTAACTAATGAAATGACAATGGTTACGTATTTCACTCGGCATCGGGACAAGAACCTCGACATATATCCCTCGTGTATTCGGCTTTTGAGCAGTATCATGCATAGTTTATTATTTATTTATTGTTCAACAATCATTTTATGGTAGTAGAAGCAACTTCTGTTAATTAATATATATATGTTTTGATCACAAATATGATATATGTGACTGTTTCTCAAAGGGGACACAAGTTTCCAACAAACAAGAGGGCCATGATGGCCCTGTATCGCTCCACTGGCTTATAAATATAAACCATCAATACTAAACATTTCAATTCTGAGCCAAATGGTTTCAAAATGAAGACTTACAAAGTTTTCTCTGTAAAAGCCCATGTGAAAGTTGAGACCCGCAGGGCAAAGCCATTTTTGATCCCAGAGCTATAATTACTTGGCCCCTGGTAGAGGTCCCCAAGATAAAGCCACATGCCAAAATAATACAAGTCTGTGCTGTATGGTTATAAATAAGGTGATTTTCAAGTTTTGTCCATATGAAGCCTCTGTAAAACATAAGACCCCTGATGCAAGGCTAATTTCAAAAAAAAAAAAATCAAAACAGGAAGATTTCTTAAGTTGTCACCATGTAAGCCCATGTAAAACTTGTGACCCCTGCGGCAGGGCCAATTTTGACCCCAGGGCTAAAATTTTGGCCAGCTTGGTAGAGGCCCACCAGATATAGCTACATGCAAAATTTGGTAGCTCTAGGCCTTATAGCTAGGTACAGGAAGATTTTTAAAGTTTTCTCTATATAAGCCTATGTAAAACTTGTGACCCCTGGGGCAGAGCCAATTTTGACCCCAGGACTATAATTTGAAGAAACTTGATAGAGGTCTACTACATAAAGCTACATGCCAAATTTGGTAGCCCTATGCCTTATGGTTTCAGACAAGAAGATTTTTAAAGATTTCCAATATTTTTCAGTTTTGTTGCCATGTCAACCAGAGTTTTGAAGGAATCAAATTCTTTCAAGAAATTCTGAAGAGGACCATGGCAGGATCATTTCTGTGAAGTTTCATGAAAATTGGATGGGTAGTTTCAGAGAAGAAGATGTTTGAAATAAAAGTTAACGCACGCACGGACAGACAGATGCACGGACAGACGGACGGACGCACGCACGACGGACACCGGGCCATGACATAAGCCTGCTGGCCTTCGGCCAGTGGAGCTAAAAATGGAATTGGCCATGTGTAAATAGTTTCAGTATGTAGACCCCATTGTTTTCATTTTCCTAAATGTTAAAACACAAACACAAAAAAACCAGAGAAATATTTGAATTCTTTCAACACATTTTCCATGTGTAAAGTCATGTTTATGACATAATCAGACATCATTCATGGTGTCATTATTGCAGCTGCGTATACTGTATAAGCATGCTTTATACAGTTCTTCATCTCTATTAACCCTTACGCTGCTAAGTGCGACTCACTGACCTTTAGCTGACAGTGTAGATCAAGATCAGACTACACAGAACGCGGTCTGATCTTGGATCTACACTCTCTGATCAAGAGATCTTTTCCCTGCCAAAATACCATTGAAATAGCGAAATCTTGGTTATTACTATTGGCTTGAAAGTTCCATTTCACTTGTTTAGCAAGATAAGGGTTAATAATCAAAAAGATGTTCATATGTGTGTTTCTTCAAGTCAAATATACAATTCGGCATAATGTGGATTATCAGTGAGAAACAGGATAAATAGAATAGATGGTTGGTGCCATGGATTGGGAAAGTTTATCATGCTTGGCTCCAGAATTTTATTCCATTTGCCTTTGGCTCACAGGATGAGATTTCTGTCTTGCCTGATAAGCTCTCTCAGTCCAAGACACCAACCATCTATTCTCTATCTACATCCATGCTCAGCATTCTATGGCTTAATGTTTAATTACCATATGACAACACTTTTAGACTTGTAAATATCGAGGGCATATGCAGAAAACAAATGTGGCAAAAAATATGAGATTTGTTTTTGAAAATTGCAGAAAACATTGTGCTGGTCTCCGGAATTTTCTCCTTTTCCCACAATATTTTCATAAGTCTTAGTAAAAACAATAAAACTCAGAATTGTGTGGGTATGGGTTAAATATCAAATGTAACATTGCTTTTACTCTATAGATCTACCACATGGCCAAATTTTATACTTGTCCAAATTGCAAGCATTAATTTTGCAGACATCAAAAGAAAAGACACAATGTCATTAAAAACTGAATTTCATTTTCGGAAGGTTTGAGAAGTTACAGTGTGGGGAAAGGAGAAAATGCTTGTTCCTCCTATTCTCTCCTTTTCCTGCAATGTTTTGAGAAGCCTTCTTCTTCAGGGTCATTAAAAGTTGGGACTGTGTGGTAGAGAGTAAAAGATTATCACTGATTGGTCTGGAAAAAGAATAGATTGATAACTCTTCACTAGATGACAAAATTTGGGCTTTCCAAACTCAAACCATCTGCAAACCACGAATCAATGTACCTAACATAGTGGGCATTGTCTTTGACAGGGTAGAAAACATTGTGGGAAAAGGAGAAAATGATGGTTACCAGAACTTTTTCCTTTTTCTACAGTGTTTTCAAAAGCAGTCTTCCCAAAGGTTGTCAAAATTTGGTATTGTATTGTAACTGATTAAACGCAATGAAAATAACTTTTTCAGACAGGAAAACAGACAGTTTTAATCATTGCAATTTTATAGCTTTATTACTTGACTGAAGAGTAGAGAGTGGTGATTAAACCTTTACCACACAATATTCGAGTTTCAATGACCCTGAGGGAAGAGGTTTTGAAAAGATTGTGAGAAAAGGAAAAAATGCTGGTACACAGCATTTTCTCCTTTTCCCACAATGTTTTCTAACCTATCAGAGAAAGTTGAACCATCTGAGACACATTTCATGTGTTGTCTGCAAATGCTTTCAGTTTAGTCTAAAATTTCTTTCTTTGGTAAAGAGTTTATACATGTATTTATGGTGCTTGGCTACTTATTATAATTCTGTCTACTGTATGTTGCGCATGTGTGCCTCTCGTATTATAAATAGAGAGCACAGATCTATTGTGGTCATAATAGACCAGCCCACATAGCTCAAATGGTAGAGCGAATGACTTTTAATCTTTAAGTCTTGGGTCACTTGAGGTGTGGGTTCAAGCCCCATGACGAAAATTACTAAGGTCTCCTGTGAAGGTGCTATACTCCAAGGACATTAAAGAACCAAACGTAACTTACAATGGGTTTCGTCCTGTATCTTGCACTATCCCCCTTAACAAAAAAAACAGCCTTCAGGGGGTGTTACCCATATGGGCAACCGTTGGCGACGAGAAATAGAGGCAAGTTCAATCAATTCTAGTCATTTGACGGCTAGACTACGTACTGTTTACAGTTGCTGTATAACCCGCCAGGATCTGCAACATTTCATTGAAAACCATGTTCATCGAAAAGTATCCCTGGCCTTGACCCTTACCCTAACCAGGACAAACTGTGGCTCAAATCTCCTCCCCGACAGAGCTTTTCATGAAATAAATCTAGGAATTTAGCAATCAGTATTATAAAACATACATGGATATCAACGAAACACCCTTTCGACAAAATGTTTTTCACCGAAACAGGCCACCTATCCGTTTTCATGTATGAGGAAACTGTATAAGTACTGTATAATTTATAAATATAATTGATGTGAGATACTATGTTCATGTTAACCTGCTGGTAACCAGCATTTTCTTCTTTTTCCCACAATTTTTTCTCACATTTGACAGCCAAATTGTATGTTAAGAGTGACATTTAATGTCTGCAAATTGTTTTTAATTTTTGTAGTGTTTTAAAGAGTTAAACCCTCTTTTCACAGGGCATGGCTGTTATATTTGTTGTACATTTCAGGTGTGTGCACCTATGTACTATACAACAGCTCAGAGTTGTATCACAGACTTTGCTAAATACACTACCCTCATCACTGCTCTTATATTTGTTGTTCATTTCAGGTGTGTGCACCTATGTACTATACAACAGCTCTGATAGTTGTGTCACAGACTTTGCTAAATACACTGCAGTCATCACTGCTCTTATATTTGTTGTACATTTCAGGTGTGTGCACTAAATACTACACAACAGCTCTGATAGTTGTATCACAGACTTTGCTAAATACACTGCCGTCATCACTGCTCTTATATTTGTTGTACATTTCAGGTGTGTGCACCTATGTACTATACAACAGCTCTGACAGTTGTGTGTCAGACTTTGCTAAATACACTGCCGTCATCACTGCTCTTATATTTGTTGTACATTTCAGGTGTGTGCACTAAATACTATACAACAGCTCTGATAGTTGTGTCACAGACTTTGCTAAATACACTGCCGTCATCACTGCTCTTATATTTGTTGTACATTTCAGGTGTGTGCACCTATGTACTATCCAACAGCTCTGATAGTTGTGTCACAGACTTTGCTAAATACACTACCCTCATCACTGCTCATATATTTGTTGTACATTTCAGGTGTGTGCACCTATGTACTATCCAACAGCTCTGATAGTTGTATCACAGACTTTGCTGAATACACTGCCATTATCCAGAGCTCTGACTTCACACTGACAGAATCTGTACATGTGATTGGTGACATGGAATGTGTAAGGTTGTCTGTGAACGGTCCTTGTTAAATGACAAATATGAGTGCCAGCCATTCACCTACAATGAGGTAGAAAAGTATGTTTACTTGTTTCTTTTTAATGTTTTCCACTCTATCCAAAATTTTTACAACCCCCAAGGCAAAAGCCATTGGAAAACATTGTGTGAAAAGGAGCATTTTCTCCTTTTCTCAAAAATGTTTTCTACCACTTCAAAGACATATATAATCTTTTCTGCTACATTAAATTTGACATCTGCAAATACTTTTAGTTTCTATTTGGACAAGTCTATAATGTTGTCATGTAGTAGAGATTTAACCCTCTACCTTAAGACAAATTTGTAGACTCCACCATACTCAAAGCAACTGCAGACAACAAATCAACCCTGCCAAATAAATGGATTCAACAATTCTCAAGGTTCTAAAAGAATATTCTCGTTGCTTTTGAAGTTCATTTTGATTAAAGATTAGTGTCAGAAAGTGGATTGTGTAGATGCACATTTTGTGCAGTCTGATCTTGATCTATGCAATCCGCAAAAGATGTCCTAGGCGACATTGGCAGTGAAAAAGTTAAAGTGCTGAATAAACCTGTTGGGCATTTTAATTCTAGAATAAGACGAAGATAATTGTAATTTCATTGTTGCCATTTGTCTGTGCTGTTTCAGCAAAGTAACCAGTGTAGATCAAAGATCTTGATCTTGTCGCCTGGCAAAGGGTTAAGGGTTAAACTTGACTCAAATGCAGGGAATTTCTTAGAAGGACAGAAAACCTTGTGAGAAAAGAAGAAAATGCTGGTTACCAGATTTTTCTCCTTTCCCCACAATGTTTTCAGAAGCTTTCTTTTCAGGTTAGTTAAACCTTGGGATTGTGTGGTAAAGGCTTAACTCTATCCAAACAACAAGTTTTAGATTCTCTAAACTTCAAACCAGTGGCAGACAACAAATTTGAAATCGGAACAAATGAGCTGACGTTCGCTGATAGGAGTAGTGAGGAAATACCCGCACGAGAACACTTTTTGGCTTCCACGTCCCAGCTAACACTTTGAAAAGGTTCAAAGGCTTCCAGGTCCCGGCTAACACTTTGAAAAGGTTCAAAGGCTTCCAGGTCCCGGCTAACACTTTGAAAAGGTTCAAAGGCTTCCACGTCCTGGCTAACACTTTGAAAAGGTTCAAAGGCTTCCACATCCCGGCTAACACTTTGAAAAGGTTAAAAGCTTCCACATCCCGGCTAACACTTTGAAAAGGTTAAAGGCTTCCACATCCCAACTAACGTCTCGAAAAGGTTAAAAGGCTTCCACATCCCAACTAACGTCTCGAAAAGGTTAAAAGGCTTCCACATCCCAACTAACATCTCGAAAAGGTTCAAAGGCTTCCAAGTCCCGGCTAGCACTTTGAAAGGTTCAAAGGCTTCCACATCCCGGCTAACACTTTGAAAGGTTCAAAGGCTTCCACGTCCTGGCTAACACTTTGAAAAGGTTAAAGGCTTCCACATCCCGGCTAACACTTTGAAAGGTTCAAAGGCTTCCGCGTCCCGGCTAACACTTTGAAAGGTTCAAAGGCTTCCACATCCCGGCTAACACTTTGAAAGGTTAAAAGGCTTCCACATCCCGGCTAACACTTTGAAAGGTTAAAAGGCTTCCACATCCCGGCAAACGTTTTGAAAGGTTAAAAGGCTTCCACATCCCGGCTAACGTTTTGAAAGGTTAAAAGGCTTCCACATCCCGTCGCGCGAAAAAAAAAATTTAGCTTAAGTAATTATTTATATAAGTAAAATGAGCAACGCATTTTTAATTTCGGATGAATTTAGGGTCAGACTCGAAAAAGTTATTCTTGAAAAATATTCTTTTTTACCTTTGTATGATGAGGAATATAGTAGGATAGATTTTTTAAATTTTGAATGGGTAGGCGGAACGGGTGAAGAAGTTTTTAATACTTTAACAAGAATGAAACCTTTTTTATATTATTTGTGTAGTAATAAAAGAACTGAAAATCTTTTTCATTTTGATATTTGTCTTCGGACGATATTGGATGATACAAGTTCTGTGATAGTTGATTTGGCTTCAGATTTTTCCTTAGAATTATATGATATCCTAATTCCCTGTTTTGAAGGAGGATATATAAAATCCGATCACATTATTTGGCAAAAGCCTTATTGATTTTTTTTTAAAATTCGTCCGGGAGATTTTGTAACTTTCCCAGAATTTTCTAGCGGAAGTTCTAATGCTGAATATGCTAAAAATTTGCGAGAAAAAGATTGTGCCCAAGCGCGTAATGATGCGTTTTTTTTCTTAGAGCAGCAAAATCAAGCTGAAGCCTTTGAGCGTGAGCTTATACAAAGGCTTCTGTCTGAGCCTGACCCTGAGTCTGACCCTGAGCCTGACACTGACCCTGAGCCTCCCCAAGAGTCAATAAATGGGGAGGAAACATTTTACGCGAGAAGATGCGTAATTTGTTTGGATGAAAAACCCAGCATATTGTTTTGCAATTGTGGTCACATACCAATTTGTGCTGGCTGTGACAATTTAAATAGAAATTCTAAAAATTGCCCAGTGTGCAAAAGTCTTAATAGTATAAAAAGAAAATTATAAATATTTAACCTAATTGTAAGGTTAAATATTTTAAAAAACCTTTTTGTTGCCTCGAAGCGAGAAAAATTATTATAATATTATATAACAAGAGGGCCATGATGGCCCTGTATCGCTCCACTGGCTTATAAATATAAACCACGAAGAAAAGTCCTCACTATATAAGCCCTTATAAAACTTTGACCTCATGGCTACAGTCTGACTAAATGGGGAATATTGTATTAGAAGAATAACATGCCAAATGTGGGAGTTCTTGGCCTTATGGCTGGTAACAAGATGGTTTCTGAACTTTTCACTCCATAAACCCATGTAAAACTTGTGATCCCTGGTGCAGGGCCAAACTTGATCCTAGAGCTGTAACTTGGGCCCTCTTTGTAACTGTCCACTAAATAATGCTATAATTATATGCAAAATTTGGTAGCCTAAGCCTTATGGCTATGTACACCAAGATTTAAAAGTTTTCCCTATGTAAGCCTATGTAAATCTTGTGAACCCTCCCCTCCAAGTATGAGGCCAAATTGACCCCAGGACTATACTTTGGACACTTTTGGTAGACTCCAACTAGATCAAGCTAAATGCCAAATTTGGTAGCTCTAGGCCTTATGGTTTCAGACAAGAAGATATTTAAAGTTTTCTCTATATAAGCCTATGTATAAAACTTGTGACCCCTGGGGAAGAGCCAATTTTGACCCCAGGGCTATAATTTCAAGAAACATGATAGAGGTCTACTACATAAAGCTACATGCCAAATTTGGTAGCCCTATGCCTTATGGTTTCAGACAAGAAGATTTTTAAAGTTTTCTCTATATAAGCCTATGTAAAACTTGTGACCCCTGGGGAAGAGCCAATTTTGACCCCAGGGCTATAATTTCAAGAAACATGATAGAGGTCTACAACATAAAGCTACATGCCAAATTTGGTAGCCCTATGCCTTATGGTTTCAGACAAGAAGATTTTTAAAGTTTTCTCTATATAAGCCTATGTAAAACTTGTGACCCCTGGGGCAGAGCCAATTTTGACCCCAGGGCTATAATTTGAAGAAACTTGATAGAGGTCTACTACATGAAGCTACATGCCAAATTTGGTAGCCCTATGCCTTATGGTTTCAGACAAGAAGATTTTTAAAGATTTCCAATATTTTTCAGTTTTGTTGCCATGGCAACCAGAGTTTTTGAAGGAATCAAATTCTTTCAAGAAATTCTGAAGAGGACCATGTCAGGATCATTTCTGTGAAGTTTCGTGAAAATCGGATGGGTAGTTTCAGAGAAGAAGATGTTTGAAATAAAAGTTAACGCACGGACGGACGGACGGACGACCGGACGGACGGACAGACGCACGACGGACACCGGGCCATGACATAAGCCCGCTGGCCTTCGGCCAGTGGAGCTAAAAATGAGCATCCTAAACATTACGGAACCCATTTTAAAAGATACGAGTATCGATGAATACGAATACTACGAGTACGAGCCAATTACGGGCACCAATCTCAACAACTCGGGGGGAGATATTAGGGTACACATTGAAACGCAAGATCTTTTTACGCATCCTCGCGAAAGCTATTTACTTATAGAAGGCCATTTAACGAAGGCTGATGGAACGGCTTACGCGAATGCCGACAACATTTCGCTAACGAACAATGGTCTCATGTATCTTTTTAAAAATATTAAGTATCAACTTTCAGGACAAGAGATCGAATCTATAACGCACCCCGGTCAAGCTAGTACGATGCTCGGGTTGCTAAAATATCCGGATGATTTTTCTAAATCGCAAGGGTTAAATCAATTGTGGTATAAGGATACATTAACCCGAGCAGATGCACAAAATCTAGGTTGGAATATACGAAAATTATACGTTATTAATAATTCCGATCTAAAGGGTACATTTAGCTTTAGAGTTCCATTAAAACATATAGTTGGTTTTTGCGAAGACTACGATAAAGTTTTGTACGGGATGAAACAAGTTCTTACTTTTAAAAGAAACGACGATGATGATGCTATTTTTAGAGCGAACGGCGTCGATGCCGGCAAAATTACTTCGGATAAATTATCTTGGTTTATGCCGCACATAATGCCTGCGGATATGGAGAAGATGGAACTTTATAAACTTATCGAGAAAAAAGAAAAATTTCCAGTCGGGTATAGAATGCTGCAGTGCGACTTTATTACCGTTCCGCAGTCAACATCATTTTCCTGGAGACTTTCCGTTAAATCTTCTCTCGAGGTGCCGCGTTTTATAATTGTCGGTTTTCAAACCGATAAAATCGGCGATCAAGAGCAAAATCCGGCTATATTCGATAACGCGAACGTTAAAAATATTTACGTAATGTTAAATTCTACTAGATATCCGCTAGCGGACTACAATCTTTTGTTCGATAAACAACATTTTAGTAGAGCTTACGGTGACGCGGCTTTATTTAGATCGAAGTTTTTTAACATGGATGAGTTAGTATCTAATCCCAACTTTACCCCTTCGGAGTACAAAAGTCTTTATCCTTTGTTTTTGTTCGATGTTTCTAAGCAGAGTGAAAAGTAAAAATATTCTACTACCGATATTCAAATTAAAACTTTTTTTAACGCTAATGTACCCGCGAGCACGGAGGCATACGCCGTTATTATTAGCGATAGGCTAATAAGTTTTCAGTCCGACGGAAATAAAATGAGCGTCGTAATTTAATTTAAGATTTTTTTTTCCTATATTTAAAAAATGATAACGACGAGTGATTTAAAAAGAATTCTTAGCGAGAATAATATTAATTATTTCTCTTTTTGGGATAAGAAAGTTTTGAATGAGAAAGTAAAAGAACACAGATTAATGCCTACGGAGATACCTAAACCAATAAAAAAAGTGCCCGTACCAGAAAAGATAAGCAATCCTAAGTATGCTAGATTAAAAACTATTAGGAAAGAACCTAGAAAAGTTATTTTAGCGGATGTTGAAACGGGCAAAATACGCGTTTTCCCTTCAATCTTTAAAGCCGGTAAATTTATTGAGCATTGCCCCCAAACAATATTAAACTGGGAAGGAAGAGTTTGGAAAAATAAATATAGTATTAAGATTCTAAAATAGCTTAAAGAAATTTTTCCTATTATAAAAATAAATGTTAAAGGGGGCCAAAAATTTTATAAAATGGCTTAAAGAAATGTTTTCCTATTATAAAAATAAATGTTAAGGGGCCGAGAAAAAAAATAAAATGGCTTAAAGAAATTTTTCCTATTATAAAAATAAATGTTAAGGGGCCGAGAAAAAAAATAAAATGGCTTAAAGAAATGTTTTCCTATTATAAAAATAAATGTTAAGGGGGCCGAGAAAAAAAATAAAATGGCTTAAAGAAATGTTTTCCTATTATAAAAATAACTGTTAAGGGGCCGAGAAAAAAAATAAAATGGCTTAAAGAAATGTTTTCCTATTATAAAAATAAATGGCCAAAAATTTTATATAATAGTTAAGAAATTTTTTTCCTATTATACAAAAATGAGTGCCAATTTTAATAAATTTACGGTAAAAGGGCTGAAAAATCTCGCCAAGAATGAGGGTATGAAAGGATACTCCAAGCTTAGGCGAGCCCATTTAATCGAGCGCCTACAAGGCCCTCCGTTATTAGACATTGGGGGTAATACGAGCGTCGAAAACGACTTCACGAGATCGAGAATGAAAGGTCTCATAAGTGAAGCTAAGAGACTAAAAGTAAAAAATTATTCTAGAATTAGCAAAGCGCAATTGTTTGAGCGCGTTAGAAATCGAGGGCCACCGATATTAAATGAGACCCCAATATTAAATAAGGCCCCGATATTAACCCCTAAACCTTATGTTCCCCCAGTCCGCGTAACCCCACCCGCAGCTCCATCAGTTGCGGAAATATTAAAATGTTTAGAAGACACGAGAGAGCGAGCTATAAGCGTTTTTTCGCCCAAGCTAAAGGATCTTAAAGAAGAAGTAAATAAGATACATATGTGGCAAAACTTAATAGATATCAAGCTCGTATCAACCGCGCTTAATCAGCAAGTGAGAAAATACAGAGGGAAAGGTTTACCAGTTTCAACGGCGGAACAATACCTAGAAATCGCGGAAATTAGCGCGATAAACATTTTATTAAACAATCGCGATAGAAAAATAAGAATTAATATAGAGTGCGCAATGGTAAGATTTAAAGATACTATTGTTGAACATAGTTGTTTCGTTTTTATTCCTATAATCCAATTAATTTAAAAGAAACAAATGTATTTGATTTATACTATATAATGGTTCAAAGGATTTTGAAAAATATTGCCACTTTTCTACATAGGGAAAGCGGCTGGAGTTTTGGGGAGGTAACCCAAATAGAGATAAAAACGGTTGTTTATGACCCTTTAAAAGCCGAGGGGCACTTACCTTTACCCTCATGGTTAGTAAGAAAAGAAGCCATTATTAATATGAATAATAAGGATAATAAATGCTTTTTGTGGTGTATTTTAAGGGCGTTGAATCCCGTAAAAGATAACGCGCATAGAATTGATAAAGTTTTAAAATCTAAAGAAAATAGTTTAAACACGTACGGAATAAAATACCCGGTGTCATTTCGGGATATTGATAACTTCGAAAAACAAAATCCCGAAATAAGTATTAATGTATTCGAATACACTAAAAATAAGAAAATCAACAGAATAAGGGCTATTAACAAATTAGCCGTTCATCACGTAAACCTTCTTTATATCGAAGAGGGTGATAAAAGCCATTACGCGTTAATAAAGAATTTTAGACGCCTAATGCGCGATCAGATAAGCGATAATGGCAACTTAGAATATTGTATGCTCTGTTTAGGGCATTTTGGCAACAAAAAACTCTTGGAAAAGCACATGAGTTATTGCAACGAACACGCTCCAATTACTTTGGAAATGCCGAAAGAGGGTTCAACAATAGTTTTCAAGAATCATGATAGGAAAATAGTAGTACCTTTCGTGGTTTATGCGGATTTTGAATGTATACTAGAGCCTTTAAACACGTGCCAACCAAATCCAAAACAAAGTTATACATTAAAAACTCGTAAGCATAAACCTTGCGGTTTTTGTTACATAATAAAATGTTTTGACGATGCGGTATGCGCCCCTATATTAAGAATATATAGTGGGGAAAATACGGAAGAAAAATTTATTGATTCATTAACCAGGGATATAAAAGACATTTATTATAAATATTATAAAAATCCTGTGGCTATTAAAATAACCGTACAGGAGGAGGCCTGCTTCCAACAAGAACAAAAATGTTGGATTTGCAATGGTCAGTTCACCGAAGGAAATCGTAAGGTGAGGGATCATTGCCATTTCACGGGTAAATATAGGGGAGCCGCGCATAATATATGCAATATTAATGCTAAAGTCCCTAACTTTACGCCGGTATATTTTCATAATTTATCCGGTTATGACGCTCATCTTTTTATTAAAATCCTCGGTAAAACCGACGGAAATATTGACTGTATACCTAATAATGAAGAAAGGTATATCAGTTTCAGCAAACATATCCCCGTAGATAAATATACTGTATTAGCGAAAAATAAGAAACCAATCCTTAAAAATAAACATCATAGTATTAGGTTTCTAGACAGCTTTAAATTCATGGCTGCGAGCCTGGATAGTCTTTCTAGCTATCTAAGTGAAGATCAGTTTAAAATAACTTCTAAATTTTTTACGAAAGAGCAATTGCCGCTCGTTAGGAGGAAAGGAGTTTTCCCCTACGAGTATTTGGATTCGTTGGACAAATTAGAAGAAGAAAAACTACCGACGAAACAAGATTTTTATTCGGATTTGTATAAATCCGATATTAGCAACGCGGATTACGAGCATGCGAAAAAAGTTTGGCGTGTTTTCGATATGAAAACCTTTAGGGATTATTTAGAATTATACAATAAAATAGACGTTTTACTCTTAGCGGACATTTTCGAAAATTTTAGGAGCATTTGCTTAGAAAATTACCAACTAGATCCTAGTTGGTATTATACCTCACCAAGTTTAGCGTACGATTCAATGTACAAGAAAACGGGGGTAAAGCTCGAACTTTTGACGGATCAAGACATGTTGCTAATGATAGAAAGTGGCATCAGAGGCGGTATTAGCATGTGTAGCAAAAGATATTCAGCCGCGAATAATAAATATATGGAAGAACTATATGACCTGAGTAAACCCTCGAGATATTTAATGTATATAGATGCGAATAGCCTTTACCCTTTTGCCATGTCGGAGCCTCTTCCCATTGGCGAGTTTGCGTGGGCGAGCGGAAAAGAAATGGAAGAATGGGAGGAATATTGTAATGCAGAGAGGCGAGGAATGATTCTTGAGGTGGATTTAGATTACCCTCAAGAATTACACGATAAGCACAATGATTATCCCCTCGCTCCGGAACATCTGGAAATTAAAACGGTAAAAAGGTTAATACCAAATTTTTACGAAAAAAAGAATTATGTTATACACCATAAAACTTTAAAAACTTATTTAAATTTAGGTTTAAAAATAAAAACGATACATAGGGCGATCAAGTTTAAGGAAAGCCCTTTTTTGAAAACATTTATTGACTTAAATGTTAATTTAAGAAAAAGCTCTAAAAATAAATTTGAAGAGGAGTTTTTCAAATTAATGATGAATTCCGTTTTCGGTAAAACGATAGAAAACCTTAGAAATAGGGTAAATATCCAATTAGTCTCCGGCGAAGTTAGCCACAGATTTAAAAAGCTCACAGCAAAACCTAATTATGACCATACGGTCATATTCGATGAAAACTTGGTGGCTGTACACATGAAAAAGACTAGTATAAAATATGACAAACCCATATACTTGGGAATGTCTATTTTAGATATAAGTAAAAATCATATGTACAATACTTACTATAATTATTTTAAAGAAAAATATGGGGAAAAAGTCAGAATGTGTTATACGGACACTGATAGTTTTATTTAGAAATAGAGACTTTTGATCTGTATAAAGGTATTGAGCCGTAAAAGGTTTCGATATTCGATACGAGCAATTATAGTGATAATCATTTTCTAAAATTTCATAAAAATAAAAGAGTTGTAGGCAAGTTCAACGATGAACTTGGGGGAAAAATTATAACGGAGTTCGTGGGGTTAAGCGCGAAAAATTATGCTTTTAGATGTACTGATGGAAAAGAGCATAAAAGATGCAAAGGCATTAAAAGGTGTATCGTGGATTCGGGTATACACTTCAAAAACTATAAAGAGTGCCTATTAAGCGGTGAGGATCAGTATAGAACTATGTCTATTCTGAGAAGCTACAAGCATGAAATTTTCACCGAAGAAATTAATAAGAAAGCTCTATCTTCTTTAGATGCAAAAAGATGCGTGTTAGATGATAAAATAAATACGTTGGCCTTAGGGCATTATAAAACGAAAAATTCATAATTTTTTAATGCCGGATCCGGTATTTAATTTTTTAATTAATTCTTCTATAGCGATTGCGTTACCACTCCCTTCTATTAACGCGTTAATATCTCGCGTTTCGGGTAAAGCAGAATATTTTTCTAAAATTTTCTTGGATTTCGGAGTTAAAGCCTTTTTAACTAATCTCGTCCCAGCATCTACTACCGCACTCTTTCCAGCCTCTAAAGCTTTTTTCACTCCTTCCTTAGCTACACTTTTTCCTACATCGAGGGCGGAAGAAGCGATTTGTTTAGCCGCGCTACTAGTAAAAAGTCTCATAAAAAAGTTAGCTAAACTGTCAAAAATTCCGGAACCGCCGTAAGCGAACTTTTTTTTAAATCCTCTGTTTTTAAACATTATCATCTTTTTTTATAATATAGACATTAATTTTTTGTAGCTTTTTTCATCTAAGTAACCTTGCCTTTTTAATTCGTCGCACACGCTAACGATCTCGTTTCTCACGCCCGTGTTGCCTGCCGCTTTACTCGCTATAAGTAAGTCTAGTCGTTGCAGTAACGCGTTAGGATTGCACGGGATAACGATACCTTCCCCAAATTTTATATCAGACCAAATATGCTTAAGTAATTTATTCCATTTTGTTCCTCTATTAGAATTAGCGCGATTAGTAGCCGGATCATAATTACGATAAAGAGTGTTGGTTTTTATCATTAAATCCTTATAATTATCGTAATCACTGTCCGTATAAACGTTTTTATCCGGGTCTTTAGAAGTAACTAACTCCCAGAGGCCCGGTGTTCCTTCATATTCCGAATTACCAACCACAATATCATTATCAACAATTATCGCTAATTTATTACCGATATAAAATTTATCCTTTTTAGTATGTAACCCGTACGTTTTATCAACATCGGCTTTATTAGCGAATCTCGTTAAATACTTATATGCTATTGGTCCGATAGTTTGTTTTTCATCGCCTTCTCCGATAGTCATTTCTCCTTCTTCGGAGGTACTAATTTTCATTGTTGGGTAACTCGGTAATTCGTTAGTTTTTCGTAATCCTTCTATTCCCTCTTTAATAGGTATAAGACCCTCAGTAATTTTCCTCGTTGTAGCTTTTTGCGTTTCTGTAATAGGTTTAAAAAACTTCGTAAGATCAGATTGTAATTCTATTTCGCCCATTCTTTCTGCTACCTGGTTATTCCGAATATTCTTCTTTGTTTCAAGATACTCTTTTACGATCAAGTCTCTTTTAGCCGGATCATCGATTTTTAGAAAAGACATTTTTTTTTATTAGGATTATTTTTTTGAACAAAGTTTTGAACGGAGTTTTGAACAGAGTTTTTTAATCTGTTTCGTAACTAAAACTGCACGAAAACTTAATTTTTGGTTTCTTAATATTGCAGCACCTTACCACCTTGTTTTTCAACCAACTTCCGAAAGGACTCACGTTGTTCTCTTCTCCCTCTTTCTATTAACGATTCTTCCGTTTCGCTCGGTATCTTTTTCTTAAATTTCGATCTTATTTCTTCCTTCATCTTTTTATATTTCTCTAATTCGTCCGTAATCAGTAGAAATTCTTCGTGAGAGACTTTTTTATCCTTTAAAGCTTTCGAGACGTGGGAATATATAGTATTTAATTTAGTACCAGCGATGGTTTTAATTTTTTCGTGTTTTTCCGCTTTGGACGTAGTATTTTTAGAGACGTATTTCCCTACTACGCTTAAAAAACCGCAAAAACCGGCGACACTTTCTAATGCTATAACCGCCTGCTAACAAACCTATACCGCCTAACCCGCCAACTGTAGTAGTTACGACTAAAACGGTATCTATATTATCTACTATTCTCGCGGCCCTAAAGTATTTCTTACTTAAAGAATCTCTTTTCGTTACCTCGGCTTCTAAAAAGTTTTGTATCTCGTTAATTCTATACAAACAATAATCCGGCCCCTCATCATCCGGAGGAGCCGTGGGTAATACGGGATATTTACTAGTCATTTCCATTTTTTATTAGCGTAATATTTTTTTTTAAAAACGGTAATAAACGCGACATAAAAGCTCGTTTTCTTTTATTTTTACAGCATCGTTCGAATTGTTAGTAATAGTAATTAAAATATCCTCTGCATCTTCGAGGCTAATCTCATTTTGTAAACTACATTTTTTAAATCTAAAAGAATATGCTAATGAGGTTAAAACTACGCCTTTGGTCATCATAAAACCTAAACCTAATTGCATCGGAAATACTTGCCCCGGAGTTAATATAATTTCTTTTTGACAAAATATTCTCCAAGTTAAAGGATTTACTTTTGTCGGGGGATGTTTTAAATTAGGAGTTGGCCTCCAATGAACCGTTTTTGTTCACGAAATTCTAGGTTTTATGCTAAATTTGTGCATCTTTTTTAATTATAATTTATAATATTGCGCCCAAAATGGGAATATTAGCGAAAGGGCTATTTGGTCCTAAAAGAAGTCCGCTTCCATCGTAAAACTTTCCGCCCTGTTTTAAATATAAACCGTCACCAACAGTCCCTAATCCTTTACCTTCATAGGGGCTTAAATAAAGACCTTTTCCATCAGTTTCTACGCGACAAATGTGGCCACCCTTTTCAAGGAAAAGACCCGAACCCAACGCTTTTTGTACGCCCGACGACGCTAATCCCGAAAGAGCGCCTTGAGCTAATGTGGGTAAAACGGAACTAGCTAACATCGGCAAAACTCTCGCGGCTAATCCGGCTAGCATTCCTAGAAAACCGCCTTTTATTTCTTTATTATGTTTAAGCTGCCTAGCGGACAAACTAATTTTTACGCCAGTACCATTTTCAAAGGCATTAGCTATTTTTTTCGCTTGTGACAGGGTAACCGCTAAAACATCATCGCCCCGCAAATCTTCGTGATCTAAAGAAATAGTTATTTTTTCGTTTCCTTTTTTAATAGCGGAAAGGATTTTTTTCTTTTGCCCGTCCGATATATTTACTCTAACATTTACGTAACTTGTCATTTTTTATATATATTTTTATTTTTTCACGTCTCTTTAATATGAAATCTAATCGTTATATTTTCTCCTCTAAGATTTAGTAAAGTTCCATTTTGGTCCGTAATCTTTACCTCCATATCGTGTATTTCATCCAATGTTATCGGTAAATATATTAAATTAACGGGCGATTCAATTATCTTATAACCGGGCGCGACATTCGGGAAAAAAGAGTAAATTGTGTTTTGTGTTGAACCATTAACGTAGCTTCCTGAGATAATATCGATGTTAATGAGCAAGGAATTTATATTGAGAATGTTTACTACGTTCTCCGACTCGTGAAAACCCTCTTCGTATTTCGCGCGAGTAAAACCTAGGACTTTAGAAATGGAGTTTGGATGATTAAAATCTACTTGATAACCGCCTTCGAGGGTAAGAATAGATTTTAACGTATTCGTGTTCGCCGAAATGTTAATAGGATATTCCTCATTAGCTAAATCGAAGTGACCTTTTTTCCTCATTTCCTGGTGAATGGTATCGTTAATGTCTATAACGTCGTAACTTCCTTCCGGTATTTCTATTTTAAACCAAGAAACGCCGTTATCGTTGGAATAAATAAACGTGTTGTTCGTTACATCAATGTTTGGAAAAGAGTAGTATGTTTCGAGGTTTACCAAAGCTACTTCGTATTTTCTATCCTTTTCCAGTTGAATCGGTGGATTAAACCTACTTCTAAAGCGCGTTTTGTTGTCGCTTACTATAATTTGAGCGGACATTTTTTGTCGCGTATTTTCGACTATCTGTTTTAAAAGTTATCAAAACCGTCTCTACTTTCCATTATTTTTCTCGCTCGATAAATCGATAATGACAAAACCATGCGGCTTTTCCCATACCTTTTTACAAAATTTTCTAAACTCTTCTTTCGGCATATCTTCACCGACATGATCTCCGTAAATATGATTAATGTTCTTGAGGTCTTGCTTAAAAAGACAGATAAAATTCGCGTTTTCCCTAATAGTTTGCCTCGGCAACCTAAAATAGTTTTGCGAGAGATAAAAACAGTCTACATTGCTGTGCCTTCCGCGAATATAGTAACATTCGCATTTATTTTGTTTTTCTAAAAGTAAATCGTCGAAAATCATTAAATTTTTGTTCCCCTCTTCCAACTTTCTCGGATCAGGGACATCCTTGGAGGTTTCGAAGAAACTGCACGTTATATCCGATTTTTTTTATGGGTTTTAATCCATTCCTCGATCAAAACTTCGTGGGAAACGTTAGAATCCTGTATTTCGTCGCGAATGTTAAACAACTTTAAAATCGACTCTTTCGGTAGTTTTTCTTCGAAAGCTTTTTTAAGAATACGATATACGGGCTGAAAAAGACTTTTCCCAAAAACGCATAAATTATTGTAATCGAGCCATTCCGGTCTTAGCAAAAGGTTCAGTAAAAGCGTTGTCTTACCACATCCCGATTTACCGATAATTAACCCTCTAATGCTTTTAGGTAAAAAAGGGTTATTAAACCTATTTATAAACTTGTTCCACGATAAATCTATAACATCCATTTTTTTTATAAAAAAAAAAAATATATATATATATTAAAATGATGTATTGCGTAAAATGTAGAAGACATACTAATACCCCACTCGTCACAACTTGGCCGATTCCGTACCTACATCTAACCTCGTCTGTATTTGGGAGGCTTCCATTTTGAACTACCAATCACATGATCTTAAACATGGCGGCGCCCCTGCAGATCGCTTAGCAATGACATGAACAACCATTGTGAAGTTATTCACTTCTATCGATCTGTCGATGAAAGCTCCCAACGGAATTGATAAACCACGCTAAAACTTGAATGTACAAACTGTTTGCCGACTCAAATACTCTTAGAAAGATAACGATAGAAAATTTACTCATGCGTTCTTTCTAAAGAGGAGCCTTACAATTTCAATAACGATAAAGCGGTGTGCTTCCGGAGATGTGCGAAATGTACCGTGTAGGTGCATATCAAGCTACGTGATACAGCCGAGGGATTTGATCACCGGATCACCCGAGGTATGCCGAATGACTAATACCCACAACTTAGAACACGTTGTTACCAAAAATGGAAGGCTTATGGCACGTGGAAAATGCGTTGTGTGCGGAACGACAAAAACGAACTTCGTAAAAAAAAAAAAAGGCGCGTCGATACTAAATAAGATTATAAATAATTTACCCGTTGAAATGCATCTCCCTGGTCATAACTTTACCGGGCCCGGTACTAAATTAAATAAAAGACTCAACCCCGATTTAACGCCAAAGGAATGGAGTAAACCGATAAACCGTGTTGATGAGGCGGCGTACCATCACGATATTTGTTATCTTAAATACGACGATACGGCAAGCAGAAACGCTATTTGCGATAAAAATATGTTAACGGAACTAAAGGGAATCTATAATCCCACAATCAGGGAAAAAATGGAACGGTCCATCGTTAGTAATCTGATTGGAACGAAGAAGAGATTCGGAATGGGGAAAAAAAAAAATTCGATATGGAAACTTTAGCGGAAGAGTTGCATAAACCGGTAAGAAGAAAATTTAGGAGAAGGAGGGTCAAAGTAAACGGTATCGATGAAATATGGGCCGCCGATTTAGTAGACATGCAGGCATTTTCTAAATCTAATCGGGGTATAAAATATCTTCTCGCTATCATTGATATCTTTTCTAAGTACGGTTGGCTGGTTCCATTAAAAGACAAAACTGGGAAATCCGTCGCTGAGGCGTTAAAGAATATTTTTAAGGAAAGAAAGCCGGAGAAATTATGGGTAGATAAAGGCAAAGAGTTTTATAACAAAGATGTTAAAGGTTTAATAGAAATATATTCTACGCAAAACGAAGAAAAATCTAGCGTGGTAGAGAGATGGATTAGAACGATGAAAGAAAAGATGTGGAAATATTTTACCGCTAAAGGCACACAAGTTTACATTGACGTGTTGCCCGATCTCGTTAAAAAATATAATAATACGAAACATTCTTCTATTAAGATGACACCAGTAAATGCTAGTAAGAAGGAAAATGAAAACGAGGTTTGGAGAACTCTTCATTCCTATCGTGCTGAAGTATATAAAAAGCCAAAGTTTTCCATCGGTAATAAAGTAAGGATATCTGTAAAGAAAAAGACCTTCGAAAAGGGATATACCGAAAGATGGACTGATGAGGTTTTTACGATTTCCGAGGTAAAAAGTACGTCATCCGTAACGTATACAATTGAAGATCTTGCTGGAGAAGAAATAAAAGGTAGCTTTTACGAACCTGAACTACAAAAAACTGACCAAACCTCGTTCGAGATAGAAAAGATTATTACGAAAGATAAAGATAATAATAAATCGCTAGTAAGATGGAAAGGTTACCCCGTCATATATACGTGGCTCGATAATAAAGTCATTAAAAATATGATGAAATAAAAAAATGATCTCAATTAAAAACGTAATTTTACCTAATAAACCGTTAAGCAACTTCGAACTAGAATATGCAGCGAGAAAATTAAAAATTCCTTATTTCAGGGGAGTATTTTTACGAGACACTTTACCGAAAAGAAAAAAGAATGCGGTATATTAAATCTCGATGATACGAGCGGGCCTGGTACACATTGGGTCGCTTGGTATAGAGACGGTAAACTAAACAAGAGGGCCATGATGGCCCTGTATCGCTCCACTGGCTTATAAATATAAACCATGAAGAGAAGTCTTCACTATATAAGCCCTTATAAAACTTTGACCCCAGGGCTACAGTCGAACTAAATGGGGAATATGTGTATTAGAAGAATAACATGCCAAATTTGGGAGTTCTTGGCCTTATGGCTAGTAACAAGACGGTTTCTGAACTTTTCACTCCATAAACCCATGTAAAAGTTGTGACCCCTGGTGCAGGGCCAAACTTGATCCTAGGGCTGTAACTTGGGCCCTCTTTGTAGTTGTCCACTAGATAATGCTATAATTATGCAAAATTTGGTAGCCTAAGCCTTATGGCTATGTACACCAAGATTTAAAAGTTTTCCCTATGTAAGCCTATGTAAATCTTGTGAACCCCAAACCCCTCCCCCCAAGCATGAGGCCAAATTGACCCCAGGACTATAATTTGGGCACTTTTAGTAGACCCCAACTAGATCAAGCTAAATGCAAAATTTGGTAGCTCTAGGCCTTATAGCTAGGTACAAGAAGATTTTTAAAGTTTTCTCTATATAAGCCTATGTGAAACTTGTGACCCATGGGGAAGAGCCAATTTTGACCCAAGGGCTATAATTTCAAGAAACATGATAGAGGTTTACTACATAAAGCTACATGCCAAATTTGGTAATCCTATGCCTTATGGTTTCAGACAAGAAGATTTTTAAAGTTTTCTCTATATAAGCCTATGTAAAACTTGTGACCCCTGGGGCAGAACCAATTTTGACCCCAGGGCTATAATTTCAAGAAACATGATAGAGGTCTACTACATAAAGCTACATGCCAAATTTGGTAGCCCTATGCCTTATGGTTTCAGACAAGAAGATTTTTAAAGATTTCCAATATTTTTCAGTTTTGTTGCCATGGCAACCAGAGTTTTTGAAGGAATCAAATTCTTTCAAGAAATTCTGAAGAGGACCATGGCAGGATCATTTCTGTGAAGTTTCATGAAAATTGGATGGGTAGTTTCAGAGAAGAAGATGTTTGAAATAAAAATTAATGCACGGACGGACGCACGCACACACGGACGGACGGACGGACGCACGACGGACACCGGGCCATGACATAAGCCCGCTGGCCTTCGGCCAGTGGAGCTAAAAATTATTTCGACAGTTACGGCATGCAACCGCCTCTCGAACTAGTAAACTATCTGAAACAACCGATATTTTACAATACGGATCAATTACAACGAGACGGGCAAGTATTTTGCGGACATTTATGCTTGTTCGTTCTTAAAGAACTAAGCTCGGGAAATAAGTTCCAACGAGTTTTAAATAAACTTTTTTAGCTATATAAAAAAATGCCCGTCGATAAATTTGGAAGAATGAGCACCGAGGTACATACGCAATGCGATGGCGCGTCGCTCTCTTACATAAATAATAATTTTTTGCGCAAAGACAATATCGTGAAACCTCACGTTTTAATACACGCTGTGGCAAGAAATTTTAGTCTCGATCTGTCTTCGCCAACCAATTTCTTGTTTAATTTCGATAAAGGGGCAAGGTCTAGTCACGATTACTATGTTTTGCCTACTGCAGGAAGAATTAAAAAAGTCGCTATTACTTTGTTTCCTCGCGACTTTGATAGAGGATTTTTGCGCGAAACCCTTATTGAACTTAATGGATGGAATTTTATTGTTGGAAAATCAGGTGATCCATACAACTTTATAGATTCCTTTAATTTTCGGTGGGTCTATCCCCCAACATCAAATTATACTTCTTGCCAAGAAATTGATCCGCCCATCGAATTTTTGCCATGCTCGCTAATACAAATTAGATCTAGTATTCTTTTTGATATTATCTTAAGAAATGGTGTAAGTTATCAGATTATTGCTGATGAGCGGAAAGAAGAAGCTATTAAAAAGGTCGCGAGTGTAGCTATCGTACTATTGTTAGAATTAGACATCTAAAAAAATACTCGTATATAAAAAAAATGCCTGTCGATAAATTTGGAAGAATGAGCACCGAGGTACACACGCAATGCGATGGTGCGTCGCTCTCCTACATAAATAATAATTTTTTGCGCAAAGATGGAATGACGGAAGTTACCAGTTCGATAAATATGAACGGTAATACGTTGTCGAGAGTTAGCAACCCGGTAAATCTGCAAGATGTCGCGACTAAGGATTATGTTGACTCTAATTCGAAGTTATTAGACGAAAATGGGGGTTACCACATGAGGGGATACTTAAACATGGGATTTAATAAAATAAAAAACTTGTTCGATCCTACGGAACCGAGCGAAGTGGCCACTAAAAAATATGTGGATGATAGTGATAGAGCTTTTGTGTATCAGCCTGATGGTTATATGGCAGTTGATGACATTTCTATGGCTGGTCACTCCATCATTGGTTTACCAAACCCTATAGATCATGACGCCGCCGCTAATAAAAATTACATCGATAACGGAGGCACTATCGTAAAAAAACCTGACGGAAGTTTTGAAGCGGTATCCGATGTGGACCTCAGAGGTTTTTCTATAAAAAACGCCGCGACGCCGGTAGAAGAAAGAGATTTAGTAACAAAATCTTACGCGGATAAAAGGTTTAAACCCGTTATAAGCGTTCATGCGGAAGAACAAGGAAGTTTACAAGAAGGTAATTTCGAGTTCTCTTTCGGTAATGGTTCCAGCGGAAAAGAGCATGGATTAGGTGGTTATTGCATGCCAGCCTCTGGTAGGATTATAAGAGGTACTTTAATGGTTATAAAAGGAAATAAGTTTTTAAAAGAAGAGGTGAAAATTAATATAGTCGTAAACGGTATCGAAAATATAGATCACTCCTTAATAAAAAAGAGAGACGAACGTTGTAGTTGCGTAGTTTTCCCACAACCTCTAGAAGTAAAACAATGCGATGTGATAAACTTTATAACGAGGTCCAACAATTCGCAAGCAAAATACTCTTATTTAGCGATATTGATAGAACTAGACATGTAAAAATTTTTTTTATAATTTCGGAGAAAAATTATAAAAAATTTTCGCGACATTAGCCGGGATGAACCTAGTAAAGTGTTAGCCGGGATGTGGAAGCCTTTTAACCTTTCAAAACGTTAGCCGGGATGTGGAAGCCTTTTAACCTTTCAAAACATTAGCCGGGATGTGGAAGCCTTTAACCTTTTCAAAGTGATAGCCGGGATGTGGAAGCCTTTGAACCTTTTCAAAGTGTTAGCCGGGATGTGGAAGCCTTTGAACCTTTCAAAGTGTTAGCCGTGACGTGGAAGCCTTTGAACCTTTCAAAGTGTTAGCCGGGACGTGGAAGCCTTTGAACCTTTTCAAAGTGTTAGCCGGGACGTGGAAGCCTTTGAACCTTTTCAAAGTGTTAGCCGGGACGTGGAAGCCAAAAAGTGTTCTCGTGCGGGTATTTCCTCACTACTGATAGGGTAGAAAATGCTATGAAAAAGGAGAAATTGCTGCTTATTAGCATGTTCTCCTTTTCCCACAAGCTTTCATCATTAAAGGGGTTAAAATTTCAGATTTTTTTGTATCAAGGTTAGAGGGGGCTATTCACATTTTAATAATCTCACAAAATTTCAAAAATGATCCATCACTAAATTAACACTTTACTATGCGACAAAATTTTACACTTGCCTAAATTGAAAGCATTTGCAGACCACAAATTAGAAATGGCTCATAATGGTGACATGTGTCTGTAAAAGGACAGAAAAAAATATGGGAAAAGGAGAAAATGCTGGTTACCAGCATTTTCTCTTTTTCCCATAATGTTTTAAAAAGGCCTCTTTCACATGGTCATTAAAACTCTGGATTGTGTTGTAAAGGGTTAGGGAAGGCCATAGCTGGCAAAGTATCGGCATAGAAGGACAAAATAAATGTAAGAAGGTTTTTTTGGGCCAATAAACCTTTACCACAGAATCTAGAGTTTTAATGACCCTGACAGAGAACGATTTTGAAGAAAACATTTTGGAAAAAAGAGAAAATGCTGGTAAACAGCATTTTCTTTTCCTTCAATGGTTTCTACCCTGTCATGGAATTTATGCTCATTTGTACTAATCTCATATTTGTTGACTGCAGATGTTTTGAGTATGGAGGAGTCTAAAACTGGTTGTTTGAGAAAGGATCAATAGGCTACATAGCCTCCTAACTCTCTACCAAACGACCAAAGTGTAGACTTGCCCAAATTGAAAGCATTTGCAGACGACAATTTAAATGTGGCTCAAATGGTAGAATTTGTCCTTGATATGGATGGAAACATTGTGGGAAAAGAAGAAAATGCTGGTTAAAATTTGTTGTTTGTGAAAGGATCAATAGGCTACATTTCCTCTCAAGTAGTTACCAAACAACCAAAAATGTATAGTTGCCCAAATTGAAAGCATTTGCAGATGATAATTTACCTGTGGCTCAAATGATGAAATTTGTCTTTGATGAGGTGGGAAATATTGTGGGAAAAGAAGAAAATGCTGGTTTTCAAAAGCTTCTTTCTCAGGGTCATTAAAACTCGAGATTGTGTGGCAATGGGTTAAGGTATTTTTTGCGGGTTTGTATAGTAAATCCACTTACTGTGATCATTCTCACCGGAACCAAAGACATCATGTGTAACAATGCATGCGCGCTCACACTACTATGACTGAACCAAATATACTGTCATTGATGCTTGCGCAAATACACGGATCCGTGGAAATCGACATTTGACCAATCAGATCATCGTGTTTATTTGGCCCGATGTGCAGTCTTGCTGTCTTCTATTTTGGCTCCCAAACAAGCGACTATTTATAATAGAGAAGTGCGATATCATGTGTGTTTACAACGCTTGAATTTTAGGGAAAAGTTTTAAAAGATTTGCTATGCGAACATGTATGGCTTATGTGAGATATATGCAGAGGCTACAATTTTGCATTATTATTGTGATTGACAATGGGACATGAGCAAAGAGTTTGGATAAAATTAATGCTATATTTCACAATGGATTAATTAATGTTAGTTTTTTATTCCCTCTGAAAAATTTTTTACAGTGGAAAACAAAGGTAAAATGTATGAAATACTAATAAACAGAAAGTATGTTCACTAAAATATCTAACCTTGTTTAATAACCTCTGCACATCCAGAAAGAGGCACTGTTTGTCAACATTGTTTCAGTTTGATATTAAATTAACCCTTGGTGCGTGCAGAAAGCTGAATGTGTAGCTACAGATCAGAGTGAAAAAAAAATGCAGTTTATTCTTGGATTCTAACCATCTGCTACTTAAATTAAGTACATTTACTGTATTCTTTACTGAAACTACAATCATGTAGATTTCAATTATGAAACAGTCTAAGTTCTGTCCTGTACAGTTTTGGAAGTTCAGCTCAAAAGGCAACGTACGTTAATTAAATAAACTTTTGACTTGGCCTTATTTAAATGGATTAGCACATCTGCCATTTTAAAGGGTATGTCAGTAAACTGATAGGTTGTGTGTTTGATTGCCGCTGTAATCCACTCGATCACCCATTGTCTTTAGTATATCATATGATAAAACAAACTACAGTCAGTGATATTACCAAGTTTGTTAATTGACAGCACACTTCACACATTTTAAAATCATCAGGCAACCATTTTCCCTTAACTTGAAATTGAAACTTTTCTTAGACTTACACCTCTCTGTTGAATGAGACAATCTATAACTACTTCAAAATGCTTGTACTTTAGTGTAATCTATTATCGAATATGATGTTGAGACAACCTAACAAGCTTTACGAAGTATTTAGCACCATTAATTCCATTATTCTCAGGCAAAACTGAGGTTTATGAGGTGTTTCATTCTTCCGCATTGAAATTCAGAATTTTGCTGGCACAGGTATTAGATTGTCTGTAGCCCCTGAAATTCACACTTTTTGTACATATCCTTGTGTAAATTAGTTCAATTATCCATAAATTTCTTACTGAGAATTCATCATCGACAGAAACATATGAAAAGGAATATTTTTCAGGAATATAATCAATAGAAACAGTCATGACAGCATGATTTAAAGAGCATTTCTGCTATACTGCATATGTATTTATTGCATTTGTTTGGAAGCCCTTAACGATGGTAACCAAGGAAGGCTGTTTATCTCATCGCGACAGATCCATGTATTCTTCTTTCAGTTTTAGCTAAAACCTCGCTTTCATCACTAACGTACATATTGACCTACATGTGTATACCTATGGTCCAAATTCTAATACCAGCAAAATACCACTCCTTAAACAGTAATAGAATTAACAGTTACTGCGCGGCCCACTCGGCAGAACAATTTTTACTTTCCCTGCCCTTGCTAACTCCACTTTAAAATGATTGCACATGTGCTACATGCAATGTTATTTTTTATTACAACATATAACAGATTTATGCTACCCTACAAATATGCTTGCCAGGACTTTGTGTCCTTTGATTAGAATTTGTGACAAAATTTTGGCAACCTGCGTTGGGAAGTCACACAATCAGTGACATGCCTTGATCATGTGTTTAATTGTAATGAGTATGCTGACATTATATTTATTTGATCCCTTGAAAATAGATGTAGTTTCTGATTGCAAGCAACCAATTATCATTATAAATTTGAACATTTTTACTGCATGTTACAACATCCCAGTCTCTTTTTGTTTGCACAGAAAGGTAATTTTGTAGGATTTATCAATGTTTTAAAAGCCCAACAACAGCCACAAATCAGTGCAGGTGTTAACATGCATTTAAATTTAGATCATAACATTTAAAGTATGGGAAATATTATGAAGATGGCAATCTGTTTTTGTGTGGTTGGCCCAAGTGATAGCTGCTGGCAGAAAAATGAGTTTTAAAATCTGGCAAAAAGTAAACAAAAGAAAAAGTGACCTGGCAACTTTTAACATAGTTTTGAAATTAATTTCTCTGCCCGTGACTAACACCTGGATCGACTGTACAGTGCAAGATTGTCAACTTTACAGTAATTTTCATACTTTTAAATTGTATGATTTATATGCATTTTAATACCCACTTTGTTCACTTTTGACAGCTATTGTTACTCTAAATAAGACATTAAATTTTCAGAGAAAACATGTAAAAATGCCCTTTTTAACCTTTGTAGTGTTAGATACAAACAATTTTCAGTCAGTACATAAAATTTGGAAGTTTCAATTTCATCTCATTCTGTTTTTTTTTTTTTTTTTTTGTAAGAATTTCTAGCCAGTAATTGGACAGTGTAGATCCAAGATCAGGCTGCAAGTTCTATGCAATCATATCTTGATCTACTACACTGTCCACAGAAGCAATTAAATCTGGCTTTGGGGCTAAAAGGGTAAAGAGCAAGACTTTATGTCAATTTTGTCTGTCCATCTTTCTATCTGTCAATCTGTCTCAAATTCCTGCATGGATAAGTGATATATACAGTAAAACCTCTCCTCACGACCACCCCGGTAATAAGAGCAACCCGCTATTACGAACGATTTTTGTCAGAATGGAATTTTTCCTTCTTCATAATCAATGACCACGACCCCGTAAATACGGGCACCCCGCTATTCCGAAATTACGACCACCATTTTCAGTACCAATGCATAATTACAAATAGATTTTAACCCCGTGAAACGACCACTAATTTTCACATTTTTTTCACGACCAGCTAATTTTTACGCGTCCATAATCGAGAACTGGAGGCCGTGCTTCATGTACAAATATTCTTGGGTCCGATGGAGTATACAAGTCTATGTTGTATGGTTATAAATAAAGTGATTTTCAATTTTTGTCCATATGAAGCCTCTGTAAAACATAAGACCCCTGATGCAAGGCTAATTTCAAAAAAAAAATCAAAACAGGAGGATTTCTTAAGTTGTCACCAGAGTTCCCGATCACGCAAAATCGTGCGTGAAACACGTATAAATGAAATAAAACACGTACAAAATTACAAACCTATACGTGAAATCACGCACAAAAAATACAGAAGATCACACAAAAAAAGTAGGAAACACCTGCATAGAACAGCTCACGCAAGTGCGATTTGCAGAAAATATAAATCATCGGAAACATTTTGGATTTCCAGCTTTCTATTTATAGAATATTTACATGATCGGCGTACTCAGTATTTATTATCGCGATCAATAATATTGCAGACTGGGACTCATTTGTTTCCAAATAAATCCTTACTTCAGCTCTCCTCTGTTTAACGCAGTTGATAAAAAAGCGTTTTGTCGATATCAACGTCTTTCGTCTGAAAACCTGTATTTGGAATATCTCAGAAATATAGGCCTACTTTAGACGCTTTCGGAATTCAGAATTCGGGTTCCCGTAGGCGAGCAAGGTACACTAGTTGTAGAACCATTCAAATGTAGAAAAAAGAATTCAATTCATGCAGAAAGACTTATCCATAAATGAACGGACATGAAAGATTGATCGGTCCATAAAACACGGAAACCCATGACACAACAAAATGCTCCATTTTACATTGTCCGATCACAGTCACTTTCTACTGTCTTTTCAGCTTTTAATAGGTGTAAGCTGTAAATTTCCACAAATATCTTGATATAATGAACTTTTTTGGTGCAAATCATCTGTATTGATTGCTTTGAGAATCATTACTGTCATAATCTCAAAATCAAATATGAAATCTAGACCCCCCCCCCCCCCACAACTCAAGGGGTAAGTGTGTACTCCTGAAATATAAACCTAGTGGGAACACTGCATATTGAATACAGCAGTCTTCAGTCAGACTTCTACAATGTTTAATGTAGATAAGGCATGTGAAAAGATGAGCATAAAGACTACTAGTTAACACTTTGACAAACAATTCTTTAAGTGTCAGTTACATTTAAAAATGTATATTTACATAGTAGATCTATATGATTGTTCTGCATCTGATCGAAAATGAGGCATTAAGTAAACAGTTTAGAGTTGTGGGCATATTAATTTTTCTCTTTCAATTTGTACCCCCATTTTTTTTCTTATACCCCCATTTTTCAATTGTAGGGGGTACAAAACCCCCAAATAAAATTTTCAGTGGGAACACTGTGTCACTATGTAAGCCCATTCAAAACTTGTGACCCCTGCGGCGGTGCCAATTTTGACCCCAGGGCTAAAATTTTGGCCCGCTTGGTAGAGGCCCACCAGATATAGGTACATGCAAAATTTGGTAGCTCTAGGCCTTATGGCTGGGTTCAGGAAGATTTTTAAAGTTTTCTCTATATAAGCCTATGTAAAACTTGTGACCCCTGGGGCAGAGCCAATTTTGACCTCAGGGCTGTAATTTGAAGAAACTTGATAGAGGTCTACTACATAAAGCTACATGCCAAATTTGGTAGCCCTATGCCTTATGGTTTTAGACAAGAAGATTTTTAAAGATTTCCAATATTTTTCAGTTTTGTTGCCATGGCAACCAGAGTTTTTGAAGGAATCAAGTTCTTTCAAGAAATTCTGTAGAGGACCATGGCAGGATCATTTCTGTGAAGTTTCATGAAAACTGGATGGGTAGTTTCAGAGAAGAAGATTTTTGAAATAAAAGTTAACGCACGGACGGACGGATGCACGCACGCACAGACGCACGACGGACACCGTGCCATGACATAAGCCCGCTGGCCTTTGGCCAGTGGAGCTAAAAATTGTTTATAACCAGGTTAAAACCAAATTTTGTTAATGGCTTGTCACTGAGAGACTTATAATGGTTAAGATCAACTGAACTTTGAAATTGTGGTGATTAGAAATCCTTTGGTTTGTGTCAAATTACTCTAATGCTTATCAGAAAATTGAAGCCAGCTTCTGGTGCAGCTGTAAAGCGAATGAATGGTAGAAATTATTCAAAATTTTTACAGTATTATGTTTTGCCCTGCATTAATGACTGGCTGCCATCTGGAGGCTCAGTGTACTGCAAACACATCTTGTTCTGAACTGTTCTGCAGCATTAAAGTGAGTTTTAGCAAGATTTGATAAAACATTTGTTAAATTAATTCCTACTTTTTATCATAAAATTCCTACTCTTTATCACAAAATTGCTACTTTTTTTCCTACTTTTTCCTTGAAATTACTCCTACTTTTTCCTACTTTTTCATGATAAGCCACTTGTGAGCCTGATGCTGGTTACCAGCGTTTTCTCCTTTTCCCAAAATGTTTTCCACTGTATCAGAGACAAATCCCATAATTATAACCACATAACTATAGCACCATCATCTGCAACTGCTTTCAAATGGACAAGTCCAAAGTTTTGTCATTTGATAGAGTTAAATTCCTGTCATCCATAAGAAGTTTCTGTCTTTAAAGAATGGGCATCTACTTCTATCCAAGAAGCTTTGTTTTTGCTCCAAAGTTCAAGGGGGGGTGGACATTATGTTGGAGTTTCCTTTGGCAAAGCACTATAGCACCAGTACCCGTGGTAGTTAATGACCATGAAACAATAATAAATAAATCCCTGTTACATAAAACTACAATACGGAAATGTGACCAATAATTAAATCTATGATAGTAGTGATCCGGCAGTTACTTGGCCTTGGTCCATAAATTCAAGTACTTCAATCTACACTATGGCTCAGCATTTTCCTGCTCCCGCTGAGAATCGGAACTCAGAACTCCTCTAAGTACATATATTTTCAGCGGTGTTTTTCCATTTAAACTACAAGAGCTTTGATTTTGCTAGCCAAAGCAATTTGTAGATCCATCAATTTAATGGAGTATATCACATATATTTCTAACTGACTTTTCTAAAAACTTTGCACATACACAGCTCATCATGTTTCTAGGAGATTCAGTAAAAACAGATATGGGTCATCATGCTTGTTTTGAGAAATTTGCCTTTAAAAAAAGTTTATACAGGTCCAAAAATCGCCATATATTAGATATTGCACATTTTGATTTTAACAGTTCAACAGAAAAAATACCAGAAGAATATACAAATATACATCATTTTCATGAAAAATCACTCATTTTTTTGCATAAAAGTTATATAATAGCCTCATTTTGAGCATGGTAAAATGCCCAAATATGCATGTTACACATTGACTATTGAGTAAGAAAGGGAGATAATTTGACAATTTACAGATAATTATTAACAAATACTTTCTATCGAACAGATTTTTCTTGAAATTTGCACAATTGCAATATCTATAATTAGAAACAATAAGAAGAAATAACTTGGTCCTAAGTGCTCACCTGATAAAGTTGAAAAGATCCTGGTTTTAATGGAGTAAAACAAATGAGTGTAAGTGACGTACTCTTTGGCCCAACATGACCGAATTTCGAATTTGTCCAAGATATCATCAAGACAACTATTCTGACAAAATTTCATGAGTATCAGGCTGAAAATGTGGCCTATAAAGTGCACACAAGGTTTTTCAAAAATTTTGCCCATCGACCTACTTTTTGACCTGACATGAACCAATCTCATAGTCGTCCAAGATATCATCAAGACAAACATTCTGACCTATTTTCAAAATTATCTGGCTGAAAATGTGGCCTCTAGGTGCAAACAAGAGATCTGACCCTGTGACCTACTTTTTGACCTGACATGGCCCAAATTCAAATTTGTTCGAGATATCGTCAAGACAAACATTCTGACCAATTTTTCAGAGTGACCAGCCTAAAATGTGGCCTCTACGGCGCTCACAGTGTTTTTCTAAGATTTGGCCCAGTGACCTACTTTTTGACCCGACATGACCTTTTTTTAAACTTGTCTGAGATATGATCAAGAAAAACATTATGACCAAGTTTTAAGTTCCAGGCTGAAAATGTGGCCTCTAGAGAGCACACAAACTTTTTCTAAGATTTTGACTAGTCACCTACTTTTTGACTCGACATGACCCAATTTCATACTTGTCCAAGATTTTATCAAGAAAAAAAATTCTGACCAAGTTTCATGAGTGTCTGACAGAAAATTTGGCCTCTAGAGTGCCCACATGGAAAATGTTGATGACCGCACAGTAGGTTTCTAAAATGACGACCCCGTCTCAGTTAGCACTGACTAAAACCCAGGCAGTTATGTTATTGTCACCCTCTGGAAATTCTCTGTCATTTTACCTCTATGAATTGCCCCCCCCCCCTTTTGGCAGGCATTAAAAAGACAAAATATGGTATTATTATTATAAGTTATTTATTTCAGTAACTACCATGACTAATGATTATAAATATGAATGTAACATTTGTAATAAACTGAGCTAAAATCCAGTTTAACAACAATTTTGCAATGCCATGTTAGAGCAAATATAAGTGACTTGAAAACTTCATCCATTGTATTGATCAATTTAACCCTTTACCAAACAATCCCAACTTTTAATGACCCTGAGAAAGAAGCCTTTGAAAACATTGTGGGAAAAGGAAAAAAAAAATGCTGGTAACCAGCATTTCCTCCTTTTCCGATAATGTTTTCTACCCTTCCTGAAGAAGATTTAAATTTTTCAGTCACATTTTGTCGTCTGCAACTGCTTTGAATTTGGACAGGTCTAAATTTTTCTTGTTTGGTAAAGTATTAAAGGTTAAGTGATAATAGGTACTGAAAAAGATTAGGTTTTTAACACACTGTTTACGGATCCATATTTTTACTGCCAGTTGTTGCAGACAAATTTGATATTAATTCATTAATAAAGTTACTGTATGCAGATGAACCACTCCTTCCAAAATGATCGGAACATATTTCAAAGCTGATGGATTTTCAAAGGTGTCGGAGTGCAGGGCAATTCAAGACCGTCAATATTCGTACTCATCTGTGTAAATCCACAATGTTACTAAGAATAATGTATGAAAAATATTTTATCGTCCGATCATGCATTTGGTTCAAGGCTAATTTGTCCAAAAACTAGCTTGGCTGTGGGCATGTTCATCCCTAGGCTTTTACATCCAGGCTTGTTTGTCCCACATTATTGCACCCTACTTTATCAAAATGAATTTTAAGTGAAACATGAATTAAACAAGAGGGCCATGATGGCCCTGTATCGCTCCACTGGCTTATGAATATAAACCATAAATACTAAACATTTCAATTCTAAGCCAAATGGTTTCAAAATGAAGACTTACAAAAGTTTTCTCTGTAAAAGCCCATGTGAAAGTTGAGACCCGTAGGGAAAAGCCATTTTTGATCCCAGAGCTATAATTACTTGAACCCTGGTAGAGGTCCATAAGATAAAGCCACATGCCAAAATAATACAAGTCTATGCTGTATGGTTATAAATAAGGTGATTTTCAAGTTTTGTCCATATGAAGCCTCTGTAAAACATAAGACCCCTGATGCAAGGCTAATTTCAAAAAAAAGATCAAAACAGGAAGATTTCTTAAGTTGTCACTATGTAAGCCCATGTAAAACCTGTGACCCCTGTGGCGGGGCCAATTTTGACCCCAGGGCTAAAATTTTAGCCTGCTTGGTAGAGGCCCACTAGATATAGGTACATGCAAAATTTGGTAGCTCTAGACCTTATGGCTAGGTAAAGGAAGATTTTTAAAGTTTTCTCTATATAAGCCTATGTAAAACTTGTGACCCCTGGGGCAGAGCCAATTTTGACCCCAGGGCTATAATTTGAAGAAACTTGATAGAGGTCTACTACATAAAGCTACATACCAAATTTGGTAGCCCTATGCCTTATGGTTTCAGACAAGAAGATTTTTAAAGATTTCGAATATGTTTCAGTTTTGTTGCCATGGCAACCAGAGTTTTTGAAGGAATCAAATTCTTTCAAGAAATTCTGAAGAGGACCATGGCAGGATCATTTCTGTGAAGTTTCATGAAAATTGAATGGGTAGTTTTAGAGAAGAAGATGTTTGAAATAAAAGTTAACGCACGGACAGACGCACAGACGCACAACGGACACTGGGCCATGACATAAGCCCGCTGGCCTTTGGCCAGTGGAGCTAAAAATCAAGCAACATCATATATCTCCAATTAGGAAGTTTTTTTTTTTTTTAAATTAACATCTGTGAATCACTGGTTTTCTTAGAATTTTCACCATCAGCAATGGGGGACAATCTCAAATTTGTCGCCACCATTTGCTACTTCTAAATACCAAGATTACCAATTGTCAAAATTCAGAATTAAGGTAATATCAAAGTACTGAAAGTACTGACAGACCAGCGAATTTGATTGTTTGATTGATTGATTGATTGCATGGTGTTTATTAACCCTGTTTTCAACATTGTTTCAGTTATGTAGCGGTGGCCAGTGCACATATCCATGCTTTCCTGGAGTTTCTTTTACCAGTACTCAGAACAATATTCTTTCCAAGCCACTGGCTCCTTTCCCACATAAACATCATCGAAACGTGAGCGAGAAATGAATCCTGTCGCAATGATTATCATCAATCCTTGGAAAGAAACTTGTTGAGGATCAAACCAGCGACCTCCTGTTCTCAAGTCCTGTATGCTACCGACTTAACTGCTGGGGCTATATGTGCTATTGGTTAACTATAATCCAGTTTAAGTTTAACCCTTAACCTGATAAAAAATGTTAAATGAAACTTTCAAGCTGAGGGTAAATACCTGAATATTGCTCCTGCTATTTCAAAGTTACACTTTGGAGAAAATCTATCCTCTTATCGGACAATGTAGATCCAAGATCAGACTGCACACAGTGTCTGCAAAAGGTCATTGAGTCGCGGTAGTGCTGGTAAAAGAAACTCAAGGAAAGCATGGGCAGGTGCTCTGGCCGCCGCAATAACACTGAAATAATGTTGAAAATGGCGTTAAACACCATGCAGTCAATTAGTCAATATCTAACAGCACAAGATGTAGTTTAAACTGTTTAACTATCCTTACAAAATGAAAAATTTTACATCCGTCCAAATTCAAAGCTGTTGCAGACCATGAATTAAATGTGGCTGAACTGATGAAACATGATTCCAGAAGGACAGAAAACAATGTGGGAAAAGGAGAAAATGATGGTTACCAGCATTTTCTCCTTTTCCCACAATGTTTACAAAGGGACCCTTCCCCGGTATCGTTAAAACTTGGGATTGTTTGGTAAAAGGTTAATAGAATAACAGTTTAACATAATAGTTCAACTGTACACAATGATCTAAATAATGAATGAATAGCATCACATTCTATTTGTCATCTGCAGTAGATTTCAATTTGGACAAGTCTAAAATTTTGTTGTTTGATAAGGAGTTAAGATGATTTTGACAATTGCCACTATGCAACTATGAAAATTGGGTTAGCAAGTTTGTTTCCTAATTACATCGGTCACAAGTTTAAAATTTGGTCGATCGTGGTAAAAATAAATAGGTCACACAAGACAGATTACAATCACCCTTGTTGTTTATTTTTGGCAATAAATTAGAATTATCTTAGATGATTTCGAATGGTTGCTCCCCTGGTCACAACACTGACAACTTGTTTATACTTTTGAGACCATATTTTGATTACATGAACTGAGTTCAAATTCACCAACTGTTCGTAAGAACGTTCTTTGTCTTATTCTCCAAGATTTTCAAAATTTGAAAGTAAAACACTACTTCTAATTGGCTAAACCAGATGGTTTAGCTAATTAGAAGTGTTACTTTCAAATCTAGAAAATTCAGGATAATAAGACTGAGAAAGTTCTTAGGAATGGTAAGTAAGTAGAGATCCTGATCTGTCCATCTGTCTTAATAGTATGCCATGCAAATTTCCATTTGTGTTTAAAGCCAAGCCAAGACAGGTGGTTCGGTCTATTAAATACAAGGCTTGAAAGCCAGGGTTGCTGAGGTCTGCCTATTTCTTTCTGACAATTGATGATAGTCACGGGAAGAGGATTCAGCCCCTCTCACTGCTATATATTTTTTCAACTATGTTTATGTGGTAAAGTAGCCATTGGCTTGGAAAGTACAAGTTAAACCAATTCTAGGAAGGCATGTATAGGCGCACTGGTCTTTGCAACACAACTGAAATAATGCTGAAAATAGTGTTAAATCATAGAAGCAAGTTTTGGTCCAAATTTACTAAAAATTGTTGGGCCAAAATTTTGTCTAATCTTTTTGACTTTACAATACCGATAGGTCCATTTTGTATACATTTCAAAAGCAGTATAAGCATGGAAAATCCTTGTATATTTGTAATTTTAAACCAATGTTTCCCTAAAAAACAGTGAAACATTGAAATAGGGCAGAATATTTGAGTCCAGCCCCTGTAGCTCAGTTGGTAGCGTACAGGACTTGACAGCAGGGGGTAGCTGGTTTGATCCCCAGCTGGGCCAATTTCTTTCCAAGGATTGATGATAGTCAATGCGACAGGATTCATTCCTCTATCACCGCTGATCATTGTTTTGACGATGGTTATGTGGGAATGCAGCAAGTGGCTTGGAAAGAATATTGTGCATAGTACTGGTAAAAGAAACTCAAGGAAAGCATAGATAGGTGCACAGGCTGCCGTGAAATAACTGAAATAATGTTGGAAAGGGTGTTAAACACCATAAATCAATCAATCAATCAGAATATTTGCCTTGATAAATATTTCAGACAAGTTTAAAATGAATCATATCGGGTCAAAAAGTAGGTCACTTGCGGAAATCATAGGAAAACCTTGTTTGCACTCAGAGATAAAAACTTTTAGTCAGATACTCTTGAAAATTGGTTGGAATTTTTGTCTTAATGACATCTCGTACAAGTTTGATATTAGGTTGTGTAGTATCAAAAAGTAGGTCACTTTAATGTATCAGAAAAACGTTGTGTGCACCACATAGGTCACATTTATCAGCAGTAGGCCTATTCCTTTTTGCATGCTGCTCATTTTGATTGGTTGCATGAGCCTTTACAAATTTATGTTTTTCCATTCTGTTGTCAACTTTATGTACAGACTGTCAGTGTGAGACAATGTAGAGATATTTTTATTAGTCTGTACAAATGTGATCTAGAAGTTTCAAGCCTGTTCAAATGTGATAGAAATTTTGAGCTTCTGGGCTTCTTCTTTCTTCTTCTTCACCGCTTCCGATGCCCAGGCCTTGATTATTATCACCAATATGATTGTCCTTACAAAAATATGTAATACAATAGCCATTGCCAGTATATGTATAAGATACTGCCAAATTAACATGTGCACCTCACAGCGTTAAATGCTCATTTTTTCTAATGTCCAAAAAAGAGGGGTGTAAAAGAGGTGCTATTTTGATTTCAAATAAGAAATGCAACCCCTAAAACTGATATAAAAGTTTTCCTTGACAATATTATGATAAAATAAAATCAAAGAAAATAACCTTTACTAGCCAAATTGCAAAACACCTGACATTAAAAACAAGTACTAGTGAAATTTTACGCAACTAATTTTTCAGATAATTGGGTAGTCAAAGTATGAAACTTTATGAATGAAAGAATATCATTACATTTTACTATAATAAAAGTTTATCGAACACAATAATATCCTTAGCAAGAACATGAGACACAATAAGTACTTTACGAGGTCTAAATAAGATTTTCAGTCCTTTAACCCTTTACCAAATGACAAATTTCAAACTCCATATTGAAAGCACCTGCAGATGAAAATTAAAATAGATAAAAACAGTGGAATCCCTCAAGAATAACACTCTTTGGGTACAATGCACACAGCATACAAATCATATTGTTAAATAGAGGTTGTTAGTCAAAAGAGGGCTGAATTAACCTTTTGCAAAACAACAAAATTATAGACTAGGCCAAACTATAAGCTCTTGCAGACGACAACATAATTATAACTAAAAAATAGAAACTCGCCTTTATATGGGAAGAAATCATTGTGGGGAGAGGACAAAATGCTGGTTACCAGCGTGTTCTCCTTTTCTCACAATGTTTTCAAAAGTCTTCCTGTTCAGGGTTGGTAAAATTCAGGATTGTGTGATTTTAAAGGGTTAACCCTTTACCACACGGCAAAATTTTGGACCATTCCATTTTTAACAAATACATCTATGACAAATCAAATATTTGTCAAACTATAGTATTTGTCCTTGAATAGGTAGAAAACACTGTGAGAAAAGGAAAAAAAAAATGCTGGTTACCAGCATTTTCTTATTTTCTTACAATATTTTCAAAAGGTTTCTTCTTCAGGGTTGTTAAAAGTAGGGATTGTGTGGTAAAAGACTAAGGAGGTTGAACTCAAGATTTTAGATACTTATATTCCATTTTCATAGTGCCTTCTTAGTTTTGGACTATCTATTTCTAGAATCTTTAGGACACTTGTAACTCTTGGTTGCCCTGGGCCCATATTCACAAACCACTCTTAAGATCGTTCTTAGTCTTATTCTCCAAAATATTCTAAATGTGAATGTAACACAACTTCTGATTGGCTAAACCATTTGGTTTCGCCAATCAGAAGTTGTGTTACATTCACATTTCGAAAATCTTGAAAAATTAGACTAAGAACGTTCTTAAGAATGGTTGGTGAATACAGGCCCTGAACTATTTTTCATTTGAAACATGTTACACAATCCATCTTCTCCATTTCTCTCAAAAATAGTTTCTAAATGTAAATAATTTCGTCGTGAACTTGTAATATTCTCTGCTGTGCACATTTTGACAACACCACTGCTTATTAGGATATTCAAACTTTGCAAGTTTTTTCTTCTTCATTCTTTAGCATTGTCAACTTAAGCATTTTTCTTCTTCATTCCTTTGCATTGTCAACATAATACCTGTAGGTTTAAAGCTTTTATGTACAAAACATTTTTCTAAATTTTAACACAATGGTTGCTTAGTGACAATAGCTTGAAACCAGTTACTAGGAAAATAGTTTTATCACCTGACAAATCAAAAATAACCTATGATCACCCGACACATCGAAAATAGCCTTTGATTATTTATTTCTTATACACTTCTTGATCGGAGTTATTTCTTATTTGCAGCTTTTTAAGATACATGTATGTTATCATTATTAATGTCTTAATCCATGAATGATCACATTTTTTGATAGAAGGCAATCCCGGGATCCGTCAATCAGCTTTGATGCAAATATCACATGTAGAAACTACTCTGATCACGTATAATTGGATTATAACACCTGTCCTGATATATATTTTTTTTTAAATTAATATCGCTGCAGTCCTTTTCATTATTCCTTCAGGTTGTATGGCGTTATACTTTAATTAGTTTTAAATCATTTGTTTTACATACCATGTCAATAATTGATATATAACATGTTGCAAAATGTCGGACTTAATTTCATATACATGTATAAGTATCTCAAAAGATGATTGCTTTTTTTGGAGGAACAGAAACATTGTGGAGATATGCATTCATTTACCATGTTTTGAAAGCATTATTCATTTATGTTATTCATCTCTGGATCATGTGGTAAAGGCTAAACCTTTATTAATCTAATTTCTAGACAAAAACCAAATGACAAAACTGTTGAAAGGGCAGGATGGATTAAAGTAAGAAGTTTCTTCACTGGATTTTATATTTTGAATCAAAAGATACATAATGTTCAGTCTGATCTTGATCTTTACTGTCCGCTTTTTTTTTCCTGCAGGAAAAGAGCCTTCTGCTTTTTTGTGGATTTTATATCTGTGCTGGAAAATCACGAGTAGCAACCTTGTACCAAAATAGATTGTGTAAACTCTTAGGCTGCTAAGTGCGACTCAAAAATCTCTTGCGGACAGTGTAGATTAAGATCAAGTTGCACGAAACATGCAGTCTGATCTTTGGCCTACATTGTCTGGTAAGGTGACTTTATCCCCCTCTCAACAAATTTTGCACTACATTTTCTGCTGTATTTTTTCTACTCAAGTAAACACCACATTGTTCATGTACCACACATCCCGACTTTTTACCGACCACTTAGTTTCTGTAAACATTACAATAAGGAGAAAAGGCAGGTAAACAAAAAAAAAAAACATTAATTTTATTCCTTTATCACACAATTGCGAGTTTCAAGGACCATTACAAAGGTACTCTTTAATAATATTATAGGAGCGATACACAGTTCTATTTACCAGCATTTTCTCACAATGTTTTTCAAGAGTTTCATAAGCTAATTACATCAATTGTAATTCATTGATAAATTCCCTAAAATGACCTTTTTTCTAAGAGAAGCATAGACTGGTTAAGTAGTTTTGTAAATACTCGAGGACTGCAAGTCAAACCTTATGGAAGAGTACAGAATTGGTATTTCTTATCACTCCAAATGAACCGTAAATATTTTCTATCACATTCTGCTATTGGCACACTGAAATATGCATCCTTTAAATCAATGGGTCCAAAGAAATCACCTTGCTGAATGTTTGTAATAGCTGTCCTAAATGTTTCACTTTTAAAGTGGATTTTCTCCATGCAGTCATTAAATCTCTTCAGATTAAGAATGACTCTAATTGTGCCATCTTTCTTTGGTCTTGTAAAAATGTTAGAGTAAAATTGATCTTTATCATATCCTGTTGCTTCTTCAATGATTCCTTTATTGATGAAGTCTTTAATTTCACAATCAATAAGTTCTTGTTCAGTCTGATTAAAGTTAATGGGACAAGGAATAAAAGATTGCCAAGGCTTACAAGACATTTCAAGTTTATAACCAGATAGTGTTTGAGAAATCGGATTGTCAGATGTGATATTTTTCCATTCAGATAGGAAATTTTTTAACTGTCCGCCTCTAAAATTTTCTGGGGTATTATTAACAATTAACCCAGTACTTACAGTTAATAGGGTCTTTTTCCCTTGTGTGACTGAGCCGGAGATTTTCCCTAGTAACTCTGCCCTCTACTTCGTCCCTGGCCAAACTTTAGACTTTTCATTAAGTTTGGTCCTGGTCTCTCTCGATATATGTTCTCTTGACTGATTGATCTCCCCTGCCCCTTTGGGCAGGTATTTGGTACAAAAAATGACCGGTAGTAACTCCTGCCAGTTTTTGAGATCTTTTTTCCTGTTTTTCAATTTCATCAACTTTGGAGTCAATGTCATCCCCAGATAAGCTGTCAGTGACCAGGATGTCAAGATCACAAACCTTCCTGTATTTTGCAGGAATGCCTGGTTTTATCAGAGACTTTCTCTTCCTATTACAATGGTAAATTCCATTGACAAGAATTTTGAATCCATCCTTCAACAATTGGGAGATTTGACTTTAATCTCCTTTGTTTTTGATAATGTCCAAGGCTATTAAATTGGGGACCATGGACATTTTTAGTTGTTTTTGAATTGCTTGCATTGCGAGATCGCCTTCACGTTTGTCCCTTAACGCCGTCCATATCTCTATTCACAACCGGTACCTCCGAGCGTTTGCAGTTTGCTGGGACAAGGTATTTGGCAGACGATTTTTTGCTTTTTATCCTCCAGCATTGGCTTATCGATTGCTTGATTTACCAACTCTGCCAGTTTTTCATCAGTGTTGGGACCAAACTTTTGGTTTTCTTCAGACAGCCCATCGAAGTCCGTTAAGAAATTAACATCCACCAAGTCCAAAATATCGCTTAATTCATCATTTACCAACTGTTCTGGTGATGTCATGGAATTTTCATCTGTTAAGGAACCCTCTTTATCCGTATTTATCGTCTTCTCCCACTGTTGTTGCATTTTAGCAATGATTAAGACTATATTCGACAACAGCTCAGTCTGCTCCGACTTGAACTTTTGTTTTTCAGACTCCATATTGGATATCTTTTCCCATAGTGCCCTTACACTTCCGCCGAAAATTCCGTTCTGCGCCAAGTTAACAGAAACTGCATCTGTTTGCACACCAGAATTTCCCGCAATGGCCATTTCACTCGGAGAACTATGGGGATTTGCCCCATTTTCGGTTCCCTTGTTATCCCGTCGAGAGCATATTCCGGATTTCCCGCAGTTTCACTGGCTTTCCCAGTCTTTATTCTCTCAATTTCGCGAGTTCTCTGCAGCACTTTGGCAATGTAAGAAGGGTTATGTTTCTGCTGCTGATAAGCCATTTTGGTCGAAAAATCTTTTGTCCAAGCCTCCGGACAAAGAAAGAAAAAGCTTGATGATTCAATCCCATGTTAAATGTTGAATTTAAGATAACATCCAATCAAAAAAACACTCCTAGCACGTAGTCTATGTATTAAAGTAATAATCTGTAGTAAAATTTTCCTTTTTTATCTTACGAAACTTAGTAGTTATAAAAACCAAAATTTATAATTTTTTCTCTACGAAATGACCCGTTCCATTCACTTTCCATAATTACCTTGACCTTCACGCTCCGTTCTCTTGTGGAAACCTAAGAAGCACTTGGTTTGATAGATTTACAGTTGAATATAATTTTACCCTTATACTGCTAAGTAAGTTAAAAGAACCTTTCCAGCTGATGGTAAAAATCCAAATGTTACTTATTTCAAACTTATTTTTTGGATAAAAAACATCTACTTATGGAACGATGTAGATCCAAGATCTGACTGCACGTTCTGTGCAGATTTGACTGCACGTTCTGTGCAGTCGGATCTTGGTCTACACTGAACACACAAGGTCACCGAGTCTTGTTCATCAGCTTAAGAGTTAAGATCGATTTGGAGCTGGACAAGTCTGACATTGTTTGCACCCATTTAAAGGTTTCCTTACATGTGAAATATCTGAGACGTCGTCGGAAAATGCATGTTCATGTAGCTACACAGTAGCAGAATTATAGACTAAGATGCTAATACCTAGGTTGGTCAGAGCAAAGACAATCGAACATCACTTCAAAAACTTTTTTCTAGTGGTCAATCCTGGAACTCCATAGAATTTGCATTTATGTTTAAATCTGTGCATGAACTTTTCAAATTTAGAAATGTAACTATCACCAAAAATAGCGAAAGACATTGTGCATTAGTTCGTGCTGTTCAGTGCAACTTGGGCCCCACTTTTTTCTTCGTTATATATCGAATTAAATAGAGATAACAATTATGTCACTCCTCTCAAGCAAATTACAAGGCATTAATTGCTGATTAAAAGAAAAATTACACACCCAAGTAAGTAATTACAATATAAAAGTGAAATAGTAAAGATCTATCACTTAAATACATATGTCTGTTGCTAAAGTTATGCAAGTGTTGGAAGAAAAGGGTACAAAACACTGTGTGAAAAGGCGAAAATGTTGGTTACGGGCATTCTCTCCTTTTTCCCCATGATGTTTTCTACCAGACTTGGCCACTCTAAAAATATAACGAGAATTGCGTGTGACTGCGGCCTCTTTCCATGACATTTTTTTTCTCTGAGATTTTTTTCCTGACTACGAAAATAACTTGTCTCATTTGATACAAAAATAGCAACCTAAAGAAAATAGCTTGTGTTAACAGTTTTAAGTCACCAGGAAAATAATTTTGTCAATTGAATATATGAAAATAACTTGATCGGATTATAACACCTCTGATAATGATGTGTTATCAATGTCACACTTGTGATAATCATTTTCGGTCTTCTATTTGGTGCTTTGGTACAGCCCAATAGATTATAATTCTGTCCATCATTGTACCATGTATTAAACAATTATCATGTAAATATTGATATATGAATAAAAAAATAAACAAATAAATAAACTATAACGAGTACACTGTAACCCTGCTAGAATGCTGTAGTCGGAAGCCATGCCCTTTGATAGCGTTATATCCGAGGTTAAACCTATAATGCTGTTTCCCCCTTTCTTCGAACGCTACCCGCAACCGATACGCCGACATAGCCAGAACCATAGCATTAATTTACTGTTATTCGCAAATATATTCGGACAAAAATGGATTTATCAGTCTTCCAATTCTTCTTGAAAATATCATTTTTAAGGATACAGGGTAGCCAAAATAACAAATTTTAACTTGTTTGGGGAGTGTTTCCAAAATAGTAAGGGTAAAATCCTGCAAAAATATTGAATCATGTTAAATTGCAGACTGGTACCACCGCCATGTTTTTTTCCCCCCATGTTTTTCATTCATGAACACAGTTGCATAACAAACCTGAATCGACTATGATGACTAACGAAATCATATTCAATAATCACACAAGGTAAGACCGGACATACACGATGAATTTCAAATTAAACAATGACGTACGTCGGGGCTTATAAATAGGACTTCGGTGGAGGAGTCGAAACTTATTGTAATATAGATCTAGTTTGGACGGGTTTTCAAACTTGAACTACATTTATCTTGACCCTTTACCACACAATGACCAGTTGTAATGATCCTAAGAAAGAAGCCTTTTTAAAACATTGCGGAAAAAGGAGAAAATGCTTGTAACCAGCATCAGCATTTTCTCCTTTTCCGTTGGCTGTAAACGAGTAAGTCCGACCAAACATATAGAACTAGCGATATCGTCAAGATTTCACATCCGTCATGGGTCCACAAATGTTTGCTGTAAAATTTGCATTAGGGGTATGACGTAACGTGCCAATCACTTGAAGCCAGAGAGCTGTAATGCAAGTGTTTGTTGTAAATACAACTATTTCACCCAAACAAAATGATTGCGCAATAAGCCAGTATCACGCCTGCTTTACATAGGCTGATATTGCCTTTTTGTGTAATGATTATTTGTAGAGCACCCCAGTCGTGTCACATGTAGTCAGCAGAAAAAAAATCAGTCACCTGGCTATTTTCTGAAAATTTTGTTGTGGCCGTGATGAAAAAGAATGCATATGCTAAATTGATGCCTAAGTTAAATGCATTTATTACCGATAAAAAAGAAAAGAAACAACAAGGTTTAGTGTTCAACAATGCTTTATTTTTGTAATCACGGGGACTAAACAGAGCTTTCTTTGACTATTTCCCTCGAAGGAACAACTTTTCACGCTTCTACAGAAGGTGCCTTTCGAAAACGTTGTGAAAAGAGGCGAAACTGGGTGTATGACATCGAAAAGCCGGGAAATATTTCACCATTAAGCATCTTTCAGAACTTAAGTTGCTTTTGCAGCCTCTCTAGATCAAGATCAGACTGTAGACGATGTCCTGTCTGATCTTGGATCTAAATTTATTCTCTAGGCTTTGACGAGACATCCAACAAAAAACATGGCTGGAAGGAGAGGAAGAGGGGCTGTGAAAACAATTTAACCCTTATCCTGCTAAACCATTGAAAGAAATTTCAAACTGGTAGTAAAACCCGAATATCTCTGGTGACAAGTAGAAAGCTTCTATCTCAAACTGTGTTGGGGATTCTGTTGTTGCATCTTTGACTCTTTTTCTTTGACAATTAGAAAGCTTCTACCTCAAACTGTGTTGGGGATCCTGTCTTTGCATCTTTGACTCTTTTTCTCTTTCCAGAAAATATCATTCTTCTGATGTGGTATGCCTCTTTTGAAGTCAAAATACTTTTTGATCATCCCACATAGGTTGCTTTTCTTTGAAATAGGGGCATGAACCAAAGAGGACTTAAGTATCTTATATATGACCACACAATCCAATAATGGGTTTTAACAACCCACAGGAAGAAGTCTTTTGAAAACAATGCGGGGAAAATACTGATAACCATTTTCTCCTTTTCCCACAATGCTTTCTAACTTTTGAAAGAAAAATATCAGATTTGAATTACCTTTAATTTGTCATCTACAAATGCTTTCAATTTGGGCAAGTCTAAAATTTATGTCGTTTGGTAAAGAGTTAAAAGACTTCTTTGAACTACTGCCTTTAGGCTCGACTTCATTCTGTTGGCTTTCATAGTACCAATGACCATCTCTCCAAGCTGAATGATTATTCTGGCTTCTGGTGAAGGCATTAGGCCTTTATGTTCTAGAACTTTAGCTGTTTTAGGTGTGAGAACATTTTCTATTACCTTCGCCTTCTTCTGATGTTTTACTGAAAAGCTGTCTTTGGCCCTCTTGGTAGCCCTATATTCTGCTTGCTATGATTAAAAACTACTACATCCTGTTCTTCTTGCTGACTGCTGGTTATGTTAACCCTTTACCACACAATCCCAACTTAATGACCCCGAGACAGAGGCCTTTTGAAAACATTGTGAGAAAAAGAGGAAATGCTGGTAAGCAGCATCGTTTCCTTTTCCCACAATGTTTTCTACCCAAAGACCATTTGCATCATTTGACCCACTTTTAAATTGTTGTCTGCAAATGCTTTCAATTTGGACAAGTTGACATTTTGTCGTGTAGTAAAAAGTTAAGTCTAATTATTAACCACCAAGCTTGAGTACAAATGACTGCTTTCTTTTTCTTAACAACTTTGTTTTCGTTGATTATAAGGTAGTTTGAAGCATTAGCTGTTTTCTTCTTTGCTGTCTACTCTGCGAGTTTCTTAGACTATAGTCTGTTGGGATTTACAGAGCTATTTCATTTTCAGCTTTCTTCTTAGCTCTGTACCTGTGCATCTCCTGTCACTTCTTTCTCCTTTTTTTCAGCCAGCAGTGACTTATGTTTTGTCGGCTATTTGACCAGTAGTCTTTCTCCTTTCTTTCTGATTCTGACCTTTTCACAAATCTTAGCAAGATGTGTTGGATTAAAAATTTGCCTCAGCTTATTTCTGTTCTTGTTCAGAGTATAGAGCCTTTAACACGTTCTGGCTCTGTTTGTTGACACTTTACCCGTTTTCTTCTCAGCTGAAAATCCATGTTACTGTGTAAATCAGTTTGTTACCACCAAAATGTAAAGTTTGTATTTCTTGTAGTGTCCGTGACAGAGCAGCATGCTTCATGAAATAACCACGTGCCTTCTAATATAAGAACTGTGAAATACATAGCATTTATGTAATAAACTAAATGTCAAGTAATGCAACATTAATGTCTGTATTAAGGTCCAGTTTGCACAATGACTGATTTTCTGCTGCAGCCTCAGCAGATTCCTTAATGTGCCACTGCACATCAGATAAAGTGGAGCATTTATCCAGATTGCACACCAGTAAAAATAACAAAGAATGTGTCAGATGCATAAATAACAGCCAAATACTGCATTACATGTATTTAAAAGTTTATTTTTGATGCTTCAATCAAAATGTGTTTTCATGGCCTTTGTCACAGACACTACAGCTACCACAGACCCTACATTTTCATGTTTGAATGAAAAAATCCAGACTTGAACTGTACATAACTGACTTATCTTTTGCATCCTAACAGACAGCCAAACGAATGATTCAGTGAAGAACTGGAATTCACATATTGTTGGAAAAAAGATATCTGGTCTGTCACAGACAGAAATTTGGCTGAATCTTTTGGCTTGTGCTTGAGACTATTCTGTATTTAAGCTGAAGAGATGAGAGTATTGATCAGTATTTATTTTAGTAACACCATGAAAGTTATTCTCAGAAAAGGAATTTTGTACATTTAAAATTAGCTTTTTGTATTCTTAATGTCTAACTCCTTCCTAGATATAGTTTAGATGTGAACATTGATAACGAACATGTCCCTTTAATAAAATGGACATAACTTGCGTATTTTCAAACCGATTTTGTTCATTTAAAAAGCCAGTGACTCATCAGACATCTGCTTTTACCTCAAGGTTAATCATTTTACTATGCAGAGATTCTTATCTCCAAAAATCAAAATTCAGATCATCCAAAATTTTATTTGCAAACATATAACACTAAAAATTGGCAATTTTTGGCCTAAAATGAGGCTAATTTTTTTTTTCCCCCAAAAAACAGACCATTTTTTTTTTTGTTGATAAGGCCAGTGTTTTTAATTGGTCAGTAGACCGATTAGAGAGATGGCAAACTTCAGAAACCCGTCCGCTCAGGGCAAAGTGATGTAACTGCAACTCGTAACAGCTTTTACTTACAGCGTTTTAATGCCTATACCTGCTGTGATGACCTCATTACAAAAACTACTTTTGACCCAAATAAGCGCACTTTTGACCCAGATAAGCACAGGAATCGTAATTAGCAGTAAACAAGCGTTAAGTAATGTCAAGTAATCCCAAAATAACTTTTAAATTACGTCATAAACGGCGGTTACAGTTTGTTTAGTATTAAAGTATGTCATGATTACAGTATCATCAAAATCTCTGGCCAGCAAAAACTGGAGCAGTTTACTTTCAACATGATTATAAGAAATAGGGTCAGTGATTAGCAGCAACTTTATGAATGAAACGAGTGTGAATCAAATGTATCGGGTGATGTGAACACATCTTGTAGTTGTTTGCTGTCCATATCATTCGGAAAATTTCGAGTGATCCATTGATAGTTATACATAGTTACAGGATCGGCTGAGTTGTGATGAGTGCTCTTCATACATGTAGCAGGTGTAACAGATGATAGGTCATTTTGGTCTTGAGAGAAATAAAATCGCAACAGAAAGGAGTTTGTAAGGAAACATTGCTTTAAAAGAATTTGAAAATTTAGATTGCTCTGTCCAAGAGAAAACTGATGTAAATGCAACTCGTAACAGCCGTAAGTTTAACATAGTAACCGAACATTTGTCATTTAGTGCAGGGATCGTATATGTGAGGTGAAGCATGTGAAGCTATGGTGACAAAGGGTATAGAGTTGTGTAAAGGTTATGGCCCTCGTGGAGAGGCTATTACATAAACATTTTCAGAATGAACTGGCAATTCACCGCTTACAACCCTATTACCCAGACTGTCCATTCACAATACTGAATGATTACACATCTTTCAGCGTATGATGTATTAACCTTTAGGCTACTAAGTGTGACTTACTGACCTTATTGTGGATAGTATAGATCAAGATCAGACTGCGCATAATGTGCATCTATACTGTCCAGTAAGGAGATATTTCTTTTTCCAAAAAAGAATAAGTTTGACATAGAATTATTCGAGTTTTACGACGAGTTTGAAATTTCATTTCAATGTTTTAGCAGGATAAGGGCTAAATTGTTTTCACAGCCCCTCTTCCTCTCCTTCCAGCCATGACACTACCTTTTTACACAGTCACTTACATGTTTCTTCTTGGTGAGTTTCTACAGACTGGAATCAGTCTGTTAACCCTTGACAATCTTGTGGGGCTTTGAAAATTTAGTTGGAGAAACTGTATGTATTCAGCACATTCTCTTTTTTCGACAGCGTTTTTCACCCATTTGAAAGATTTTCAAAATTTTATCATATAGAACATTTTCATCGAGGATAAAAAACCCTGCAACTGTAACACAAATAAGCTCATTTACTGTTATATTCTCCATATCTGAATCAACGGACCAGGGAAAAAGTATTTGCAGAGAGTGCAGATTCAGACCAGACTGCTCAGAACATGCAGTCAGATCTTGGATCTGTCATGCCAGTTTTCCGAGTTATTCTACTCAAGACAGCAATGTCCTGCAATATTTAGGCTGCTTTTCCAAGCTTAACATATCTATTTTAACAGTTTAGCGCTCTAAGCGTGCAAATGTCAGCAACATGTTTGTCTCATCAGCTATTCCATCATCCTTTCCACATTTTAGATAAAGAGATCAAGGCTGACGCAGTTATGCTCTTGCTGATTAGAATGACTCAAATACAATTACCTTTGTTGGCTATGGACAAATAAAGTCGCTTTTGAAGACAATAAAAGATAAAGATCAGACTGTCCTTTAAATGCAATGCAGTTCAATATCATAGACGTCCACCGATATCTTGGATCTAATTGTCTGTTTATTTGGGATGTATATGGGGAAAAAAAAAACAACCATGAAATTGTAGCCCAATGTTTGATATTGTTTTCCTGACTGTAAAAGGCTTGTCGATTAACTGAGTGTTTTAACGCTTAACCAAACTATCCTTTTTTAATGCCCATGAGAAAGAAGTTTGAAAACATTGTGAGGAAACAGGAAAATGCAGGTTACCATTTTCTCCTTTTCTCATGTTTTTTTACCCTTTCAATGATTCAAATCATCATAAATTTTGGTCTACATTTAATTCGTCATGTGCAGATGCTTTTGATTTGGGCAAGTCTAAAATTTTATCATTTGGTAAAGAGTTGGCAGTAAGGGAGCAATTGGTTATTTACATTCTTTGAAAGTATAATGTAGGTGAAATTTGCCAGCAGATGTTTGGACTGGACAATTTGGCCCGCTAAAAAATAGGTCGGACAGTTTGTCAAGATAATTACGATGTCTTGTTAAAAATGGAAAAACAAAAGGCCCACAAGCAGCCAAAAGTAAGTAATTCCAAAGGTATAAAGCAGGCATATTTTATACGGCTTTTATATGTTACAATACAGTTACCCAAGTTGCCAAAGTTACAGAAAAGAATATATGTATTTTTTCACTCTTTTAAAGGGTTGGTAGGTACTGCTGTTCATGACGAGTGATATCTAAAACTTGATAATGGGTATTGCTGATCAGAATTGTCACATATTTTTTACGTTCTATTGCTGTCGGCTGGCAAAAATAGCCTGTATTTTAACCAATTGTTAAACTTCTAATTTGTAAAAGGCAGTTTAAACAAGAACTATCTTTAAAAAAAGATAGATGGCATAAGAGATACAGGAATATGAATAATGAAACGCTTTTATGGCTCTGTATGAAATAATATAATGAAAAGACCCCTCACGAGCAATTGCCTCTTTTTCCTCAATGTTTTTTTCATTTTGTTGAAAAGTAATATTGGGTTATTTAGTAACGCTTGTGAAAATATTAAATTTCCAAATAACAGAAGAAAAGAATCATTCTCTACTACATCAGTTTGCTATGGTACGAATCAAGACCGCTAGGTATCAGTTAGCTACTGAGCAATGCTTGCTTTCAGTGGTTTCATAAACGTGTGAGCAAATGTGTCAGCAGGGGTCCGCTGCATAAACATGAGCACAATTTAACCAATCGGAAATTACCATCTATTCATTCTTTATCTGTACCAAAGTAGGTCAAAAGCCAGCGCATTCAGCTGTGCCGAAAAAGTGGGATCCTACGTGGCTCATTTGTAACGGTGTAGGACTTTTTGTCCCATACATAGTTCAAACATCTACCATTTGATTTGTGATTTGTGATTTCAAACCACTGTAGTTATTCAGTGTCAAACGATTACAGTGCTTACAGCAGTCTGATTATATTTTGTGTTTTACCTATTTTTTTCATGAAAAGTTAGGGATAGAAGACAAAAAAAAAATAAAATTTACCACAACTAGATGTCATGTTATTTATATTGTAGCTATGAATGAGGGCACATTGAAACTGCCTTTTTTCAAACTATTCCTCTTTATCTTTTACCAAACAGTTCTGTTTGTAAGCAACCCATAGGAAAAAGGTCTTTTGAAAACATGGTGGGAAAAGAAGAAAATGCTATTAACCATTATTTTTCCCTCTTTTCATCACAAGACCAATCGTATGAGCCAAATTGAATTCATATCTGCAAAATTACCTTTTCTGGAACTACGGTAATTTGGTAGTATAGGCAGGATTAGCTTGCTTAAGCTGCAGTCTTTTAATTCTACAGTAGATATTAAAGACAGCAGCCTTAGCAAGCTCATCCTACACTGTGTTTTGCTGGAAAAAGCATGGTAAAAAAGTCATGATTTACAGTCATGCAAAACATAACTGTTGTTTGACAGACAGACAGACAGCCAGAGGGGGAGGGATTAATGCAGTCGAAAATAATTAGTCTTTAGCACATACAAATAATGTAGAATTTATTCTCATTTATCTTTTATTTAACTCTTTCACTACTTAAGACAAATTTGTGGCTGGTGTAGATCAAGATCAGACTGCACAGAATGTGTAATCTGATCTTTGATCCACACCATCTGCTACCTGATGCTAGACTATGATGCAATTCATCTTCAATAGCAGTGGGAATCTTCTTTTAGATCTAGGAAAAAACAGAATTCCTTGAGTTATTTGTGAAAGAGTTAAGGGAAGTTGGAAAATATTGAGCATTTTGTACAAGTTTCAATTGATTGATTGATTGTATGGTGTTTAACACCGTCTTCAACATTATTTCAGTTATATCGCGGCGGCCAGTGCACCTATCCATGCTTTCCTGGAGTTTCTTTTACCAGTACTACGCACAATATTCTTTCCAAGCCACTGGCTGCTTTCCCACATAGCCATCGTCGAAACAATGGTCAGCAGTGAGAGGGGAATGAATCCTGTTGCAATGACTATCATCAATCCTCGGAAAGAAATTGGCCAATCCGGGGATCGAACCAGCGACCTCCTGTTCTCAAGTCCTGTACGCTACCGACTGAGCTATGGGGGCTCGGCTACAAGTTTCAAGGACGCAATTAATACATCTAGGTTACTTCTACAATGAATGTGACATTGCATAATGGGTGATTGAAAAAAAACTGAAAACTGATGACAAATAAAACGCTTTGAAAACTGCCATCTTGCCATTGACCATTAATCATAACATCCAAAATATAACACAAGCCATCTGTCTACACGATTTCACCCCTGTCCAGGGTACACAAGTCTTTGCAGAAAAATTTGGATTTGGGGGTCTGACGCAACGTGTAAATCATTCAAAGCGAGAGGGTTGTAATGCAAATGTTTGCTGTACAAATTTACCACTGCTTTACCCCAAGAAATTTATGGTCACATGCTGACTGCCAGTCAAGACAAAATGATAACATAATAAGCCAATATCATGCCTACTTTACATTACCTGATGGTGCCTTTTGCATTTAGTAATGGCTGTTTCAAGAACACCTGGGCAGTCCTGTCACATGTTTTGTGTAGTCAGCAGAAAAATAAATTGCGCTGTTTTCTTAAAAAAAAAAATTCTTGCAGCCGAAATAAAAAAAGAATGCCTATGATGATTCATGCATTAGTTTTAAATAAATGGATTACCAATAAATAAAGAAAAGAAACAACAAGGTTTAGTATTTCTTAATTCTTTGATTTCTGCGGATTAACCATTTCCTTTACAGTCCAGGAACGACTTTTCACACTTCTGCAGATGGTGCCTTTGAAAACATTACGAAAAAAGGAGAAAGTGCTTGTATAACATCGAAAAACTGGGAAAGACTAAACCCATCAAGCACCTTTCAAAATTTTAGTTGCAATGGCAGCCTGTGTAGATCAAGACCTGACTTTAGACAAAATGTTTGATCTGATCTTTGATCTAAATATACACTGTTTTCTTTGGTGAAAGATTTTAACAAAAACAATCTCAATTATTTTTGTCTAATTTCATGACTTAAAATTATCGCCAAGTTACTTGTCTCTTGACGGATTTTATGCATTCATGTGTAGTTTATACAACAGTGTTTATTCTAACATTGCCAGAATTAAAGTAAAAGAAATGTAGATAAAACAATGAAAAATCAACATATTTACTTAGTAACGGTTAAGTCTTAATGAAAACTTTATGGGAACAATTATTCTAAGGTGTAAAGAATTTTCTCTTTGATAGAGACTGTGTATATGTTAACGTCACGTCTGCGTATTCGTAATCAATGAAAGTTGAACCCAACGAAGTTGGAGAGGGCCATGGACCTATCTTTCGTCGGGAACTTGAATTTGTGGTCTTACCTACCCACGAAATCAACGAAAATTAGTACTCAATAATACTTTTGGTTTCACAATATTGAACATAGATTTTCATAACACAATGTACATGGAAATCCATGGGTTTCCATGTAAAACAGAGTAACATGGAGAATAGACTTCATTTTACAATGTATATAGATATCCATAAGTTTCCACATAAAACAGAGTGAATACAGAAAAAAGATTTTCATTTCACATTTTACTACATAAAACAGACTGAATGTGGAAAATACTTCTCCATTTTACAACGTACATGAAAATATATGAGTTTCCACATAAAACAGAGTATTGGACCCTCAGACATTTGTCTTAACCCTATCCTCCACAGAAAAATCCAGTAATAGGCACTTCTTATCAATAGCCAATACAGGTAAAGACTTAAAAGTCCCCATAGATAAACCAGTCCTTATATGTACCTATCTCCATAGAGGGAATTGATAAAAATAAAAGGAATTTATGGTTGGTTGGTTTGATGACAAATTTGATTATTTTCTTCTCAAATCAATATGGTGTAAATAAATTAATTATTGAGTAAAAAAAGAAATTTCAGGTGGTATATTTTTTTTCATTAAATGATCATCCAGCTTTAAAGTTGACGGAACGAGTAATGCTCTTGAAAATAAAAGATTATTTTCATAATTCAAGTCATAAATAAGTAAATAAGTATAAACCCACTTTTAATGATTATAACGTTCCTTGAAGAAATTTTGGATAACGTTCCTTGAAGAAATTTTGGATAATCAGCAATTGCTCATTGTAATACAAGAGGGCCATCATGGCCCTGGATCGCTCACCTGAGTCAATAGGCCAAGCATTCTGACCAAATTTCACAAGTATCTGACTGAAAATGTGGCCTCTATAGCGTACACAAGGTTTTTCGAAGATTTGACATAGTGACCTAGTTTTTGACCCCACATGACCCAATTCTGAACTCATGTGAGATTTCCAAGTTTCATACGTATTTGACTGAAAATGTGACCTCTAGAGCGTACACAAAGTTTTTCGAAGATCTGACCTAGTGACCTAGTTTTTGACCCCACATGACCCAATTTCAAACTTGGCCGAGATTTTATCAAGACAAACATTCTGACCAAATTTGACAAGTATCTGACTGAAAATGTGGCCTCTAGAGCACACACAAGTTTTTTCGAAGGTTTGACCTAGTGACCTAGTTTTAGAACCCACAAGACCCAATTTCAAGCTCGTCCCACATTTTATGAAGACAAACATTCTGACCAAGTTTCATGAGGATCGAACTGAAAATGTGGCCTCTAGAGCATACACAAGGTTTTTCTAAGATTTGACCTAGTGACCTAGTTTTTGACCCCACATGACCCAATTTCAAACTCATCTCAGATTTTATCAAGACAAACATTCTGACCAAATTAAACAAGTATCTGACTGAAAATGTGGCCTCTAGAGCATACACAAGGTTTTTCGAAGATTTGACCTAGTGACCTAGTTTTTGACCCCACATGACCCAATTTCAAGCTCGTCCAAGATTTTATCAAGACAAACATTCTGACCAAGTTTCATGAGGATTGGGCTGAAAATGTGGCCTCTAGAGCGTACACAAGGTTTTTCTAAGATTTGACCTAGTGATCTAGTTTTTGACCCCACATGACCCAATTTCAAACTCGTTCGAGATTTTATCAAGACAAACATTCTGACTAAGTTTCATGAGGATCGAACTGAAAATGTGGCCTCTAAAGCGTACACAAGGTAAAAAGTTGACGACGGATGACGCATGACGGACAACGGACACAGCACGATTACAATAGCTCACCATGAGCACTTTGTGCTCAGGTGAGCTAAAAATAGATCATTTTTCTGCAGTGATTTCGATAGAGTCAAATCTGATCAATTTTAACTCTTTACCAAACAACAAAATTTTGGAACAGACCAAATTAAAAGTACCTGCAAGCAAGATCATTGTGTACAGTTAAACTGTTATGTTAAACTGTTATTCTACGTCTTGAATATTAAACCTTTACCAAACAATCCCAAGTTTTAATGACACTGGGGAAGAATCCCCTGGAAAACATTGCGGGAAAAGAAAATATGCTAATAACCATCATTTTCTTCTTTTCCCACATTGCTTTCTGCCCTTTTGGAATCAGGTTTCATCAGTTCAGCCTCATTTAATTTATGCTTCTGCAACAGCTTTGAATTTGGACGAGTGTAAAATTTTTCGCTTTGTGAAGAGATTTAAATCTTGTGCTATTGGATATTGACTAATTGATTGCATGGTGTCTAATGCTGTTCTCAACATTATTTCAGTGATATTGCGGCAGCCAGAACACCTATCCAGGCTTTCCTGGACTACCGCGACTCAAAGCACAGAGCGTGCAGTCTGATCTTGGATCTTCAGTGTCCAATTAGAAGATATTTTTTTCTCCAAAATGTAACTTTGAAATAGCAGGTGTCTTCCATTGGTTTGAAAGTTTCATTTAACATTTTTAGCTGGTCAAGGGTTAAACTTAAACTGTATTATAGTTAACCAATAGCACACGTAGCCCTGGCAGTGTACAGGACTTGAGAACAGGAGGTCGCTGGTTTGATCCCTGACTCGGCAAATTTCTTTCCAAGTACTGATGATAGTCATTGTGACAGGATTCATTTCTCTCTCATGTTTCGACGATGGTTATGTCGGAAAGCAGCCAGTGGCTTGGAAACAATATTGTGCGGGGTACTGGTAAAAGAAACTCCAGGAAAGCATGGACATGTGCTCTTGCCACTGCTACATAACTAAAATAATGCTGAAAGCAGGGTTAAACACCATACAAACAATCAATCAAATTCACTAGTGTGTCAGTACTTTCAGTACTTTGATGTAGTTCTGGTAGGCTTTTCTCCACTTTTCATTTAAGGATAGTGGGCTTTTCACCAGGGGGCTTTTGTCCAGAGGGCTTTTTTCCTAGTGGCTTTTCACCTGGTAGGCTTTTTACCTACACTCATAGTGCACTATCTGACCCTTTTTGCAAAAAATGACGAAATATGTCTGTCAATGGTAGACTTTCGAAATTTTCACATCCAATCACAAAAGGATTTAACTTTCCCATCGATCACGCAAACTACAGTTTATGTTCTTGTCATAAACTAACTGTCTTTGATCCGATCGTCCGGGAGCCATTTTAGTTGACTCTTGCGTTACTGTGGGATTTTATTTTCGTCGCTTGAACTAGGGGTAGGGACTGGCCTGATTGTGCTTTCCAAAGTAATATTTTCAACAGGTTTTGTCTTTTTTGCACCATTGATACTTCCAAAATACTTAGAAAATCGCTTCATTGCCATCTTGAATGATCATCGGAAGTTCAAGGAATCGTAACTTCTGGTACCCGTTGTATCTCTGATACCCGTCGAATACGAAGATCGATGACAGGCTAGCAGTTACATGTTAACCATAACATCCGTGGAGTTATCGATAAATTCTCACTGGCAAGCTCAGTATTGTGTTTATTGAGCAGAAAAAGCAGGAACAGACCAAAATGAACGTAATTTGCGGAATGGTTCTTCTATGATTGCGTGCGCCCGACGGGCCCGAAGTTGTTTTAGAATTGCGCCATCTGGGACTTTCGGGGGCCTAGGGCACAGTGGCATGCTCTACATTGCAAGTCTACAATTTGTCATGTGGTAATGCTGTAACATTTCAAACTCTGCCGGTCCTGCAGGTCTCCAGTTTGATCCTAACAGAAAGCGCTCTATTTTTCACGAGATTGTCCCTGGTCAAGGTGCTTAACCCATTACCTCTCCAGAGCTCCAGGTAGAGGGGGTGCTTTTAATTTCAAAATTGAAAATATTAATCAATCTCCACTAAACCCTATGTTATGGGCACTCATTAGAATTGTCTCATCGAGACTAACCACAACATAGGGCTTGGAAAAGGATAATGGATTTAGAATACTATCACTCCTCTTATCTAGAGCTCTGCCTCTCAATCAAAAGTTTTAAAGACCCTGGTAGATGAGACTTTTGAAAACATTGTGGGAAAACGAAAAAAATGCCAGGTAACCAGCATTTTCTCCATTTTCCACAATGTTTTCTACCTTATCAAAGAGAGAAATCATTATTTTTGCAACATTTGATTTGTCATGTGCAAATACTTTCAATTTAGTCAAGTCCAAGATAATTTATTTTGTTTAGTAAAGAGTTAACTCTTTAACACACAATGACAAGTTTTAATGACCCTGAGGAAGAAGCCTGTTGGAAACATTGTAGGAAAAGGAGAAAATGCTGGTAACCATCATTATCTCCTTTTCCTACAATATTTTCTGTCCTTGCAAATCCAACTTCCATAATTTGAAGTATGCTTAATTTGTCTTCTGCAACTTCTTTGGCTTTGGACCAGTCTAAAATTTTGTTGTGTGGTAAAGAGTTTAGAGCCCTAGCCCAATACTGACGAAAGCTACGGCATTAGTTAACTCTTTACCACACAATCCCGACTTTTAACGACCCTGAGAAAGAAGCCTTTTGAAAACATTGTGGGAAAAGGAGAAAATGCTGGTAACCAGCATTTTCTCCTTTTCTCACGATGTTTTCTACCCTTTCCAAAACAAATTTAAATCTTTTAGTCACATTTACTTTGTCATCTGCAAATGCTTTGAATTTGGACTGGTCTAAAATTTTGTCGTTTGGCAGATTTAACTCTTTACCACATGACAAAATTTTAGACTTGTCCAAATTGCAAACATTTGCAGACAAAAATTTCAATGTGGGTCAAATGATGCAACTTTTCTTAGATTGGGTTGAAAACACTGTGGAAAAAAGAGAAAATGATGGGTTACCAGCATTTTCTCCTTTTCCCACAACCTTTTCAAAAGGCTTCTTTCTCAGGGTCTTTAAAAGTCGTGATTGTGTGGTAAAGGGTTAACTCTTTACCAAACAACAAAATTTTAGACTAATCCAAATTGAAAGCAGTTGAAGACGACAAAGTAAATGTGACTGAAAACTTGAAAGTTGTTTTAAAGATAGACTACATTGTGGGAAAAGGAGAAAATGCTGGTTACCAGCATTTTCTCCTTTTTCCACAATGTTTTCAAAAGGCTTCTTTCTCTGGGTCATTAAAAGTCGGGATTGTGTGGTAAAGAGCTAACTCTTTACCAAACAACCAAATTTTAGACTCAACCAAATTGAAAGCATGTGCAGAAGACAAAATAAACATAGCTCAAATGGAGATTTCTGACAGAATAGAAAACATTGTGGGAAAAGCAGCAGATGCTGATTACCAGCATTTTCTCCTTTTCCTACAATGTTTTCAACAGCCTTCTTTCTTCAGGGTCATAAAAACTCGGGACTGTTTGTTAATGGGTTGATAAGCAACCTGTATCAGATTCTATGATACGACTGAAATAAGGTTGAAATCAATGTAAAACACCATTCCATCAATCACTCAATCTTCGCAGTATTTGAATCAAGTCATGTTTAACCCTTTACCACCCAACTTTTAACGACCCTGCAAAAGGATCCTTTTGAAAATATTGTGGGAAAAAGAGAAAAATGCTGGTAACCAGCATTTTTCCTTTTCCCACAATGTTTTCTACCCTTCTCAAAAAACATTTTAATTTTTCATTCATGTTTATTTTGTGGTCTGCAAATGCCTTCAATTTGAACCAGTCTGAAATTTGGTAAAGAGTTCAAAAATTGGGAGCAGTAAAAACAATTCAGTCAAATAAAGGGTGAAGTGAATAAGCAAGCTGTATCTGTCATATGACTGAAATAACATAGATTGATTGATTGAATGGTGTTTTAGGCCACTTTCAACATTATTTTAGACATATCATGGCGACAGGTCACATATTCATGTATTACCTGGGTTTCACTAGAACTAGGCTAGGGCTCTGCAGTGTCTTGCCCAAGGACACTCCCACAATAAACAAGGTGGATCGAGTGAGGCTCGAACCTGGGACCTCCAGGACACAAGTCCTACACTTTACCACTGAGCCATGCAGGAACCCTAAACAATGTTGAAGAAGTGTGGTCGTGTTGGACTCTGTACCTCACCACAAAAAAATTTGACCTGTCCTAATTGTAAGCATTTGCATATGACAATTTTAATGTGGCTCAAATGATGTGATTTTTGTTTGATAGGGTAGAAAACATTGTGGGAAAAAGGAGAAAATGTGGTTGCCAGCATTTTCTCCTTTTCCCATAATGTTTTCAAAAGGCTTCTACATCATGGTCATTAAAAGTCAGCATTCTGTGGTAAAGGTTTAAAGAGTGGAAACAGTCAAAACATTTCATTCAGATAAAAGGATGAAGTGTGTTAGTGTTTTCACAGTGAGTATTGGGTGTGAAATACTTCTTAGGCTTTTGGACCTAGATTAGACCTTTTTGTTATGTAATATGATTTGACTGAGACCACAGTCCTTGGCAAGACACACTTTAAGATGATCCGCTGTGCTGTGATTTATACCCACTTTATGTTACACATCTATTTACATATAAGCCCAAGCTGGTAGCCCTGACTGGTTTTTATCAAGTAAGTTCACAAGAATCTTTTCAAAACTTTTTCTTTCTTACTGTAATACAGTATGGAAATAAAACACAGGTCTATCTTCTGTGAAAGGAATCATTAACATGTTGCTGTATGGTCATATTTTCATCCTCTCATCCTTCAATCATATGCTAATTAAGCCTTTACCACACAATTCCAACTTTTAACGACCCTAGAGAAGAAGCCTCTTGAAATCCTTGTGCAAAGAGGAGAAAATACTGGTAACCAGCATTTCTCTTATTACCACAATGTTTTCTACCCTCTCAAAGATAAATTCCATCATTTGAGCCACATTTAAATTATCGTCTGCACATGCTTTCAATTTGGACAAGTCATCATTTTTGTTGTGTGGTAAAGAGTTAAAGAAGTGGGGTCCTGCATCACTGGAGTGGAAGCACTCTATTTTTCTTGGAAATGTCCTTTGGTAAGACACTTCAGGGCCCTAGCTGGTGAAACTCAGTACAAACATGAGTAAGTGTACTGTTGCAGTAATATAATTGAAATAATGTTGAAAGTTAAAAGCAGCGTAAGAAACCCCATTCATTCAATCAACTAATGAACTCTTAAACTACAGAATTTTAGACTTGTCCAAACTGAAAGCATTTGCAGATGACAGAGTTGATTTCATTAAAATGTGGAAGGGTAGAAAATATTGTTGGAAAATGAGAAAATGGTGGTTACCACCAGCATTTTCTCCTTTTCCCACCATGTTTACAAAGGACTTCTTTCAAAGGGTCATTAAAAGATAGGATTATGTGGTAAAGGGTTAATCAAATCCTTACCTATTTGATACTTTACCAGCGAGCCCTGGTAGCTCAGTCAGTAGCGTGCAGGACTTGAGAACAGGAGGTCACTGGTTCGATCCCCAGCCCAGCCAATTTCTAAAAATATTGTGCACAATAATGGTAAAAGAAACTCTAAGAGAGCATGGACAGGTGCATTGGCCACTGTGATATAAATGAAATAATGTTGAAATGTTAAACTGCATACAATTAAATTGATACTTTAAGAGATTCTCAGCCCAATACAGCAGTCTTTCTGAAACGCCCTCAGTCCCACAGCCATGTCTGGTAAAAGTCAGGTCAGTCCATCAAAATTCTGCAGTTTACAAGACCAACTCTTCGGTACAAAATCCAACATCGACATACAATTTTCCTGTACAGCACTCAATGACTGTTTGTATAAATTCCTTTCACACATGTGTTAAAGATATAAATAACACTGAAAGGTCAAATACTAATTTTAGAATGACACATGGGTTTTCCCATAACCTGCTCAGCTCCAGCAGACCAATGAGATCGCCGTACAAATTAATATGACGTTGATATGTCCTACCCTTTCTCAAACTACAAATCCCTAAATTTAGCTATTTGACATCTAGAATCCTTTTATTATTTAACTCCAATCTGTTTGGGGTCAGCCTATCCAGGTATTGAAGAATGTCTGCTATTCTCAGTCCCTATACATGCTGTCTATGCTTGTTTCTCGCCTGAGTTGTAGGTACTTTAGCTAGCACGAAACGGAACATGTACTGCCGATTCAGTTATGGCTGAAGATCGTCATGCACATGAAAACACCCCGTGCTGCCAGTTCTGGGTGTCTTTATAGGCTTGATCATCGTGTCTATTCTTCGTTTTCTGTCTTGATTTATGATGGAACCATGTGTTTTCAGTCTAAACTTATCAGTCAATTCCTCGCTTCGGGAATGTTCTGTGCTAGCCAAAAGTCAAAATTACGATTGCATTTAAACTTATTTATGTCTTACTTGGCTGAGAAAGAGTTGTCATTGTTCATTATGCACGATTTCATGCATTTTTCGCCGAAAGTCGATCTTCTCAGTTTGACAGTTGAAACCGGATGTATTCTTGTTACCCGAGTCTTAGTAGTCCGTAAAGCGTCTGGGAATTGTTTACATATTTATGCATCTAGGTCATTTTGTACTATTTTCAGCTCAGTAAGTTTTGGGTTTTTCCTTCGTCTACAATGTTTTGAGATTTTCACTGTTGGCTAGTTTTACTTACAGTAAATCAATTGTTAGTCGAACTCAGAGCAACCCAAATCTTGCGACCAGTTTTAACGTGGCCACGACCAGATATTTGCGATGTCAATCTGGACGTGACCATGTCCGACCAAAGTTTTGGGTAGCGACCAACTTGGCACTATAAAAAGACAGAAACTTTGGTTGGGAGCTCAGATCGATCCTCGTAGGGTAAGGAACAGCCGTCGGTCAACTCTTTAAAAAATAAAGAGTAAACTAGAAAAAAGTATTGGATTTTGTAAAGAAGAATTTGGAGTGTACTTGACCATTTTGAAAGAATTACAAATTTTGTTTAAACAAAATTTCCATCTATGTCTCCTTATTTCCCGGAACTACAGCACCTTATATAGACTGTGCTCACTTTCGGCAACCGGCAACTGTATAAGATCCTTCCCACCTTACCCTAAGAAGACCACGTGATACCATCACTGGGCGTTGTTAAAGGGATCTAACCACTCTGTCCCTTGAAGAAAAACTCAGCGTTTTTAAGTCAAGCAGGTCCCATATTGAAGCTATTGTGGGACAATATAAAGAGAAGCTTCCACTCCACCATTTAGCTAGGTTGTTACAACGTCGTATATTTGTAAGATGATTCTTCATTGGGCTATTGAAAACCAGGTGTCCAAATTACCTAACATGTATTCCAGAGATTTCTAGAACTTTCCTTTCTCTAAACATGAGATCAGCTGCATGAAAGAAAACCGGATAGATTGCATTACATAAGGGTCATGATGAAAAGGCGAATGATGATGCCCAATGCTTTCATTAAGCGGACCTAGAGGTAATGTACGTCCTTATAATTCCCCAAAGCGTCTGACAAATTGAGACTAGACGTTTTTGGTACGTCCACAATTTTACAAATACATTTAACTAGACTTTTTCAAGACTGGATTAGTTCTTCCACAGAAAATTGAAATTTTTTATAATCTTTCCATTTAAGTCAAGACATGCAGAAATTCTTCTTCATGGAATAATTGTCATTGAAATAAAACACAAAAACATGTGACAAAACAAATATAAAATAAACTTGTCTGATGAAAGATCCTTCAGACTGTCTTATTTGGCCATGATGGTGGTTTTAAACAGCCAAGTTTCATACACACCACATAGACATTAATTCAGGAACTAAAATCTCTATTAACTTATCAGAGAAAATTGTTTGATGATCTTTATTTAAAAAAAAAAGAAGCTGGACAACCTAGTTCCGAATTTCCCAAGGAAGGTGACAGGTTTTCATACTTTATTCTTATTCATTTCTTTCATATTTAGTCTACCATAACTTGGACAAGGGTGGGAGGGGGTGGGTGTGTTATTCGTCTTGCAACTAAGATCTACTGAAACAAAGACAAATGACTAGGGCATTCATATAGAGATCTAAGACTGAACAAAAACAGGCTTTAATGGAAGAAATATTTTTTTCTCTCTCTATGAAATAGTGATTTATGATGATGAATTGTATCCCAAAAATTCAAGTAAAACTTGATTATGCAACTGTTTTCAGTTCATTTTACCTTGAGTATCCAGATAAGAATGTTAACTTGCCTATCTACATTTCCCTACTGACTGCGGTTTGTTGTTAGTACTTGCTGAAATTGTATCATTGTAATAATTCTAATGAATATTCACAACACGGGAAAAATTGAGATTATGGTGGAATAATTCAAATGCCGAAACTAAAATATTCACCATCATCTGGACCACTGAAAAGGTTGTGGTGGGGGCGGGGGGAAAGAGAGAAATGGGTTTGTCATGTTATCAAGATGTATAACACTTCCAGAATTCTCACAAAAAAATTCTAAAATTTAGACATGGAATTTCAAAAGTTATGAAATTAGCCCATAATAAAAGCACTCTGATTGTGCTTGTATCTAATCAAAGTTTCACTACTAAAGCTTATTGCTGTGCTATAATAAATTCATATGCTTTTCATGTAGATATTTAAATCTATTGATATTCGGTCTGGTAAAAAATAGTATGGTCTGGTAAAAAATATTTGTTACTAGACCAAATGTCCAGTAAGAACTGGACAACTTTCAGAGAGACTGTGTAAAACATTATTTTTGAAGAAAGACTAAATTGAAAAGTGAGAACAATCTCAAATGAATGTACATTAACCCTTTACCACACAATCCCTTGGTTTAACAACCCTGAGAAAAGGCTTTAAACATAATGAGAAAAGCAGAAAAGGCTTGTAAACAGCATTTTTCTCCTTTTCTCACAAGGTTTTCTATCCTTCCACAAACAAATTTCTTTGTTTGACTCACATTTATGTTGTTGTTTGCAATATCATTGCTTTTAATTTCATGTGGTAATGCTGTAACATTTCAAACTCTAACAGCTCTGCAGGGCACAGTGGCAAAGGTGCGAGATTCAAGATCTTAACGCCTTAGGTTTGATACTCACAGAAAGTGCTCTATTTTTTATGAGATTGCCTGTGGTCAAGATGCTTAACCCATTACCTCCCATGCCAAGTTTTAAAGACCATGGTAAATAAGACTTTTGAAAATGGATCTATGACATTTCATCGAAAACCATGTTCTTCAAAACGATTCCTAGCCCTAACCCTTACCCTAACCCAGACAAACTGTGGCTCAAATCTTCTTCCCAGACAGAGGTTTTCATGAAAAAAATCTAGGAATTTAGCAATTGGTATTTTAAAACGTACATGGATTTAAACAAAAGACCCTTTTGACGAAACGTTGTGCACCGTTTGTAAACATTTTTTCCTTTTTTCACAGTGTTTTCTACCTTATCAAAGAGAGAAATCACCATTTTTGCAACATTTGATTTGTCATGTGCAAATACTTTCAATTTAGCCCAGTCTAAGATAATTTTTTTTGTTTGGTAAAGAGTTAACTCTTTAACACAATGACGAGCTTTAATGACCACGGGAAAGAAACCTGTTGGAAACATTGTAGGAAAAGGAGAAAATGCTGGTAACCATCATTATCTCCTTTTCCTATGATATTTTCTGTCCTTGCAAATCCAAATTCCATAATTTCAAATATGCTTAATTTGTTGTCTGCAGCTTCTTTGACTTTGGACCAGTCTAAAATTTTGTTGTGTGGTAAAGAGTTAGGAGCCCTAGCCCAATTCTGATGGAAGATACAGCATTAGTTAAACCTTTACAAAACGACAGAATTTTAGACTTAACCCTTTACCAAATGACACAATTTTCGACTGCTCCAAATTGTAAGCAGACAGCAAAATAAATAATACCGAACAATTGGAGTTTGTTTTGGAAATTGATTGATGAATTGATTGATTGTATGATTGATTGTATAGTGTTTAACGCCGTTTTCAACATTGTTTCAATTCCGGTGGACCTATCCATGCTTTCCTGGGGTTTCTTTTACCAGTACTCCGCATTATATCCTTTCGAAGCCACTGGCTGCTTTCCCACATAACCATTGTCGAAACAATGGTCAGCGGTGAGAGAGGAATGAATCCCGTCGCGATGACTTCATCAATTCTAGGAAAGAAATTGGCTAAGCTATGGATCCAACCAGCGACCTCCTGTTCTCAAGTCCTGTATGCTACTGCCTGAGCTACGGGGGCTTGGCTTGTTTTCGGAAGGGCAGAAAACATTGTTACCAGCATTTTCTCTTTTTCCAACAATTTTTTCTAAAGGTTTCTTCTCCAGGGTCGTTAAAAGTCGGGATTGTACGATAAAGGGTTAACCAAATGGAAAGCATGTGCAGAATACAAAATAAATGTAGCACAAGAGATTTCTGTTTTTGATTTGGTGGAAAACATTGTAGGAAAAAGGAACAAGATGCTGGTTTTTTTTTTACCAGCAGCTTCAATGTAGTCTGATCTTGTTATTGCAAAAGGTGTAATTGAGCAACATTGGGTTGGCAAGTCAGGCTTGTACTCCCTGTTAATACATACAATGCATGGCATCAGCACTGTGTTCAAACTTTCTGACTTGCTGTTTCTAGGGAGGATGACCAAGGACAACAGCGAGGAAGTGGAGGCCAAGACAACCGTGAAGAGCCCAAGCAATTGCGCCTCTTCTCAAATACAAAGGTATACATGACATCTATGTCTTATTTGCACCAGAAAGAGCACCTATCACGAAGATGTTGAAGGTTCTTTTACTATTTCACATTGCTATTTTCAAGCCAATGCCTTCTTAATACTATAACACCATCAAAAATAATGTTAAATAGTGAGATAGGAATGAATCTTGTCAAAATGATTATCAGCAGTTTAAAAGAAGAGATTATGCAAGCAGAGATTCGATCTTTACACCCTCTGGTTACAATCTAGTTTGTTACTGAGCTTCTGGGCTGGTCCCCTTATTTTTTCTTATCTCCATGCTTTTCTTTGCCAGATTATCTCCACATCATTAACAGTCTGGATTCAAGATCAGACAGCACCTTCCATGTAGACTGATCCTAATATTCAAATACTGTAATTTAGCCATACAAGTTCGCAAGTATGGCTTTTGCTCCCTGTGGATGAATACAACGCATGGCACCAGCTTTTTTATTTAAAATGTTGACTTGTCTTTTCTAGAGAAGATGGCCAAGGACAACAGTGAGCAAGTGAATCCTAAAAAGACCACGGATAAGCCCGGGCCATAGTGCAATTTCTTCATAACAAAGGTATCTATCATAATAATTAGCCTTAGGGTGCCAACAAATCACTTTGGGCTTTTCAATCAGCGACAAAAATTTGGTGTTTTGTGTTCACTCTTAGAATGCCGAATTAATGAAATGGACCACTTTAAACAGGAAATACCAATTAAAATATTGTCATTTCAAGCTTGTTTTGGCTAGAATGTGCAAACAATTAGCCAACAGTGAAGATCCAAGATCAGACTACACATTCTGTGCAGTCTGATCTTGATCTACGCTGTCTGCAAAAACAACTTAAGTCGGTTCCAGTGCTTTATGCGTTAACCCTTAATTACAAAATCCTGACTTTTAACGACCCTGAGAAAGAAGCCTTTTGAAAACAATGTGGGAAAAGAAGAAACTACTGGTAACCAGCATTTTCTTCTTTTCCCAACAATGTTTTCTACACCTTAAGAGATAAATGTTACGTTTGAGCTAGATTTAAAATGTCGTCTGCAAATGCTGTCAATTTGGACTAGTCTACTATTTTTGTCATTTGGTAAAGGGTTAAGTGACATGCTAGATATAATTTTGTCACATCCAAATGGCCCGTCAATGCATTACTGAAGTTATGTTTACCAGTCCTTTTCACACTACTCTGTCGCACTCTCCTTCTTTCCCCCTACCCACACACACAATACCAAAGTGTGCAATCCATTGAGAAAATTTCTTGAATTTTGATATGTTTTTCTTTTAGCAGGATGACCTACTGATGAACCAAGTGCAGACAGACTTCCATAGATGCAGCCAGAGAGTTCCAAATTTCCCAAGGAAGGTGACAGGTTTTCATACTTTATTCTTATTCATTTCTTTCATATTTAATCTACCATTCATTTGCCTGAAGGAATGTGCTTGAAGTTATTAGTTCAACAAGCGGGCCATTGGCCCTAAAATGCTCACAAGAGTAAGGTCATCTAGGACTGATAAAGCTGAGAAGATCCTGGCTGTGATGCTGTAAAACACATGAGTGCGACTAACTTATTTTTTGACAGACTTGACCTTTTTTTAAACTTGTCAGAGATATCAAGACAAACATTCTGACAAAGTTTCATGAGTATTGGATTGAAAATGTAGCCTCTAGAGAGCACAAAAGGTTTCCCCACGATATGGCCCAGTGACCTACACTTTCACTTGACAGGACCAATTCCACACTTGTCCAAGATTTTATCAAGACAAACATTCTGACGAAGTTGCCTGAATATCGGGCTCTAGAGTGCACTCAAGTATTTTCTAAGATTTCACCAAACATGACACAGTTTCAAAAATAACCAAGATTTTATCAAGACAAACATTCTGAACAACTTTCATGAGTATTAGGCTGCATATATGGCCTGTAGGATGCAAACAAGGTTTCTCTGAAATTCAGCCCTGTGACCTACTATTTGACCCAAAGTAACCCAATTCCAAACTCTTCCAAGATTTCCTCCAGACAAACAATCTCATCAATTTTCAAGAGTATATGATTGAAAATGTGGCCTCTAGAGTGCACACAAGGTTATTGTTAATGCACAGATGACGGACACAGCACAATCCCAAAAGCTCACCTTGAGTACTTTGTACTCAGGTGCGCTAAAAAGGCAAATGTTACAAGTGGCTTTCTTCTTAAATGTTTTGAGAAAGAGAACAGTGTTCAGTTTTGCTGTAATCTGGCTGGATACAAAAATCTGTGGTGTATAATGCTAAGCCGAATGGTTTAAACAAAAGAATCATCTGCCATTTTTCCAACTCAGTGATCCTTTGCAATGGCACTGTTTACACGAGAAGTGTGGAGTGGGCACTTTGATGAACACTTCCTGGTCAGAGTTTATCATTGGGTTCATGTAACACCACTGCCTATGGTTGGGTGTTCCATACCTCTTGTTGTCATCAGTTTCATTGGCCTGTAATTGAGTGCAGTGTCTGGGAATAAATCAATTGATCATGTTAGGTGAGGAAATGTTCAGCTGATTTCATCTACTCCAAGTCTTTACATTTGTTTGTGTAATTTACATGTTGCCAAGACCCACACACCCAAATGCCTTTGTACAAAGCACATTGTTTTCTGGAGAGAAAAGTTGCAGTGGATACCACAAACTTGCTATGGGTCAATGTTTAAGCTTTGGTCACTAGAAACATGATAGCATTCTAAAGGTAGTCATGAGCGTACCCCGCCGTCCAGTGTTGATACCAAGGAATAGGTCAGCAATAATGTCCGTTTTAAAGGGTCAACAGTAAAGGAAGGGATATAGGGCCTTAAGCTCTTTCTTTTGCATTTTTAGGAATGTAGGATTATGTGGTACTGTATGTCTGCCTACGATGCACCCCATGGATCAAGTAAGTCAGGAGTGGTAAGTGACCTAGTGCAGAAAATAAGAATGAAATGTCAAATGAGTTGGGTTCTTAGGTCAAGTAGTAAATCTGTGTTGTTGTATTTTCTTGTTTTATAACATCAGATTGTGTGGTGTTTACATCATTTTCAACATTATTCCTCTTATAATGCAGTGGCATGTATCCTGTAATCTGGTGTCCCAGTACTTTGCTCAACATTCTTTTTCAAGCCAATGGTTGCTTTCCTACACAACCATCATTGAAACTATAATTAGTAGCTGTTTCGGAAAAAAAATCCTTAACCAAGTACTATGTAGCGCAACCTACCCTGTGGAACAAAGTGTGGTACTGAAAAGACAGAACAGTGAGGAAGTGGAGGCCAAGATGACCATGAAGAGCCAAAATCAATGGTGCAACTCGTAAATAACAAAGGTATGCATGAATGCTGGTAACCAGCACTTTCTCCTTTTCCCACACTGGTTTCTTTCCTTCCGAAAGCCAATTTTTATTTTTGAGTCTCAATTATTTTGTCGTCTGCAAAACAATTTATTTTAGTCAATTCTAAATTTTGTCATGCGGTAAAAGGGTTAAGGCCATCCGTCCTAATCATATTTCTGTCTTAACGCACTCCCAAGTTTCTTTTACAGCTACTTCTCTCTACACTTTTTCCAAGCCACTGCCTTTTTTCCCCCAATTGAAAAATCATCTAAACAATTGTCAATAGTGAGAAAGGAATCAAATCATGACACAATGATCGCGATCAGTTTTTGAAACCACATTGGGATTCAATTTTGAGATCCCTTGTTTACAATCAAGAAAGTTACTGACAAAGCTACCTGGCTGGTGCCCTTAATTTCCTTCGTTTTTTTTTTTGTTTTTTTGCCACATTATCTTCTCATCAATAGCTGTTCTGATTCAAAGTCAGACAGCAACTTGAATGTAGTCTGATCTTGTTATTGCAAAAGGTGTAATTGAGCAACACTGGGTTGGCAATTCGGGCTTGTGCTCCTTGTTAGTGCATACAATGCATGGCATCAGCACTGTGTTTCAACTTTCTGACTTGCTGTTTCTAGGGCGGATGACCAAGGACAACAGTGAGGAAGTGGAGGCCAAGACAACCGTGAAGAGCCCGAGCAATTGCGCCTCTTCTCAAATACAAAGGTATACATAACATCTATGTCTTATTTGCACTGGTAAGAGCACCTATCACAGAGATGCTGAAGGTTCTTTTACTGTTGCACATTGCTATTTTCAAGCCAATGTCTTCTTAATACTGTGACACCATCAAAATTAATGTTAAACAGTGAGATAGGAATGAATCTTGTCAAAATGACTATGAGCAGTTTAAAAGAAGAGATTATGCAAGCAGAGATTCAATCTTAAGACCCTCTGGTTACAATCTAGTTTGTTTCTGAGCTTCTGGGCTGGTCCCCTTATTTTTTCTTATCTCCATGCTTTTCTTTGCCAGATTATTTCCACATCAATAACAGTCTGGATTCAAGATCACACAGCACCTTCCAAGTAGACTGATCCTAATATGCAAATACTGTAATTTAGCCATACAAGTTTGCAAGTCAGGCTTTTGCTCCCTGTGGATGAATACAATGCATGGCACCAGCTTTTTTATTTAAATTTTGACTTGTCTTTTCTATAGAAGATGGCCAAGGACAACAGTGAGCAAGTGAATCCTAAAAAGACCACGGATAAGCCCAGGCTATGGTGCAATTTCTTCATAACAAGGTATCTATTATAATAATTACCCTTAGGGTGCCAACAAATCACTTTGGGCCTTTCAATCAGCGACAAAAATTTGGTGTTTTGTGTTCACTCTTAGAATGCCGAATTAATGAAATGGACCACTTTAAACAGGAAATACCATTTAAAATATTGTCATTTGAAGCTTGTTTTGGCTAGAATGTGCAAACAATTAGCCAACAGTGAAGATCCAAGATCAGACTACACATTCTGTGCAGTCTGATCTTGATCTACGCTGTCTGCAAAAACAACTTAAGTCGGTTCCAGCGCTTTATGCGTTAACCCTTAATTACAAAATCCTGACTTTTAACGACCCTGAGAAAGAAGCCTTTTGAAAACAATGTGGGAAAAGAAGAAACTGCTGGTAACCAGCATTTTCTTCTTTTCCCACAATGTTTTCTACACCTGAAAAGGTAAATGTTACGTTTGAGCTAGATTTAAAATGTCGTCTGCAAATGCTGTCAATTGGGACTAGTCTACTATTTTTGTCATTTGGTAAAGGGTTAAGCGACATGCTAGATAGAATTTTGTCACATCCAAATGGCCCGTCAATGCATTGCTGAAGTTATGTTTACCAGTCCTTTTCACACTACTCTGTCGCACTCTCCTTCTTTCCCCCTACCCACACACACAATACCAAAGTGTGCAATCCATTGAGAAAATTTCTTGAATTTTGATATGTTTTTCTTTTAGCAGGATGACCTACTGATGAACCAAGTGCAGACAGACTTCCATAGATGCAGCCAGAGAGTTCCAAATTTCCCATGGAAGGTGACAGGTTTTCATACTTTATTCTTATTCATTTCTTTCATATTTAGTCTACCATTCATTTGCCTGAAGGAATGTGCTTGAAGTTATTAGTTCAACAAGAGGGCCATTGGCCCTAAAATGCTCACAAGAGTAAGGTCATCAAGGACTGATCAAGCTGAGAAGATCCTGGCTGTGATGCTGTAAAACACATGAGTGCGACTAACTTATTTTTTGACAGACTTGACCTTTTTTTAAACTTGTCAGAGATATCAAGACAAACATTCTGACAAAGTTTCATGAGTATTGGATTGAAAATGTAGCCTCTAGAGAGCACAAAAGGTTTCCCCACGATATGGCCCAGTGACCTACACTTTCACTTGACAGGACCGATTCCACACTTGTCCAAGATTTTATCAAGACAAATATTCTGACCAAGTTGCCTGAATATCGGGCTCTAGAGTGCACTAAAGTTTTTTCTAAGATTTCACCAAACATGACACAGTTTCAAAAATAACCAAGATTTTATCAAGACAAACATTCTGAACAACTTTCATGAGTATTAGGCTGCATATATGGCCTGTAGGATGCAAACAAGGTTTCTCTGAAATTCAGCCCTGTGACCTACTATTTGACCCAAAGTAACCCAATTCCAAACTCTTCCAAGATTTCCTCCAGACAAACAATCTCATCAATTTTCAAGAGTATATGATTGAAAATGTGGCCTCTAGAGTGCACACAAGGTCATTGTTAATGCACGGACGACGGACACAGCACAATCCCAAAAGCTCACCTTGAGTACTTTGTACTCAGGTGCGCTAAAAAGGCAAATGTTACAAGTGGCTTTCTTCTTAAATGTTTTGAGAAAAAGAACAGTATTCAGTTTTGCTGTAATCTGGCTGGATACAAAAATCTGTGGTGTATAATGCTAAGCCGAATGGTTTAAACAAAAGAATCATCTGCCATTTTCCCAAACTCAGTGATCCTTTGCAATGGCACTGTTTACATGAGAAGTGTGGAGTGGGCACTTTGATGAACACTTCCTGGTCAGAGTTTATCATTGGGTTCATGTAACACCACTGCCTATGGTTGGGTGTTCCATACCTCTTGTTGTCATCAGTTTCATTGGCCTGTAATTGAGTGCAGTGTCTGGGAATAAATCAATTGATCATGTTAGGTGAGGAAATGTTCAGCTGATTTCATCTACTCCAAGTCTTTACATTTGTTTGTGTAATTTACATGTTGCCAAGACCCACACACCCAAATGCCTTTGTACAAAGCACATTGTTTTCTGGAGAGAAAAGTTGCAGTGGATACCACAAACTTGCTATGGGTCAATGTTTAAGCTTTGGTCACTAGAAACATGATAGCATTCTAAAGGTAGTCATGAGCGTACCCCGTCCAGTGTTGATACCAAGGAATAGGTCAGCAATAATGTCCGCTTTAAAGGGTCAACAGTAAAGGAAGGGATATAGGGCCTTAAGCTCTTTCTTTTGCATTTTTAGGAATGTAGGATTATGTGGTACTATATGTCTGCCTACGATGCACCCCATGGATCAAGTAAGTCAGGAGTGGTAAGTGACCTAGTGCAGAAAAACAGAATGAAAGGTCAAATGAGTTGGGTTCTTAGGTCAAGTAGTAAATCTGTGTTGTTGTATTTTCTTGTTTTATAACATCGGATTGTGTGGTGTTTACATCATTTTCAACATTATTCCTCTTATAATGCGGTGGCATGTATCCTGTAATCTGGTGTCCCAGTACTTTGCTCAACATTCTTCTCAAACCAATGGTTGCTTTCCTACACAACCATCATTGAAACTATAATTAGTAGCTGTTTCGGAAAAAAAATCCTTAACCAAGTACTATGTAGCGCAACCTACCCTGTGGAACAAAGTGTGGTGCTGAAAAGACAACAGACCAGTGAGGAAGTGGAGGCCAAGATGACCATGAAGAGCCAAAATCAATGGTGCAACTCCTAAATAACAAAGGTATGCATGAATGCTGGTAACCAGCACTTTCTCCTTTTCCCACAATGTTTTCTTTCCTTCCAAAAGCCAATTTTTATTTTTGAGTCACAATTATTTTGTCGACTGCAAAACAATTTATTTTAGGCAATTCTAAATTTTGTCATGCGGTAAAGGGTTAAAGCCATCCGTCCTCATCATATTTCTGGCTTAACGCACTCCCAAGTTTCTTTTACAGCTACTTCTCTCTACACTTTTTTCAAGCCACTGCCTTTTTTCCCCCCATTGAAAAATCATCTAAACAATTTTCAATAGTGAGAAAGGAATCAAGTCATGACACAATGATCGCGATCAGTTTTTGAAACCAGATTGGGGTTCGATTTTGAGATCCCTTGTTTGCAATCAAGAAAGTTACTGACAAAGCTACCTGGCTCGTGCCCTTAATTTCCTTTGCTTTTTTTTTTTTTGCCACATTATCTTCTCATCAATACCTGTTCTGATTCAAAGTCAGACAGCAACTTGAATGTAGTCTGATCTTGTTATTGCAAAAGGTGTAATTGAGCAACACTGGGTTGGCAATTCGGGCTTGTGCTCCCTGTTAATGCATACAATGCATGGCATCAGCACTGTGTTCAAACTTTCTGACTTGCTGTTTCTAGGGAGGATGACCAAGGACAACAGCGAGGAAGTGGAGGCCAAGACAACCGTGAAGAGCCCGAGCAATTGCGCCTCTTCTCAAATACAAAGGTATACATGACATCTATGTCTTATTTGCACCGGTAAGAGCACCTATCACAGAGATGCTGAAGGTTCTTTTACTGTTTTACATTGCTATTTTCAAGCCAATGCCTTCTTAATACTATAACACCATCAAAATTAATGTTAAACAGTGAGATAGGAATGAATCTTGTCAAAATGACTATGAGCAGTTTAAAAGAAGAGATTATGCAAACAGAGATCCAATCTTTAGACCCTCTGGTTACAATCTAGTTTGTTTCTGAGCTTCTGGGCTGGTCCCCTTATTTTTTCTTATCTCCATGCTTTTCTTTGCCAGATTATCTCCACATCAATAACAGTCTGGATTCAAGATCAGACAGCACCTTCCATGTAGACTGATCTTAATATGCAAATACTGTAATTTAGCCATACAAGTTCACAAGTCAGGCTTTTGCTCCCTGTGGATGAATACAATGCATGGCACCAGCTTTTTTATTGAAATCTTTGACTTGTCTTTTCTAGAGAAGATGGCCAAGGACAACAGTGAGCAAGTGAATCCCAAAAAGACCACGGATAAGCCCGGGCTATGGTGCAATTTCTTCATAACAAAGGTATCTATTATGATAATTAGCCTTAGGGTGCCAACAAATCGCTTTGGGCTTTTCAATCAGCGACAAAAATTTGGTGTTTTGTGTTCACTCTTAGAATGCCGAATAAATGAAATGGACCTCTTTAAACAGGAAATACCATTTAAAATATTGTCATTTCAAGCTTGTTTTGGCTAGAATGTGCAAACAATTAGCCAACAGTGAAGATCCAAGATCAGACTACACATTCTGTGCAGTCTGATCTTGATCTACGCTGTCTGCAAAAATGACTTAAGTCGATTCCAGCGTTGTATGCGTTAACCCTTAATTACAAAATCCTGACTTTTAACGACCCTGAGAAAGAAGCCTTTTGAAAACAATGTGGGAAAAGAAGAAACTGCTGGTAACCAGCATTTTCTTCTTTTCCCACAATGTTTTCTACACCTGAAAAGGTAAATGTTACGTTTGAGCTAGATTTAAAATGTCGTCTGCAAATGCTGTCAATTGGGACTAGTCTACTATTTTTGTCATTTGGTAAAGGGTTAAGCGACATGCTAGATATAATTTTGTCACATCCAAATGGCCCGTCAATGCATTACTGAAGTTATGTTTACCAGTCCTTTTCACACTACTCTGTCGCACTCTCCTTCTTTCCCCCTACCCACACACACAATACCAAAGTGTGCAATCCATTGAGAAAATTTCTTGAATTTTGATATGTTTTTCTTTTAGCGGGATGACCTACTGATGAACCAAGTGCAGACAGACTTCCATAGATGCAGCCAGAGAGTTCCAAATTTCCCATGGAAGGTGACAGGTTTTCATACTTTATTCTTATTCATTTCTTTCATATTTAGTCTACCATTCATTTGCCTGAAGGAATGTGCTTGAAGTTATTAGTTCAACAAGAGGGCCATTGGCCCTAAAATGCTCACAAGAGTAAGGTCATCTAGGACTGATAAAGCTGAGAAGATCCTGGCTGTGATGCTGTAAAACACATGAGTGCGACTAACTTAGTTTTTGACAGACTTGACCTTTTTTTAAACTTGTCAGAGATATCAAGACAAACATTCTGACAAAGTTTCATGAGTATTGGATTGAAAATGTAGCCTCTAGAGAGCACAAAAGGTTTCCCCACGTTATGGCCCAGTGACCTACACTTTCACTTGACAGGACCGATTCCACACTTGTCCAAGATTTTATCAAGACAAACATTCTGACCAAGTTGCCTGAATATCGGGCTCTAGAGTGCACTAAAGTTTTTTCTAAGATTTCACCAAACATGACACAGTTTCAAAAATATCCAAGATTTTATCAAGACAAACATTCTGAACAACTTTCATGAGTATTAGGCTGCATATATGGCCTGTAGGATGCAAACAAGGTTTCTCTGAAATTCAGCCCTGTGACCTACTATTTCACCCAAAGTAACCCAATTCCAAACTCTTCCAAGATTGCCTCCAGACAAACAATCTCATCAATTTTCAAGAGTATATGATTGAAAATGTGGCCTCTAGAGTGCACACAAGGTCATTGTTAATGCACAGACGACGGACACAGCACAATCCCAAAAGCTCACCTTGAGTACTTTGTACTCAGGTGCGCTAAAAAGGCAAATGTTACAAGTGGCTTTCTTCTTAAATGTTTTGAGAAAAAGAACAGTGTTCAGTTTTGCTGTAATCTGGCTGGATACAAAAATCTGTGGTGTATAATGCTAAGCCGAATGGTTTAAACAAAAGAATCATCTGCCATTTTCCCAAACTCAGTGATCCTTTGCAATGGCACTGTTTACATGAGAAGTGTGGAGTGGGCACTTTGATGAACACTTCCTGGTCAGAGTTTATCATTGGGTTCATGTAACACCACTGCCTATGGTTGGGTGTTCCATACCTCTTGTTGTCATCAGTTTGATTGGCCTGTAATTGAGTGCAGTGTCTGGGAATAAATCAATTGATCATGTTAGGTGAGGAAATGTTCAGCTGATTTCATCTACTCCAAGTCTTTACATTTGTTTGTGTAATTTACATGTTGCCAAGACCCACACACCCAAATGCCTTTGTACAAAGCACATTGTTTTCTGGAGAGAAAAGTTGCAGTGGATACCACAAACTTGCTATGGGTCAATGTTTAAGCTTTGGTCACTAGAAACATGATAGCATTCTAAAGGTAGTCATGAGCGTACCCCGTCCAGTGTTGATACCAAGGAATAGGTCAGCAATAATGTCCGCTTTAAAGGGTCAACAGTAAAGGAAGGGATATAGGGCCTTAAGCTCTTTCTTTTGCATTTTTAGGAATGTAGGATTATGTGGTACTATATGTCTGCCTACGATGCACCCCATGGATCAAGTAAGTCAGGAGTGGTAAGTGACCTAGTGCAGAAAAACAGAATGAAAGGTCAAATGAGTTGGGTTCTTAGGTCAAGTAGTAAATCTGTGTTGTTGTATTTTCTTGTTTTATAACATCGGATTGTGTGGTGTTTACATCATTTTCAACATTATTCCTCTTATAATGCGGTGGCATGTATCCTGTAATCTGGTGTCCCAGTACTTTGCTCAACATTCTTCTCAAACCAATGGTTGCTTTCCTACACAACCATCATTGAAACTATAATTAGTAGCTGTTTCGGAAAAAAAATCCTTAACCAAGTACTATGTAGCGCAACCTACCCTGTGGAACAAAGTGTGGTGCTGAAAAGACAACAGACCAGTGAGGAAGTGGAGGCCAAGATGACCATGAAGAGCCAAAATCAATGGTGCAACTCCTAAATAACAAAGGTATGCATGAATGCTGGTAACCAGCACTTTCTCCTTTTCCCACAATGTTTTCTTTCCTTCCAAAAGCCAATTTTTATTTTTGAGTCACAATTATTTTGTCGTCTGCAAAACAATTTATTTTAGGCAATTCTAAATTTTGTCATGCGGTAAAGGGTTAAAGCCATCCGTCCTCATCATATTTCTGGCTTAACGCACTCCCAAGTTTCTTTTACAGCTACTTCTCTCTACACTTTTTTCAAGCCACTGCCTTTTTTCCCCCAATTGAAAAATCATCTAAACAATTTTCAAAAGTGAGAAAGGAATCAAATCATGACACAATGATCGCGATCAGTTTTTGAAACCAGATTGGGGTTCGATTTTGAGATCCCTTGTTTGCAATCAAGAAAGTTACTGACAAAGCTACCTGGCTGGTGCCCTTAATTTCCTTTGCTTTTTTTTTTTTTGCCACATTATCTTCTCATCAATAGCTGTTCTGATACAAAGTCAGACAGCAACTTGAATGTAGTCTGATCTTGTTATTGCAAAAGGTGTAATTGAGCAACACTGGGTTGGCAATTCGGGCTTGTGCTCCCTGTTAATGCATACAATGCATGGCATCAGCACTGTGTTCAAACTTTCTGACTTGCTGTTTCTAGGGAGGATGACCAAGGACAACAGCGAGGAAGTGGAGGCCAAGACAACCGTGAAGAGCCCGAGCAATTGCGCCTCTTCTCAAATACAAAGGTATACATGACATCTATGTCTTATTTGCACCGGTAAGCGCACCTATCACAGAGATGCTGAAGGTTCTTTTACTGTTTCACATTGCTATTTTCAAGCCAATGCCTTCTTAATACTATAACACCATCAAAATTAATGTTAAACAGTGAGATAGGAATGAATCTTGTCAAAATGACTATGAGCAGTTTAAAAGAAGAGATTATGCAAACAGAGATCCAATCTTTAGACCCTCTGGTTACAATCTAGTTTGTTTCTGAGCTTCTGGGCTGGTCCCCTTATTTTTTCTTATCTCCATGCTTTTCTTTGCCAGATTATCTCCACATCAATAACAGTCTGGATTCAAGATCAGACAGCACCTTCCATGTAGACTGATCTTAATATGCAAATACTGTAATTTAGCCATACAAGTTCACAAGTCAGGCTTTTGCTCCCTGTGGATGAATACAATGCATGGCACCAGCTTTTTTATTTAAATCTTTGACTTGTCTTTTCTAGAGAAGATGGCCAAGGACAACAGTGAGCAAGTGAATCCCAAAAAGACCACGGATAAGCCCGGGCTATGGTGCAATTTCTTCATAACAAAGGTATCTATTATGATAATTAGCCTTAGGGTGCCAACAAATCCCTTTGGGCTTTTCAATCAGCGACAAAAATTTGGTGTTTTGTGTTCACTCTTAGAATGCCGAATAAATGAAATGGACCTCTTTAAACAGGAAATACCATTTAAAATATTGTCATTTCAAGCTTGTTTTGGCTAGAATGTGCAAACAATTAGCCAACAGTGAAGATCCAAGATCAGACTACACATTCTGTGCAGTCTGATCTTGATCTATGCTGTCTGCAAAAACGACTTAAGTCGATTCCAGCGCTGTATGCGTTAACCCTTAATTACAAAATCCTGACTTTTAACGACCCTGAGAAAGAAGCCTTTTGAAAACAATGTGGGAAAAGAAGAAACTGCTGGTAACCAGCATTTTCTTCTTTTCCCACAATGTTTTCTACACCTTAAGAGATAAATGTTACGTTTGAGCTAGATTTAAAATGTCGTCTGCAAATGCTGTCAATTTGGACTAGTCTACTATTTTTGTCATTTGGTAAAGGGTTAAGCGACATGCTAGATATAATTTTGTCACATCCAAATGGCCCGTCAATGCATTACTGAAGTTATGTTTACCAGTCCTTTTCACACTACTCTGTCGCACTCTCCTTCTTTCCCCCTACCCACACACACAATACCAAAGTGTGCAATCCATTGAGAAAATTTCTTGAATTTTGATATGTTTTTCTTTTAGCGGGATGACCTACTGATGAACCAAGTGCAGACAGACTTCCATAGATGCAGCCAGAGAGTTCCAAATTTCCCAAGGAAGGTGACAGGTTTTCATACTTTATTCTTATTCATTTCTTTCATATTTAGTCTACCATTCATTTGCCTGAAGGAATGTGCTTGAAGTTATTAGTTCAACAAGAGGGCCATTGGCCCTAAAATGCTCACAAGAGTAAGGTCATCAAGGACTGATAAAGCTGAGAAGATCCTGGCTGTGATGCTGTAAAACACATGAGTGCGACTAACTTATTTTTTGACAGACTTGACCTTTTCTTAAACTTGTCAGAGATATCAAGACAAACATTCTGACAAAGTTTCATGAGTATTGGATTGAAAATGTAGCCTCTAGAGAGCACAAAAGGTTTCCCCACGATATGGCCCAGTGACCTACACTTTCACTTGACAGGACCGATTCCACACTTGTCCAAGATTTTATCAAGACAAACATTCTGACCAAGTTGCCTGAATATCGGGCTCTAGAGTGCACTAAAGTTTTTTCTAAGATTTCACCAAACATGACACAGTTTCAAAAATATCCAAGATTTTATCAAGACAAACATTCTGAACAACTTTCATGAGTATTAGGCTGCATATATGGCCTGTAGGATGCAAACAAGGTTTCTCTGAAATTCAGCCCTGTGACCTACTATTTGACCCAAAGTAACCCAATTCCAAACTCTTCCAAGATTGCCTCCAGACAAACAATCTCATCAATTTTCAAGAGTATATGATTGAAAATGTGGCCTCTAGAGTGCACACAAGGTCATTGTTAATGCACGGACGACGGACACAGCACAATCCCAAAAGCTCACCTTGAGTACTTTGTACTCAGGTGCGCTAAAAAGGCAAATGTTACAAGTGGCTTTCTTCTTAAATGTTTTGAGAAAAAGAACAGTATTCAGTTTTGCTGTAATCTGGCTGGATACAAAAATCTGTGGTGTATAATGCTAAGCCGAATGGTTTAAACAAAAGAATCATCTGCCATTTTCCCAAACTCAGTGATCCTTTGCAATGGCACTGTTTACATGAGAAGTGTGGAGTGGGCACTTTGATGAACACTTCCTGGTCAGAGTTTATCATTGGGTTCATGTAACACCACTGCCTATGGTTGGGTGTCCATACCTCTTGTTGTCATCAGTTTCATTGGCCTGTAATTGAGTGCAGTGTCTGGGAATAAATTACTTGATCATGTTAGGTGAGGAAATGTTCAGCTGATTTCATCTACTCCAAGTCTTTACATTTGTTTGTGTAATTTACATGTTGCCAAGACCCACACACCCAAATGCCTTTGTACAAAGCACATTGTTTTCTGGAGAGAAAAGTTGCAGTGGATACCACAAACTTGCTATGGGTCAATGTTTAAGCTTTGGTCACTAGAAACATGATAGCATTCTAAAGGTAGTCATGAGCGTACCCCGTCCAGTGTTGATACCAAGGAATAGGTCAGCAATAATGTCCGCTTTAAAGGGTCAACAGTAAAGGAAGGGATATAGGGCCTTAAGCTCTTTCTTTTGCATTTTTAGGAATGTAGGATTATGTGGTACTATATGTCTGCCTACGATGCACCCCATGGATCAAGTAAGTCAGGAGTGGTAAGTGACCTAGTGCAGAAAAACAGAATGAAAGGTCAAATGAGTTGGGTTCTTAGGTCAAGTAGTAAATCTGTGTTGTTGTATTTTCTTGTTTTATAACATCGGATTGTGTGGTGTTTACATCATTTTCAACATTATTCCTCTTATAATGCGGTGGCATGTATCCTGTAATCTGGTGTCCCAGTACTTTGCTCAACATTCTTCTCAAACCAATGGTTGCTTTCCTACACAACCATCATTGAAACTATAATTAGTAGCCGTTTTGGAAAAAAAATCCTTAACCAAGTACTATGTAGCGCAACCTACCCTGTGGAACAAAGTGTGGTGCTGAAAAGATGACAGACCAGTGAGGAAGTGGAGGCCAAGATGACCATGAAGAGCCAAAATCAATGGTGCAACTCCTAAATAACAAAGGTATGCATGAATGCTGGTAACCAGCACTTTCTCCTTTTCCCACAATGTTTTCTTTCCTTCCAAAAGCCAATTTTTATTTTTGAGTCACAATTATTTTGTCGTCTGCAAAACAATTTATTTTAGGCAATTCTAAATTTTGTCATGCGGTAAAGGGTTAAAGCCATCCGTCCTCATCATATTTCTGGCTTAACGCACTCCCAAGTTTCTTTTACAGCTACTTCTCTCTACACTTTTTTCAAGCCACTGCCTTTTTTCCCCCAATTGAAAAATCATCTAAACAATTTTCAAAAGTGAGAAAGGAATCAAATCATGACACAATGATCGCGATCAGTTTTTGAAACCAGATTGGGGTTCGATTTTGAGATCCCTTGTTTGCAATCAAGAAAGTTACTGACAAAGCTACCTGGCTGGTGCCCTTAATTTCCTTTGCTTTTTTTTTTTTTGCCACATTATCTTCTCATCAATAGCTGTTCTGATTCAAAGTCAGACAGCAACTTGAATGTAGTCTGATCTTGTTATTGCAAAAGGTGTAATTGAGCAACACTGGGTTGGCAATTCGGGCTTGTGCTCCCTGTTAATGCATACAATGCATGGCATCAGCACTGTGTTCAAACTTTCTGACTTGCTGTTTCTAGGGAGGATGACCAAGGACAACAGCGAGGAAGTGGAGGCCAAGACAACCGTGAAGAGCCCGAGCAATTGCGCCTCTTCTCAAATACAAAGGTATACATGACATCTATGTCTTATTTGCACCGGTAAGCGCACCTATCACAGAGATGCTGAAGGTTCTTTTACTGTTTCACATTGCTATTTTCAAGCCAATGCCTTCTTAATACTATAACACCATCAAAATTAATGTTAAACAGTGAGATAGGAATGAATCTTGTCAAAATGACTATGAGCAGTTTAAAAGAAGAGATTATGCAAACAGAGATCCAATCTTTAGACCCTCTGGTTACAATCTAGTTTGTTTCTGAGCTTCTGGGCTGGTCCCCTTATTTTTTCTTATCTCCATGCTTTTCTTTGCCAGATTATCTCCACATCAATAACAGTCTGGATTCAAGATCAGACAGCACCTTCCATGTAGACTGATCTTAATATGCAAATACTGTAATTTAGCCATACAAGTTCACAAGTCAGGCTTTTGCTCCCTGTGGATGAATACAATGCATGGCACCAGCTTTTTTATTTAAATCTTTGACTTGTCTTTTCTAGAGAAGATGGCCAAGGACAACAGTGAGCAAGTGAATCCCAAAAAGACCACGGATAAGCCCGGGCTATGGTGCAATTTCTTCATAACAAAGGTATCTATTATGATAATTAGCCTTAGGGTGCCAACAAATCCCTTTGGGCTTTTCAATCAGCGACAAAAATTTGGTGTTTTGTGTTCACTCTTAGAATGCCGAATAAATGAAATGGACCTCTTTAAACAGGAAATACCATTTAAAATATTGTCATTTCAAGCTTGTTTTGGCTAGAATGTGCAAACAATTAGCCAACAGTGAAGATCCAAGATCAGACTACACATTCTGTGCAGTCTGATCTTGATCTACGCTGTCTGCAAAAACGACTTAAGTCGATTCCAGCGCTGTATGCGTTAACCCTTAATTACAAAATCCTGACTTTTAACGACCCTGAGAAAGAAGCCTTTTGAAAACAATGTGGGAAAAGAAGAAACTGCTGGTAACCAGCATTTTCTTCTTTTCCCACAATGTTTTCTACACCTTAAGAGATAAATGTTACGTTTGAGCTAGATTTAAAATGTCGTCTGCAAATGCTGTCAATTTGGACTAGTCTACTATTTTTGTCATTTGGTAAAGGGTTAAGCGACATGCTGGATATAATTTTGTCACATCCAAATGGCCCGTCAATGCATTACTGAAGTTATGTTTACCAGTCCTTTTCACACTACTCTGTCGCACTCTCCTTCTTTCCCCCTACCCACACACACAATACCCAAGTGTGCAATCCATTGAGAAAATTTCTTGAATTTTGATATGTTTTTCTTTTAGCGGGATGACCTACTGATGAACCAAGTGCAGACAGACTTCCATAGATGCAGCCAGAGAGTTCCAAATTTCCCAAGGAAGGTGACAGGTTTTCATACTTTATTCTTATTCATTTCTTTCATATTTAGTCTACCATTCATTTGCCTGAAGGAATGTGCTTGAAGTTATTAGTTCAACAAGAGGGCCATTGGCCCTAAAATGCTCACAAGAGTAAGGTCATCTAGGACTGATAAAGCTGAGAAGATCCTGGCTGTGATGCTGTAAAACACATGAGTGCGACTAACTTAGTTTTTGACAGACTTGACCTTTTCTTAAACTTGTCAGAGATATCAAGACAAACATTCTGACAAAGTTTCATGAGTATTGGATTGAAAATGTAGCCTCTAGAGAGCACAAAAGGTTTCCCCACGATATGGCCCAGTGACCTACACTTTCACTTGACAGGACCGATTCCACACTTGTCCAAGATTTTATCAAGACAAACATTCTGACCAAGTTGCCTGAATATCGGGCTCTAGAGTGCACTAAAGTTTTTTCTAAGATTTCACCAAACATGACACAGTTTCAAAAATATCCAAGATTTTATCAAGACAAACATTCTGAACAACTTTCATGAGTATTAGGCTGCATATATGGCCTGTAGGATGCAAACAAGGTTTCTCTGAAATTCAGCCCTGTGACCTACTATTTGACCCAAAGTAACCCAATTCCAAACTCTTCCAAGATTGCCTCCAGACAAACAATCTCATCAATTTTCAAGAGTATATGATTGAAAATGTGGCCTCTAGAGTGCACACAAGGTCATTGTTAATGCACAGACGACGGACACAGCACAATCCCAAAAGCTCACCTTGAGTACTTTGTACTCAGGTGCGCTAAAAAGGCAAATGTTACAAGTGGCTTTCTTCTTAAATGTTTTTGAGAAAAAGAACAGTATTCAGTTTTGCTGTAATCTGGCTGGATACAAAAATCTGTGGTGTATAATGCTAAGCCGAATGGTTTAAACAAAAGAATCATCTGCCATTTTCCCAAACTCAGTGATCCTTTGCAATGGCACTGTTTACATGAGAAGTGTGGAGTGGGCACTTTGATGAACACTTCCTGGTCAGAGTTTATCATTGGGTTCATGTAACACCACTGCCTATGGTTGGGTGTCCATACCTCTTGTTGTCATCAGTTTGATTGGCCTGTAATTGAGTGCAGTGTCTGGGAATAAATTACTTGATCATGTTAGGTGAGGAAATGTTCAGCTGATTTCATCTACTCCAAGTCTTTACATTTGTTTGTGTAATTTACATGTTGCCAAGACCCACACACCCAAATGCCTTTGTACAAAGCACATTGTTTTCTGGAGAGAAAAGTTGCAGTGGATACCACAAACTTGCTATGGGTCAATGTTTAAGCTTTGGTCACTAGAAACATGATAGCATTCTAAAGGTAGTCATGAGCGTACCCCGTCCAGTGTTGATACCAAGGAATAGGTCAGCAATAATGTCCGCTTTAAAGGGTCAACAGTAAAGGAAGGGATATAGGGCCTTAAGCTCTTTCTTTTGCATTTTTAGGAATGTAGGATTATGTGGTACTATATGTCTGCCTACGATGCACCCCATGGATCAAGTAAGTCAGGAGTGGTAAGTGACCTAGTGCAGAAAAACAGAATGAAAGGTCAAATGAGTTGGGTTCTTAGGTCAAGTAGTAAATCTGTGTTGTTGTATTTTCTTGTTTTATAACATCGGATTGTGTGGTGTTTACATCATTTTCAACATTATTCCTCTTATAATGCGGTGGCATGTATCCTGTAATCTGGTGTCCCAGTACTTTGCTCAACATTCTTCTCAAACCAATGGTTGCTTTCCTACACAACCATCATTGAAACTATAATTAGTAGCCGTTTCGGAAAAAAAATCCTTAACCAAGTACTATGTAGCGCAACCTACCCTGTGGAACAAAGTGTGGTGCTGAAAAGACAACAGACCAGTGAGGAAGTGGAGGCCAAGATGACCATGAAGAGCCAAAATCAATGGTGCAACTCCTAAATAACAAAGGTATGCATGAATGCTGGTAACCAGCACTTTCTCCTTTTCCCACAATGTTTTCTTTCCTTCCAAAAGCCAATTTTTATTTTTGAGTCACAATTATTTTGTCGTCTGCAAAACAATTTATTTTAGGCAATTCTAAATTTTGTCATGCGGTAAAGGGTTAAAGCCATCCGTCCTCATCATATTTCTGGCTTAACGCACTCCCAAGTTTCTTTTACAGCTACTTCTCTCTACACTTTTTTCAAGCCACTGCCTTTTTTCCCCCAATTGAAAAATCATCTAAACAATTTTCAAAAGTGAGAAAGGAATCAAATCATGACACAATGATCGCGATCAGTTTTTGAAACCAGATTGGGGTTCGATTTTGAGATCCCTTGTTTGCAATCAAGAAAGTTACTGACAAAGCTACCTGGCTGGTGCCCTTAATTTCCTTTGCTTTTTTTTTTTTTGCCACATTATCTTCTCATCAATAGCTGTTCTGATTCAAAGTCAGACAGCAACTTGAATGTAGTCTGATCTTGTTATTGCAAAAGGTGTAATTGAGCAACACTGGGTTGGCAATTCGGGCTTGTGCTCCCTGTTAATGCATACAATGCATGGCATCAGCACTGTGTTCAAACTTTCTGACTTGCTGTTTCTAGGGAGGATGACCAAGGACAACAGCGAGGAAGTGGAGGCCAAGACAACCGTGAAGAGCCCGAGCAATTGCGCCTCTTCTCAAATACAAAGGTATACATGACATCTATGTCTTATTTGCACCGGTAAGAGCACCTATCACAGAGATGCTGAAGGTTCTTTTACTGTTTCACATTGCTATTTTCAAGCCAATGCCTTCTTAATACTATAACACCATCAAAATTAATGTTAAACAGTGAGATAGGAATGAATCTTGTCAAAATGACTATGAGCAGTTTAAAAGAAGAGATTATGCAAACAGAGATCCAATCTTTAGACCCTCTGGTTACAATCTAGTTTGTTTCTGAGCTTCTGGGCTGGTCCCCTTATTTTTTCTTATCTCCATGCTTTTCTTTGCCAGATTATCTCCACATCAATAACAGTCTGGATTCAAGATCAGACAGCACCTTCCATGTAGACTGATCTTAATATGCAAATACTGTAATTTAGCCATACAAGTTCACAAGTCAGGCTTTTGCTCCCTGTGGATGAATACAATGCATGGCACCAGCTTTTTTATTTAAATCTTTGACTTGTCTTTTCTAGAGAAGATGGCCAAGGACAACAGTGAGCAAGTGAATCCCAAAAAGACCACGGATAAGCCCGGGCTATGGTGCAATTTCTTCATAACAAAGGTATCTATTATGATAATTAGCCTTAGGGTGCCAACAAATCCCTTTGGGCTTTTCAATCAGCGACAAAAATTTGGTGTTTTGTGTTCACTCTTAGAATGCCGAATAAATGAAATGGACCTCTTTAAACAGGAAATACCATTTAAAATATTGTCATTTCAAGCTTGTTTTGGCTAGAATGTGCAAACAATTAGCCAACAGTGAAGATCCAAGATCAGACTACACATTCTGTGCAGTCTGATCTTGATCTACGCTGTCTGCAAAAACGACTTAAGTCGATTCCAGCGCTGTATGCGTTAACCCTTAATTACAAAATCCTGACTTTTAACAACCCTGAGAAAGAAGCCTTTTGAAAACAATGTGGGAAAAGAAGAAACTGCTGGTAACCAGCATTTTCTTCTTTTCCCACAATGTTTTCTACACATTAAGAGATAAATGTTACGTTTGAGCTAGATTTAAAATGTCGTCTGCAAATGCTGTCAATTTGGACTAGTCTACTATTTTTGTCATTTGGTAAAGGGTTAAGTGACATGCTAGATATAATTTTGTCACATCCAAATGGCCCGTCAATGCATTACTGAAGTTATGTTTACCAGTCCTTTTCACACTACTCTGTCGCACTCTCCTTCTTTCCCCCTACCCACACACACAATACCCAAGTGTGCAATCCATTGAGAAAATTTCTTGAATTTTGATATGTTTTTCTTTTAGCGGGATGACCTACTGATGAACCAAGTGCAGACAGACTTCCATAGATGCAGCCAGAGAGTTCCAAATTTCCCAAGGAAGGTGACAGGTTTTCATACTTTATTCTTATTCATTTCTTTCATATTTAGTCTACCATTCATTTGCCTGAAGGAATGTGCTTGAAGTTATTAGTTCAACAAGAGGGCCATTGGCCCTAAAATGCTCACAAGAGTAAGGTCATCTAGGACTGATAAAGCTGAGAAGATCCTGGCTGTGATGCTGTAAAACACATGAGTGCGACTAACTTAGTTTTTGACAGACTTGACCTTTTCTTAAACTTGTCAGAGATATCAAGACAAACACTCTGACAAAGTTTCATGAGTATCGGATTGAAAATGTAGCCTCTAGAGAGCACAAAAGGTTTCCCCACGATATGGCCCAGTGACCTACACTTTCACTTGACAGGACCGATTCCACACTTGTCCAAGATTTTATCAAGACAAACATTCTGACCAAGTTGCTTGAATATCGGGCTCTAGAGTGCACTAAAGTTTTTTCTAAGATTTCACCAAACATGACACAGTTTCAAAAATATCCAAGATTTTATCAAGACAAACATTCTGAACAACTTTCATGAGTATTAGGCTGCATATATGGCCTGTAGGATGCAAACAAGGTTTCTCTGAAATTCAGCCCTGTGACCTACTATTTCACCCAAAGTAACCCAATTCCAAACTCTTCCAAGATTGCCTCCAGACAAACAATCTCATCAATTTTCAAGAGTATATGATTGAAAATGTGGCCTCTAGAGTGCACACAAGGTCATTGTTAATGCACGGACGACGGACACAGCACAATCCCAAAAGCTCACCTTGAGTACTTTGTACTCAGGTGCGCTAAAAAGGCAAATGTTACAAGTGGCTTTCTTCTTAAATGTTTTGAGAAAAAGAACAGTATTCAGTTTTGCTGTAATCTGGCTGGATACAAAAATCTGTGGTGTATAATGCTAAGCCGAATGGTTTAAACAAAAGAATCATCTGCCATTTTCCCAAACTCAGTGATCCTTTGCAATGGCACTGTTTACATGAGAAGTGTGGAGTGGGCACTTTGATGAACACTTCCTGGTCAGAGTTTATCATTGGGTTCATGTAACACCACTGCCTATGGTTGGGTGTTCCATACCTCTTGTTGTCATCAGTTTGATTGGCCTGTAATTGAGTGCAGTGTCTGGGAATAAATCAATTGATCATGTTAGGTGAGGAAATGTTCAGCTGATTTCATCTACTCCAAGTCTTTACATTTGTTTGTGTAATTTACATGTTGCCAAGACCCACACACCCAAATGCCTTTGTACAAAGCACATTGTTTTCTGGAGAGAAAAGTTGCAGTGGATACCACAAACTTGCTATGGGTCAATGTTTAAGCTTTGGTCACTAGAAACATGATAGCATTCTAAAGGTAGTCATGAGCGTACCCCGTCCAGTGTTGATACCAAGGAATAGGTCAGCAATAATGTCCGCTTTAAAGGGTCAACAGTAAAGGAAGGGATATAGGGCCTTAAGCTCTTTCTTTTGCATTTTTAGGAATGTAGGATTATGTGGTACTATATGTCTGCCTACGATGCACCCCATGGATCAAGTAAGTCAGGAGTGGTAAGTGACCTAGTGCAGAAAAACAGAATGAAAGGTCAAATGAGTTGGGTTCTTAGGTCAAGTAGTAAATCTGTGTTGTTGTATTTTCTTGTTTTATACATCGGATTGTGTGGTGTTTACATCATTTTCAACATTATTCCTCTTATAATGCGGTGGCATGTATCCTGTAATCTGGTGTCCCAGTACTTTGCTCAACATTCTTCTCAAACCAATGGTTGCTTTCCTACACAACCATCATTGAAACTATAATTAGTAGCTGTTTCGGAAAAAAAATCCTTAACCAAGTACTATGTAGCGCAACCTACCCTGTGGAACAAAGTGTGGTGCTGAAAAGACAACAGACCAGTGAGGAAGTGGAGGCCAAGATGACCATGAAGAGCCAAAATCAATGGTGCAACTCCTAAATAACAAAGGTATGCATGAATGCTGGTAACCAGCACTTTCTCCTTTTCCCACAATGTTTTCTTTCCTTCCAAAAGCCAATTTTTATTTTTGAGTCACAATTATTTTGTCGTCTGCAAAACAATTTATTTTAGGCAATTCTAAATTTTGTCATGCGGTAAAGGGTTAAAGCCATCCGTCCTCATCATATTTCTGGCTTAACGCACTCCCAAGTTTCTTTTACAGCTACTTCTCTCTACACTTTTTTCAAGCCACTGCCTTTTTTCCCCCAATTGAAAAATCATCTAAACAATTTTCAAAAGTGAGAAAGGAATCAAATCATGACACAATGATCGCGATCAGTTTTTGAAACCAGATTGGGGTTCGATTTTGAGATCCCTTGTTTGCAATCAAGAAAGTTACTGACAAAGCTACCTGGCTGGTGCCCTTAATTTCCTTTGCTTTTTTTTTTTTTGCCACATTATCTTCTCATCAATAGCTGTTCTGATTCAAAGTCAGACAGCAACTTGAATGTAGTCTGATCTTGTTATTGCAAAAGGTGTAATTGAGCAACACTGGGTTGGCAATTCGGGCTTGTGCTCCCTGTTAATGCATACAATGCATGGCATCAGCACTGTGTTCAAACTTTCTGACTTGCTGTTTCTAGGGAGGATGACCAAGGACAACAGCGAGGAAGTGGAGGCCAAGACAACCGTGAAGAGCCCGAGCAATTGCGCCTCTTCTCAAATACAAAGGTATACATGACATCTATGTCTTATTTGCACCGGTAAGCGCACCTATCACAGAGATGCTGAAGGTTCTTTTACTGTTTCACATTGCTATTTTCAAGCCAATGCCTTCTTAATACTATAACACCATCAAAATTAATGTTAAACAGTGAGATAGGAATGAATCTTGTCAAAATGACTATGAGCAGTTTAAAAGAAGAGATTATGCAAACAGAGATCCAATCTTTAGACCCTCTGGTTACAATCTAGTTTGTTTCTGAGCTTCTGGGCTGGTCCCCTTATTTTTTCTTATCTCCATGCTTTTCTTTGCCAGATTATCTCCACATCAATAACAGTCTGGATTCAAGATCAGACAGCACCTTCCATGTAGACTGATCTTAATATGCAAATACTGTAATTTAGCCATACAAGTTCACAAGTCAGGCTTTTGCTCCCTGTGGATGAATACAATGCATGGCACCAGCTTTTTTATTTAAATCTTTGACTTGTCTTTTCTAGAGAAGATGGCCAAGGACAACAGTGAGCAAGTGAATCCCAAAAAGACCACGGATAAGCCCGGGCTATGGTGCAATTTCTTCATAACAAAGGTATCTATTATGATAATTAGCCTTAGGGTGCCAACAAATCCCTTTGGGCTTTTCAATCAGCGACAAAAATTTGGTGTTTTGTGTTCACTCTTAGAATGCCGAATAAATGAAATGGACCTCTTTAAACAGGAAATACCATTTAAAATATTGTCATTTCAAGCTTGTTTTGGCTAGAATGTGCAAACAATTAGCCAACAGTGAAGATCCAAGATCAGACTACACATTCTGTGCAGTCTGATCTTGATCTACGCTGTCTGCAAAAACGACTTAAGTCGATTCCAGCGCTGTATGCGTTAACCCTTAATTACAAAATCCTGACTTTTAACGACCCTGAGAAAGAAGCCTTTTGAAAACAATGTGGGAAAAGAAGAAACTGCTGGTAACCAGCATTTTCTTCTTTTCCCACAATGTTTTCTACACCTTAAGAGATAAATGTTACGTTTGAGCTAGATTTAAAATGTCGTCTGCAAATGCTGTCAATTTGGACTAGTCTACTATTTTTGTCATTTGGTAAAGGGTTAAGCGACATGCTGGATATAATTTTGTCACATCCAAATGGCCCGTCAATGCATTACTGAAGTTATGTTTACCAGTCCTTTTCACACTACTCTGTCGCACTCTCCTTCTTTCCCCCTACCCACACACACAATACCCAAGTGTGCAATCCATTGAGAAAATTTCTTGAATTTTGATATGTTTTTCTTTTAGCGGGATGACCTACTGATGAACCAAGTGCAGACAGACTTCCATAGATGCAGCCAGAGAGTTCCAAATTTCCCAAGGAAGGTGACAGGTTTTCATACTTTATTCTTATTCATTTCTTTCATATTTAGTCTACCATTCATTTGCCTGAAGGAATGTGCTTGAAGTTATTAGTTCAACAAGAGGGCCATTGGCCCTAAAATGCTCACAAGAGTAAGGTCATCTAGGACTGATAAAGCTGAGAAGATCCTGGCTGTGATGCTGTAAAACACATGAGTGCGACTAACTTAGTTTTTGACAGACTTGACCTTTTCTTAAACTTGTCAGAGATATCAAGACAAACATTCTGACAAAGTTTCATGAGTATTGGATTGAAAATGTAGCCTCTAGAGAGCACAAAAGGTTTCCCCACGATATGGCCCAGTGACCTACACTTTCACTTGACAGGACCGATTCCACACTTGTCCAAGATTTTATCAAGACAAACATTCTGACCAAGTTGCCTGAATATCGGGCTCTAGAGTGCACTAAAGTTTTTTCTAAGATTTCACCAAACATGACACAGTTTCAAAAATATCCAAGATTTTATCAAGACAAACATTCTGAACAACTTTCATGAGTATTAGGCTGCATATATGGCCTGTAGGATGCAAACAAGGTTTCTCTGAAATTCAGCCCTGTGACCTACTATTTCACCCAAAGTAACCCAATTCCAAACTCTTCCAAGATTGCCTCCAGACAAACAATCTCATCAATTTTCAAGAGTATATGATTGAAAATGTGGCCTCTAGAGTGCACACAAGGTCATTGTTAATGCACGGACGACGGACACAGCACAATCCCAAAAGCTCACCTTGAGTACTTTGTACTCAGGTGCGCTAAAAAGGCAAATGTTACAAGTGGCTTTCTTCTTAAATGTTTTTGAGAAAAAGAACAGTATTCAGTTTTGCTGTAATCTGGCTGGATACAAAAATCTGTGGTGTATAATGCTAAGCCGAATGGTTTAAACAAAAGAATCATCTGCCATTTTCCCAAACTCAGTGATCCTTTGCAATGGCACTGTTTACATGAGAAGTGTGGAGTGGGCACTTTGATGAACACTTCCTGGTCAGAGTTTATCATTGGGTTCATGTAACACCACTGCCTATGGTTGGGTGTTCCATACCTCTTGTTGTCATCAGTTTCATTGGCCTGTAATTGAGTGCAGTGTCTGGGAATAAATTACTTGATCATGTTAGGTGAGGAAATGTTCAGCTGATTTCATCTACTCCAAGTCTTTACATTTGTTTGTGTAATTTACATGTTGCCAAGACCCACACACCCAAATGCCTTTGTACAAAGCACATTGTTTTCTGGAGAGAAAAGTTGCAGTGGATACCACAAACTTGCTATGGGTCAATGTTTAAGCTTTGGTCACTAGAAACATGATAGCATTCTAAAGGTAGTCATGAGCGTACCCCGTCCAGTGTTGATACCAAGGAATAGGTCAGCAATAATGTCCGCTTTAAAGGGTCAACAGTAAAGGAAGGGATATAGGGCCTTAAGCTCTTTCTTTTGCATTTTTAGGAATGTAGGATTATGTGGTACTATATGTCTGCCTACGATGCACCCCATGGATCAAGTAAGTCAGGAGTGGTAAGTGACCTAGTGCAGAAAAACAGAATGAAAGGTCAAATGAGTTGGGTTCTTAGGTCAAGTAGTAAATCTGTGTTGTTGTATTTTCTTGTTTTATAACATCGGATTGTGTGGTGTTTACATCATTTTCAACATTATTCCTCTTATAATGCGGTGGCATGTATCCTGTAATCTGGTGTCCCAGTACTTTGCTCAACATTCTTCTCAAACCAATGGTTGCTTTCCTACACAACCATCATTGAAACTATAATTAGTAGCCGTTTCGGAAAAAAAATCCTTAACCAAGTACTATGTAGCGCAACCTACCCTGTGGAACAAAGTGTGGTGCTGAAAAGACGACAGACCAGTGAGGAAGTGGAGGCCAAGATGACCATGAAGAGCCAAAATCAATGGTGCAACTCCTAAATAACAAAGGTATGCATGAATGCTGGTAACCAGCACTTTCTCCTTTTCCCACAATGTTTTCTTTCCTTCCAAAAGCCAATTTTTATTTTTGAGTCACAATTATTTTGTCGTCTGCAAAACAATTTATTTTAGGCAATTCTAAATTTTGTCATGCGGTAAAGGGTTAAAGCCATCCGTCCTCATCATATTTCTGGCTTAACGCACTCCCAAGTTTCTTTTACAGCTACTTCTCTCTACACTTTTTTCAAGCCACTGCCTTTTTTCCCCCAATTGAAAAATCATCTAAACAATTTTCAAAAGTGAGAAAGGAATCAAATCATGACACAATGATCGCGATCAGTTTTTGAAACCAGATTGGGGTTCGATTTTGAGATCCCTTGTTTGCAATCAAGAAAGTTACTGACAAAGCTACCTGGCTGGTGCCCTTAATTTCCTTTGCTTTTTTTTTTGCCACATTATCTTCTCATCAATAGCTGTTCTGATTCAAAGTCAGACAGCAACTTGAATGTAGTCTGATCTTGTTATTGCAAAAGGTGTAATTGAGCAACACTGGGTTGGCAATTCGGGCTTGTGCTCCCTGTTAATGCATACAATGCATGGCATCAGCACTGTGTTCAAACTTTCTGACTTGCTGTTTCTAGGGAGGATGACCAAGGACAACAGCGAGGAAGTGGAGGCCAAGACAACCGTGAAGAGCCCGAGCAATTGCGCCTCTTCTCAAATACAAAGGTATACATGACATCTATGTCTTATTTGCACCGGTAAGAGCACCTATCACAGAGATGCTGAAGGTTCTTTTACTGTTTCACATTGCTATTTTCAAGCCAATGCCTTCTTAATACTATAACACCATCAAAATTAATGTTAAACAGTGAGATAGGAATGAATCTTGTCAAAATGACTATGAGCAGTTTAAAAGAAGAGATTATGCAAACAGAGATCCAATCTTTAGACCCTCTGGTTACAATCTAGTTTGTTTCTGAGCTTCTGGGCTGGTCCCCTTATTTTTTCTTATCTCCATGCTTTTCTTTGCCAGATTATCTCCACATCAATAACAGTCTGGATTCAAGATCAGACAGCACCTTCCATGTAGACTGATCTTAATATGCAAATACTGTAATTTAGCCATACAAGTTCACAAGTCAGGCTTTTGCTCCCTGTGGATGAATACAATGCATGGCACCAGCTTTTTTATTTAAATCTTTGACTTGTCTTTTCTAGAGAAGATGGCCAAGGACAACAGTGAGCAAGTGAATCCCAAAAAGACCACGGATAAGCCCGGGCTATGGTGCAATTTCTTCATAACAAAGGTATCTATTATGATAATTAGCCTTAGGGTGCCAACAAATCCCTTTGGGCTTTTCAATCAGCGACAAAAATTTGGTGTTTTGTGTTCACTCTTAGAATGCCGAATAAATGAAATGGACCTCTTTAAACAGGAAATACCATTTAAAATATTGTCATTTCAAGCTTGTTTTGGCTAGAATGTGCAAACAATTAGCCAACAGTGAAGATCCAAGATCAGACTACACATTCTGTGCAGTCTGATCTTGATCTACGCTGTCTGCAAAAACGACTTAAGTCGATTCCAGCGCTGTATGCGTTAACCCTTAATTACAAAATCCTGACTTTTAACAACCCTGAGAAAGAAGCCTTTTGAAAACAATGTGGGAAAAGAAGAAACTGCTGGTAACCAGCATTTTCTTCTTTTCCCACAATGTTTTCTACACCTTAAGAGATAAATGTTACGTTTGAGCTAGATTTAAAATGTCGTCTGCAAATGCTGTCAATTTGGACTAGTCTACTATTTTTGTCATTTGGTAAAGGGTTAAGTGACATGCTAGATATAATTTTGTCACATCCAAATGGCCCGTCAATGCATTACTGAAGTTATGTTTACCAGTCCTTTTCACACTACTCTGTCGCACTCTCCTTCTTTCCCCCTACCCACACACACAATACCCAAGTGTGCAATCCATTGAGAAAATTTCTTGAATTTTGATATGTTTTTCTTTTAGCGGGATGACCTACTGATGAACCAAGTGCAGACAGACTTCCATAGATGCAGCCAGAGAGTTCCAAATTTCTCAAGGAAGGTGACAGGTTTTCATACTTTATTCTTATTCATTTCTTTCATATTTAGTCTACCATTCATTTGCCTGAAGGAATGTGCTTGAAGTTATTAGTTCAACAAGAGGGCCATTGGCCCTAAAATGCTCACAAGAGTAAGGTCATCTAGGACTGATAAAGCTGAGAAGATCCTGGCTGTGATGCTGTAAAACACATGAGTGCGACTAACTTAGTTTTTGACAGACTTGACCTTTTCTTAAACTTGTCAGAGATATCAAGACAAACATTCTGACAAAGTTTCATGAGTATTGGATTGAAAATGTAGCCTCTAGAGAGCACAAAAGGTTTCCCCACGATATGGCCCAGTGACCTACACTTTCACTTGACAGGACCGATTCCACACTTGTCCAAGATTTTATCAAGACAAACATTTTGACCAAGTTGCTTGAATATCGGGCTCTAGAGTGCACTAAAATTTTTTCTAAGATTTCACCAAACATGACACAGTTTCAAAAATATCCAAGATTTTATCAAGACAAACATTCTGAACAACTTTCATGAGTATTAGGCTGCATATATGGCCTGTAGGATGCAAACAAGGTTTCTCTGAAATTCAGCCCTGTGACCTACTATTTCACCCAAAGTAACCCAATTCCAAACTCTTCCAAGATTGCCTCCAGACAAACAATCTCATCAATTTTCAAGAGTATATGATTGAAAATGTGGCCTCTAGAGTGCACACAAGGTCATTGTTAATGCACGGACGACGGACACAGCACAATCCCAAAAGCTCACCTTGAGTACTTTGTACTCAGGTGCGCTAAAAAGGCAAATGTTACAAGTGGCTTTCTTCTTAAATGTTTTGAGAAAAAGAACAGTATTCAGTTTTGCTGTAATCTGGCTGGATACAAAAATCTGTGGTGTATAATGCTAAGCCGAATGGTTTAAACAAAAGAATCATCTGCCATTTTCCCAAACTCAGTGATCCTTTGCAATGGCACTGTTTACATGAGAAGTGTGGAGTGGGCACTTTGATGAACACTTCCTGGTCAGAGTTTATCATTGGGTTCATGTAACACCACTGCCTATGGTTGGGTGTTCCATACCTCTTGTTGTCATCAGTTTCATTGGCCTGTAATTGAGTGCAGTGTCTGGGAATAAATTACTTGATCATGTTAGGTGAGGAAATGTTCAGCTGATTTCATCTACTCCAAGTCTTTACATTTGTTTGTGTAATTTACATGTTGCCAAGACCCACACACCCAAATGCCTTTGTACAAAGCACATTGTTTTCTGGAGAGAAAAGTTGCAGTGGATACCACAAACTTGCTATGGGTCAATGTTTAAGCTTTGGTCACTAGAAACATGATAGCATTCTAAAGGTAGTCATGAGCGTACCCCGTCCAGTGTTGATACCAAGGAATAGGTCAGCAATAATGTCCGCTTTAAAGGGTCAACAGTAAAGGAAGGGATATAGGGCCTTAAGCTCTTTCTTTTGCATTTTTAGGAATGTAGGATTATGTGGTACTATATGTCTGCCTACGATGCACCCCATGGATCAAGTAAGTCAGGAGTGGTAAGTGACCTAGTGCAGAAAAACAGAATGAAAGGTCAAATGAGTTGGGTTCTTAGGTCAAGTAGTAAATCTGTGTTGTTGTATTTTCTTGTTTTATACATCGGATTGTGTGGTGTTTACATCATTTTCAACATTATTCCTCTTATAATGCGGTGGCATGTATCCTGTAATCTGGTGTCCCAGTACTTTGCTCAACATTCTTCTCAAACCAATGGTTGCTTTCCTACACAACCATCATTGAAACTATAATTAGTAGCTGTTTCGGAAAAAAAATCCTTAACCAAGTACTATGTAGCGCAACCTACCCTGTGGAACAAAGTGTGGTGCTGAAAAGACAACAGACCAGTGAGGAAGTGGAGGCCAAGATGACCATGAAGAGCCAAAATCAATGGTGCAACTCCTAAATAACAAAGGTATGCATGAATGCTGGTAACCAGCACTTTCTCCTTTTCCCACAATGTTTTCTTTCCTTCCAAAAGCCAATTTTTATTTTTGAGTCACAATTATTTTGTCGTCTGCAAAACAATTTATTTTAGGCAATTCTAAATTTTGTCATGCGGTAAAGGGTTAAAGCCATCCGTCCTCATCATATTTCTGGCTTAACGCACTCCCAAGTTTCTTTTACAGCTACTTCTCTCTACACTTTTTTCAAGCCACTGCCTTTTTTCCCCCAATTGAAAAATCATCTAAACAATTTTCAAAAGTGAGAAAGGAATCAAATCATGACACAATGATCGCGATCAGTTTTTGAAACCAGATTGGGGTTCGATTTTGAGATCCCTTGTTTGCAATCAAGAAAGTTACTGACAAAGCTACCTGGCTGGTGCCCTTAATTTCCTTTGCTTTTTTTTTTTTTGCCACATTATCTTCTCATCAATAGCTGTTCTGATTCAAAGTCAGACAGCAACTTGAATGTAGTCTGATCTTGTTATTGCAAAAGGTGTAATTGAGCAACACTGGGTTGGCAATTCGGGCTTGTGCTCCCTGTTAATGCATACAATGCATGGCATCAGCACTGTGTTCAAACTTTCTGACTTGCTGTTTCTAGGGAGGATGACCAAGGACAACAGCGAGGAAGTGGAGGCCAAGACAACCGTGAAGAGCCCGAGCAATTGCGCCTCTTCTCAAATACAAAGGTATACATGACATCTATGTCTTATTTGCACCGGTAAGCGCACCTATCACAGAGATGCTGAAGGTTCTTTTACTGTTTCACATTGCTATTTTCAAGCCAATGCCTTCTTAATACTATAACACCATCAAAATTAATGTTAAACAGTGAGATAGGAATGAATCTTGTCAAAATGACTATGAGCAGTTTAAAAGAAGAGATTATGCAAACAGAGATCCAATCTTTAGACCCTCTGGTTACAATCTAGTTTGTTTCTGAGCTTCTGGGCTGGTCCCCTTATTTTTTCTTATCTCCATGCTTTTCTTTGCCAGATTATCTCCACATCAATAACAGTCTGGATTCAAGATCAGACAGCACCTTCCATGTAGACTGATCTTAATATGCAAATACTGTAATTTAGCCATACAAGTTCACAAGTCAGGCTTTTGCTCCCTGTGGATGAATACAATGCATGGCACCAGCTTTTTTATTTAAATCTTTGACTTGTCTTTTCTAGAGAAGATGGCCAAGGACAACAGTGAGCAAGTGAATCCCAAAAAGACCACGGATAAGCCCGGGCTATGGTGCAATTTCTTCATAACAAAGGTATCTATTATGATAATTAGCCTTAGGGTGCCAACAAATCCCTTTGGGCTTTTCAATCAGCGACAAAAATTTGGTGTTTTGTGTTCACTCTTAGAATGCCGAATAAATGAAATGGACCTCTTTAAACAGGAAATACCATTTAAAATATTGTCATTTCAAGCTTGTTTTGGCTAGAATGTGCAAACAATTAGCCAACAGTGAAGATCCAAGATCAGACTACACATTCTGTGCAGTCTGATCTTGATCTACGCTGTCTGCAAAAACGACTTAAGTCGATTCCAGCGCTGTATGCGTTAACCCTTAATTACAAAATCCTGACTTTTAACGACCCTGAGAAAGAAGCCTTTTGAAAACAATGTGGGAAAAGAAGAAACTGCTGGTAACCAGCATTTTCTTCTTTTCCCACAATGTTTTCTACACCTTAAGAGATAAATGTTACGTTTGAGCTAGATTTAAAATGTCGTCTGCAAATGCTGTCAATTTGGACTAGTCTACTATTTTTGTCATTTGGTAAAGGGTTAAGCGACATGCTGGATATAATTTTGTCACATCCAAATGGCCCGTCAATGCATTACTGAAGTTATGTTTACCAGTCCTTTTCACACTACTCTGTCGCACTCTCCTTCTTTCCCCCTACCCACACACACAATACCCAAGTGTGCAATCCATTGAGAAAATTTCTTGAATTTTGATATGTTTTTCTTTTAGCGGGATGACCTACTGATGAACCAAGTGCAGACAGACTTCCATAGATGCAGCCAGAGAGTTCCAAATTTCCCAAGGAAGGTGACAGGTTTTCATACTTTATTCTTATTCATTTCTTTCATATTTAGTCTACCATTCATTTGCCTGAAGGAATGTGCTTGAAGTTATTAGTTCAACAAGAGGGCCATTGGCCCTAAAATGCTCACAAGAGTAAGGTCATCTAGGACTGATAAAGCTGAGAAGATCCTGGCTGTGATGCTGTAAAACACATGAGTGCGACTAACTTAGTTTTTGACAGACTTGACCTTTTCTTAAACTTGTCAGAGATATCAAGACAAACATTCTGACAAAGTTTCATGAGTATTGGATTGAAAATGTAGCCTCTAGAGAGCACAAAAGGTTTCCCCACGATATGGCCCAGTGACCTACACTTTCACTTGACAGGACCGATTCCACACTTGTCCAAGATTTTATCAAGACAAACATTCTGACCAAGTTGCCTGAATATCGGGCTCTAGAGTGCACTAAAGTTTTTTCTAAGATTTCACCAAACATGACACAGTTTCAAAAATATCCAAGATTTTATCAAGACAAACATTCTGAACAACTTTCATGAGTATTAGGCTGCATATATGGCCTGTAGGATGCAAACAAGGTTTCTCTGAAATTCAGCCCTGTGACCTACTATTTGACCCAAAGTAACCCAATTCCAAACTCTTCCAAGATTGCCTCCAGACAAACAATCTCATCAATTTTCAAGAGTATATGATTGAAAATGTGGCCTCTAGAGTGCACACAAGGTCATTGTTAATGCACGGACGACGGACACAGCACAATCCCAAAAGCTCACCTTGAGTACTTTGTACTCAGGTGCGCTAAAAAGGCAAATGTTACAAGTGGCTTTCTTCTTAAATGTTTTTGAGAAAAAGAACAGTATTCAGTTTTGCTGTAATCTGGCTGGATACAAAAATCTGTGGTGTATAATGCTAAGCCGAATGGTTTAAACAAAAGAATCATCTGCCATTTTCCCAAACTCAGTGATCCTTTGCAATGGCACTGTTTACATGAGAAGTGTGGAGTGGGCACTTTGATGAACACTTCCTGGTCAGAGTTTATCATTGGGTTCATGTAACACCACTGCCTATGGTTGGGTGTTCCATACCTCTTGTTGTCATCAGTTTCATTGGCCTGTAATTGAGTGCAGTGTCTGGGAATAAATTACTTGATCATGTTAGGTGAGGAAATGTTCAGCTGATTTCATCTACTCCAAGTCTTTACATTTGTTTGTGTAATTTACATGTTGCCAAGACCCACACACCCAAATGCCTTTGTACAAAGCACATTGTTTTCTGGAGAGAAAAGTTGCAGTGGATACCACAAACTTGCTATGGGTCAATGTTTAAGCTTTGGTCACTAGAAACATGATAGCATTCTAAAGGTAGTCATGAGCGTACCCCGTCCAGTGTTGATACCAAGGAATAGGTCAGCAATAATGTCCGCTTTAAAGGGTCAACAGTAAAGGAAGGGATATAGGGCCTTAAGCTCTTTCTTTTGCATTTTTAGGAATGTAGGATTATGTGGTACTATATGTCTGCCTACGATGCACCCCATGGATCAAGTAAGTCAGGAGTGGTAACTGACCTAGTGCAGAAAAACAGAATGAAAGGTCAAATGAGTTGGGTTCTTAGGTCAAGTAGTAAATCTGTGTTGTTGTATTTTCTTGTTTTATAACATCGGATTGTGTGGTGTTTACATCATTTTCAACATTATTCCTCTTATAATGCGGTGGCATGTATCCTGTAATCTGGTGTCCCAGTACTTTGCTCAACATTCTTCTCAAACCAATGGTTGCTTTCCTACACAACCATCATTGAAACTATAATTAGTAGCCGTTTCGGAAAAAAAATCCTTAACCAAGTACTATGTAGCGCAACCTACCCTGTGGAACAAAGTGTGGTGCTGAAAAGACGACAGACCAGTGAGGAAGTGGAGGCCAAGATGACCATGAAGAGCCAAAATCAATGGTGCAACTCCTAAATAACAAAGGTATGCATGAATGCTGGTAACCAGCACTTTCTCCTTTTCCCACAATGTTTTCTTTCCTTCCAAAAGCCAATTTTTATTTTTGAGTCACAATTATTTTGTCGTCTGCAAAACAATTTATTTTAGGCAATTCTAAATTTTGTCATGCGGTAAAGGGTTAAAGCCATCCGTCCTCATCATATTTCTGGCTTAACGCACTCCCAAGTTTCTTTTACAGCTACTTCTCTCTACACTTTTTTCAAGCCACTGCCTTTTTTCCCCCAATTGAAAAATCATCTAAACAATTTTCAAAAGTGAGAAAGGAATCAAATCATGACACAATGATCGCGATCAGTTTTTGAAACCAGATTGGGGTTCGATTTTGAGATCCCTTGTTTGCAATCAAGAAAGTTACTGACAAAGCTACCTGGCTGGTGCCCTTAATTTCCTTTGCTTTTTTTTTTTTTTGCCACATTATCTTCTCATCAATAGCTGTTCTGATTCAAAGTCAGACAGCAACTTGAATGTAGTCTGATCTTGTTATTGCAAAAGGTGTAATTGAGCAACACTGGGTTGGCAATTCGGGCTTGTGCTCCCTGTTAATGCATACAATGCATGGCATCAGCACTGTGTTCAAACTTTCTGACTTGCTGTTTCTAGGGAGGATGACCAAGGACAACAGCGAGGAAGTGGAGGCCAAGACAACCGTGAAGAGCCCGAGCAATTGCGCCTCTTCTCAAATACAAAGGTATACATGACATCTATGTCTTATTTGCACCGGTAAGAGCACCTATCACAGAGATGCTGAAGGTTCTTTTACTGTTTCACATTGCTATTTTCAAGCCAATGCCTTCTTAATACTATAACACCATCAAAATTAATGTTAAACAGTGAGATAGGAATGAATCTTGTCAAAATGACTATGAGCAGTTTAAAAGAAGAGATTATGCAAACAGAGATCCAATCTTTAGACCCTCTGGTTACAATCTAGTTTGTTTCTGAGCTTCTGGGCTGGTCCCCTTATTTTTTCTTATCTCCATGCTTTTCTTTGCCAGATTATCTCCACATCAATAACAGTCTGGATTCAAGATCAGACAGCACCTTCCATGTAGACTGATCTTAATATGCAAATACTGTAATTTAGCCATACAAGTTCACAAGTCAGGCTTTTGCTCCCTGTGGATGAATACAATGCATGGCACCAGCTTTTTTATTTAAATCTTTGACTTGTCTTTTCTAGAGAAGATGGCCAAGGACAACAGTGAGCAAGTGAATCCCAAAAAGACCACGGATAAGCCCGGGCTATGGTGCAATTTCTTCATAACAAAGGTATCTATTATGATAATTAGCCTTAGGGTGCCAACAAATCCCTTTGGGCTTTTCAATCAGCGACAAAAATTTGGTGTTTTGTGTTCACTCTTAGAATGCCGAATAAATGAAATGGACCTCTTTAAACAGGAAATACCATTTAAAATATTGTCATTTCAAGCTTGTTTTGGCTAGAATGTGCAAACAATTAGCCAACAGTGAAGATCCAAGATCAGACTACACATTCTGTGCAGTCTGATCTTGATCTACGCTGTCTGCAAAAACGACTTAAGTCGATTCCAGCGCTGTATGCGTTAACCCTTAATTACAAAATCCTGACTTTTAACAACCCTGAGAAAGAAGCCTTTTGAAAACAATGTGGGAAAAGAAGAAACTGCTGGTAACCAGCATTTTCTTCTTTTCCCACAATGTTTTCTACACCTTAAGAGATAAATGTTACGTTTGAGCTAGATTTAAAATGTCGTCTGCAAATGCTGTCAATTTGGACTAGTCTACTATTTTTGTCATTTGGTAAAGGGTTAAGTGACATGCTAGATATAATTTTGTCACATCCAAATGGCCCGTCAATGCATTACTGAAGTTATGTTTACCAGTCCTTTTCACACTACTCTGTCGCACTCTCCTTCTTTCCCCCTACCCACACACACAATACCCAAGTGTGCAATCCATTGAGAAAATTTCTTGAATTTTGATATGTTTTTCTTTTAGCGGGATGACCTACTGATGAACCAAGTGCAGACAGACTTCCATAGATGCAGCCAGAGAGTTCCAAATTTCCCAAGGAAGGTGACAGGTTTTCATACTTTATTCTTATTCATTTCTTTCATATTTAGTCTACCATTCATTTGCCTGAAGGAATGTGCTTGAAGTTATTAGTTCAACAAGAGGGCCATTGGCCCTAAAATGCTCACAAGAGTAAGGTCATCTAGGACTGATAAAGCTGAGAAGATCCTGGCTGTGATGCTGTAAAACACATGAGTGCGACTAACTTAGTTTTTGACAGACTTGACCTTTTCTTAAACTTGTCAGAGATATCAAGACAAACATTCTGACAAAGTTTCATGAGTATTGGATTGAAAATGTAGCCTCTAGAGAGCACAAAAGGTTTCCCCACGATATGGCCCAGTGACCTACACTTTCACTTGACAGGACCGATTCCACACTTGTCCAAGATTTTATCAAGACAAACATTCTGACCAAGTTGCTTGAATATCGGGCTCTAGAGTGCACTAAAATTTTTTCTAAGATTTCACCAAACATGACACAGTTTCAAAAATATCCAAGATTTTATCAAGACAAACATTCTGAACAACTTTCATGAGTATTAGGCTGCATATATGGCCTGTAGGATGCAAACAAGGTTTCTCTGAAATTCAGCCCTGTGACCTACTATTTCACCCAAAGTAACCCAATTCCAAACTCTTCCAAGATTGCCTCCAGACAAACAATCTCATCAATTTTCAAGAGTATATGATTGAAAATGTGGCCTCTAGAGTGCACACAAGGTCATTGTTAATGCACGGACGACGGACACAGCACAATCCCAAAAGCTCACCTTGAGTACTTTGTACTCAGGTGCGCTAAAAAGGCAAATGTTACAAGTGGCTTTCTTCTTAAATGTTTTGAGAAAAAGAACAGTATTCAGTTTTGCTGTAATCTGGCTGGATACAAAAATCTGTGGTGTATAATGCTAAGCCGAATGGTTTAAACAAAAGAATCATCTGCCATTTTCCCAAACTCAGTGATCCTTTGCAATGGCACTGTTTACATGAGAAGTGTGGAGTGGGCACTTTGATGAACACTTCCTGGTCAGAGTTTATCATTGGGTTCATGTAACACCACTGCCTATGGTTGGGTGTTCCATACCTCTTGTTGTCATCAGTTTCATTGGCCTGTAATTGAGTGCAGTGTCTGGGAATAAATTACTTGATCATGTTAGGTGAGGAAATGTTCAGCTGATTTCATCTACTCCAAGTCTTTACATTTGTTTGTGTAATTTACATGTTGCCAAGACCCACACACCCAAATGCCTTTGTACAAAGCACATTGTTTTCTGGAGAGAAAAGTTGCAGTGGATACCACAAACTTGCTATGGGTCAATGTTTAAGCTTTGGTCACTAGAAACATGATAGCATTCTAAAGGTAGTCATGAGCGTACCCCGTCCAGTGTTGATACCAAGGAATAGGTCAGCAATAATGTCCGCTTTAAAGGGTCAACAGTAAAGGAAGGGATATAGGGCCTTAAGCTCTTTCTTTTGCATTTTTAGGAATGTAGGATTATGTGGTACTATATGTCTGCCTACGATGCACCCCATGGATCAAGTAAGTCAGGAGTGGTAACTGACCTAGTGCAGAAAAACAGAATGAAAGGTCAAATGAGTTGGGTTCTTAGGTCAAGTAGTAAATCTGTGTTGTTGTATTTTCTTGTTTTATAACATCGGATTGTGTGGTGTTTACATCATTTTCAACATTATTCCTCTTATAATGCGGTGGCATGTATCCTGTAATCTGGTGTCCCAGTACTTTGCTCAACATTCTTCTCAAACCAATGGTTGCTTTCCTACACAACCATCATTGAAACTATAATTAGTAGCCGTTTCGGAAAAAAAATCCTTAACCAAGTACTATGTAGCGCAACCTACCCTGTGGAACAAAGTGTGGTGCTGAAAAGACAACAGACCAGTGAGGAAGTGGAGGCCAAGATGACCATGAAGAGCCAAAATCAATGGTGCAACTCCTAAATAACAAAGGTATGCATGAATGCTGGTAACCAGCACTTTCTCCTTTTCCCACAATGTTTTCTTTCCTTCCAAAAGCCAATTTTTATTTTTGAGTCACAATTATTTTGTCGTCTGCAAAACAATTTATTTTAGGCAATTCTAAATTTTGTCATGCGGTAAAGGGTTAAAGCCATCCGTCCTCATCATATTTCTGGCTTAACGCACTCCCAAGTTTCTTTTACAGCTACTTCTCTCTACACTTTTTTCAAGCCACTGCCTTTTTTCCCCCAATTGAAAAATCATCTAAACAATTTTCAAAAGTGAGAAAGGAATCAAATCATGACACAATGATCGCGATCAGTTTTTGAAACCAGATTGGGGTTCGATTTTGAGATCCCTTGTTTGCAATCAAGAAAGTTACTGACAAAGCTACCTGGCTGGTGCCCTTAATTTCCTTTGCTTTTTTTTTTTTTGCCACATTATCTTCTCATCAATAGCTGTTCTGATTCAAAGTCAGACAGCAACTTGAATGTAGTCTGATCTTGTTATTGCAAAAGGTGTAATTGAGCAACACTGGGTTGGCAATTCGGGCTTGTGCTCCCTGTTAATGCATACAATGCATGGCATCAGCACTGTGTTCAAACTTTCTGACTTGCTGTTTCTAGGGAGGATGACCAAGGACAACAGCGAGGAAGTGGAGGCCAAGACAACCGTGAAGAGCCCGAGCAATTGCGCCTCTTCTCAAATACAAAGGTATACATGACATCTATGTCTTATTTGCACCGGTAAGAGCACCTATCACAGAGATGCTGAAGGTTCTTTTACTGTTTCACATTGCTATTTTCAAGCCAATGCCTTCTTAATACTATAACACCATCAAAATTAATGTTAAACAGTGAGATAGGAATGAATCTTGTCAAAATGACTATGAGCAGTTTAAAAGAAGAGATTATGCAAACAGAGATCCAATCTTTAGACCCTCTGGTTACAATCTAGTTTGTTTCTGAGCTTCTGGGCTGGTCCCCTTATTTTTTCTTATCTCCATGCTTTTCTTTGCCAGATTATCTCCACATCAATAACAGTCTGGATTCAAGATCAGACAGCACCTTCCATGTAGACTGATCTTAATATGCAAATACTGTAATTTAGCCATACAAGTTCACAAGTCAGGCTTTTGCTCCCTGTGGATGAATACAATGCATGGCACCAGCTTTTTTATTTAAATCTTTGACTTGTCTTTTCTAGAGAAGATGGCCAAGGACAACAGTGAGCAAGTGAATCCCAAAAAGACCACGGATAAGCCCGGGCTATGGTGCAATTTCTTCATAACAAAGGTATCTATTATGATAATTAGCCTTAGGGTGCCAACAAATCCCTTTGGGCTTTTCAATCAGCGACAAAAATTTGGTGTTTTGTGTTCACTCTTAGAATGCCGAATAAATGAAATGGACCTCTTTAAACAGGAAATACCATTTAAAATATTGTCATTTCAAGCTTGTTTTGGCTAGAATGTGCAAACAATTAGCCAACAGTGAAGATCCAAGATCAGACTACACATTCTGTGCAGTCTGATCTTGATCTACGCTGTCTGCAAAAACGACTTAAGTCGATTCCAGCGCTGTATGCGTTAACCCTTAATTACAAAATCCTGACTTTTAACGACCCTGAGAAAGAAGCCTTTTGAAAACAATGTGGGAAAAGAAGAAACTGCTGGTAACCAGCATTTTCTTCTTTTCCCACAATGTTTTCTACACCTTAAGAGATAAATGTTACGTTTGAGCTAGATTTAAAATGTCGTCTGCAAATGCTGTCAATTTGGACTAGTCTACTATTTTTGTCATTTGGTAAAGGGTTAAGCGACATGCTAGATATAATTTTGTCACATCCAAATGGCCCGTCAATGCATTACTGAAGTTATGTTTACCAGTCCTTTTCACACTACTCTGTCGCACTCTCCTTCTTTCCCCCTACCCACACACACAATACCCAAGTGTGCAATCCATTGAGAAAATTTCTTGAATTTTGATATGTTTTTCTTTTAGCGGGATGACCTACTGATGAACCAAGTGCAGACAGACTTCCATAGATGCAGCCAGAGAGTTCCAAATTTCCCAAGGAAGGTGACAGGTTTTCATACTTTATTCTTATTCATTTCTTTCATATTTAGTCTACCATTCATTTGCCTGAAGGAATGTGCTTGAAGTTATTAGTTCAACAAGAGGGCCATTGGCCCTAAAATGCTCACAAGAGTAAGGTCATCTAGGACTGATAAAGCTGAGAAGATCCTGGCTGTGATGCTGTAAAACACATGAGTGCGACTAACTTAGTTTTTGACAGACTTGACCTTTTCTTAAACTTGTCAGAGATATCAAGACAAACATTCTGACAAAGTTTCATGAGTATTGGATTGAAAATGTAGCCTCTAGAGAGCACAAAAGGTTTCCCCACGATATGGCCCAGTGACCTACACTTTCACTTGACAGGACCGATTCCACACTTGTCCAAGATTTTATCAAGACAAACATTCTGACCAAGTTGCCTGAATATCGGGCTCTAGAGTGCACTAAAGTTTTTTCTAAGATTTCACCAAACATGACACAGTTTCAAAAATATCCAAGATTTTATCAAGACAAACATTCTGAACAACTTTCATGAGTATTAGGCTGCATATATGGCCTGTAGGATGCAAACAAGGTTTCTCTGAAATTCAGCCCTGTGACCTACTATTTTACCCAAAGTAACCCAATTCCAAACTCTTCCAAGATTGCCTCCAGACAAACAATCTCATCAATTTTCAAGAGTATATGATTGAAAATGTGGCCTCTAGAGTGCACACAAGGTCATTGTTAATGCACGGACGATGGACACAGCACAATCCCAAAAGCTCACCTTGAGTACTTTGTACTCAGGTGCGCTAAAAAGGCAAATGTTACAAGTGGCTTTCTTCTTAAATGTTTTGAGAAAAAGAACAGTATTCAGTTTTGCTGTAATCTGGCTGGATACAAAAATCTGTGGTGTATAATGCTAAGCCGAATGGTTTAAACAAAAGAATCATCTGCCATTTTCCCAAACTCAGTGATCCTTTGCAATGGCACTGTTTACATGAGAAGTGTGGAGTGGGCACTTTGATGAATACTTCCTGGTCAGAGTTTATCATTGGGTTCATGTAACACCACTGCCTATGGTTGGGTGTCCATACCTCTTGTTGTCATCAGTTTCATTGGCCTGTAATTGAGTGCAGTGTCTGGGAATAAATTACTTGATCATGTTAGGTGAGGAAATGTTCAGCTGATTTCATCTACTCCAAGTCTTTACATTTGTTTGTGTAATTTACATGTTGCCAAGACCCACACACCCAAATGCCTTTGTACAAAGCACATTGTTTTCTGGAGAGAAAAGTTGCAGTGGATACCACAAACTTGCTATGGGTCAATGTTTAAGCTTTGGTCACTAGAAACATGATAGCATTCTAAAGGTAGTCATGAGCGTACCCCGTCCAGTGTTGATACCAAGGAATAGGTCAGCAATAATGTCCGCTTTAAAGGGTCAACAGTAAAGGAAGGGATATAGGGCCTTAAGCTCTTTCTTTTGCATTTTTAGGAATGTAGGATTATGTGGTACTATATGTCTGCCTACGATGCACCCCATGGATCAAGTAAGTCAGGAGTGGTAAGTGACCTAGTGCAGAAAAACAGAATGAAAGGTCAAATGAGTTGGGTTCTTAGGTCAAGTAGTAAATCTGTGTTGTTGTATTTTCTTGTTTTATAACATCGGATTGTGTGGTGTTTACATCATTTTCAACATTATTCCTCTTATAATGCGGTGGCATGTATCCTGTAATCTGGTGTCCCAGTACTTTGCTCAACATTCTTCTCAAACCAATGGTTGCTTTCCTACACAACCATCATTGAAACTATAATTAGTAGCCGTTTCGGAAAAAAAATCCTTAACCAAGTACTATGTAGCGCAACCTACCCTGTGGAACAAAGTGTGGTGCTGAAAAGACGACAGACCAGTGAGGAAGTGGAGGCCAAGATGACCATGAAGAGCCAAAATCAATGGTGCAACTCCTAAATAACAAAGGTATGCATGAATGCTGGTAACCAGCACTTTCTCCTTTTCCCACAATGTTTTCTTTCCTTCCAAAAGCCAATTTTTATTTTTGAGTCACAATTATTTTGTCGTCTGCAAAACAATTTATTTTAGGCAATTCTAAATTTTGTCATGCGGTAAAGGGTTAAAGCCATCCGTCCTCATCATATTTCTGGCTTAACGCACTCCCAAGTTTCTTTTACAGCTACTTCTCTCTACACTTTTTTCAAGCCACTGCCTTTTTTCCCCCAATTGAAAAATCATCTAAACAATTTTCAAAAGTGAGAAAGGAATCAAATCATGACACAATGATCGCGATCAGTTTTTGAAACCAGATTGGGGTTCGATTTTGAGATCCCTTGTTTGCAATCAAGAAAGTTACTGACAAAGCTACCTGGCTGGTGCCCTTAATTTCCTTTGCTTTTTTTTTTTTTTGCCACATTATCTTCTCATCAATAGCTGTTCTGATTCAAAGTCAGACAGCAACTTGAATGTAGTCTGATCTTGTTATTGCAAAAGGTGTAATTGAGCAACACTGGGTTGGCAATTCGGGCTTGTGCTCCCTGTTAATGCATACAATGCATGGCATCAGCACTGTGTTCAAACTTTCTGACTTGCTGTTTCTAGGGAGGATGACCAAGGACAACAGCGAGGAAGTGGAGGCCAAGACAACCGTGAAGAGCCCGAGCAATTGCGCCTCTTCTCAAATACAAAGGTATACATGACATCTATGTCTTATTTGCACCGGTAAGAGCACCTATCACAGAGATGCTGAAGGTTCTTTTACTGTTTCACATTGCTATTTTCAAGCCAATGCCTTCTTAATACTATAACACCATCAAAATTAATGTTAAACAGTGAGATAGGAATGAATCTTGTCAAAATGACTATGAGCAGTTTAAAAGAAGAGATTATGCAAACAGAGATCCAATCTTTAGACCCTCTGGTTACAATCTAGTTTGTTTCTGAGCTTCTGGGCTGGTCCCCTTATTTTTTCTTATCTCCATGCTTTTCTTTGCCAGATTATCTCCACATCAATAACAGTCTGGATTCAAGATCAGACAGCACCTTCCATGTAGACTGATCTTAATATGCAAATACTGTAATTTAGCCATACAAGTTCACAAGTCAGGCTTTTGCTCCCTGTGGATGAATACAATGCATGGCACCAGCTTTTTTATTTAAATCTTTGACTTGTCTTTTCTAGAGAAGATGGCCAAGGACAACAGTGAGCAAGTGAATCCCAAAAAGACCACGGATAAGCCCGGGCTATGGTGCAATTTCTTCATAACAAAGGTATCTATTATGATAATTAGCCTTAGGGTGCCAACAAATCCCTTTGGGCTTTTCAATCAGCGACAAAAATTTGGTGTTTTGTGTTCACTCTTAGAATGCCGAATAAATGAAATGGACCTCTTTAAACAGGAAATACCATTTAAAATATTGTCATTTCAAGCTTGTTTTGGCTAGAATGTGCAAACAATTAGCCAACAGTGAAGATCCAAGATCAGACTACACATTCTGTGCAGTCTGATCTTGATCTACGCTGTCTGCAAAAACGACTTAAGTCGATTCCAGCGCTGTATGCGTTAACCCTTAATTACAAAATCCTGACTTTTAACGACCCTGAGAAAGAAGCCTTTTGAAAACAATGTGGGAAAAGAAGAAATTGCTGGTAACCAGCATTTTCTTCTTTTCCCACAATGTTTTCTACACCTTAAGAGATAAATGTTACGTTTGAGCTAGATTTAAAATGTCGTCTGCAAATGCTGTCAATTTGGACTAGTCTACTATTTTTGTCATTTGGTAAAGGGTTAAGTGACATGCTAGATATAATTTTGTCACATCCAAATGGCCCGTCAATGCATTACTGAAGTTATGTTTACCAGTCCTTTTCACACTACTCTGTCGCACTCTCCTTCTTTCCCCCTACCCACACACACAATACCCAAGTGTGCAATCCATTGAGAAAATTTCTTGAATTTTGATATGTTTTTCTTTTAGCGGGATGACCTACTGATGAACCAAGTGCAGACAGACTTCCATAGATGCAGCCAGAGAGTTCCAAATTTCCCAAGGAAGGTGACAGGTTTTCATACTTTATTCTTATTCATTTCTTTCATATTTAGTCTACCATTCATTTGCCTGAAGGAATGTGCTTGAAGTTATTAGTTCAACAAGAGGGCCATTGGCCCTAAAATGCTCACAAGAGTAAGGTCATCTAGGACTGATAAAGCTGAGAAGATCCTGGCTGTGATGCTGTAAAACACATGAGTGCGACTAACTTAGTTTTTGACAGACTTGACCTTTTCTTAAACTTGTCAGAGATATCAAGACAAACATTCTGACAAAGTTTCATGAGTATTGGATTGAAAATGTAGCCTCTAGAGAGCACAAAAGGTTTCCCCACGATATGGCCCAGTGACCTACACTTTCACTTGACAGGACCGATTCCACACTTGTCCAAGATTTTATCAAGACAAACATTCTGACCAAGTTGCTTGAATATCGGGCTCTAGAGTGCACTAAAATTTTTTCTAAGATTTCACCAAACATGACACAGTTTCAAAAATATCCAAGATTTTATCAAGACAAACATTCTGAACAACTTTCATGAGTATTAAGCTGCATATATGGCCTGTAGGATGCAAACAAGGTTTCTCTGAAATTCAGCCCTGTGACCTACTATTTCACCCAAAGTAACCCAATTCCAAACTCTTCCAAGATTGCCTCCAGACAAACAATCTCATCAATTTTCAAGAGTATATGATTGAAAATGTGGCCTCTAGAGTGCACACAAGGTCATTGTTAATGCACGGACGACGGACACAGCACAATCCCAAAAGCTCACCTTGAGTACTTTGTACTCAGGTGCGCTAAAAAGGCAAATGTTACAAGTGGCTTTCTTCTTAAATGTTTTGAGAAAAAGAACAGTATTCAGTTTTGCTGTAATCTGGCTGGATACAAAAATCTGTGGTGTATAATGCTAAGCCGAATGGTTTAAACAAAAGAATCATCTGCCATTTTCCCAAACTCAGTGATCCTTTGCAATGGCACTGTTTACATGAGAAGTGTGGAGTGGGCACTTTGATGAATACTTCCTGGTCAGAGTTTATCATTGGGTTCATGTAACACCACTGCCTATGGTTGGGTGTTCCATACCTCTTGTTGTCATCAGTTTCATTGGCCTGTAATTGAGTGCAGTGTCTGGGAATAAATTACTTGATCATGTTAGGTGAGGAAATGTTCAGCTGATTTCATCTACTCCAAGTCTTTACATTTGTTTGTGTAATTTACATGTTGCCAAGACCCACACACCCAAATGCCTTTGTACAAAGCACATTGTTTTCTGGAGAGAAAAGTTGCAGTGGATACCACAAACTTGCTATGGGTCAATGTTTAAGCTTTGGTCACTAGAAACATGATAGCATTCTAAAGGTAGTCATGAGCGTACCCCGTCCAGTGTTGATACCAAGGAATAGGTCAGCAATAATGTCCGCTTTAAAGGGTCAACAGTAAAGGAAGGGATATAGGGCCTTAAGCTCTTTCTTTTGCATTTTTAGGAATGTAGGATTATGTGGTACTATATGTCTGCCTACGATGCACCCCATGGATCAAGTAAGTCAGGAGTGGTAAGTGACCTAGTGCAGAAAAACAGAATGAAAGGTCAAATGAGTTGGGTTCTTAGGTCAAGTAGTAAATCTGTGTTGTTGTATTTTCTTGTTTTATAACATCGGATTGTGTGGTGTTTACATCATTTTCAACATTATTCCTCTTATAATGCGGTGGCATGTATCCTGTAATCTGGTGTCCCAGTACTTTGCTCAACATTCTTCTCAAACCAATGGTTGCTTTCCTACACAACCATCATTGAAACTATAATTAGTAGCCGTTTCGGAAAAAAAATCCTTAACCAAGTACTATGTAGCGCAACCTACCCTGTGGAACAAAGTGTGGTGCTGAAAAGACGACAGACCAGTGAGGAAGTGGAGGCCAAGATGACCATGAAGAGCCAAAATCAATGGTGCAACTCCTAAATAACAAAGGTATGCATGAATGCTGGTAACCAGCACTTTCTCCTTTTCCCACAATGTTTTCTTTCCTTCCAAAAGCCAATTTTTATTTTTGAGTCACAATTATTTTGTCGTCTGCAAAACAATTTATTTTAGGCAATTCTAAATTTTGTCATGCGGTAAAGGGTTAAAGCCATCCGTCCTCATCATATTTCTGGCTTAACGCACTCCCAAGTTTCTTTTACAGCTACTTCTCTCTACACTTTTTTCAAGCCACTGCCTTTTTTCCCCCAATTGAAAAATCATCTAAACAATTTTCAAAAGTGAGAAAGGAATCAAATCATGACACAATGATCGCGATCAGTTTTTGAAACCAGATTGGGGTACGATTTTGAGATCCCTTGTTTGCAATCAAGAAAGTTACTGACAAAGCTACCTGGCTGGTGCCCTTAATTTCCTTTGCTTTTTTTTTTTTTGCCACATTATCTTCTCATCAATAGCTGTTCTGATTCAAAGTCAGACAGCAACTTGAATGTAGTCTGATCTTGTTATTGCAAAAGGTGTAATTGAGCAACACTGGGTTGGCAATTCGGGCTTGTGCTCCCTGTTAATGCATACAATGCATGGCATCAGCACTGTGTTCAAACTTTCTGACTTGCTGTTTCTAGGGAGGATGACCAAGGACAACAGCGAGGAAGTGGAGGCCAAGACAACCGTGAAGAGCCCGAGCAATTGCGCCTCTTCTCAAATACAAAGGTATACATGACATCTATGTCTTATTTGCACCGGTAAGAGCACCTATCACAGAGATGCTGAAGGTTCTTTTACTGTTTCACATTGCTATTTTCAAGCCAATGCCTTCTTAATACTATAACACCATCAAAATTAATGTTAAACAGTGAGATAGCAATGAATCTTGTCAAAATGACTATGAGCAGTTTAAAAGAAGAGATTATGCAAACAGAGATCCAATCTTTAGACCCTCTGGTTACAATCTAGTTTGTTTCTGAGCTTCTGGGCTGGTCCCCTTATTTTTTCTTATCTCCATGCTTTTCTTTGCCAGATTATCTCCACATCAATAACAGTCTGGATTCAAGATCAGACAGCACCTTCCATGTAGACTGATCTTAATATGCAAATACTGTAATTTAGCCATACAAGTTCACAAGTCAGGCTTTTGCTCCCTGTGGATGAATACAATGCATGGCACCAGCTTTTTTATTTAAATCTTTGACTTGTCTTTTCTAGAGAAGATGGCCAAGGACAACAGTGAGCAAGTGAATCCCAAAAAGACCACGGATAAGCCCGGGCTATGGTGCAATTTCTTCATAACAAAGGTATCTATTATGATAATTAGCCTTAGGGTGCCAACAAATCCCTTTGGGCTTTTCAATCAGCGACAAAAATTTGGTGTTTTGTGTTCACTCTTAGAATGCCGAATAAATGAAATGGACCTCTTTAAACAGGAAATACCATTTAAAATATTGTCATTTCAAGCTTGTTTTGGCTAGAATGTGCAAACAATTAGCCAACAGTGAAGATCCAAGATCAGACTACACATTCTGTGCAGTCTGATCTTGATCTACGCTGTCTGCAAAAACGACTTAAGTCGATTCCAGCGCTGTATGCGTTAACCCTTAATTACAAAATCCTGACTTTTAACGACCCTGAGAAAGAAGCCTTTTGAAAACAATGTGGGAAAAGAAGAAACTGCTGGTAACCAGCATTTTCTTCTTTTCCCACAATGTTTTCTACACCTTAAGAGATAAATGTTACGTTTGAGCTAGATTTAAAATGTCGTCTGCAAATGCTGTCAATTTGGACTAGTCTACTATTTTTGTCATTTGGTAAAGGGTTAAGTGACATGCTAGATATAATTTTGTCACATCCAAATGGCCCGTCAATGCATTACTGAAGTTATGTTTACCAGTCCTTTTCACACTACTCTGTCGCACTCTCCTTCTTTCCCCCTACCCACACACACAATACCCAAGTGTGCAATCCATTGAGAAAATTTCTTGAATTTTGATATGTTTTTCTTTTAGCGGGATGACCTACTGATGAACCAAGTGCAGACAGACTTCCATAGATGCAGCCAGAGAGTTCCAAATTTCCCAAGGAAGGTGACAGGTTTTCATACTTTATTCTTATTCATTTCTTTCATATTTAGTCTACCATTCATTTGCCTGAAGGAATGTGCTTGAAGTTATTAGTTCAACAAGAGGGCCATTGGCCCTAAAATGCTCACAAGAGTAAGGTCATCTAGGACTGATAAAGCTGAGAAGATCCTGGCTGTGATGCTGTAAAACACATGAGTGCGACTAACTTAGTTTTTGACAGACTTGACCTTTTCTTAAACTTGTCATAGATATCAAGACAAACATTCTGACAAAGTTTCATGAGTATTGGATTGAAAATGTAGCCTCTAGAGAGCACAAAAGGTTTCCCCACGATATGGCCCAGTGACCTACACTTTCACTTGACAGGACCGATTCCACACTTGTCCAAGATTTTATCAAGACAAACATTCTGACCAAGTTGCTTGAATATCGGGCTCTAGAGTGCACTAAAGTTTTTTCTAAGATTTCACCAAACACGACACAGTTTCAAAAATATCCAAGATTTTATCAAGACAAACATTCTGAACAACTTTCATGAGTATTAGGCTGCATATATGGCCTGTAGGATGCAAACAAGGTTTCTCTGAAATTCAGCCCTGTGACCTACTATTTCACCCAAAGTAACCCAATTCCAAACTCTTCCAAGATTGCCTCCAGACAAACAATCTCATCAATTTTCAAGAGTATATGATTGAAAATGTGGCCTCTAGAGTGCACACAAGGTCATTGTTAATGCACGGACGACGGACACAGCACAATCCCAAAAGCTCACCTTGAGTACTTTGTACTCAGGTGCGCTAAAAAGGCAAATGTTACAAGTGGCTTTCTTCTTAAATGTTTTGAGAAAAAGAACAGTATTCAGTTTTGCTGTAATCTGGCTGGATACAAAAATCTGTGGTGTATAATGCTAAGCCGAATGGTTTAAACAAAAGAATCATCTGCCATTTTCCCAAACTCAGTGATCCTTTGCAATGGCACTGTTTACATGAGAAGTGTGGAGTGGGCACTTTGATGAATACTTCCTGGTCAGAGTTTATCATTGGGTTCATGTAACACCACTGCCTATGGTTGGGTGTTCCATACCTCTTGTTGTCATCAGTTTCATTGGCCTGTAATTGAGTGCAGTGTCTGGGAATAAATTACTTGATCATGTTAGGTGAGGAAATGTTCAGCTGATTTCATCTACTCCAAGTCTTTACATTTGTTTGTGTAATTTACATGTTGCCAAGACCCACACACCCAAATGCCTTTGTACAAAGCACATTGTTTTCTGGAGAGAAAAGTTGCAGTGGATACCACAAACTTGCTATGGGTCAATGTTTAAGCTTTGGTCACTAGAAACATGATAGCATTCTAAAGGTAGTCATGAGCGTACCCCGTCCAGTGTTGATACCAAGGAATAGGTCAGCAATAATGTCCGCTTTAAAGGGTCAACAGTAAAGGAAGGGATATAGGGCCTTAAGCTCTTTCTTTTGCATTTTTAGGAATGTAGGATTATGTGGTACTATATGTCTGCCTACGATGCACCCCATGGATCAAGTAAGTCAGGAGTGGTAAGTGACCTAGTGCAGAAAAACAGAATGAAAGGTCAAATGAGTTGGGTTCTTAGGTCAAGTAGTAAATCTGTGTTGTTGTATTTTCTTGTTTTATAACATCGGATTGTGTGGTGTTTACATCATTTTCAACATTATTCCTCTTATAATGCGGTGGCATGTATCCTGTAATCTGGTGTCCCAGTACTTTGCTCAACATTCTTCTCAAACCAATGGTTGCTTTCCTACACAACCATCATTGAAACTATAATTAGTAGCCGTTTCGGAAAAAAAATCCTTAACCAAGTACTATGTAGCGCAACCTACCCTGTGGAACAAAGTGTGGTGCTGAAAAGACGACAGACCAGTGAGGAAGTGGAGGCCAAGATGACCATGAAGAGCCAAAATCAATGGTGCAACTCCTAAATAACAAAGGTATGCATGAATGCTGGTAACCAGCACTTTCTCCTTTTCCCACAATGTTTTCTTTCCTTCCAAAAGCCAATTTTTATTTTTGAGTCACAATTATTTTGTCGTCTGCAAAACAATTTATTTTAGGCAATTCTAAATTTTGTCATGCGGTAAAGGGTTAAAGCCATCCGTCCTCATCATATTTCTGGCTTAACGCACTCCCAAGTTTCTTTTACAGCTACTTCTCTCTACACTTTTTTCAAGCCACTGCCTTTTTTCCCCCAATTGAAAAATCATCTAAACAATTTTCAAAAGTGAGAAAGGAATCAAATCATGACACAATGATCGCGATCAGTTTTTGAAACCAGATTGGGGTACGATTTTGAGATCCCTTGTTTGCAATCAAGAAAGTTACTGACAAAGCTACCTGGCTGGTGCCCTTAATTTCCTTTGCTTTTTTTTTTTTTGCCACATTATCTTCTCATCAATAGCTGTTCTGATTCAAAGTCAGACAGCAACTTGAATGTAGTCTGATCTTGTTATTGCAAAAGGTGTAATTGAGCAACACTGGGTTGGCAATTCGGGCTTGTGCTCCCTGTTAATGCATACAATGCATGGCATCAGCACTGTGTTCAAACTTTCTGACTTGCTGTTTCTAGGGAGGATGACCAAGGACAACAGCGAGGAAGTGGAGGCCAAGACAACCGTGAAGAGCCCGAGCAATTGCGCCTCTTCTCAAATACAAAGGTATACATGACATCTATGTCTTATTTGCACCGGTAAGAGCACCTATCACAGAGATGCTGAAGGTTCTTTTACTGTTTCACATTGCTATTTTCAAGCCAATGCCTTCTTAATACTATAACACCATCAAAATTAATGTTAAACAGTGAGATAGGAATGAATCTTGTCAAAATGACTATGAGCAGTTTAAAAGAAGAGATTATGCAAACAGAGATCCAATCTTTAGACCCTCTGGTTACAATCTAGTTTGTTTCTGAGCTTCTGGGCTGGTCCCCTTATTTTTTCTTATCTCCATGCTTTTCTTTGCCAGATTATCTCCACATCAATAACAGTCTGGATTCAAGATCAGACAGCACCTTCCATGTAGACTGATCTTAATATGCAAATACTGTAATTTAGCCATACAAGTTCACAAGTCAGGCTTTTGCTCCCTGTGGATGAATACAATGCATGGCACCAGCTTTTTTATTTAAATCTTTGACTTGTCTTTTCTAGAGAAGATGGCCAAGGACAACAGTGAGCAAGTGAATCCCAAAAAGACCACGGATAAGCCCGGGCTATGGTGCAATTTCTTCATAACAAAGGTATCTATTATGATAATTAGCCTTAGGGTGCCAACAAATCCCTTTGGGCTTTTCAATCAGCGACAAAAATTTGGTGTTTTGTGTTCACTCTTAGAATGCCGAATAAATGAAATGGACCTCTTTAAACAGGAAATACCATTTAAAATATTGTCATTTCAAGCTTGTTTTGGCTAGAATGTGCAAACAATTAGCCAACAGTGAAGATCCAAGATCAGACTACACATTCTGTGCAGTCTGATCTTGATCTACGCTGTCTGCAAAAACGACTTAAGTCGATTCCAGCGCTGTATGCGTTAACCCTTAATTACAAAATCCTGACTTTTAACGACCCTGAGAAAGAAGCCTTTTGAAAACAATGTGGGAAAAGAAGAAACTGCTGGTAACCAGCATTTTCTTCTTTTCCCACAATGTTTTCTACACCTTAAGAGATAAATGTTACGTTTGAGCTAGATTTAAAATGTCGTCTGCAAATGCTGTCAATTTGGACTAGTCTACTATTTTTGTCATTTGGTAAAGGGTTAAGTGACATGCTAGATATAATTTTGTCACATCCAAATGGCCCGTCAATGCATTACTGAAGTTATGTTTACCAGTCCTTTTCACACTACTCTGTCGCACTCTCCTTCTTTCCCCCTACCCACACACACAATACCCAAGTGTGCAATCCATTGAGAAAATTTCTTGAATTTTGATATGTTTTTCTTTTAGCGGGATGACCTACTGATGAACCAAGTGCAGACAGACTTCCATAGATGCAGCCAGAGAGTTCCAAATTTCCCAAGGAAGGTGACAGGTTTTCATACTTTATTCTTATTCATTTCTTTCATATTTAGTCTACCATTCATTTGCCTGAAGGAATGTGCTTGAAGTTATTAGTTCAACAAGAGGGCCATTGGCCCTAAAATGCTCACAAGAGTAAGGTCATCTAGGACTGATAAAGCTGAGAAGATCCTGGCTGTGATGCTGTAAAACACATGAGTGCGACTAACTTAGTTTTTGACAGACTTGACCTTTTCTTAAACTTGTCAGAGATATCAAGACAAACATTCTGACAAAGTTTCATGAGTATTGGATTGAAAATGTAGCCTCTAGAGAGCACAAAAGGTTTCCCCACGATATGGCCCAGTGACCTACACTTTCACTTGACAGGACCGATTCCACACTTGTCCAAGATTTTATCAAGACAAACATTCTGACCAAGTTGCTTGAATATCGGGCTCTAGAGTGCACTAAAGTTTTTTCTAAGATTTCACCAAACACGACACAGTTTCAAAAATATCCAAGATTTTATCAAGACAAACATTCTGAACAACTTTCATGAGTATTAGGCTGCATATATGGCCTGTAGGATGCAAACAAGGTTTCTCTGAAATTCAGCCCTGTGACCTACTATTTGACCCAAAGTAACCCAATTCCAAACTCTTCCAAGATTGCCTCCAGACAAACAATCTCATCAATTTTCAAGAGTATATGATTGAAAATGTGGCCTCTAGAGTGCACACAAGGTCATTGTTAATGCACGGACGACGGACACAGCACAATCCCAAAAGCTCACCTTGAGTACTTTGTACTCAGGTGCGCTAAAAAGGCAAATGTTACAAGTGGCTTTCTTCTTAAATGTTTTGAGAAAAAGAACAGTATTCAGTTTTGCTGTAATCTGGCTGGATACAAAAATCTGTGGTGTATAATGCTAAGCCGAATGGTTTAAACAAAAGAATCATCTGCCATTTTCCCAAACTCAGTGATCCTTTGCAATGGCACTGTTTACATGAGAAGTGTGGAGTGGGCACTTTGATGAACACTTCCTGGTCAGAGTTTATCATTGGGTTCATGTAACACCACTGCCTATGGTTGGGTGTCCATACCTCTTGTTGTCATCAGTTTCATTGGCCTGTAATTGAGTGCAGTGTCTGGGAATAAATTACTTGATCATGTTAGGTGAGAAAATGTTCAGCTGATTTCATCTACTCCAAGTCTTTACATTTGTTTGTGTAATTTACATGTTGCCAAGACCCACACACCCAAATGCCTTTGTACAAAGCACATTGTTTTCTGGAGAGAAAAGTTGCAGTGGATACCACAAACTTGCTATGGGTCAATGTTTAAGCTTTGGTCACTAGAAACATGATAGCATTCTAAAGGTAGTCATGAGCGTACCCCGTCCAGTGTTGATACCAAGGAATAGGTCAGCAATAATGTCCGCTTTAAAGGGTCAACAGTAAAGGAAGGGATATAGGGCCTTAAGCTCTTTCTTTTGCATTTTTAGGAATGTAGGATTATGTGGTACTATATGTCTGCCTACGATGCACCCCATGGATCAAGTAAGTCAGGAGTGGTAAGTGACCTAGTGCAGAAAAACAGAATGAAAGGTCAAATGAGTTGGGTTCTTAGGTCAAGTAGTAAATCTGTGTTGTTGTATTTTCTTGTTTTATAACATCGGATTGTGTGGTGTTTACATCATTTTCAACATTATTCCTCTTATAATGCGGTGGCATGTATCCTGTAATCTGGTGTCCCAGTACTTTGCTCAACATTCTTCTCAAACCAATGGTTGCTTTCCTACACAACCATCATTGAAACTATAATTAGTAGCCGTTTCGGAAAAAAAATCCTTAACCAAGTACTATGTAGCGCAACCTACCCTGTGGAACAAAGTGTGGTGCTGAAAAGACGACAGACCAGTGAGGAAGTGGAGGCCAAGATGACCATGAAGAGCCAAAATCAATGGTGCAACTCCTAAATAACAAAGGTATGCATGAATGCTGGTAACCAGCACTTTCTCCTTTTCCCACAATGTTTTCTTTCCTTCCAAAAGCCAATTTTTATTTTTGAGTCACAATTATTTTGTCGTCTGCAAAACAATTTATTTTAGGCAATTCTAAATTTTGTCATGCGGTAAAGGGTTAAAGCCATCCGTCCTCATCATATTTCTGGCTTAACGCACTCCCAAGTTTCTTTTACAGCTACTTCTCTCTACACTTTTTTCAAGCCACTGCCTTTTTTCCCCCAATTGAAAAATCATCTAAACAATTTTCAAAAGTGAGAAAGGAATCAAATCATGACACAATGATCGCGATCAGTTTTTGAAACCAGATTGGGGTTCGATTTTGAGATCCCTTGTTTGCAATCAAGAAAGTTACTGACAAAGCTACCTGGCTGGTGCCCTTAATTTCCTTTGCTTTTTTTTTTTTTGCCACATTATCTTCTCATCAATAGCTGTTCTGATTCAAAGTCAGACAGCAACTTGAATGTAGTCTGATCTTGTTATTGCAAAAGGTGTAATTGAGCAACACTGGGTTGGCAATTCGGGCTTGTGCTCCCTGTTAATGCATACAATGCATGGCATCAGCACTGTGTTCAAACTTTCTGACTTGCTGTTTCTAGGGAGGATGACCAAGGACAACAGCGAGGAAGTGGAGGCCAAGACAACCGTGAAGAGCCCGAGCAATTGCGCCTCTTCTCAAATACAAAGGTATACATGACATCTATGTCTTATTTGCACCGGTAAGAGCACCTATCACAGAGATGCTGAAGGTTCTTTTACTGTTTCACATTGCTATTTTCAAGCCAATGCCTTCTTAATACTATAACACCATCAAAATTAATGTTAAACAGTGAGATAGCAATGAATCTTGTCAAAATGACTATGAGCAGTTTAAAAGAAGAGATTATGCAAACAGAGATCCAATCTTTAGACCCTCTGGTTACAATCTAGTTTGTTTCTGAGCTTCTGGGCTGGTCCCCTTATTTTTTCTTATCTCCATGCTTTTCTTTGCCAGATTATCTCCACATCAATAACAGTCTGGATTCAAGATCAGACAGCACCTTCCATGTAGACTGATCTTAATATGCAAATACTGTAATTTAGCCATACAAGTTCACAAGTCAGGCTTTTGCTCCCTGTGGATGAATACAATGCATGGCACCAGCTTTTTTATTTAAATCTTTGACTTGTCTTTTCTAGAGAAGATGGCCAAGGACAACAGTGAGCAAGTGAATCCCAAAAAGACCACGGATAAGCCCGGGCTATGGTGCAATTTCTTCATAACAAAGGTATCTATTATGATAATTAGCCTTAGGGTGCCAACAAATCCCTTTGGGCTTTTCAATCAGCGACAAAAATTTGGTGTTTTGTGTTCACTCTTAGAATGCCGAATAAATGAAATGGACCTCTTTAAACAGGAAATACCATTTAAAATATTGTCATTTCAAGCTTGTTTTGGCTAGAATGTGCAAACAATTAGCCAACAGTGAAGATCCAAGATCAGACTACACATTCTGTGCAGTCTGATCTTGATCTACGCTGTCTGCAAAAACGACTTAAGTCGATTCCAGCGCTGTATGCGTTAACCCTTAATTACAAAATCCTGACTTTTAACGACCCTGAGAAAGAAGCCTTTTGAAAACAATGTGGGAAAAGAAGAAACTGCTGGTAACCAGCATTTTCTTCTTTTCCCACAATGTTTTCTACACCTTAAGAGATAAATGTTACGTTTGAGCTAGATTTAAAATGTCGTCTGCAAATGCTGTCAATTTGGACTAGTCTACTATTTTTGTCATTTGGTAAAGGGTTAAGCGACATGCTAGATATAATTTTGTCACATCCAAATGGCCCGTCAATGCATTACTGAAGTTATGTTTACCAGTCCTTTTCACACTACTCTGTCGCACTCTCCTTCTTTCCCCCTACCCACACACACAATACCCAAGTGTGCAATCCATTGAGAAAATTTCTTGAATTTTGATATGTTTTTCTTTTAGCGGGATGACCTACTGATGAACCAAGTGCAGACAGACTTCCATAGATGCAGCCAGAGAGTTCCAAATTTCCCAAGGAAGGTGACAGGTTTTCATACTTTATTCTTATTCATTTCTTTCATATTTAGTCTACCATTCATTTGCCTGAAGGAATGTGCTTGAAGTTATTAGTTCAACAAGAGGGCCATTGGCCCTAAAATGCTCACAAGAGTAAGGTCATCTAGGACTGATAAAGCTGAGAAGATCCTGGCTGTGATGCTGTAAAACACATGAGTGCGACTAACTTAGTTTTTGACAGACTTGACCTTTTCTTAAACTTGTCAGAGATATCAAGACAAACATTCTGACAAAGTTTCATGAGTATTGGATTGAAAATGTAGCCTCTAGAGAGCACAAAAGGTTTCCCCACGATATGGCCCAGTGACCTACACTTTCACTTGACAGGACCGATTCCACACTTGTCCAAGATTTTATCAAGACAAACATTCTGACCAAGTTGCCTGAATATCGGGCTCTAGAGTGCACTAAAGTTTTTTCTAAGATTTCACCAAACATGACACAGTTTCAAAAATATCCAAGATTTTATCAAGACAAACATTCTGAACAACTTTCATGAGTATTAGGCTGCATATATGGCCTGTAGGATGCAAACAAGGTTTCTCTGAAATTCAGCCCTGTGACCTACTATTTTACCCAAAGTAACCCAATTCCAAACTCTTCCAAGATTGCCTCCAGACAAACAATCTCATCAATTTTCAAGAGTATATGATTGAAAATGTGGCCTCTAGAGTGCACACAAGGTCATTGTTAATGCACGGACGATGGACACAGCACAATCCCAAAAGCTCACCTTGAGTACTTTGTACTCAGGTGCGCTAAAAAGGCAAATGTTACAAGTGGCTTTCTTCTTAAATGTTTTGAGAAAAAGAACAGTATTCAGTTTTGCTGTAATCTGGCTGGATACAAAAATCTGTGGTGTATAATGCTAAGCCGAATGGTTTAAACAAAAGAATCATCTGCCATTTTCCCAAACTCAGTGATCCTTTGCAATGGCACTGTTTACATGAGAAGTGTGGAGTGGGCACTTTGATGAATACTTCCTGGTCAGAGTTTATCATTGGGTTCATGTAACACCACTGCCTATGGTTGGGTGTCCATACCTCTTGTTGTCATCAGTTTCATTGGCCTGTAATTGAGTGCAGTGTCTGGGAATAAATTACTTGATCATGTTAGGTGAGGAAATGTTCAGCTGATTTCATCTACTCCAAGTCTTTACATTTGTTTGTGTAATTTACATGTTGCCAAGACCCACACACCCAAATGCCTTTGTACAAAGCACATTGTTTTCTGGAGAGAAAAGTTGCAGTGGATACCACAAACTTGCTATGGGTCAATGTTTAAGCTTTGGTCACTAGAAACATGATAGCATTCTAAAGGTAGTCATGAGCGTACCCCGTCCAGTGTTGATACCAAGGAATAGGTCAGCAATAATGTCCGCTTTAAAGGGTCAACAGTAAAGGAAGGGATATAGGGCCTTAAGCTCTTTCTTTTGCATTTTTAGGAATGTAGGATTATGTGGTACTATATGTCTGCCTACGATGCACCCCATGGATCAAGTAAGTCAGGAGTGGTAAGTGACCTAGTGCAGAAAAACAGAATGAAAGGTCAAATGAGTTGGGTTCTTAGGTCAAGTAGTAAATCTGTGTTGTTGTATTTTCTTGTTTTATAACATCGGATTGTGTGGTGTTTACATCATTTTCAACATTATTCCTCTTATAATGCGGTGGCATGTATCCTGTAATCTGGTGTCCCAGTACTTTGCTCAACATTCTTCTCAAACCAATGGTTGCTTTCCTACACAACCATCATTGAAACTATAATTAGTAGCCGTTTCGGAAAAAAAATCCTTAACCAAGTACTATGTAGCGCAACCTACCCTGTGGAACAAAGTGTGGTGCTGAAAAGACGACAGACCAGTGAGGAAGTGGAGGCCAAGATGACCATGAAGAGCCAAAATCAATGGTGCAACTCCTAAATAACAAAGGTATGCATGAATGCTGGTAACCAGCACTTTCTCCTTTTCCCACAATGTTTTCTTTCCTTCCAAAAGCCAATTTTTATTTTTGAGTCACAATTATTTTGTCGTCTGCAAAACAATTTATTTTAGGCAATTCTAAATTTTGTCATGCGGTAAAGGGTTAAAGCCATCCGTCCTCATCATATTTCTGGCTTAACGCACTCCCAAGTTTCTTTTACAGCTACTTCTCTCTACACTTTTTTCAAGCCACTGCCTTTTTTCCCCCAATTGAAAAATCATCTAAACAATTTTCAAAAGTGAGAAAGGAATCAAATCATGACACAATGATCGCGATCAGTTTTTGAAACCAGATTGGGGTTCGATTTTGAGATCCCTTGTTTGCAATCAAGAAAGTTACTGACAAAGCTACCTGGCTGGTGCCCTTAATTTCCTTTGCTTTTTTTTTTTTTTGCCACATTATCTTCTCATCAATAGCTGTTCTGATTCAAAGTCAGACAGCAACTTGAATGTAGTCTGATCTTGTTATTGCAAAAGGTGTAATTGAGCAACACTGGGTTGGCAATTCGGGCTTGTGCTCCCTGTTAATGCATACAATGCATGGCATCAGCACTGTGTTCAAACTTTCTGACTTGCTGTTTCTAGGGAGGATGACCAAGGACAACAGCGAGGAAGTGGAGGCCAAGACAACCGTGAAGAGCCCGAGCAATTGCGCCTCTTCTCAAATACAAAGGTATACATGACATCTATGTCTTATTTGCACCGGTAAGAGCACCTATCACAGAGATGCTGAAGGTTCTTTTACTGTTTCACATTGCTATTTTCAAGCCAATGCCTTCTTAATACTATAACACCATCAAAATTAATGTTAAACAGTGAGATAGGAATGAATCTTGTCAAAATGACTATGAGCAGTTTAAAAGAAGAGATTATGCAAACAGAGATCCAATCTTTAGACCCTCTGGTTACAATCTAGTTTGTTTCTGAGCTTCTGGGCTGGTCCCCTTATTTTTTCTTATCTCCATGCTTTTCTTTGCCAGATTATCTCCACATCAATAACAGTCTGGATTCAAGATCAGACAGCACCTTCCATGTAGACTGATCTTAATATGCAAATACTGTAATTTAGCCATACAAGTTCACAAGTCAGGCTTTTGCTCCCTGTGGATGAATACAATGCATGGCACCAGCTTTTTTATTTAAATCTTTGACTTGTCTTTTCTAGAGAAGATGGCCAAGGACAACAGTGAGCAAGTGAATCCCAAAAAGACCACGGATAAGCCCGGGCTATGGTGCAATTTCTTCATAACAAAGGTATCTATTATGATAATTAGCCTTAGGGTGCCAACAAATCCCTTTGGGCTTTTCAATCAGCGACAAAAATTTGGTGTTTTGTGTTCACTCTTAGAATGCCGAATAAATGAAATGGACCTCTTTAAACAGGAAATACCATTTAAAATATTGTCATTTCAAGCTTGTTTTGGCTAGAATGTGCAAACAATTAGCCAACAGTGAAGATCCAAGATCAGACTACACATTCTGTGCAGTCTGATCTTGATCTACGCTGTCTGCAAAAACGACTTAAGTCGATTCCAGCGCTGTATGCGTTAACCCTTAATTACAAAATCCTGACTTTTAACGACCCTGAGAAAGAAGCCTTTTGAAAACAATGTGGGAAAAGAAGAAATTGCTGGTAACCAGCATTTTCTTCTTTTCCCACAATGTTTTCTACACCTTAAGAGATAAATGTTACGTTTGAGCTAGATTTAAAATGTCGTCTGCAAATGCTGTCAATTTGGACTAGTCTACTATTTTTGTCATTTGGTAAAGGGTTAAGTGACATGCTAGATATAATTTTGTCACATCCAAATGGCCCGTCAATGCATTACTGAAGTTATGTTTACCAGTCCTTTTCACACTACTCTGTCGCACTCTCCTTCTTTCCCCCTACCCACACACACAATACCCAAGTGTGCAATCCATTGAGAAAATTTCTTGAATTTTGATATGTTTTTCTTTTAGCGGGATGACCTACTGATGAACCAAGTGCAGACAGACTTCCATAGATGCAGCCAGAGAGTTCCAAATTTCCCAAGGAAGGTGACAGGTTTTCATACTTTATTCTTATTCATTTCTTTCATATTTAGTCTACCATTCATTTGCCTGAAGGAATGTGCTTGAAGTTATTAGTTCAACAAGAGGGCCATTGGCCCTAAAATGCTCACAAGAGTAAGGTCATCTAGGACTGATAAAGCTGAGAAGATCCTGGCTGTGATGCTGTAAAACACATGAGTGCGACTAACTTAGTTTTTGACAGACTTGACCTTTTCTTAAACTTGTCAGAGATATCAAGACAAACATTCTGACAAAGTTTCATGAGTATTGGATTGAAAATGTAGCCTCTAGAGAGCACAAAAGGTTTCCCCACGATATGGCCCAGTGACCTACACTTTCACTTGACAGGACCGATTCCACACTTGTCCAAGATTTTATCAAGACAAACATTCTGACCAAGTTGCTTGAATATCGGGCTCTAGAGTGCACTAAAATTTTTTCTAAGATTTCACCAAACATGACACAGTTTCAAAAATATCCAAGATTTTATCAAGACAAACATTCTGAACAACTTTCATGAGTATTAAGCTGCATATATGGCCTGTAGGATGCAAACAAGGTTTCTCTGAAATTCAGCCCTGTGACCTACTATTTCACCCAAAGTAACCCAATTCCAAACTCTTCCAAGATTGCCTCCAGACAAACAATCTCATCAATTTTCAAGAGTATATGATTGAAAATGTGGCCTCTAGAGTGCACACAAGGTCATTGTTAATGCACGGACGACGGACACAGCACAATCCCAAAAGCTCACCTTGAGTACTTTGTACTCAGGTGCGCTAAAAAGGCAAATGTTACAAGTGGCTTTCTTCTTAAATGTTTTGAGAAAAAGAACAGTATTCAGTTTTGCTGTAATCTGGCTGGATACAAAAATCTGTGGTGTATAATGCTAAGCCGAATGGTTTAAACAAAAGAATCATCTGCCATTTTCCCAAACTCAGTGATCCTTTGCAATGGCACTGTTTACATGAGAAGTGTGGAGTGGGCACTTTGATGAATACTTCCTGGTCAGAGTTTATCATTGGGTTCATGTAACACCACTGCCTATGGTTGGGTGTTCCATACCTCTTGTTGTCATCAGTTTCATTGGCCTGTAATTGAGTGCAGTGTCTGGGAATAAATTACTTGATCATGTTAGGTGAGGAAATGTTCAGCTGATTTCATCTACTCCAAGTCTTTACATTTGTTTGTGTAATTTACATGTTGCCAAGACCCACACACCCAAATGCCTTTGTACAAAGCACATTGTTTTCTGGAGAGAAAAGTTGCAGTGGATACCACAAACTTGCTATGGGTCAATGTTTAAGCTTTGGTCACTAGAAACATGATAGCATTCTAAAGGTAGTCATGAGCGTACCCCGTCCAGTGTTGATACCAAGGAATAGGTCAGCAATAATGTCCGCTTTAAAGGGTCAACAGTAAAGGAAGGGATATAGGGCCTTAAGCTCTTTCTTTTGCATTTTTAGGAATGTAGGATTATGTGGTACTATATGTCTGCCTACGATGCACCCCATGGATCAAGTAAGTCAGGAGTGGTAAGTGACCTAGTGCAGAAAAACAGAATGAAAGGTCAAATGAGTTGGGTTCTTAGGTCAAGTAGTAAATCTGTGTTGTTGTATTTTCTTGTTTTATAACATCGGATTGTGTGGTGTTTACATCATTTTCAACATTATTCCTCTTATAATGCGGTGGCATGTATCCTGTAATCTGGTGTCCCAGTACTTTGCTCAACATTCTTCTCAAACCAATGGTTGCTTTCCTACACAACCATCATTGAAACTATAATTAGTAGCCGTTTCGGAAAAAAAATCCTTAACCAAGTACTATGTAGCGCAACCTACCCTGTGGAACAAAGTGTGGTGCTGAAAAGACGACAGACCAGTGAGGAAGTGGAGGCCAAGATGACCATGAAGAGCCAAAATCAATGGTGCAACTCCTAAATAACAAAGGTATGCATGAATGCTGGTAACCAGCACTTTCTCCTTTTCCCACAATGTTTTCTTTCCTTCCAAAAGCCAATTTTTATTTTTGAGTCACAATTATTTTGTCGTCTGCAAAACAATTTATTTTAGGCAATTCTAAATTTTGTCATGCGGTAAAGGGTTAAAGCCATCCGTCCTCATCATATTTCTGGCTTAACGCACTCCCAAGTTTCTTTTACAGCTACTTCTCTCTACACTTTTTTCAAGCCACTGCCTTTTTTCCCCCAATTGAAAAATCATCTAAACAATTTTCAAAAGTGAGAAAGGAATCAAATCATGACACAATGATCGCGATCAGTTTTTGAAACCAGATTGGGGTACGATTTTGAGATCCCTTGTTTGCAATCAAGAAAGTTACTGACAAAGCTACCTGGCTGGTGCCCTTAATTTCCTTTGCTTTTTTTTTTTTTGCCACATTATCTTCTCATCAATAGCTGTTCTGATTCAAAGTCAGACAGCAACTTGAATGTAGTCTGATCTTGTTATTGCAAAAGGTGTAATTGAGCAACACTGGGTTGGCAATTCGGGCTTGTGCTCCCTGTTAATGCATACAATGCATGGCATCAGCACTGTGTTCAAACTTTCTGACTTGCTGTTTCTAGGGAGGATGACCAAGGACAACAGCGAGGAAGTGGAGGCCAAGACAACCGTGAAGAGCCCGAGCAATTGCGCCTCTTCTCAAATACAAAGGTATACATGACATCTATGTCTTATTTGCACCGGTAAGAGCACCTATCACAGAGATGCTGAAGGTTCTTTTACTGTTTCACATTGCTATTTTCAAGCCAATGCCTTCTTAATACTATAACACCATCAAAATTAATGTTAAACAGTGAGATAGCAATGAATCTTGTCAAAATGACTATGAGCAGTTTAAAAGAAGAGATTATGCAAACAGAGATCCAATCTTTAGACCCTCTGGTTACAATCTAGTTTGTTTCTGAGCTTCTGGGCTGGTCCCCTTATTTTTTCTTATCTCCATGCTTTTCTTTGCCAGATTATCTCCACATCAATAACAGTCTGGATTCAAGATCAGACAGCACCTTCCATGTAGACTGATCTTAATATGCAAATACTGTAATTTAGCCATACAAGTTCACAAGTCAGGCTTTTGCTCCCTGTGGATGAATACAATGCATGGCACCAGCTTTTTTATTTAAATCTTTGACTTGTCTTTTCTAGAGAAGATGGCCAAGGACAACAGTGAGCAAGTGAATCCCAAAAAGACCACGGATAAGCCCGGGCTATGGTGCAATTTCTTCATAACAAAGGTATCTATTATGATAATTAGCCTTAGGGTGCCAACAAATCCCTTTGGGCTTTTCAATCAGCGACAAAAATTTGGTGTTTTGTGTTCACTCTTAGAATGCCGAATAAATGAAATGGACCTCTTTAAACAGGAAATACCATTTAAAATATTGTCATTTCAAGCTTGTTTTGGCTAGAATGTGCAAACAATTAGCCAACAGTGAAGATCCAAGATCAGACTACACATTCTGTGCAGTCTGATCTTGATCTACGCTGTCTGCAAAAACGACTTAAGTCGATTCCAGCGCTGTATGCGTTAACCCTTAATTACAAAATCCTGACTTTTAACGACCCTGAGAAAGAAGCCTTTTGAAAACAATGTGGGAAAAGAAGAAACTGCTGGTAACCAGCATTTTCTTCTTTTCCCACAATGTTTTCTACACCTTAAGAGATAAATGTTACGTTTGAGCTAGATTTAAAATGTCGTCTGCAAATGCTGTCAATTTGGACTAGTCTACTATTTTTGTCATTTGGTAAAGGGTTAAGTGACATGCTAGATATAATTTTGTCACATCCAAATGGCCCGTCAATGCATTACTGAAGTTATGTTTACCAGTCCTTTTCACACTACTCTGTCGCACTCTCCTTCTTTCCCCCTACCCACACACACAATACCCAAGTGTGCAATCCATTGAGAAAATTTCTTGAATTTTGATATGTTTTTCTTTTAGCGGGATGACCTACTGATGAACCAAGTGCAGACAGACTTCCATAGATGCAGCCAGAGAGTTCCAAATTTCCCAAGGAAGGTGACAGGTTTTCATACTTTATTCTTATTCATTTCTTTCATATTTAGTCTACCATTCATTTGCCTGAAGGAATGTGCTTGAAGTTATTAGTTCAACAAGAGGGCCATTGGCCCTAAAATGCTCACAAGAGTAAGGTCATCTAGGACTGATAAAGCTGAGAAGATCCTGGCTGTGATGCTGTAAAACACATGAGTGCGACTAACTTAGTTTTTGACAGACTTGACCTTTTCTTGAACTTGTCATAGATATCAAGACAAACATTCTGACAAAGTTTCATGAGTATTGGATTGAAAATGTAGCCTCTAGAGAGCACAAAAGGTTTCCCCACGATATGGCCCAGTGACCTACACTTTCACTTGACAGGACCGATTCCACACTTGTCCAAGATTTTATCAAGACAAACATTCTGACCAAGTTGCTTGAATATCGGGCTCTAGAGTGCACTAAAGTTTTTTCTAAGATTTCACCAAACACGACACAGTTTCAAAAATATCCAAGATTTTATCAAGACAAACATTCTGAACAACTTTCATGAGTATTAGGCTGCATATATGGCCTGTAGGATGCAAACAAGGTTTCTCTGAAATTCAGCCCTGTGACCTACTATTTCACCCAAAGTAACCCAATTCCAAACTCTTCCAAGATTGCCTCCAGACAAACAATCTCATCAATTTTCAAGAGTATATGATTGAAAATGTGGCCTCTAGAGTGCACACAAGGTCATTGTTAATGCACGGACGACGGACACAGCACAATCCCAAAAGCTCACCTTGAGTACTTTGTACTCAGGTGCGCTAAAAAGGCAAATGTTACAAGTGGCTTTCTTCTTAAATGTTTTGAGAAAAAGAACAGTATTCAGTTTTGCTGTAATCTGGCTGGATACAAAAATCTGTGGTGTATAATGCTAAGCCGAATGGTTTAAACAAAAGAATCATCTGCCATTTTCCCAAACTCAGTGATCCTTTGCAATGGCACTGTTTACATGAGAAGTGTGGAGTGGGCACTTTGATGAATACTTCCTGGTCAGAGTTTATCATTGGGTTCATGTAACACCACTGCCTATGGTTGGGTGTTCCATACCTCTTGTTGTCATCAGTTTCATTGGCCTGTAATTGAGTGCAGTGTCTGGGAATAAATTACTTGATCATGTTAGGTGAGGAAATGTTCAGCTGATTTCATCTACTCCAAGTCTTTACATTTGTTTGTGTAATTTACATGTTGCCAAGACCCACACACCCAAATGCCTTTGTACAAAGCACATTGTTTTCTGGAGAGAAAAGTTGCAGTGGATACCACAAACTTGCTATGGGTCAATGTTTAAGCTTTGGTCACTAGAAACATGATAGCATTCTAAAGGTAGTCATGAGCGTACCCCGTCCAGTGTTGATACCAAGGAATAGGTCAGCAATAATGTCCGCTTTAAAGGGTCAACAGTAAAGGAAGGGATATAGGGCCTTAAGCTCTTTCTTTTGCATTTTTAGGAATGTAGGATTATGTGGTACTATATGTCTGCCTACGATGCACCCCATGGATCAAGTAAGTCAGGAGTGGTAAGTGACCTAGTGCAGAAAAACAGAATGAAAGGTCAAATGAGTTGGGTTCTTAGGTCAAGTAGTAAATCTGTGTTGTTGTATTTTCTTGTTTTATAACATCGGATTGTGTGGTGTTTACATCATTTTCAACATTATTCCTCTTATAATGCGGTGGCATGTATCCTGTAATCTGGTGTCCCAGTACTTTGCTCAACATTCTTCTCAAACCAATGGTTGCTTTCCTACACAACCATCATTGAAACTATAATTAGTAGCCGTTTCGGAAAAAAAATCCTTAACCAAGTACTATGTAGCGCAACCTACCCTGTGGAACAAAGTGTGGTGCTGAAAAGACGACAGACCAGTGAGGAAGTGGAGGCCAAGATGACCATGAAGAGCCAAAATCAATGGTGCAACTCCTAAATAACAAAGGTATGCATGAATGCTGGTAACCAGCACTTTCTCCTTTTCCCACAATGTTTTCTTTCCTTCCAAAAGCCAATTTTTATTTTTGAGTCACAATTATTTTGTCGTCTGCAAAACAATTTATTTTAGGCAATTCTAAATTTTGTCATGCGGTAAAGGGTTAAAGCCATCCGTCCTCATCATATTTCTGGCTTAACGCACTCCCAAGTTTCTTTTACAGCTACTTCTCTCTACACTTTTTTCAAGCCACTGCCTTTTTTCCCCCAATTGAAAAATCATCTAAACAATTTTCAAAAGTGAGAAAGGAATCAAATCATGACACAATGATCGCGATCAGTTTTTGAAACCAGATTGGGGTACGATTTTGAGATCCCTTGTTTGCAATCAAGAAAGTTACTGACAAAGCTACCTGGCTGGTGCCCTTAATTTCCTTTGCTTTTTTTTTTTTTGCCACATTATCTTCTCATCAATAGCTGTTCTGATTCAAAGTCAGACAGCAACTTGAATGTAGTCTGATCTTGTTATTGCAAAAGGTGTAATTGAGCAACACTGGGTTGGCAATTCGGGCTTGTGCTCCCTGTTAATGCATACAATGCATGGCATCAGCACTGTGTTCAAACTTTCTGACTTGCTGTTTCTAGGGAGGATGACCAAGGACAACAGCGAGGAAGTGGAGGCCAAGACAACCGTGAAGAGCCCGAGCAATTGCGCCTCTTCTCAAATACAAAGGTATACATGACATCTATGTCTTATTTGCACCGGTAAGAGCACCTATCACAGAGATGCTGAAGGTTCTTTTACTGTTTCACATTGCTATTTTCAAGCCAATGCCTTCTTAATACTATAACACCATCAAAATTAATGTTAAACAGTGAGATAGCAATGAATCTTGTCAAAATGACTATGAGCAGTTTAAAAGAAGAGATTATGCAAACAGAGATCCAATCTTTAGACCCTCTGGTTACAATCTAGTTTGTTTCTGAGCTTCTGGGCTGGTCCCCTTATTTTTTCTTATCTCCATGCTTTTCTTTGCCAGATTATCTCCACATCAATAACAGTCTGGATTCAAGATCAGACAGCACCTTCCATGTAGACTGATCTTAATATGCAAATACTGTAATTTAGCCATACAAGTTCACAAGTCAGGCTTTTGCTCCCTGTGGATGAATACAATGCATGGCACCAGCTTTTTTATTTAAATCTTTGACTTGTCTTTTCTAGAGAAGATGGCCAAGGACAACAGTGAGCAAGTGAATCCCAAAAAGACCACGGATAAGCCCGGGCTATGGTGCAATTTCTTCATAACAAAGGTATCTATTATGATAATTAGCCTTAGGGTGCCAACAAATCCCTTTGGGCTTTTCAATCAGCGACAAAAATTTGGTGTTTTGTGTTCACTCTTAGAATGCCGAATAAATGAAATGGACCTCTTTAAACAGGAAATACCATTTAAAATATTGTCATTTCAAGCTTGTTTTGGCTAGAATGTGCAAACAATTAGCCAACAGTGAAGATCCAAGATCAGACTACACATTCTGTGCAGTCTGATCTTGATCTACGCTGTCTGCAAAAACGACTTAAGTCGATTCCAGCGCTGTATGCGTTAACCCTTAATTACAAAATCCTGACTTTTAACGACCCTGAGAAAGAAGCCTTTTGAAAACAATGTGGGAAAAGAAGAAACTGCTGGTAACCAGCATTTTCTTCTTTTCCCACAATGTTTTCTACACCTTAAGAGATAAATGTTACGTTTGAGCTAGATTTAAAATGTCGTCTGCAAATGCTGTCAATTTGGACTAGTCTACTATTTTTGTCATTTGGTAAAGGGTTAAGTGACATGCTAGATATAATTTTGTCACATCCAAATGGCCCGTCAATGCATTACTGAAGTTATGTTTACCAGTCCTTTTCACACTACTCTGTCGCACTCTCCTTCTTTCCCCCTACCCACACACACAATACCCAAGTGTGCAATCCATTGAGAAAATTTCTTGAATTTTGATATGTTTTTCTTTTAGCGGGATGACCTACTGATGAACCAAGTGCAGACAGACTTCCATAGATGCAGCCAGAGAGTTCCAAATTTCCCAAGGAAGGTGACAGGTTTTCATACTTTATTCTTATTCATTTCTTTCATATTTAGTCTACCATTCATTTGCCTGAAGGAATGTGCTTGAAGTTATTAGTTCAACAAGAGGGCCATTGGCCCTAAAATGCTCACAAGAGTAAGGTCATCTAGGACTGATAAAGCTGAGAAGATCCTGGCTGTGATGCTGTAAAACACATGAGTGCGACTAACTTAGTTTTTGACAGACTTGACCTTTTCTTAAACTTGTCAGAGATATCAAGACAAACATTCTGACAAAGTTTCATGAGTATTGGATTGAAAATGTAGCCTCTAGAGAGCACAAAAGGTTTCCCCACGATATGGCCCAGTGACCTACACTTTCACTTGACAGGACCGATTCCACACTTGTCCAAGATTTTATCAAGACAAACATTCTGACCAAGTTGCTTGAATATCGGGCTCTAGAGTGCACTAAAGTTTTTTCTAAGATTTCACCAAACACGACACAGTTTCAAAAATATCCAAGATTTTATCAAGACAAACATTCTGAACAACTTTCATGAGTATTAGGCTGCATATATGGCCTGTAGGATGCAAACAAGGTTTCTCTGAAATTCAGCCCTGTGACCTACTATTTGACCCAAAGTAACCCAATTCCAAACTCTTCCAAGATTGCCTCCAGACAAACAATCTCATCAATTTTCAAGAGTATATGATTGAAAATGTGGCCTCTAGAGTGCACACAAGGTCATTGTTAATGCACGGACGACGGACACAGCACAATCCCAAAAGCTCACCTTGAGTACTTTGTACTCAGGTGCGCTAAAAAGGCAAATGTTACAAGTGGCTTTCTTCTTAAATGTTTTGAGAAAAAGAACAGTATTCAGTTTTGCTGTAATCTGGCTGGATACAAAAATCTGTGGTGTATAATGCTAAGCCGAATGGTTTAAACAAAAGAATCATCTGCCATTTTCCCAAACTCAGTGATCCTTTGCAATGGCACTGTTTACATGAGAAGTGTGGAGTGGGCACTTTGATGAACACTTCCTGGTCAGAGTTTATCATTGGGTTCATGTAACACCACTGCCTATGGTTGGGTGTCCATACCTCTTGTTGTCATCAGTTTCATTGGCCTGTAATTGAGTGCAGTGTCTGGGAATAAATTACTTGATCATGTTAGGTGAGAAAATGTTCAGCTGATTTCATCTACTCCAAGTCTTTACATTTGTTTGTGTAATTTACATGTTGCCAAGACCCACACACCCAAATGCCTTTGTACAAAGCACATTGTTTTCTGGAGAGAAAAGTTGCAGTGGATACCACAAACTTGCTATGGGTCAATGTTTAAGCTTTGGTCACTAGAAACATGATAGCATTCTAAAGGTAGTCATGAGCGTACCCCGTCCAGTGTTGATACCAAGGAATAGGTCAGCAATAATGTCCGCTTTAAAGGGTCAACAGTAAAGGAAGGGATATAGGGCCTTAAGCTCTTTCTTTTGCATTTTTAGGAATGTAGGATTATGTGGTACTATATGTCTGCCTACGATGCACCCCATGGATCAAGTAAGTCAGGAGTGGTAAGTGACCTAGTGCAGAAAAACAGAATGAAAGGTCAAATGAGTTGGGTTCTTAGGTCAAGTAGTAAATCTGTGTTGTTGTATTTTCTTGTTTTATAACATCGGATTGTGTGGTGTTTACATCATTTTCAACATTATTCCTCTTATAATGCGGTGGCATGTATCCTGTAATCTGGTGTCCCAGTACTTTGCTCAACATTCTTCTCAAACCAATGGTTGCTTTCCTACACAACCATCATTGAAACTATAATTAGTAGCCGTTTCGGAAAAAAAATCCTTAACCAAGTACTATGTAGCGCAACCTACCCTGTGGAACAAAGTGTGGTGCTGAAAAGACGACAGACCAGTGAGGAAGTGGAGGCCAAGATGACCATGAAGAGCCAAAATCAATGGTGCAACTCCTAAATAACAAAGGTATGCATGAATGCTGGTAACCAGCACTTTCTCCTTTTCCCACAATGTTTTCTTTCCTTCCAAAAGCCAATTTTTATTTTTGAGTCACAATTATTTTGTCGTCTGCAAAACAATTTATTTTAGGCAATTCTAAATTTTGTCATGCGGTAAAGGGTTAAAGCCATCCGTCCTCATCATATTTCTGGCTTAACGCACTCCCAAGTTTCTTTTACAGCTACTTCTCTCTACACTTTTTTCAAGCCACTGCCTTTTTTCCCCCAATTGAAAAATCATCTAAACAATTTTCAAAAGTGAGAAAGGAATCAAATCATGACACAATGATCGCGATCAGTTTTTGAAACCAGATTGGGGTTCGATTTTGAGATCCCTTGTTTGCAATCAAGAAAGTTACTGACAAAGCTACCTGGCTGGTGCCCTTAATTTCCTTTGCTTTTTTTTTTTTTGCCACATTATCTTCTCATCAATAGCTGTTCTGATTCAAAGTCAGACAGCAACTTGAATGTAGTCTGATCTTGTTATTGCAAAAGGTGTAATTGAGCAACACTGGGTTGGCAATTCGGGCTTGTGCTCCCTGTTAATGCATACAATGCATGGCATCAGCACTGTGTTCAAACTTTCTGACTTGCTGTTTCTAGGGAGGATGACCAAGGACAACAGCGAGGAAGTGGAGGCCAAGACAACCGTGAAGAGCCCGAGCAATTGCGCCTCTTCTCAAATACAAAGGTATACATGACATCTATGTCTTATTTGCACCGGTAAGAGCACCTATCACAGAGATGCTGAAGGTTCTTTTACTGTTTCACATTGCTATTTTCAAGCCAATGCCTTCTTAATACTATAACACCATCAAAATTAATGTTAAACAGTGAGATAGGAATGAATCTTGTCAAAATGACTATGAGCAGTTTAAAAGAAGAGATTATGCAAACAGAGATCCAATCTTTAGACCCTCTGGTTACAATCTAGTTTGTTTCTGAGCTTCTGGGCTGGTCCCCTTATTTTTTCTTATCTCCATGCTTTTCTTTGCCAGATTATCTCCACATCAATAACAGTCTGGATTCAAGATCAGACAGCACCTTCCATGTAGACTGATCTTAATATGCAAATACTGTAATTTAGCCATACAAGTTCACAAGTCAGGCTTTTGCTCCCTGTGGATGAATACAATGCATGGCACCAGCTTTTTTATTTAAATCTTTGACTTGTCTTTTCTAGAGAAGATGGCCAAGGACAACAGTGAGCAAGTGAATCCCAAAAAGACCACGGATAAGCCCGGGCTATGGTGCAATTTCTTCATAACAAAGGTATCTATTATGATAATTAGCCTTAGGGTGCCAACAAATCCCTTTGGGCTTTTCAATCAGCGACAAAAATTTGGTGTTTTGTGTTCACTCTTAGAATGCCGAATAAATGAAATGGACCTCTTTAAACAGGAAATACCATTTAAAATATTGTCATTTCAAGCTTGTTTTGGCTAGAATGTGCAAACAATTAGCCAACAGTGAAGATCCAAGATCAGACTACACATTCTGTGCAGTCTGATCTTGATTTACGCTGTCTGCAAAAACGACTTAAGTCGATTCCAGCGCTGTATGCGTTAACCCTTAATTACAAAATCCTGACTTTTAACGACCCTGAGAAAGAAGCCTTTTGAAAACAATGTGGGAAAAGAAGAAACTGCTGGTAACCAGCATTTTCTTCTTTTCCCACAATGTTTTCTACACCTTAAGAGATAAATGTTACGTTTGAGCTAGATTTAAAATGTCGTCTGCAAATGCTGTCAATTTGGACTAGTCTACTATTTTTGTCATTTGGTAAAGGGTTAAGTGACATGCTAGATATAATTTTGTCACATCCAAATGGCCCGTCAATGCATTACTGAAGTTATGTTTACCAGTCCTTTTCACACTACTCTGTCGCACTCTCCTTCTTTCCCCCTACCCACACACACAATACCCAAGTGTGCAATCCATTGAGAAAATTTCTTGAATTTTGATATGTTTTTCTTTTAGCGGGATGACCTACTGATGAACCAAGTGCAGACAGACTTCCATAGATGCAGCCAGAGAGTTCCAAATTTCCCAAGGAAGGTGACAGGTTTTCATACTTTATTCTTATTCATTTCTTTCATATTTAGTCTACCATTCATTTGCCTGAAGGAATGTGCTTGAAGTTATTAGTTCAACAAGAGGGCCATTGGCCCTAAAATGCTCACAAGAGTAAGGTCATCTAGGACTGATAAAGCTGAGAAGATCCTGGCTGTGATGCTGTAAAACACATGAGTGCGACTAACTTAGTTTTTGACAGACTTGACCTTTTCTTAAACTTGTCAGAGATATCAAGACAAACATTCTGACAAAGTTTCATGAGTATTGGATTGAAAATGTAGCCTCTAGAGAGCACAAAAGGTTTCCCCACGATATGGCCCAGTGACCTACACTTTCACTTGACAGGACCGATTCCACACTTGTCCAAGATTTTATCAAGACAAACATTCTGACCAAGTTGCTTGAATATCGGGCTCTAGAGTGCACTAAAGTTTTTTCTAAGATTTCACCAAACATGACACAGTTTCAAAAATATCCAAGATTTTATCAAGACAAACATTCTGAACAACTTTCATGAGTATTAGGCTGCATATATGGCCTGTAGGATGCAAACAAGGTTTCTCTGAAATTCAGCCCTGTGACCTACTATTTCACCCAAAGTAACCCAATTCCAAACTCTTCCAAGATTGCCTCCAGACAAACAATCTCATCAATTTTCAAGAGTATATGATTGAAAATGTGGCCTCTAGAGTGCACACAAGGTCATTGTTAATGCACGGACGACGGACACAGCACAATCCCAAAAGCTCACCTTGAGTACTTTGTACTCAGGTGCGCTAAAAAGGCAAATGTTACAAGTGGCTTTCTTCTTAAATGTTTTGAGAAAAAGAACAGTAGTCAGTTTTGCTGTAATCTGGCTGGATACAAAAATCTGTGGTGTATAATGCTAAGCCGAATGGTTTAAACAAAAGAATCATCTGCCATTTTCCCAAACTCAGTGATCCTTTGCAATGGCACTGTTTACATGAGAAGTGTGGAGTGGGCACTTTGATGAACACTTCCTGGTCAGAGTTTATCATTGGGTTCATGTAACACCACTGCCTATGGTTGGGTGTTCCATACCTCTTGTTGTCATCAGTTTCATTGGCCTGTAATTGAGTGCAGTGTCTGGGAATAAATTACTTGATCATGTTAGGTGAGGAAATGTTCAGCTGATTTCATCTACTCCAAGTCTTTACATTTGTTTGTGTAATTTACATGTTGCCAAGACCCACACACCCAAATGCCTTTGTACAAAGCACATTGTTTTCTGGAGAGAAAAGTTGCAGTGGATACCACAAACTTGCTATGGGTCAATGTTTAAGCTTTGGTCACTAGAAACATGATAGCATTCTAAAGGTAGTCATGAGCGTACCCCGTCCAGTGTTGATACCAAGGAATAGGTCAGCAATAATGTCCGCTTTAAAGGGTCAACAGTAAAGGAAGGGATATAGGGCCTTAAGCTCTTTCTTTTGCATTTTTAGGAATGTAGGATTATGTGGTACTATATGTCTGCCTACGATGCACCCCATGGATCAAGTAAGTCAGGAGTGGTAAGTGACCTAGTGCAGAAAAACAGAATGAAAGGTCAAATGAGTTGGGTTCTTAGGTCAAGTAGTAAATCTGTGTTGTTGTATTTTCTTGTTTTATAACATCGGATTGTGTGGTGTTTACATCATTTTCAACATTATTCCTCTTATAATGCGGTGGCATGTATCCTGTAATCTGGTGTCCCAGTACTTTGCTCAACATTCTTCTCAAACCAATGGTTGCTTTCCTACACAACCATCATTGAAACTATAATTAGTAGCTGTTTCGGAAAAAAAATCCTTAACCAAGTACTATGTAGCGCAACCTACCCTGTGGAACAAAGTGTGGTGCTGAAAAGACGACAGACCAGTGAGGAAGTGGAGGCCAAGATGACCATGAAGAGCCAAAATCAATGGTGCAACTCCTAAATAACAAAGGTATGCATGAATGCTGGTAACCAGCACTTTCTCCTTTTCCCACAATGTTTTCTTTCCTTCCAAAAGCCAATTTTTATTTTTGAGTCACAATTATTTTGTCGTCTGCAAAACAATTTATTTTAGGCAATTCTAAATTTTGTCATGCGGTAAAGGGTTAAAGCCATCCGTCCTCATCATATTTCTGGCTTAACGCACTCCCAAGTTTCTTTTACAGCTACTTCTCTCTACACTTTTTTCAAGCCACTGCCTTTTTTCCCCCAATTGAAAAATCATCTAAACAATTTTCAATAGTGAGAAAGGAATCAAATCATGACACAATGATCGCGATCAGTTTTTGAAACCAGATTGGGGTTCGATTTTGAGATCCCTTGTTTGCAATCAAGAAAGTTACTGACAAAGCTACCTGGCTGGTGCCCTTAATTTCCTTTGCTTTTTTTTTTTTTGCCACATTATCTTCTCATCAATAGCTGTTCTGATTCAAAGTCAGACAGCAACTTGAATGTAGTCTGATCTTGTTATTGCAAAAGGTGTAATTGAGCAACACTGGGTTGGCAATTCGGGCTTGTGCTCCCTGTTAATGCATACAATGCATGGCATCAGCACTGTGTTCAAACTTTCTGACTTGCTGTTTCTAGGGAGGATGACCAAGGACAACAGCGAGGAAGTGGAGGCCAAGACAACCGTGAAGAGCCCGAGCAATTGCGCCTCTTCTCAAATACAAAGGTATACATGACATCTATGTCTTATTTGCACCGGTAAGAGCACCTATCACAGAGATGCTGAAGGTTCTTTTACTGTTTCACATTGCTATTTTCAAGCCAATGCCTTCTTAATACTATAACACCATCAAAATTAATGTTAAACAGTGAGATAGCAATGAATCTTGTCAAAATGACTATGAGCAGTTTAAAAGAAGAGATTATGCAAACAGAGATCCAATCTTTAGACCCTCTGGTTACAATCTAGTTTGTTTCTGAGCTTCTGGGCTGGTCCCCTTATTTTTTCTTATCTCCATGCTTTTCTTTGCCAGATTATCTCCACATCAATAACAGTCTGGATTCAAGATCAGACAGCACCTTCCATGTAGACTGATCTTAATATGCAAATACTGTAATTTAGCCATACAAGTTCACAAGTCAGGCTTTTGCTCCCTGTGGATGAATACAATGCATGGCACCAGCTTTTTTATTTAAATCTTTGACTTGTCTTTTCTAGAGAAGATGGCCAAGGACAACAGTGAGCAAGTGAATCCCAAAAAGACCACGGATAAGCCCGGGCTATGGTGCAATTTCTTCATAACAAAGGTATCTATTATGATAATTAGCCTTAGGGTGCCAACAAATCCCTTTGGGCTTTTCAATCAGCGACAAAAATTTGGTGTTTTGTGTTCACTCTTAGAATGCCGAATAAATGAAATGGACCTCTTTAAACAGGAAATACCATTTAAAATATTGTCATTTCAAGCTTGTTTTGGCTAGAATGTGCAAACAATTAGCCAACAGTGAAGATCCAAGATCAGACTACACATTCTGTGCAGTCTGATCTTGATTTACGCTGTCTGCAAAAACGACTTAAGTCGATTCCAGCGCTGTATGCGTTAACCCTTAATTACAAAATCCTGACTTTTAACGACCCTGAGAAAGAAGCCTTTTGAAAACAATGTGGGAAAAGAAGAAACTGCTGGTAACCAGCATTTTCTTCTTTTCCCACAATGTTTTCTACACCTTAAGAGATAAATGTTACGTTTGAGCTAGATTTAAAATGTCGTCTGCAAATGCTGTCAATTTGGACTAGTCTACTATTTTTGTCATTTGGTAAAGGGTTAAGTGACATGCTAGATATAATTTTGTCACATCCAAATGGCCCGTCAATGCATTACTGAAGTTATGTTTACCAGTCCTTTTCACACTACTCTGTCGCACTCTCCTTCTTTCCCCCTACCCACACACACAATACCCAAGTGTGCAATCCATTGAGAAAATTTCTTGAATTTTGATATGTTTTTCTTTTAGCGGGATGACCTACTGATGAACCAAGTGCAGACAGACTTCCATAGATGCAGCCAGAGAGTTCCAAATTTCCCAAGGAAGGTGACAGGTTTTCATACTTTATTCTTATTCATTTCTTTCATATTTAGTCTACCATTCATTTGCCTGAAGGAATGTGCTTGAAGTTATTAGTTCAACAAGAGGGCCATTGGCCCTAAAATGCTCACAAGAGTAAGGTCATCTAGGACTGATAAAGCTGAGAAGATCCTGGCTGTGATGCTGTAAAACACATGAGTGCGACTAACTTAGTTTTTGACAGACTTGACCTTTTCTTAAACTTGTCAGAGATATCAAGACAAACATTCTGACAAAGTTTCATGAGTATTGGATTGAAAATGTAGCCTCTAGAGAGCACAAAAGGTTTCCCCACGATATGGCCCAGTGACCTACACTTTCACTTGACAGGACCGATTCCACACTTGTCCAAGATTTTATCAAGACAAACATTCTGACCAAGTTGCTTGAATATCGGGCTCTAGAGTGCACTAAAGTTTTTTCTAAGATTTCACCAAACATGACACAGTTTCAAAAATATCCAAGATTTTATCAAGACAAACATTCTGAACAACTTTCATGAGTATTAGGCTGCATATATGGCCTGTAGGATGCAAACAAGGTTTCTCTGAAATTCAGCCCTGTGACCTACTATTTGACCCAAAGTAACCCAATTCCAAACTCTTCCAAGATTTCCTCCAGACAAACAATCTCATCAATTTTCAAGAGTATATGATTGAAAATGTGGCCTCTAGAGTGCACACAAGGTCATTGTTAATGCACGGATGACAGACACAGCACAATCCCAAAAGCTCACCTTGAGTACTTTGTACTCAGGTGCACTAAAAAGGCAAATGTTACAGGTGGCTTGCTTCTTAAATGTTTTGAGAAAAAGAACAGTGTTCAGTTTTGCTGTCATCTGGCTGGATACAAAATTCTGTGGTGTATAATGCTAAGCCGAATGGTTTAAACAAAAGAATCATCTGCCATTTTCCCAAACTCAGTGATCCTTTGCAATGGCACTGTTTACACGAGAAGTGTGGAGTGGGCACTTTGATGAACACTTCCTGGTCAGAGTTTATCATTGGGTTCATGTAACACCACTGCCTATGGTTGGGTGTTCCATACCTCTTGTTGTCATCAGTTTCATTGGCCTGTAATTGAGTGCAGTGTCTGGGAATAAATTACTTGATCATGTTAGGTGAGGAAATCTTCAGCTGATTTCATCTACTCCAAGTCTTTACATTTGTTTGTGTAATTTACATGTTGCCAAGACCCACACACCCAAATGCCTTTGTACAAAGCACATTGTTTTCTGGAGAGAAAAGTTGCAGTGGATACCACAAACTTGCTATGGGTCAATGTTTAAGCTTTGGTCGCTAGAAACATGATAGCATTCTAAAGGTAGTCATGAGCGTACCCCGTCCAGTGTTGATACCAAGGAATAGGTCAGCAATAATGTCCGCTTTAAAGGGTCAACAGTAAAGGAAGGGATATAGGGCCTTAAGCTCTTTCTTTTGCATTTTTAGGAATGTAGGATTATGTGGTACTATATGTCTGCCTACGATGCACCCCATGGATCAAGTAAGTCAGGAGTGGTAAGTGACCTAGTGCAGAAAAACAGAATGAAAGGTCAAATGAGTTGGGTTCTTAGGTCAAGTAGTAAATCTGTGTTGTTGTATTTCTTGTTTTATAACATCGGATTGTGTGGTGTTTACATCATTTTCAACATTATTCCTCTTATAATGCGGTGGCATGTATCCTGGAATCTGGTGTCCCAGTACTTTGCTCAACATTCTTCTCAAGCCAATGGTTGCTTTCCTACACAATCATCATTGAAACTATAATTAGTAGCTGTTTGGGAAAAAACAATCCTTAACCAAGTACTATGTAGCGCAACCTACCCTGTGGAACAAAGTGTGGTACTGAAAAGATGAAAGAACAGTGAGGAAGTGGAGGCCAAGATGACCATGAAGAGCCAAAATTAATGGTGCAACTCCTAAATAACAAAGGTATGCATGAATGTTGGTAACCAGTACTTTCTCCTGTTCCCACAATGTTTTCTTTCCTTCCGAAAGCCAATTTTTATTTTTGAGTCACAATTATTTTGTCGTCTGCAAAACAATTTATTTTAGGCAATTCTAAATTTTGTCATGCGGTAAAGGGTTAAAGCCATCCGTCCTCATCATATTTCTGTCTTAACGCACTCCCAAGTTTCTTTTACAGCTACTCCTCTCTACACTTTTTTCAAGCCACTGCCTTTTTTCCCCCAATTGAAAAATCATCTAAACAATTTTCAATAGTGAGAAAGGAATCAAATCATGACACAATGATCGCGATCAGTTTTTGAAACCAGATTGGGATTCGATTTTGAGATCCCTTGTTTACAATCAAGAAAGTTACTGACAAAGCTACCTGGCTGGTGCCCTTAATTTCCTTTGCTTTTTTCTTTTTGCCACATTATCTTCTCATCAATAGCTGTTCTGATTCAAAGTCAGACAGGAACTTGAATGTAGTCCGATCTTGTTATTGCAAAAGGTGTAATTGAGCAACACTGGGTTGGCAATTCGGGCTTGTGCTCCCTGTTAATGCATACAATGCATGGCATCAGCACTGTGTTCAAACTTTCTGACTTGCTGTTTCTAGGGAGGATGACCAAGGACAACAGCGAGGAAGTGGAGGCCAAGACAACCGTGAAGAGCCCGAGCAATTGCGCCTCTTCTCAAATACAAAGGTATACATGACATCTATGTCTTATTTGCACCGGTAAGAGCACCTATCACAGAGATGCTGAAGGTTCTTTTACTGTTTCACATTGCTATTTTTAAGCCAATGCCTTCTTAATACTATAACACCATCAAAATTAATGTTAAACAGTGAGATAGGAATGAATCTTGTCAAAATGACTATGAGCAGTTTAAAAGAAGAGATTATGCAAACAGAGATCCAATCTTTAGACCTTCTGGTTACAATCTAGTTTGTTTCTGAGCTTCTGGGCTGGTCCCCTTATTTTTTCTTATCTCCATGCTTTTCTTTGCCAGATTATCTCCACATCAATAACAGTCTGGATTCAAGATCAGACAGCACCTTCCATGTAGTCTGATCCTAATATGCAAATACTGTAATTTAGCCATACAAGTTCGCAAGTCAGGCTTTTGCTCCCTGTGGATGAATACAATGCATGGCACCAGCTTTTTTATTTAAATCTTGGCTTGTCGTTTCTAGAGAAGATGGCCAAGGAGAACAGTGAGCAAGTGAATCCCAAAAAGACCACGGATAAGCCCGGGCTATGGTGCAATTTCTTCATAACAAAGGTATCTATTATAATAATTAGCCTTAGGGTGCCAACAAATCACTTGGGGCTTTTCAATCAGCGACAAAAATTTGGTGTTTTGTGTTCACTCTTAGAATGCTGAATAAATGAAATGGACCTCTTTAAACAGGAAATACCATTTAAAATATTGTCATTTCAAGCTTGTTTTGGCTAGAATGTGCAAACAATTAGCCAACAGTGAAGATCCAAGATCAGACTACACATTCTGTGCAGTCTGATCTTGATCTACGCTGTCTGCAAAAACAACTTAAGTCGGTTCCAGCGCTTCATGCGTTAACCCTTAATTACAAAATCCTGACTTTTAACGACCCTGAGAAAGAAGCCTTTTGAAAACAATGTGGGAAAAGAAGAAACTGCTGGTAACCAGCATTTTCTTCTTTTCCCACAATGTTTTCTACACCTTAAGAGATAAATGTTACGTTTGAGCTAGATTTAAAATGTTGTCTGCAAATGCTGTCAATTTGGACTAGTCTACTATTTTTGTCATTTGGTAAAGGGTTAAGCGACATGCTAGATAGAATTTTGTCACATCCAAATGGCCCATCAATGCATTACTGAAGTTATGTTTACCAGTCCTTTTCACACTACTCTGTCACACTCTCCTTCTTTCCCCCTATCCACACACACAATACCAAAGTGTGCAATCCATCGAGAAAATTTCTTGAATTTTGATATGCTTTTCTTTAAGCGGGATGACCTACTGATGAACCAAGTGCATACAGACTTCCATAGATGCAGTCAGAGAGTTCCAAATTTCCCAAGGAAGGTGACAGGTTTTCATACTTTATTCTTATTCATTTCTTTCATATTTAGTCTACCATTCATTTGCCTGAAGGAATGTGCTTGAAGTTATTAGTTCAACAAGAGGGCCATTGGCCCTAAAATGCTCACAAGAGTAAGGTCATCTAGGACTGATAAAGCTGAGAAGATCCTGGCTGTGATGCTGTAAAACACATGAGTGCGACTAACTTAGTTTTTGACAGACTTGACCTTTTTTTAAACTTGTCAGAGATATCAAGACAAACATTCTGACAAAGTTTCATGAGTATTGGATTGAAAGTGTAGCCTCTAGAGAGCACAAAAGGTTTTCCCCACGATATGGCCCAGTGACCTACACTTTCACTTGACAGGACTGATTCCACACTTGTCCAAGATTTTATCAAGACAAACATTCTGACCAAGTTGCCTGAATATCGGGCTCTAGAGTGCACTAAAGTTTTTTCTAAGATTTCACCAAACATGACAGTTTCAAAAATATCCAAGATTTTATCAAGACAAACATTCTGAACAACTTTCATGAGTATTAGGCTGCATATATGGCCTGTAGGATGCAAACAAGGTTTCTCTGAAATTCAGCCCTGTGACCTACTATTTCACCCAAAGTAACCCAATTCCAAACTCTTCCAAGATTTCCTCCAGACAAACAATCTCATCAATTTTCAAGAGTATATGATTGAAAATGTGGCCTCTAGAGTGCACACAAGGTCATTGTTAATGCACGGATGACAGACACAGCACAATCCCAAAAGCTCACCTTGAGTACTTTGTACTCAGGTGCACTAAAAAGGCAAATGTTACAGGTGGCTTGCTTCTTAAATGTTTTGAGAAAAAGAACAGTGTTCAGTTTTGCTGTCATCTGGCTGGATACAAAATTCTGTGGTGTATAATGCTAAGCCGAATGGTTTAAACAAAAGAATCATCTGCCATTTTCCCAAACTCAGTGATCCTTTGCAATGGCACTGTTTACACGAGAAGTGTGGAGTGGGCACTTTGATGAACACTTCCTGGTCAGAGTTTATCATTGGGTTCATGTAACACCACTGCCTATGGTTGGGTGTTCCATACCTCTTGTTGTCATCAGTTTCATTGGCCTGTAATTGAGTGCAGTGTCTGGGAATAAATTACTTGATCATGTTAGGTGAGGAAATCTTCAGCTGATTTCATCTACTCCAAGTCTTTACATTTGTTTGTGTAATTTACATGTTGCCAAGACCCACACACCCAAATGCCTTTGTACAAAGCACATTGTTTTCTGGAGAGAAAAGTTGCAGTGGATACCACAAACTTGCTATGGGTCAATGTTTAAGCTTTGGTCACTAGAAACATGATAGCATTCTAAAGGTAGTCATGAGCATACCCCGTCCAGTGTTGATACCAAGGAATAGGTCAGCAATAATGTCCGCTTTAAAGGGTCAACAGTAAAGGAAGGGATATAGGGCCTTAAGCTCTTTCTTTTGCATTTTTAGGAATGTAGGATTATGTGGTACTATAATGTCTGCCTATGATGCACCCCATGGATCAAGTAAGTCAGGAGTGGTAAGTGACCTAGTGCAGAAAAACAGAATAAAAGGTCAAATGAGTTGGGTTCTTAGGTCAAGTAGTAAATCTGTGTTGTTGTATTTTCTTGTTTTATAACATCGGATTGTGTGGTGTTTACATCATTTTCAACATTATTCCTCTTATAATGCGGTGGCATGTATCCTGGAATCTGGTGTCCCAGTACTTTCCTCAACATTCTTCTCAAGCCAATGGTTGCTTTCCTACACAATCATCATTGAAACTATAATTAGTAGCTGTTTGGGAAAAAACAATCCTTAACCAAGTACTATGTAGCGCAACCTACCCTGTGGAACAAAGTGTGGTACTGAAAAGACGAAAGAACAGTGAGGAAGTGGAGGCCAAGATGACCATGAAGAGCCAAAATTAATGGTGCAACTCCTAAATAACAAAGGTATGCATGAATGCTGGTAACCAGTACTTTCTCCTGTTCCCACAATGTTTTCTTTCCTTCCGAAAGCCAATTTTTATTTTTGAGTCACAATTATTTTGTCGTCTGCAAAACAATTTATTTTAGGCAATTCTAAATTTTGTCATGCGGTAAAGGGTTAAAGCCATCCGTCCTCATCATATTTCTGTCTTAACGCACTCCCAAGTTTCTTTTACAGCTACTTCTCTATACACTTTTTTCAAGCCACTGCCTTTTTTCCCCGAATTGAAAAATCATCTAAACAATTTTCAATAGTGAGAAAGGAATCAAATCATGACACAATGATCGCGATCAGTTTTTGAAACCGGATTGGGATTCGATTTTGAGATCCCTTGTTTACAATCAAGAAAGTTACTGACAAAGCTACCTGGCTGGTGCCCTTAATTTCCTTTGCTTTTTTCTTTTTGCCACATTATCTTCTCATCAATAGCTGTTCTGATTCAAAGTCAGACAGGAACTTGAATGTAGTCCGATCTTGTTATTGCAAAAGGTGTAATTGAGCAACACTGGGTTGGCAATTCGGGCTTGTGCTCCCTGTTAATGCATACAATGCATGGCATCAGCACTGTGTTCAAACTTTCTGACTTGCTGTTTCTAGGGAGGATGACCAAGGACAACAGCGAGGAAGTGGAGGCCAAGACAACCGTGAAGAGCCCGAGCAATTGCGCCTCTTCTCAAATACAAAGGTATACATGACATCTATGTCTTATTTGCACCGGTAAGAGCACCTATCACAGAGATGCTGAAGGTTCTTTTACTGTTTCACATTGCTATTTTTAAGCCAATGCCTTCTTAATACTATAACACCATCAAAATTAATGTTAAACAGTGAGATAGCATTGAATCTTGTCAAAATGACTATGAGCAGTTTAAAAGAAGAGATTATGCAAGCAGAGATCCAATCTTTAGACCTTCTGGTTACAATCTAGTTTGTTCTGAGCTTCTGGGCTGGTCCCCTTATTTTTTCTTATCTCCATGCTTTTCTTTGCCAGATTATCTCCACATCAATAACAGTCTGGATTCAAGATCAGACAGCACCTTCCATGTAGTCTGATCCTAATATGCAAATACTGTAATTTAGCCATACAAGTTCGCAAGTCAGGCTTTTGCTCCCTGTGGATGAATACAATGCATGGCACCAGCTTTTTTATTTAAATCTTGGCTTGTCTTTTCTAGAGAAGATGGCCAAGGAGAACAGTGAGCAAGTGAATCCCAAAAAGACCACGGATAAGCCCGGGCTATGGTGCAATTTCTTCATAACAAAGGTATCTATTATAATAATTAGCCTTAGGGTGCCAACAAATCACTTTGGGCTTTTCAATCAGCGACAAAAATTTGGTGTTTTGTGTTCACTCTTAGAATGCCGAATAAATGAAATGGACCTCTTTAAACAGGAAATACCATTTAAAATATTGTCATTTCAAGCTTGTTTTGGCTAGAATGTGCAAACAATTAGCCAACAGTGAAGATCCAAGATCAGACTACACATTCTGTGCAGTCTGATCTTGATCTACGATGTCTGCAAAAACAACTTAAGTCGGTTCCAGCACTTTATGCGTTAACCCTTAATTACAAAATCCTGACTTTTAACGACCCTGAGAAAGAAGCCTTTTGAAAACAATGTGGGAAAAGAAGAAACTGCTGGTAACCAGCATTTTCTTCTTTTCCCACAATGTTTTCTACACCTTAAGAGATAAATGTTACGTTTGAGCTAGATTTAAAATGTCGTCTGCAAATGCTGTCAATTTGGACTAGTCTACTATTTTTGTCATTTGGTAAAGGGTTAAGCGACATGCTAGATATAATTTTGTCACATCCAAATGGCCCGTCAATGCATTACTGAAGTTATGTTTACCAGTCCTTTTCACACTACTCTGTCGCACTCTCCTTCTTTCCCCCTACCCACACACACAATACCTAAGTGTGCAATCCATTGAGAAAGTTTCTTGAATTTTTATATGTTTTTCTTTTAGCAGGATGACCTACTGATGAACCAAGTGCAGACAGACTTCCATACATGCAGCCAGAGAGTTCCAAATTTCCCAAGGAAGGTGACAGGTTTTCATACTTTATTCTTATTCATTTCTTTCATATTTAGTCTACCATTCATTTACCTGAAGGAATGTGCTTGAAGTTATTAGTTCAACAAGAGGGCCATTGGCCCTAAAATGCTAACAAAAGAGTAAGGTCATCTAGGACTGATAAAGCTGAGAAGATCCTGGCTGTGATGCTGTAAAACACATGAGTGCGACTAACTTAGTTTTTGACAGACTTGACCTTTTTTTAAACTTGTCAGAGATATCAAGACAAACATTCTGACAAAGTTTCATGAGTATTGGATTGAAAATGTAGCCTCCAGAGAGCACAAAAGGTTTCCCCACGATATGGCCCAGTGACCTACACTTTCACTTGACAGGACCGATTCCACACTTGTCCAAGATTTTATCAAGACAAACATTCTGACCAAGTTGCCTGAAAATCGGGCTCTAGAGTGCACTAAAGTTTTTTCTAAGATTTCACCAAACATGACAGTTTCAAAAATATCCAAGATTTTATCAAGACAAACATTCTGAACAACTTTCATGAGTATTAGGCTGCATATATGGCCTGTAGGATGCAAACAAGGTTTCTCTGAAATTCAGCCCTGTGACCTACTATTTCACCCAAAGTAACCCAATTCCAAACTCTTCCAAGATTTCCTCCAGACAAACAATCTCATCAATTTTCAAGAGTATATGATTGAAAATGTGGCCTCTAGAGTGCACACAAGGTCATTGTTAATGCACGGATGACAGACACAGCACAATCCCAAAAGCTCACCTTGAGTACTTTGTACTCAGGTGCACTAAAAAGGCAAATGTTACAGGTGGCTTGCTTCTTAAATGTTTTGAGAAAAAGAACAGTGTTCAGTTTTGCTGTCATCTGGCTGGATACAAAATTCTGTGGTGTATAATGCTAAGCCGAATGGTTTAAACAAAAGAATCATCTGCCATTTTCCCAAACTCAGTGATCCTTTGCAATGGCACTGTTTACACGAGAAGTGTGGAGTGGGCACTTTGATGAACACTTCCTGGTCAGAGTTTATCATTGGGTTCATGTAACACCACTGCCTATGGTTGGGTGTTCCATACCTCTTGTTGTCATCAGTTTCATTGGCCTGTAATTGAGTGCAGTGTCTGGGAATAAATTACTTGATCATGTTAGGTGAGGAAATCTTCAGCTGATTTCATCTACTCCAAGTCTTTACATTTGTTTGTGTAATTTACATGTTGCCAAGACCCACACACCCAAATGCCTTTGTACAAAGCACATTGTTTTCTGGAGAGAAAAGTTGCAGTGGATACCACAAACTTGCTATGGGTCAATGTTTAAGCTTTGGTCACTAGAAACATGATAGCATTCTAAAGGTAGTCATGAGCGTACCCCGTCCAGTGTTGATACCAAGGAATAGGTCAGCAATAATGTCCGCTTTAAAGGGTCAACAGTAAAGGAAGGGATATAGGGCCTTAAGCTCTTTCTTTTGCATTTTTAGGAATGTAGGATTATGTGGTACTATAATGTCTGCCTATGATGCACCCCATGGATCAAGTAAGTCAGGAGTGGTAAGTGACCTAGTGCAGAAAAACAGAATAAAAGGTCAAATGAGTTGGGTTCTTAGGTCAAGTAGTAAATCTGTGTTGTTGTATTTTCTTGTTTTATAACATCGGATTGTGTGGTGTTTACATCATTTTCAACATTATTCCTCTTATAATGCGGTGGCATGTATCCTGGAATCTGGTGTCCCAGTACTTTCCTCAACATTCTTCTCAAGCCAATGGTTGCTTTCCTACACAATCATCATTGAAACTATAATTAGTAGCTGTTTGGGAAAAAACAATCCTTAACCAAGTACTATGTAGCGCAACCTACCCTGTGGAACAAAGTGTGGTACTGAAAAGACGAAAGAACAGTGAGGAAGTGGAGGCCAAGATGACCATGAAGAGCCAAAATTAATGGTGCAACTCCTAAATAACAAAGGTATGCATGAATGCTGGTAACCAGTACTTTCTCCTGTTCCCACAATGTTTTCTTTCCTTCCGAAAGCCAATTTTTATTTTTGAGTCACAATTATTTTGTCGTCTGCAAAACAATTTATTTTAGGCAATTCTAAATTTTGTCATGCGGTAAAGGGTTAAAGCCATCCGTCCTCATCATATTTCTGTCTTAACGCACTCCCAAGTTTCTTTTACAGCTACTTCTCTATACACTTTTTTCAAGCCACTGCCTTTTTTCCCCGAATTGAAAAATCATCTAAACAATTTTCAATAGTGAGAAAGGAATCAAATCATGACACAATGATCGCGATCAGTTTTTGAAACCGGATTGGGATTCGATTTTGAGATCCCTTGTTTACAATCAAGAAAGTTACTGACAAAGCTACCTGGCTGGTGCCCTTAATTTCCTTTGCTTTTTTCTTTTTGCCACATTATCTTCTCATCAATAGCTGTTCTGATTCAAAGTCAGACAGGAACTTGAATGTAGTCCGATCTTGTTATTGCAAAAGGTGTAATTGAGCAACACTGGGTTGGCAATTCGGGCTTGTGCTCCCTGTTAATGCATACAATGCATGGCATCAGCACTGTGTTCAAACTTTCTGACTTGCTGTTTCTAGGGAGGATGACCAAGGACAACAGCGAGGAAGTGGAGGCCAAGACAACCGTGAAGAGCCCGAGCAATTGCGCCTCTTCTCAAATACAAAGGTATACATGACATCTATGTCTTATTTGCACCGGTAAGAGCACCTATCACAGAGATGCTGAAGATTCTTATAAGGTTTCACATTGCTATTTTCAAGCCAATGCCTTCTTAATACTATAACACCATCAAAATTAATGTTAAACAGTGAGATAGCAATGAATCTTGTCAAAATGACTATGAGCAGTTTAAAAGAAGAGATTATGCAAGCAGAGATCCAATCTTTAGACCTTCTGGTTACAATCTAGTTTGTTTCTGAGCTTCTGGGCTGGTCCCCTTATTTTTTCTTATCTCCATGCTTTTCTTTGCCAGATTATCTCCACATCAATAACAGTCTGGATTCAAGATCAGACAGCACCTTCCATGTAGTCTGATCCTAATATGCAAATACTGTAATTTAGCCATACAAGTTCGCAAGTCAGGCTTTTGCTCCTGGTGGATGAATACAATGCATGGCACCAGCTTTTTTATTTAAATCTTGGCTTGTCTTTTCTAGAGAAGATGGCCAAGGAGAACAGTGAGCAAGTGAATCCCAAAAAGACCATGGATAAGCCCGGGCTATGGTGCAATTTCTTCATAACAAAGGTATCTATTATAATAATTAGCCTTAGGGTGCCAACAAATCACTTTGGGCTTTTCAATCAGCGACAAAAATTTGGTGTTTTGTGTTCACTCTTAGAATGCTGAATAAATGAAATGGACCTCTTTAAACAGGAAATACCATTTAAAATATTGTCATTTCAAGCTTGTTTTGGCTACAATGTGCAAACAATTAGCCAACAGTGAAGATCCAAGATCAGACTACACATTCTGTGCAGTCTGATCTTGATCTACGCTGTCTGCAAAAACAACTTAAGTCGGTTCCAGCGCTTTATGCGTTAACCCTTAATTACAAAATCCTGACTTTTAACGACCCTGAGAAAGAAGCCTTTTGAAAACAATGTGGGAAAAGAAGAAACTGCTGGTAACCAGCATTTTCTTCTTTTCCCACAATGTTTTCTACACCTTAAGAGATAAATGTTACGTTTGAGCTAGATTTAAAATGTCGTCTGCAAATGCTGTCAATTTGGACTAGTCTACTATTTTTGTCATTTGGTAAAGGGTTAAGCGACATGCTAGATAGAATTTTGTCACATCCAAATGGCCCGTCAATGCATTACTGAAGTTATGTTTACCAGTCCTTTTCACACTACTCTGTCGCACTCTCCTTCTTTCCCCCTACCCACACACACAATACCTAAGTGTGCAATCCATTGAGAAAATTTCTTGAATTCTGATATGTTTTTCTTTTAGCGGGATGACCTACTGATGAACCAAGTGCAGACAGACTTCCATAGCTGCAGCCAGAGAGTTCCAAATTTCCCAAGGAAGGTGACAGGTTTTCATACTTTATTCTTATTCATTTCTTTCATATTTAGTCTACCATTCATTTGCCTGAAGGAATGTGCTTGAAGTTATTAGTTCAACAAGAGGGCCATTGGCCCTAAAATGCTCACAAGAGTAAGGTCATCTAGGACTGATAAAGCTGAGAAGATCCTGGCTGTGATGCTGTAAAACACATGAGTGCGACTAACTTAGTTTTTGACAGACTTGACCTTTTTTTAAACTTGTCAGAGATATCAAGACAAACATTCTGACAAAGTTTCATGAGTATTGGATTGAAAATGTAGCCTCCAGAGAGCACAAAAGGTTTCCCCACGATATGGCCCAGTGACCTACACTTTCACTTGACAGGACCGATTCCACACTTGTCCAAGATTTTATCAAGACAAACATTCTGACCAAGTTGCCTGAAAATCGGGCTCTAGAGTGCACTAAAGTTTTTTCTAAGATTTCACCAAACATGACAGTTTCAAAAATATCCAAGATTTTATCAAGACAAACATTCTGAACAACTTTCATGAGTATTAGGCTGCATATATGGCCTGTAGGATGCAAACAAGGTTTCTCTGAAATTCAGCCCTGTGACCTACTATTTGACCCAAAGTAACCCAATTCCAAACTCTTCCAAGATTTCCTCCAGACAAACAATCTCATCAATTTTCAAGAGTATATGATTGAAAATGTGGCCTCTAGAGTGCACACAAGGTCATTGTTAATGCACGGACGACGGACACAGCACAATCCCAAAAGCTCACCTTGAGTACTTTGTACTCAGGTGCACTAAAAAGGCAAATGTTACAGGTGGCTTGCTTCTTAAATGTTTTGAGAAAAAGAACAGTATTCAGTTTTGCTGTAATCTGGCTGGATACAAAATTCTGTGGTGTATAATGCTAAGCCGAATGGTTTAAACAAAAGAATCATCTGCCATTTTCCCAAACTCAGTGATCCTTTGCAATGGCACTGTTTACACGAGAAGTGTGGAGTGGGCACTTTGATGAACACTTCCTGGTCAGAGTTTATCATTGGGTTCATGTAACACCACTGCCTATGGTTGGGTGTTCCATACCTCTTGTTGTCATCAGTTTCATTGGCCTGTAATTAAGTGCAGTGTCTGGGAATAAATTAATTGATCATGTTAGGTGAGGAAATGTTCAGCTGATTTCATCTACTCCAAGTCTTTACATTTGTTTGTGTAATTTACATGTTGCCAAGACCCACACATCCAAATGCCTTTGTACAAAGCACATTGTTTTCTGGAGAGAAAAGTTGCAGTGGATACCACAAACTTGCTATGGGTCAATGTTTAAGCTTTGGTCGCTAGAAACATGATAGCATTCTAAAGGTAGTCATGAGCGTACCCCGTCCAGTGTTGATACCAAGGAATAGGTCAGCAATAATGTCCGCTTTAAAGGGTCAACAGTAAAGGAAGGGATATAGGGCCTTAAGCTCTTTCTTTTGCATTTTTAGGAATGTAGGATTATGTGGTACTATATGTCTGCCTACGATGCACCCCATGGATCAAGTAAGTCAGGAGTGGTAAGTGACCTAGTGCAGAAAAACAGAATGAAAGGTCAAATGAGTTGGGTTCTTAGGTCAAGTAGTAAATCTGTGTTGTTGTATTTCTTGTTTTATAACATCGGATTGTGTGGTGTTTACATCATTTTCAACATTATTCCTCTTATAATGCGGTGGCATGTATCCTGGAATCTGGTGTCCCAGTACTTTGCTCAACATTCTTCTCAAGCCAATGGTTGCTTTCCTACACAATCATCATTGAAACTATAATTAGTAGCTGTTTGGGAAAAAACAATCCTTAACCAAGTACTATGTAGCGCAACCTACCCTGTGGAACAAAGTGTGGTACTGAAAAGACGAAAGAACAGTGAGGAAGTGGAGGCCAAGATGACCATGAAGAGCCAAAATTAATGGTGCAACTCCTAAATAACAAAGGTATGCATGAATGTTGGTAACCAGTACTTTCTCCTGTTCCCACAATGTTTTCTTTCCTTCCGAAAGCCAATTTTTATTTTTGAGTCACAATTATTTTGTCGTCTGCAAAACAATTTATTTTAGGCAATTCTAAATTTTGTCATGCGGTAAAGGGTTAAAGCCATCCGTCCTCATCATATTTCTGTCTTAAAGCACTCCCAACTTTCTTTTACAGCTACTTCTCTCTACACTTTTTTCAAGCCACTGCCTTTTTTCCCCCAATTGAAAAATCATCTAAACAATTTTCAATAGTGAGAAAGGAATCAAATCATGACACAATGATCGCGATCAGTTTTTGAAACCAGATTGGGATTCGATTTTGAGATCCCTTGTTTACAATCAAGAAAGTTACTGACAAAGCTACCTGGCTGGTGCCCTTAATTTCCTTTGCTTTTTTCTTTTTGCCACATTATCTTCTCATCAATAGCTGTTCTGATTCAAAGTCAGACAGGAACTTGAATGTAGTCCGATCTTGTTATTGCAAAAGGTGTAATTGAGCAACACTGGGTTGGCAATTCGGGCTTGTGCTCCCTGTTAATGCATACAATGCATGGCATCAGCACTGTGTTCAAACTTTCTGACTTGCTGTTTCTAGGGAGGATGACCAAGGACAACAGCGAGGAAGTGGAGGCCAAGACAACCGGGAAGAGCCCAAGCAATTGCGCCTCTTCTCAAATACAAAGGTATACATGACATCTATGTCTTATTTGCACCGGTAAGAGCACCTATCACAGAGATGCTGAAGGTTCTTTTACTGTTTCACATTGCTATTTTTAAGCCAATGCCTTCTTAATACTATAACACCATCAAAATTAATGTTAAACAGTGAGATAGGAATGAATCTTGTCAAAATGACTATGAGCAGTTTAAAAGAAGAGATTATGCAAACAGAGATCCAATCTTTAGACCTTCTGGTTACAATCTAGTTTGTTTCTGAGCTTCTGGGCTGGTCCCCTTATTTTTTCTTATCTCCATGCTTTTCTTTGCCAGATTATCTCCACATCAATAACAGTCTGGATTCAAGATCAGACAGCACCTTCCATGTAGTCTGATCCTAATATGCAAATACTGTAATTTAGCCATACAAGTTCGCAAGTCAGGCTTTTGCTCCCTGTGGATGAATACAATGCATGGCACCAGCTTTTTTATTTAAATCTTGGCTTGTCGTTTCTAGAGAAGATGGCCAAGGAGAACAGTGAGCAAGTGAATCCCAAAAAGACCACGGATAAGCCCGGGCTATGGTGCAATTTCTTCATAACAAAGGTATCTATTATAATAATTAGCCTTAGGGTGCCAACAAATCACTTTGGGCTTTTCAATCAGCGACAAAAATTTGGTGTTTTGTGTTCACTCTTAGAATGCTGAATAAATGAAATGGACCTCTTTAAACAGGAAATACCATTTAAAATATTGTCATTTCAAGCTTGTTTTGGCTAGAATGTGCAAACAATTAGCCAACAGTGAAGATCCAAGATCAGACTACACATTCTGTGCAGTCTGATCTTGATCTACGCTGTCTGCAAAAACAACTTAAGTCGGTTCCAGCGCTTCATGCGTTAACCCTTAATTACAAAATCCTGACTTTTAACGACCCTGAGAAAGAAGCCTTTTGAAAACAATGTGGGAAAAGAAGAAACTGCTGGTAACCAGCATTTTCTTCTTTTCCCACAATGTTTTCTACACCTTAAGAGATAAATGTTATGTTTGAGCTAGATTTAAAATGTTGTCTGCAAATGCTGTCAATTTGGACTAGTCTACTATTTTTGTCATTTGGTAAAGGGTTAAGCGACATGCTAGATAGAATTTTGTCACATCCAAATGGCCCATCAATGCATTACTGAAGTTATGTTTACCAGTCCTTTTCACACTACTCTGTCGCACTCTCCTTCTTTCCCCCTATCCACACACACAATACCAAAGTGTGCAATCCATCGAGAAAATTTCTTGAATTTTGATATGCTTTTCTTTAAGCGGGATGACCTACTGATGAACCAAGTGCATACAGACTTCCATAGATGCAGTCAGAGAGTTCCAAATTTCCCAAGGAAGGTGACAGGTTTTCATACTTTATTCTTATTCATTTCTTTCATATTTAGTCTACCATTCATTTGCCTGAAGGAATGTGCTTGAAGTTATTAGTTCAACAAGAGGGCCATTGGCCCTAAAATGCTCACAAGAGTAAGGTCATCTAGGACTGATAAAGCTGAGAAGATCCTGGCTGTGATGCTGTAAAACACATGAGTGCGACTAACTTAGTTTTTGACAGACTTGACCTTTTTTTAAACTTGTCAGAGATATCAAGACAAACATTCTGACAAAGTTTCATGAGTATTGGATTGAAAGTGTAGCCTCTAGAGAGCACAAAAGGTTTTCCCCACGATATGGCCCAGTGACCTACACTTTCACTTGACAGGACTGATTCCACACTTGTCCAAGATTTTATCAAGACAAACATTCTGACCAAGTTGCCTGAATATCGGGCTCTAGAGTGCACTAAAGTTTTTTCTAAGATTTCACCAAACATGACAGTTTCAAAAATATCCAAGATTTTATCAAGACAAACATTCTGAACAACTTTCATGAGTATTAGGCTGCATATATGGCCTGTAGGATGCAAACAAGGTTTCTCTGAAATTCAGCCCTGTGACCTACTATTTGACCCAAAGTAACCCAATTCCAAACTCTTCCAAGATTTCCTCCAGACAAACAATCTCATCAATTTTCAAGAGTATATGATTGAAAATGTGGCCTCTAGAGTGCACACAAGGTCATTGTTAATGCACGGATGACAGACACAGCACAATCCCAAAAGCTCACCTTGAGTACTTTGTACTCAGGTGCACTAAAAAGGCAAATGTTACAGGTGGCTTGCTTCTTAAATGTTTTGAGAAAAAGAACAGTGTTCAGTTTTGCTGTCATCTGGCTGGATACAAAATTCTGTGGTGTATAATGCTAAGCCGAATGGTTTAAACAAAAGAATCATCTGCCATTTTCCCAAACTCAGTGATCCTTTGCAATGGCACTGTTTACACGAGAAGTGTGGAGTGGGCACTTTGATGAACACTTCCTGGTCAGAGTTTATCATTGGGTTCATGTAACACCACTGCCTATGGTTGGGTGTTCCATACCTCTTGTTGTCATCAGTTTCATTGGCCTGTAATTGAGTGCAGTGTCTGGGAATAAATTACTTGATCATGTTAGGTGAGGAAATCTTCAGCTGATTTCATCTACTCCAAGTCTTTACATTTGTTTGTGTAATTTACATGTTGCCAAGACCCACACATCCAAATGCCTTTGTACAAAGCACATTGTTTTCTGGAGAGAAAAGTTGCAGTGGATACCACAAACTTGCTATGGGTCAATGTTTAAGCTTTGGTCACTAGAAACATGATAGCATTCTAAAGGTAGTCATGAGCGTACCCCGTCCAGTGTTGATACCAAGGAATAGGTCAGCAATAATGTCCGCTTTAAAGGGTCAACAGTAAAGGAAGGGATATAGGGCCTTAAACTCTTTCTTTTGCATTTTAAGGAATGTAGGATTATGTGGTACTATAATGTCTGCCTATGATGCACCCCATGGATCAAGTAAGTCAGGAGTGGTAAGTGACCTAGTGCAGAAAAACAGAATAAAAGGTCAAATGAGTTGGGTTCTTAGGTCAAGTAGTAAATCTGTGTTGTTGTATTTTCTTGTTTTATAACATCGGATTGTGTGGTGTTTACATCATTTTCAACATTATTCCTCTTATAATGCGGTGGCATGTATCCTGGAATCTGGTGTCCCAGTACTTTGCTCAACATTCTTCTCAAGCCAATGGTTGCTTTCCTACACAATCATCATTGAAACTATAATTAGTAGCTGTTTGGGAAAAAACAATCCTTAACCAAGTACTATGTAGCGCAACCTACCCTGTGGAACAAAGTGTGGTACTGAAAAGACGAAAGAACAGTGAGGAAGTGGAGGCCAAGATGACCATGAAGAGCCAAAATTAATGGTGCAACTCCTAAATAACAAAGGTATGCATGAATGCTGGTAACCAGTACTTTCTCCTGTTCCCACAATGTTTTCTTTCCTTCCGAAAGCCAATTTTTATTTTTGAGTCACAATTATTTTGTCGTCTGCAAAACAATTTATTTTAGGCAATTCTAAATTTTGTCATGCGGTAAAGGGTTAAAGCCATCCGTCCTCATCATATTTCTGTCTTAACGCACTCCCAAGTTTCTTTTACAGCTACTTCTCTATACACTTTTTTCAAGCCACTGCCTTTTTTCCCCGAATTGAAAAATCATCTAAACAATTTTCAATAGTGAGAAAGGAATCAAATCATGACACAATGATCGCGATCAGTTTTTGAAACCGGATTGGGATTCGATTTTGAGATCCCTTGTTTACAATCAAGAAAGTTACTGACAAAGCTACCTGGCTGGTGCCCTTAATTTCCTTTGCTTTTTTCTTTTTGCCACATTATCTTCTCATCAATAGCTGTTCTGATTCAAAGTCAGACAGGAACTTGAATGTAGTCCGATCTTGTTATTGCAAAAGGTGTAATTGAGCAACACTGGGTTGGCAATTCGGGCTTGTGCTCCCTGTTAATGCATACAATGCATGGCATCAGCACTGTGTTCAAACTTTCTGACTTGCTGTTTCTAGGGAGGATGACCAAGGACAACAGCGAGGAAGTGGAGGCCAAGACAACCGTGAAGAGCCCGAGCAATTGCGCCTCTTCTCAAATACAAAGGTATACATGACATCTATGTCTTATTTGCACCGGTAAGAGCACCTATCACAGAGATGCTGAAGATTCTTATAAGGTTTCACATTGCTATTTTCAAGCCAATGCCTTCTTAATACTATAACACCATCAAAATTAATGTTAAACAGTGAGATAGCAATGAATCTTGTCAAAATGACTATGAGCAGTTTAAAAGAAGAGATTATGCAAGCAGAGATCCAATCTTTAGACCTTCTGGTTACAATCTAGTTTGTTTCTGAGCTTCTGGGCTGGTCCCCTTATTTTTTCTTATCTCCATGCTTTTCTTTGCCAGATTATCTCCACATCAATAACAGTCTGGATTCAAGATCAGACAGCACCTTCCATGTAGTCTGATCCTAATATGCAAATACTGTAATTTAGCCATACAAGTTCGCAAGTCAGGCTTTTGCTCCCGATGGATGAATACAATGCATGGCACCAGCTTTTTTATTTAAATCTTGGCTTGTCTTTTCTAGAGAAGATGGCCAAGGAGAACAGTGAGCAAGTGAATCCCAAAAAGACCATGGATAAGCCCGGGCTATGGTGCAATTTCTTCATAACAAAGGTATCTATTATAATAATTAGCCTTAGGGTGCCAACAAATCACTTTGGGCTTTTCAATCAGCGACAAAAATTTGGTGTTTTGTGTTCACTCTTAGAATGCTGAATAAATGAAATGGACCTCTTTAAACAGGAAATACCATTTAAAATATTGTCATTTCAAGCTTGTTTTGGCTAGAATGTGCAAACAATTAGCCAACAGTGAAGATCCAAGATCAGACTACACATTCTGTGCAGTCTGATCTTGATCTACGCTGTCTGCAAAAACAACTTAAGTCGGTTCCAGCGCTTTATGCGTTAACCCTTAATTACAAAATCCTGACTTTTAACGACCCTGAGAAAGAAGCCTTTTGAAAACAATGTGGGAAAAGAAGAAACTGCTGGTAACCAGCATTTTCTTCTTTTCCCACAATGTTTTCTACACCTTAAGAGATAAATGTTACGTTTGAGCTAGATTTAAAATGTCGTCTGCAAATGCTGTCAATTTGGACTAGTCTACTATTTTTGTCATTTGGTAAAGGGTTAAGCGACATGCTAGATAGAATTTTGTCACATCCAAATGGCCCGTCAATGCATTACTGAAATTATGTTTACCAGTCCTTTTCACACTACTCTGTCGCACTCTCCTTCTTTCCCCCTACCCACACACACAATACCTAAGTGTGCAATCCATTGAGAAAATTTCTTGAATTCTGATATGTTTTTCTTTTAGCGGGATGACCTACTGATGAACCAAGTGCAGACAGACTTCCATAGCTGCAGCCAGAGAGTTCCAAATTTCCCAAGGAAGGTGACAGGTTTTCATACTTTATTCTTATTCATTTCTTTCATATTTAGTCTACCATTCATTTGCCTGAAGGAATGTGCTTGAAGTTATTAGTTCAACAAGAGGGCCATTGGCCCTAAAATGCTCACAAGAGTAAGGTCATCTAGGACTGATAAAGCTGAGAAGATCCTGGCTGTGATGCTGTAAAACACATGAGTGCGACTAACTTAGTTTTTGACAGACTTGACCTTTTTTTAAACTTGTCAGAGATATCAAGACAAACATTCTGACAAAGTTTCATGAGTATTGGATTGAAAATGTAGCCTCCAGAGAGCACAAAAGGTTTCCCCACGATATGGCCCAGTGACCTACACTTTCACTTGACAGGACCAATTCCACACTTGTCCAAGATTTTATCAAGACAAACATTCTGACCAAGTTGCCTGAAAATCGGGCTCTAGAGTGCACTAAAGTTTTTTCTAAGATTTCACCAAACATGACAGTTTCAAAAATATCCAAGATTTTATCAAGACAAACATTCTGAACAACTTTCATGAGTATTAGGCTGCATATATGGCCTGTAGGATGCAAACAAGGTTTCTCTGAAATTCAGCCCTGTGACCTACTATTTGACCCAAAGTAACCCAATTCCAAACTCTTCCAAGATTTCCTCCAGACAAACAATCTCATCAATTTTCAAGAGTATATGATTGAAAATGTGGCCTCTAGAGTGCACACAAGGTCATTGTTAATGCACGGACGACGGACACAGCACAATCCCAAAAGCTCACCTTGAGTACTTTGTACTCAGGTGCACTAAAAAGGCAAATGTTACAGGTGGCTTGCTTCTTAAATGTTTTGAGAAAAAGAACAGTGTTCAGTTTTGCTGTAATCTGGCTGGATACAAAATTCTGTGGTGTATAATGCTAAGCCGAATGGTTTAAACAAAAGAATCATCTGCCATTTTCCCAAACTCAGTGATCCTTTGCAATGGCACTGTTTACACGAGAAGTGTGGAGTGGGCACTTTGATGAACACTTCCTGGTCAGAGTTTATCATTGGGTTCATGTAACACCACTGCCTATGGTTGGGTGTTCCATACCTCTTGTTGTCATCAGTTTCATTGGCCTGTAATTAAGTGCAGTGTCTGGGAATAAATTAATTGATCATGTTAGGTGAGGAAATGTTCAGCTGATTTCATCTACTCCAAGTCTTTACATTTGTTTGTGTAATTTACATGTTGCCAAGACCCACACATCCAAATGCCTTTGTACAAAGCACATTGTTTTCTGGAGAGAAAAGTTGCAGTGGATACCACAAACTTGCTATGGGTCAATGTTTAAGCTTTGGTCGCTAGAAACATGATAGCATTCTAAAGGTAGTCATGAGCGTACCCCGTCCAGTGTTGATACCAAGGAATAGGTCAGCAATAATGTCCGCTTTAAAGGGTCAACAGTAAAGGAAGGGATATAGGGCCTTAAGCTCTTTCTTTTGCATTTTTAGGAATGTAGGATTATGTGGTACTATATGTCTGCCTACGATGCACCCCATGGATCAAGTAAGTCAGGAGTGGTAAGTGACCTAGTGCAGAAAAACAGAATGAAAGGTCAAATGAGTTGGGTTCTTAGGTCAAGTAGTAAATCTGTGTTGTTGTATTTCTTGTTTTATAACATCGGATTGTGTGGTGTTTACATCATTTTCAACATTATTCCTCTTATAATGCGGTGGCATGTATCCTGGAATCTGGTGTCCCAGTACTTTGCTCAACATTCTTCTCAAGCCAATGGTTGCTTTCCTACACAATCATCATTGAAACTATAATTAGTAGCTGTTTGGGAAAAAACAATCCTTAACCAAGTACTATGTAGCGCAACCTACCCTGTGGAACAAAGTGTGGTACTGAAAAGACGAAAGAACAGTGAGGAAGTGGAGGCCAAGATGACCATGAAGAGCCAAAATTAATGGTGCAACTCCTAAATAACAAAGGTATGCATGAATGTTGGTAACCAGTACTTTCTCCTGTTCCCACAATGTTTTCTTTCCTTCCGAAAGCCAATTTTTATTTTTGAGTCACAATTATTTTGTCGTCTGCAAAACAATTTATTTTAGGCAATTCTAAATTTTGTCATGCGGTAAAGGGTTAAAGCCATCCGTCCTCATCATATTTCTGTCTTAACGCACTCCCAACTTTCTTTTACAGCTACTTCTCTCTACACTTTTTTCAAGCCACTGCCTTTTTTCCCCCAATTGAAAAATCATCTAAACAATTTTCAATAGTGAGAAAGGAATCAAATCATGACACAATGATCGCGATCAGTTTTTGAAACCAGATTGGGATTCGATTTTGAGATCCCTTGTTTACAATCAAGAAAGTTACTGACAAAGCTACCTGGCTGGTGCCCTTAATTTCCTTTGCTTTTTTCTTTTTGCCACATTATCTTCTCATCAATAGCTGTTCTGATTCAAAGTCAGACAGGAACTTGAATGTAGTCCGATCTTGTTATTGCAAAAGGTGTAATTGAGCAACACTGGGTTGGCAATTCGGGCTTGTGCTCCCTGTTAATGCATACAATGCATGGCATCAGCACTGTGTTCAAACTTTCTGACTTGCTGTTTCTAGGGAGGATGACCAAGGACAACAGCGAGGAAGTGGAGGCCAAGACAACCGTGAAGAGCCCGAGCAATTGCGCCTCTTCTCAAATACAAAGGTATACATGACATCCATGTCTTATTTGCACCGGTAAGAGCACCTATCACAGAGATGCTGAAGATTCTTTTACTGTTTCACATTGCTATTTTCAAGCCAATGCCTTCTTAATACTATAACACCATCAAAATTAATGTTAAACAGTGAGATAGGAATGAATCTTGTCAAAACTAGAATAACTATCACTAAAGGTGATAAATACCCCCACCCCTATATTTCATGTCACAGGGGCAATAACTCTGCAATGTCAATTTAGGGGCAATAACTCTGTAATCATTAGGCCAACACTCATGAAATTTGTGCTTTGCACATCTACTGCTCCTGGTGAATATCATGACAAATATCAAGTGAATAACACTTAAACTGAAGGAATGGTTCTCTGCACAAGAAGTTCTGAGTAAATTCAGGGGTAATTAATTTGACAAACATTTGAGAAAAATGCATCTTGAACCTCTACTGCTCCTGGTGAATATTTATGCAAAGTATCAATTTAATTGGACACAAAACTAAATGAGTGTAAAAAAGTGCAGACCATGATCTGATTATATGTCTGAGACACAGGGGCTGGTCTGGATCCAAACTTGTTGCAAATGTCCAAAGGTGCCTTTTCGCATAATGTTGGCCAACTATACATATGACAGAAAAGACCTCCTTAAAGTGAATCAGACAGACACTGTAGGAGGACTTGTCCGGACAAGCATTTTTAAGTCAAATCAGGGGCAATAACTCAGTAATTCTTGATGGAATTTTTACAAAATGTGTGTCTTGCACATCTACAACTCCAAATGGACACTTCTGCCAAGTATAAAGCGAATCGGACTGAAATTGTAGGAGGAGTTGTCCGGACAAGCATTTTAAATGTGAATCAGGGGCAATAACTCATTAATTCTTCATAGAATTTTCACGAAAGTTGCGTCTTGCACATCTACAACTCCTAATGAACACTTATGCCAAGTTTAAAGTGAATCAGACAGAAACTGTAGGAGGAGTTGTCCGGACAAGCATTTTTAAGTCAAATCAGGGGCAATAACTCAGTAATTCTTGATGGAATTTTTACAAAATGTGTGTCTTGCACATCTACAGCTCCTAATGAACACTTCTGCCAAGTTTAAAGTGAATCAGACAGAAACTGTAGGAGGAGTTGTCCGGACTAGCATTTTTAAGTCAAATCAGGGGCAGTAACTCAGTAATTCTTGATGGAATTTTTACAAAATGTGTGTCTTGCACATCTACAGCTCCTAATGAACACTTCTGCCAAGTTTAAAGTGAATCAGACAGAAACTGTAGGAGGAGTTGTCCGGACAAGCATTTTTAAGTCAAATCAGGGGCAGTAACTCAGTAATTCTTGATGGAATTTTTACAAAATGTGTGTCTTGCACATCTACAGCTCCTAATGAACACTTCTGCCAAGTTTAAAGTGAATCAGACAGAAACCGTAGGAGGAGTTGTCCGGACAAGCATTTTTAAGTCAAATCAGGGGCAATAACAAAGTAATTCTTGATGGAATTTTTACAAAATGTGTGTCTTGCACATCTACAGCTCCTAATGAACACTTCTGCCAAGTTTAAAGTGAATCAGACAGAAACTGTAGGAGGAGTTGTCCGGACAAGCATTTTTAAGTCGAATCAGGGGCAATAACTCAGTAATTCTTGATGGAATTTTTACAAAATGTGTGTCTTGCACATCTACCGCTCCGAATGAACACTTCTGCCAAGTTTAAAGTGAATCAGACAGAAACTGTAGGAGGAGTTGTCCAGACAAGCATTTTTAAGTCAAATCAGGGGCAATAACTCAGTAATTCTTGATGGAATTTTTACAAAATGTGTGTCTTGCACATCTACAGCTCCTAATGAACACTTCTGCCAAGTTTAAAGTGAATCAGACAGAAACTGTAGGAGGAGTTGTCCGGACAAGATTTTGCAGACCGACCGACCGACCGACAGGCTGATTCCAGTATACCCCCCACAAACTTCGTTTACGGGGGTATAATGACTATGAGCAGTTTAAAAGAAGAGATTATGCAAGCAGAGATCCAATCTTTAGACCCTCTGGTTACAATCTAGTTTGTTTCTGAGCTTCTGGGCTGGTCCCCTTATTTTTTCTTATCTCCATGCTTTTCTTTGCCAGATTATCTCCACATCAATAACAGTCTGGATTCAAGATCAGACAGCACCTTCCATGTAGTCTGATCCTAATATGCAAATACTGTAATTTAGCCATACAAGTTCGCAAGTCAGGCTTTTGATCCCTGTGGATGAATACAATGCATGGCACCAGCTTTTTTATTTAAATCTTGACTTGTCTTTTCTAGAGAAGATGGCCAAGGACAATAGTGAGCAAGTGAATCCCAAAAAGACCACGGATAAGCCCATGCTATGGTGCAATTTCTTCATAACAAAGGTATCTATTATAATGATTAGCCTTAGGGTGCCAACAAATCACTTTGGGCTTTTCAATCAGCGACAAAGATTTGGTGTTTTGTGTTCACTCTTAGAATGCCGAATAAATGAAATGGACCTCTTTAAACAGGAAATACCATTTAAAATATTGTCATTTCAAGCTTGTTTTGGCTACAATGTGCAAACAATTAGCCAACAGTGAAGATCCAAGATCAGACTACACATTCTGTGCAGTCTGATCTTGATCTATGCTGTCTGCAAAAACAACTTAAGTCGGTTCCAGCGCTTTATGCGTTAACCCTTAATTACAAAATCCTGACTTTTAACGACCCTGAGAAAGAAGCCTTTTGAAAACAATGTGGGAAAAGAAGAAACTGCCGGTAACCAGCATTTTCTTCTTTTCCCACAATGTTTTCTACACCTTAAGAGATAAATGTTACGTTTGAGCTAGATTTAAAATGTCGTCTGCAAATGCTGTCAATTTGGACTAGTCTACTATTTTTGTCATTTGGTAAAGGGTTAAGCGACATGCTAGATAGAATTTTGTCACATCCAAATGGCCCATCAATGCATTACTGAAGTTATGTTTACCAGTCCTTTTCACACTACTCTGTCGCACTCTCCTTCTTTCCCCCTATCCACACACAGTACCAAAGTGTGCAATCCATCGAGAAAATTTCTTGAATTTTGATATGCTTTTCTTTAAGCGGGATGACCTACTGATGAACCAAGTGCAGACAGACTTCCATAGATGCAGCCAGAGAGTTCCAAATTTCCCAAGGAAGGTGACAGGTTTTCATAGTTTATTCTTATTCATTTCTTTCATATTTAGTCTACCATTCATTTGCCTGAAGGAATGTGCTTGAAGTTATTAGTTCAACAAGAGGGCCATTGGCCCTAAAATGCTTACAAGGGTAAGGTCATCTAGGACTGATAAAGCTGAGAAGATCCTGGCTGTGATGCTGTAAAACACATGAGTGCGACTAACTTAGTTTTTGACAGACTTGACCTTTTTTTAAACTTGTCAGAGATATCAAGACAAACATTCTGACAAAAGTTTCATGAGTATTGGATTGAAAATGTAACTTCTAGAGAGCACAAAAGGTTTCCCCACGATATGGCCCAGTGACCTACACTCTCACTTGACAGGACCGATTCCACACTTGTCCTAGATTTTATCAAGACAAACATTCTGACCAAGTTGCCTGAATATCGGGCTCTAGAGTGCGCTAAAGGTTTTTCTAAGATTTCACCAAACATGACACAGTTTCAAAAATATCCAAGATTTATCAAGACAAACATTCTCAACAACTTTCATGAGTATTAGGCTGCATATATGGCCTGTAGGATGCAAACAAGGTTTCTCTGAAATTCAGCCCTGTGACCTACTATTTGACCCAAAGTAACCCAATTCCTAACTCTTCCAAGATTTCCTCCAGACAAACAATCTCATCAATTTTCAAGAGTATATGATTGAAAATGTGGCCTCTACAGTGCACACAAGGTCATTGTTAATGCACGGACGACGGACACAGCACAATCCCAAAAGTTCACCTTGAGTACTTTGTACTCGGGTGCGCTAAAAAGGCAAATGTTACAAGTGGCTTTCTTCTTAAATGTTTTGAGAAAGAGAACAGTGTTCAGTTTTGCTGTAATCTGGCTGGATACAAGATTCTGTGGTGTATAATGCTAAGCCGAATGGTTTAAACAAAAGAATCATCTGCCATTTTCCCAAACTCAGTGATCCTTTGCAATGGCACTGTTTACACGAGAAGTGTGGAGTGGGCACTTTGATGAACACTTCCTGGTCAGAGTTTATCATTGGGTTCATGTAACACCACTGCCTATGGTTGGGTGTTCCATAATTCTTGTTGTCATCAGTTTCATTGGCCTGTAATTGAGTGCAGTGTCTGGGAATAAATTACTTGATCATGTTAGGTGAGGAAATGTTCAGCTGATTTCATCTACTCCAAGTCTTTACATTTGTTTGTGTAATTTACATGTTGCCAAGACCCACACACCCAAATGCCTTTGTACAAAGCACATTGTTTTCTGGAGAGAAAAGTTGCAGTGGATACCACAAACTTGCTATGGGTCAATGTTTAAGCTTTGGTCACTAGAAACATGATAGCATTCTAAAGGTAGTCATGAGCGTACCCCGTCCAGTGTTGATACCAAGGAATAGGTCAGCAATAATGTCCGCTTTAAAGGGTCAACAGTAAAGGAAGGGATATAGGGCCTTAAGCTCTTTCTTTTGCATTTTTAGGAATGTAGGATTATGTGGTACTATATGTCTGCCTACGATGCACCCCATGGATCAAGTAAGTCAGGAGTGGTAAGTGACCTACTGCAGAAAAACAGAATGAAAGGTCAAATGAGTTGGGTTCTTAGGTCAAGTAGTAAATCTGTGTTGTTGTATTTTCTTGTTTTATAACATCGGATTGTGTGGTGTTTACATCATTTTCAACATTATTCCTCTTATAATGCGGTGGCATGTATCCTGGAATCTGGTGTCCCAGTACTTTGCTCAACATTCTTCTCAAGGCAATGGTTGCTTTCCTACACAGTTTCATTGAAACTATAATTAGTAACTGTTTGCGAAAAAAAATCCTTAACCAAGTACTATGTAGCGCAACCTACCCTGTGGAACAAAGTGTGGTGCTGAAAAGACGACAGAACAGTGAGGAAGTGGAGGCCAAGATGACCATGAAGAGCCAAAATCAATGGTGCAACTCCTAAACAACAAAGGTATGCATGAATGCTGGTAACCAGCACTTTCTCCTGTTCCCACAATGTTTTCTTTCCTTCCGAAAGCCAATTTTTATTTTTGAGTCACAATTATTTTGTCGTCTGCAAAACAATTTATTTTAGGCAATTCTAAATTTTGTCATGCGGTAAAGGGTTAAAGCCATCCGTCCTCATCATATTTCTGTCTTAACGCACTCCCAAGTTTCTTTTACAGCTACTTCTCTATACACTTTTTTCAAGCCACTGCCTTTTTCCCCCAATTGAAAAATCATCTAAACAATTTTCAATAGTGAGAAAGGAATCAAATCATGACACAATGATCGCTATCAGTTTTTGAAACCAGATTGGGATTCGATTTTGAGATCCCTTGTTTACAATCAAGAAAGTTACTGACAAAGCTACCTGGCTGGTGCCCTTAATTTCCTTTGCTTTTTTTTTTTGCCACATTATCTTCTCATCAATAGCTGTTCTGATTCAAAGTCAGACAGCAACTTGAATGTAGTCTGATCTTGTTATTGCAAAAGGTCTAATTGAGCAACACTGGGTTGGCAATTCGGGCTTGTGCTCCCTGTTAATGCATACAATGCATGGCATCAGCACTGTGTTCAAACTTTCTGACTTGCTGTTTCTAGGGAGGATGACCATGGACAACAGCGAGGAAGTGGAGGCCAAAACAACCGTGAAGAGCCCGAGCAATTGCGCCTCTTCTCAAATACATAGGTATACATGACATCTATGTCTTATTTGCACCGCTAAGAGCACCTATCACAGAGATGCTGAAGGTTCTTTTACTGTTTCACATTGCTATTTTCAAGCCAATGCCTTTTTAATACCATAACACCATCAAAATTAATGTTAAACAGTGAGATAGGAATGAATCTTGTCAAAATGACTATGAGCAGTTTAAAAGAAGAGATTATGCAAGCAGAGATCCAATCTTCAGACCCTCTGGTTACAACCTAGTTTGTTTCTGAGCTTCTGGGCTGGTCCCCTTATTTTTTCTTATCTCCATGCTTTTCTTTGCCGGATTATCTCCACATCAATAACAGTCTGGATTCAAGATCAGACAGCACCTTCCATGTAGACTGATCCTAATATGCAAATACTGTAATTTAGCCATACAAGTTCGCAAGTCAGGCTTTTGATCCCTGTGGATGAATACAATGCATGGCACCAGCTTTTTTATTTAAATCTTGGCTTGTCTTTTCTAGAGAAGATGACCAAGGACAACAGTGAGCAAGTGAATCCCAAAAAGACCACGGATAAGCCCACGCTATGGTGCAATTTCTTCATGACAAAGGTATCTATTATAATAATTAGGCTTAGGGTGCCAACAAATCACTTTGGGCTTTTCAATCAGCGACAAAAATTTGGTGTTTTGTGTTCACTCTTAGAATGCCGAATAAATGAAATGGACCTCTTTAAACAGGAAATACCATTTAAAATATTGTCATTTCAAGCTTGTTTTGGCTAGAATGTGCAAACAATTAGCCAACAGTGAAGATCCAAGATCAGACTACACATTCTGTGCAGTCTGATCTTGATCTATGCTGTCTGCAAAAACAACTTAAGTCGGTTCCAGCGCTTTATGTGTTAACCCTTACTTACAAAATCCTGACTTTTAACGACCCTGAGAAAGAAGCCTTTTGAAAACAATGTGGGAAAAGAAGAAACTGCTGGTAACCAGCATTTTCTTCTTTTCCCACAATGTTTTCTACACCTTAAGAGATAAATGTTACGTTTGAGCTAGATTTAAAATGTCGTCTGCAAATGCTGTCAATTTGGACTAGTCTACTATTTTTGTCATTTGGTAAAGGGTTAAGCAACATGCTAGATAGAATTTTGTCACATCCAAATGGCCCGTCAATGCATTACTGAAGTTATGTTTACCAGTCCTTTTCACACTACTCTGTCGCACTCTCCTTCTTTCCCCCTACCCACACACACAATACCAAAGTGTGCAATCCCTTGAGAAAATTTCTTGAATTTTGATATGGTTTTCTTTTAGCGGGATGACCTACTAATGAACCAAGTGTAGACAGACTTCCATAGATGCAGCCAGAGAGTTCCGAATTTCCCAAGGAAGGGGACAGGTTTTCATACTTTATTCTTATTCATTTCTTTCATATTTAGTCTACCATTCATTTGCCTGAAGGAATGTGCTTGAAGTTATTAGTTCAACAAGAGGGCCATTGGCCCTAAAATGCTCACAAGAGTAAGGTCATCTAGGACTGATAAAACTGAGAAGATCCTGGCTGTGATGCTGTAAAACACACGAGTGTGACTAACTTATTTTTTGACAGACTTGACCTTTTTTTAAACTTGTCAGAGATATCAAGACAAACATTCTGACAAAGTTTCATGAGTATTGGATTGAAAATGTAGCCTCTAGAGAGCACAAAAGGTTTCCCCACGATATGGCCCAGTGACCTACACTTTCACTTGACAGGACCGATTCCACACTTGTCCAAAATTTTATCAAGACAAACATTCTGACCAAGTTGCCTGAATATCGGGCTCTAGAGTGCACTAAAGTTTTTTCTAAGATTTCACCAAACATGACACAGTTTCAAAAATATCCAAGATTTTATTAAGACAAACATTCTGAACAACTTTCATGAGTATTAGGCTGCATATATGGCCTGTAGGATGCAAACAAGGTTTCTCTGAAATTCAGCCCTGTGACCTACTATTTGACCCAAAGTAACCCAATTCCAAACTCTTCCAAGATTTCCTCCAGACAAACAATCTCATCAATTTTCAAGAGTATATGATTGAAAATGTGTCCTCTAGAGTGCACACAGGGTCATTGTTAATGCACGGACGACGGACACAGCACAATCCCAAAAGCTCACCTTGAGTACTTTGTACTCAGGTGCGCTAAAAAGGCAAATGTTACAAGTGGCTTTCTTCTTAAATGTTTTGAGAAAAAGAACAGTGTTCAGTTTTGCTGTAATCTGGCTGGATACAAAATTCTGTGGTGTATAATGCTAAGCCGAATGGTTTAAACAAAAGAATCATCTGCCATTTTCCCAAACTCAGTCATCCTTTGCAATGGCACTGTTTACATGAGAAGTGTGGAGTGGGCACTTTGATGAACACTTCCTGGTCAGAGTTTATCATTGGGTTCATATAACACCACTGCCTATGGTTGGGTGTTCCATAATTCTTGTTGTCATCAGTTTCATTGGCCTGTAATTGAGTGCAGTGTCTGGGAATAAATTAATTGATCATGTTAGGTGAGGAAATGTTCAGCTGATTTCATCTACTCCAAGTCTTTACATTTGTTTGTGTAATTTACATGTTGCCAAGACCCACACACCCAAATGCCTTTGTACAAAGCACATTGTTTTCTGGAGAGAAAAGTTGCAGTGGATACCACAAACTTGCTATGGGTCAATGTTTAAGCTTTGGTCACTAGAAACATGATAGCATTCTAAAGGTAGTCATGAGCGTACCCCGTCCAATGTTGATACCAAGGAATAGGTCAGCAATAATGTCCGCTTTAAAGGGTCAACAGTAAAGGAAGGGATATAGGGCCTTAAGCTCTTTCTTTTGCATTTTTAGGAATGTAGGATTATGTGGTACTATATGTCTGCCTACGATGCACCCCATGGATCAAGTAAGTCAGGAGTGGTAAGTGACCTAGTGCAGAAAAACAGAATAAAAGGTCAAATGAGTTGGGTTCTTAGGTCAAGTAGTAAATCTGTGTTGTTGTATTTTCTTGTTTTATAACATCAGATTGTGTGGTGTTTACATCATTTTCAACATTATTCCTCTCATAATGCGGTGGCATGTATCCTGGAATCTGGTGTCCCAGTACTTTGCTCAACATTCTTCTCAAGCCAATGGTTGCTTTCCTACACAACCATTACTGAAACTGTAATTAGTAGCTGTTTGGGAAAAAAAATCCTTAACCAAGTGCTATGTAGTGCAACCTACCCTGTGGAACAAAGTGTGGTGCTGAAAAGACAACAGAACAGTGAGGAAGTGGAGGCCAAGATGACCATGAAGAGCCAAAATCAATGGTGCAACTCCTAAATAACAAAGGTATGCATGAATACTGGTAACCAGCACTTTCTCCTTTTCCCACAATGTTTTCTTTCCTTCCAAAAGCCAATTTTTATTTTTGAGTCACAATTATTTTGTCGTCTGCAAAACAATTTATTTTAGGCAATTCTAAATTTTGTCATGCGGTAAAGGGTTAAAGCCATCCGTCCTCATCATATTTCTGTCTTAAGGACGCATATGACAAATTCTTCCAGCGGACAGATTTTTTTTAAACTTTGCACATACAAAGCTCATCATGTCTCTTGTAGATTACAATGAAAAAAAAGGGGGGTCCCCGTGCTCGTTTCTGAGAAATTCGCTCTTGAAAAAGGTATATACAGTTCCAAAATTCAGCATATACTGGACTTAACACACTTTCCTTTAATAGTCAATTAAACTGGAAAATTACCAGAAGAATATGCAAATATACATCACTTTAAAGAAAAATAATTCAATTTTGCACAAAAAACATATAAAAGCCTGGTTTTAAGCATGGTAAATGTACCAATATGCATCTTATATATAGACCATTGAGTTAAATAGGGAGATAATTTGACCGGGTTAAGGGTTAATCTTCAATAAAAACATACTTTCTAACGGACAGATTTTTTTTAAAATTTCCACAATCATAGCACTTATAAATCTAGACAATAAGAAAAAATAAAAATGGCACCTACCTGTGCTTTTTCCCCCAGGAAACAGTGATGAAGGTCACTATGGAAGTTAATTTTTTCGAGGAAAACTATATAATAGAAGCTCAGCAGACATAGTGGGAAAGAAGAAATTGCTCATGCTCATTAAACGCGATTTCTCCTTTTCCCACATTAATTTTGGATCCTATACTCATTCAAAAAATGAACATAGCGTATATACCTCAAATTCATATTAAACCCTTCATTATCTACATGTAGTTCTTTTTTTATAAATTTACACATATGATTATGGCCATACGGCTCATAGAAATACAAAAAAAAAGTCTGTGGAAAAAAATGGGATAAAAGCTTGGCAGACATGATGGAAAAAGGAAAAATTACTCAGTCGAAGAAATTTCTCCTTTTCCCACAGTATTTTTCAAAGAGGAAATAGCTATACTTTAAGAAATAGGTATACTTCAACAGCTTCAATTTTCTACCTGTTTCATTGTTTGCTGTGTAACTGGACTTTTTTTTTCCAGCAAGTACTTTACCAGTCATATCATCCTTACACTGGCAGGCCAGTTTTGATGCCATCACCTTAATCCTGAAAGGATAGCATGACAACTGGCCTGCCAGTGTCAGGAAAATGTGACTGGTCAAGAACTGGATGAAGAAAATAAGTTCAGGAAACACTGGCCTGAGAACCTTCACTTTGAATGACTACAGACACCATACCTCACATTAGGCTGCAAGTTTTGCAAAAATTAGAAAAAAAATATAGGAGAAAATTGCTACTTGTGAGAATTTAGCAAAATGGCATACTATTTTCATAGTAGTTTCTCAAAAAATGAACATATCTTTACAACTTGCATCTACATGTAATTCAATCACATGTTCAATCAAATTGTTACTGTAATATAACTGCACATTTACACAGGGTTTAACCTTTTACCAGATAAGCCCTGCTCTTGCAACCCTAAGGAAGAAGGCTTTTGAAAACATTGTGGGTAAAGGAGAAAATGCTTGAACGAAGTACTGTCTCCTTTTCCTACAATGCTTTCCAACCCTGCTAGAGATAAATCCCATTGTTTGATCAACAACCACTTTATTGTCTGGAAAATGTTTTCAATTTGGAATGGTCAAAATCTGTCATCTGGTACCATCCATAGAAAGTTCTACTTGTAAAAGTGCACCGTCGGTTCGCTCTTACTATTGCCATTTGTGCGGAAAAATACACAATAGCGCTGATAGTTTTACTATCTGTGAGAAATACACATGCGCAGTTTGGATGCACGTGAACATTTATGCCAAACGTCATTAACGCACTCCCAAGTTTCTTTTACAGCTACTTCTCTCTACACTTTTTTCAAGCCACTGCCTTTTTTCCCCCAATTGAAAAATCATCTAAACAATTTTCAATAGTGAGAAAGGAATCAAATCATGACACAATGATCGCGATCAGTTTTTGAAACCAGATTGGGATTCGATTTTGAGATCCCTTGTTTACAATCATGAAAGTTACTGACAAAGCTACCTGGCTGGTGCCCTTAATTTCCTTTGCTTTTTTTTTTTTGCCACATTATCTTCTCATCAATAGCTGTTCTGATTCAAAGTCAGACAGCAACTTGAATGTAGTCTGATCTTGTTTTTGCAAAAGGTCTAATTGAGCAACACTGGGTTGGCAATTCGGGCTTGTGCTCCCTGTTAATGCATACAATGCATGGCATCAGCACTGTATTCAAACTTTCTGACTTGCTGTTTCTAGGGAGGATGACCAAGGACAACAGCGAGGAAGTGGAGGCCAAGACAACCGTGAAGAGCCCAAGCAATTGCGCCTCTTCTCAAATACAAAGGTATACATGACATTTATGTCTTATTTGCACCGCTAAGAGCACCTATCACAGAGATGCTGAAGGTTCTTTTACTGTTTCACATTGCTATTTTCAAGCCAATGCCTTCTTAATACTATAACACTATCAAAATTAATGTTAAACAGTGAGATAGGAATGAATCTTGTCAAAATGACTATGAGCAGTTTAAACGAGGGATTATGCAAGCAGAGATCCAATCTTTAGACCCTCTGGTTACAATCTAGTTTGTTTCTGAGCTTCTGGGCTGGTCCCCTTATTTTTTCTTATCTCCATGCTTTTCTTTGCCAGATTATCTCCACATCAATAAGAGTCTGGATTCAAGATCAGACAGCACCTTCCATGTAGACTGATCCTAATATGCAAATACTGTAATTTAGCCATACAAGTTCGCAAGTCAGGCTTTTGCTCCCTGTGGATGAATACAATGCATGGCACCAGCTTTTTTATTTAAATTTTGACTTGTCTTTTCTAGAGAAGATGGCCAAGGACAACAGTGAGCAAGTGAATCCCAAAAAGACCACGGATAAGCCCAGGCTATGGTGCAATTTCTTCATAACAAAGGTATCTATTATAATAATTAGCCTTAGGGTGCCAACAAATCACTTTGGGCTTTTCAATCAGCGACAAAAATTCGGTGTTTTGTGTTCACTCTTAGAATGCCGAATAAATGAAATGGACCTCTTTAAACAGGAAATACCATTTAAAATATTGTCATTTCAAGCTTGTTTTGGTTAGAATGTGCAAACAATTAGCCAACAGTGAAGATCCAAGATCAGACTACACATTCTGTGCAGTCTGATCTTGATCTATGCTGTCTACAAAAACAACTTAAGTCGTTTCCAGCGCTTTATGCATTAACCCTTAATTACAATATCCTGACTTTTAACGACCCTGAGAAAGAAGCCTTTTGAAAACAATGTGGGAAAAGAAGAAACTGTTGGTAACCAGCATTTTCTTCTTTTCCCACAATGTTTTCTACACCTTAAGAGATAAATGTTACGTTTGAGCTAGATTTAAAATGTCGTCTGCAAATGCTGTCAATTTGGACTAGTCTACTATTTTTGTCATTTGGTAAAGGGTTAAGCGACATGCTAGATAGAATTTTGTCACATCCAAATGGCCCGTCAATGCATTACTGAAGTTATGTTTACCAGTCCTTTTCACACTACTCTGTCGCACTCTCCTTCTTTCCCCCTACCCACACATACAATACCAAAGTGTGCAATCCATCGAGAAAATTTCTTGAATTTTGATATGTTTTCTTTTAGCGGGATGACCTACTGATGAACCAAGTGCAGACAGACTTCCATAGATGCAGACAGAGAGTTCCGAATTTTCCAAGGAAGGTGACAGGTTTTCATGCTTTATTCTTATTCATTTCTTTCATATTTAGTCTACCATTCATTTGCCTGAAGGAATGTGCTTGAAGTTATTAGTTCAACAAGAGGGCCATTGGCCCTAAAATGCTCACAAGAGTAAGGTCATCTAGGACTGATAAAGCTGAGAAGATCCTGGCTGTGATGCTGTAAAACACAGGAGTGCGACTAACTTAGTTTTTGACAGACTTGACCTTTTTTTAAACTTGTCAGAGATATCAAGACAAACATTCTGACAAAGTTTCATGAGTATTGGATTGAAAATGTAGCCTCTAGAGAGCACAAAAGGTTTCCCCATGATATGGCCCAGTGACCTACACTTTCACTTGACAGGACCGATTCCACACTTGTCCAAAATTTTATCAAGACAAACATTCTGACCAAGTTGCCTGAATATCGGGCTCTAGAGTGCACTAAAGTTTTTTCTAAGATTTCACCAAACATGACACAGTTTCAAAAATATCCAAGATTTTATCAAGACAAACATTCTCAACAACTTTCATAAGTATTAAGCTGCATATATGGCCTGTAGGATGCAAACAAGGTTTCTCTGAAATTCAGCCCTCTGATCTACTATTTGACCCAAAGTAACCCAATTCCAAACTCTTCCAAGATTTCCTCCAGACAAACAATCTCATCAATTTTCAAGAGTATATGATTGAAAATGTGGCCTCTAGAGTGCACACAAGGTCATTGTTAATGCACGGACGACGGACACAGCACAATCCCAAAAGCTCACATTGAGTACTTTGTACTCAGGTGCACTAAAAAGGAAAATGTTACAAGTGGCTTTCTTCTTAAATGTTTTGAGAAAAAGAACAGTGTTCAGTTTTGCTGTAATCTGGCTGGATACAAAAATCTGTGGTGTATAATGCTAAGCCGAATGGTTTAAACAAAAGAATCATCTGCCATTTTCCCAAACTCAGTCATCCTTTGCAATGGCACTGTTTACATGAGAAGTGTGGAGTGGGCACTTTGATGAACACTTCCTGGTCAGAGTTTATCATTAGGTTCATGTAACACCACTGCCTATGGTTGGGTGTTCCATACCTCTTGTTGTCATCAGTTTCATTGGCCTGTAATTGAGTGCAGTGTCTGGGAATAAATTAATTGATCATGTTAGGTGAGGAAATGTTCAGCTTATTTCATCTACTCCAAGTCTTTACATTTGTTTGTGTAATTTACATGTTGCCAAGACCCACACACCCAAATGCCTTTGTACAAAGCACATTGTTTTCTGGAGAGAAAAGTTGCAGTGGATACCACAAACTTGCTATGGATCAACGTTTAAGCTTTGGTCACTAGAAACATGATAGCATTCTAAAGGTAGTCATGAGCGTACCCCTTCCAGTGTTGATACCAAGGAATAGGTCAGCAATAATGTCTGCTTTAAAGGGTCAACAGTAAAGGAAGGGATATAGGGCCTTAAGCTCTTTCTTTTGCATTTTTAGGAATGTAGGATTATGTGGTACTATATGTCTGCCTACGATGCACCCCATGGATCAAGTAAGTCAGGAGTGGTAAGTGACCTAGTGCAGAAAAACAGAATGAAAGGTCAAATGAGTTGGGTTCTTAGGTCAAGTAGTAAATCTGTGTTGTTGTATTTTCTTGTTTTATAACATCGGAGTGTGTGGTGTTTACATCATTTTCAACATTATTCCTCTTATAATGCGGTGGCATGTATCCTGGAATCTGGTGTCCCAGTACTTTGCTCAACATTCTTCTCAAGCCAATGGTTGCTTTCCTACACAACCATCATTGAAACTATAATTAGTAGCTGTTTGCGAAAAAAAATCCTTAACCAAGTACTATGTAGCGCAACCTACCCTGTGGAACAAAGTGTGGTGCTGACAAGACGACAGAACAATGAGGAAGTGGAGGCCAAGATGACCATGAAGAGCCAAAATCAATGGTGCAACTCCTAAATAACAAAGGTATGCATGAATGCTGGTAACCAGCACTTTCTCCTTTTCCCACAATGTTTTCTTTCCTTCCGAAAGCCGAATTTTATTTCTCAGTCACAATTATTTTGTCGTCTGCAAAACAATTTATTTTAGGCAATTCTAAATTTTGTCATGCGGTAAAGGGTTAAAGCCATCCGTCCTCATCATATTTCTGTCTTAACGCACTCCCAAGTTTCTTTTACGGCTACTTCTCTATACACTTTTTTCAAGCCACTGCCTTTTTCCCCCGATTGAAAAATCATCTAAACAATTTTCAATAGTGAGAAAGGAATCAAATCATGACACAATGATCGCGATCAGTTTTTGAAACCAGATTGGGATTCGATTTTGAGATCCCTTGTTTACAATCAAGAAAGTTACTGACAAAGCTACCTGGCTGGTGCCCTTAATTTCCTTTGCTTTTTTTTTTTGCCACATTATCTTCTCATCAATAGCTGTTCTGATTCAAAGTCAGACAGCAACTTGAATGTAGTCTGATCTTGTTATTGCAAAAGGTCTAATTGAGCAACACTGGGTTGGCAATTCGGGCTTGTGCTCCCTGTTAATGCATACAATGCATGGCATCAGCACTGTGTTCAAACTTTCTGACTTGCTGTTTCTAGGGAGGATGACCATGGACAACAGCGAGGAAGTGGAGGCCAAAACAGCCGTGAAGAGCCCGAGCAATTGCGCCTCTTCTCAAATACAAAGGTATACATGACATTTATGTCTTATTTGCACCGGTAAGAGCACTTATCACAGAGATGCTGAAGGTTCTTTTACTGTTTCACATTGCTATTTTCAAGCCAATGCCTTCTTAATACCATAACACCATCAAAATTAATGTTAAACACTGAGATAGGAATGAATCTCGTCAAAATGACTATGAGCAGTTTAAAAGAAGAGATTATGCAAGCAGAGATCCAATCTTTAGACCCTCTGGTTACAATCTAGTTTGTTTCTGAGCTTCTGGGCTGGTCCCCTTATTTTTTCTTATCTCCATGCTTTTCTTTGCCAGATTATCTCCACATCAATAAGAGTCTGGATTCAAGATCAGACAGCACCTTCCATGTAGACTGATCCTAATATGCAAATACTGTAATTTAGCCATACAAGTTCGCAAGTCAGGCTTTTGCTCCCTGTGGATGAATACAATGCATGGCACCAGCTTTTTTATTTAAATCTTGACTTGTCTTTTCTAGAGAAGATGGCCAAGGACAACAGTGAGCAAGTGAATCTCAAAAAGACCACGGATAAGCCCAGGCTATGGTGCAATTTCTTCATAACAAAGGTATCTATTATAATAATTAGCCTTAGGGTGCCAACAAATCACTTTGGGCTTTTCAATCAGCGACAAATATTCGGTGTTTTGTGTTCACTCTTAGAATGCCGAATAAATGAAATGGACCTCTTTAAACAGGAAATACCATTTAAAATATTGTCATTTCAAGCTTGTTTTGGCTAGAATGTGCAAACAATTAGCCAACAGTGAAGATCCAAGATCAGACTACACATTCTGTGCAGTCTGATCTTGATCTACGCTGTCTGCAAAAACAACTTAAGTCGGTTCCAGCGCTTTATGCATTAACCCTTAATTACAAAATCCTGACTTTTAACGACCCTGAGAAAGAAGCCTTTTGAAAACAATATGAGAAAAGAAGAAACTGCTGGTAACCAGCATTTTCTTCTTTTCCCACAATGTTTTCTACACCTTAAGAGATAAATGTTACGTTTGAGCTAGATTTAAAATGTCGTCTGCAAATGCTGTCAATTTGGACTAGTCTACTATTTTTGTCATTTGGTAAAGGGTTAAGCGACATACTAGATAGAATTTTGTCACATCCAAATGGCCCGTCAATGCATTACTGAAGTTATGTTTACCAGTCCTTTTCACACTACTCTGTCGCACTCTCCTTCTTTCCCCCTATCCACACACAATACCAAAGTGTGCAATCCAGCGAGAAAATTTCTTGAATTTTGATATGCTTTTCTTTAAGCGGGATGACCTACTGATGAACCAAGTGCAGACAGACTTCCATAGCTGCAGCCAGAGAGTTCCAAATTTCCCAAGGAAGGTGACAGGTTTTCATACTTTATTCTTATTCATTTCTTTCATATTTAGTCTACCATTCATTTGCCTGAAGGAATGTGCTTGAAGTTATTAGTTCAACAAGAGGGCCATTGGCCCTAAAATGCTCACAAGAGTAAGGTCATCTAGGACTGATAAAGCTGAGAAGATCCTGGCTGTGATGCTGTAAAACACATGAGTGCGACTAACTTAGTTTTTGACAGACTTGACCTTTTTTTAAACTTGTCAGAGATATCAAGACAAACATTCTGACAAAGTTTCATGAGTATTGGATTGAAAATGTAGCTTCTAGAGAGCACAAAAGGTTTCCCCACGATATGGCCCAGTGACCTACACTCTCACTTGACAGGACCGATTCCACACTTGTCCAAGATTTTATCAAGACAAACATTCTGACCAAGTTGCCTGAATATCGGGCTCTAGAGTGCACTAAAGTTTTTTCTAAGATTTCACCAAACATGACACAGTTTCAAAAATATCCAAGATTTTATCAAGACAAACATTCTCAACAACTTTCATGAGTATTAGGCTGCATATATGGCCTGTAGGATGCAAACAAGGTTTCTCTGAAATTCAGCCCTGTGACCTACTATTTGACCCAAAGTAACCCAATTCCTAACTCTTCCAAGATTTCCTCCAGACAAACAATCTCATCAATTTTCAAGAGTATATGATTGAAAATGTGGCCTCTAGAGTGCACACAAGGTCATTGTTAATGCACGGACGACGGACACAGCACAATCCCAAAAGCTCACCTTGAGTACTTTGTACTCGTGTGCGCTAAAAAGGCAAATGTTACAAGTGGCTTTCTTCTTAAATGTTTGGAGAAAGAGAACAGTGTTCAGTTTTGCTGTAATCTGGCTGGATACAAAATTCTGTGGTGTATAATGCTAAGCCGAATGGTTTAAACAAAAGAATCATCTGCCATTTTCCCAAACTCAGTCATCCTTTGCAATGGCACTGTTTACATGAGAAGTGTGGAGTGGGCACTTTGATGAACACTTCCTGGTCAGAGTTTATCATTGGGTTCATGTAACACCACTGCCTATGGTTGGGTGTTCCATAATTCTTGTTGTCATCAGTTTCATTGGCCTGTAATTGAGTGCAGTGTCTGGGAATAAATTAATTGATCATGTTAGGTGAGGAAATGTTCAGCTTATTTCATCTACTCCAAGTCTTTACATTTGTTTGTGTAATTTACATGTTGCCAAGACCCACACACCCAAATGCCTTTGTACAAAGCACATTGTTTTCTGGAGAGAAAAGTTGCAGTGGATACCACAAACTTGCTATGGATCAATGTTTAAGCTTTGGTCACTAGAAACATGATAGCATTCTAAAGGCAGCCGTGAGCGTACCCCATCAAGTGTTGATACCAAGGAATAGGTCAGCAATAATGTCTGCTTTAAAGGGTCAACAGTAAAGGAAGGGATATAGGGCCTTAAGCTCTTTCTTTTGCATTTTTAGGAATGTAGGATTATGTGGTACTATATGTCTGCCTACGATGCACCCCATGGATCAAGTAAGTCAGGAGTGGGAAGTGACCTAGTGCAGAAAAACAGAATGAAAGGTCAAATGAGTTGGGTTCTTAGGTCAAGTAGTAAATCTGTGTTGTTGTATTTTCTTGTTTTACAACATCGGCTTGTGTGGTGTTTACATCATTTTCAACATTATTCCTCTTATAATGCGGTGGCATGTATCCTGGATCCTGGTGTCTCAGTACTTTGCTCAACATTCTTCTCAAGCCACTGGTTGCTTTCCTACACAACCATCATTGAAACTATAATTAGTAGCTGTTTGGGAAAAAAAAATCCTTAACCAAGTGCTATGTAGCGCAACCTACCCTGTGGAACAAAGTGTGGTGCTGAAAAGATGACAGAACAGTGAGGAAGTGGAGGCCAAGATGACCATGAAGAGCCAAATCAATGGTGCAACTCCTAAATAACAAAGGTATGCATGAATGCTGGTAACCAGCACTTTCTCCTTTTCCCACAATGTTTTCTTTCCTTCCGAAAGCCAATTTTTATTTTTGAGTCACAATTCTTTTACCGCTACTTCTCTTAACACTTTCCAAGCCACTGCCTTTTTTCCCACATCACCATCGTCAAAACAATGGTCAGTGGTGAGAGAGGAATGAATCCTGTCGCAATGACTATCATCAATCCTAGGAAAGAAATTTGCCAAGCCTGAGATCGAACCAACGACCTCCTGTTCTCAAGTCCTGTATTCTACCGACTGAGCTATGGGGCCTTTGCTAATGACCCAAAGGAAAACACCAAGGAAGACATTGTAGAAAAAGGAGAAAATGCTGGTAAGCAGCATTTTCTCCTTTTCCCAAGTTTCCTTCCCTATGAAAGAAAAAATGCACCATTCAAGCCACATTGAAATCGGCAGAAGTAGAGATCAGAAATGATTTTCAAAACAAAGTTCATCCATGACCTTGGCCTTTGACCCATGTGACCCAGAAACAATGGGGCACCTCCTTGGGTCATGAGCAACAATTCTATATAGTTTCAGGGTCCTAGGTCAAATGGCTTTTGTGTTAGAGCACAGACAGGAAAAGATTGACGGACAGACAGACAGAAAGGGCAAAACCAGCATACCCTGTCTATTTTGTAAGTGGGGGGTATAATTACTTGTGTTACAAACCCAAGAAAAACTGTAGTCATGTGACTAGAATTCTTTCACAATGTGACTGAATTGTCATAAAATAATCAAACAAACAGGTGAATGGCAGAAACAGGAATTTTGGACTGAGCCAATTTAAAAGCAAGTAACAAGTTTCAATTCTTCACTGAAAGACTTGATTAATTAAAATTGTTGAAAAAGAAGCTACAATACAAGTTTCTTTGTTAACCCTTTCTTGAACTTTCCTATGTATGTTCCTTAGGGAAAAAGGCTTATGAAAGCAATTCTGAAATTCTGGAAAATGTTAAGTGTATTCAGCTCCCAACACTTTGTCTCTTCTCTCAACCAAAAGTTTATAATTTGGATCAATATCAGAATGTACAATCCTACCTTAGTTAATCACAACCTGATAAAAATTTACATGTCCTTAACATAACAATATCCATAGTCTTATCTTCAATCAGCAGTCCAATCTTGGTCTTTTCAATTTCAGTGCAGCAGCATTTCTGACATTATATTACTTTCTGGACTGTTAACTTCCCATCTTTCTCTCCTTCTTCCCCACTTGGCATCTCAAATTTAGTGGTTTAGCTAAGGATCAGGCTTTATCATGCAGGTCTGATCTTAGATCTATACACTATAACAATGGTGCACAACTGCATATGCAGACAATGTAAAGTGGCTAAATAACAATTTGCATGTTAACCCTTTACCAAGCCAACCTGGGTTTTCACCACACTTAAGTAGTAGACTTTTAAAAATATTGTGGAAAAATGATTTAATGCTAATAACCAACATTTTCCATTTTCCCACAATGTTTTGACCCATCCAAAAAATAAATCTCAATTATTGGGTCACATTTACTTTGTTGTTTACACATTTTTTTTTTTTTTTAGACAAGTCTGAAATTTGAGGGAAACACGAACTAGACTGATTTTTCTTTTGCTTTAATGTGTTCACAACTCCATCAGGATAGTAAACATCTGAAGCTGTTTGAGAGGATTAACTGGGTTTTGAAATTTAGCATTTAAATTGTACAATATTTTCACTTTAGAAAGTTTAATCTGAATTCTCTTGCAGGATATTTGAAAATTAAAAACAGAAGGTGCGCAATAACCATGGTCAAGCATTTTGAGGCGAACTGACCCGTATTCATGATGATCCGTATATTTTCTTCTTAAATGTCAGTTTTGCGCTCTTATCAGTACAAAGTTAATTTCTAAACACTGCTAATATATCAAATACCCGAGCAGGAAACAGCATTTATTGTATTGTGTTCAATCATTTTTTACTTTTCAAAATGCATCTACTGACGGAAATAGACATTTTATTTACAGTTCATTATATGGCACAGCCTTGGATTTTTTACTGTTCTAAAAATAAGCCTGACCTGGAAGAATTATGGAAAATTAACAAAACTGAAATACAATGAAATTTGCAATTATTTTACTTTATATAAAGTTTCAATAATTGGGAAATAGAAATAAATGAGTTGCCCTATTTTATGTTTCCTAAATGGCACTCGTCGTCATTTTACCCATGGCCAATAAAGAACGAGATTCATATTCAGCCCGATCAAACTTTCTATTGCACAGTTTGAAGAGAGAAAACTTGGCCATCCCAAAAGTTCAGACTGTTGTAACTCTCTTATTACATTCATCCACATTTTCATTCCGGTGACAGAAAATGTAAAAATTACCCACAACTGACGACTGGTGGTGTTCAGTATTGAATAGAGTTGGACACCTTGTCTTATATATTACATTATGGAAAAGTTTGTCACAAAATGGACGCCTGTGCATTAGCCCTAATGTGCTCACCTAAATGAAAGCATCTATGGTTGATAACGCTGAAAAAACACCGGTTTTAATGATGTAAAACACATAATAAGTGACCTACTTTTTGACAACTTGACCTACTTTTGAACTTGTCAGAGACATAACCGAGACAAACATTCTGATGATGTTTCATGAGTATCAGACTGAAAATGTGGCCTCTAAGGTGCACGCAAGGTTTCAATTATATTTGTCCAAATGACCTACTTTTTCACTTGGCATGATCCATTTTCCAACTTGTCCAAGACGTCATCAAGACAAACAATCTGACTAAGTATCAGGCTGAAAATTTGACCTCTACGGTGCACAAGTTTTTCTAAGATTGAGTCTAGTGACCTAGTTTTTGACCAGACATTACCAGATTTTGAACTTATTTGAGATATTGTCTGAGATAGCATCAAGACAATTTATTCTGACCATGGTTCAAGAGTATCAAGTTGAAATTGTGGAAAATAGTGCACACATAGTTTTTCTAAGATTTGACCCTACAACCTTCTTTTTGAACTGACATGACCCAATTTCAAATTTGTCTGAGATATTAGTAAGACAAACACTATGACCAAGTTTCACGAGTATTTGGCCACCTCTACAGTGCACACACGGTTTATCTAAAATTTGGCCTAGTAACCTACATTTTGAGCCAACATGACCCAATTTCAAGCTTGTCCAAGATAGCATCAAGAAATACATTCTGACCAAGTTTCATAAGTTTCCAGCTGACAATGTAGCCTATAGAGAGCACACAAGGTTTTTTTCTAAGATTTGTCCCAGTGACCTACTTTCTGACCTAACATGGCCAAGATTCAAACTTGTCCAAGACATCATCAAGACAAACAATCTGACCAAGTTTCATGGGTATTAGACAAAAACTGTAGCCTCTAGAGTGCACACAAGGTTTCTCTAAAATTTGACCTGGTGACCTACTTTTTGACCTAACATGACCCAATTTCAAACTTATCTGAGATATTATCAAGACAAATATTCCAACTAAATTTCATGAGTATTAGGCTGAAAATGTGGCCCCTTGAGTGCACACAAGGTTTTTCTAAGATTTGATTATGTGACCTACTTTTTGACTTGACGACCCAATTTCAAACTTGTCCCAGATATTATCAAGACAAACATTCTAACAAAGCATTTGACTCAAAATGTGGCCTCTAGAGTGCACACAAGGTGTTGGACGGTGCACGACAGGTGATGCGCAATGGACACAGCACTATCACAAAGTTCATCTTGAGTACTTCATGAGCAGGTGAGCTAAAATGCCAAACTGCACCAGAGCCATTTTGTCTTATAACTTAGCTCTTTACCACACTGGAAAAATGTAGACTTGTCCAAATTTAAATCATTTGCAGACGTCAGTTCTAAATGTGGCTCAAATAATGGCATTGTCTTTGAAACATTGTGGGAAAAGGAGAAAATGCTGGTAAACAGCATTTTCTCCTTTTCCCACAATGTTTCCAAAAGGCTTCTTCCTCAGGATCGTTAAAAATCGGGATTACCGTAAATTGCATAAGTTTTGGGACAGTAAAAAATAATTAATTTTTTAGATGTCCCAATATTTAGGTTAACGAAAAATAATTATTTTCCGTGGTGTCCCAAAACTTATGGTCAAACAGGGATCGTATATTACACGTAATATACGATTCCTGGGTTAAACAAGACAAGCTGTCAAGCTGTTTGGCACTGACCACTTACCCGTCGAATATTAGCGCTGCGATTTCAATAAAACCACGATCACATGCTGGTCTGTCTATTTTTAGAGAAATTGGAATTCCTGTAGTCAATTTGTGTAGTAGGAATTTAAAACTTCGTATTTTTTCATTGTTTTCGTTACTGATAAACTAAATGTTTTCAGTAATTTTTGTATGCATCCCGGGAAAGCAATCAGCATTGGTGTTTTGCGCTTATATAAAAACTTTTACAACGTATTTTACCTGTTAACTTGAGGTAAACAACGATTTGATTTCCGTTCTGAAAAGTACCTGCTCGGCCCATTCTCAAATTTGATTGGTTGACAATCTTCGATCAATAACCTCCAGTTAGAATATAGGATATCTTGATTTCTATTTTTATACAACGAACCCGATTGACCGTAAAACACATACACACTTGTCGACTTCAGATGTACGTATACACATGACATGTACCTTTGCCCTTTGATTCAAGTTAATCACACCCTTTTTACCCTTATTTAGGTTCTTTTTTTACAAATGGGTTTTTTAATTGTCTGTCGGGGTGATCGGATTTATTTGCCTTGAAGCGGGAGATTCCCGATGATATCGAGAGGGTTTGGAAGCAATGCTTACGTGGAGAAATGAAACTGCACGAACCAAATGCTTGTAAACAAAGGTTAACAAGCGGATTAAAGGTTTTTTTTTTTCGGAGTAGATATTCACTGTCCCAATTCTTTGGTACAAAAAAATACTGTCGTATTTTGCAATTTTTAGTATGGCCCAAATCTTTGGGTCATGAAAAATAATTATTTTCACGTTTTTTGATGGTGTCCCAATTTTTTGGGTGTCCCAAAATTTAAGCAAAATATGGTATGTGGTGAAGGGTTAAAAGACTTGACAACAATAGTTATAAACAAAGAATATTTTTTATACAGAAAAAGGAAGTTTTAACATATATGCAATATAATTCTAATATTTTGAATTTAACAAAATACTAGATTTATTGCTAAGTTCCAGATATATCTTAAAATCTCAGGTTTCACATGACAATGCTTATGACATCAGGGCTACAACAATACCTTGACATTTTGTTTGAAAACAGCCGCACTAATAATATAGTTCAATTGCCAGGATTAGAGATAGGGTGGTAGAAAACTGAGAAAAGGAGAAAACAGCAGTTAAACAATTAAAAATTTCTCTTCCTCAGGGTTGTATTGATTGATTGATTGTATGGCATTAAACTCCATTTTTCAGTATTATTTCAAGTTCAATCACAGCGGCTTGTGTGGCTATCCGTGCTTTCGTGGAGTTTTTTTACCAGTACCTCACACTACATTCTTCCCAAGCCACTGGCTGCTTTCCCACATAATGCAAAGGCTGTAAAAGCACTGGTTTGTTTGAAAAATAGCTCACAGGTCCATTAAAAACTAATTTTCTTTTTTTTTTTCAGATGCAAGGCCCAAAACAATAGATTCTAAAGTCAAACTATCATGTTAAACTTGGAATTTTCCAAATTGTAATAAAAGATTTTTGTGCTATTTTGTCATTGTTTCTTCTTAGAAAACCTGTACCAGTTACATATGAGCTATGCTATGTGAAAAGGGGGTTTTATCTGCAAAAAGTATCAATCCAAGTCAGCCTGCAAATTCTGCATAGGCTGGCCTGCGTCAAAACTTTTTGCTATCTCACTTTTCGGCATGTCTCAAAAACCATTCTAGCTCATGATTCACTTTGCTGTTAAACATAATGTATTTTTAGGATCCATAATTATATGATGACTGGCTTGGTATGATCAAAGAGATGCCCTAAACCCCTTATCCAGTTCATAACTCGTAACTAGGTAATTTTCATTTCTAGCATTTTCTCCTATTCAAAAATTCCAAAATTATTTCAGTTATATCACCACTACAGCTCACATATTCATGCATGTCCTGGGTTTCACCAGCATTAGGCTGGGGCTCTCAAGTGTCTTTCTCCAGGACACAAGCAAAAAATTCAAGTGCTTCAAATGAGGATCAACCTGGTGTTTTCATCCTAAGAATTTTACCGCAAGTCACACAGGACCTGGGAAAAAGGGGGAAATGCAGAATACCAGAATTGTTTTAAAGTTTTAAAACAATGACACAAGTCATGTTCCTCAGGCCATAAATATATGAAATTTTCTGGTAAAGTAACAACTACTTCAAGACAGCTATAGAACTGACAAGGGCATACAGAACAACACTCAGGTGGTCTTACTCAAGTCTAAAACTCTTGTTAACTCTTTACCAACGACAACACTTAAAACTGGTTCAAAACAAAGTATTTGCAGATGACAAATTAAATTTGGTTCGAATGATGGTATTTGTTTCTCAAAGGCTTGAAAACATTGTTAAAAAAGGAAGAAACGCTGCTTATCAGCATTTTCTCCTTTTCCCATAATGTTGTCTAAAGTCTAATTTCCCAGATTTGTTAAACTCGTGATTGTGTGGTAATTGGTTAACCATATACCATTCAATCCCAAGTTTAAAGGATCCTGAGAAAGAAAGCTGTAATTCTTTACCAAATGTCAAAATTTTACAATGATCCAAATTGAAAGCATTTCCAGACAGCCAATTAAATTTAGCTCAAATGATGATTCCTGTCTTTGGTAGGGCAAAAAACATTGTTAGAAAAGGAGAAAATTCTAGTTACAACAATTTTCTCCTTTTCCTGTAATGTTTTCAAAAGCCTTTTCTTTCAGATACATTAAAACTCAGGTTGTGTGGCAAAGGTAAAAAGAAACTGGGAAAAGGAGTTTCTCAATTTCCCACAATGTTTTCTACTCTTTTTATGGACAATTTCCATCATTTGAGCCACACTTTAATTGTCATCTGAAAATGCTTTCAATTTTGATGGGTCCAAAATTTAGCCATCTGTGGTAAAGAGATAACACTTGATGAAAGTCATTGCAATAGGACCCGCCCATCTATGCATTTATGTACAATGTATATATGTTAGAAAGCAGCAGCCGGGGGCCTGAAGAATGCATTGCATATCACAGAAATGCACGGAATAGATGTGCTGACAGCTGATGTTACTGAAATAAGGTCAAGAGTGGTATCAACCAGCAAACAAACACAGATCTAGGACCTTCACCAGTGTTCTGCAAAAGGGTTATTATTGGATATTGTCCCTCCTATCAAATTTTATCACACGGCAAAATTTTGAATTCAACTAAATTGAAAGCATTTGCAGACAACAAAGCAAATGTGTTCCAAAAGACGATTTCTATTTTTGAAATTGTAGAAAACATTGTGGAAAAAGGAAAAAAAGCTGGTTACCAGCATTTTCTCCTTTTGCATCAATGTTTTCAAAAGGCAGAGTTCTCAGTGGTTGGTTGGTTGTATTGGAGTTTAATGCCATTTTAACAGCTTAGGTCACATCACCGCAGTCAGTGCACATAAATATGTGTTTCCTGGCTTTCTCCGACCAGCACTGACACAAGTTTCTTTCAAAATCACCGACTACTTCTCTCACATGTATCAGAGGTGGGAGGCAAAAAATCCCTGGGATACAAGTTTGCCTCAACCGGGTATCAAACTTGCAACCACCAGGTCATGAGTCAGATATGCTAACCACTGAGCTACCTGGGCAGGTGCCTATGTCTCAGGGTCATTTAAACTTGCAACTGTGTGGTAAAGGGTTTTAACCTCTCTACCAAACAGCAAAATTTTGGACCAGTCCAAATTGAATGCATTTGCAGATGACTAAATAAGTGTAGGTCAGAAATTGAAATTTGCTTTTCAAAGATTGGAAAATATTGTGTGAAAAGGAGAAAATGCTGGTAACCAGCAACCTTCTTTTCCACAATATTTTCAGTTATTGGGATTGTATGGTCAAGTGTTATTGTGACCTTGTTACATTAAATTTGAAAAAAATGTCTCGTCATACTCCATGCTGCTGGATCTTCGTCCCCTTTCAACCCTTCACCAAACAATCCCGTGCTTTAACAACCCTATATTGGAAGCCTTTTAAAAACATCATGGGAAAAGGAGAAAATGCTGATCACCAGCATTTTCTATTCTTACACACTTTTCTTCCCTCTTTGATACCTTTTTGATCATTTGAGTATTATTTTATTCCTTGTCTGCAAATGCTTTGAGTGAGTCTAAAATTTTTTCTTTTGGTAAAGAGTTAAATTTGAGAATTGCTGTTGAATGCACTTGTCTCACTTACTTGATTTGGTTGTTTGAATGGTGTTTTATGCCATTTTCAACATTATTTCAGTTACATCGTTACCACAAGAGCACCTATCTATGCTTTGCTGGAGTTTCTTTTACCAATACTTCCCGCAATTAATTCTTTCAAGCAACTAGCTGTTTTCATGGTAAAATATAAATCTATATATAGATCTATTATGATGAATCTACACAAGGGAAGGGCAAAATTATCATACTGAGATAGGTTTACATGACAATAATCAAAGTCCAGTATATAAAATTCTAACCCTTAAAGTGCATTTAACGAAATCAGCTTGTAGCCTATGTGGATCAAGATCAGAGGGCACAATACAGTGCAGTCTGATCTTTGATCTAGACTGTCCACTTAGCACAGACAATTGCAACTAAAACAACTCTGATTTTACAACTTATTGGGCCTTATTTCCTGACTAACAGCACCACATGCGGGTGCCAATGCTCAGTTGCAGCTGCTTGATTTTCAGTGAAAATTCCTAGGCCTAAAATGGGCATAACTGTGTCAAAAATACATTGACAGTTACCTGCCCCTGTTGTATGGGATTCCCTTTGGATAGTGAACACCTTGTCTGAGTTTGAGGTAAATATCTCTGGTAATTAAATGTCAACTAAAATGTTGCAAGATGACACAGATGAGTACAATGCAGACAATGCCATGGCTACGACAATAACTCCATGTTTTATTTGATACCAGTCCAGCTAACAATGTCCCTTGTGTTTTTTCAGAGCTCTAAGGGTTTACCCTTAGGCTGCTAAATGAAAACAAGAGGGCCATGATGGCCCTGTATCGCTCCACTGGCTTATAAATATAAACCATAAAGAGAAGTCTTCACTATATAAGCCCTCATAAAACTTTGACCCCAGGGCTACAGTCGGACTAAATGGAGAATATGTGTATTAGAAGAATAACATGCCAAATTTGGGAGTTCTTGGCCTTATGGCTAGTAACATAATGGTTTCTGAAGTTTTCACTCCATAAACCCATGTAAAACTTGTGACCCCTGGTGCAGGGCGAAACTTGATCCTAGGGCTGTAACTTGGACCCTCTTTGTAGTTGTCCACTAGACAATGCTATAATTATGCAAAATTTGGTAGCACTAAGCCTTATGGCTATGTACACCAAGATTTAAAAGTTTACCCTATATAAGCCCATGTAAATCTTGTGAACTTGCTCCCCCCCCCCCCCAGCATGAGGCCAAATTGACCCCAAGACTGTAATTTGGGCACTTTTGGTAGACCCCCACTAGATCAAGCTAAATGCAAAATGTGGTAGCTCTAGGCCTTATGGCTAGGTACAGGAAGATTTTTAAAGTTTTCTCTATATAAGCCTATGTAAAACTTGTGACCCCTGGGGCAGAGCCAATTTTGACCCCAGGGCTATAATTTGAAGAAACCTGATAGGGGTCTACTACATAAAGCTACATGCCAAGTTTGGTAGCCCTATGCCTTATGGTTTCAGACAAGAAGATTTTTAAAGATTTCCAATATTTTTCAGTTTTGTTGCCATGGCAACCAGAGTTTTTGAAGGAATCAAATTCTTTCAAGAAATTCTGAAGAGGACCATGGCAGGATCATTTCTGTGAAGTTTCATGAAAATTGGATGGGTAGTTTCAGAGAAGAAGATGTTTGAAATAAAAGTTAACGGATGGACGGACTGACGGATGGATGCACGGATGCACGACAGACACAGGGCCATGACATAAGCCCACTGGCCTTCGGCCAGTGGAGCTAAAAATGGATATTTTCAGTCTGTAGTAAAAGAAGAGGGATCAAGACTATTTCTTTTGCATATTAAGCCTTTGGGCAGTTTTTAAAAAAAAAACAAAAGGGCCATGATGGTCCTGTATCGCTCCACTGGCTTATAAATATAAACCATGAATACTAAACATTTCAATTCTGAGCCAAATGGTTTCAAAATGAAGACTTACAAAGTTTTCTCTGTAAAAGCCCATGTGAAAGTTGAAACCCGCAGGGCAAAGCCATTTTTGATCCCAGAGCTATAATTACTTGAACCCTGGTAGAGGTCCACAAGATAAAGCCACATACCAAAATAATACAAGTCTATGCTGTATGGTTATAACTAAGGTGATTTTCAATTTTTGTCCATATGAAGCCTCTGTAAAACATAAGACCCCTGATGCAAGGCTAAATTCAAAAAAAAAAAAAAATCAAAACAGGAAGATTTCTTAAGTTGTCACTATGTAAGCCCATGTAAAACTTGTGACCCCTGCGGATGGGCAAATTTTGACCCCAGGGCTAAAATTTTGGCCTGCTTGGTAGAGGCCCACTAGATATAGCTACATGCAAAATTTGGTAGCTCTAAGCCTTATGGCTAGGTACAGGAGGATTTTTAAAGTTTTCTCTATATAAGCCTATGTAAAACTTGTGACCCCTGGGGCAGAGCCAATTTTGACCCCAGGGCTATAATTTGAAGAAACTTGATAGAGGTCTACTACATAAAGCTACATGCCAAATTTGGTAGCCCTATGCCTTTTGGTTTCAGACAAGAAGATTTTTAAAGATTTCCAATATTTTTCAGTTTTGTTGCCATGGCAACCAGAGTTTTTGAAGGAATCAAATTCTTTCAAGAAATTCTGAAGAGGACCATGGCAGGATCATTTCTGTGAAGTTTCATGAAAATTGGATGGGTAGTTTCAGAGAAGAAGATGTTTGAAATAAAAGTTAACGGACGGACGGACGGACAGATGCACGCCTTTGGCCAGTGGAGCTAATACAAAATATTTCTTCTTTTTCCAGATAAAATAATAGTACCAAAGATTTCAGGGACCTAAACAACCCCCCCCCCCCTTTATAATCTAGTATTCAGAAAATCCTCTGAAAAAGTAGATTTATTTCGGGTATCTAAAACACCAAGATGTCATGTAAAAACATAAACAGTTCATGTTACTACTGGAAACAATCTTTTTTCCTGAACCATTTACCATACAATACAGAATTTTCAATAACCTTGCTGGGGGTGGCTTTTGAAAACACTGTGGGATAAGGAAACAAGAGGACCATGATGGTCCTATATCACTCACCTGAGTACCAAGCAGTAAAGGTCTACAATGAAGATAAATACCAAATATCGAAGTGCAAGGCCAAAGCTCTAGGTCTTCTTTGTTTAGACAAGAAGATAATCTTTCTTAACCAAACCCGGTTATATAAAAATTTGTGAGAAGTTTGAATGATATTTGTCCAATAGTTGTTAAAAAATAGGGAGAACAAGAAATTTCATCAAAGAAAAATAACTTTGTAAAAATTCAATGAACCGTCACCAAAATATAATATGCACATTCTTGCTTGGCACCGAGTCTCTCTAAAGTTTGAATGAAATCTGTCCTGTAGTTGTTGAGAACTAGCTCTGACATGAAAATGCTACAGAAAGACTGATGGATGGATGTATGGATGGATGGATGGACTGACAAGCTGACTCCTATATACCTCCAGAACAGAGTTTTGAAGGAATAATAACAAAGCTCTAGGCCTTTTGGTGTGTGGCAAAAAGTTGCCTGATTTGAACAAACTTAGTAGAGAATGTTTGCCAATTCAAGACTTTCTATACAAGTTAGTATTATAATGTTGTTAAATACACCAACAACTACAGTGGTTGTCCAGGGACAACCATGGCTTCATGGGTAATTGCTATTGTAAACACATAAACAATGTATTTACACTTGCAATAGTCTTGCACCAACCTTCCAATGCGTCCAGCTTACAAAAATTTGACCTTCAAGTGTGACATTGACCTTGGCCCTATCTGAACTGATCTTTCAAATGGTACTTCATTTCATGGTGGAGTATATGCCCAAAATCTAATGGAGGGGGGGGGGGGTTGTCAGGGGTCATAAACTTATTTATAAATTAAAACACCACAAACTGAAGAAGTCCCCTTTTTGGATGGATGGATGGATGGATGGACTGATAAGCTGACTCCTATATACCTCCAGAACAGAATTTGAAGGAGTAATAACAAAGCTCTAGGCCTTTTGGTGTGTGGCAAAAAGTTGCCCGATTTGAACAAACTTAGTAGAGAAGGGGGGGGGGGGGGGGGGGTTCATAAACTTATTTATAAATTAAGACAAACACCACAAACTGAAGAACAAAAATTATAGTGACTTCTAAGATTTACAAAATAAAATCTGTACTACAGAGTTAAATGAATGAACAAAAGTGAACTCAAAATACAATGAACACAATGTTCAAAGATACATCCTAACAGCCAGAGAGAATCAAAGTACTGAAAGTACTGTTGGAAGGCGAGTTTAGAATAGGCTTAATATACAATGTATTTCAAATGTAGCATACACAATATTTTTAAAAGATTTTAAAAGTTTTTCAGTCATCATGACCCATTTTCAAATTTGTCTGAAATATTGTCAAGACAAACATTCTGACCAAGTTTCATGAGTATCTGACGGAAAATGTGGCCTCTAGATCGTGCACAAGCTTTTTCAAAGATTTGACCTAGGAACCTAGTTTTTGACCTGATGTGACCCATTTTTAAACTTGTTCAAGATATCAGCAAGACAAACATTCTGACAAAGTTTCATGAGTACCCCGCTGAAAATGTGGCCTCCAGAGCGTACACAAGGATTTGATGTTGTGACCTTGTTTTTGACCGGACATGACCTATTTTCAAACTTGTTCAAGATATCATCAGGATAAAATTCTGACCACTTTTCATGAGTATCAGACTGAAAATGGGGCCTCTAGAGCGAACACAAGGTTTTTCTAGGATTGGACCTGGTGACCTAGTTTTTGACCTGACATGACCCATTTACGAACTCATTTGAGATGTCATCAAAACAAACATTCTGACCAAGATTCATGAGTATCAGACAAAAAATGTAGCCTCTAGACCGTACACAATGCTTTTCTAAGATTTGACCTGGTGACCTAGTTTTTGACCTGATGTGACCTACTTTCAAACTTATCTGAGATATCAAGACAAACATTCTGACCAACTTTAGTGTGTATCTGATGGAAAATGTGGCCTCTAGAGTGTACATGTTTTTTCTTAGATTTGACCTAGTGACCTTGTTTTTGACCCGACATGCCCCATTTGTGTACTTGCCCGAGATAGCATCAAGACAAATATTCTGACAAAGTTTCATGGGTATCCAACGGAAAATGTGGTATCTAGCGTGTACACAAGGTTTTTCTAAGGTTTTACCTAATGACCTAGTTTTTGACCAGATGTGACCCTTTTTCAAACTCGTTGGACATATCATCATGAGAAACATTCTGACAAACTTTTATGAGTATCTAAAAACATACGGCACCAGAGGTATTGCCAGATACCTACACTTTCTCCACATTCCACGTTGTTTTCTGTGTTTTCAAAAGCAAATTCGACTTACAGAGCATAATACGTGTTCCAACGGCAAGCTAACGAGCACAGATTGAAAAGCTTTTTGTAAAACACATCAGTGGCTCGTAAAAAGTGATTGCTCTCTTTCCCTATTTGCTCTCAACAGGAAAACACTTTTTCGTAAAAAATTGTTGGAAAAGATTAAAATTCTGATTACCCGCATTTTATCCTTTTCTTATGGTGTTAAGAAGATTGTTCTTTCTCTTAGTCATTTCGACAGGATTGTGCCGAGCCCAGTAGCTCAGTCGGTAGCATACAGGACTTGGGAACAGGAGGTCGCTGGTTCGGTCCCTGGTTTGGCCAATTTCTTTCTGAGGATTGACTATAGTCATTGCGACAGGATTCATTCCTCTCTCACTGCTGACCATTGTTTCCACGATGGTTATGTGGGAAAGCAGCCAGTGGCTTGGAAAGAATATTGTGCGGAGTACTGGTAGAAGAAACTCTAGGAAAGCATGGATAGGTGCACTGGCCGCCGCGAATTAATTGAAATAACGATGAAAACGGCATTAAACACCATACAATCAATCAATCATTAGACAGGATTGTTTGAATGAGGCTAAAATGGAGACTTTACACACTAAAAAATCTTTACCATGCTCAATTCATATACTTTTTGGATAAAAACATTATGGAAAGAGAAAGCATTACTTGTTTGAGTAATGGTTTCTCCTAACACATTTTTTTCTTAATCTTCCAAGCACCATTATTTCCAAAACCCTAGACAGAATTTTTAGCTAAAAATCATTCTCTTTACCAGGGAAGAAAATTTCTGACTGTCAAATTAAAAGCATTTGCAGCAAACAAATAGATAATGGCTCAAAGGCTGTAAATAATGTGAAAGAGTTATGAAAATATTTTGTCAAAAGGAGAAAAGCTTACTACCAGCATTTTCTCTTGTTGCCACAATGTTTTAAACTTTCTCATGGTAAGAAAAACCAAATTTCAAGGAAAATTAAGTACTCATGTAATAAGACTTGTCCAAGTTGAAATTTTGCATAGCTCATTGCAATAGTCTTCAAAGGGCTAGAAAATATTGTGAGAAAGGAGAAATGCTAGCAACCACCATTTTCTCCTTTCGCCACAATATTTTCAACTTTCTTATGTTATGTAAACATCAGTTCAGGAAATTTAAGACTTGTCGCAACACAATTTACAACGATACTTTCCATTGATCTTAGTATATGCGACTATCCAAGTCAAACCATTTGGTTCAGTTTTTTGAGAGAACTTGCAACCTTTCGCAGGGCTGGCCAATACACTGAATATCACTGTCTCTATCAACTTTGACAACTTGCAAAATTTTGGACTCAACTTATCATTTAGTATCAGTTTCGCTGCAATAACTTTCATTACCCCAATACTCTATCAAACAATGAAGAGTATTTTGACAACAATTGCTCTACAGAACCAACTTGGCGAGTCCAATTTATTTTCTTCTAATAAAGCTTGAGTTCCATTAACCCTTTACCGCACAAGTCCGCCTTGTAATGACCCTGGGAAAGAAGCCTTTTGAAAACATTGTGGGAAGGTAGAAAATGCTGGTAACTAGTGGTGAAACGGTTTACCGATTAACCGATTAACCGCGGTCTATTCAAAGAAAAAACCGAAACCGGTTCGAATTTTACCCTATCGGTATTTCTGCAATATGTCAACTTCTCTTAATTGCATCAGAAAGTCCGGTTTTCCCAAAAATTCTGTCAGAAATCGATCGTTTTTCAACTTACAGTTCTAAAGATTTCCGAAAGCGAAAGTTGTTTATTTTTTTCCACAGGCGGTGTCACCGGTGTTTAGGTAAAACTATGACCACATAAAATTCACGACACGAACTCCAAATAAACGTCGAGCTTTAATGCTTTTGGATCAATGGAGTTTGTATGTTATTCATTTCTTATAACTTTGCTCACACTTATTTTTGCGTTTTCCAGTAGTTAAGCTGCAAAGTATTAGTGTTAGTGCAGTAAGCAACTGAGTAAGTTAGTGCATCGCACTGTCTACTCTGTTGAGCCATGTCCCGAAGTTCGGTATAGTAGCGCTGGTTTTTATATAAACAAGTACGCTCTTGAAGAAAAAAAATGGCAGACGAAAATCGTCAAGATAGCGAGTGTTAAAGACTAGTCAATTTTAGTTTGTTTTTATTTGTTCATGCGAAACAATTGATTTTTAGTTCATTATCTTGAAAGAATGGAAGAGTTCCAAGCACATGTACTAGTTTTCTTTATCACCTTTTGAGCATATGCTACCCTAACAGTGACTACAAGTGGTCAGATAATGCTAAATGTCAGCATATACAGCATATTGCAATACGTATTGCAATACGGGTCAGCCGTATTGCAATATATTGCAATACGCTTTTTACCGTATTGTTTCACCCCTACTGGTAACCAGCATTTTCTTCTCTTCCCACAATGTTTTCTACCCTGTCAAAGAAAATTGCAGCATTTGAGCCACATTAAAATTGTCGTCTGCAAATGTTTTCAATTTGGACATGGCTAAAATTTTGTCAACTAGTAAAGAGTTATCCAGTTTCTTCCAAATAGAGAAGGACTGGGCATCTCCACTCACAACAATTAATGGTAGACTTTTCTTTTGATGACCATATTTGAGAGTTACTTCACCTTGTCTAGAACTCTATATATTGTGTAAGTTTTTAGCAACACAGTTGCTCAAGTTTCACATGACTCAAAGTACTTCAGGGTTCTCACTAAGATTTTGCAAGTTGGATTCCAGAAATCCAAAGCAGGAAAAAGTTGGATTCCATGCTGAAAAATTGGATTCCAGCCCGATCGAAGAAGTTGGATTCCCCTAGAGTCAGGATGAATTTTCATACACAAGCAATAAGCATCTAAAACCTGTAAATTTAGATTTGTGCATCATGGAGACATAATGTCTGTAATGGACAAATCTACATTTACATTAATTAGAAATTACTAGCTAAGACTTTATTTGTAAAATTTTTGCACAAAAGATAAAAGAACTTTTCACTTTATCTTTTATTTAGATGAACGTAAATAATTCAACATGACAATGCATATTTTAAATATTAAGGATAATAATGGACCGAGCCCTGTAGCTCAGTGGGCAGCATACAGGACTTGAGAACAGGGGGTCAATGGTTTGATCCCCGGCTCAGCCATTTCTTTCCGGGGACTGATGATAGCCATTGCAACATTCCTCTCTCACCGCTGCCCATTATTTCAATGATGGCAGTGTGGGAAAGTAGCCAGTGGCTTAAAAAGAATACAGTACTGGTAAAAGAAACTCTAGGAAAGCATGAATAGATGCATTGGCTGCCAAGGAAGTGCCTGCTGAAAATATTGTGGAAAAAGGAGAAAATGCTGGTTACCAGCATTTTCTCCTTTTTTCTACAATGTTTTCTACTCCCTGAAAGACATATTTCGTGTTTTTAGTTACATTTAATTTGTTGTCTGCAAATGCTTTCAATTTGGACCAGGCAAAAATCTTGTCATTTGGTAAAGCGTTTAAACCCTGGGACTGAGTGGTAAAGGATTTATTCTTTACAAGACATAACTGAAATAATGTTGAAAACTGTGCTAAACTGTCACTATCAATCAATCAATAATAATGACGGAAATAATTCATGACCCATCTTCACAAACATTTGTAAATTCAATTCTAATACCATTTTAATTTGTAATTAGAATTTAGAATTATCTGTCCATGTGGACCGTGATGTTAGTTAAATCTTTTCAATGACAATGTCTTAGACCTGTCCAAATTTAAAGCTTGCATAAATTTGCAGATGACAAGATAAAGGTGGTTTGAACAATCTATTTGGTCTTTAAAATGTTGAAAACTATGTGGAAAAGAAGAAAACGCTCCTTTATTCAAAATGTTGTCTGAAGCTTTCTTTCTCAAGATTGTTAAATTCTGGACAATGGATTGTTTGGTAAAGGATTAACCTTTACCACACAATCACGACTTTTAACTGCCCTGTAAAAGAATCCTTTTAAAAAGATTGTGGGAAAAGGAGAAAATGCTGGTAACCAGCATTTTCTCCTTTTCCTACAATGTTTTCTACCATCACAGTAACAAATTTCAATTTTTCAGTCCCATTTATTTTGTCGTCTACAAATGCTTTCAATTTGGACCAGTCTAAAATTTTGTCGTTTGGTAAAGAGTTAATTAGCTGTATGTTCGTTTTTTTTTTTTTTTTAACTTTCACACTTGTCTGATCATTAGGCTGATCTGGAAATTCTTCGTTTTGAAATTTATTCTCCGATCATATCAAGCACATATCAAGCACATGTAAAAAGAGAAAAGTTTCATGGAACATTGTTCTCAATTAAATAACTGTTTTTATTCGGAAGATCGATTAAAAAATTCAGCTGAAAGTTGATAGGTCATGGACAATACTCAATTATTTATTACCAGTGCTTCCTGTTGACTGCATCATAAGATGCTCACCGCCTTTCTTTAATCGAGTACACAGATCAACATTATCTCTGTAAAATAGTCTGTAATCTGTTGATTGATGCATAATTTGCAATTAATTGTCAACATGCGGGTAAGTAGGGCGTCAGCTACTCGTCATCCACAGTTTAACAGGTACTGGACGGGTAATAAAGAATGACGCATGGAATTTTTCCAAAACAATAGTCATCGAGGCCCCTGCATCTAATCCCATATCACAATCTGTACTCTCAATCTGCACTGAAACATTGCCCTCTGAGGTTGATGGTGATCTTATGTTCAAAAGTGGCTATTCTCCCTCATTTTCATTTTCAGACTGACTGAAAATTCGATGTTCATTTAGCAAATGAATTTTGGACTTTTCCTTATTTTTCTTGTCCCGTTTGGCCTTAGGCTGTGAACGTATTTCAGTCTTTTATAGTCTTTTTCGGACACACCTTGCTTATATGACCTGACCTTTACAGCTAACGCACTTTGCATTCTTGTAGAAACATGTCTGTCATGATTAGTTTTACTATACCTAAACCACTGCGTAAAGATTTTTGTGATCATGGGCCCTTGGTTTCTGATGCCTTATTGTCCACCAGTTCCAAACTAACAGCCACACCAACTGCCTTTTTCACGGTTAATTCTACTTCTGACAATAACATTCTCTGAGTAATTGTTCTGTAACCCACAGACAAACCAATCTCTCGGCTCATCTAGAAATGTCCCAAACTCACAAGACTCACTTAGCCACATCAATCATAGTCTGTCAAATACATGGTTACAGTTTCATTTTCACTTTGCATCTTACAATGAAACTTAAACCGTTCTCCAATGATGAGCGTTTTCAGTTGCAAGTAATTTTGAATAAAGGTTTTCAACTCTGTCGAAAGTCTTATCCCTTGGATTTCGAGATGTAACAAAATTACGGAGCAAGCTGTAAGTCTTAGATGAGACTATAAGTCGTAGAAACAAAATTAGCTCTTTTCTGATCAATATCAACGATGCTATTTGCACGGAAAAGCGCTGTTCCCCGTTCTCCACCCAGCTGTCAATTTACAGTCGAAAGTGAAACTGCTTACCAAATATTTCAGGTTATATTTACTGCATACGGAGAGTGCGAAACATTCTTGTCGCCACTGTAATGTTTTTTTTTTTTTTGTTCATCAACAGCAATGAGCATCATAAATGTAGCTTTTTAACTTCTTGATTATGGTAATTCTTTATTCTCGGAACACATGTTTAACTACGATTAATCAAAGTACATTAAATACTTCCACCTAATGAGGATCAAAGTACTAAAATATGTAGTTACAATTGATAGCGTTAATCAATGACTTATTTAAAACAAAAAATAAAATCATGTATCTAAGCGTTTTGCGTGCAGATATTGTTGTAAGGAAAGTGTTTTTAGGTGTAATGACAGTAGTTCTGGGTGATTTTCGAGTGGTTTGGGGTGTTTCCATACTTATTCATCCGGGATAAACTAGGCCATGTCAAAGCTGCGGAAGGAGACTAACTTCAAATTCAGAGCGAATTCTGTGACACTTAACTCTGAAATTCACTGATTGTGTAATAGGCATACACAGCTTTTTTACCCTTACGTTAATTTCGCACATCAAATGAAACAGACGCGTCTGTTTGTTGATCTACGAGGACCTATTTTTCTTGAAATAGAGGAGTGAATCGTCTTCAGTCACCTTCCAAAAAGCTATCCGATTGGTTTAATTAATTATGCATTGTGGAGAAAAGTAGGTCATTTCTGCTGCTTTCGATTGGCTTATTACAACTACAATTTATTTGTTGCTGCGGCAACACGATCATAACAATAAACTGATCCAAAATATTTTGCATTTACCTGAAACTATGTTTTTCAAGAATGTGATTTCATTCTTTTTGTAAATTTGAAGTTTCTCCTTGTTGTTCTGATTCAATTTACAATGATCTGGAACTGTTTTTGTCCTTTTGTACTCGAGATGTATCGAACTATTTGAAAGGTGGTTGGATAAAACTGTTCAGAGGCATTTGCAGCAAGCTGCTGAGTGATTACATTTGAAGGCTCTCGCCTTCCAAAAATGCTGTCAAAGCCTTTAACCCTTTACCACATGGCAAAATTTAGATCTGTCCAAATTGAAAGCATTTGCAGACATTTTCATATTGGCTCAAGTGACACAATATTTCTTTGACAGGGTAGAAAACTTTGTGGGAAAAAGGAGAAAATGCTGGTTACCAGCATTTTTTCCTTTTCCAACAATGTTTTCGAAAGTTTTCACAGAATGTTTCTCATCATGTGACCTAGCGCATATTGTCAAGGTTCTGCAATTTATAGCTGCATCATGGAAAAAGGTGTCTTCATGTTATATTTCATTTTTCACCAATATCTCTTTAATTACTGGATATATCTCAACAGATTTGGATGAAAATTTCACACATCAAGTGACCTAGCGCATATTGTCAGGGTTTTGGAATTTATTGCTGTGTCATGGAAAAAGGGGGCTTCATGTCAAATTTAAACTGCATCCATCCGTCCTGAATAGATAAAAGGAAAAAATGATCAGGTGGGAACCAAGGCTAGGGGTACGCAAGACAGGATGTTTTATCAGACAGTGTAGATAAAGATCAGACTGCAGATGGATCTTGGATATATATGCCTTATATTCTGCAAGATAGTACTGCCTACAACACAGTCTTGAAATGCATATTACTTGGTCTATCTTTATCTCTATACCAAACAAAAATTTTAGACTGGTCTATAATTCAAAGCATTTGCAGACAACAAAATAAATTTGTCTCAAAAAATGAACTTAGATTTGGGATGGGTATAGAACATTGTGGAAAAAGTTTAAAAAAAATCCTGGTTACCTGAGTGCTTGGCCCAACTGAGATTTAAAATTGACATCCCTGCATAGCTAGCCCTGTAAGTAATGAGCTAACAGGCTTGGCTCAAATTATTAACAAACAACAAAATTCAATCCTTAAACCCAAAGGCCATTTTCATTCCAGAATGAGTCCAAGATGATAACTGCGTGGGTGCCTTTTGTCTGCAGTGTTTCAACAAAGTAGACAGTATAGATCAATGATCTGACTGCACATTTCGTGCAGTCTGATCTTGATCTACACTAGACACAAAGGCAACTATAGTAGTGAAAGGCGCTTAAAGGGTTAAGACTTGTCCAAATTCAAACCATTTGCTGACAACAAAATAAATGTGACTCAAAAATTTAAATTTGATTTTGGTTGGATGGAAAACATTGTGGAAAAAGGAAAACATGCTGGTTACAAGTATTTCCTCTTTTTCCAACAATATTTTCAAGAGCCTTATTTCTCACAGGCGTTAAAACTTGGGATTGTGTGGTAAAGGGTTAAATAGAACAAGACTTTTAAAGTTCATTCTGTATACCTTTATGTCCTGTTTTGACCCAGGGGCATCACTTGAACAAAATTGTCCACAAGGAAATGCCACATACCAAATATCAAAGCTCTAGGCCTTCTAGTTTCAGACAAAAACATCTTTAAAGTTTGCTCTATATACAATTTTGCCCAAAATTGTGACCCCTGGAGTTAAAGCGTTAATTCAATTCTTTTAACAACTTTGGTAGAACTTCACCCAAGGAATATGCCTGTCAAGTTTCAACATGATTGGTTTAGTAGGAGAAGATGTTTAAAGGAATTGTGGAAAGACGGACGCAGGACAACGACGAATCACAATACCTCACCCAGCACTTCGTGCTCAGGTGAGCTAACAAATAGGCCTAACCATTGTCTGTGGCTTGTGATAAACAACATAAAGATATAGTTTCATAACATTTTGTCCTGTAGTTAAAGAGATATTAATCCATAATGAAAATATATGTGAAGCCCCCTTTTTCCATGACACAACATTTAATCAAAAAAGCTAACCTAATGATATTGGCGAACTATCATAAGGAACACATGTATGAAGTTTCACAAATTTTTGTCTAGGATTTTGAGTTGAAGATACATGTATATTGATCCTTAACAGAAATATACATGAAGCCCCTTTTTCCTATGGGACAGTATTTGATATCAAAAAGGAAAAAAAAAAAAAAAAACAATAAATATCAGCGGACATCATTAGGAACACCCGTATGAATTTTTTGTCAAGGATTTTAGAAGATATCTGTCCTGAAAAATGGACAAACAGATGGTCATTGGTCCATGAAGAAATTAAACATTTAGCCCCCTTTTTTCATGACATGGCGTTTCATGAAATAATAACAAATAACTATGTATTGTCTGTGGCTTGCAATAAACAATAAAAAGATGAAGTTTCATGACATTTAGTCCTGTAGTTAAAGAGATATTGGTCCACAATGAAAATATACATCAAGCCCCCTTTTTCCACGACACAGCAATAACTGGTCCTATTAGATCTACATTCACACTCATTCGAAATCTTATGGTCATATATATTTTGACCAAGTTTGGTGCTGATTGGTTTAAATTTGTAGATGCTAGAGTGTTAACAAAGTCAAATGTAGCAATTTTTTTAATTCAAGGGCAAATAACTCCAGTTGTTCTGGTCCGATTAGGCACATAATCAAACTCATCCGAGATCTTATGGTCATATATATTTAGACCAAGTTTAGTGCTGATTGGTTAATATTTGTAGATGCTAGAGTGTAAACAAAGTCAAATATAGCAATTTTTCTAATTCAAGGGCAAATAACTCCAGTCGTTCTGGTCCGATTACACCCATAATCGAACTCATTCGAGATCTTATGGTCATATACATTTTGATCAAGTTTGGTGCCGATTAATTAATATTTGTAGATGCTAGAGTGTAAACAAAGTCAAAATATAGCAATTTTTCTAATTCAAGGGCAAGAAACTCCAGTCATTCTGGTCCGATTACACCCATAATCGAACTCATCCGAGATCTTATGGTCATATACATTTTGACCAAGTTTGGTGCCAATTGGTTAATATTTGTAGATGCTAGAGTGTGAAAAAAGCCAAATATAACAATTTTTCTAATTCAAGGGCAAGTAACTTCAGTCGTTCTGGTCCGATTACACCCATAATCGATCTCATCCGAGATCTTATAGTCATATACATTTTGACCAAGTTTGGTGCCGATTGGTTAATATTTGTAGATGCTAGAGTGTAAACAAAGTCAAATATGGCAATTTTTCTAATTCAAGGGCAAATAACTCCAGTCGTTTTGGTCCGATTACACCCATAATCAAAGTCATCCGAGATCTTATGGTCGTATACATTTTGACCAAGTTTGGTGCCGATTGGTTAATATTTGTAGATGCTAGAGTGTAAACAAAGTCAAATATATCAATTTTTCTAATTCAAGGGCAAATAACTCCAGTTGTTCTGGTCTGATTACACCCATAATCAAACTCATCCGAGATCTTATGGTCATATACATTTTGACCAAGTTTGGTGCCGATTGGTTAATATTTGTAGATGCTAGAGTGTAAACAAAGTCAAATATATCAATTTTTCTAATTCAAGGGCAAATAACTCCAGTCGTTCTGGTCCGATTACACCCATAATCGAACTCATTCAAGATCTTATGGTCATATACATTTTGACCACGTTTGGTGCCGATTGGTTAATATTTGTAGATGCTAGAGTGTAAACAACAAAATGTGGATGGATGGACGGCCGGACGGCCGGACGGACGTCCGGCCGGACGATGGACGCCGACGGATGGTGAGTGATCACAATTGCTCATCCTGAGCACTTCGTGCTCAGGTGAGCTAAAAATGCTGATAACATTTTCAACTTTTCCCACTATGTTTTCTACACTTTCACAAATTCTTTGAACCAAACAAAATTTGAAAACATTGTGTGAAATGAGGAAAATGCTGGTAACAAACATTTTCTGCTATTCCAGTAAGGCTTAACTTCTTACCTGATGGGGAAAATGTAAACTTGTCCAAATTGAAAGCATTAGCAAAAGACCCTTTAATCATGGTTCAAACAATGGAACTTGCCTTTGAAATGCTGGTTATTAATATTTTCTACTTTTCCAACAATTTTTTCAAAAGATGTCTTTCTCAGGGTCATTAAAATTCAAGATCGTGTGGTACAGGATAAAATAATCTTACCAGAGAATTTAGCCCTATAGGTTTAATGACCCTGAAGAGGAAAGCCTTTGAAAACATTGTGGGAAAAAAAGAAAATGCTGGTAACCAGCATTTTCTCCTATTCCCACAATGTTTTCTATCCTTCAATCAGACAAATCCCATTGAATGAGTCATATCTAATTTGTCGTCTGCGATTGCTTTCAAATTGGACCAGTCAAAGATTTTGTCGTTCATTAAAGAGTTAAACTCATTCAGACTAATTTCCAGTAAGTTTTCTGCAATTGCATTCAATGAGGCCAAAATTTGTCATTGGAGAAAGTGTTCATGCTTATTTGCTGTTCTGCCAAGGGAAAGGGAGAATTCCAAACTTAGAAAAATATTCCATCATAATCTACACAGGTTAGACTTTGTCTCTTCAACCCTTTCCCAAACGACAAATTTTGGACTGGTCCAAATTAAAAGAGTTTGCAGACGACAATTTTAAATTTGATGAAAATGGCAGAAAGGTCTCAAAAGGGTAGAAAACACTGTGGGAAAAGGAGAAATTGCTCGTTACGAGCTATTTCTCCTTTTCCCCCAGTGTTTTCAAAAGCCTTGTACTGCAGACACGTGAAAACCAGGGCTTGTTTGGAAAAGGGTTAAAATTGCTTCGATAAATACTCTAACATGCATCTGCCTCACTAATTTTGAAAGTCTCCCCTACTTCTGCAAGTCAATGGGACAAGTGTACCCTCTTTCTGAATAATCCTTGACAGAAAATTGTGTGCTAAATGGAAGAAACATGCCTTACCAGTTAAAATATGTTATACATAATCATAATGATATTCATATTTCAAGCCTGTTTTTATCAGAATAGCAGGCAATAAAGATCTAGCGGACTTCCGAGATACAAGATCAGGCTGCATATTCTGTGCAGTGAGATACTGATAAACAACGACTGCATATTGTAGTTAAATCTGAATTCAGCACTATATTTGGTGAATGCTTCATAATTACTGCTGTCAGGTATAAATGAGGCATGCTCTGGCAAAAGGAGGCTTAATGCATCTCCGTGATACATTGTATCTGGCAAGTCATGACCTAATCATGGATCCACAAAATCCATTGTGTCTGACAATCGACTGAATCATGAATTATACTGGTCCTTTGACATGCAGAAAATTGACAAATAGCAAAGAGTTTCAGCCCAGGTCAGCCTGCATGGACTGCAAAGGATGACCTGGGTTGATACTTTTTATAGATATCATTGTGCCCCATTTTCAGAGAGCATGGCTCATATATAAATATATAAACTTGGCTCTACTCACCGGTGCTGCATGGTGATGTATGGTCTCAGCCATCAATTTCTTGTAATAAATCCAGATTTATAAGCACAACACCAGCTCTAGACTTTACACTGACCTACACCTTCACACAGAAAACAGCTTCCAGTTTCTTATTGCAAATCCAAGTTTATCACTGAATTAACCCTTTCCCAATCAACCCTGTGTTTTAATCCTTTTCCAAAGAATCTCAAGTTTTAACAGGTGAGCTCAGAGCAGAGTAGTAATAATTAGTAGCACCTTGGTACTGAATTGGATAGAGAATATGTTAGGACTGATCTCACTTAACATTTCTATATTGCTTAGTCTTTTAGCTTTCTATGGTTTGGTGAAAATTTGTCGAACAATATGACATTATATCCCCCCCAAAGCTTATTTTTAGGAAGATTTTCATGGTGCATCCATTTTTTATCAGTTTCTGAAACACCACTTTTCACATATTTGTGGCATCTGTCGAGGATAATGCCACTGTGAGTTCAATATGGCATTTCAAAAATCATGTATCATAGTTTGTGCAAAACTGAAGGAAGTAAACCCAAGTAAAATAAATTTTTCTGAGACAAATACTTGTTTCGATTGCATTCAGAAATGAAATTGAAAATGGCGTATTACAATAAACTGGATTAGGTCATCCATCGTGGAAATACTTTCCTTTTATCAAAAATAGCTTGATCTGCTATTGCCTTCTATAGTGGCATAAAGATACACACATACCATGCAGTTCGTTCCTGGGCTTATTCTTACCAGGGCTTGTTTGCCCGACTTGTTCGTTCCACAAGATTGCACCCTTCTCTATCTGATTTTGCATGATTATATAGTTGGTTGACTTTCAAGCGAATATTTTGAAACTATTTTTGTTGGTTATTTTTGAAATTATTAATTACAAACAACAGCTCCATTGACAAATGCCACACTAGTCTTTTCAACTCTTTGATTAAGAAAATAAATGATAATCTTTAGTTATAACATGCTGCAAGCAGCGCTGTAGATTAAAAATATTTTTACCCAATCGAAATCTGGTAAAAATTGCGAAAATTATTTTGAAATTAGTAAATGCCAATGAGTGATACCAAAACCTTTATTTTGACCACTTCAGGACAGGCAGTGCAATTTCTAATTATAAGATGGAAAAACATTCACTGATTATCACTATATCAAAATTCTGTCATTCATCCAAGCAAAACTTTTGCTGATTTCATTACAAACTGAGTTACCTTGACAAAATGGTGTCTGAAGAAGAGCTTATTTTTTGCATAGTCGGTAGACCAAGTTTTCTACTGGTGCTATTACAACATCTGTTCACATTTTGGTTAGATTTCATTATTTTCTGTCTCAGAAGGATGAAAATGAAGAAAGACAGAAATATAAAGCCAATGCAGAAAATTAAGAGTAAAAATATACTCTTCCAAACTGTGTTCATAGACTGTAGAATATGTAGACCTTATATGTTCATAGACTGTAGAGTCTGTAGACCTTATATGTTCATAGACTGTAGAGTCTGTAGACCTTTTTATGTTCATAGACTGTAGAGTCTGTAGACCTTATATGTTCATAGACTGTAGAGTCTGTAGACCTTATATGTTCATAGACTGTAGAGTCTGCAGACCTTATATGTTCATAGACTGTTGAGTCTGCAGACCTTATATGTTCATAGACTGTAGAGTCTGCAGACCTTATATGTTCATAGACTGTAGAGTCTGTAGACCTTATATTTCATGGCCAATAATTTTGGAAATAACACTTTAAAGTTTACTGTTATTGCTAAATATTAGGGGTGAAACAATACGGTAAAAAGCGTATTGCAATATATTGCAATACGGCTGACCCGTATTGCAATACGTATTGCAATATGCTGTATATGCTGACATTTAGCATATCTGACCACTTGTAGTCACTGTTAGGGTAGCATATGCTCAAAAGGTGATAAAGAAAACTAGTACATGTGCTTGGAACTCTTCCATTCTTTCAAGATAATGAACTAAAAAGCAATTGTTTCGCATGAACAAATAAAAACAAACTGAAATTGACTAGTCTTTAACACTCGCTATCTTGACGATTTTCGTCTGCCATTTTTTTTCTTCAAGAGCGTACTTGTTTATATAAAAACCAGCGCTACTATACCGAACTTCGGGACATGGCTCAACAGAGTAGACAGTGCGATGCACTAACTTACTCAGTTGCTTACTGCACTAACACTAATACTTTGCCGCTTAACTACTGGAAAACGCAAAAATAAGTGTGAGCAAAGTTATAAGAAATGAATAACATACAAACTCCATTGATCCAAAAGCATTAAAGCTCGACGTTTATTTGGAGTTCGTGTCGTGAATTTTATGTGGTCATAGTTTTACCTAAACACCGGTGACACCGCCTGTGGAAAAAAATAAACAACTTTCGCTTTCGGAAATCTTTAGAACTGTAAGTTGAAAAACGATCGATTTCTGACAGAATTTTTAGGAAAACCGGACTTTCTGATGCAATTAAGAGAAGTTGACATATTGCAGAAATACCGATACGGTAAAATTCGAACCGGTTTCGGTTTTTTCTTTGAATAGACCGCGGTTAATCGGTAAACCGTTTCACCACTACTAAATATGTGAGTTTTCTAATAGTTATTTATGTTTAAAATGTTATAAATATGCTTCTTACCATTTCCTGATCTTCATTTAAATCTTTGAATTATATTTGTAGAAGTACACAGGTTAAAGTTATGTATCACTAGATAGTTAATCTGCCCAAAATTTAGCAATTAAACATTTTCTGTACCATTTTAATGTTACTGATCTTCATTTGTATCTTTGAATTATATTTGTAGAGTACACAATGTTCAAGTTGTGTATCACTGGATAGTTATCTGCCCAAAATTTAGCAATTAAATATTTTCTGTACCATTTAAATGTTACTGCTCTTCACTTACATGTATATCTTCGAATTATATTTGTAGGAGTACACATGTTCAAGTTATGTATCACTGGATATTTAACTCTTTACCACACAGCCCGACTTTTAACAACCTTTAAAAAGTAGCCTTTGGAAAACATTGTGAGAAAAGGAAAAAAAACTCACATTTTCTCCTTTTCCCACAATGTTTTCTAGCCTTCCCAAAACAAATTTCAATTTTTCCGTTACATTTATTTTATTGTCTGCAAATGCTTTGAATTTGTACTAGTCCAAAAATTTGTTGTTTGTTAATGAGTTAATCTGCTGTATTTCAAAGCTGATAATTAGTGTAAATTGTATATCTATGTCTAAAAAGTTGACGGACTATACATAAGTCTGTATGTTACAGCTTAAAGGCACATTAACCCTTTACCACACAATCCCAACTTTTAAGGACCTTTTAGAAAGAAACCTGATGAAAATGTTTCTTCCTTTTCCCACAGTGTTTTCTACTTTTCCAATAGCAAATATCTATTTTTCAGTCACATTTATTTTGTCATCTGCAAATGCTTTCAATTTGGCCTAGTCTAAATTCTGTTGTGTGGTAAAGAGTTAACAGTACAACAAACTGACCCAGTGTATGCCAGCATTATGGAGATATTTTTGCATTCTGTGGCATAAGCTAAAGCTTATTAGGTTATTGTTCTCAATTTGCTGTAAGCACTTACAAGTATGTTTGCCTACTTCTTTGTTGCGCATGTCAAAAATTCTTGGGCAGGCATAAGACTTTTTCAGCATAATGTCTAGAAACAACCCATATGCAGCAGGTTGATACTATGAATGCAATTCCAATAGTCTGTTTGTCCATAGTATGACAAACTCAGATTGAATTTTAATGTATGACTAACAAATTTGCAGCCTTCTATCAACTTTTCTGTAGGATTTATTACGAGTGCACACAGAGAGCAGACAGAACACATTAGACATTTGTCAGGAGATTTTGACAGATTTTGTATTCCTTTTGCATTTACTCTTGTGTGTTTACTAATATATGCTGCTTCTAGTATATGATGAACTCATTCTAAAGTCATTTCAAATTCATTTTCAGCTTGTTATGTTTAACCCCACCCCTGTCAATGAACAAATATTTGAAGGATTTTTGAGAATATTTCTACTTATTCAAGCTTTGCCGCTCATTCGCAGTATGTTTCCTCAAGTTTTTATTTTGTAAAAAATATTTTGGAAATTATTTTACTATCTCTTTCACCACCAAAGAAATAAATTCAAACTTTTTCGAGTTTTAAAAGAAGACTTCAGCTGCAAATGGAATATTGGTTTGGTAGATCTGACTGCAGGTTCTGTGTGGTCTGATCTTAATCTATGCCGTATGCTAAAGCCATTTAAGTCAAAATTGGCCGGGAGAGTTAATAGGCTACATAGCATCTTAAGGTATCTGCAAAGACTGTTGTGGCCTTTATAGCATCCAAAACTAAACGGTGTGGGTGTTAAAATGCATTTAAATTCTAACTATAACATTTAAAAGTTGGAAATTATTGTGAAAATGATGACCGTTATTGTACTATGAGTCAACGCATTGGTCAATCAGAGAAAAATGAATGTCAAAAGTACAGGGAGTCCGAAAAGTAAGGTAACACTTTGGTTCAATAATAATATGGTTTGTAATTTCAGATAGAGAGATAAAAAATAGAATGTACATAACATACGAAAGTTTTTCATGCGATATTTTCATTGAATTTTCATTACATTATGCATTTTTATACAGATTTCAAATCTGAAGTATCTGTTATTAGTTGGCATCATTTTAGTATTTATGTTGTTTCAGTGTGACAGCATTCTAGGCTCTTTCAATGCCAAACACACAGGATGAAATTGCCAATCACTTTAGCACACATTCCAATATCAATTGTCTTGATTTTGCCTTTAATGTTCTTTAACAGCATGTCTGTGCTGTCTAGCTTGGAATTGTAGACCTTTGACTTCAAATACAGTAAAACCTTTCCTCACGACCACCCTGGTAATACGAGCAACTCGCTATTACGAACGATTTTTGTCAGAACGGAATTTTTCCTTTTTCATAATCAATGACCAAGACCCTGGAAATACGGGCACCCCGCTATTCTGAAATTACGACCACCATTTTCAGTACCAATGAGAAATTACCAATAGATTTTAACCCCGTGAAACAACCACTAATTTTCATGATTTATTTACGACCAGCTAATTTTCACGCATCCATAATCGCAAACTGGAGGCCATGCTTCATGTACGAATATTCTTGGGTCCGATGGAGTAGCCAATCAATTATCGGTCTTTTATCTGTTGACTATAGTAACACAGTCGTGTCAAGTGATCAAGGTGTTACCTTACATAATCAAATGACCATTGAACTGATAATAATTAGTTCGGCTTTTATTCCGTAATCAGGCGTTTATCACACGTTGCTGATCCGGGTGAAAAACATGTCGACATCCGGGTAATTACAGTTTGTGTTTTACACCCAGCTGTTGTAATTTGAGATGCTTGGGTTAATATCTAGTGATCAGGATGGTATAATTACTTGGTTTTTGTCACACATTAAAGCCATACTTATATCGTAGAGAATGTGTGATCTGTGAACTGGCGAACACTTCAACTTTGCGATCGACGATTAGTAGGACTGTTTAAACATTCAATTCGAATCTAAATGGGAAAAAAAACTGTAAACGTCAGGCTCTTCAATAATATTCAAAATTCTTTGTTTAAAAATGAAAATGAGCGTGTGGAATAGGAGTTCTCGAGACTACACAAAATAAAAAAAAGAGATTAAAACAGGGAATATGACAAATTCTATCAGTTACATTAAATTATGTAGTCTTTAAGTTCAGATTCTTAGTTAATGTACATATCTTGCTGTAAGAGTTTAAATATGCAATAATGAATGGACATGCACTGCCATGTGGATCTATTCATAAAATTCAAGCAACATATTAACTTTTCAAGTTTGTTGTCATTTAAATGTGTGGGCATAGGCTTCTCTGGCTAAAATATGTGTACATTACGTGGCGCATCATTTAAATCTAAATAAGTCTACACAGAGTCCGGGTTTGATTCAAAATCTAGGTGGGTGAAACCCGGAAATCAGACCACCCTGCTAATAAGACCAATTTTCAAAAGTACGACAGACGGTCTCAATAGAGGGTTTTACTGTAACCTCACAGGGAGAAGTTTGAAAAACAAGTTGGTTGAAAAGAAGTCCCCTACATTGTCAAACATGGTTTATGCAGCACGGTGCTATAGGACAAACATCTACAACTATAACAGACTATTCACACAATACATGCCTTGAAAGACGAAATCCGGAAGTAAAACCTTGCGAAATATTGTAGTCTGTGCAGAGTCCCGACTTCAGTCCTTCCTTTGGGGTTATTTGCTACTTCTTCCTTTGGGGTTTTTGAAGTCAAAGGTCTACAATCCTAAGCCACACAGCACAGACTTATTGTTAAAGAAGTTAAACATGAAATCAAGAAGATTGATATTAGAATGTGCACTAAAGTGAGTTACAATTTCGTTGTGCATGTTGGGCACGGAAAAAGCATAGAAGACAATTTCATTAAAACAATGATGCCAATTACAAAAAGATACTTCTTATTTGTATTGATTGATTGTATGGTGTTTAACGCCATTTTCAACATTATTTCAGTTATATCGCAGTGGCCAGTGCACCTATCCATGCTTTCCTGGAGTTTCTTTTACCAGTACGCCGCACAATATTCTTTCCAAGCCACCGGCTGCTTTCCCACATAACCATCGTCAAAACAATGGTCAGCGGTGAGAGAGGAATGAATCCTGTTGCAATGACTATCATCATTCCTCGGAAAGAAATTGGCCAAGCCAGGGATCGAACCAGTGACCTCCTGTTCTCAAGTCCTGTACGCTACCAACTGAGCTACAGGGCTTGGCTCTGATTTGTAATCTGTATAAAAGTGCATAATGTAATGAAAAACTGAAAGAAAATTATCACACAACAAAAAAAATTCCATATTTTTTTATACATGTATATTTTTATCTTTTCATCTGAAATTTAAAGCCATATTATACATGTACAAAAGTGTTACTTTACTTTCCGAACAGCAGGTAGGTCAGAAGTTGCCAGGTCACTCTATCTTTTGTTTACTTTTTACCTGGTTTTAAGATTCATTTTACTTCCAGCTTTCCTTCATTGAATTCATGGTCCATATACCAGGGTAGTGTTTAAATGAATAGTTTTACAGGTTTAAAACTTTGGGCGTCATTTTACATTTTGCTTTAGTAAATGATGACTAAAACACTATTGTATGAAAAATAATTTAATTTCATGCTTAATCTTTTTTGTATGTAAGAAAGATTTTAAATACTTATCACGTTTTTCTCAGGGAAGATATAATTCTACAGTACAAGGGGGCATATTTTTTTAAATTCACTATTATATAGTCATAAATGTATACTCGGCAAAAACAGAAAGTATCCACTTTTCTTTGTTTTGCAGTCTTGGTGTCAAAAAGTATACCAAAATAATTATTTGTAGCGCTATATGGTCTTGTTTCCAGGTGATTGTTACTATTTGCAATGAGCCGTATTGACACAATACACCCATCAGTCATATTTTATGATTCCACATGCATAAACGCCACGTGTATCACTCAAAAATTCTTTTGCTGTGCATCTCTAATGTATTGTCTTTCAGAAAATCAAAAAGATTTTTCTTTAGCAACATGCCACATTTAAATAACAACCAGTGTAACCAAGCCATAGGTATGCTAAACACTCACCAAACGGTAAGCGCAGGAAGCCAAGCATTTGGATGCACTAGGAGGACTATCCAGAAGTTGGCCGAGTTAGCGCCAGAAGCAGTGCCATTCATTCAAAGACAAGCTCAGCAAGTCACCCTTCAGCAAGATAATGCTAGACCACACACAGCCAGATTAACCCAGCAGTTCCTGCAGCATCACAACATAACCATTCTCGAATGGCCAGCGAACAGCCCGGATTTAAATCCCATCGAGCACATTTAGGATGAATTGGGTAGAAGAGTGCATAAGCAGGACCTACCTAACCTTCGGGACCTGCAAAATGCCCTGCTTCCTATTGGGAACTTCTTCATTAACCTGTGCTTTTTAAAACTGACCCCTTTGATATGTCAATGCCTATAATTCAGTAAGCTCTCGATCAGATCACATGAAAATTCATGATTCAATAAACAAATGATCAAGTTTTAAGTTGAAATCAATTTAATGAAATTTCCAATAACAGCTTTGAAAAGAATTAAAATTTGGTGCACTGGATCCTTTTCATTTTGGCCGAGTATACATAAAATCAATTTATAGGAGAGTTAGCTCACTTTAACTTTGAACTTTTACAACAGTATGGAGTTTGTACAGTCTGTAGATTTTTCAAAGCATACATTTGATGGTATTACACTGGAACCCCATTATAATGATGTAGTCGGGAGCCACAATTGATGGCAGCGTTATATCCGGAATTGAAAATATAAATATAATGCTCCCCCCCCCCCACTCGCAACCAATTCAGCAACCAGTGAACCAGTGCAAGAACTATGGTATTACTTAATTACTGTTATTTGGCAATATATTTGGACAAAAATGAATTCGCAATTTTCTGATTATTCTGGAATACACTTTTTTTAAATATATTCTTACCTTTTTCAGGCATAATAGAAGTAGCTTTCTAAGGTATGAGTTCAGTCTTTGAGGTCTGATGTTTATCTACTCTGTCTGTAAATGCTTTAGCCCTTTACCACTCAATCTCGACTTTTACAACTGTGAGAAAGCATTTGAAAAACCCTTGAACAAGAGGGCCATTGGCCCTAAAGCGCTCACCTGTGTAAAGTCATCTACAGTTGATAAAGCTGAAGAGATCCTAGTTTTAATGATGAAAAACACATAAGTGTAAGTGACCTACTTTTTGAACCAATGTGACTCAATTCCAAACCTGTCCAAGATATCATTAAAACAAACATTCTGACCAAGTTTCATGAGTATCAGACTGAAAATGTGACCTCAAGAAGATCGACATGACCCAATTTCATATGAGTCCAAGATATGATCAAGTCAAACAATCTGACCAAGTTTCATGAATATCAAGCTGAAAATGTGGCCTCTTGAGTGCACACGAAGTTATTCTATGATTTGGCCTAGTGACCTACTTTTTGACCCACATGACCCAATTTTAAACTTGTCCAAGATATCATCAATACAAACATTCTGATCAAGTTTCAATTGTATCAGGCTGAAAATGTAACCTCTAAAGTGAACACAAGGTTTTACTAAGATTTGGCCCAGTGACCTACTTTTTGACCCCACATGACCCAATTTCAAACTTGTCCGAGATATTATCAAGTCAAACATTCTGACCAAGTTTCATGGGTATATGACTGAAAATGTAACCTCTAGAGTGCACACAAGATAATTGTTGATGCCTGGACGACAGATGATGCATGACACGCCTGACACAGCATGATCACAAAAGCTCACCTTGACCACTTCCTGCTCAGGTGAGCTAAAAAAAGAAGAATTTTCTGTAAACCGCCATTTTCTCCTTTAACCACAAGGTTCCTACCATTCTATGAACAAATTTCAAATTTTGAGTCACATTTAAATTGTTGTATGCAAATGCTTTCAATTTCAACATGTCTAAAATTTCGTAGTTTGGTAAAATTCGCCATCCTGCAGTGTACGAGTAAAGGGGACCAAAAATAGCCATCAGTCAAGATTTCACACCAGTCGTGTGTCAAATCTTTGCAGTAAAATTTGCATTAGAGGTTTGGGGCATGACATAACACGCCAATAATTTGAAGCGAGAGGATTGTTCGGCAAGCATTTCTCATACCCACTTACAACTGTTTTGCCCAAAGAATTTACACCTGGTTATAGGCTGACCTCCAACAAGAGGGCCATGATGGCCCTGTATCGCTCCACTGGCTTATAAATATAAACCACGAAGAAAAGTCTTCACTATATAAGCCCTTATAAAACTTTGACCTCATGGCTACAGTCTGACTAAATGGGGAATATTGTATTAGAAGAATAACATGCCAAATGTGGGAATTCTTGGCCTTATGGCTGGTAACAAGATGGTTTCTGAACTTTTCACTCCATAAACCCATGTAAAACTTGTGATCCCTGGTGCAGGGCCAAACTTGATCCTAGAGCTGTAACTTGGGCCCTCTTTGTAACTGTCCACTAAATAATGCTATAATTATATGCAAAATTTGGTAGCCTAAGCCTTATGGCTGTGTACACCAAGATTTAAAAGTTTTCCCTATGTAAGCCTATGTAAATCTTGTGAACCCCCCCCTCCAAGTATGAGGCCAAATTGACCCCAGGACTATACTTTGGACACTTTTGGTAGACTCCAACTAGATCAAGCTAAATGCCAAATTTGGTAGCTCTAGGCCTTATGGTTTCAGACAAGAAGATATTTAAAGTTTTCTCTATATAAGCCTATGTATAAAACTTGTGACCCCTGGGGAAGAGCCAATTTTGACCCCAGGGCTATAATTTCAAGAAACATGATAGAGGTCTACTACATAAAGCTACATGCCAAATTTGGTAGCCCTATGCCTTATGGTTTCAGACAAGAAGATTTTTAAAGTTTTCTCTATATAAGCCTATGTAAAACTTGTGACCCCTGGGGAAGAGCCAATTTTGACCCCAGGGCTATAATTTGAAGAAACTTGATAGAGGTCTACTACATAAAGCTACATGCCAAATTTGGTAGCCCTATGCCTTATGGTTTCAGACAAGAAGATTTTTAAAGTTTTCTCTATATAAGCCTATGTAAAACTTGTGACCCCTGGGGCAGAGCCAATTTTGACCCCAGGGCTATATTTTGAAGAAACTTGATAGAGGTCTACTACATAAAGCTACATGCCAAATTTGGTAGCCCTATGCCTTATGGTTTCAGACAAGAAGATTTTTAAAGATTTCCAATATTTTTCAGTTTTGTTGCCATGGCAACCAGAGTTTTTGAAGGAATCAAATTCTTTCAAGAAATTCTGAAGAGGACCATGTCAGGATCATTTCTGTGAAGTTTCGTGAAAATCGGATGGGTAGTTTCAGAGAAGAAGATGTTTGAAATAAAAGTTAACGCACGGACGGACGGACGGACGCACGACGGACACCGGGCCATGACATAAGCCCGCTGGCCTTCGGCCAGTGGAGCTAATAAAAACAAAACGATCACGTAATAAGACAATATCTTGCCTGCTCTACATGAGCTGATATTGCATTTTTGCATACCATAATGATTAATTCTTGAAAACCTTGGCAGTTGTGTCACATGTATTGTGTGTACAGCAATAAAACTAAGTCAACAAGGTTTTGTATTCAACAATGCTTTATATTTTTTGTAATCGTGGGGACATTACAAGGCTTCCACCACTTCCCTCTCAGGAATGACTTTTCATGCTTTTGTAGAAAGTGCCTTTCAACAATGTTGTGAAAAAAAGGCGAAACTGCTTACACAACATCGAAAAGCCAGAAAAGATTTTACCCTTATGGATCTTTCAGAACTTTAGTTGTTTTTGTGGCCTCTGTCGATCAATATCAGACTTGATTAATGTTTTGTCTGATCTCCGATATTAATCTGCTCTGTTTGCTTTAAAGAGGCATTTCGAGCAAAAAAAAACCCTTAATATTTATTTTTTTGGTGTATTATCATGACTGAAAATTAATGTTGGGTTGCTCAGCTCTTGAGGGATTCATGTTCATAATGGTGTTACGAACAGTGTACAATTGTGCGTTCATTATACTGCCAAACATCCTATCTAAAATATTTACTAAAAATTAATTAAACATCTGATGTTTTGGAAAATAAAATTTTCAGCCTGTCCGAATATTTAGGAAAACTAAATTTTCAGACTGTCTGGAGTTAGGACTAAATTAATTTTGACAACAATTCAATGTGTCCAAAGATTTACGTTATCTGAATACCTCAATTGGCGAATTATGGTACATTTGATATCGCTGCGTTATCTTCCGCTAGGTGGCATTTTTCAAATACAAATCTTCGAAGAATATGACATACACAGTCAATGATACTACTGTTCAAAAATATACACATAAAAGTATATTGATGTAAAGTCTTTCTAAAGTAAAATTGTGTATTTTACATGAAGACAGTTATAGGCTGAAGTCCTTTTGTAATCATCTGCGTGTGTATTTTGTCAAACAAAGCAGTTGTGCAGAGCCTTAGTTGATAGAATTAACCAACAAGGTGAAGGTGTGAATTATTGTCACATTATGTGCACAGTATCACAGTTATGTGCACAGGAAGTTTTTTTTTTTCCCATTGAGCATTCTTATCAGCATAACAGTGGATTTGGATCAGAGTCGGAAATGATCAACCCCCAAAATTTTGGCAGCCATTGGACACCAGCATTAAAATTGGGTCAGTGTTTTAGCAAAGTTAGTGCTCACGGGGTTCCAGTGTTTTTACAAAGAGAGTATGTCATTTTTTCTGATCTTTTTTTTTTAATTTTCTTTTTCAAGATAATCAATGAATGTACCCATGTATTTTTTTTTTGTGACTAGCTTTGCTGCTCTACACATTATGTATGTGACAGATTTGATACAACAAAATAGCAATAAGGTGCAGTAGCTAGCCCTCAGATTTTTAACATTGCTTAAAATTCTTTAGGTTAATACATTCCATCAGGTTTGTTTCATCATGTTTCAATATTAAATCCAGTTCATAGTTCTTAAATGGTGAATTTGTCTTCAGTTTGAACATCTTTTTTTCTTAATGATGTATAGTCTGCAGACTCTAGTACCTAGGTGTAAAAAGAGAACAATAACTATTTTATTAGCCATGAAATTCTTTTGCCGTTTAGAAAAATGTCCCCAACAGTCTACTTAATTCATGCTAGCAAAGCTTATCACAATCTATGAAACTGCTGTTTTTTGAAACAAGAGGGCCATTGGCCCTAAAGTGCTCACCTGAGTAAAGTCATCTAGGATTGATAAAGCTGAAGAGATCCTGGTTGTAATGATGTAAAACGCATGAGTGTTTGTGACCTATTTTTTGAACTCCTTGGCCTATTTTTGAACTTGTCAGAGATATCATTCTGACGATATTTCATGAGTAAATGTGGCCTCAAGATTGCACACATGATTTTTCTAAGATTTGTCCCAGTGACCTACTTTTTGACCCAGCATTACTCAAATTTCAGCTCACCTAACATATCATCAAGACAAACATTCTGATCAACTTTCATTAGAACTGATCTAAAAATGTAGACTCCAGAGTGCTCAAGTTTTTTCTAAGATCTGACCCAGTGACCTACTTTTTGACATGACATGAAGCAATGTTGCACTTGTGCTAGATTTTATCAAGACAAACATTCTGACCAGGTTTCATGGGTATTGGAATGAAAGTCTTGCTCCTAGAATGCACACAAGGTTTTCCTAAAATTTGGCAGAGTGACCTTCTTTTTGACCCTACATGACCCAATTTCAAACTTGTCAGAGATATTATCAAGGTAAACACTCTAAGTTTCATGAGTTTAAAGCTGATTTGTCCCAGTGACCTACTTTTTGACCTGACATGACCCAGTTTCAAACTTGTCCAAGATATCATCAAGACAAACAAATTGACCACTTTTCATAAGTATTGGACTGAAAATGTGGCCTCTAGAGCGCACAAAAGCTTTTGCAAAAATTTGACCTGGTGACCTACTTTTTGACCTGACATGACCTAATTTTAAGTATGTCTGATAAATTATCAAGGCAAACATTCTGAGCAAGTTTTGTGAGTATGGGACTGAAAATCTGGCCTCTAGAGTGCACACACGGTTTTTCTAAGATTTGACAGAGTGACCTACTTTTTGACACAACATAGTCCAATTTCAAACTTGTCAAAGGTATCATCAAGACAAACATTTGACTAAGTTTCATGAGTTTTTGGCTGAAAATGTGGCCTCTAGAGTGCTCACAAGGTTTTTCCAAGATTTGTACCAGTGACCTACTTTTTGATCCAATATGACCCAGTTTCAAAATTGTATGAGATATCATCAAGAACAGTATTCTGACCAAGTTTCATAAGTATTAGATTAAAAATGTTGCCACTAGAATGAACACAAGGTTTTTCTAAGATTTGGCCCATTGACCTACTTCTTGACCCTGCATGACCCAATTTCTTACTTATCTGAGATTTCATCAGGACAAACATTCTGACCACGTTTCATGAGTATTGGACTAAAAATGTGGCCTCTAGAGTGCACAGGTTTTTCTAAATTTTATTACCTGGTGACCTATTTTAGACCGAGATATTATCAAGACAAACATTGACCCAATTTCATGAGTATGTGACTGAAAATGAGGCCTCTAGAGTACACAAAAAGTAATTGTTGATGTGAGTTGCGGGTTGCAATAATTACTTCGCTTGTGTACGGTTCGATCCTTTACTGACAACTGATTTGTAATTCAAATACAAAACATATAAAACAAACATGTATACAATAACAACGTGACGTCAAGACAGCACACGAAAACGCACACAAAAATACGGGAACGCGGGAAAGACAAAACGACGTTAACGTGTTCACGACATTCTCCTGGCGGCACAATGAATTCACAGACTTATAAACGAAAAAACATACATCAACATGTTATGTAGGACAAAAGACACTTGATTACTAAATAATGATTGTCTGATCTTCAGCTATAGTACTGGACATTTGAAACCCTTTTTCTATCTTAATAAAGTGTCAAAAATGTTCTGAGCAGATGACTTTACGGACACTATACATAACTAGACAATACTTAAAGTCAGTTACTTGCTCGTGTGAAACTTAATGTTCACTAATGTATCTAAAACACATTCTTAATGTTCACTGTGATATTCGTTTGTCACTTCTAATGGATATAGTTTAACCACTGGTCTGTTGGTGTAACCGTTGTTTGTCCTTAGTTTAACCGCTCTTGTTATCCCATCGTTACCAGTCAGCAGTTCTTCGACGATACCGAGTTTCCACTGTATACGGGGCTTATCATCATGTATCTGAACGACGTCACCGACTTTTATCGTCACCGACGAGTGGTTTGTGTTGGAGTAATGTTCTCTCAGAGCAGTTAAATATTCAGTCTGCCAACGTCTACGAAACTGTTTAATAGTGTGAATGACAGACTTTGATCGTTTTCTCACGATATTACTGTCCGACTTTGGGAACGTCTGTGTATCTACTGGAGGCTCGCTGTACAGTAACGTAATAATTCTCCGCCCATACAAAAGGTGAGAAGGTGAGATCGCTTCGGGTTCTTGTGGTTCACAGAAAACGTGTGTCAATGGGCGATCATTCATGTAGGCTTCTACCTCGGTGCATACGGTTTGAAGTTCATCTAGGTTAAGAAAACTGCGACCGAGGACCTTTCTTATGACTGTTTTGGTAATCCCTATCAGCTGTTCCCACCATCCTCCATACCATGGTGCGCGTTTTGGAATGAATTTCCATTCTGTACCTTTATGACTGAGGAACTCTTTCACTTGTTCAGAGTCAAATAATTGTCTCAAATGAGAAGCTGTTGCTATGTAAGTAGTGGCGTTATCTGATAGCATGAGTCTTGGTAACGATTTGCGACTAACAAATCTTCTGAAGGCATTCATGAACGAATGTTCTGATAAGTCTGTTACGACATCAATGTGGACCGCTCTTGTAGTGGCGCACGTGAATAAGCAAATGTATGCTTTCGATTGGTATCCAGTTTTGTCTCTTATCCACAATGCCCCTGTAAAATCAACGCCTGTTACTGTAAACGGTGGGCTCACTTCAACTCTAGTCTTTGGTAAGAGTGGTAAGGACTGTGACTGAAATGGCTTTCCAATCACTTTCAGACAAGTAACACATTTCCTAAGTTCCGACTTAACCCGTTGTCTGATAGATGGAATCCAATAATTCTGTCGTATTTGGGTTACTGTAGCATTTATACCGGCATGTAGAATGTTTTTGTGGATGTGTTGTATTATGAGTGATGTGAATTTGTGTTTCCCTGGTAACAAATAAGGGAATTTTGTATTTTCTTCAAGGGGAGCATTATGAATCCTTTCACCACATCTGATAAAATCCTGTTGATCCAGGAACAAACGTAACTGTTTTACTACAGCTGTAGGCTTTTGTCAGCATTTAATGTTCGTAATTTCTTCCGAATAACATGTATTTTGGCAGTTTTTTATCCATGACATTTCTGCTTCGTGTAACTCTGTAACACTAGGATGACCCTTCACTTTGGTTTTCTCCTGAATTCTACAATTTTTCAGAAACCGAAGAACGTAAGTTGTAACATTTAACAACTTTTGGTAAGTACTGTATCTGTTAACCCTTTCCCAGACAAGCCCGGGTTTTCACGTGTCTACCTTATCTGGACAAACCCGGGTTTTCACGTGTCTATCTTATCCGTACAGACCCGGGTTTTAACGTGTCTACCGTATCTGAACAAACCCGGGTTTTCACGTGTGTCCTATTCAACGTAAAAAAAATCGGCAATTTACATTACCAAAACTATCTACGATGTATGAAACAGTAAGTATAAGATATCGTCATTATTTTGACAGAAAAAAACTGGTATGGTTGTTCTTCGAAAAAAAGAGTTATTTGAAGTCAAACAGGACTGGGGGTCCAGAAATATAACCGTGTACATGTGTAAGTGGCCTACGTGATAAACAGCATCGTCTGTTTCGATGGAAGGTACTGGAAAAATAACCGCGACGTCGTCACGTAGTCAAAATTACACCTTCAACAATGTTGCATATACTAATCACATTTGAACAAAAGTTTAAATCACATATTTCTTACCAGTCGGAGGTGTTAATCCATCTCTTATTTACGCGTAAATTGACCCTAGAAAAATCACAAAATATTCAGTAGGTCTGATTTTCTGTTTACTTTACTCAGACGTGAATGAATAAAATGAGCCACAATGAAATAACTGTTGCAACACGATTAAATTGTGACTTACGAAATATTAGAAAAATGGAAATTTCTTTTTCTGACGTATATTTCCTTTATCAGATAAACAAATAATGAGGGAAGAACAAGAGACCAGAACCTGTGCACTGTACAGCCCTAAATTCAACAAAAGTTGATTAGATTTTATTACCCTCCCGATTTAAGTTTTTTTTTTTTTCGGAAGCATTGTGATATACACTTTATGGCCTGTAATTATCGATTTTTACTGTTTGTGTCTCGTGGCCAGCTGCACCGTTACATAATATTACGTAATGACACAGCGGTCATCTACGGATTATGAATGGGCGGTATAGATCTACCATGCGATCACAAGGTTGGTGAAAAAAAATGAACGGGTAAGCCAATTAAATTTCACATTCAAATTAATCAATTCAATTAGCCAATGAAATTTGAGCGATTCAATCCCCAAACTATCTATTTTCTTGCAGTTGGTTTGAGAATATGAGCTAATAAGCAACAAAATTTCCTCCTTAGATTTTAAATAAAATAACAGTAGCATTTGAAATTATGCACTATGGTTCAAAATTCAGGGTCTGAATTTAATTTTGGCACTGATATTTTGGATTTCTCTGGGTTATCGGCTGAGGAATCTTCTGATCCGACGTTGATGAGATAGATGAGGCACTGGAGGCCGATCTCGAATGGCAGTTTGCACCTCCGACAGTGTGTTTTAATTACTTATTCTGGGGGTTTTCATGTAGTTGAAAGCATCTACTTGAAAATTACATCACGCCATCGTTCAGTTTCTACACAAAGTTTAAGATACACATGATTTGGCATTTATATTGCCAAACAGAAAATTAATATCGTTAGGCGTTCTTTTCTTTTTAGACGAATGCGTACATGAGTAATAACGAAAAATATCGCTACGAATCTTATCCTTAAAAGCCGCAACTTCTCGGAGTATGGACTTTTGAATAAGACAGAGTATTCCAAACATGACGCTGTCAAGGGCGACTGAAAAAAGCAACTACATTTTAAGCTTGAATAATGATCTTTTAGGCCAAAAAAATGGCAATTTACATGTTTATCAACATTTGCATGATGTTTAATCGAAAATTACATCTTCTTAACCTTGTCCATGTTACCGATAATGTCAAACACGGCGTTTTTTCCCCTCGATCTGCTTCAATGAAATCTTATGTCGATCTACTAGCGACATGTTTTTCTGTTGCAGGTTGAAACAGAGGCCCTCTTTCTTTGGGTTGTAAAATCTCTGATTTCTGTGTTTAAGGGCTAACCCCTTATGAAACAACAGATTTTACATTTTCCATATTTAAAGAGCCTGCAGACAGCAAATCATAACCTATTCCTTCTGAATGTCAGCTTTCCAATTGGGTAGAAAACATTGCGGGAAGGAGAAAAAAATCTTGTTTCCCACAAAAGGCTTCTTAGAAAAGCTGACATCTGTCATGGATTTATTTATTAAAGGAGTCACTCACTTGTTCAGCATTTATTAGTATGTTCTCTTTATTAAAAAAAAAAGGAAAAGATTTCATAGATTTTTGTATTGGTAACCTACAGGAAATATGATTACTGAAACATTAAAACAATCTCTTTAGACTTTTAAACCCATTACAAAGTGAAATTTGCATTTTGACTGCATAAAAAGAGTATACAATGTGAAAGATAATCTAATTTTCCAAAGACCTTCCTATAATAAGATTTGTTCAATTATTTAACATAATAATAACATGACTCTATTGCATGAAAATAAAGGAAAAAAACTGTTAAAGAAATGAGAAAAAAAAAAAACACTAACTTTATTCTCATTTTGCTGCATAATTTGCATTAAAACTTTAAAAAAAAATCATACCATGAAAAAGAGCAGCCTTTTCTCTAAAAACTTTTTATATACCAAAATAGTGTGAAATAAGAAATAATAGCTCTATTTTAACATTTTTTAGGACATGTGTGAAAAATTGTCAAGAAATTAACAAAATCCAATATTCCCTGTTCAGATAGGACCATAAAATGTCTTATCTCCATATGTGGTATAGGTTATTGATTTTCCCAGGTCACTGTTCAATAGAGGTAACAGTTTTGGCTACCTCTCCGTCTGGGAAAGGGTTAATGTCTATAACTTTGTGCAATCCGATATCCCTCGAAGTGTTTACACAAAAAACAGTCTTTGTATTTTGTGATTCCTGATTGCTAGTGCTCCTTTGTGGCTTATCTGCATGACGTTGAATTTCCCAAGATGGCCATTTTGATTCATCCACAACCCAAGCAGGACCATTACGCCATAGTGTACTGTCATTGAACTGGTTTGAAGTCAATCCTCGTGTTAGAAGGTCCGCGGGGTTTTGCATTGTCGGACAATATTTCCAGCAAAAAGTTTTGGTCTTTTCGTGAATTTCTGATACTCTGTTCTTTATGAAGCGTTTTTGTGGTTTGTCTGTAACTAGCCAGTGCAGAACGATCTGGCTGTCTGACCAAAGTGTAACCTCACGTGGCTGTAATATTTTCTCCAGAAATGTTGCTAATCGAGAACCAAGCACTGCTGCCATTAGTTCGAGTTCAGGAAGTGTCAATGATTTAACAGGAGCTACTCTATTCTTCGCCATCACGAAACTCGACTGGTCATTTTTTACTACATAAGCTACAGCTCCATACGCCAGCTTGCTCGAGTCCACAAAGACATGTAGTGCCATGTCATTATTGTGTTTGCTCATCTTCTCCCCGGCCATGTTGAAATACTTTCTAGGGAATGTCACTTTAATAGTATCATTGATGTCTGTGGTCAGTTTTGTCCATTTAGACTGGATGGTTTCTGGAAGAATGATGTCCCACTCAAACTTCTCTTTCCATAGTAACTGTAACATAATTTTTGCTCTCACTGTGACTGGGCTTAGAAATCCCAGGGGATCGTATATACGAGAGGAATGTTTCAAAATCAACCGTTTGGTAATGTTTGTCAGGTGTGGTATCGTTTGCATTGCGTATGTCATACTATCTTCTTTGACCTTCCATTTCATACCGAGCACCTTAGCAACTTCATCTATGTCTAGCATATTGTCTTTTAGAGCAATATCTCTCAATGTCTTACTATTTGATGTCCAGGAACGTAGATTAAAGCCTGCTCGTAACATCAGTTCACGTGATTCCGTGTAGAAATTCATCGCTTCTGATTCACTTTGAAAACTGGAAATCACATTGTCAACGTACAAGTCTTTCTTTATGACTTCTGCCGTTTCACTGTTTTCACTACTGTCCAAATGTTTCAGGATCGTCGCATTCAAGATAAAGGGAGAACATGTCGCCCCGAATAGTACCACTTTGAATCTGTAGGTACATAATTCACTATCCAGATTCTCTGGATCAGTTAACCAAAAAAATCTGGTCGCATCCCTGTCTTTTTCGTGAAGTCCCACGTGTAAAAATGCCTTTTCAATATCTGTGGACACGGCTATCGGTTCAACCGGAATCTAACTAACAATTCCGTAAGATCGTTAAGGATTGGTGGTGTTGACTGTAGACAATCGTTTAGTGAAGGTGAGGTCTGTGACTGCTTACAGCTACAGTCATATATGATTCTAACTGGTGTAGTAGTTGAATCTTTCTTAACGGGATGATGTGGGATGTAATGAACCGTCCTCTGTTTTGGTTCGTCCGTGTAAGAGGTATCACATATCTTCTCAATAAACCCTTTTTTTTCTTAGTCATGTATAATTTCACCGTACTTTTTGAATATGTATGGGTTTTCTCTCAATCTGCGTATGGTCGACTCCGTTCTTCTCTTTGCGATCGAGTAGTTTGTAGGTAACGTTAAATGATCTTCTTTCCACGGCAACTCTACCATGTATCTCTCTCCATCAAATGTTATTGATTCTGACTGATATTCTTGTACATAGTCTGAACTTTTATGATTAGTTATGTCCGTAATACCCATACTCTCCAGTTTCCAGAATTTCTCTAACGAATTTTCCACTGATTCACGGGAGGTAATTACGTTCATCACATGACCATTTGTCTGACTCGCTTGCTTCCCGTGGATTGGTCCAGAGAGTAAGTAACCTATCTTCGATTTTACCGCAGTGGGGCCGTTACCGCGAACTACATTGTCTTCCACTATTTTCCAGTACTGGTCAGCACCAATCAACAAAGAAATGTCAAATTCACTTTCACTTGTCACTGGGTGTGCCAACTTTATGCCTTTTATATAGGGTAGTTCTGATGCACGGCTTTGTGCACTGGTTTTTAAGGGTACTGCTATTGTCGGAATTATGAGGATGTCTAGTTTCACTTTCTCATTACTGTCAGTTATTAAGAAGATCTCGGCTCTGTCTAGGTGCTGATAGCACAAATCCTGTTCCTTGTTGCCAAACGAAGCTAGTCTAATTTTGTCTGTCCCTGTGGGTCTAATCTTTAAAATATCTGCCATTTTTTGAGTGATAAAACTTCTTTGCGCCCCCTCATCAAACAGGATATTTGCGAAAGTAGAATGACTTTCGCTCTTCACTTCTGCGATAGCTGTTTTCAATAGTATGTCTGGCCTTCAATGATTTCCGTACATACTTGTAACGGTGGTTTCAGATGAATTTCCATTGTCCGGTTTCCCAAATTGTGGGTTTTTTGAACATATGCTCGAATGATGTCTCTTACCGCAAAATTTACACGTTCTCTTCGACGAACATCTGACCACTTGATGTTCACCCAGACAGTTAAAGCACAATCTTTTCCGTTTTACTTCACTCATTCTGGTGTTCAGACTGGTAAACTTATTACATTCGATACTCCTATGATTTTTGTCACAAAATTGGCATTTTAGTACTGGCCTTTTATTATTGTTATTTTGGTTTTCATTTACGTGTTTGCCCTTGGTCTGCGTATAAAACATGGCTGTCGCGTTTGGTGTATTTAAGTCTGATTTATTCGAATTTCCAGCCTCAAGAATATTTATCTCTCTATTGATAGCACATCATAGATTTACCAATTTCCAGTCATTGTGCTCATTTTCCCTGGCGATATTCTGTCTCAATTGATTCGGTAGCTTGTCAAGTAATATTGGCACTAAGAAGCTTCCATAGGTATCTTGACTTTGGTTTAATGACTCTAGCCCACGAATATAACTTTCCATTTTGTCATAAAAATTTCTCAGACTTGGTATGGTAAGGGACGGACTAGGTAACTGAAGTAAGGCCTGCATTGTGGCTTGAATGATTTTATGTTGTTGTCCATAACGTTCTCGTAACAACTCTACTGCTTTTGAGTAATTGCCGTTTGTTAGAGAAAAGCCTTCAATTGTCATGGCGGCTGCCCCTTCTAGCTGTGACTTAAGGTAGCTGAATTTTTTAATTGGACTTAGATTTGGGTTATTATGCGCGCTAGTTTCGAAGCTGTCCCAGAATGTTTGCCACTGTAGTATGCCACCGTCAAAAGTAGGAAGAATTAACTTTGGTAATTTGTGGTGACTTAGGGATGTATTTGAGTAAAAAGATTCGTTACTCACAGTTGGGTGGTTCCTATTCATATCATATCCCTGACTTACTGTTAATTGAGGTATGGCGCCTTCTTCACCTATGGTGGACTCTATCATTCGCCCGACTGCAATATTGTTTGAACAGTGTTGTTCACTTTGGCTGGGACCCTTTCGTCGGAAAACTCTTAATTCCTCTAGGTGTAAATCGAATTCTAAGGAATACTCGTCTGTATTCACGATCTCCTCCTCTATCCCGTCTTCATCAGTTAGAGATAAAATCTTCTCGTTGAGTAACGTGAGTAAATTCCACTTTTCTTCTAACTTTTCGAAAATTTTGTAGAATTCCGTGAGTCTGTCGTCCTTTTTGGCGTCTTCGATTCTCTCAAAAAGTTTTGAAGAAATCTTTCTGTGAGCTGTGCGCTGTACGACCAGCTTGTTTAATGTCGGTTTAGACACTCTCTATTTCTCTATTCTCTCTTTGGTCACGGCACCAAAAAATGTGAGTTGCGGGTTGCAATTATTACTTCGCTTGTGTACGGTTCGGTCCTTTACTGACAACTGATTTGTAATTCAAATACAAAACGTATAAAACAAACATGTATACAATAACAACGTGACGTCAAGACAGCACACGAAAACGCACACAAAAATACGGGAACGCGGGAAAGACAAAACGACGTTAACGTGTTCACGACAGTTGATGCCCGGACGATGCATGATGCACGACTAAAGATGCATGATGAACGCTGGACACAACATGATCACAAAAGCTCACCTTGAACACTTCACGCTCAGGTGAGCTGAAAATGCAACATGCTGTCCTACCCTGATCTGAGCTCAACCGTTAACAACCCGAGGTAAGCAGGTCTTTGAAAACAATGATGGCAAATGCAAAAATGCTGGTAAGCACCTTTCCAATACAAATTCTGACATTGTGCTGCAATTGATTTGTCATCTGCAAATGTCTTCAATTTTGATGTAAAGGGTTAATGACCTAGAAATAGATGGCTTAAAAAACATTGTGGGGGAAAATGTAAAAAAATATGCTGATAAGAAGCATTTGTTTTTTCGTTTTCCCAAGATGCTGTTTACTCATTCAAAGACAAACATTATCTGTCAAGGAACATTGTTTTGCTGTCTGTGAATGCTCCTGATATGGACAAATCCCCAATTTTGTCTTCTGGTAAAGGGTCAGTAGGCACAGCAGTCACACCAGAGCTTCCACTGACCTGCAACATTCACATGAGAAACATGTGACTTGAGTCAAAGTAAAAACTGTAAAATTGGAATGATTGTTTTCATTTCCATATTTTGATTAAAAGTTTAGAAATAAGAGTTTGTACACTTCAGTATATATGTGATACATAATTTTATATTTTGTTTACGTCCAATTTAGAAATTCAGAATGCAATATCACTGATGATGATGTTGTCTTGAAACCTATTAGATGACACAATTCTGGTAACAAACCTCCACAGGGCCACAAAAGGTCATGGCATCTTTGTCAAATCACCAGGCCCCTGCATACATTTGATGTCACTGACAGAGTCCTTTTTTTTTCCCAATATGACAACATACAAAGAATCTTCCATTATATGCATAAATCTTGAGGGCATCCAAGATATTAAAGGTAACTCACATTCTTCCATTGCATAAGTTTTCCTTGAAATTCTTTATTGTTGAAGCATATCCTCTTAGAAGAGGGTAGCTGAAAGAGAAAAACAAAGCATTAACATGTTATAAAACATTTTTGGTTCAATTGTCTCGGCCAGATTTTTTGCTTGACTCTATAACACTCGGCAAAATTCGAGACTCTTCCAAATTGAAAGCATTTGCAGACGACAAAATAAATGTGACTCAAAAATTGAAATTTAATTTGGGAACGGTAGAAAATATTAGGGGGAAAAAGAGAAAGTGCTGGTCATCAGCATTTTCTCTTTTCCCCTGAAGTCAGGATTGTGTGTTAAAGGGTTAAACAGGTTCCCAAACGGGAGATTTTAGGCTTTTCCAAACTGAACACATATGCACAACAAGAGCGGCAAATTGTCGCAAGATACGCCCGTCTTACCCCAAGTTGTAAAGTTGGGGCATAATAATGATAAAGGGGAGGTATAGAAAAATAGTAGTGCAGAATATTTTTTTTACTGTTGATTGAAGATAATGGCAGTGTATTTGTGTTGACGGAACTCTTGTTTATTATTGTATTACTATTAACTCTTTACCACACAGCAAAAGTTTGGACTAGTCCAAATTGAAATCATTTGCAGTTGACAAACTAAATGTAACTCAAAAATTGAAATTTGGTTTGGAAAGGGTAGAAAACATTGTGGGAAAAGGAGAAAATGCTGGTGCATAAAAAATAAGCAATTTATATTTCATGTCCACTGCACTACCCCTTGATGAGATGTATCCAGCCCTAAAATTTCATAACCCAAGGTAGTATAGTTTGAGAGATATGCATCATACAAAATTCAAGTTCAAAAAAAAAACAAGAAAGGGCAATAACTGAAAAATTAAGCAAGCAAGAGTTGAAATTTATATGCACAGCACTTCCCGTTGATGGAATGTATCAACGCATGAAATTTCATATCCTTAGCTAGTATAGTTCTGAAGATATGCACTGGACAAAATTGAAGTTTCAAAATAAAGAAAGAGCAATAAGTCAAAAATTAAGCAAGAGTTATGGTTCATGTGCACTGCACTCCCAGTTGACGAGATCTATCTACACATGAAATTTCATAGCCATAGGTAGTATAGTTTTGGAGATATGCTCGAGACAAAATTCAAGTATGAAAATAAGTCAAAAATTAAGGAAGGAAGAGTTATGATTCCTGTGCACTGCACTCCCCCTTAATGAGATGTATGCAGGCATGAAATTTCATAACCCTAGGTAGTATAGTTTTGGAGATATTCACCGGAGAAAATGCAAGTATGAAAAAGAAGAAAGGGCAATAACTGAAAAATTGAGGAAGGAAGAGTTATGATTCCTGTGCACTGCACTCCCCCTTAATGAGATGTATGCAGACATGAAATTTCATAACCGTAGGCAGTATAGTATTGGAGATATTCACCGGACAAAATTCAAGTATGAAAAACAAGAAAGGGCAATAACTAAAAATTAAGGAAGCAAGAGTTATGATTCCTGTGCACTGCACTCCCCCTTGATGAGATCTATCCATGCATGAAATTTCATAACCGTAGGTAGTATTGTTTTGGAGATATGCTCCGGACAAAATTCAAGTATGAAAAAAAACAAAGGGCAATAAGTCAAAAATTAAGGAAGCAAGAGTTATGATTCCTGTGCACTGCACTCCCCCTTGATGAGATCTATCCACTCATGAAATTTCATAACCCTAGGTAGTATAGTATTGGAGATATTCACCGGACAAAATTCAAGTATGAAAAACAAGAAAGGGCAATAACTCAAAAATTAAGGAAGCAAGAGTTATGATTCCTGCGCACTGCACTCCCCCTTGATGAGATCTATCCACGCATGAAATTTCATAACCGTAGGTAGTATAGTTTTGGAGATATGCTCCGGACAAAGAACTGGACGCCGCCCGCCCGCCCGCCTGCCCGCCACGGGTGATCCCATAATACGTCCCGTCTTCGACGGGCGTATAAAAATTCAACAAGAGGGCCCTTAAGGCCCTGTATCGCTCCACTGGCTAAACTATAACAAACAAAAGGTTACAATTATAAACAAAATGATTTCCAACATGAAGACTTATAAAGTTTTCTCTGTAAAATCCCATGAGAAAGTTGTGGCCCCAAGGCAAGTCCATTTTTGACCTATAATTATGATTTCTAGCTATAACCATAAGCTATAATTACTTGAATCCTTGAAGAGGTTAACATGATACAGCCACATACTAAATAATTCAGGTCAAGGCCATGTGGTTATAAACAAGAAGATTTTCAAAGTTTCCTCAATAAAACATGAGAGTCGGGACTTATTTCTATTGAACCACTAAATTTGAAACAAATTCAGAAGAGATCTACTAGACTGAATATATGCCAACTTTGTAGCCCTAGGCCTTATGGTTAGAAACAAGAAATTTTTTAAAGTTTTCGCGATAAAAGCCCATGTAAAACATGTTTCTAACTGGGACAGGGCCAATTGTGACCCAAGGGTTTTAATTTAAAGAATCTTAGTAGAGGTGAAGCCACATATCAAATTTGGTATCCCAATGCTATATGGTTTAGAACCAGAAGATTTTTACAGTTTTCACTATTTAAGCCCATGTAAAACTTGCAATCCCCCCACAGGGCAGGGCCAATTTTGGCCCTAGGGCTGTAATTTGAAGACTCTTAGTAGAGGTCTACCAGATGAAGCTACAAGCCAATTTTGGTAGCCCAAGGCCATATGGTTCAAAACCAGAAGATTTTTAAAGTTCTCACTGAAAAAGTCAATGTAAAACTTCTGATCCCCAGGGCAAGGCGAATTTTGGCCCCAGATCTAAAATTTGAAGAATCTTGGTAGAGGTCTATTACATAAAATTACATGCAAAATTTGGTAGTCCTACACCTGATGGTTTCAGACAAGAATATTTCCAAAAATTTCCAATACTTTTCAGTTTTGTTGCCATGGCAACCAGAGTTATTACAGGAATCAAATTCTTTGAAGAAATTCTGAAGAGGACCATAGCAAGATCATTTAGTTTGGTCAAAATTGGATGGGTAGTTTCAGTGAAGATGTTTGAAATAAAAGTTAAGGACTGCACGCACACAAACACGCACAACGGACACAGGACCATGGCATAATTCTAAATTTAACGCATTTGCATATGATAAAGGATATTATACATGACTCAAATGATGGAAGTTGGGCAACACTTAAAAAAACTGGAAGTTTTTTAAAGATTTCATTTTTTTCAGTTTTGTTGCCATGGCAACCACAGTTTTTATTTTATAGGGATCAAATTCTTAGAAGAGTTTCTGCAAAGGGCCATGGCAGGATCATTTCTCTGTAGTTGAATTAAAATCCAATAGGTAGTTTCAGAGAAGATGTTTGAAATTAAAGTTAATGCAGGCACACATACATGGACAGACACAAGGACAGAAGCACAATGGACACAGGGCCATGACATAAGCGCGCTAGTCTTCGGCCAGAAAAGCTGGTCTTCAGCCAGAAAAGCTTTAAATCTTTGACACATTTGTACAATATTTGCATTAATGGCCTATGTAAAACTTGTGACCCCAGGGGTGGGGTCAAATTTTGACCCTGGGCTATAGTTTGATAGTTTTTGTAAAGGTCTATTAGATAAAGCTACATTCCAAATTTCGTAGCCCTAGGCAATCTGGTTTAGGACAAGAAGATATTTAAAGTTTTTTACCATAATAACGTATGTAAAACTTGTGACCCCCGGGGAGGGGCCAATTTTCCACCCCGGGCTATAATTTGGATAGTTTTTATAAAGGTCTATTAGATAAAGCTACATGCTAAATTGATATCCTTAGGCCATATGGTTTCTGACGAGAAGACTTTTAATGATTTTCAATAGTTTTCAGTTTTTGATCCCCGGGGCGGGGCCAATTTTGACCCTGGAGCTATAATTGAAGAGTTTTTTTAGAAGTCCATTAGATGAAGCTACATGTAAAAATTAATAGCCCTAGGTCTTATGGTTTTAGGACAAGAAAGTTTTCACTATAGAAACCTATGTAAAACCTGTGAGCCCCAGGGCAGGGCTAATTTTGACCACGGGACTATAATTTGAAAGGTTTTTGTAAAGGTCTATTAGGTGAAGCTACATGCCAAATTTGCTATCCCTAGGCCTTATGATTTCAGACATGAAGAATTTTGAAATTTTTCAATATTTTTCAGTCTTTGACCCAAAGGGAGGGGGGCAATTTTGACCCTGAAGCTATAATATGAAGGATTTTTGTTGAAGTCCATTAGAGGAAGCTACATGCTAAATTTGGTTGCTCTTGGTTTAGAACAAGAAGATATTTTAAATTTTCACTATATAAACCTATGTAAAACTTGTGACCCCCAAGGCAGGGCCAATTTTGACCCTGGGGCTATAATTTAAAAACTTTTTGTAGAGGTCAATTAGATGAAGGTACATGCCAAATTTGGTAACCATAGGCCTTATGGTTTTGAACAAGACGATTTTTAAAGATTTCCAATATTTTTCAGAATTGTTACCATGGAAACCATAGTTTTGATAGAAATTCTTTGAAGAGTTTCTAAAGAGGGCCATGCCAGGATCATTTCTGTGAAGTTTCGTTAAAATCTGATGGGTAGTTCCAAAGAAGATGATGTTTGAAATAAAAGTTAATGCATGCACACACAGATGCACGACGGACACAAGGCCATAACATAAGCCCGCTGGCCTTTGGCCAGTGGAGCTAAAAATGGTATAAATGAACATAACTTCTCTGAAAGGGTGAAAATCATGCTCGGAAAAGGTGAAAATGCTGGTTACCAGCATTTTCTCCTTTTCCCATTATGTTTACAAATGGCTCCTTCCTCAGGATTGCTAAAACATGGGACTGTTTGGTAAAGTTTAATGTCTGTGCAGGTAGGTTGCCTTTCCCTTCCCAGTACCCACATCCAGAATTTGCATGGAATGTCCAGAAAATAACGCATGCTTCAAAGCATCATTGATTCAGAAGTTTAAAACATGAGGGCAATGACAGCCGTGGATCCCTCCACTGAGCCTTCATTTGTAGATGAATTTTAGGAGAACTTTATTTAACAAGAGGGCCAATGGCCACCTGAATTAAGTAATCTAAGATTTATAAATTTAAAGACATTCTGGTTGTGTTGATGTAAACATATGAGTGTTCATGACCTACATTTTTATGTAATGTATCCAGGTTTCAAACTATTTTCAAGACTTTATCAAGACAAACCTTCTGATCAAATTTCACGAGTCTCCAACAGAAAATATTGCTTCTAGAATGTGAACAAAATTTTTCTTAGATTTACCCCTGTGACCTACCTTATGACCTATAAACAGGGTTGACTATTGAGGCCAAAATCTACTATTGTGATAGTACTGACACTGGAAAAAATACTATTGCGATAGTATTGGTATTGCCTGTTACAACTGCAATACTATTGCAAGAATTACACAAAATGAAATTTCAGCAAATTATACCTTGAAATCATGCTTTTTACTAATACTTTCTCTGGGCAGTTTAAATTCTACCTTTTGTGGGAGTGTCCTTGGGCAAGACACTTCAAAGCCCCAGCCTACAACTACTGGTAAAGCCCAGGTAATATATGAATATGTGAGCTGTGATATGACTGAAATAATGTTGAAAGCGGCGTAAAACACCATTTGATCACTAGAACTACTGGTAAAGCCCAGGAAATATATGAATATGTGAGCTGTGATATGACTGAAATAATGTTGAAAGTGGCGTAAAACACCATTTGATCAATCTATTAAATTCTACCAGAGTACCTGTTTTGGATAGCAATAAAGGGCGAAACAGAATTAAATGCAAAATACCCAATAAATTTCAGAAACTATATTTTTTCCCAAGTTTCACAAACAACTTTACATAAACTCTAAACTTTTGAAAAAGTCAACTTTTAAATGTGATTGTCCAAGTGATTTACAGAAATGAAAAGCAATCGAGGGCCATGATGGCCCTGGATCGCTTACCTGAGTCAATAGGCAAAATTTCACCCCAGGGTCATAATGGCCTGATTCAAAACTCATCTGAGGTATTATTAAGACAAACATTCTGACCAACTGTCAGGTCAATTGAGCTGAAAATGTGGCCTTCAGAATGTCCAAAATGTATTTCTTCAATTTGACCGAGTGACCTAGTTTATGACCCAATGTGACCATATTTCAAACTCATCCAAGATATCAAGACAAACTTGTTAACCAAGATTCAGGTGATTTGGGCAAGAATTGCCACCTCTAGAGTGCCCACATGGTATTTCTATAATCTGACCAAGTGACCTAGATTATGACCCTATGTGACCCAATTTCAAACCCATTCAAGATATCATCAAGTCAAACATGCTGACAAATTTACAGGTCAGTTGAGCAAAAATTGTGGCCTCTAGAACGCCCAGAATACATTTCTTTAATTTGACCTAGTGACCTAGTTTATGACCCTATGTGGTCCAATTCTGAAATCATCCAAGATTTTATTAAGACAAACATGTTGATCAATTTTCGGGTCAACTGAGAAAGAATTTTAGCTTCTATAGCACCCACAATGAATTTTTGTAAGTTGATCTAGTGAGACCTAGTTTATGACCCTAGGTGACCCAAATTGAAAATCATTCGATATTTTTTCAAGACAAACAATCTGACCAATTTTCAGGTCAATTGAGTAAGAAATGTGGCCTCTAGAGTGTCCACAAGGTACTTCTTTAATTTGACCTAGTGACCTAGTTTATGAACCTTGGTGACCAAATTTCAAACTAATCTAAGATTTAAATTAAGACAAACATTCTGACTAATTTTCAAGTCACTTAAGCAAAAAATGTGGCCTCTAGAGTGCCCACAAGGTATTTCTTGAATTTGACCTACTGACTTAGTTTATGACACTACGTGAGAGTATTTTGAAATTGTCCAAGATTTTATAGAGACAAATATGCTGATCAATTTTCAGGTCATTTTCAGGCAGCATAACAGTTTAATTTGTTCTTTACCCTTTACCAAACGACAAAATTTAGACTTGTCCATTTTCACAAGACAAATAAAGTGTGAAAAATATTGGAATTTGTCTTTATTACTGCAAGAGAAGGAGAAAATGTTCAACATTCAATGTTCTCAAGAGCCTTCTACCTCAGGATAGTTAAAACTCGGGATTGTGTGGTAAAGGTTTAAGTACTAATTACATTTCCCCACAGAGCATTCGAAAAAACCATGCTTTTTCCCAGCAGTGTTTAATGAGCCTACAAGGGCTGACTAACTACTTTCTCACATATTTAACTCTTTACCATACAATCCCGACCCTGAGAAAGAGGGCGTTTGAAAACATTGTGGGAAAAGGAGAAAATGCTGGTATTTTCTCCTATACCCACAATGTTTTCTACCCTTCCCAATACAAATTTCAATTTTTGAGTCACAGTTATTTTGTCATCTGCAAATGCTTTCAATTTGGACGAGTCTAAAATTTTGTCTTTTGGTAAAGAGTTAAGCAATGAAAGCGTAACAGCTGACCTGCAAGCTTCTACATAATGTGACAGATCAAGAACCAGGTGTGAAATAGCAAGGAAACATAAATATAATTATGTAAATATGCTGTCACCATAATGTGACAGATCAAGAACCAGGTGTGAAATAGCAAGGAAACATAATTATAATTATGTAAACATGCTGTCACCATAATGTGACAGATCAAGAACCAGGTGTGAAATAGCAAGGAAACATAATTATAATTATGTAAACATGCTGTCACCATAATGTGACAGATCAAGAACCAGGTGTGAAATAGCAAGGAAACATAAATATAATTATGTAAATATGCTGTCACCATAATGTGACAGATCAAGAACCAGGTTTGAAATAGCAAGGAAACATAAAAATAATTATGTAAATATGCTGTCACCATAATGTGACAGATCAAGAACCAGGTTTGAAATAGCAAGGAAACATAAATATAATTATGTAAACATGCTGTCACCATAATGTGACAGATCAAGAACCAGGTGTGAAATAGCAAGGAAACATAAATATAATTATGTAAATATGCTGTCACCATAAAATACTTTTAATATGTTATGGATCAATCGTCACACATTTGAATCCACAAGCTGAAAGTTGAAAAGGGTAGCAAATGAACATTTTCTAATTGTAAATCTTGATGATTTTAAATTCATGGAAATAGTCTTATGAATATCAAAAGTCTGGTCTTATATTAGACCTGTAAAATACATAATAAATATCTTTGGGATACTGTAATGATCAAATAACTTGGGTATATATTCCAGTCCACAAATTGTGTGGAAGCATGTATATCCTAAAGATAGCAAGGGATTGGTTCGACAATAACATTACGTAACACAGTAAAGATACCCGGTATGCGGCTTATTTAACAGTGAGACTCGGCTATCATCTGAAAACTACGGAATAATCTGAACAATCGCGGAAGGTTTTTCTTAGATTTAGCCCAGTGACCTACTTTTGACCCAACATAACCCAATTTCAAACTTGTACCAGATTTTATCAAGACAAACATTCTGACCAAGCTGTATGCATATCTGACTGAAAATGTGGCCTCTGGAGTGCACACAAAGTTTTTCTAAGATATGGTCCAGTGGCATACCTTTTGACCCGACATGACCCAATTTTAAACTTGTCCAAGATTTTATCAAGACAAAGATTCTGACCAAGTTTGAAGAGTATCAGGCTGAAAATATGGCCTCTAGATTGCACACAAGGTTTTTCTAGGATTTAGCCCAGTGACCTACTTTTGACCTGACATAACCCAACTTCGACCTTGTCCGAGATTTTATCAAGACAAACATTCTGACCAAGTTTCATGCATATCTGACTTAAAATGTAGCCTCTAGAATGCACACAAGGTAAAATGTTGACGTTGCACAACAGACGATGGACGCCTGACACAGCACGATCACAACAGCTCACCTTGAGTACTTCATGCTCAGGCGAGCTAAAGAGGACCAGAAGTTTCCATTATGATATTTATAAAACTACAAGTTTGTTTGAAAGAGCATAGATTGAATTTTCTTACCTCACTCGAAATAATTTTCAATTTTGAAAATTGATGAAGTTATGATCATTTATGAACCAGGGCCCTTCATACTTGTATATAATCAAAGTACTGAAAGTACTGACAGACTAGCAAATTTGATTGATTGTATGGTGTTTATTAACCCTGTTTTCAACATTATTTCAGTTATGTAGTGGTGGCCAGTGCACATATCCATGCTTTTCTGGAACTTCTTTTACCAGTACTCTGCACAATATTCTTTCCAAGCCACTGGCTCCTTTCCCACATAACCAGCATCGAAACACGAGAGAGAAATGAATTCTGTCATAATGACCATCAGCAATCCTCGGAAAGAAATTTGTTGGGGATCAAACCAGCGACCTGTTCTCAAGTACTATACGCTATTGACTGAACTGCCGAGGCTATGTGTGCTATTAGTTAACCCTTAACCTGCTAAAAAATGTTAAATGAAACTTTCAAGCTGATGGTAAACAACTGAATATTGCTATTTCACAGTTACATTTTGGAGAAAATCTATCCTCTTATCGGACAGTGTAGATCCAAGATCAGACTGCACACACTGTCTGCAAAAGGTCATTGAGTTGCGGTAGTGCTGGTAAAAGAAATTCAAGGAAAGCATGGACAGGTGCTCTGGCCGCCACAATATCACTGAAATAATGTTGAAAACAGCATTAAACACCATGCAGTCATTTAGTCAACACCAAAAAGCAAAAGATGTAGTTAACTATTTAACTCTTCTTACAAAACTAAATATTTTACATCCGTCCAAATTCAAAGCTATTGCAGACCATAAATTAAATGTGGCTGAACTGATGAAACATGATTCCAGAAGGGCAGGAAACAATTTGGGAAAAGGAGAAAATGATGGTTACCAGTATTTTCTCCTTTTCCCGCAGTGTTTACAGAGGGATCCTTCCCCAGTATCATTAAAACTTGGGATTGTTTGGTAAAGGGTTAATAGAATAACAGTTTAACATGACAGTTTAACTGTACACAATGATCTAAATAATGAATGACTGAAGGAATGACGAGGGTTCCCTGTCCAGTGGGGGTTAATATAGCTGGGATTTGCTACAAGTTAACCTAGGTGTATTTATTAATAGATTCATTCAAAATGTTACAGCGTATAGGAATAAGTGATTCTCTGCTTTGCATAGGTCACTCAGTTTACATACAAGCAAAGATCTTGTACCTTATAAATGACATCTTGTGCAGTTTATTACTTTGTAAGACGACACGTTCAAATCGGAGAGGTTGATATTTAGTGGTTTTTGTCTAAATTGTCATATATAATAGAATTAAGATTTCAAACAGAAAGAAGTATTTCCTGTGTGGCAAAATTTGGCAACTGTGGGGTTTTTTGTTTACTTTGAATCTAGGCCAGTCTTGATGCCTATAGACTAGCTTTGCTAGTCAAAAAGTTACAGGTGAAATAGGCAGATATCCATTTTTACATGTCTGCAAAAGTTGGCTATGTGTCTGGACGAATGGACTAGCAGACTGTTATTGGTTAATAACAGAATTATAAATTAACATCCCCCCTTCTGCATGACATAGAATTTCATTAAATACAAGCAAATAATGATTGCCTATAGCTTATGATAAACAATATAAATATGAAGTTTCATAAAATGTGTCCGGTAGGTGAAGAGATACTGGTCCATAATGGAACTAAGCATCAAGTCCCCTTTTTCAATGACATTAATTAAAACAAGAGGGCCATTGGCTCTAAAGCACTCACCTGAGTAAGGTCATCTAGGATTGATAATGCTGAAAAGATCCTGGTTGTGATGATGTAAAACGCATGAGTGTAAGTGACCTACCTTTTGACTGCTTTAGGCTATTTTTTAATTTCTAATCTGGCTCAAAATGTGGCCTCTAGAGTCACACAAGGTTTTTTCTAAGATTTGGCCATGTGACCTAATTTTTGACCTGATGTGACTTGATATCATTCTTTTCCTAGATTTCATCCAGACAAACATTCTGACAAAGTTTCATAAATATCAGGCTGAAAATGTAGCCTTTAGAGTAAACACAGGGTTTTTCTAAGATTTGGCCCAATGACCTACTTTTTGACCCAACATGACCCAATTCCAAAACTGTCTGAGATTTTATCAAGACAAACATTCTGACCAAGTTTCATAAGTATCAAGCTGAAAATGTGGCCTCTAGAGTGCACACAAGGTTATTCTATGATTTTGCCCAGTGACCTACTTTTTGACTTGACATGACCCAATTTTCTCTGTGTCCAAGATTTTAACAAATCAAACATTCTAACCAAGTTTCATGCATTTCAGGCTGAAAACGTGGCCTCTAGGGTGAACAAAAGGTTTTTCTAAGATTTGGTCCTGTAACCTACTTTTTGCTCCCATGTGACCCGATTTCAAACTTGTCCAAGATTTCATCCAGAAAAACATTCTAGCCAAGTTTCATGCGTATCAGGCTGAAAATGTGGCCTCTTACAGTGTACACAAAGCTTTTCCTAAGATTTGAACCTGTGACCTACTTTATGACCCCATTTGACCCAATTTACAACTTGTCCGAGATTTTATCCAGAGAAACATTCTGACCAAGTTTCATGAGGATCTGGCTCAAAATGTGGCCTCTAGAGTGCACACAAGGTAAATGTTGACGACCGCACACTGCACAACAGACGCCGGACACAGCACAATCACAAAAGCTTACTTTGAGCACTTTGTGCTCGGGTGAGCTAAAAATAACCCTGAAGGTCATTGGTGCTTTAGTCTTTGTCCTACTTTTTCGTTCAATCAGAAGGCTTATATTTGAAAAAATCTGACTCTCTTTTTCCTTTAAACTGCCACAAGCAGCGTTTATTTTGACCATTTAATCAGTTAAACGTCACGTTTATTTGAGTTTCTCGTGCTGCATGCATAAAACCTGCCTCCTTCATTAATATTCATCTACCATTTAAATTTACACATACAAGTACCATCTCGACAAACACTGTGGAAAGAAGAAAATGGGAAAACAATGTTTTTTAACCTCTTTCACTGCCATTGTCGCATTGGAAAGACTTTGCAGATGGCGTAGATCAAGACCAGACTGCACAAAACGTGCAGTCTTACCTTTGATCTAGACAGTCCGCTATCTTGTGTTAGTCTTCAACCAAAAACAGATTTAATTCGAATGAGGATACTTATAGACCATCTGAAAAGTCGGCTCCGTTTAGTTGGCATCGAGAGTTAAACATAATTATGTCAATCTATATTTTGAAATATACAGAAAATCCATATAGTAGTGAACTAGTTTATTGCAGTGTCCTATTGATACAGGCATTCAACATAAAATAACTAAGCCATGCTCTGTGAAAAGGGGGCTTAATAAATTTGCAAAAGAGTATTGACTCAGGTCAGCCTGCGAAGACCGCACAAGCCTACAAGGCACCAACAGTTTTGCTTTCGGCCAATTTTCTGCATTTCAAAGGACCCTTTTACTTGCTTATTTCGTTGGTTTTCAGCGAAAATGGATTTTATGGATCCAGAGTAATGTGATGTCGTGCTTGGTACCATGCCTCACAGTGGTGCATCAAGCCCCCTTCTGCCAGGGTATGGCTCTTATTTTGTAGGTCTATAGCATTTTATTCCGTCCTTCGAAATAATATGTGAATGAATGAAGCGGGAAAGTCCATGTAATGTTAGATTTAGCATTGTTTTAGTAATGATGCCTTTAGGGTGTGTCTTTGTGAATGATGAAGCAGGAAACTCCATATATGGCAGCAATGTTTTAGCAATGATGTAATTAGGGTGGACAATGACCATGTCAGTTAGACACTGTGAAGATAAAAATAAACAATTTAAACAGCCACAGTCAGTCGCTACGATTTTTGGCTGTTTAAATCGTTTAATTTTTTCTTCACAGCGTCTAACTATTACAAAGTGCTCAGCTGAGTAAAGTAATCTAGGATTGCTAAAGCTATAGAGATCCTGGTTGTAATGATGTAAAACACATGAGAAAATGTGGCCTCCAGATTGCACACAAGATTTCTCTATGATTTGGCCCAGTGACCTACTTTTTGACCCTACATGACCCAATTTTGAACCATAAATCATCAAGACAAACTTTCTGACCAACTTTCATTAGAAATGGCCAAAAAATGTGGCCTCAAGTGTGCTCACAAGTTTTCTCTAAGATTTGGCCTAATGACCTACTTTTGACCTGACATGACCCAATGTTGACCTTGTGCTAGATTTCATCAAGACAAACATTCTGACCAAGTTTAATGGGTATGGGGTGAAAATCTTGCCTCTAGGAAGCACTTAAGTTTTTTCTAAAATTTGGCAGTGACCTACTTTTTGACCCGACATAACACAATTTCAAGATAATATCAGGACAAACATTCTGACCAAGTTTCATGAGTATCTGACAGAAAATGTGGCCTCTAGAGTGCACACAAGGTAATTGTTGATGCCTGGACGACCTACTTTTTGACCTGACATGGCCCAATTTCAGACTTGTCTCAAGATTTTATCAAGACAAACATTCTAACCTTCGTGAGTATATAAAAGAAAATGTTGCTTCTAGAGTGCACACAAGATAAATGTTGACTACCAGTACAGTTTTTGCCAGAGATAGTAGTACTTTCAAATTCATTTTCGAGGAAATTTTGTGTGATCTTACAAATTTGATTTGAGTTGTGCCAGTGCATTGTTGCTCGGAGCCTCGGAGTTAGGACTAATCATTTGGAGAATAACTTTATTACCCTGTATGAGCTTCAACTTCCTTTTTGGTGTCAACTATTTTCTACTTCCTCTTTGGTGTCATTTTTCAAACAGTAACTCTGTAAACTTGCGACACGAAAAAACGCTTTACAGAATAAAAACATGGGGTTATCAGAAAAAATTATCAAAAGCACATTATACAGTCTAGATTTGAGCATCTACATATCTATTTATTAACACATGTAAACCAGTCTGAATGATTTATGTCCCTTGTTGACTGTCATAAACGAAAGAGAAATGTCCTTTTGTGTCTGCAAATGCTACCAATTTGGATGAGTCTACAATTTTGTGTTCTGGTCAAAAGTAAATTTTCGTGTATTGTGATCCTTGATTTTTTTTATTTTGGATGCAATTTTCTCAGGCGTTTGGAGATTTTCTGTGAGAATTCTCTGATTTTTCCGTGATAATATCACGGAATTGCAGTGTTGGCATATCCCTGAGAAGTTGGAAATAGGGTCACATTGGGTCAAAAAGTAGGTCACAGTGCCAATTCTTTGAAAAACCTTGTGTGCACCGTAGAGGCCACATTTTCAGCCCAATACTCATAAAACTTGGTAAGAATGTTTTGTGTTCATGATATCTTGGACTTGGGATTGTATGGCAAAGGGTTAACTCTTTACGACAAAATACTGGGTTTTCATGAACCTTGGGAGACATGCCTTGCAAAAAATTGTGGATAAAGGGGAAAATGGCGGCAGCCAGCATTTTCCCCGAGTTCCCACAATGTTTTCTTGCCTTCTGAAGTCAAACCCATCTTTTGGTGCATATTCATTACAGTAAAACCTCGATAAATCGAAATCTCAAGGGGGACAAGCAAAATGTTTGAATTATGGCGGTGCTCAAATTTTCCAAAATGTCAATGATAACAAAGTTGCATTGCAATCAAGATCGGCAATCAAAGTATACTTCGCCGAACAATACAACCGAGTTTTTGTTCCTTTTTTTCATAACATTCAAAGAATATCACAGCAAGTGGGTTATTTTCTGTAAATGCACATAATTTTTATTAGATCTGTATGAGTTCTTAGAATTTAGTCGCTCTAAGTCGCCCTTTTTTTTTTTGTTTTTCGTAAAGGTTGGTACGGTAATTTTAAAAAAAAACAAAAAGTCTGCCCCTTTGTAATCGCCTCCTATAACTGTGGCCCCACAGAAAAGTATGCGAATTTGAATTTGTTTACGTGAGAAAACAGCAGAAGGTAAGATTAATACGGTGCTTCCACTAGTCCAGAAAACTAAATTTTAGAAAATTTACACTAGCAGATCTATGGATTTAAGTTCCTTGGTCACTGGTGTTTCCTTGAAATATCGTTGAATACGGCAACATGCAACTAGAAAAGTGCTCAAAATGATCGAAGAATGAAAGCGGGAAAGATGACAAAGATTAAATACAAAACAAGAGGGCCATGATGGCCCTGGGTCGCTCACCTTAGTAGAGTGCCTTTCAGGTTTTTCTTTGATTTGACCATGTGACCTAGTTTTTGACCGCAGGTGACCCAATTTCAAACTCATATTTCATGAAGACAAACATTCTGACAAATTTTCAAGTCAATTGAGCAAAAAATGTGGCCTCGAGTGCCCTAAAGATATTTCTTTAATTTGACTTAGTGACCTAGATTATGACCCCAGGTGACCCAAATTTGAACAGGTCTTTGGTTATATCAAAAGAAACGTTTTAACCAATTTTCAAATCAAATGAATAATAAATGTGGCCTCTATAGAGTGCCCACTAGCTATTTCTTTAATTTGACCAAGTGAACTAGTTTTTGACCCCAGTTGACCCAAATTCAGCCTCATGTGAGATTTTACAAAGACAAACATCTAGTGACCTAGTTTATGGTTCCAGGTGACCCAAATCCAAACTCATCTGGTATTTCATCAAGACAAACATTCTGGCCAAATTTCAGGTCATTTGAGCAATAAATGTAGCCTCCAGAGTGCAAACAAGGTATTTCTTTAATTTGACCCAGTGAACTAGTTTATGACCCAAGTTGACCCAAATTAATCTTATGTGAGACTTTATAAAGACAAACTTTCTAACTAATTTTCAAGGCAATTGAGCAAATAATGTGGCCGCGAGAGTGCCAACAAGATATTTCTTTAATTTGACCTAGTGACCTAGTGACCCAAAATGACCCAATTTTGAACTCAATGAACTTGTTGCGCTTAGATGGGCAAACAAACTTAGAAGAGAATCACTACATACCAAATATCAAAGCTCTACGCCTTCCAGTTTTAAAGAAGAATTTTAAAGTTTTCCTTCTTTGTTCCTATGTTCGAACTTGTGACCCCCGGGGCTGGGCCAGTTTTGACTCAGGGGCATCATATGAACAAACTTGGTAGAGGTCCACTAGGAAATGCTACATACCAAATATGAAAGCTCTAAACCTTCCCGTTTAAGAGAAAAAGAAATTTAAAGTTTTCCTTCTTTGTTCCTATCTTCGAACTTGTGACCCCCGGGGCGGGCCAGTTTTGACCCAGGGGCATCATATGAACAAACTTGGTAGAGGTCCACTAGGAAATGCTACATACCAAATATCAAAGCTCTACAGCTTCCCGTTTATGAGAAAAAGAAATTTAAAGTTTTCCTTCTTTGTTCCCATCTTCGAACTTGTGACCCCCGGGGCGGGGCCAGTTTTGACCCAGGGGCATCATATGAACAAATTTGGTAGAGGTCTACTCTGCGATGCAACATACCAAATATCAAAGCTCCACACCTTTCGGTTTCAGAAAAGAAGAATTTTAAAGTTTTCCTTCTTTGTTCCTATGTTCGAACTTGTGACCCCAGGGGCTGGGCCAGTTTTGACCAAAGCGGCATCCTTGGAACAAACTTGGTAGAAGTCCACTAGGAGATGCTACATACCAAATATCAAAGCTCTATGCCTTCCCATTTAAGAGAAAAAAAAAATAAAGTTTTCCTTCTTTGTTCCTATGTTTGAACTTGTGACCCCCGGGGCAGGGCCAATTTTGACCCCAAGGGCATCATATGAACAAACTTGGTAGAGATCCACTAGAAGATGCTACATACCAAATATCAAAGCTCCATGCCTTCCTGTTTCAGAGAAAAAGATTTTTAAAGTTTTCCTTCTTTGTTCCTATGTTGGAAATTGTGACCCCCGGGGCAGGGCCAGTTTTGACCCCAGGGGCATCATATGAACAAACTTGGTAGAGGTCCACTAGGAGATGCTACATGCCAAATATCAAAGCTCTACGCCTTCAAGTTTCAGAGAAGAAGATTTTTAAAGTTTTCCTTCTTTGTTACTATGCTCAAACTTGTGACCCCCGGGGCGGGGCCAGTTTTGACCCCAGGGGCATCATATGAACAAACTTGGTAGAGGTCTACTAGGCAATGCTACATACCAATTATCAAAGCTCTATGCCTTCCAGTTTCAGAGAAGATGATTTTTAAAGTTTCCCCTCTTTGTTCCTATGTTTGAACTTGTGACCCCTGGGGCAGGGCCAGTTTTGACCCCAAGGGCATCATATGAACAAATTTGGTAGAGATTCACTAGGAGATGCTTCATGCCAAATATCAAAGCTCTATGCCTTCTAGTTTTACAGAAGAAGATTTTTAAAGTTTTCCTTCTTTGTTCCTATGTTGGAAATTGTGACCCCCGGGGCGGGGCCAGTTTTGACCCCAGGGGCATCATATGAACAAACTTGGTAGAGGTCCACTAGGAGATGCTACATGCCAAATATCAAAGCTCTACGCCTTCAAGTTTTAGAGAAGATGATTTTTAAAGTTTTCCTTCTTTATGACTATGCTCAAACTTGTGACCCCCGGGGCGGGGCCAGTTTTGACCCCAGGGGCATCAAATGAACAAACTTGGTAGAGGTCCACTAGGAGATGCTACATACCAAATATCAAAGCTCTGCGCCTTCTAGTTTCAGAGAAGGAGATTTTCAAAGATTTTGCTTTTTTTTCCTTTTTGTTGCCATGGCAACCAGAGTTGTGGGTGGAATTCAATTCTTTGAACAATTTTGGTAGAGCTTCACCCAAGGAACATCCCTGCCAAGTTTCATCAAGATTGGCCCAGTGGTTTAGGAGAAGAAGATGTTTAAAGAAATTGTTGACGGACGACGGACAACAGACGACGGACGACGGACGCCGGACATAGGGCGATCACAATAGCTCACCTTTAGCACGTTGTGCTAAGGTGAGCTAAAAACACACAAAGTGCGTTTACATTTGATAAAGCTCAGAAATGTACAGAAAAGTTATTTTGGTGTCAATACATGTATTGGTTTACAAGTGGTTCTGTGTAATGGTGCTTTTCTTGCACCATGGTTTCTACACACTTGTGAAAAATGACATTAACCTGTCACTTTCAAAGTCACAAAAATTTCTATGATATGTAAACAAACCAATGATAAGCATGCAAACCTTAAACAAGACGTCACTGCAACAAGATGGAAAAATTGTGATCAAACTTTTTTTTGTGACAAAACAACTTGGAAAAACATGGTGTTATAACTAGACATGAAAACTGGAGAGAAATTTGACATTATCTAATCACAAATGCTTCAAACTGTCTTTTTAGCATTAACAATTACTTTGAAACTCGAAATTACCGATCTGCTTTCAATGCAATATAGTGGAGTTTTTTCAGGACCATTGAAATTCCGCGAATAATACAGGGTTTTCTCAGATGTTCAAGACTGGAAATATCGAGGTTTTACCGTATTTCATCTGCAAATGCTTGTAACACTTAGAGTGCCGACCAACAGACATTTTCACTTTAGAAAAAAGACCCAAATAACTCTTTACCAAACAACAAAATTTTAGACTGGTCCAAATTGAAAGCATCTGCAGATGACAAATCAAATACAGCTCAAAAATTTGTTTTCTGAAGGGCAGAAAAGGTTGTCGGACAAAGAAAAAATGCTGGTTACCAGCATCTTCTCCTTTTCAAACCATGTTTTCAAAAGGGTTTTTCTCCAGGGTTGTTAAAAGTTGGTATTTTGTGTGCTAACAAGATAATTGAAATATTACGTTTGATTTAGTCCTTAGTATTTCATCAAAATGGACAGTGTAAATCATAAATCAGACTGCATGTTTTGCACAGTCTGATCTTGATTTATACCAGCTGCTAAAGCAACAGTAGTTGTGAAAGGCGCATTCAGGCTGAACTGTTTACCATGTGACAAAATTTTTGCCTTGCCCAAATTGAAAGCATTTCCAGTCGACAAAACAGGAAATTTGCCTTTCACTTGGTAGAAAACATTTTGGGAACATAAGAAAGTACTGGTTACCAGCATTTTCTCCTTTTCCCATAATGTTTTCAACAAGCCTTCTTCCTTAGGGTCTTTAAAAGCTGGGATTAAATGGTAAAGGGTTAATTTGTTTATTCGTATGCACTTCAATTTTACACCTTTTTAGCAGCTTGGGCCATATCTCAGTGGTCAGTTCACCTTCACATTTGTTTCCTGGCTTTCTCACACCAGCACTGACACAACTTTCTTTATAAGCCAATGACTTCTTTTATAACATGAATCAAAGGTGAGAGACAGACTTGAGGTCCCTGAGGGCGTGAATTGCTCTACTGACATTGATTTTGCTTTTTTCCTAGCATACATAATGAATTCATGATGCAAAAAGAAAAGAAAGAAACACACAAAAAATGCAGGGGGAAGTGCAACTGGGCTTGAACCCAGTAAGACAGCATAAGTAGGCATGGTGAATCGAACAAATAGTGAAAAAAAAAAACTGAAGTGCAATTTCTCAAAACCAATTGTTTTGAATCCAGCTGAATGTATAGGGTACCAGTACTCATTGTTTTAAACAATCCCTGCAAGTTTCAAAGAAATGTGACTAGTAATGTGGACTGTGTTGTGTAAACAATACTAAGTCATCGAATGGCTGGTTTTTTCTGAATTAATAACTAGAATTTATTCATTCTTAATAGAGTTCAATGCCTTGATGATACAAGTAATCTTTGCAAGTTTCAAAATAATTTAATTAAAAAATGTGACTTAATTACGTAAACACAAAATGTAAATTATCAAATTTAAGTGGCTCCTTTCCCCATACTAATTGTCATTTTCTTTTCAAAATCAATAGAATTCAAGCTTTTGATAATATAAAGCAACTGTGCATGTTTCATGAAAATTCAACCACAATGGCCGACGTTATCGCGTAATAAATAATTGTGAATTTTCAAATTTAATTGGTTACTTTTCCCATACTGATAATTGATTTTTTTTCAAAATCAATGGGATTAAAGCTGTGGATGATACAAAGCAACTCTGCTAGTTTCATGAAAATCCAACTACAAATGCAGCCCTTATAGTGTAAATAAGAAATCAAAATTTTGAACTTCTAATAGCTACTTTTCCCACAATGATTGTCTGATTTTCTTCAAAATAAAATGGTTCAAGCTTTTGATAAGATAAACAAACTGTGCAAGTTTCACGGAAATCCGACCTCAAATGCAGACTAAATTGTGTAAACAAGAAATTTAAATTTTGAACTTTGCATGGCTACTTTTCCCGCAATGACAGTTAGATTTTTTTGAAAATCGATAGGGTTCTAGCTATTGATCAGATAAACAAACTGTGCAAGTTTCAAGAAAATCCAACCACAAATGCAGACTTTATCGTGTAATCGAGAAATTGATATTTTGAACTTTGGTTGGCTACTTTTCCTACACTGACTGTCATTTTTTTTAATAAAAAATAAGATTCAAGATGAGATAAGCAAACTGTGCAAGTTTCATGAAAATCTGACCACAAATGCTGACTTTATTGCATAAACAAGAAATGGAAATTTTAAACTTCAAATGACTAGTTTAGTCAGATTTTTTTCAAAATCAGTAGGGTTCAAGCTATTGATGAGATAAACAAACTGTGCAAGTTTCATGAAAATCCGACCTCAAATGCAGACTTTATTGGGTAAACAAGAAATCAAAATTTTGAACTTTAAATGGCTACTTTTCCCGCACTGATTATCAGATTTTTTTCAAAATCAAAACGGTTCCAAGCCATTCATGAGATAAACAAACTGTGCAAGTTTCACGAAAATCTGACCCCAAATGAAAACTTTATCATGTAAACAAGAAAAAGACAGACGGACAGATGGAAGGACAGACGGACAACAAAAAGTTTAAACCATACCATTACATAAGTTCTGCTGGCTTACAGCCAGTAGAGCTAAAACACACCAAAAAGAAAATTTGCCTCAACTATGGTATGTACATAAGCTCTGCTGGCTTACAGCCAGTAGCGCTAAAACACACCAAAAAGAAAATTTGCTTCATCTGTATTTCGCAAACTTTTACAAGAAAATTGAATGTAACGCAACTCCTGTGTGGCTTAGCCAAATGCATTTTCAAATTTGGAGTTTGGTAAAGAGTGAATCCTATACCACAAAAAAACAAGAGGGCCATGATGGCCCTGTATCGCTCCACTGGCTTATAAATATAAACCATAAATACTAAACATTTCAATTCTGAGCCAAATGGTTTCAAAATGAAGACTCACAAAGTTTTCTCTGTAAAAGCCCATGTGAAAGTTGAAACCCTCAGGGCAAAGCCACTTTTGATTCCAGAGCTATAATTACTTGAACCCTGGTAGAGGTCCACAAGCCAAAGCCACATGCCAGAATAATACAAGTCTGTGCTGTATGGTTATAAATAAGGTGATTTTCAAGTTTCGTTCATACAAAGCCTCTGTAAAACATAAGACCCTTGATGCAAGGCTAATTTAAAAAAAAAAATCAAAAGTGATCCAGATTTGGTAGCCCTTGGGTTTGCGGTTAGGAGCAAAAAGATTTTTTGAATTTTCACGCTATAAGCACGTTTATGACCCATATGATAGGACTAATTTTGACATAACTTGAATAACTTTGGAAGAGGTTATTTAGATTACACTCATACAATATTACAGCTGTAACTCAAGGTAAGGAACAAGAAGACCTTTCAAGTTCTCACTATATTAGCCTATGTAAAGCTTGTGACATATTGGGTGAAGCAGTTTCAGAGACAATAAGCTTGATGGCCTTGGGCCTGTGGAGCTAAAAAGCAGTATCTTTTTCATGAGCTACAATGACGTTTGTAAATACAAGCTTTCTGAACAGATTTTTAAAGGTTTTTCAGTACTTTTCAGTTTTGTAGCCATAGCAACCATAGCTTTTAACAGAACTTAATTCTTTGAAGACATTCTGAAGAACATCATGGCAAGATGATAACTGTAAAGTTTGGTCAAAATTGGAAGAGTGGTTTCAATGAAAAAGATGGAACAATCTTGGTAGAAGTCTACAGTATGAATCGGCATGCCAAATTTTTATAGCCCTAGGCCTTACAGTAAGGATAAAAAAAGATATCTTAAGTTTTCACTATGTAAGCCTATCTAAAATTTGTGAACCCTGGAGTGGGATAAATTTTGATCCCAAGGCTCAAAACATGCCAAATTTGTTAGTCATATACTTTATGGTTAGAAACAAGAAGATTGTCGAGAAGTCTTTACTATATAACGAGGGGTGAATACGAAACTATTCCATCTGCGTTGCGAAAAATTTTACAGGAGAGGGAAAAACACTTCTCATTTCTGTGAAAAGAATAGTTAGATTATCTTGTTTAGATATGTTGTGTTGGGCTGAGTGCATGAATTCAGCACAACATAATTAAACAAGACGATCTAACAACGCTTTTCACGGAATTGAGACTTTTTCCCCTCTACTGTAATATTTTCCAAAATGCAGATGGAATAGTTTCGCATTCACCCCTCGATAAGCCCTTATAAAACTTTGACCCCAGGGCTACAGTCGGACTAAATGGGGAATATGTGTATTAGAAGAATAACATGCCAAATTTGGGAGTTCTTAGCCTTATGGCTAGTAACAAGACGGTTTCTGAAGTTTTCACTCCATAAACCCATGTAAAACTTGTGATCCCTGATGCAAGGCCAAACTTGATCCTAGGGCTGTAAATTGGGCCCTCTTTGTAGTTGTCCACTAGATAATGCTATAATGATGCAAAATTTTGTAGCCCTAAGCCTTATGGCTATGTACACCAAGATCTAAAAGTTTTCCCTATATAAGCCCATGTAAATCTTGTGAACCCCCCCAGCCCCCAGCATGAGGCCAAATTGACCCCAGGACTGTAATTTGGGCACTTTTGGTAGACCCCCACTAGATCAAGCTAAATGCAAAATTTGGTAGCTCTAGGCCTTATGGCTAGGTACAGGAAGATTTCTTAAGTTGTCACTATGTAAGCCCATGTAAAACCTGTGACCCCTGCGGCGGGGCCAATTTTGACCCCAGGGCTAAAATTTTGGCCAACTTGGTAGAGGCCCACTAGATAAAGCTACATGCAAAATTTGGTAGCTCTAGGCCTTATGGCTAGGTACAGGAAGATTTTTAAAGTTTTCTCTATATAAGCCTATGTAAAACTTGCGACCCCTGGGGCAGAGCCAATTTTGACCCCAGAGCTATAATTTGAAGAAACATGATTGAGGTCTACTACATAAAGCTTCATGCCAAATTTGGTAGCCCTATGCCTTATGGTTTCAGACAAGAAGATTTTTAAAGATTTCCAATATTTTTCAGTTTTGTTGCCATGGCAACCAGAGTTTTTGAAGGAATCAAATTCTTTCAAGAAATTCTGAAGAGGACCATGGCGGGATCATTTCTGTGAAGTTTCATGAAAATTGGATGGGTAGTTTCAGAGAAGAAGATGTTTGAAATAAACGTTAACGCACAGACGGACAGACACATTATCGAACGGAGGGACGCACGACGGACATCGGGCCATGACATAAGCCCGCTGGCCTTCGGCCAGTGGAGCTAAAAACAATGTCAGACCACCCTGAGAAATGAAAAAAGATCTGCATTTTATTTTTTTTTTCCCCACAATTTTTTTTATCCATATAACTCTGTACAAAACAACAAAATTTTAGACAAGTCCAAATTGAAAGCATTTGCAGCCAACAAAATAAATGTGACTCAGAAATTGAAGTTCTCTTTAGGAAGGATAGAAAACATTGTGGAAAAAGCCATTGCTACTCACCAAGTAGTGATTTCTTTTTTTCACAATGTTTTCAAGAGGTTTCTCTCCCAATGACCTTGAAAGTTTGGATTGTGTGGTAAAAGGTTAAAAGGACACATGCACTAAGTTGCAGTGTAGTTTATTTGTCATCTGCAAATGCTTTTAATTTAGAATTAATGAGATTTTTGTCGTGTGGTAAAGGGTTAACTCTCCACCTTAAAATCCAAAGTTTTAACAACCTGAAGAAGGCTTTTGAAAACATTGTGGGTAAAGGAGAAAATGCTTTCTTCATTTACTCCTTTTCTCCTTTTCTCACAATGTTTTCTACCACTTCAAACACAAATTCCATTATTTGAACCACATTTAAATTTTCGTCTGCAAATGCTTTGAATTGAGACCAGTCTAAAATTTTGTATGAAGATGGGTCAAATACTAAAATTACACCTTTTCCCCAGAAAACTACATTTCACAATATCGATCTATCTGAAAATCACAGCAGGAAATATAAATATGCCCCTTTAACCCTTTACAGCACATTCCCGACATTAAACTACTTTAAATAAAAGGACTTTAGGAAAAATTGTGGATAAGGAGAAAATGCTAGTAACCCGCATTTACTTCTTTTCCCACATTGTTTTCTACCCCTTAAGTAGGGCATTTTTGTATTTGCTTCAGTTATTTTGTCGTCTGCAAAATGCTTTCAATTTGGACAAGTCTTAAAATCATTCTCAAAGGATGTTTTCTCGGACGTTTGCTTGAATATCTGTTCAGGCAGGTAGATCTAGACCAGAACACAGAAGGACGAGGTACAATAAAAAATATTTACCTTTTATCATCTGATTGTAGTTTCCGCAATTCACGTTATTCCGACTCAAGATATCCTTTTGTATCGAAATTCATTGGCTTCTTCAGCGTTCAACATCCGGGCACCTTGTCTCTTACATTTTGCTGTAGAATAACCTTCCCAGTCAAAACAAACTAGATCTAATCACTTTCTAATCGAGCTGATCTCGTCCACTTTTGTTATAAGAATCAATTTTTCCAATGAATCATTCATTTCCAACAGTACAACTACGGATATTCCTCCATTTTCAACTCTGGAACGCTGTAACACAGCCAAACATGTTGACGCAGCATTTCTTGATGTAAGGCGTGTAATATGCAATTTTTTTTTTCCCGCCAAAAGCTACGGCGCGTGCTGTCAACCAATACACACATAATTTAACCCTTTACCACATGAGCAAACTGTAGACTTGTCCAAAATGAAAGCATTTGCAGACAACAATTTATGTGTAGATCAAAAATTGAAATTTGTGTTGGAAAGGGTAGAAAACTTTGTGGGAAAAGGATAAAATGCTGTTTATCGGCATTTTCTCTTTTTTCCACAATGTTTTCCAAGGGCTTCTTCTTTAGGGTCGTTAAAACTCGTCATTGAGTGGTAAATGGTTAAAGGGACACTAGTGACCAAAGACAAACAGTTCGGGGTCAAAATTGCAGACAAATCCAATTCAGTTCATTTAAAAGTAGATCTAAATCTATAAATATCATTGTAATGTAGTAGATCTAGATCTACAATCCATCAAAATTCTAGTCGCTGGCAGAAAAACGTAAAACTTTGAGCAAAAGTTTGCAATATTTAATATACAGTAGTCTAGATCTACTAGACTCTAGATAGAAGCGACCTTACTGGAGCGATTTGTACTAACTTGGTATTATTGTTCTACTCCTGACATCAAAGTTGCCGCTCGCTAGTAACCCTTATCCATGGACAGTGCAGATACAAGGTGAGAGTGCACGTCCTGTGCAGTCGGATCTTGATCTACACTGTTCGCAAAAGGTCAGAGAGTTGCGCTTAGCAGCTTAATGGTTAAAACCCAAACTGGCAGTGCTGAACATATATTTTACGCTAAATTTGGCTGACGTCTCCACTGACGTCAATGTATAAAGTGAGCCACGCTCTGGCAAAAGGAGGCTTAATGCATCTCCGTGACACAGTATATCAAGTAAGTTATCACATAATTATGGATCCACAAAAGCCACTTTTTTAAATAACCGACTTAATCATGAGGTAGTCTGGTCCCTAGACATACAGAAAATTTACCAATAGAGAAAAGTTTCGGCCCAGGTCAGCCTGCGCGGACTGCGCAGGTGATCTGGGTCGATAACTTTTGGCATATGCATTATGCCCCCTTTTCACAGAGCATGGCTCAAATGTTTTTAAAAAATATTGTAAAATATTGATCACTTTTTAAACAGTCGTATTATCTAGTTTCTATTCATATCATATTACATTGCATCGGCTCTGAAAATACAGATCTAGATCTAATCTATATTTCATAAAATTTATGTTGCTTTCATAACATTTATGTTGCTTTATTTTCATAACTAAAGCTTCATCCTGTGAATATAAGTCAATGAGGATACGGACTTGCAAGATGAAATATCCATGGCCACTAACTGTAATAAAACAATATAGATCTAGATCTATGTACATGTAAGTTTTTGCGAACTACTGGAACTTCGACAGGTCGTGATGAAACGTGTTGTCAGACTTGTGACAATATTCATAGTTTTAACTCTTTACCTAACGAAAAAAAATAAATAGACTTGTTCAAACTGAATGCACTTGCAGACGACAAATTAAAGGTGGCTCATGTTACGAAATTTGTCCTCGATAGGAAAGGAACTATTGTGGTAACCAGCATATCATCCTTTTCTCACAATGTTTCAAAAGTCTTCTCCGTCAGGGTCGTTAAAACCAGGTAAAAAATAAACAGAAGATAGAGCAACCTGGTAACTTTTTATCAAATTTTATAAATTATTTTTCTATCAGTAGCTAACAGTAGGAACGACCGTACAATAACAGGTTGTCTTCTTCACAATAGTTTCCATACGCTTAAAATGGTATGATCTAAATCTAACTGCATTTTAACACCTGCAATGTTTACTTTTGGCAGCTATTGGGGCTTTAAGCAAGGTCAGATAGCGTTGAGCGGCAGCAACACACTCCAACCAGGATTGTGAGGTCTGCATTTGGTGTGCAACACACGAAAAGGGGCCTTCGGACATATGCGTAAAAGTATGTCGTCTCAGATCAGCCTGTGCAGTCTGTGTCTAATCGGAGACGACACTTCCCGTTTTTGAGCGATCTTCTGTTTCACGAAAGTGTACTGTATGGAAAAAATCTTACGTAGTCGTAAAGTGTCGTACCGGATTAGCCTGCGCGCATTGCGCAGGCTAATCCGGGACGACACTTTACGCAAATGTCCGAAGGTCTATTTCGCATGTTGCGGGCCAAAATTTAATAATCTAAGATTTAGGAAAAGTATACAAACGATGTTTTAACCCATAGGCTGCTTAGCGCGACTCACTGCCCTTTGCGGACAGTGTAGATTGAGATCAGACTGCACAGAACGGGCAGTCTGATCTTGGATCTACTCTGTCAGATACACGGGTAGGAAACTTTATATTCGGAGCCAATGGCTCCGATGAGAAAATGTTGTGTTGGTCTTCCGGTTCCGAAATTGTCGGCTCAAAAACAACGGAAAGCCGTGGAATGTGTACAATATTGTCTGAATCATTTGTGCCGTGGGTTGACCGTAACCGAAATAATACGTCAAGAACCTAGTTTCAGTCTGTTATTGCCATTAAATCAGCAAATAAAAGAGAGGTTTGCTGTCCCAAAAGCGTGAATTGGTATTTTGAACTGTTATAATCGCTGCTGGTAAAGAATTGAAAAGAAATAGCGTAAAAATGATAAAACAAAGAAGGGCTCCGATTATGTGAACCGGCTCTGAATATGTAAGTCGGCGCCGATTGATGAGGGCATCCTTTTACAACTTTAGTTTTCTGTTAGAAATGACTTAATTCATAAGCTCTGTTTTCCTGGAAATACCCTTCAGTCCAAAATTTAATACATTTCTTCGTTGGAACGTGACCGAATTTATGACAATACAAAGGACTGATATCGTCACAATTGAAAAATACTGTCTAACATTAGTGTATCTAATTTTGAAAATACTTTTGTGTAGCTTTTGATTAAGAGTACCTGGAGGGTATTTCCAGGAAAACAGAACTTATGAATTAAGTCATTTCTTACAAAAACTCATTTCCCAAAAGGATGCCCTCATCAATCGGTGCCAACTTACATATTGAGAGCCGGTTCACATAATCGTAGCCCTTCTTTGTTTTATCATTTTTACGCTATTTCTTTTCAATTCTTTATCAACAGCGATTATAACAGTTCAAAATACTAATTCACGCCTTTAGGACAGCAAACCTCTCTCTTATTTGCTAATTCAATGGCAATAACAGACTGAAACTAGGTTCTTGACGTATTATTTCGGTTACGGTCAACCCACGGCACAAATGATTCAGACAATACTGTACACATTCCACGGCTTTCCTTAGTGTAGAAAACACGTTGAAAGGCTTGAGAACTGTATGACATTCTCCTTTTCTGTAATTTCAAAGACATAAGGACACATAATTACAAAGAATGACAAGCTTACCTGTTTTTCAGTTGTTTTTGAGCCGACAATTTCGGAACCGGAAGACCAACACAACATTTTCTCGTTGGAGCCATTGGCTCTGAATATGAAGTTTCCTGCCCGTGCGATAAGGAAATGTTTTTCCCTCAGAAATAACTGAAATATCAATATTTGGGGTTTTACTATCGACTTGAAGTTATCATGTAAGTTATTCAGCGGAAAAAGGGTTAATACTTGTGTTTGTAACGGCCCTGTTGTGGGAAAAGGTGCATAGATCTGCACGTTAATAGCCGTGAAAAATTGCCTTTTCTCACAATGTTTTGTGTAAACAAAATTCATCAGTTGAGACACATTTGATTTGTCGTCTGCAACAGCTTTGAAATTTGGACAAGTCTAACCTTTGTCGTTTAGTCAACTTTGTCAAAAATAACACCGGAGCAAAAGTGGTTGACCTCATCAAGAGTCAGTGAGATATTTATGGGAGGAGGCTACATTTGAGTCATGCTCCGTGAAAAGGGCGCTTAATGCATCTGCAAAAACAGCATCGACTCAGATTAGCCTGCCCTGTCCGCGCAGGCTGACGTGGCCGAAACGTACATGCTAATGATCCATTTACTCCATGTCGAAGGACCACTCCTCCTCAAAATTCAGTCAATCGGTAAACAAAATGGATTTTATAGATCCATAAATATGTGATGACGTCCTTGGTATGATGCAACAGGGAGATGCATAAAGCACCCTTTTGCCACAGCATGGCTCTTTTGTAGTACCAGGTGGCAAAACCTCATGTGTACATACGTAGAAGTTGACGTCACCATCCAGGCAATGAATCGATCGATTGTATTTGAGCAGAATGTGTTGACCTACTTACGGACAAATCTACAACAGTAATATGGAGCCGGGAGTTAACCCTTACGCTGCCAAGCGTAACTCAATGACCTTTTCTGGAGAGTGTAGACATGATCAGACTGCACAGACCTTGCAACCTGATCTTGGATTTACGTTCTCCGATAAGGAGATTCTTTAATCCTCAATAATACCACTGAAATAGCAAAATGTTGGGTTTTTGCTTTAGGCGTGAACTTTTTATTCAATATATTTAGCAGTTTAAGGGTTAAAGTTGTGTAGTTTACATTGGCGGCTTATTAACCCTTAGGCTGTTAAACGCGACTCACTGACCTTTTCCGGGCAGCGTAGATCAAGATCAGACTGCACAGAACGTGCAGTCTGATCCTAGATCTACACTGTCCGATAAGGAGATGTCTCTCCTCCAAAGATACATTTGAAATAGAAAAAATTTTGGTTATTTCTGAGTTTCAATTGTTTTATTTATCAGACAGGTTAGTCTTTTACCAGGCGACAAAATTTTAGACTCGTCCAATTTCAAACTAGCTGCAGACGACAAAATAAACGTTGTTGAAATGATGACATTTGAGTCAAAGAGGGCAGATAACAGTGTAGAAAAAGGAGAAACTGCTGGCAAGTAGTATTTTCTCCCTTTCCTACAATGTTTTCAAAAATCTCCTTTCTCAAGGTCGTTAAAACTAGGAATAGTGTAGTAATGGGTTAAGGTTGTTGTGTTTACACTCGCGGCTTATGTTGCTCTTTGAGTATGATTTTGACAAAGAGAATATCAGACATGTTCTGGCAAAGGGGGACTACATGCATCTCCAAATTCTCCATTCTCCGTGATACCAAGCAAGCCATTACATAATTATAGATCCTAAATTTCCGTTTTGCATGACAAACGGCTGTTCAAGAATCGTAAGGTACAAGTCGGATACGCTGAGCTTAGAACTCAATTTGTACTGTCGCCCCCGCGTGCAAGTCATTACGAATGAGACCTTTTAGCCTGCTACTATGAAACTTTCAATCCGATGGTACAAAACAAGATTTTGTTATTTCGTAGACCTGTATTTTCGGGTGAAAGGTATCTCCTTATCAGTCAGAGTTCCAAGATCAGACTGCGCAGAACGTGCAGTCTGATCTTGCTCTACACCGTCTGTTTAAGGTCTTTGAGTCACGTTTGGCAGCCTAAGGGTTAAATAACTAGACATTCAGATTATATATGTAGCCGGGTACAGGTATTTGGTGATTTATCGTGCGACCGTATCAACATGTGGTTCGGTAGCTCGGTTGCTTAGGGTGCAGGAACGGTATTCCTGAGGCCCTGGGTTCGAATCCCGGTCGAACCATGATACTTTTCACCGCCTGTTACATTTGGCGCCTACCGTAAATAACCCATGATGTGGATGGCTACTGCTTAGGCACCTCGAGAACGTTTCACAGTGTTTCTCTGTCTCCAGAATTCGGGACGAATTCTAAATTTGGAGGGGGTATATGTAGCCGGGTACAGGTATTTGGTGATATATCGTGTGGCCGTATCGACATGTGCTGATTACCAGCATTCTCTCTTTTTCCCATAATGTTTTTAAATGCCAACTTTTTCAGGGCAGCATTGTGCTGTAAAGGTTTAAAAACTAATTTTAGCCTGTTTTTCATGCTGGACAAAGCTTCTTTGGCTACTTTTTTCTGGTTTGGTTTCTACGCAAAGAACATGAGAGTATACAGTATTAAGCATGTTGCAGAAAAGCAATTAACACCAAGGGAGATAACTAGTTTCAAACATGTATCATGATGAGCATGAATTATTTCCCTTCAATTACAAAAAAAAAAAAAGCCTATAAAAGTCTGTTACACACCCAAGGCTATCAGACATGACTCCATGCGGTTTTTGTAGACAAAGTAGATTAAGCTCAGACTGTACAGATCATGCAGTCTGATCATGGGTCTACACTGTCCAATACAGTATTTTTATTGTATGGGTATGTGTAAAGAGCTTTGAAATAATATTTTGGTCTGTGCTACTGGCTGGGCATTATCATTTTATTTATAGACCCTTTACCACACAATCTGAAGCTTTAACGACCCTGATGGAGAAGACTTTTGAAAACATTGTGGAAAAAGGAGAAATATTGGTAATCAGCATTTTCTCCTCTTTACCACAATGAAACAGAAATTTGCATTTGAGTGGCTAGAAAACATTGTGGGTAAAGGAGAAAAATGCTGGTTACCAGCATTTTTCTCCTTTACTCACAATGTTTTCAAAAGACCTTCTCCCTAGGGTCGCTTAAACTCAGATTGTGTGGTAAAGGGTTAACCTCTTTACCATGAAGTATTCTCAAACCACAAGTAAAAAATGGTTCAAATGATTGGTCATTCTTAAAAGGGTTGAAAAAAATGTTGGAAAAGCAGGAAATTGTTTTCAAATGTTTTCTCCTTTTCAAATAATGTTTTCAAAGGGAATTTCTTGGGGTCAATCAGACATGGGATTGTTTGGTAGAAAGGTTAATTGACTGATTGATTAATTAATTGATTGTATGGTGTTTAATGCTGTTTTCAAAATTCCTCCAGTTACATCGTGACGGCCAGTGCAACTATCCATAACCGTTCTTTGCACAACATTTTTCCCAAGCCACTGGCTGTATTCCTGTGGTAAGAGTACAAGAGAAAACAAGCCTTACTGCACCAGCCATGTCTCTAAATGGATCAGATAAAAACAGGTCCAACAGAGGATATTTATGCCACATTACTGAGAACTCCAACACATGGTTTTGGTGAAAAAGATATGAGTCATGCTCTGGCAAATGGGGGTTTAATTCACCTCCATGATGCATGATAACAAGCAAACTATCACATAATGATGGATCCGTAATATCCCATTTTGACTAGCAACCGACTGTAACATGAGGTACACTGGTCCTTGGGCATGCAGAAAGTTGACTGATAGTGAAAAGTTTCAGCTCTGGTCAGCCTGTGCAGACTGCACAGGTTAACCTGGGCCAATACTATTCGCAGATGCATTAAGCCCCTTTTTAACTCTTTACCACGTGTCAAAAAGTTGACTTGTCCAAATTGAAAGCAATTACAGGTGATAATGATGGAATTTGTCTGATAGGTTAAAAAACATTGTGGGAAAGGGAGAAAATGCCGATAACCAGCATTTTCTCCTTTTTCCTGAATGTTTTCAAATGTCTTCTGGCTCATAATTTTTTTTACCATGGCAAGTAGCATTTTAAATGTAATTAAATTCTTGGAAGGAATTCCCAAAAGTACCATGGTAGGACCATTTCTGTGGACTTTGGTTAAAATTAGTTCTGCAGTTTCAGATTTTTTTTTATTGAAAGTAAAGTGACGCAACATCACACAACCGACACAGAGCCACAATTGGCTTGAGGACACGTATAAAATTATGAATCGATCAAATGCAATTTTACATGACTTTCAATAGAATATTCAGTCAAATAATTTCCACACCTCTCTTTTCATCCCTTTCCAGGGTTTACCATCTCTCCTTATAGACATTACTCCATGACATGCCCTAGCTGCCACAGAGGATCCAATCCCAATTTTTTTTATTACAACCCCTATATTAACCCTTAACCATAGGACAAAATTTTAGAGTGGTCCAAACTGAAAGCATTTGCAGACGACAAATTAAAAGAGGTCAAAATGATGAAATTTTTTGTAAATAGGGTAGAAAACATTGTAGGAAAAGTAGAAAATGCTGGTTACAAGCATTTTCTCCTTTTTCCACAATGTTTTCGAAAAGTCTCTCTCTCTCTCAGGGTCATTAAAACTCAGGATTGTGTGACAAAGGTCTCAAAGCTCCTTTTACAACTTAAGTTGCCTTTTGTGGCCAGTGTAGATCAAGATCAGACTACACATAACATACTGTCTAACTCAGGACTCAGTTGTTAGAGAAAATGGGTTTTATGGATCAATGAGAATTGCAATGACTTGCTTGTTATAATTCATCAGGTAGAGGCACTAAACCCCTTTTGCCAGAGCAAAGCTCAAACATAAATGAAAGTTAATTAACACTTTACCAAATGACTAAATTTTGCCCAAATCAAAAGCATTTGTGGGCAACAAAACAAATGTGGCTCAAATAATCAAATTTGTCTCTGAAAGGACAAAGAACATTGTAAGAATAGAGAAAAAAAGCTGCTCACCAGCATTTCTCATTTTCTAACAATGCTTTCTATAGCTTTGTTCCACAGGGTCGTAACTCGAGACCGTATAAGTAAGGGTTTAACCCTGTCCCAAACAAGCCCTGGTTTTCACGTGTCTGCAGTACAAGTCTTTTGAAAACACTGTGGGAAAAGGAGAAATTGCTCGTAACAAGCAATTTCTCCTTTTCCCACAGTGTTTTCTACCCTTTTTGAGAACTTTCTGTCATTTTCATCAAATTTAAAATTGTCGTCTGCAAACTCTTTCAATTTGGACCAGTCTAAATTTTGTCGTTTGGGAAAGGGTTAAAGGGGCAACTGAGAGAAGTGAAAAGAGTCATAGCATAAATAAATAGCTAACACATGACTAGTGATATGAATTTTTTTATTTCAACAGAAAAAAAAAATGTATTTGAATGAGACTTAAATAAACAAATAAATACAAATATCATCATAGAATTTAAAAATAACCTAAGTCATAAAATGGAAAATATCTGGAATAAAAAGAACAATGTGTATGTAATGCATACAACTTGAACACTATAGAAAATGTTGTGGAAAAAGGAGAAATACTGGTTAACACCTTTTTCTCCTTTTCCTACAATATATTCATTAAGTTTTCCTGTCAGGGTCATTACAACTTAGGATTGTCTGGTAAAGGGTAAATATAGACATCATCTAGACAGGTATGTAATATGTAATATCATATTTACAGTAACAGACAAAACAATGATAATTCAGTATCTCTTTCAAATAAGAGAAAGAGAATAAATAAATCGCCTCAGAAAAAAATGTCTAACAAAAAAGTGGCATCAGTTTCTAGCAAAATTAAACTCCTACCAAACAATTCCATGTTTTAACAACGCTGAGGAAAAAGCCTTTTGGAATATTGTGGGAAAAGGAGAAAATGTTGGTAATCAGCATTTTCTCCTTTTCCCACATTGTTTTCTTTTCTGTCAAAGAACATCAGCTCTTTTGTAGTAATTTCAAATTTGTTGCCCACTGATGATTGAATTTAGAAGAGTCTAAAATTAGTCATGTTGGAAAGGTTTAACTTGCTTTTCCTGACGGTCCTCAGATAAGGCCCCACTGCCTCATAGTAAGTGGGCCAAGTTGAAAAAAAAAAAAGGGTTTTATCTTGGAAATAAATGCTACATTTTAGAAAAATTAGAACAATACAAAGACTGCTACATGTAGAATGTAGAACATTCAGCACATCTAGCTATAACCTAACAGATCCATATATATCATTATGGTTGAAAACTGGATACAGTTTTGTCAGAAATACAAGAGCATCACATGCAGGTGCAAATGCTCGGCTGCAGGCGCTTGATTTTAAGTGAAATTTCTACATCAAAAAAAGGGGCATAACTGTGTCAAAAATACTTTGATAGTAACCTGCCTTTGTTGTATGGGTTCCCCTTTTGATAGTCAAAACTTATCAAAGTTTGAAGTAAATATCTTCAGTAAGTAAAAAGAGAGTCTAAAAAGTCTAAGTTTTTGCACATAAACAGTGTAATGGCAGACAACGACAAGGCTACAACAATAACTCAGCCCAGCTTAAAATCTGGGCGTACAATACCAACAATGTTGCAGTAAAAAGGTGGAGTCCTAATTTGTGTCCACTGTCTTTCAAAGGCAAATCTTTCCTTGGGTTTAGGAGAAATAGACTCAGGTTAGCATTCAAAATTATTTCAAGAGCTGACTGAAGTAATGTCAAGGTGATAGATACAAGCAATGCAAATAGACCAAGCCAATGAATCTTTTAAAGGCACCAAGTCCAAAAAACCCATCTCTTTGATACTGAATCAAATGTATCCACCTGAGAGAATACCTTGCCATAGGAAACATCTTTGAGAGTTGTTAAATCAAAGAAATTATTTACATTTCAAATGTTTGGAATTAAAAAAATAACCTCTTTCGTGTGAAAAACTGTGAACAAAGCAGTTTTGGAATTAAAAAAAAAAAAGTCTTTCTTGTCAAAAACTGTGAATAAAGCAGTTTATCTCGTCAAGAATTTGGAGCAAAGCAGTCTGTCTTGTCATAAACTGAACAAAGCAGTCTCTCATCAAAAACTAAACAAAGCAGTAGTTAAAAACTGAACAAAGCAGTCTGTCTAGTCAAAAACTGAAAAAGGCAGTCTGTCTAGTCAAAAACTGTAAACAAAGCAGTCTGTCTTGACAAAAACTGTCAACAAAGCAGTCTGTCTTGACAAAAACTGTCAACATTGCAGTCTGTCTTGTCAAAAGCTATGTGATGCTCCTAGTCTAGCTGCAGACAGATTCCATCCATGCCTGTCTCTTACACCTTACAGAACTTACACTTACACCTTACACTACTACATAGTTACTACAAAGGCATTTCAAAAACCTGCATGCAGCTTCTGGTTTGTCAGGCTGTCAGTGTCCATCTCTACCTTTCCCTAAAGCACCTATTTGTTTCCTAGTAAGCACTAGTACTTAAAAAAACAAACCTAACTCTATCATGTGACCTGTTTGCTACAAATCCCCTGGATTTTCGAGTCCTCAAATATGTAAAAGCACATGAGTGTGTATAAAACACATGTCATGTTTAGATACATCAATAAGTAGACATACCTATCAATTTTGTAGATATGGTGCACTTTTAAAAGACTCAACTGACTAGTTTTGGTATTTTTTACCATTCTCTTCCTCTCAGCTAATGAAGTATCTCGAACACTTACACATGTCACACATCTCAAACTTCAGAAAATATTTACCCATATGATTTGTAACTATACTTGATTTTCAATTATCAGACACTGTAGTGTAGAGGACAAGCAATTATTTGGGTTTTCAACCATTATCTATTTTGGACAGCTATGCCAAATAAACATTTTTTGATGATCACTGCATGAACAGAACTATTCCTAACTAACTGAAAAAACAACAACTGAAAACTGTATATAATATAAAATCTACACAGATTCAGTTGTAAATGAATTTCAACAGAACCTTAAAGAGTACATTAGAAAGCAAAAGCAAAACCTGTTTAAATAATGAAACCACCATTAAGAAGGGTGAACTACCCATATAAAAAAAAGTACTTTATTGATAGCATTATCAGTACAAATGATCTTGTGATAAAAAAAAAAGATACTTAATATAATAAAGGTTCTATGTAAACAAAGGCAACAACATTATATTAAAGACAACAAAAAAACCCAATTTATTTTGTTAATAACAATACTGGTTACAATGATCTTGTGATGAAAAAAAAAAGAATGCCTAATGTCATAAAAATTCTATGTTATCATCGTATGTATGTTAAAAAAAAAAGCATATTTTAATTATAACAATCAGCTACAAAAAGCATGGGTACCCATAACTTAAGTAATAGATATCAAAACAAATCCTTTTGATAAATGTAGGGAAAGTAAACAAGATAGCATTCCAACACCTTAACAAACATCTTAAAACAACAAAAATATTGCTATATCTAGGCACCTAGAATAAAGACATTTAAAGTTTAAACAAAAATCAAATATCAAAATATATTATAACTATCATATAAGTACATATACTTAATTGCTTACTAAGCAAAGCAAAAACAGGGATATACTGAAAACAAAAAAAAAAAACTTATCCAATCCTATCTAATAAACACTTTAATAGGTCAGTGCAATACTATTCTCAGTTCATGTACGTTGTATAGGCACTTAGAATAGTACTGCACAAAATCGTCCATCTAGGCGGCTTGCAATCCAGCTGAATACCTCACACACTGCCTGCCATCCTGATTTGCGGCATCTGAAAGGAAAATAACACAAAGTCAAATTTAAGCAAATTTCTCCCTTTCCCATTATGTTTCCAAGTCTTCTTTTGATTCATAAAAAGACTTGACTGTTTGGTATTAAAACTGAGCTTGATTTTTTTTAAATGTATTTTGAGAGGATTTTTTTCAAGTATAGGTGTATCTATGATCCCTGATCTGCTGCAAATTTGTTTCTGGAGGTAATAAGTTAACCCTTTTGCAAATGATAATTTTACAGCTGTCCAAATTGAAAGCACTGGCAGACGACAAATTAAATGTGATTCAAAATCTGAAATTTCTCTAAGGAAGTGTACAAAAGATTGTGGGAAATGTAGAAAATGCTGGTTGCCAGCATTTTCTCCTGTTGCCACAATGTTTTCAAAAGCCTACTTCCTTATTGTCATTAAAAACTCTAAATTCTGTGGGAATGGGTTAACCCTTGACCAAATGATCCCATGTTTTAACCTTGAGGAAGAAAGCTTTCAAGAACATTGTGAGAAAAGGAGAAAATGCTAGTACCTAGAATCTTCTCTTTTTCTCTCATTGTTTTCGACCCATTTAATAACAAAACCCATTATTTGTGCCATTTTTGTTGTCAGCAAAAGCTTCAATTTGGACATGTCAAAAATGTTGTATGGCAAAGTGTTACTAGTACTTACCTTCTTGGCAGTTGGATATTGCAGTTATCTGGTATTCTAGAGTGGGTTGGGCATCGTAGTCTGGTCATCTAGAGATGATTGGGCAACAAGTTCCATCTTTTTTTGGTCATCATCTCTCGGAATCATCCATCTTCATGTCGTCTGCTGAAAAAATAAAAATGAAGATAAACTTATTTAACTCTTTACCAAACAAAAAAAATTTAGACTGGTCCAAATTGGAAGAATTTGCAGACAACAAAATAAATGTGATTGAAAAACTGAAATTTGTTTTGGGCAAGGTAGAAAACATTTTGGGAAAAGAAAAAAATGCTGGTTACCAGCATTTTCTCCATTCCCCACAATGTTTTCAAAAGACTTCTTACTCAGTGTCGTTAAAAGTCAAGACTGTGTTATAAAGAGTTAACTCTATACCAAAGCACAATTTTTAGACTTCCAGTTGAAAAACATTTGCAGGCAACAAACTAACCCTTACAGCCCCTTTCTCTACTATAGTTGCTTTTCTGTTCAGTGTAGATCAAGATCAGACTTCACAAACATGCAGTCTGATCTTTGATCTACACTGTCCACTTTGCTTGCTGATTCAGCACAGACAAAAGGCAGCCAGAAAAATGTAATCATCTTGGTCTTATTGTAGAATGAAAATATCCATCTGGTTTATTTGGCACTAAAATGGTTAACTCTAAATGAGATTTGTTTAGGAAGGATAGAAAACACTATGAAAGAAAATACTGGTTACCAGCATATTCTCCTTGTACCACAAGTTTCCCAAAAATCATCGTTTTAAGTTTTTTGAAAGATAGGATTGTGTCGTAAAGGGTGAAATGGGTGTTTTAGTTGCTTCTGGTCATATTAAAGCAGCCAGTGCACCTCTCCATGGACTCCTCAAGTAGTTAATGCTTTCTCAAACGGCAAATATTAGGCCCTTCTACAACATTTGCTGACAACAATCTCTAAAAATTGAAACAAAATTAACTCTTTACCAAAAGACAAAATTTTAGACTGGTCCAAATTGAAAGCATTTGCAGGCGACAGAATAAATGTAATTGTAAAATTGAAAATTGCTTTGGGTAGGGTAAGAAACATTATGGGAAAAGGAGAAAGTGCTGGTTACCAGCATTTCCTCCTTTTCCCACAAGGTTTTCAAAGGACTTCTTTTGCAGGGTCGTTGAAAGTCGGGATTGTGTGGTAAAGAGTTAACGAAGTTTTCTGACAAGGCAGAAGACATTGTGGAAAGTGGAGAAAATGCTGGTAACCAGCATTTTCTTCTTTTTGCACAATGTTTTCTATCCTTTTGGAGACAAATTTGTAATTTGAGCCACTTTTGATTCATCATTTACTAATGCTTTTAATTTGGTCATGTCCAAAGTTTTGTCTCTTTGTAAAGAGTTGAGTGATGGGATTTGTCTTTGCAGGGATAGAACACATTACAGGAAAAGGGAAAAAAATGCCGTTTACTATAAATAAAAGTTTGTTTGGTAAAGAGATACTCATAAAATAGTTACTTGTTATCTCTCCATTGGATATTCTACTACACATCAGGCATCACCATAGGTTCACCATTCATCTGTTAGTGGTTGCACTTCTTCTTCTTGAACATCATCTAGGCTCTGTACATTAACCTGGGTCTTCCATCCATCTGTTAGGGGGTGCTGTTCTTCAATGTGGGTCTTCCATCCATGTGTAGGGGGCTGCTCTTGTTACTTCTTCCCGAACTCCATCTTGGCTCTGGTCATCAACATCAGTCTTCCATCCATCTGTTAAGGGCTGCTCTTCTCAGTTCCCCATGGGGTTCTGTGCGGCTCAATGGTGAAAGTGCAGGGTATATACTCCAGAGGCCTGGGTCGATCCTCAATCACAAAGCTGGGGTATTTGTGGTCCTTGGGCAAGACTCTTCAGAGTCCTAGTACTGGTGAAACCCAGGACATACATGAATAAGTGAGGTTTTACTGTGATATGACTTGAAATAATGATAAAAGCCACATAAATTAATGAAAGAAGCTAGCTTCTCCCTCATTGTGATGTAATATGACTGAATATAAATCCACATCACAGTCATCCATGTGTTGCAATGACTTGGCAACTGTATGTAAATAGTACTGTTTGATGACGACTCAAAGATGGGATTCATGATGTAACTGAACATAAAACTGGGTTCAATCCAAGCCCTGATTGTACTGATGTACCTGCCACTGTATGGGATTTATATTACCGAACATAAAACTTGGTTCAATCCATGCCATTGTCGTACTAATGTACCTGCCACTGTGTAAATAGCATTGTTGGATAAAGGGTTAAAGATACATGATATAACTGACTATATACCTTGTTTAAAGAGAGGCCAAGGCAATGACGATATAAAATCTTAACACTTGGTTCAATCCATGCCATGGTCTTCCTTAAAACTTGGTTCAATCCATGCTGCTGGTACATGATTTAACTGAACACACCAACTGCTTGGTTCGATCCATATCACAGTCATACTTAGGTAAAATACTAAACTTGGTTCAATCCATGCTGTGGGTACATGATATAACTGAACACACTGCTTGGTTCGATCCATGCCATGGTCATACATAGTTTAGGTAAAATACTAAACTTGGTTCAATCCATGCTGTTGGAACATGATATAACTGAACACATTGCTTTGTTCGATCCATGCTGTGGTTTTAAGCTGAAATTACTACAATGATTGATATTGATCTGAAACATACAGTATGGAACAGGTATGGTAGTTCACCTTTTCCTTACACCATGCATGTCTGGATCATCAGATTCTGCAAGAATAAAGAAAACTTAGGAAGTAACATAGTTATGGTCAAATTTTAAAGACATTCATAATAGAAGCATTGGCAGACCATAACTTTGCGCAAACATCGACAGGAAAGGAGCAGATGACCATTATTTTCTCCTTTCTCTAGGATGTTCTTCAGGGCTACAAACACACAGAAATTTTTTATGAAGGGTTGGTTCAACTCATGCAATGGCCATGACTCGAGCATAAAAAATCTACAGATCTCCAAATTATGCAGCTCAATTTCTTCAGAAATGAATCATCTGTCATCACAATAGATTGAAGCCCCTCCAGGCTGACACTCTGCAGCAACTGTTGGATGGTCATTCCTTGACCAAAACATTAATTGACCTTGTTTGTGGCTGTGCAATGGAAAGGTCACTTCAAAGACCTGTCACTAAGTCCCTGGTCTTACTTGTGAAAGATCCCATTCATAACCTTCCTGTCACCACTTTACGCTCAAGAACCAGTGACACAGTGGGTAACAACCTAATAGAGACAGGGGTGAGTGTCAAAGAAAGGATCAATCCAAAGTAATGACAACAATATGCCCAATATCTTGCACTGCACATATAGACATGTACTATCCTATCTTCTCCACCATCTATTAGTTTAAATGACATCTAAACTCATGAATGTTGGTCAGAATGTTTGTCTAGATGATCATTCTGACATGTTTGAAATTAGGTCATGTCAGGTTGAAGAGTAGGCTGTTTATACAAACATTGTCAGGAAAGGAGCAGGTGACCATTATTTTCTCCTTTCTCTATGATGTTCTTCAGGGTTACATACACACAAACATTTTTGGTGAAGGGTTAAAGAAATAATATGTAATAACTCTGAATACATGACTTGGTTCAATCCATGCAACGGCTGTGTTCTGATCATAACAAAGCTACAGATCTCCGAATTATGCAAGCTTACTTTATAAATGAAACAGTAAGCATGGGGAATGAAGCATAAATCAAGTCATCACAATAGCCTGAAGCCCCTACAGTGATAGGGGCGACTGTCAAAGACAGGATCGATCTAAACCAATGAACAACCCAAATTCATTTGAATAAATCTTGCTGCAATGACCATATCATCAATACTCTGCAAGAAACCATCTTATAACAGAAAAGTTCTGAAATTCCTTTATATTTTAGCTCACATGAGCACGAAGCGCTCAAGGTGAGCTTTTATGATTGTGCCGTGTCTGTTGTTTGTCATCCTTTGTCAATTTTTACCTTGTGTGTGCACTCTAGAGGCCACATTTTAAGTCCAATACTCTGCACAATCACAATCACAGTAATCATGGATCCACAAAATCCATTGGTCAAAATGTTTGTCTTGCTTATCTTGGACCAGTATGAAAATGGGTGATGTTGGGTCAAAAACAAGGTCACTGGGACCTGGGACAAACATAGAAAAAACCTCTGTATGCAATAGAGGCCATGTTTTCAGTCAAATACTCTTGGAAGTTGGTCAGAATGTTTGCATCTGATCATAACAAACCTACAGGTCTCAAAATGATGGAAGCTCACTTCATAAATGAAACATTAAGCATGGGGAATGAAACATCCGTCATCAAAACAGATGGAAGCCCCTCCAGGCTGACACTCTGTAGAATGGTTATTCCTTGATCAACATATTCAGTAAACTTTGGTAATCTATGTTTGTGGCTGTGCAATGGAAAGCTCACTTCAAAGACCTGTCGCCAAGTCCCTGGTCTTACTAGTGACAGATCCCATCCATAACCTTCCCGTCGCCACTTTACGCTCAAGAACCACCAAAACAGAGGGTAACACGGAGAGACAGGGGTGAGTGTCAAAGAAAGGATCAAGCTATAGCCATGACCAACATATGCCTAATGCAGTACACATATAGATATGCACTATCTTCTCTCCTCCACCATCCATTACCTTACATGATACCTAACCTCAGCTTTGCATTCCTAAACATTTATGCACAAAGTGTTAAAGGTCAGCTTTTGTGCAACCTATCGGCCCTCTCAGCTTTTGTGCAACCTATCATTCCTCTCAACTTCTACCTTGTCAATGCTCTAAAGGCCACATTTTCAGTCCAATACTCATGACAACTGGTCAGAAAGTTTGTCTTGATATATCTGATACCTCAGGCAGGTTTGAAAATTGGTGATGTCAGATCAAAAACTTGGTCGTCAGGTCAAATCTTTGAAAAACCTTGTGTATGCTCCAGAGGCCATATTTCAAATCCAGTACACATGAAAATTGGTCAGAATGTTAGTCTTGATAATATCTCATTTACATAAAAAACAGGTGCTATATGGTCAAAAAATAAGTTACTGGGTCAAATCATTGAAAAACCTTGTGACCACTTGGAAGCCACATTTTCAGTCCAATCCCCATGAAAGTTTGTCGAAATGTTTGTCTTAACATATCCGATATCTATGGGTGACCTTGGGTCTAGAGGCAGGTTACTGGGTCAAATCTTAGAAAAACCTTGTATACACTCTAGAGGCCATATTTTCAGTCCAATACTCATGAAACTTGGTCAAAACGTTTGTCTTGATATCTCAAATAAATCTGAAAATGGGTGACGTCTGGTCAAAATGTAGGTCATTGGGTCAAATCTTGGTAAAACTCTGTGTACACTCTAGAGGCCACATTCAGTTGTCTTCATTTCTGCTTACTAGAGAACACTAGCACATGATTTATGTCCAAGTTAACCAGACACAGATACCTTCAATGGGAGATAAGCTGTTGAGGCTGTCTACAACTGAAGAAGTTAGGAAAGCATAATGTTTGCAAAACACTCTAATAGTACAACCAGTCCGCGTACCTATCAAAACACTCTAATAGTACAACCAGTCCCCGTACCTATCAGGCCGACGGCTATGGCGCCCACTACGTGTGACAACCACTGGCTCAGCCACAACAGAAGGTAGACAGACCTCAAGCTCATCTCCCTGACTAATGGAGAGAGAGTCCAAGCTTAGCTCAGCCTCTTCTCCATCAGCCACCCCAACACAATCCTCAGTCTGCAGGACGGGCATATCCACTGTCAAAGTCAAAGAGGACAAAGAGGTACAACTTAGCTCCAGAGAACTAATTTCTACCTCAAAGTCTTCTTCAATCTCTGCATCACCATCACGAAGGATCTCCTCTTCCACATCATCCAGCACCTCAGCATCTGCACCATGCAATGTGGATAATGTAGAGCTGAAGGAAGAGACCATAACGTTCTCTTCCTCCATCTCTACATCCTCCACAACGGACCAGAAGGAGACAGAACCAAAATCTACAGACCTCGGCTCTTCCTCCTTCTCGTTGACAAAAGCAACCCTGTAAAACTCTTTGTTCATGCCATTCCACATCTCCGGTGATATGGATATGGGGCTGAGAGCCATACAGCTCTCATCCACCATCTCCACATCCTGCTCTGTAGGGAAAAGGGAGGAACAGCTTAACTCCAAAGAGCTAACCTCTTCTCCCAACTCCTCCACAGTATCCATGTCCCAGGACAAAGAGTTTACAGAGGTACCCTCATCAAACACAGCATCCACTGAGGTACCTTCATCCGCATCAAAGGAGAACTCGAGATGGTCTCCTTCATGCTCAAAGACGACATTTGGGGCGGCTGTATCAGCCTCCACCAAAGTCTTCTTTGCCCATGACAGGAGGTCAGACGCATAACCAAGGGCAGAAATTACCAAAGCCATTTTTTCACTTATCGTCGAGTTGAACTCTTCTGTATCTGGAAAGAGAAAAAAGAAAAAAAATCAGGATTTGCATTAACCCTTTCTCAAGCAATCCTGTGTTTTAACGACCCTAAGGCTTTTGAAAACATTGTGGGAAAAGCAGAAAATGCTGGTAACCAGTATAGATCAGACTAAACAAAATATGCAGTCTGATCTTGAACCTACATTGTCTGATCTTGAACCTACATTGTTGGTTTTTTTTGCTAGATGTCCCGTCAAAAAGAGCTTTGAAATAGTGACATATGCATCTATAGTAGATGTACTGACAGACTGTTCATTACATCCAAAATTCAATTGCATATTTTGAATACTTTGATTTTAATACATGTATGTACCATCAGAAACGGTAACTTAAGCTGTCAAAGACACTTAATTGATGATAATATGCTGGCTTATTTTTTTTCTTCATTTGTTTGTGTTTTATACTGTACAAATATTATTTCCATTATTTGGCAAATTCCTTAACACTGGCTGCTTAGCATTACTATGTGGGCTTTTGTGAAGAGTGCATATCCAAGATCAGACTGCATAGAAGGTTCAGTTTGATCTTGGATATACACTATCTAATATGGTGTGATTTTTTCCTACAACCAAAATTTTTAAACTATAATCTATACGTTTTCACTATTGGCTGGAAATCTTAAGTTTAATTTACATGTATTTAGCAGTTTACTGGTCAACAAATACAGCTATGGTATGTAAGGTTTTAGAGTAATATAATGTGGCACTTCCTTGTATATATACACATGTATTTCCACTGCCATTAAATTTGTCAATGAATGGATGTCCGTCACTAATTATGTAATGAAATGTAGAATAAAACAAAAAGTCAACAATTCCCAAGTTTTATTAAATTTTCTTGTCAAAAATACAATGCTGTAACAAAATACCAAATATGAACAAATTCCATATTTGTGAAAGAAACGGGAAAACTTTGGCATGTTACGCATTTAAATTTTTTCCAGATGACAAAATTTTACATCCATATTACCAATAACTCTTTATTGAACAACAAAATTTTGGGCTGGGCCAAGCTGGTTACCAGCATTTTCTCCTTTTCACAAAATGTTTTCAAAAGCCTTTTCTTTCAGGATCATTAAAAGTCTGGATTGTGTGGTAAAGGGTTAAAAGGTCTTGCATAAGATAAATGTACCGGTAGTTCAAAAGATGGTATCTGTCTTTGAAAGAGCATGCTATAGTATGCTAAATTGTCTTTAAAGCCTTTAAGACTAGAAAACATTATGGAAAAAGAAGAAAATGCTGGTTTCCAACATTTTCACCTTCTACCAGACTGATTTTATCAAACTGACTACCAGCATTTTCTCCTTTTCCCATGATGTTTTTGAAAGCTTTCTTTTCTACTGCAGCATTGTTAAAACATGGGGTTGTGTGGTAAAGGGTTTAACTCCTTAGGAAAATTCAAAGCATTTGCAGAAAACAAAATAAACCTGATGCAAAAATTATTTTTGTTTAGGGAAGGGTAGAAAACATTGTGAGAAAAGGAGAAAATGCTGGTTACCAGCATTTTCTGCTTTTCCCACAATGTTTGAAAAGGTTTTTTCCTGTGGGCCGTTAAAAGTCGGGATTGTGTGGTAAAGGGTTAATACTAGATTGTTTGATGATTGGATATATATTTCAGAAGAAAGAACAAATTTTATGCCCTAACAGCAATGGCTTCCTTAAACAAACTCCACATATTGAGTATTTTAAGTTACAATGTTCAGGGATAGAGACATTGTTTTACTCTCTCGCACTAAGGGCAACTGATTTACCCAAAGTGTTTCAAATGGGGTAATACAAAAATACAAATTTTTTCAGCTTTCTTATAAGTTACTTCTTTTTTCTCAAAAATTTCATGAAGTTACGATGAACAAGAGACTAATATTGTTATAAAAGAGGCTTTGACTTTTTTGTTAAATATAAAATTGTCTTTTATTTGAGCAATGATTTCTGTTACTTCTTAAATATGCCACTTCTGTTTGGCAAACACTAGTACCCTTTACTTTTTACACATAATCCTGCATTTTAACCCTTTACCTCACAATGCTGAGTTTAAACAACCCTGAGAAAGCCATCTTATGGAAGCAATATGGGATAAGGAGAAAATGCTTGTAACCAGCATTTTCTCTTTTTTCCACAAAGTTTTCAATCCTATCAAAATTAAATTTCATCACTTGTAAATTTCATTATTTGAGCCACATTAAACTATTTGTCTGCAAATACTCTCAAATTGGACAAGTGTACATTTTTTGTTGTCTGGTAAAGAGTTAGTCCCTTAGGTAGAATGACTTTTGAAAACATTGTGGGAAGAGAAAATTAATGCTGGTAACCAGCATTTTCTCCTTTTTTTGCCCCAACAATACTTCTTTTCCTTTCACAACCGTCACATGTGGTAAAACTCTTTAACAACTTAACATGTTTCACAATCCTATTGAAGACTGCTTTAACCCTTAACCTAACTATCTCCAAACTTAATGGCCATAAGAATTCAGGCTTCAAACAAAACCAGCATTTTCTGGGGTGACAAAAATGTTTTCAATCCTTACAGATCAAATATTAATTTTGAGTCACGTTTCCTTTGCCCTCTGTAAATACCTTTAATTTTGGACAAGTTTAAAAATTTGTCATTAAGTAAAGAGTTAAAAATAAAATTGTTGGAAAGGTAAAAATGCATGGAGTATGCTTTTTTGTTCTCTTCCAACATTTTTCTGCTCTTTTTGTTTGTTTGTATTGAAGTTTAATGCTGTTTTAACAGCTTTGGTCCTATCAAGGCATTCAGTGCATTTAGGCATGTGTTTCCTGGTTTTCTTACACCAGTACTCACATACCTTTCTTTCCAAACCACTAACTTCTTTTCTCACATGCATTAGGGATGCGAGGTGAAAACTGCCAGAAAGAAAGTTTGCCTCAACTGGATGTTGAATCCACAACCAGCAGGTCATGAGTCAGATATGCTGACCACTGAGCTACCCAGCTGGGCTTTTCTACTCTTTCAGATACAAATTCAAATTATTTAAGTAAAATGTCATTTAGTCGTTTGCGATTGCTTTTAATGTTTGAAGTCTCTTTCCCAAATATAGCTGCCTTGTCAGTCAATGTAGATCAAGATCAGACTGCACAAGACAAACAGTTTGATCTTTTTTACTATCTGATTTGCTGAGACATTCTGGAAAATAAGTGCCCTTAAAACTGCACTTACTTACAGGGATTTTATTGTATTTTACAGGGACTTTAAACCAGATTTTGTTTCACAAGACTTAAGTTTTTCCTAGTCTTAAGAAAGACTGCTAATTTTCATTTGCTTTGGAAAATGCCTTTGAATTTAAAACCTGCAAAGAACTACATGTAGATTGATTAATTGGTGCATTACGCCGCTTTCAACATTATTTCAGTCATATCATGGCCGCAGCTCACATATTCATGTATGTCCTGGGTTTCAACAGTTCTAGTATGGGGCTCTGAAATGAAATGAAAACACAAGCAATTACGTTTTTTTTTACCTTTATTGTACAAATTCTATTCCCATAGTAACTGTATAGTCATAATTGCACAACAAAGAATAAGTACATATTTGACATGGCAAATTATATGTTGGCCCTATACCTTAGTTTTTTAGGAGCTGCAGAGCTGGTTTTGAAGGTCACAGGTTCCAGTCAAACATGTGCAATTTTTTTTATATTTTTTATGTATTTTTCACCAACAAAGGGTAAACAGTCACATCCTTATTATTCTTCCTTTCAATCAGTCCCCCCTCATCAATTATTTTTCAAAATCTGGTTTAATGTCCCATTAATCCTTCATCAAATAATCCCATGTTTTAATGACCTAAAAGCTGAAGCTGTTTAAAAATATTGTTGGAAAAGGATAAAATGCTGGTAACCACATGATGTATTCAGCCCCATCAAAGACAGAGCTATGTGTACATTCAAAGTCGTTTGGTTTCAGTTTGGTAGAGCCTGGAATTTTGTCATCTGGTAAAGAGTTAACCCTTTACTGCACAATGATGCATTTTAACAACCCTGTGATAGAAGCCTTTGAAAAAAAAAATTGGGAAAAGGAGAAAATGCTGGTAACCAGCATTTTCTCCTTTTCCCACAATGTCTTCTACCCTATAAAGAAAACTTGCATCATTTAAGCCATACTGAAATTGTCGCCTGCGAATACTTTCAATTTGGACAAGGCTAAAATTTTGTCCTCTGGGAAAGGATTTAGTTTTGTTGGCTTTACTTAACCCTCTTGGTGTCAGTAAGGACAAGCCCAAAGTCCAAGTATAAAAAATTGGGAAACAAATACCAAATCAGAGCAATCTAGTCCCATGTAAAGCAGTTGATCTAGCTTCAAATTCAGCGCAATGATTTACAATCAAAATTCATGTGTCCACACTTTTGAATGAATGAATGAATGAATGAATGAATGAACGAATGAAGGAACAAGTGTTCTTTAATGGTTCATCCACAACTTTGGTAATTTTGCACAGTCTTTATTCTTAGAGCCACAAAAACCCCCATCACATGTTTTATGCTTCTTTCAACAATCTCACTTTAGTAACTTACATTAGTTTTCTAAGTTTCATTAGTACTGGATCCAGGCTTTGTAGTGCCTTGCCAAAGGACACTCATTAGGAGCCCAGTTCCTCTATTGATGCTCTAAGGCATATCTCTAGATAGTTCACCAACTTTACCCTTTACCAAACAATTGAAGTATAAAAGATCCTGGAAGTTAATGGCCTTTGAAACCACTGTTGGAAAAGCAGACATTTTTTCTACCCTTTCAAAGAGAAATTACACCATTTTATCTGACCCTTTACCCTTAACCCATTACCACACAATCCAGATTTTTTAATGACCCGATAGAGAACCACATTGTTTTCTACCCTTTCAAAGACAAACTGTATCACTTCAGCGACATTTTACCCTTCACCCATTACCACACAATCCAGATTTTTAATGACCCGATAGAGAACCACATTGTTTTAAACCCTTTCAAAGACAAACTGTATCACTTTAGCGACATTTTACCCTTCACACATTACCACACAACCAGAGTTTAATAAAGCTGATAGGTTTTTTTCCCATTATTGATTTCTGTTGTTACCAACAAATCCAATAATTTGAGCCAAGCTTTAAATTTTGTCTACAAATGCTTTCATCTGAGACTGGTCTACAATTGTACCAGTTAAAGTTCCTTTCAGAAGCTACCTTTGCAAATATGCTGCCTTTGCAAAACATGAAATTTAAGCTTTGATCTACACTGTCTGCTTTGCTTAACCCATTCTTACACAATCGAGTGTTAACAACCCCAGCATATAGGCCTTTTGAAATAATTGTGGAAAATACAGAAAATGCTGGTAACCAGCATTTTCTACTTTTCCCACAATGTTTTCCATGCTGTCAAAGAGCTTCACTGCATTTTACCAATTCCACAATGTTGTCTGCAGAATGCTTTTCAATTTTGATGAGTGTAAAATTTGTCACTTTGTAAAGGATTAAACCTTACAGACATTTAGGCAACCTTAGAATTGTAATTATTTGGATCCTATCCCCAAAGATTGATATGTTGTCTGCAAATGCTTTCAATTTGAACATGACTAGCATTTTGTCCTCTGGTAAAGAGGTAATCACTCAGTGACACAGGACCCCTTAACTCATTACCACACAATTCCGACTTTTAACGACCCTAAAGAGGAGGTCTTTTAAAAACATTGTGGGAAAAGGAGAAAATGCTGGTTACGTGGGAAAAGGAGAAAATGCCTGTAACCAGCATTTTCTCCTTTTCCCACAATGTTTTCTGTCCTTTTACAGACAAATCTCACCATATGAGCCATATCGAATTTGTCGACTGCAAATGCATTCAATTTGCATAAGAGTAAAATTTGTCGTGTGGTAAAGGGTTAACATATTGGACATCAAAGTCATATTTGTTGATTTTGATTTCAACATTATTTAACTTATATCACTTTTGCAAGGCACCTATCCATGCTTTCCTGGAGTTTTTTCAACTAGTACTTCTCACTATGTTTATCCCAAGCTACTGGCTGCTGTCCCAAATTGCCATTGTCAAAACAATGAACAGCAGTGAGAGATTAATGAATCCCGTTGCAATGAACATCATCTATCTCCAGGAAAAAAGTGACCGGGCTGGGGATTCAATCCACAAAACCCCTCATGTCAAATCCTGTACACTAGCCACTGCCCTAACTGGTTTGGCATTTCAGTCAGGAAAACAGACTCAAAAACTGCAATCCGAGATAGCAAGTCTTTTTTTCTTCAGGAAAATACTGTTAACTCTTTACCAAACAATAAAAAAAGATACACTGATCCAAATTCAAAGGATTTGGAGATGACCAAGTAGATATGCTGTTTTTAAATGGGATTTGTCTTTGATTGGGAAGTAAGCATTGTGAGAAAAGGAGAAAATGCTGCTTACCATCAATTTCTCCTTCCCCAAGATTTTTCAAAACAGCCCATTTCTTCAGGATGGTTAAAACACGGGATTGTTTGGTAAAGGGTTAACTGGGTAGACAGAGTAGATCCAAGATGCTATCTGATCTTGATCTTCACTATCGACACAAGCATCCAAAGTCCGTTTTCAACATTATTTCAGTTACATTGCAGTGGCCAGTGCACCTATCCATGCTTTCCTTCCAATATTCTTTCCAAGCCCATGCTGCTTTCCCACATAACCATTGTCGAAGCAATGATCGAAGTGAGAGAGGTTATGATTATCATCAAACCTTGCAAAGAAATTGGCAGAGCAGAGCAGGGGATTGAACCAGCAACCCCGTTCTCAAGTCCTGTGCTCTACCAACTGAACTATCGCTGCTTGGCAAGATTAAAAAAAATTGGATAAAAAAATGCAGATTTTATAGTGTAAACAAGAAATGTAAACTTAACATTACTTATTTTCCCTTAATACCATATAAGTGTTTTTTCTGCAGTTATTTAATTTCTGCTATGTCTGCAAGCAACTCAAGGCCGCAGCAATTAACCACCCAGATTATAATGTCCAAGTTTTTTGGGGGGCAATACGGCCTCAAAAACAAGAACGTCTAGTAATGTATAAAGAACATTAAGTGTGGTCAATCCAGCTATATTTTGTAATGAAGTTTAACGCCATTTTCGCAGCTGAGGTCAAGACGGTCAGCGACGCACCCATGATTTCCTGGATTTCTCACACCAGTACTGACATAGCACAAGAAGATTGCCTCAACCCGTAGAAAAAAACACTTAAACCGATGTTTTTCAAAATCAATCGGGTTGAAGTTGTTGATGAATTAAAGAAAGTGTGCCAGATTCACAAAATCTGACCACAAATGCAGACTTCTCAAGTAAAAGAGAAATGTAAGTTTCCAACTTAAAAATGGCTTCTTTTCCCATACTATAATTTATTTCAGAGTTTTGTTTTCAAAACCAGTAGGATTCAAGCTTATTTATTGTTGATATGAAGAAAATCTGACCGCAAATGCGGACTTTATCGTGTAAACAAGAAATATAAATTTTCAACTGTAAGCGGCTGCTTTTCCCTTTGTAATGGTCAAATTTTTTTCAAAATAAATAGAGTTCAAGCAATTGATGATATAAAGAAACTTGGGATGTTTCACAAAAATCTGACTGCAAATGCAGACTTTATCATGTAAAAGAAAAAGACTGAAGAATGGAAACCATACCATGACAAAAGCTCTGTTGGCCTTCCGTCAGTTGAGCAAAAAACTAATGCTTAATGTAAATTACTCAACTTCATTGCTTTTCTAGCATTAATGATTGTGTGGTACATGACGGAAATAAGCTGCTTACTTATTGCAAAAGCTAATTACTTGACTTCATTAGCTATCTTGCACTAAGGTTGCAGTAAAAGAGATTTACACTTTTTGTGTTTTATGCAGTTTTCACCAATTACTCGACTTCATTGGCTTTTTTCTGCATAAATATGTTGTACATCATCAGGAAATACTGCTTGCTTGTTGCAAAAGCTAATTACTTGACTTCATCAGCTATTTTGCACTAAGGTTGCAGTAAAACAGATTTACACTTTTCGCGCTTCATGCAGTTTTAACCAATTACTCGACTTCATTGGCTTTTTTCTGCATAAATATGTTGTACATCACCCGGAAATGCTGCTTGCTTGTTGCAAAAGCTAATTACTTGACTTCATTAGCTATCTTGCACTAAGATTGCAGCATGGTAAATAGACGCGCCATGATTTCCATGATTTTAGGACCCAGAGAAATTTTGTTGAAAAATTGTGGAAAAAAGGAGAAAACGCTTGTAATAACATTTAACTTGCTGTCTGCATGTGCTCTCAATTTGGTCAAGACTAAAATTTTGCTGCTTGAAAAAGTTATATGATACAGCAGGGACAGCAGCACTTCACCCTTTACCTCACAATCCCCAGTCTTAAAGACCTTGAGGAGAAAGGCATTTGAAAACATTGCGGAAAAAGGAGGAAATGCTGGTAGCCAGTATTTACCCCTATTCCCACAAAGTTTTCCACCATTCCAAAGGTTAATTTCAATTCTTGAGTCACATTGTTTTCTGCGAATGCTTCCAATTTGGAAGTCTTAAATATTGTCATTTGGTAAATGGTCCAATTTATTGAAGCCATGAAGGCGAATTTTTTTCACATTTCCATCATACAATATAAATCTTAAGATCAGTGGTAATCAGGGAATCCTGACATTTAACCCTTTACCACACAATCCCGACTTTTAACGACCCTGAGAAAGAAGCCCTTTGAAAACATTGTGAAACAAGAGGACCATGATGGTCCTATATCGCTCACCTGAGTACTAAGCAGTACAGGTTAACAATGAAGATAAATACCAAATACTGAAGTTCAAGGCCAAATGATTATGAAAGAGAGACAACTCACAACTTTAACAGAGGTCTAGGCCTTTGGTTACCCAGAAAATTTTCTTATAATCGCACGAAAGATACCTAAGTACAAACGTCTAAGCCCCGCGGCTGGACCTGTAATGATCCCAGGGGCATCTTGTGTGCAAAATTTCTTGAGGTCCACAAGCTAATGCTTCATGCAAAGTATCATAGCTCTAGGCATTTTGGGTTTAAACATAAAGATTTTTCAGTTTGCATTATATATACATGTAGATGCTACAGAGTAAACCAAGTCAAATACAGCAACTCTAATTGAAGGGCAAATAACTCATGTTGTTTGGGTCTAATAAGACCCATAATCAAAACCCATCCAAGATCTTATGGACATATAAATTTTTACCAAGTTTGGTACCGATTGGTATATATTTGTAGATGCTAGAGTGTAAACAAAGTCAAATATGGAAATTTTGTCCAATTCAAGGGCAAATAACTCTGGATGTTCTAATTCAATTTGACCCATAACTCAACTCTTCTGAGACCTTATGGGAATATATATTTTGACCAAGTTTGGTACTGACTGGTCAATATTTGCAGATGCTAGAGTGTAAACAAAGTCAAATATGGCAAATTTTCTAATTCAAGGGCAGACAACTCAGACAGTTCTGGTCCGATTAGATCCATAATTGAGCTAATCTGAGATCTTATGATCACACACACTTTGACAATGTTTGGTGCTGATTGAGTAATATTTGTAGATGCTAGAGTGTAAACAGAGTCAGATTCAGTAATTTTTGCAAATTCAAGGGCAAATAACTCCAGATGTTCTGATTGGATTTGATCCAAAATCGAACTCATCTGAGACCTTATGGGCATATACATTGTGGCCAAGTTTGGTACTGATTGGTCAATATTTGTAGATGTTAGAGTGTAAACAAGAAGATTTTTAAAGATTTCCCTCTTTATCTCTATGTGAAATCCGAGAACCCACAACATAGGGCCAATTTCAACAACAGCGCCATAATTTGAAGTATTTTGGTAGAGGGCTATTAGATGATGCTAGATGCCAAATATGAAAGCTCTAGCCCTTACGGTTTGGGACAAGAAGATATTTTTTCTCTCAGTTGCCATGGCAATGGAATTCAAATCTTTGAAGTATTCTGAAAGTGCATCACCTAAGGATCATTTCTGTGAAGTTTCATTGAAATCTGTTGGGCAGTTTCAGAGGAGAAGATTTTTAAAGTAATTGTTCACGGACGGACGGATGGACGGACGGACATACGGACGCCGGACAACGATCGATCACAATAGCTCATCCTGAGCACTATGTGCTCAGGTGAGCTAAAAAGGAGAAAATGCTGGTAACCAGCATTTTCTCCTTTTCCCACAATGTTTCCTATCTTTCCAAAAACAAATTACAAATTCTTAGTCACATTTTTTTTGTCGTCTCCAAATGCTTTCAATTTGGACCAGTCTGAAATGTTGCCATTTGGTAAAGAGTTAATCCATTTTCAATCCTTTACCATGCAGTCCCTAATTTAGACAACCATTAACTCTCTGCCCAATGACAAAATTTTAGACTTATTCAAATTGAAACCATTTGCAGACTGAAAAAATTAGAATTGATTTTGGGAAGGGTAGTAAACATTGTGGGAAAAGTAGAATATGCTGGTTACAAGCATTTTCTCCTTTGTCAGGTTGTTAGAAGTTGGAATTGCTTGGTAAAGTTTTAAAAGGTGAGCTTTTGAAAACATTCTGGGAAAAGGACAAAATGCTGGTAATAAGCACTTTCTCCTTTTCCCACCATATTTTTAATCCGAAAAACGAAAAGGGTAAATCACACCGTTTGAATAACATTAAATAACATTAAAGTTGAAAAGGTTAAAGGTTTAAAAAAAATAGGATTCTTTTGTGTGTCCCCCTCCCCCCAAAAAATGGGAGGTTTAAATCTTCATAGTGTGACAAAATTTTAAGACTTGTACAAACTGAAAAAAATTGCAGACAACAAATTAAATGTGACTCAAAAATCAAAATTTGTTTTGGAAAAGCTATAGAATATTGTAGGAAAAGGAGACAATGCTGGTTACCAGAATTTCTTGTTTTCCCACAATGTTTTCAAACTCCCCTTCCTCAGAGTCATTAAACTCGGGATTGTGTGGCAAAGGGTTAAGCACTTTTTTGGAGAAAATATTGGAATCATATGGAAAAATACTTCACTGAGTAACATTCATGAGACAATGCACTTACTTGTTACCTGGATAAAATCAAGTAACCAAAACTTTGTACAGCATCTCCACCAAGGCAAGTATCCTGCAGCATGACTCCCTGGTCATCTATATGGACACCTGAAATAGCAAGTGAAAGATAAATAATAATCAAAACTGCTCTTGATTAACCCTTTACTCTTTACCAAACTGTCCAATGATGTGACAATACCCCCCCTTTCAGGAGAATGCTTTTTGGAAAAAAAAACATTTGGTTACCAGCATGTAAGAAACTACTAGTTTTTTTGGTTTTCCAACAAGATTTTCTACCCTTTTAAGACTAATCCCATCATTTGAATTTGGTTTATGGTGTGGTCTGCAACTGCATGCTTTCAATTTGGGCAAGTCTTAAATTTTGTTGTTTGGTAAAGAGTTACCATTTTACCACATGATCTCTAGTTTTAAGAACCTTGATGAAGAAGGCTTTAGAAAACATTATTTTAAAAAGGAGAAACTTCTGGTTATTAGCACTTCCTTTTGGAACAATATTTTCTTCCCACTGAAAAGAGTGAAACTCATCATTTGAGCCAAGTTTACAAAAATATATGAGCCATGCTCCAGCAAAAGCGGCTTAACCCTTTACCCCAAAATCCCAATGTTTAAGTACTCTCCGGAAGATGCCTTTTGAAAACGTGGGAAAAGGAGAAAATGTTGGTTACCAGCATTTTCTCCTTTTACCACAATCTTTTCTACCCTATCAAAAAAAAAAAAAAAAATCATTTGAGTCACATTGAAATTGTCTGCAACTCTTTCAATTTGGATGGGCCTAAAATTCTGTCGTGTAGTAAAGGGTTCATCTCTGTGATCCATTGTACCAAGCAAGCCATCACATAATTTATGGATCCATGATAGCCACTTTTTTCGCAACATTTGACTTAATCATGAGGTAGACTGGTCCTTTGGCAAATAGCATAAAGTTTCAGCCTAGGTCAACCTGCCCCCTTTTTGGCAAGTCAAAAATGTTGTTGCCTGGTAAAGAGTAAACCCTTTTCCTGGTAAAGAGTAAACCCTTTACCACACAATTCTAAATTTTAATGACCCTGAAAAAGAAAGGTTTTGGAGACAATTTGTGGGAAAAAGAGAAAATACTGGTACCCAGCATTTTCTGCCTTTGCCACAATGGTTTCTGACCTTTCAAAGACAAATGTTAGTTTGTTGTCTGCAAATGCTTTGAATTTGCATCATTCTTAAATTTGTTTTAACCACCTTGAAGAAGATGGCTTTTGAAAACATTGTGTGAAAAGGAAATAATAATCGTTACAAGGATTTTATCCTTTTCCCACATTGTTTTCTTCTATCAAAGACAGAAATCATTCAGCTACATTTTGTTGTCTGCAAATACTTTCTATTTGGACCATTTGGTAAACAGATAATACCACGATTATGCAAAATACCAATTTCATTTAAGTATTCCAGTGCCAAGGGGTGTCAGTAAGAGCCAGGGGTCAGAGATTTCACCTGACCAGTCTGACCTAAACCCTCGACTACTTTTGCCTGATAAAAGAATCTGCTGAGATTTTTTTTTTAATTATGTGTTATTCCTTTTCAATCATTAGTCCTTTTCAAACATTATTCCTTTTTAATTATCATTCCAAATTTTCAGTGCTTCTGGATGAAGGCAAGGAAGAGCTCGTGCAATATCCATTCCCTCGTAGTCTCAACTCTTTACCAAACAGCAAGACACCATTCAAACAAAAACATTGAATTTTTTGAGGCACACTTTTAATGTTTCATCTGCAAATGCTTTCAATTTGGACCAGTCTATAATTCTGTTGCATGGTAACAATCTTGACTTTAAACGACCTTTTGAAAGAAGCCTTTTGAAAACATTTTGGAAAAAGGAGAAAATGCTGGTAAACAGCATTTTGGTCTTAGATTTTGGAATTTCCTGTTAAAGTTTTTCTGGAGCTCCCATTTTCCAGAACAATCGCCACCCCCAATGATTAAGTTTTTCAGGCAAGCTCTGCTGTCTCATGACAGCTCTTGATATATCTCATGTCCACCGAAACACTTGAATCACAATTTTCACCTTGCCCAGTTTGAATGTCAGTAAATGATGATATTAAAATATCAGCAACAGACATGAGCTATTGTAACAGACGTGTGCTCAGGCAAGATGGATATTTGCCAAGTTTTCAGACATGGTTTTCACCTTTTATAAAGGGCCAAATTTTGATTTTGGCCTATACCCACAGACATAACAGCACTGTCCCCAAGACCGCCACCTTGTTTTTGCACAAATCAACATGCTACTTTCACTCCCAGAATCCCAGAATTCCCTTATAATACTACAGTGACATACTTCCTTTTAAAAAAATACAGAACACTTTTGTAATATTTGCCGGGCATTTGTAGTCTGGCACAAAATCAATACAGACTCTGGCTATGCTCTATTCTGAATGGAAAGAAAATTACACATTTTCCCTCAGATATTTTTTTTTTTTTTTCATTTTAAAAATTTTTGAGGGAACTTGAAATTCAAGACTACACTAATCTGCTCTCACCTTTTTTGACTTGAGGTTTGGCATATTCATCATCAAGGTGTCCACACAGATGAGCCAGAGTGTAAAGCAGCAGTTCTGCAAGGTGGGAATGCTTTAGATGACATGAAAGAGCTTTATACTTTCAAATAACTGCAAATAAAAAGATTAAGAGGCAGTACGGGGAAACTATGTTCTACATGTATCAAGACCAGCAGCAATGCCTTTACAATAAGAGGTAAAATGTCCAAATTTATCAAAAACATTGTGGCAAAAAGAGAACTTACTGGTGACCAGTGTTTTCTCCTTGTCTCACAATGTTTTCTTCTACATCAGGGTTGTGAAATACCATATCCTTTGGTAAAGGCTTAACCCTTAGAGTGCAGAATAAACCTATCAGGCATTTTCATCCTAGAAATATGACCCAAATAATTGCAATTTCATGGTTGTTTTTGTCTACAGTGATTGAGCAAAGCAGGCAGTGAAGATCAAAGATCAGGCTGCATGTCTTGTACAGCCTGATCTTGATCTTCTCTTGCCATAAAAGCAACTATAGTCGTGAAAGGTGCTTTAATAGTTATTAATATTTTAACTCTGAATAGAACAAAAAGTGTGATCTTGTCTCATTCTTCACTACCCACAAATTACAACTGAAAGAGTCTGATCTAGTTATTCACTACCAACACAATAGATCTGAAATGTAGTCTGGCATCGTTCTTCACTAACCACGAAATACAACTGTAGTGCAGTCTGATCTAGTTGTTCATAAACTAAAACATTTCTATGACAGACAAAGATTTTTTCTGACCGCAATCAATTGATCAAACTCCCTAACAAATTAAATGTTATCAAAAAGTCTGTCACTGTGCATAAATGAAATCACAATTCAAATCTCTGAGTCTCCGGTTATCTTGTGAAATCTCTAACTGGGCAGAAACCCGACTTGTAAGCACTGGGTCTTACCCGTTGTTGATAAGATGATTGATAATAGCCCGCCAGCTTATTGACTAAGAATACAATTTAGAATGGTTGGTGGATACAGTTCCCCGCATTTGATCAAATTCAAGTACTGTCCAGTCTGTGTTAACCCTTTACCAAACAATCCAGAGTTGTAACAACCTTTTAAGGAAAAGCCTTTTGAAAACATTGTGAGAAAATGAGAAAATGCTAGTAACCAGCATTTTCTTCTTCTCCCGAAATGTTTCCTCCCTATCAAATACAGGAAACTTCATTTTAGCAACATTTAATTTGTTGTCTGCAAATGCTTTCAGTTTGGTTCAACCTAAAATTTTGTCTTTTGGCAAAGAGTTCAAGGCCATGAAAGATGGTCATTGAAATCATTGTTAGAAAAGAAGAAAATGCTGTTTTCTATTCTTTTAATGTCAAATCTCACCAACCGCGCCAATTTTAATTTATTGTCTGCAAAAGCTGTCAATCTAGGCGGGTCTAAATTTTCTTTGTGTGGTAAAGATTTTTCCCTTTCCCACACCATCCTGTGTTTCAAAGCCCCAGAGACTGCCTGGGACAAGCCTTTCAAAAACATTGCCAGAAAAGAGAGAATGCTGCTAATCAGCATTTTTCTCCTTTTCCCACAAAGTTTTTTAACCTGTACAATATCAATTCCATCATTTGGACCAAATCTAATCAGTCATCTGCAAATGCCTTCAATCTTGTAGCTGGTAAAGTGCTCAAAAGAGTGTTAACAACCTTGGGAAAGAGGTCATTTGAAAACAGTGTGGGAACAGGAGAAAATGCCGGTAACCAGCATTTTATCATTTCCCCACAATGTTTCATATTCTATCAACCACAGAAATATTCATTCTAGCAACATATGTTGTCTGCAATGCCAAATGCCTCGAGTTTGGTCCAGTCCAAAATTTTGTGGTTTGGTACAGGGCAGGGATCGTATATTACAAATAATACACGATCCCTGTACAGGGTTAAGACCGACTTTTGACGACCACGAGAAAGATGACTTGAAAAAATTTTGGGAAAAAGGGAAAATGCTGATAACCAGCTTTTTTTCCTTTTCTGACAATGTTATCAGAGACAACTTCCACAAATATGAGTCAATGATGGGACATATCTCAAGGCATGAGACATGCCATTCGGCAAACTTCGGCTGTTACTAGATAGTTAGGGAATCGGCCGAGTCGTGAGAAGTGATCGCACAATGCATTTTCACGGAACCCGAAAGACACTAACCCTCGTAGCAAACCTTTCAAATAACCTCGTTCTTACGAGGGAGAAAGATTTATTGCAGCTCAAGCGATGGGAGCTATGAGAGTCGAAAACTAGCATTTTTCCTTTCCAGTGCCTTTTTCACCAGTGTTTGGTTGCATTTAACGCGCGAATTACAGGACCGTTTGATTACCAAATCATAAACAAAATGTACTCACCAAAAGGATCGCAGTCGAATTCTGTACTTCAGTGTCGTAGCAAAACAACCAAGAAGATCGCAGTCGTAGTCTGTGCTTGAGTTTCGAAAGAAAACAACCACCTCGCTCTACAACTAACAGGAGGCAAAAGCCGGTGAATAATGGCGCTCACCCGGTATTTATACAGGTATGCACTGTGACGTCACAGCTCTAACGGGACACGCATACAGAAACCATTTGGCGAAGGGAGAAATTGCTCGTGACGAGCATTTGCTTTTGCGGAAATGTTTATATTTGTTTTCATACTGTTAAATCCTTTTACTGAACCGTTTTCAAATCTGCTTCTCAGAAACAGGAGAAATCTTGCAATTTAGTTGTAGTTTGGTCACAAAACTTGGACTTGTGGAAAGTGTTGATCTGAGATCAGACTTTCCGTGCAGCCTGACCTTGATCTACCCGGCATCAAAATGTAAGTTTAGGGCTCTAAGGTTTTAGATAAAGTTAATCCCCTTAGATCTACACATTCCCGTCAACCCTGATAAAGTAGCTGCTATTGGAAACATTGATCTAAAAAGGAGAAAATACTGGTAGCCAGCACTTTTTCCTTTTGCAACAATGTTTTCTTACCTTGCAACAACAATCCATCCTTTGAGCCACTTTGAATTTATTGTCTGCAAACGTTTTCAACTTGGACAAGTCTAAGATTTTGTCATACAGTAAAGAGTTGAGACGTTTTGAGCATGTAATGGTTTTGCTTCTTTTACCACAATGTAAAATGTTTGCGACAATGCAGTCACCTTACTTTACCCCTGGCCCTTCTAAATAACTGAAATGAAACTTTTAAACCTATAATGAAAACCCAAATTTTACTATTTTAAAGGTACTTTTTTGTGGGGGTGGGGGCAGGGATCTTATATACACATTGTGTATATTAGATCCCTGGTGGGGGGGATACATCCTTATTTCTCCTTTTGTAACAATATTTTCACTTATATTACTGCATGAACTCTTTCCAAACTACAAAATTTTAGACTTGTCCAAATAAGCATTTGCAGATGACAAATTAAGTTTGGCATAAGTGATCGAACTTGAATTTAATAGGAGAAAAACATCGTTGGAAAAGGAGAAAATGCTGGTAATCAGCATTTTCTCCTTTTCCCAGAATGTTTTCAAAACCTGTCGTTCTCAGGGTTGTTATAACTGGGTATTGCTTGGTAAAGGGTTAAATATTACTTCAAGGTGAATTTGATAAATTGTACAAGGATTTTTTTTTTTATAATCGTCCACTGCAAATTTCGTTAATAAGGGGGTTGATTTGTCAAATCTGAAAAAAAAAAAAAAATGGACAGATCTATAGTTTATATATATTATCCTGTCACGTTGATATGGAAAAATTAAGACGATCGTCATCTTTTTCTATGTCCCCGCTCACTGTTGACCATTGTTTCGACAATGGTTACACGAGAAAGCAGCCAGTGGCCTGGGAAGAATATTGCCGCGACTATTGATAAGAGAAACTCTTATCTTGAGAGCATTCGTAGTCTTGTTCTCCAAGATTTTCTACATTTGAAAGTAACACAACTTCTGTTTGGTTTAGCCAATCAGAAGTTGTGTTACTTTCAAATGTAGAAAATCCTGGTCAACAAGACTAAGAATACTCTTAAGAATGGTTAGTGAACAAGGACTCTGGAATGGTTGGTGAATATGGACCCAGGTAAGCATGGATAAGTGTAGTGGCGACCGGGACATAACTGAAACAACGTTGAAAACGACGTCAAACACCATACAAATATCTCGCTTTACAGTTTTCGCCGGAAAAATCAAGGCATTCATTTTTCCTTTTCTCTTTTTGTGTCAAAAAATTCACTTGTATTGATATAATATTGAACCTTCATTATTTTTCATTGGACACACTTTTATCGTTAACCCGTTACATAAGTCAAATGAAACTTTCAAGCTTATAGTAAAACCCAAATGTTGTTAAGGTTATTTTGAGGGGAAATATCCCCTTATCAGACAGCGTAGATCCAAGATCAGACTGCACAGAACGTGCACTCTGATCTTGATCTACACCGTCCTCAAAAGGTCCTTGAGTCGCGTCTAAGGGTTAAAAATTAGGAAGGGTCAAAATACAGGGCAAGCGAAAGGAGTGATGTCAATATTGTGTACATAAGAGATACACTGTTTGTTCGTGGTTTCCCAAGTTTTTTTTTTGTGGGGGGTGGGGGGGGGGGGCCAAGATTAAACCCTCGGGTTATGTTTGAATGTTTCGGACAGTGATCACAGTTCACTTCAAACCATGTTTACCACCAAAGCACCATGAAGGCTCAGAAATGTTTTGCTGTGTCCACTTACGGTTTATTTTTACAGCCAAGAACAATGAAACACTGGGCAAACTCGAACAATATTACGTAAAATATCGGTGCTTTACTAACCCATATATGTTTACTTAACATTACGGACATTTTTTATATAACGTGATTGTCTTGCTGGAAACTACAATCCAAAACATTATCGCACAAATTTACAGCAGATGACTCTGAAATCACCCTTATTTTGAAAACAGTCTTGTACCCCACAGTATGGAAAATTTACCCTTTATCAAGAAATTAAAGTTTTTAAATGACAACCCTTTAAAAGAAGATTAAAGAGAACAATGTGGAAGAGGGAGAAAATGCTAGTAACAAGCATTTTCAAATGTTCCAACTCTACTCTTTGAAAGGCAAATGATGATGAACATTCAAATTGTCGTCTGCTTTCAGTTTGGACAAGCCTAAAATAAGCCCCGTAGCTCAGTCGGTAGCGCACAGGACTTGAGAACAGGAGGTCGCTGGTTCGATGCCCGGCTTGGCCAATTCCTTTCCGAGGACTGATGATAGTCATTGCGACAGGATTTATTCTTCTCTCACCGCTGACCATTGTTTCGACGATGGCTATGTGGGAAAGAAGCCAGTGGCTTGGAAAAAATATTGTGCGGAGTACTGGTAAAAGAAACTCCAGGAAAGCATGGATAGGTGCACTGGCCGCCGCGATATAACTGAAATAATGTTGAAAAGGCGTTAAATACCGTACAATCAATCAATCAATCATGGCTAAAATTTGTCGTCTAGTGAAGAGTTAACCCTTTATCCAACAATCTCATGTTTTAACGAACCTAGGGAGGAAGCCTTCTGAAAAAAACATTGTGAACAAGGGAAAAAAATGCTGTAAATCAGCTTTTTCTCCTTTAGGTTAAACTTCTTTATCCTACATCTATTGAGAAACAAGTTCTTGCAATTGGCTTATACTGATCTCTCTCGATTCTGCTTCCTGGAAACTTCTTTCATAGTTTTCAGACTACCTTTCAAATAGGTATCAGAGGGTTGTCCTACCTGGTGCTGTCTCATACTAAAGTTCTATAAAATGCTGCAGTTCCACAAGATCTAATTCTCTGACATTTTCTTTATCTAGTGTACATTAATAAATGATACTGAGTCAAACATAAACCTTTTCGCAGATGACACTAGTTTATCCATGGTAATAGGTGATCCTGATACAGCCGGTACACTTTCACAAACAGACAGCAATACAGCAATAAAAGTACAGATTGGGCAAAAAAGTGGCTTGTAAAGTTTAACCCCTCAAAATCGGAATCTCTAATCATAACCCGCAAAAGTAATAGACCTGTTCACCCTAAGCTTTTTATGTTTGGTGTTGAAATTCCATCAGTGCAAGTTTACAACCATCACGGTATTTTCATTTCTAATGATGGTTCTTAGCGTTACCGTGTAAATCAGCCTTTAACGAAGGCATGGAGGAGAATTGGAATTATGCAGTCTAAATATCAGCCTAGATCGAACATCCCTCCAGACAATATATTTTTTCTTTCATCGTAAAGTTCTTGAATATTGAGATATTATTTGGACAAATCTATTCTAATACCAGAAAGATCAAATTGCAAAAAGTACAATATGAGGCTACAAGAATTGTAACTGGATGCAGTAAACGTGTGTCTTTAGCGGATCTTAACAGGGAGTCAGGTGGGAAACACTTAGCAGACAATTCTTTTTGGTGATGAGACTCTCAGTCTTGCTGATAAAAAAAAAAAAAATCAGCAGTTCACTCATACATTATTGAGACTAACCGTTTTAGAAGTTAATAACTTTACCAATTGATTATCTCTTCTAGTTTTGTACATCCACATGCAATTTTGTTAATATCAGGTATATACGACTACTTTCGCACGTGTCTTCCTATTTAAGTACATGCATTTTTATGGTCAGGTTCTGTTTAAAATGGATGACATTTTTTTTCCGTTTCAAATTTTGTTTAACTAAAACATGAATATTTTTTGGTGGCACACACACACGCGGACGCTCAAAAAACAGACCCAAAATGTAAATTTTCATCAACGGAACATTAAAAAGACAAAGAAAATGTTCCGGAATGTAGATGCCTAATTATCGGAATGTTACAGAATGCGGAAACGACAACAACAAAAGAAAATGTCAGTTTAAAAGCCTTAATACCGGAATGTGGCTAAATGAAGAATAAATGTAGGTAAAACATACACACGCGTGCACGCAAACATGCACGTACGCATGCACACAAAACAGACCTGAAATGTAAATTACCATCTATGGAACATTAAATGGCCAGATTTAGAAAAAGTTACGGAATGCAGATGCCTCATTTGAGAAATGTTACGGGATGTGGAGGTGGCAACAACGAAATGATAAAAAAGCTTACTGAAAAAGCCAAAGTACAGGAATGTTGCTTAGTGAAGGATGAATGTAGGTTATAGACACACAGACACAAACCAGTCCTGAAATTTAAATTTTGATCAAACTGATAGGCGAAAATGTAGCTACTTATATGCAGTGACTTAACACCGGCACGTTGCAAAATGTACCTAAATTTGGATTTCGAACACAAAACTACATGTATACATTGAAATGTGGAGTTCTCATCGTAGATATTTTAGTTTTTATGTGAAATGGGTACTTAGACGTGAAGCATCAGCAATAAAATATAGCCTACACGGAATATTATGTTGTAGTGTGTTTCCTGGGGCTTGTATTTACTTCGAGCTGCGTGGGAAAATTTGATATCGCGCGAGACCGAAGGTCGAGCGCGATATCAAAATTTTCCCACGCAGCGAGAAGTTAATACAAGCCCCAGGAAACACACTACAACATAATATTCCATTTATTATATACTAAAACTACCAAAAACCAAAATATATGCATTTAGTGACAATTTTATTCGAAAACGAAGCATAGTTATAAGAAAAATTGGTTTAGTAGGCGTTAACATCTTTTTTTCATGAATGGCGGATGAATTTTATTTAGTATTATTTCCACCACGTCCATTGTGTTAACATATAAAACAATAATATTCGATCTAGCAGCCGACAGTTGATGTCACGATAATCTCGTTTAATATTGCGTTGCAATTGTACTTTTTTCAATAAAGGGCAAATAGTTGATTAATATTATTCGTATGTTTTGTTTTAGACTTGGAATAATGCTTTAAATTTATTTTGGGGCAGATCTTCACACACAGAAAAATAAGATTTGGCGTTACTAAAAATAGCTTGAACACGTCTTGAGATCATGCTTGATTTTACTACGTTGCGTAAAATCAAATCGAGAATGACGTCATCATACCATATTCGGAACCGTATTCCACCGAGTGGAATACGGATTTTTTTTCCGTCGTGTGTGATTTTAGCCGCGTGCGACGCATGTATTTAACTCGGAAAACTTACAGGTATATAATAAAACAAAATGTACTTCAATGTAATTTCAAAAGCTTATAAGTAACGGAATGTAACAAACAAAGAATTAATATTGATAAAACGACACAAAAATCACTCAAAGCAGGAGTTTGGATCAATGGAACACATATATAGTCAGAGTGGTTTTTCATACATTGTGGCTTTCGGTATTTCCTTATGTTCATGGATCAAAATTTGCATTTCTGTACGATACTGTGCCCTTTATTTTCCACCTCACTACATTCCCGTATTGAAGGAGCTTCAATTCTTGACATTGCACATACACCTTATACAGTTCCAGCTAATGTAGTGCATAGGTCACAAATAAAACGGACGTTTACGTACAGTAGCCGTTTGGGAATTTTGGCAAATTTTGAAATCGAACAGACGCAACATGACTTTCATATCTTTTACGCGCGGTGAATATGTGGATCAGAATCTCCGGACAATTATCGCAGAGACCAAGCTCTGACATTCAGCAGTTTAACATCCAGTGCCCCCCCCCCCCCAAAAAAAAAAATCAACCAAGAAAGAAAGAAAAAATCAAACGGCAATGCTTTGGTACTAGTTGCGAGCTGCCAAGAAGCGCTAAGAAACGGCCAGCTTCGGACCCGGACCCAGCAGAAGTCGCCATTACCAACTCTTAGTAATGCAAGGCTCGGACCTTGCCGACCTTTCCCCGTGGCCATATTTTTCACAATGCAGATAAAATTATAAAACATTAATTGCAAGAACTTGAAATACATAGCAGTTCATCGTTACAACATGACATACATGAAATTGGAGAAATTCTGTCAAAGGTTAGATATCATTTGTTTTAACGTAAATTCTACAATTTTATCAAATCTAATTTGATTTGTAAACGTAGGTTAATTGGTTAATTCAAAATTAAATGAGGTTTCTTTATAACTCACCCTTCACTTATATTCATGTATATCCGATCATTCTGTCAACTGGAAGTACATGCACACATATAAATAAAGAACTCATGAAATGACTTTGATTTGATGTGATATTTCACGAAACAAATATGCAGCGGGTGGCTTCGAAACTATCAGTATACTCGTATAACAAAGTCAGCATAAATTGGTTATTGATACATGGGTAATGCATCCTGAAATTAATATGCAGCAGGCGACTTTGAAACAGTCCGTATTATAAAGTAAACCTGAATTTATGAACACTATATAAGTGATGCATTTTAAAACAAAATTGCAGCAGGCGGCTTTGAACTATCCGTATGTAATACAGTCAGCGTGAATGAGACAGAAATCACAAATAGAGAAGCTGAAACAAGTCTGCAGCACACGGCCTTAAAACTATCGGTATCGCACACCTCGAGTGCCTCTTTAACCGCCACGATGGTTTTATATACCCCCTCTCACACCAATGATGTGAAAAAGCAAGCCTTAATGCGCTTGTGTTTTTTAGACATTTGGGAGCATTGTGATCAACCGATAGCATTTTACCTCACACGCAAAGGCTCCCATAAAAAGGTATACTAATAACAACATCTATTCTTCAACTAATTACTAACAAAATTCACACAGACAAAAATATAACAAGACATAATGTTGATGACTGCAGTATTCATTGGTCATGCCAACATGATAGCCGGGCAACGCCCGCCAGACAAAACAACTGCCGCCCGACGCCTCGATACGATAATTTATACGATTGTGTATCGGGAGTAGTTTGGTACCCCGCCGTACTTCAAAAGTAGTGGTAGGGGCAGGTAATCCAGACCGTATCGGGTGGTGCCTTTCTGAACGCTTCATGGGACATGAAAGGTACCCGCGCAGTGGCCATTAGGTCATGCCGATGTTTGAAAAGGAGACTCTTGTACGGCCACCATCAGATCTAAGCAAAGGTCCAGGCATCGGGCCCGGGTGGGTAGCTTAGTGGTTAGCATATCCGACTCGTGACCTGGAGGTTGCGAATTCGATACCCGGTTAAGGCAACCTTTCTTTTCCGCGATTTTTCGCCTCTCACATCTGATGCATGTGAAAAAAAGTAGTCAGTGACTTGGAAATAAAATTGTGTCAGAACTGGTGTGAGAAAGCCAGGACGCACATGCGTAGGTGCACTACTGACCTAAGCTGTTACAACGGTGTTAAACTGCAATACAAACGAAATCAAGGCGCCGGACAGAGATCGAATGGTGCTCGGCCAACGTGCTTTAATCATTACATCATTACTCAATACGACCCTTCCCTCCGCAACATTCCCCCACCCCAAACCCCCATGTCCGACGACAAAATTTCAGCTGCCACGGATCGATTTCGGAACATTTCGTTATACGATTCTGGAGTTTAGGCTTGACATTTCAATGCAAGCTTTATAATCGATTTATTTATCGATTGATTGATTGAGACGATTGGTTTTCGGGCAGCTTTCAACATCATTTAAGTCATCTGTTTCGATTGCGTGTGCACGTGTGTGCGTGTGAGTGCGTGTGTGTGTTATCTACATTCATTTAGCTACATTTCCGTACTTAGGCTTTTAAAATTACATTTTATTACATTTTGTTTTTGCCATTTCCACATTCCGTAACATTCCGTGAATCAGGCATCCACATTCCATAGCAATTTCTAAATCTTGCTATTTAAAGTTTCATTAATGTAAATTTACATTTTGGGTCTGTTTTGAGAGCGTGCGTGTGTCTGTGTGTGTGTTATCTTCATTTATTCTTTATTTAGCTACATTCTGGTATTTAGACCTTGAAATTACATTTTGTAACATTCCGTCAATTAGGCATCCGTATGATTTTCTAAATCTGGCTATTTCAATGTTATATTGGTGAAAATTACTTTTGGGGTCTGTTTTCTTTGTGTGCGTGCGAGCGTGCGTGTGTGTGTGTATGTTTTGTCTACAATTATTCTTTACTTAGCTACATTCCGGTATTTAGACTTTTAAAATTACATTTCGTAACATTCCGTTGTTGCTGCCTCTACGTTCCGCAACATTCCATGAATTAGGCATCTTCATTCCGTAGCGTTTCGTAACATTTTGTTACATTCCGTGAATTAGGCATCTACATTCCGTTACATTCCGGTCATTAGTATACCCACTTTTTATATCAATTTCGAACTTGTCCAAGATATAATCAAGGCAGGCTTTTCCTTGACGCACGATTTTGTCCAGTTTGACGCATTTTCAAGAAAAATGGCTCGTATTTTTTTCAGTAGTGCGTCATTGTGGACGCACAAATACAATAAAGCTTACTTACGACCCTGTTTGCTACCGACAATGTTACATCGCGGGTACATAAGAAAGCTGAAGTACGAGAAGAAAATGGGACGAAACACTAGACTGTGTATCGATTTTACGAGAAAACCGTCGGTGTTTAAACTCGTGTAAACTAAACCAGTCGATCTCTAGTGGAAACAGTATTGCTCGGTCAAAATTTCCCGTCAAGATAGACGTCATTCTTGCTGTCTGCAAGGAAAAGAGACCTTGAACAACGATCGGACGATGATCGCCTGGTACGAGCGCCGGAAACATTTTAAAGCCCAGGGAGTTTACTGAAAATTAGCTGAAGACATATGAAAACAGCGGCATGAATGCGACCCGCATATCAAAACACAGGAATCGGCCATTTAATTAAAAGTGGTGAAAATAGTTTGTTGTCGGATGGATACTCTGTATAAAATAAAACCACACACACCAAAGGGAGGTTATCAAATCCGGCCGACAACAAGCTATTTGTATCAATTAAACGGTTGATTCTCGTGATAAAAACAACGCAATAACCCTGCTACTACAGAGAGTGGCTGCACAAACTTGCGCAATTTAACCCTTATGTGCGTCACCAAAACACTACTGTAGCGGTCACGTTGATGCCCTTGAAAGATCGAAATTCCGCAAATAAGTGACATCTTGTCTGCAGCCAGAGCATTTTTGCCTGTTATGGACAGGCTTTTTATAAAGCATACTCAAGATACTCTATGAAAAAAGATGCCATCTAGACTGTAAGCCCTTCTATATAGAGAATCCCTGGTGTTACAATGTATCTTACATCATACAATAATACATAAATGAGTTATATAAAGCTTTGGGGTGAATAAGAAACAGAAAAACACACATTGTTTCATAAATAGTAGTCTTTAATGTTTAACCTAATGACATTTTGTTGTGACCCCCAGAAAGTCCAGAATGACCCCCATTATTTATGACTAGGGGGTCACGATGACCACCCTATTATTGTTACCAAGGGAAAACCCTGTCAAGGCAAACATTCTGAACAATTTTCATGAGTATTGGAATAACAATGTGGCCTCTGGAGTGCACAAAAGGTTTCTTTACTAAAATTTGTCTCAATGACCTACTTTTCGACCCCATATGACCCAATTTCAAATTTGTCACCCAAGACAAAGTTTCTTTTTTATGAGTATCTGACTGGAAATATGGCTTTTTGAGTGCATAAAAGGTAATTGTTAATGCCTAAATGACAGCAAATGTCCTTCAGTCTGCAAATGCTTTCAATATGGACGAGTAGAGAGTTTCGTCATCTGGTAAAGAGATAACCTTGACCACAAAATCCCAGGTTTTAACGACTCTGAGAAAACATGTCATCTGCAGATGTGTTAAATTTAGAAAAGTCTGAAATTTGTCATTTGAGAAGGGTTAACCCTTTACTGCACAATCCCGAGTTTTAACAACCCTTGTCAAAAAGTGCTTTTAAAAACATTGTGGGGAGAGGAGAAAATGCTGGTTACCAGCATTTTCTCCTTTTCCCACAATGTTTTCTACACTATGAAAGACAAATTTCATTTTTTGAGTAACATTTAGTATGTTGATGGCAACTGCTGTCAAATTGGACCAGTCTAAAATTTTTATCATTGGAGAAGGGGTTAAGGGTTAAACAGCAGCAACAACAACACAATTTCATGGATTCATGGCAAGTGGTCCTTTCACACACAACAAAATTTTTACATTTGTCCAAATTGAAAGCATTTGCAAAGGACAAAGTTGATATGGCTGACATGGTGAGATTTGTCATTAAAAGGACAGAAAACAGTGTGGCAAAAGGAAAAAAATGCTGGTTACCAGTATCTTCTCCTTTTTTCTACAATGTTTTCAAAAGGCCTCTTTCTCAGAGTTGATAAAACCTGCGATTGTGTGATAAAGGGGTATAGCGTTATAAGTCTTTTATTTTTCATTTCAAGGACAAACACAAAAAAACAAAGGCAAGCTGTCTTCACTATCCACATCTGAAGTTGAAAAGATGAAGGAGAAGACAAAAGAACAAAATAAGAAGATCAGCTTTTCTTTGGACAGCGAGGGAGACAGTAGAGCTCTACAGTTCTATGGAGCTGTCATCAAGTTTGCCTTCTATAGGATGGGAGGAAGACATAAAAAGGTACCAAGAATTCATGCCTCTCTATGTGAAGATTGGATATTTTGATGCTTTAATACTTTATGCTGAGGAAGACAGAGATGCGGCTGAAAAATTCAGATTTCACTTGATCAATGAGATTGATATTGGTCCGTGTGATAAAGTTACAGCAATGCTGTATGACTGTCCAGATTTAACAACCTTATCGGGATCACAAATAGGTCAGTTAGCATTAGCTGTTGAGAGAAGTACATATGTATTTATGTACCTGTCAAAACATTTTGTGAAGGATAAATGGATGCAGTTTTCTAGTGAATCCTGTCTGATGACGGCTATCTATGATATAGACAAACAATGGTGTGTTGTGCCTGTCTACACAGAAAAAAGAAGTAGGTAAATGCACATTCAAGATACTCATGGGTTTGAATTCTCTAAAAGGGATAAACTATTACAACAATGATGAATTTTATAAACATGGTGTTGCAAGGTTGATCAGTGACAAAGTGCCTTTTAGAAAACAGTTTAATGAGAAGCATAAAATCTTGCAAAAACAGTGGATAGAGCAATACAAAAGAGAGCAGTTACAATTACTGGAAAAACAGAAGAGGACCGAATTGATGGAGGAGGGAAAGACGGCTCAAATGATGAAGTGGTTGAGAGATGTGACAGAGAGACTTGAACAGGCGGGAATTATTCCAACAGGCTTCCACCACTCGTACTCAGAAGGTAATATGAGCACACCAAATCACTCACTCCCACATGTTGGAAGTACAAATAGCTTGAAGGACACCCAGTTCCAAAACCCACAAGTCGTGGCTTACTTTCGGGATCTTCTAAGTCAAAATAAAGAGGCTCTGAACAGATACACAAGAGAAGAAAGAGCATTTATACAAAAGTGTTATGAGCCTACACAACCTGCTGTTTCACAAACCTACAACCAAGGATCATGTTTACCAATCCACGAAGATCCTGAGCATCAAGCATCTCCTTCCAGACCTTCCACAATACTTCAAGGAGATAATCCAGTCTCTACAATAAATACTATAGCTTCTACCATACACAATGATACTAGTTTTGTCAGTTTTCCCCTGCAGAATAACAATGGTGTTGATAATGTTAAGATACCAAAAGTCTTACATGATCAAATTTTTTCTCTAACTGATAAACTAAAGAACAAGTATGTCAGACTGTACTTTGACTCACTGCAAGATAAAACAGAACAAAAGCAACCACCTTCAGACATTTCTCAGTATCAAAATATACAGTCAGAAAAACAGCTCTTACAATCTTTTCAAAGCTCTGGCCATGGTAGTGGAGTAGCAGGAGATATAATGTATTCTGTAGGGCAACCAGGAAATTCCCTCGGTAATGCCCAAGTACCAAGCAAATTAGGAAGTCCAGCTGTTTCACTTGGACAACCTGGACCATGTGGGAACCAGCCTGATTTAAAGGGGCTCTTACCAAGTTTGTCCACCAGAACTTCGGGATTGTACAGTCAAGCTGAATATAATATCACAGGGACAGCACCACTCTCTGCTCATCAACAGAGATTTGCATCACAAAGTAACAGCCCTTATTCACACACTGGTAAGTAAAATTCCAACTGTAGAATGCTAAGCACAATTTAACCCTATAAAGCACAATCCCAACTTTTAACAACCTAGAAGAAAAACCCTTTTGAAAGCATTGTGGGAAAAGGAGAAAATGCTGGTAACCAGCATTTTCTCCTTTTCCCACAGTGTTTTTACCCTTCATAAAACAAATTTCAATTTTGAGCCACATTTGATTTGTCGTCTGTAAATACTTTCAATTTGGACCAGTCTGAAATTTTGTCATTTGGTAAAGAGTTAAAGTGTTTACAAAATGGCAAATTTTAGACTCGTCCATATCAATAGCATTTATTGACTACAAACTGGTAGTGAATTAACTGATTGTATTTCAGTTTGACAGGATAGAAAATACTGGAAAAGGTGAAAGGTCTCTTTACCACAAAGGAAGAAGGCATTCGAAAACAGTGCCAGAAGAGGACAAAATGCTGTTAAGTAGCATTTTGTCCTGTTCCTACAGTGTTTTCTACAATATCAAAGACAAATTCAATCATTGAGCTACTTTTGCTTTTGGACAAATTGAAAACTTTGTGATTGTTTTAAGAGTTTAAGTGTAATTTTTGAGCCATGTTCTGTCAAAAGGGAGGTTAATGCATCTGCAAGAAGTATTAACCCAGGTCAGCCTTCACAGGCAGTCAATTTTCTGCTTGTCAGAAGAGGAGTCTACCTCGTGATTGATTCTGTTGTTAGACAAAATGGATTTTATGGATCCATAATTATGTGATGACGATGACATGCTTGGTATACTCTACCACCGTGATGCACAAAAACCGCTTTTCCAGGAGGGTGGCTCATTTGAAAAATTCTTCACTGTAACTTATATTACAGTTTCTTTTTTTTTAACTTTGAATCAACGCATATTTCACTTGTCATTTTACCATCCTCAAAATTCAACCACCGAAATCGTGACAACTATTCATTTTGAAAAGGATGATCTTTTGCTTTAATCCGTTACCGCACAGTGCCGCCTTTTAATGACCCTGGGAAAGAAGCCTATTGAAAACATTGTGGGAATAGGAGAAAACACTGGTAAACGGCATTTCCTCCTTTTCCTACAATGTTTTCTTTCTTATCAAAGAAAAATTGCACCATTTGAGCCATATTGAAATTGTCCTCTGCAAATGCTTTCAATCTGGACAAGGCTCAAATTTTGTCATCTGGTAAAGGGTTAATGTTATCTTTCACAACTTTCATCATGTTTACCCCTTCAGAGGACTGTTGTTTGCTTGCCAATGCATCAAATTCACTCTCCAATTCAGATATGATGACGTTCTGCAAATTGTCTGCTTAATTTTTTGTACATAAATTTTTTTACACTGTAAATTCAGTCATGCGTAAAATTTGCCATTTTGAATAGCATGTTTATCGACCTTAGTTAACAAAACTGCGGTCATTGTACCTCTTATATGCAATGATGGTCTATTATGATGAAAAATTGGTGGAAAAGAAATAATTAGCTCTCATGTATGGACTACGATAAAAAAATATGCAAAAAGGACATTAGAAGCACATAGGAACAGTTTTGAAAAATTGTGTCCGTTGGCCTGGGCTGTCATCAATCTTAAGGGACAAAGTAAAAGATAAAGCGGGAATCCCACGATCCCCCACTCAAGGTGCAAAACTGGGTTACCTCTGATCAAGGAGAAAGTCACCTGTTCAGATGATGGGAAAACCTTTTTCCAGTTTTCATGCCACATAATTTTGATTTTGTCTAATTTCCATGAAAATTGGTCAACATGTTTAAAGGGTTTGAAGATGTGTCATCTTGGATGAAAAGGTAGGTCACTTGGTTGAATCTGACTGACATCCTGTGTGCCCTCCATGGGCAATGTTTTTTTTTTCAGCTGTTCATGAAACTTGGTCAGAACTTTTGACCTGTTTAACTCTTTCGCTACTAATGACGACTGAAGTAGCTTTTGTGGATGGTATAGGTCAAGATCAGACTGCACAGAATGTGCAGTCTGATCTTTGATCTACACCATCCCCTACACAATGCTAGACTATGATGTAATTCATCCTCAGTAGCAGAGGGAACCTTCTGTTTAACCTCGGCAAAAAGTGGAATTTCTTGATTTAATAGTGAAAGGGTTTTTACCAATTAATCTTCTGTTCTAACAGCTCTGAGGTAAAATGGCTTTTGAAAAAATTGTGGGAAAAGGAGAAATGTGTGTAACCAGCATTTTTTCTTTTTCCCACAATGTTTTCTAACCTTTCCAAAACAAATGGCATCATTTGAATAACACTGGCTTGTCATCTGCCAATGTTTTTTAACCCTTTACCAAACAGTCCTGACTTTAAACGACCCTGAAAGAGAAGGGTTTTGAAAACATTGTGGGAAAAGGAAAAAAATGCTGGTAACCAACATTTTCTCCTTTTCCCATGATGTTTTCTACCCTACCAAAGACAGAAAGAGTCATTTTAGCAACCTTTGTCGTCTGCTTATGCTTTGAATTTGGTCCAGGGTCCGTATTCACCGGGTCCCTATAAACTTAGAAACGGAACCGAAACGAAACGCAACGAAACGGAATGAAACGCAACGAAACAGAACGAAACGTAACGGAACGAAACGGGAATGAAACGAAATGGAATGGAAACGAAATGGGAACGAAACAAAACGAAATGAAGGGCAATGTAGCAGAGGTTTTTTTTTTTTATTATCTTTTTACTTAATTTATTATTTCTTTGTACCATTTCTAATTGTATTATCGTATGTTTTATGTGGAGCATACAAAACTCACCGCTGTTATTTTGCAATCATCTCATGCGTGGTTTTTGGGTTTGAAAATATAGTCAGAATCAAAATTAATTGCTTGTTAGACATCTTAGATCATAGAAAAGGCTTTTTATTTCACACGAGATGCATGTTTATTACATAATTACCCTTGTTGTCAGTGTAATACAGCCATTACGGATTTTCATATCATACACACGTTTGAGAAAAGCAAATAGTGCCCTATTTAGTCAACAGTCTCTTATCATATGCCTCATTTATAGAAAAAAAATTGCTGACCCAGATTGGTTTCAGAAAGTAACTGTCCAAATTGGTGATCGTGACAAAGCTTCGAATTATGTCATCTTTAGATTCAAAACAAAATCATTATATATGCAAGTTTCTTTTGAAAAATTTTTCACTCATACCTGTAAAAGAAGCCACTTTGTAAATTTCAATACACATGTACATGTAGGCCTATACTTTAACCTGTCGTGAACTGTAATTATTTACATACAGTGATATGATTTAAAAAAAAACTGACAGAAGTTTGCTTTTGTTAAATTTTTGTTAAAGTCATCTATAAAATGTTATTTAGCTTGCAAAAGGCTGGTTTACCAACATTTTTCCTAGACTAGTTATTAAAATTTTATCTCAGATGACATTTCAGATCCTATATATCGGATATAATAAGTAAGGTACATGTACGGTATTCTGTATTACGAAAAGACTCGATGGTTTGCTGTAAATATCAGGGTTTTTTAGCTCACCTGAGCACGAAGTGCTCAGGATGAGCTTTTGTGATTGTGCTTTGACCATAGGGCTTTGTCCATCGGACTTTGTCTGTCGTGCGGTATTCAGCAATTACCTTGTGTTCACTCTAGAGGCAATGTTTTCAGTCGGATACTCACGAAACTTGGTCAGAAATTTTGCCTTGTGATGTCTCGAAGATCTTCGAAATTGGGTCATGTCAGGAGAAAGTAGGTCACTGAGCCTTTTCTAAAAAAAAAAATGGTGTGCACTTTAGAGGCCAAATTTTCAGTTCAGTATTCATGAAACTTGGTCAGAATGTTTGCTTTTTGATAATATCTAGGACATGTTTGAAGCTGGGTCACGTTTAGTCAAATAGTAGGTCACCGGGTATATCATAGAACTACTTTGTGTGCACTCCAGAGCCAGACTTTCAGTCTGATACTCATGAAAGTACTTCAGAATGTTTGTCTAGATAATTATCTCGGGCAGATTTAAAATTGGGTCACGTCAAGTGAAAAAGTAGGTCATATGGTCAAATCTTAGAAAAAATTAATTAAATGTTGCTAAAATGGTGATTTCTGCCTTAGTTAGGGTAGAAAACATTGTGGGAAAAGGATTACCAGCATTTTCTCCTTTTCCCACAATGTTTTCAAAAGGCTTCTTTCTCAGGGTCGTTAAAAGTCGGGATTGTGTGGTAAAGGGTTAATTGATGACATTTCAGCAAATTTTGAAATTAGGTCACGATAGGTCAAAAAGTAGGGCACTGGTTTAAATCTTAGAGAGAGGTCCTGCGTGGCTCATTGGTAAAGTGTAGGACTAATGACATGGAGGCCCCGGGTGCGAGCCTCACTGGATCCATTTCGTTTTTCGTGGGAATGTCCTTGGGCAAGACACTTCAGAGCCTTAGCCTTGTACTGGTGAAACCCAGGAAATTCATGAATATGCGAACTGTCGCCGTGATACGACTGAAATAATGTTCAAAGCGACGTAAAACTCCATTCAATCATTAAATCTTAGAAAGCCCTTGCATGCATTCAAGACGCTACATTTTCTGTCTGATACTTATGAGAATTGGTCAGATTGTCTTGATGATATCTTGGACACGTTTGAAATCGGGTTCGGTAGAGTCAAAATGTAGCTGACTTGGAAAGTCTTAGAATAATACTGTGTACATTCTAGACGCCACATTTTCAGTCTGTTCCTTAGAAAAGTTTTCTTGATGAAATCTTGTACTGGTTCAAAATTGGGTCACGTTGCGTAAAAGAGTAGATCATCGGGACAAATCTCAGAAAAACCCTAAGTGCACTCTAGAAAAAATATTTTCAGTCCGATACTTATGAAACTTGGTTGGAGCAATTTGTCTTAAAGATATTTTAGAAAAAATATGAAATTGATTCACATCTGGTCAAAAAGTAGGTTCCTGTGACAAATCTCCAGAAAAAAAAAAAACTTACATGCACTCTAGAGGCCACAGTTTTAGTCATATCTCACGAAAATTGGTCTGATTCTTTATCCTGATGATATCTGGGACATATTGATGAAGTCTGGGACAAGTTCAAAATAGGGTCACGTAGAGTTAGAAAATCTTCGAAAAACTTTCTGTGCAATCTAGAAGCCATATTTTCAGTCTGGGACTCATGAAATTTGATCAGAATATTTGTCTCGATAACATTTTGAACAAGATAAAACTGGGTCACTTTGGATAAAAATGTTAGTCACTAAGTAACAATCATGTGTTTACATCATCACAGGAAGGATGGCTTCAACTTAATCAATCCTAGACGGCTTTACTCAGGTTAGTGCTTTAGGGCCAATGGCCCTCTTATATTATCTTTTCTATTCTGATTTTTATTCCCATACATGGCAAGTTACATGTATCGAACTCATTTTTTTCCCTTTTTTTGTTTGTTTTGTTTTGTTTTAGTTGTCAGTACGATATTTTGCAAAATGAATAGTAAACATTTGTTACAAATGTTCGTCTTGCTCAGTATTCCATGTTCCTCTGAGTCTTTAGACATTAAAGTGTAAAAGAATTCGGAGGTGAATCAATCCCGAGTCATAATGATGTTAGCTGCTCTAAATCCAAAGGCTTAATGTTAGTCTAGTAGATAGTCAGGGTCTGTCTTCGTCAGTATGTTTTAACGAATTTCTCCCCTGAAGCTGTTTTACTGATTTCAGCCAAATTTCATATGCTGCTTACATGAACAAGTGAAAGGAAAGGACAGTTTATTAACCCTTAGGCTGCTCAGCGCAACTCGCTGCGCTTTTGAGGACAGTGTACTTAAATATCAGGCTGCACAAAACGTACAGTCTTGATCTGTGGTCTACACTGTCCGATACGGTATTTTCCTTCCGGCGAAATCAACTCTGAAATCGCAGTATTGGGTCTAACCTATTGAATTTAGAATTTAGCTTCATTCATTTTAGCAGTTTGATGGTTAAGTCAATTGTGATTCCCATTACGAGATGACCGTCTGGTCCTCAAAGGTCCAAGTCAAGGTCATTAGTGTCCTCAAGAAAATGTGAAAGACCCAGGGAGATCCACAGTCCTGGAAAGCAAGCTAATACATGTACAGTTTGCAAAGAATTTAGACAAGATGCGAGTCGGGTTAGCCGTGTTGTTATAGAAAACAGCTCTAGCTGATGCCATCTTTACTTCTTCCTGTGTTTTGGGCCTGAAAACGCACATTTCCATAACTGTTCACCTGCAATATGCCAGTTTAAGGAACATCAAAGATGGGACGTGTTACGTATGTAGGCATCAAATGAGTAAAGCATATTACATTTGCAGAAGTAATAAAGAAATAACAACTGTTTTTGTTCAGAGAAATATCATTTTTATAGCCATAACACATGCCAGCCAAATATAAACAATGCTTGTGTTTAATCAATACATTTTAATCATGCTATTTAAAAGTATTGAAATTATTGTGAAGATGATAATTTGTTATTGTACGGTCGGCCCAAGCGTTCATTGTTGCCTGAAAAATGAATTTTAAAACTATGTAGCTAAATTTCTTCTTTACTTTTTACCTGATTTTAAAATACATTTTTCTGCTAGCGAATAAAGCTTGGAACGCAGCACAATAACAGATTGTGGTCTTCACAATATTTTACATACTTTGTAAAGCTATGATTTCAGTATAAATGCATTTTAACACCTGCATTGTTTATTTTTGGCTGATATTGGGCCTTTAACGTAGCAAAAGTGTTTCAGCACAGAAATCCTTCTATCCAGCATTCAGTGCACTGGAATTTAAACTGCACTACCTGCCCTGGACTCGAGCACTCGGATATATCGATATTAGAAATGACCTCCCTAGACCCCTTTAGATTTGGGGTCAAGGAAAAATATTTCCATTGCTGATTTTATATTTCGGTGACCCCGGCTTCCAAGATTTTTATATGTATTGCAAATAATCATGGCAAGTGTTATAGGGTCTTCAAGTGATTTATAGACAGACGATGCATGAAGAAAGTGGGTATCAGTATATAGATGTACCAAATCAGAATAAAGACCTTTTAGACTTAATGCAAGAAGACTGAAAAAATCTGACAAAAAATGTTGCCAAATTAATCAATCAGTCATATATATAAATAATAATCTGATCATTGCCATGCAAAAAAGCACCCTTTTTTTTCAACAAAGTGAAAAATGGAATTCATACAAACACAGTAAGATGACATGTCTTCATTTTAACATCCCAGATCCACAATAATGGCACAATCGATGTGCGTTGAGGCGCCATCAAATTTTAATATTTACTGTGTTTCATTTGCTACAATCAAGAGGTAGGAATTTCAAAAGAAGAAGAAAAAAAATTAGGTCTCAATTCTCTTTGATTTTTGTACCATTTCGTTTCGTTCCCATTTCGTTTCATTCCGTTTTGTTTCGTTCCCATTCTGTTTCGTTGCGTTTCGGTTCAGTTCCATTTCTAAGTTTATTGGGACCCCGTATTCACCAACCATTCGTAAGAATATTCTCTGTCTTATTCTCCAAAATTTTTTTCTGCATTTGAAAGTAACACAACTCCTGATTAGCTAAACCATCAGAAGTTGTGTTACTTTCAAATGTAGAAAATCTTGGAGAATAAGATTAAAAATATTCCTCTGAATGGTTGGTGAATACTGAACCTGGTCAAAAATTTGTTGTTTGGTAAAAGGTTGAGGTTGATTTAACTCTTTACCAAATGACAAAATTTTAGACTGGTCCAAATTGAAAGCACTTGCAGAAGACAAAATAAATGTGACTGGAAAATTGAAATTTGTTTTGGGAAGGGTAGAAAACATTGTCGGAAATGGAGAAAATGCTGGTTACCAGCATTTTCTCCTTTTCCCACAATGTTTTCAAAAGGCTCCTTTCTCAGGGTCGTTAAAAGTCGGGATTGTGTGGTAAAGGGTTAAACAAACCTTAGAATTATGTTGCCTGGTAAAGAGCTTGCTCTCTTATACATCTGACAACTAAAACAATGTATAGAAAGGACTGATTACTTGTTGTGAGTAATTTCTCTTAACCTTTTACAACTCTTGAGAAAAGTTTGGACTGGATCAAATTGAAAGCATATGCAGACGACAAATAAAATGTTGCTAAAGTGACGATTTCTTTACTTGATAAGGTAGAAAACAATGTGGGAAAAGAAGAAAATGCTGGTTACCAGCATTTTCTCCTTTGCCCATAATGTTTTCAAAAGACTTTCTTCTTCAGGGTTGTTAAAACTTGGGATTGTGTTGTAAAGGGTTATGCCACAACATGTTAAAAGGTGGTCGCCTGCTAGTTATGATGAAATTACAATGTATGTGATCGTATTTCAGATGGGAACCTTCCAAACTCAGGACTCTTTCAAAGTCTAGATGATGATGGTTCAAGTTACAGGGCGAATTCAGTGACTAACGACCAGGGTTCAAACATGGCTTCATCAGTGAAGGAGAAGTCACTCCAGTCACTCGATAAAGGGAGACAAACATATGAACTCACTGAGAAGTCACATGAATTGAAAGCGAAAAAGACTCAAAAGACAAAGTGTGAAAAAAAACCTGAAGTAGTGCATTATGTAAGTAAAACATGCTGTACAGTTGAAATCGATACTCTGTATAAATGTTTTCTTTCAACTCTTTACCAAATAACAAAATTTTAGACTCGTCCAAATTGAAAGCATTTGCAAACAACAATATAAATGTGATTCAAAATTTGAAATTTGTTTCGGGAAGGGTAGAAAACATTGTGGGAAAAGGAGAAAATGCTGGTTACCAGCATTTTCTCCTTTTCCCACAATGTTTTCAAAAGGCTTCTTTTTCAGGGTCATGAAAACCTGTGATTGTTTGGTAAAGAGTTAATAGAGAGTATCCATTTTGGCCAACAGCAAGCTATTTTCACCAATTAAACGGCCGATTCCTTTGGTCATTAACTTGGTACATATCTAAAACTCATTTTATCAGCAAAACAAAAAAAAAAGCCCAAGAAAAAGGAAACTTACACCCAATTTTTATTAGCTCTAATTGCCAAAGACATTGGAAAGAGGCATTGAAATAATTCCCACAATATTTTCAAAAGGCTTCTTTCCCAGGGTCATTAAAAGTCGGCATTGTAAAGTAAAGGGTTAAAAGATTGTAGCAGCTTAAAATTATGTTGTGTTCAGAGCAACATTGCAGAAACAGTAAAGATACATTCATAAAAGACTCAACACCTTACCAGAAGGTCTCCGCAAAGTGGAGAGTGTAGATTAAAGATCAGACCTCTTGAGTTATGCAGTCTGGTCTTGAACTATGAAGGCCACAATGGCAACTATATTTGTGAAAGGTGCTTTAACCCTTTACCTCATAATCTTGAGTTTTAACAACCTTGAAGAAGAAGGCTTTTGAAAAAATTGTGAGAAAAGGAGAAAATGCTGGTAACCAGCATTTTCTCCTTTTCCCACATCGTTTTCTCCTCATCTAAAGATAATCTCATCATTTAAGTCACATTTGAGTAGTTGCCTGTAAACACTTCCAATTTGGATAAGTATAAAATTTTGCTGTATGGTAAAGAGTTAAGGATTGACCCTTTACCTAACAACAAAATTTTGAACCCCTCCAAATTGAAAGCATTTGCAGACGACATCATAAAGGTGGCAAATATGACAAAATTTGATCTTAATAAGGAAGAAAACATAGTGGAAAAAGGAGAAAATGCTGGTTACCAGCATTTTATCCTTTTCCCACAATGTTTTCAAATGCTTTCTTCCTAGAGGTCATTAAAAGTCAGGATTGCGTGATAAAGGCTAAAGATACTTGAATATTTGTGGAAGATTTAAAGTCATTACTATAATACTTTTTAAGCCCTGCCAGTGGACTTCATGAAAAGAAAAAAATTGGGAAAAGGAGCAAGTCTTTAACTCTTTACCAAACAGCAAAATATTGGAATGGACCAAATTTAAAGCATTCGCAGACGACAAAATAAATGTTGCTAAAATGACCATTTCTGTCTGTGAAAGGGTAGAAAACATTGTGGGAAAAGGAGAAAATGCTGGTTACCAGCATTTTCTCCTTTTCTCACAATGTTTCAGAAGGCCCCCTCCCCTGGGTCATTAAAAGTCATGACTGTGTGGTAAAGAGTTAAAACAAGCAGCAGCTACTTTTGACACAATGTTTATACCATTAAATTTTTTCTTTCTGTTCCATCAAACGTTTGTCCATTTTGGAACTTTTGTAGTGTAGTTGTTTAAAATCTTTGTACTGGAGTATGACAAAAAAGCTACTTCTCCTGCTATAGTTTTATTGATAATACATGTAAATTTGTAAAATAAAGATTTTTCTTTTGTTTTATCAGACTATAAAGGTATAAAACGCCAATACAGTTCAAGTTGGAAACCAAAATATGGTGTCTAGTGTGGGAAATGTGGAACCAGATGGGGAAGATATGACAAAGGATGACATGGGAAACTCCAAAATTGAAACTGCAGAACAGTTGGAACCACAGTAAATAAGAAATTAGACTTTTATACAATAAGATATGGAACTGATTCATATTAACCCTTTACCACACAATCCCGAGTTTTAATGACCCTGAGGAAGAGGCCTTTTGAAAACTTTGTGGGAAAAGGAGAAAATGCTGGTGACCAGCATTTTCTCCTTTTCCCATAATGTTTTCAATCTATCTAAGTCAAATGCCATCTTTTGAACTATATTTAAAATGTTGTCTGCTAATGTTTTCAATTTGAACCAGTCTTAATTTTTGTTGTGTGGTAAAGGGTTAAGGGCATTAGTAGATGACAAACTAAATGTGGCTAAAGAGATTATGTCTTTAACAAGCTAGGAAACATTGTTGGAAAGAGAGAAAAATGCTGCTTTTTGTTCTTTTTGTACTAGGTTACATGTATCAAAGGTGTTCTTGCCTAGGGTCATCTAAATCTACACCAAAATTTTAGACTGGTCCAAATTTAAAGCATTTGCAGATGAAAAACTTTGTCTCACAAACTGAAATTGCCTTTGGAAGAGTAGAAAACATTGAGGGAAAAGGTAAAAATGTTTTCTTAAGCATATTACCTAAAGAATGTTAAAATATAGGATTGTGTGTTAAAGAGTCAACTCTGAACTAGACAAAAAAATTTTAAAATGATCCATATTGAAAGCATTTGGAGATGAAAATCTAAATGTTACTAAATTGTTGGATTTTTTTCTCTGATTGGCTAGAAAACATTTTGGGAAAAAGATAAAATGCTGGTTGCTAGCATTTCTTCTTTTCCCACAATGTTTTCGCAAGCTGTGTTCCTCAAGGTTGTTAACTCTTTACCGAACGACAAAATTTTTGACTGGACCAAATTCAAAGCATTTGCAGATGACAAATCAAACATTACTAAATGGATGATCTCTGTCTTTGATAGGGTAGAAAACATTGTGGGAAAAGAAGAAAATGCTGGTTACCAGCATTTTCTCCTTTTTCCACAATGTTTTCAAAAGCCGTCTCTGTCGGGGTCATTAAAAGTCGTGATATGTGGGGTAAAGGGTTAAAAGAAGAGATTTTGTGGTTAAGGGTAAGACACATGATTATTTGGTAATGGATAAAAGATTTTTCTTTGCAAGAGCTTAGATGTATCCATATTGAAGGCATATACAGACAAGAAGTTTAATATGGCTAAAATGATTGGGTCTTTCCTTTACAAGGTATAAAAAAAATTGTTGAAAAAGGGAGAAAAGCTCATCAGATTGACAGGCTAGCTTATCAGTCCAATTAACCCTTTACCACACAATCCCGACTTTTAATGACCCTGAGAAAGAAGCCCTTTGAAAACATTGTGGGAAAAGGAGAAAATGCAGGTAACCAGCATTTTCTCCTTTTCCCACAATGTTTTCTATCCTTTCCAAGACAAATTGCAATATTTCAGTCACATTTATTTTGTCATCTGCAAATGCTTTCAATTTGGACTAGTCTAAAATTTTGTCATTTGGTAAAGAATCAGTCAGTTAATTTCTCATAAAGTCACAGTTAGTCTGCTGTGATGATCGACTCTGATTTTCCTGGTTCCTGTTTTTTTCATCAAGTAATTTTGTGTTTAACATGTGATCAAAAGTGTATTATTCATTCCCCCATATTATTTAATACTGCCCTGCAAATTTATTTCCAATACTTTCAGTCCTATGATTATTCATTGGTTTCTGCTTACCCTACAGGGAACCATGTCATTCCACTCAGGTTCTGAAAAAGGATCCTAGTGATGCTGAGAATGATGAACAGGTAACCAGAGGAGAGCAGCCTTTGCCGTCCACACAGGAGTCCTGTCATTTAGATGCTGCTTTGTCATCGGCTGGTTCCCAGCCCATCATGTACTCTCACACAGAACAACTTGAACCAAAGGTTGGTAATTTCTTGGATCTTATAACCATGTCCTTTTACACACAGCAGGACACACAGTGCTCAAGTTGAGCTTGACTAGTTTTGCCCCTTTTTTGACTCATAATTTTCAATTAAAATCAAGAAACCGCAGCCGAGTGTTGGAACCCGCATGAGGTGCTCTTGTTCATTTTTGCAGTGTAGTAGGGTGTCCCTTTAAAGAGGCCTTGTTTTATATTTTTTCATGCGAGTTGAAAATTTTGTTTAATGCATATAAATGTTACTAAATGTACATTTCTCTGCAAACTATACGGAAACCTGGACAATCACATGCAGTAAAAAAGTGCAAGTTTGGCATTTAACTCTTTACCACACAATCCAGAGTTTTAACGAACCTGAGGCAGAAGCCTTTTGAAAACGTTGTGGGAAAAGGAGAAAATGCTGGTAACCAGCATTTTCTCCTTTTCCCACAATGTTTTACTACCCTTGCCAAAACAAATTTCAATTATTCAATGACATTTACTTTGTCATCTGCAAGTGCCTTCAATTTGGACCAGTCTAAAATTTTGTCGTTTGGTAAAGAGTTAAATAACAGGTTGGTCCCTTTGCAATTCTAAACTCCTCTGTCAATTTTTATGAGAGCAAATATGACATCATCATGCTTATTTGATAATGATACCATGTTATTGATCATGTGACATTCCCTAAAACCTTTGCAAAATTCTGGGGTGAAATCTGAAGATACCTGTAGAAACTACGTAGCCCATTGAAAAAATACAACTGAAAAATAACTTTTCTTACATTTTTGTGTTTTTTTTTTACTCATGCATTAACAGCCATTGCTTGATGCAATTCAATAATGAATCAGTTTTGAAGGTTGGTGAGGATATAAAAGTCTGTAAAGCCTCTTGAAACTTGTCTGCTACAGGGCTCTTTCACAAGCTAGAGAAATAGTATTTGTGGTTTTTTGGTAGAGACTATAAACCTTTCAGGACCCTTTCTAAAATGAAATCATCTGTGGTGACAAATGTGGCTCTTGATTTTGATTATTTCTATTTTGCAAGGACATTTTCAAAGTCACCAGTTACAAATGTATTTATGGTGGTGATGGGCTACAGAAAAAGAAGGTATGTAATCTTTTTGCAAATTTCAGGTTACAAAGCAAAAGTCCATGATAGAGGCTGAGAATGTAGCAACATCAGTTGAGCAGATTGCATCCAATCAGAAGCCAGGGTCTGTATCACCAGCCAATCAACTTTGTGATGAATCTGACCAATCAGCTTCCGGAAGGGTTGAAGAAAATATTATTAAATGAAAGTAATATCGAGGGATCTATATCAGTAGAGAAATCTACTTTGAAGGACAAAGTGATCCTAGATGAAGTAAAAAACAAACCTTACACAGCTGAAACAAATGAAGCCCTAGAATTACAGCGACAAGATTCTAGGTTGAAGTCAGATGTAAATCCAGTTGTGGCTATAATATCTCCGATGCGTCCCAAAATTCCAAACGACAGTGGTGATTGCACAGAAGTAAAAGAAGTTGTGCCAAGTGAGCAGACTGCTCTGAAAGTCGTAGTGACAAAGACTGAACCCACAAATGAAAGGGCAACAAATATGAACCAGGCACCAGCCCAGGCTCTTACGAAAACAGCTGTAAACACTGATACAGATCTGCACAATGCTTACAATAACAGTATGAACAATTATCCAGAGGGGAGTACTGGAAATAGAAGCTGTGAGCAGCGAGAAACGTTTTTTACCCAACGACTCACTAGTGCGACTTATCTCTTCTATCCAAACCGAATTGCAAATCGAGGAAGAGTAAGTCCAATACTGTCTTGGATTGACGTCTCTTCCAGCTCAACTTTTCAAGGTAATGCTTTGAACTATTTTGGATTCAAAAGAGTTGTCACCAATTACATGTAAATAGCCACGTTCTAATGAATTGGTGAAAACAGCTTTTGTGTATTTAACCCTTTACCAAACAACAAAATTTTGGAATGGATCAAATTGAAAGCATTTGCAGATGACAAAATTATTGTTTCTAAAATGATGATTTCTGCCTGTGATAGGTTAGAAAATGTGGTGGGAAAAGGAGAAAATGCTGGTTACCAGCATTTTCTCATTTTTCCACCATGTTTTCAAATGCCTGCTATTTCAGGGTCCTTAAAAGTCGGAATTGTGTGGTAAAGGGCTTACTCTTTACCAAATGACAACATTTTGGACATTTCTAAATTGAGAGCATTTGCTGACGACAAAATAAATGTGACTCAAAAACAGAAATTTGTTTTGGAAAAGGTAGAAAACATTGTGAGAAAAGGAGAAAATGCTGGTTACCAGCATTTTTTCCTTTTCCCACAATGTTTTCAAAACTCTTCTTCCCCAGGGTCATTAAAAGTCGGGATTGGGTGGTAAAGAGTGAAATTGAGAATGGTGTGTGAAAACAGCTACTAGTAAAAAATTAATGGATACTAGTTTAGCCCTCGTTCACACTCTTTTCTATTCTTTTACTCTTGTATTCCTGTACAAGTATTTTATATCCTTTTATGTAATCCAAGGATAAAAAAGTGAGCCATGCCTGATAAGTCATTTTCTCCTGTACCCTGACTGTTTTATACCCTTCAACAACAAATTTAATTTGTGATCTGCTCATCCTGTCAATATAGATCAATGTAAAGATTTTGTCATCTTGTAACAATTTCAGTGCTATTTCCACTTATTTTTCAGGGAGATCGTCAGAGGGTTTTGTCCCTGGTATGGGGCCTGTTTCACCACGTGACATTGATAAAGACTATGTTATGTTAGATTCTGACTGCTGCGATATGTAATTGAGCGGTGCAATGGCAAAATGGGGTTTATCCCTTTACCAAAATCCTGGGTTTTAACAACCCTAAGGAAAAAGCCTTTTGAAAACACTGTGGGAAAAGGAGAAAATGCTGGTTACCAGCATTTTCTCCTTTTCCCACAGTGTTTTCTACCCTTTCAAAGACAAAACCCATCATTTGAGTCTCTTTGAATTTGTTGTCTGCAAATGCTTTCAATTTGGAAAAATCTAAAATTTGGTTGTTTGGTAAAGAGTTAATGCTTCTCTGTGATGCATTATACAAGGCAAATTATCTCATAATTGTAGATCCATAAAATCCATTTTGTATGACAATAGTCCGTATTATGAGATACAAAGGTCCTTTGACATGCAGAAAATTTACAATTAGCAAAAATATTAGACCCCAGTCAGCCTGCTCGGACCGTGCAGGCTGACCTGGGTCAATACCTTTTGCAGATGCATTAAGCCCTCTTTTCACAGAGCATTGCTCAATTGTGTTTTTCAATCATTGCCACTTTATTGAAAAAATCCAGAGTTTTAACAATGCTTTGAATGGAAAATACTCTTGAAAATATTGTTGGAAAAATAGAAAAGGCTAGTAACCAGCATTATCTCTTTTTCCCATTAAGATCTATACCTTTTTTTTTTTTACCCTTTACCACTCAATACCACCCTTTAATGACCATGGAAAATAAGTCTTTTGAAAACATTGTAGGAAAAGGAGAAAATGCTGGTAACCTTTTTCCACAATGTCTTCTACCCCATCAAAAAAAAAAAATTGTACCATTTGAGCCACATTGAAATTGTGTTTTGCAAATGCTCTGAGTTTGGATAAGGCTAAAATTTTGTCGCCTGGTAAAGGGTTAAGACAAATTGTATCATTTGGGCCACATTTAACACATGGTCTGCAAATGGTTTTGATTTGGATGAGACTAAAGAGTTAATTCATTACCTCCAAACACACTTTTGCAGTTAAAGACTAGCAAAATAGCCTTGTAATAAAGAAACAGAAACAGTAAAATTGGTAAAAATTTTTATACATGAATACACTCTAAAAAGCATTGCCAGGGGTGGCAAAAAAATCGTCAATGTAGGCAGTATTTCCCGACATATATACTGAATTTTTTCAAGAAAACTGCTGTCTAACCCTTTAGCACACAGCCCGACTTTTAATGACTCTGCGAAAGAAACCTATTGAAAAACATTGTGGGAAAAGGAGAAAATGATACTTTTCCCTCAGTGTTTTCTCTCTTCCCAAAACCAATTTCAATTTTTGAGTAAAAATTATTTTGTTGTCTTGTCGTCAGCAAATGCTTTCAATTTGGACTAGTCTAAAATTTTGTCCTTTGGTACAAAGATAATTGCCTCATGGCTTGAAGCAGAGCTCCAGATAGAGGGAGTGATTTTGATTTCAAAACTGAAAATATTAATTATTCTCCACTAAACACTACATTATGGGTACTCATTAGAATTGTCTCAGCGAGATGATTCTAATGAGTACCCACAACATAGGGTTTGGATTTAGAATACCATCACTTCCTCTTATCAGGAGCTCTGTTGAATAGCATGTTTTTTTATGTATGGTTAAGTAAGCTAAAACTGAACTGGACAGCTCCTCTGATAGTCGCAAATGAAGAAATTGCTTATTTCAAGGAACTTTCTTTACCTTTTGCCAGAGTGTTTTTCGTTAAAAGAGGTCTGCTGCAAAACATTTCTGTGCAGGCGGAAATAAGTTTATCCCTGAACCACACAGTGCAGAGATGTAGAGTTTTCACTACCCTGGGGAAGAAGCCTGGGTCAGCTATGTCTTTGAAATGAGGCTTAGGATAAATAAGCTATTGCCAAATATGGCACTTTTTGCTTATCTCAAAATTTGAGACATCAGTGCTTTACCACTCAATCCCGACTTTAAACAGCTCTGAAGAAAAAAATCTTTTGAAAACATAGTGGTTAAAGGAGAAAATGCTGGTAACCAGCATTTTCTCCTATTCCTACAATGTTTTCTACCCTTCCCATATCAAATTTTAATTTTTGAGCCACATTTGATTTGTTGTATGCAAAAACTTTCAATTAGGACCAGTCTAAAATTGTGTCGTTTGGTAAAGAGTTAATGTGTATTTATAGATAAAAACACACAGGTGCCTAAATGTGTGTAAATGTAAAGACAAAATGAAGGTAATTATGTGATAAATCCTGATGTATAGCATTGACTGTGTTTTTAATCGGGCGGTAGACCGATTAGAGAGATGGAAAACTTTGGAAACCCGTCTACTCAGGGCAAACTGGTGTAACTGCAACTCGGAACAGCTTTTACTTACAGCGTTTTAATGCTTATACCTGCTGTGATGACCTTATTACAAAAACTACTTTTGACCCAGATAGCCACACTTTTGACCCAGATAAGCGCAGGAATAGTAATTAGCGGTAAACAGGTGTTAAGTAATGTCAAGTAATCCCATAATAACTTTTCAATTATGTAATAAATGGTGGTTACAATTTGTTTAGTATTGAAGTATGTCATAATTATAGTATTATCAAAATCTCTGGCCAGCAAAAACTGGAGCAGTTTACTTTCAACACAATTATAAGAAATATGGTCAGTAACTAGCAGCAACTTTATGAATGAAACAAGTGCGAATCAAGTGTATTGGGTGATGTGAACACATCTTGTAGTCGTCTGCTGTCCATGTCATTCGGCAAATTTCGAGTGATCCGTTGATAGTTATATGTAGTTATAAGGAGTAAAATTGCAACAGGAAACATTGCTTGAAAAGAATTTGAAAATTTAGATTGCTCTGCCTAAGAGAAAACTGATGTAAATGCAACTCGTAACAGCCGTAAGTTTAAAATAGTAACCGGCTGGTCATTTAATGTTAGCGAGGCGAAGCGTGTGAAGCTGTGGGGACAAAGGGTATAGAGTTGTGTAAAGGTTATGGCCCTCGCAGAGAGGCCATTACGTAAACATTTTCAGAATGGACTGGCGATTCATCGCTTGCAACCTTAGTACCCAGACTGTCCATTCGCAATACTGACTGATTACACATCTTTCAGCGTATGATGTATTAACCCCTAGGCTGCTAAGTGCGACTCACTGACCTATTTTGCGGATAGTATAGATCAAGATCAGACTGCACGTTCTGTGCAGTCTGATCTTGGATGTATACTGTCCGATAAGGAGATATTTCTTTTTCCAAAAAAGAATAAGTTTGACATAGAATTATTCGGGTTTTACCACCGGTTTGAAATTTCATTTCAATGTTTTAGCGGGATAAGGGTTGAATTGTTTTCACAGTCCCTTTTCCTCTCCTTCCAGCCATGGCACTACCATTTTACACTCACTTACATGTTTCTTCTTGGTGAGTTTCTACAGACTGGAATTAGTCTGTAAACCCTTGACCAAACAATCCTGTGTGGCTTTGAAAATATAGTTGGAAAAACTGTATATATTCAGCATGCTCTGTTTTTTCCACAGCATTTTTCACCCATTTAAAAGATTTTTGAAATTTAGTCAAATAGAACATTTTCATCGAGGATAAAAAAAACCCTGAAACAGTCACACAAATAAGCTCACTTACTGTTATATTCTCCATATCTGAATCAACGGACCAGGGAAAGAGTCTTTGCAGAGAGTGCAGATTCAGACCAGACTACTCAGAACATGCAGTCAGATCTTGGATCTGTCATGCCAGTTTTCCGAGTTATTCTACTCAAGACAGCAATGGTCCTGCAAGATTTAGGCTGCTTTTCTAAGCTTAACAATTTAGCGCTCTAAGTGTGCAAATGTCAGCAACATGTTTGTCTCATCAGCTATTCCACATTGGTCGATTCTCATCCTTTCCACATTTCAGATAAAGAGATCAAGGCTACCGCAGTTATGCTCTTACTGATTAGAATGACTCAAATACAATTACCTGTGTTGGCTATGGACAAGTAAAGTCACTTTTGAAGACAATAAAAGATAAAGATCAGACTGTCCTTTGAACGCAATGCAGTTTAATATCACAGACGTTCATATCTTAGATCTAATTGTCTGTTTATTTGGGATGTATATGGGGGGAAAAAAAAAAACGACCATGAAATTGAAGCCTAATGTTTGATATTGTTTTCCTGACTGTAAAAGGCTAGTCAATTAACTGAGTGTTTTAACTCTTAACCAAACTATCCTTTGTTAATGCCCATGAGAAAGAAGTTGAAAACATTGTGAGAAAAGGGGAAAATGCAGGTTACCATTTTCTCCTTTTCCCATGTTTTTTTACCCTTTCAATGATTCAGATCATCATTTGGTCTACATTTGGTCGTCATGTGCAGATGCTTTTGATTTGGACAAGTCTAAAATTTTATCATTTGGTAAAGAGTTGACAGTTAGGGAGCTATTGGGTATCTACATTCTTTGAAAGTATAATGTAGGAGAAATTTGCTAGCAGACGTTTGGACTGGGCGATTTAGCCCGCTAAAAAATAGGTAGGACAGTTTGTCAAGATGAATACGATGTCTTGTTCAAAATGGAAAAGGCCTACAAGCAGCCAAAAGTAAACAGTTCCAAAGTTATAATGCAGACATATGTTATACGGCTTTTATATGTTACAATACAGTTACCGAAGTTGCCAAAGTTACAGAAAAGAATATATGTATTTTTTCACTCTTTTAAAGGGTTGGTAGGTAGTGCTGTTCATGATGAGTGATATCTAAAACTTGATAATGGGTATTGCTGATCAGAATTGTCACATATCTTTTACGTTCTATTGCTGTCGGCTGGCAAACATAACTTATATTTTAACCAAAAACATCTACCATCTGATTTGGGATTTCAAACCACTGTAATTATTCAGTGTTGACCGATTACAGTGCTTACAGCACTTTGATTAGTCTAATGTCATGGACATTTGTCATTAACAGTGTGATTGTAGGGAAAGAGGAATCATCTTCCTCTACCTGCAGTGGTTCCCTTATTTGAATGGATGGATAGCCCTTTACCACACAATCCCAAGTTTTAATGACCCGGAGAAAGAAAGGTTTTGAAAACAATGCGGGAAAAGGAGAAAATGCTGGTAACCAGCATTTTCTCCTTTTTCCACAATGTTTTCTGTTGTATATTTGGCAGGTTGTATATATCGAAGTAACACAAATGTAGTATTATACAGGAATATATTCTAAAGAATTATAAACATGTATGTACATCCACAATATAACAACAACTACGCTAAGCAATAAGAGTAAGCACATTATATATCTGCAGACGACATTACTATAGTCTGTTTCACACATTCAACATACACACGACATCTCCCTTCTTTTAAAAAGAAAATAAAGTGTTAATTTCATTTGAAAAACCTTTCAAACAAAGTAACACCTGTGTAAAGAGTGATCTAATCAAAAGAGTCAACTTGGTAGAGCTCTGTCTCATATCATGTAGTATACGGTTTCATGTTACAAAGAAAGAGATGTTCATTCATAAAACAATACAAAGGTATTTACATTGAAAGATAATCTTATTTGACCATTCATCTCCAGTAAAACACTTGTTTTTCTTCACAACTCTCCCAGACAGTGTGACATAGTTACCTGGGTCATTTTTCGGGAAAATTTCTGGCTTATCAGAATGGGGTTCAGTATGGGGAGTTTGGTCAAAAAGAATATTTGCGTCAAAAGGAAAAATATCTGTAGCGTTCTCATTTGTTAGATTGAGATGTTTCCTATTTCTCCTAAAGGTAAAACCATCCCTAGTTTGAACAGTGTATGATCTATTGCCTAACTTTCTGATGACTCTTGCTTGTTTCCATGTTTTTCTTAACAGAATACGCACTGAGTCATTGATGTTCAAAGGTTTAAGTCCTTTGGCGGTTTTGTCATAATTAAACTTTCGTTTATTTTTTGACTTAGACATTAACCTTTGTACTTTCTGCAAGTCAACTTGTTGTGGTAAGAGTGCTTTACCTGTAACTGGAATGAATGATTTTGTTCTGCGACCTAACAGTAATTGTGCAGGAGAGTACCCACATTCCAATGGTGTGTTTCTATATTCGAGGAATGATATGTATGGACTCGGTTTTTCGGCTACGGCTTTTTTCATAATTTTTTTAGCAATGCCTACACCTTTTTCTGCTAGACCATTACCTTTCGGGTAATATGGTGATGAAGTGATATGTTCAATTTGCCAAGAGTCTGCAAATTGCTTGAACTCGTCACTTATGAACTGTGGACCGTTATCAGATATCAGAGTATCACATATACCATATCTAGACAGATGGACTCTTAATTTCTGTATTACAGTGCTAGATTTTGTATCTGGAAGAAAGTCAACCTCAAAAAATCTACTGTAATAATCAATGGTCAGCAAGTAGCTTTTTCCATTTAACCCTTTCCCAAACGATGAATTTTAGACTGGTTCAAATTGAAGAGCTTGCAGACGACAATTTTAAATTTTATGAAAATGGCAGTAAGTTCTCAAAAAGGGTAGAAAACACTGTGGGAAAAGGAGAAATTGCTCGTTACGAGCAATTTCTCCTTTTCCCACAGTGTTTTCAAAAGACTTGTACTGCAGACACGTGAAAACCAGGGCTTGTTTGGGAAAGGGTTAAGTGAAAAAGATCTACACCTAATTTTTCATACGGCCTACTGGGAAAATCCGTTGAAATCATTGGCTCTTTTGCATTTGAATCTCTGTACGTAAGACAGGTGGGACACTTCAAAACAAAATTTGTTATCTGTTTTGTCATTCCCGGCCAAAATAAGTTATCTTTTGCTCTCTCAAGTGTCTTTGTTAGGCCCAAATGACCTTAATGTAGCAAAGTTACCATTTCCTGTCTCATTGGCTTGGGAATTAGAATAGTCTGACCTCGAAATATCATGTTGTCGTCGAATGACAATTCGTCGCGGTGGTTCCAGAACTCAATTATATCTTTGTGACATTCTGAACGCATGCGTGGCCAGCCTTCTAATATAATCTTTTTCAAAATTTGCATTTGCGCATCATTTTGAGTATTGTTTCTGACTTTTCCCAAACGACTGTCGGTAACAAATAAATGTTTCCTGACTGAATGTACGAGAAGATCAAGACCTTCGATTATGTTTAGGTATGTTTCCATTACTGATTGACGTGAAAGACAATCACTGATCGGTATTTCTTTTCCACTGACATGGCGAACAGTAATTTTGTTCTTTTGCAGCTGCAGTAACATTCTTTGTCTAGGCAGAGCAGAAGCAAGCGGTTTTTTCATGATCGATGCAATTGGCTTGTGATCACAGTGACAAATGATTTCTCTGCCATATGTAAATTGATGAAAACATTTGCAACCATAGAGGATAGCAAGTAACTCTTTCTCAATTTGTGCATACATGCATTCACTTTGCATCAAACTTTTAGATGCATATGCTATCGGTTTATCATCTTGCATAATGCAGCAACCTAAACCGGATTTTGATGCGTCAGTCTCAAGCACCAACTGTTTGTTTGGGTCGAAATATCCAAGAACTGGTGCATTTGTAATTATCTCATTGACCTTATGAAAAGCTCTAGTTTGTGCTTCGTCCCATATGAAATCTGATTCCTTCTTTAGTAATATCCTAATTGGAGCAGTGACCTCGGCTAAATTTGGAGCGAATTTCGCAAGGTAATTAACCATGCCTAGGAAGGTCTCCAGTTTCCCATGGTTTGAGGGGATCGGAATTTCATCAAAATCCAGTACGCTTGTTTTTGGTAAATCCCCTTGGCATACCCTCCTCACATAACAACGGCGTTACACATTACAATATTGAGCAAAGCACAAGAAATATAGTGTAAATTATGTCATACTTCCTTCTATTTAAATGGCACACGCTGTTTATATAGGTAACCAGTGCACGGGAATGACTGTTTCCGTCTTCAATTGAAGAGTTAGAAAATATGAAATCAGTATTTTCACTGGTCGTAACCATTAAATATCAAACCATAATCCACCATTATTTCTCGATAAACTTCCAAAAAGTATGAAATAAAATTAAATATTATGCTGCTCTTTTAAATTTTGTCATTTAACTCCACCAGAAGGCAGCATTGTAGACCTATCCAAATTGAAAACATTTGCAGACGATATATAAAATGTGCTTCAAATGAAGCAACTTGTATGTGAAAGGTTGAAATAGATTTGTCCTTTTCCAACCTTTTTTTCTATACCCTTTTTGTGGCATTTGTCGAAGACAATGTCACGATGAGTTCAATACGATATTTTGAAAACCATGTATTGTAGTTTGTGTAAAACCGAAGGAAGTAAACCCAATAAAACTCAATTTTTCTGAGACAAATAAGTGTTTCGATAGCACTCAGCTATATAATTAACAAGCTACTAGGGCATACTAAAATAAACTGGATTAGGCCATTGGTCATGAGAATACTTCTTTTTTCATTGAAAATACATGTATCTATACCTGCAATGGCCTTCTATTGGCGCAATGATACACACAGCCCTCCTGACTGTGTTCGTCCCTGGGTTTGTGCGTCCCTGGGCTTGTTCAGCCCTTGGCGTGTTCGTCCCGGCTTGTTCATCCCACATTGTTGTTTATTTTTCAACAATGGCTCCCTTGATAAATGCCACACCAGTGCTTTCAACGCTTTGATTCCTGAGGTCTTTATTTCTCACCAGACAACAAAATTTTAGACTGAGATTGGCCCAAATTGAAAGCATTTGCATGCAACAGATTAGATATAGCTTTATTCTTAACCACAACAAAATTTTTGATTAGTCCAAATTGAGAGCATTTGCAGATGACAAACATGGTTCAAATAGTGAAAAATGTTTTTGAAAGGGTAGAAAACATTGTGGGAAAAGAGTGTTTTCTCCTATTCCCACCATCAATTTTAGCCAACTTCCTCAAGGTTGTTACAGAGTTAGCCCTTTACCACATAACAAAATTTTAAACTGGTTCAAATGGGAAGCACTTGCAGATGGCAAATGGAAGGGGGCTAAAATTATGAAATTTTTCTTTGAAAGGGTAGAAACACTGTGGGAGGAGGAGAAAATGCTGGTTACCAGCATTTTCACCTTTCTCCACAATGTTTTCAAAAGCCTGTCATCCTGCATTTGAGCCACATTCAATTTGTTGTCTGCAAATGCTTTCAATTTAGACAAACCAAAAATTTATATTGTTTTGTAAAGAGTTAAGTAGCATCATATCATCAGGTTAGTTACCCATTTTCAGATGGGAGTGAGTGTGGTGGACAGTTCTTGGTGGCTGTCCCTATGCCAAAGGAGCCAGTGGTAACAGTGTGGTGGAAAGTTGAGCAGCAGGCTTGGTGGCTGTCCCTACGGCAAAGGGGCCAGTGGTAACATCTCAACAGAGGATTTGGTTTACATTTTACGTAAACTAAATATAGAAACTGTGAGTATCTGTCATGTAGAAACCCTTACGACACAATCCTGAGTTTAAATGACCCTGAGGAAGAAGCCTATTGAAAACATGGGAAAAGGAGAAAATGCTGGTGACCAGCATTTTCTCCTTTTCCAATGTTTCCACCCAATCAAAGAGATTTCCCAGTTCAGCCATAAATTCTCTTCTGCAAATGCTTTGAATTTGGACAAGTCTACATATTTGTCTTGTGATTACGAGTTAAAATACAACAAAACATTTGACTTGTCTGTATTGGAAGCATTTGCAGACGACAGATCAATGTGCTAAGATCATAAGATTTATCTCTTGAAAAGGCAGGAAATATTGAGGAAAAAGGAGAACTGCTTTGAGAGACAATATCCATCATTTAACCCATTATGATGTAGGCCCTGGGTTTTATCAACTCTGAGAAAGAAGCCTTTTGAAAACATTGCGGGAAAAGGAGAAAATGCTGGTAACCAGCATTTTCTCCTTTTCCCACAATGTTTTCTACTCTTCCCAAAACAAATTTCAATTTTTGAGTAACATTTACTTTGTTGTCTGCGTATGCTTTGAATTTGGACTGTTCTAAAATTTTGTCGTTTGGTAAAAGAGTTAAATTGTTGTCTGCAAATGTTATCAAGTTTGACAACTCCAATTTTTATTCATTTGGTGAAGAATTAAACAAAGAATCCTGTATCTGTTGGTGCTAGAGAGATTGCAGTCCTGATTTTGATGTATTTTTCAGGGTATCAACATGCAGAAAACTGATTGAAGCTGGACAGTTTATTTCAAAAGTTTTGGGACAACCAAATCATTTGAAAGTAGCACAAGCAACAAAATCGTCGTTGTGATCGCACTTTGTCATTGTGGTGATATTTAGTCAGCTCTGTTCGTGCAAATAGTTTCATGCTGGATATGATATTTTGGAAGTTGACATATTTTCAGAGATTGTTCATTTTCTTTTCATTTCCTGTGAATATTTTATGAGCGGATGCAGGTATTTCAGGATACTAAACTCTGTACCATATGACAATATTTTACGCTTGACTTTATTGAAAGCATTAGCAGACAACAAATTGAATGTCTTAAAAATGCAATTTGTCCATGAAAGGGTAAGAAAACATGGTGAGTAATGGAGAAAATGCTGGTAACCAGCATCTTCTCCTGTTCTTACAAATTTTCATAAATCCTTTTCCTGTATGGACGTTAAAAATAGGGCTTTTGTGGTAAAGGGTTAAGCAAAAAAACTGACAGTTTGGTAATGCTTGCATAAATGTCTAAAGATAGCTCACATGTGTCAGATATCTGGAATTGAAAAAATCATAATACTGTCATCACCTTTCAGTATGCCTAGCATCACTTCTCCAATCTTAATGTTTACCAGACAACAGAATTTTATTATAGACCAAATTAAATGCATTTGCAGACAGCAAATTAACTGTTGTTAGAATGATGATATCTGTCTTTGATAGGGTAGAAAACATTGTGGAAAATGGTGAAAGTGCTGGGTACCAGCATTTTCTCCTTTTCCTACAGTGTTTTCAAAAGTCCTTTTCCTTTGGGGATGTTAAAACTAGGGTTGTATGGTAAAGGGTTAAGTCAAAAAACTGACAGTTTGGTGCATGGAGTCACTGCGATAGTTATTCGACATATTTTTATTTAAACATTGATTTAAACAGTGACTATTCATTTTATGATTTGTTGGCAAAAGTAAGTGACCATTAGTTGTTTCAAACAACCATAAGTTTATCATTTTTCTTTAACATTACAATGCATGAACTTTAACTTTGTTTTAGTGTTTTATTTATAAATATAAACATGTGAAAACATGGTAGTAGCAGTAGACATTGCTTGTTATACACCCCATTTTTGACATTTGTTCTGTAAAATTTCCTGTTAACAAGATACTTATTATTGGGTAGAAATCTGTGTAAAATTTAGGGTTTTATTTATGAAAATATGTTAAAACATAGTAGTAACAGTAGAAATTACTTGTTATGAGCAAATTCTACTTTTGCGTCTATCTTTTCGAAGATGTCTGTTGCAAGACGGAGAAAAGCAACTGAATTAACCCTTTCCCAAACAATCCTGGGAAAAATGCCTTTTGAAGACATGGTTGGAAAAGGAGAAAATGCTGGTAACCAGCATTCTCTCCTTTTTGCCACAATGTTTTCTTCTCTAACGACAAGGGTAGGTAACCATCAAAGTATTTTGGACACAGTTATGTCCCTTTTTTGACTTAAAATTTTCACTAAAATCAAGCAACTGCTGCCGTGTGTTGGCACCCACATGCGATGTGGTGCTCTTGTTATTTACTTTTACTATGTTTTGCCAATTTTAATTATGCTTGTTTATTACTTAAAGTCAAATCTGCATTATTTCTTTACCATACAATTTGAAGAAAGCGTGGGAAAAAAAGAAAATGCTTGTAACCAGCATTCCTTCCTCTTCCTACAATGTCTTCTACCATGTCAGAGATCAGCCTATTTGCACCAATTTCCAAACTTGTCCTCTGCAGAAGTTTTGAAATTTGGAGAGGCTAAAATTTGTTGTTTAGGAAAGATTTAACCTTTTACCATAAAATCCTGTGTCTTAACCCTTATGCTGCTAAGTGTGACTAAATGATCTTTTGTGGACCGTGTAGATCAAAATCAGACTGCACAAGATGGATCTATATTGTCCAATAAGGTGAAATTTTTTTCCCAACAAATAACTATGAAATAACAATAGTTGGATTATTACTCTTGGCTGGAAAGTTTCATGTATTTTTTTAGCAGGTTAACTCTTTATCAAACGACAAAATTTTTCACTTGTCCAAACTGAAAGCTTTTGCAGACGACAAAATAAATGTGACTGAAAAGTTGAAATTTGTTTTGGAAAGGGTAAAAATCATTGTGGGAAAAGGAGAGAATGCTGTTTACCAGCATTTTCTCCTTTTTCCACAATGTTTTCAAGAGCTTCTTCCTAAGTGTCATGATTGTGTGATGACTCAGGATTGTGTGCTAAAGGGTTAAGGGTTAAGTCTTGCTAGTGGTACATTGTGATATTACAGATCTGACAGTTCAACTGTAGCCATACTCACCAGTCATTCTTAGATTTTTTTTGCTGCTGCAAATTATAGTTTTTCCTTCAACACTGATGAATACTATGAAATCTGCATTTCTCTGCAAACATAAAGAAACTGGATAGTTACATGCAGTAAACAGGCAAGAATTTTACGTTCAAATAAAAGGTCAATAGCTGTGCAATCAGTGACTCTATTTTGATGACATCAAATATGACCTCATTGTTCTTATGACATCAAATATGACCTCATTGTTCTTATGACATCAAATATGACCTCATTGTTCTTATGACATCAAATATGACCTCATTGTTCTTATCTAAATACATTCTCATTGTTCTTATCTAAATACCTTCACACATAATCAATATATGTTATTGACCACACTCCCAGAAATTTTGGTGAAACGCTGGTATAGAATCCAAAACACCCTAATCCTTTACCACACAGTCCCAAGGTTTAAGGACCTTGAGGAGGAAGCTTTTTTAAAACATTGGGGGAAAAGGAGAAAATGCTGGTAACCAGCATTTTCTCCTTTTCCCATGATATTTTCTACCCTTCCAAAGGCGTAATTCTTTTTTTGTGTCACAAGTATTTTGTTGTCTGCAGAAGCATTCAGTTTGGGCAAGTCTAAAATTTTGTTGTCTGGTACAGGCCTAAGAGGCTACATAGCCCAATAACCCTTTACCATGCAATCCCAAGTTTTAACAATCCAGAAGAAGAAGGCTTTTGAAAACGTTGTGGGAAAAGGAAATACTGCTGGTAACCAGCATTTTCTCCTTTTCCCATAACGTTTTTTTTCAACCATTTTCAAACAGCAGATTCAGTCATGGCAGTGGTAGTTAATTTGTCATCTGCAAATGCTTTCAATCTGGATCATTCTAATAATTTTATTGTTTGGTAAAGAGCTCAGGAAATATCACTGAAAAATATGTTTTTTTTTCCTTACACTTCTCTTTCCTCTTGACTGATAGTTTGCCGGCTATTACCTTACTTAACTCTTTACCACACAATCCCGACTTTTAACGACCCTGAGGAAAAAGCCTTTTGAAAACATTGTTGGAAAAAGAGAAAATGCTGGTAACCAGCATTTCCTCTTTTTCCCAAAATGTTTTCTACCCTTTCCAAATCAAATTCTAATTTTTGAGCCACATGTATTTTGTTGTCTGCAAATGCTTTGAATTTGGACAAGTCTAAAATTTTGTTGTGTGGTAAAGAGTTAATGCAGCTATGAATCATTTTCAATTTGGTGAGATTGTACAAACTGCAAAACCCCCTTTAAATCAATTATAAATCTTAATTCTAGGTCTTGCCATCTTCTTGGCTGTAGCAGAATGTCTCAGCCAATCAGATTGCTGGATTTGGAGTTTAGAAACAAAACTCTGCATGTTTTAAGAATTGTTGATGAGTATAGCCCTCAGTGTTTGCTTCCTTGATAAATCAAAAAAAAAGATTTAAAGCTAACTATTATTTCTTTTCTATTCATTCCCTGAGGAATTCATAGTGTCACTGTATATTTCTTTTCTATTTGCTCTTACCACACACATTTATTATAAGCCATACTCTGGTAAAAGGGGTTTAATGCATCTCAGTGACACATAGTACCAAGCAAGTCATCACATAATAACGGATCAATAAAATCCATTCTGTTAAACAACTGACTGAATCATGAGGAAGTCTGGTCCTTGAACATACAGAAAATTGACCAATAGCGAAAAGTATCAACCCAGGTCAGCCAGGACTGCATAGGCTGACCTGGGTTGATACTTTTCCCACATGCATTAAGCCCCCTTTTCATAAAACATTGCTCATATGTAATCTGAAGTTTTAACAACCCTGAGGAAGAAGGCTTTGGAAAACATTAAAGGAGAAAATGCAGGTTACAAGCAATCTTTTAGAAGCAAATTATTATTTGAACCACATTTGAGTTCTGCAAACTCTTCCTATTTGGACAAGTCTAAACTTTATAATCTAGTAAATGGTTATAATGTGAGGATTTTCAGGGCGATACGAAGGATTTTCAGAAATAATATAGGTTTTCTTAAATCTTTACTGACAAAGTCCTAGACTTGTCCAAATTGAAAGCATTTGCAGACGACAAAGTAAATGCGACTCAAAAAAATGCAATTTATTTTGAGAAGGACAGAAAACATTGTGGGAAAGGGAGAAAATGCTGGTTACCACAATGTTTTCAAAAGGCTTCTTCCTCAGGGTCATTAAAACTGGGGATTGTGTTGGAAAGAGTTAATAACTTGACATTACTTTAAAGTGTGATGACAAAAATTATGTCGGTGTGTTTTCATATAATTTTGGCATTTTTTCACCAAGTTTTGGTGTAGTTCTGATGACTTTGCACCAAGTAATAGGCTCTTAAAGAGAATCATTACCATGAACTTTGGGCATGTCGACTTGGTTTACCAGATTTCATCTTCACAATATCTTGTCAGAATTTGATAACTGCACCATTTTCAGTATGGTCCTTTGCCCCCTTGACGTAATATATTGTTTGCAACATGCAAATGACATCATTTATTTGGGAAATGTTGTAATGTTGACTGTAGACAATATTTTTGCATAATTTCAAGCAAATTTATCAGTTAAGAACTGTTTTAGAAGCTGTTAAAGTTATACAAAGAGAGCAAATAACTGGACTGTCCCAGTCCAGGTGCTCATTAGCATGGAAAAATAAATGGCCCTTGTACATATAGTATCAGTAAAATAGGTACAAAAAATCACATTCTGTGATTACATATAAATTCCAAAACAAAATGATATGAACCATGCACTGCGAAAAGGGGGTCTCATGCATCTGCAAAAAGTATCCCCCAGGTCAGCCTGCACATTCTGTGCAGGCTGACCTGGACTGAAACTTTCTGCCATTGGTCAATTTCCTGCATGTCCAATGACCAATTTACCTAATGATTTAGTTGGTTGATAGACAAAATGGATTTTAGTGATCCATGATTATGCTATGACTTACTTGGTATCAATGTGATGAAGGTGAGCTTTTGTGATTGTGCTATGTCCGTTGTATTTCATGCGTTGTCAGGCATGAACAATTACCTTGTGTGTACTATAGAGGCCACATTTTCATTCCCATGTCACAAGTCAGATATCCTAACCACTGAGTTACCCCGGCGGGCATATTTCATCAATCACACCCCTGTTGTCAGTTTGAGCAAGGAATAGATAATGTCTGTATCTTTATTTGGGTTATTTTTGTTAATGGAGGGAAAAGGAGAATTTTTCTCAGAAATTGCTCCTTTTGCCATAATCTTTTCAAAAAAGTTCGCAACTGTTGCTACTACATATTGGAGTCATACTCTATGTGCTTAAGTATGAATCCAGGTTAGCCTGCATAGTCCATCTAGGCTGACCTGGGTTGAAACTTTTTGCCATTTTCTGCTTGTTTCAAACAACATTTGGCCAAAACATCCTAAATTGTACATTCAGCTGGCCAAAATGTTCTGGCCAAAATGTCCATGGCTAAAATGTCCATACTCTGTATGTTACATGCAGTAAACTGGTGAACATTTGACATTCAAATGACCAGTTGGTTGTTTTACAGTTTGTAATTCTGTTTATTTTTATGTGATCAATTATGATGTCATCATACTTATTTGCATGGGACCCCACATAATGGACAAACATCTGAACTACTTTCACCACACAACAAAGTTGTAGACAAATTGAAAGCATTTGCGGACGACAAGGCAAATGTGGCAAAATGATGGATTTCATCATTGATAGAGTAGAAAACATTGTGGAAAAGGAGAAATTTTGGTTACCAGCATTTTCTCCTTTTTCCCACAATGTTTTTAAAGGGCTTCTTCCTCAGGTTCATTAAAACTCGGGATTGTATGGTAAAGGGTTCAGATGTTACAAAACCCATTAAGGAGAAAACACAAAAAAATATCTTTATTACATTTATCTTCCTTCTGTACTGATGGCTGGCTAGCTATCTACTTACTTTATTCCAAGAGATGAATTATTTCTGGAGTTTGGAGAGATCATTAACATCTGCATGGCCCCCTTGAACCCTTTACCACCAACCCCGAGAAGATAGGCCTTTGTATAACATTGTGGAAAAGGAGAAAATGTTGTTAAACAGCACTTTCACCATTTCCAACAATGTTTTCTGTCTTTTCAATAACATGTTCCATTATTTGTGTCCAGTTCAATTTGCTGTCTACAAACACTTACAATTTGGACCGGTCTAAAATTTTGCCATTTGTTAAAGAGTTAACTCTTTACCAAACGACAAAATTTTGGACTTTTCCAAATTCAAGGCATTTGCAGATGACAAAATAAACATGACTCAAAAACTGAATTTTTTTTGGCAAGGGTAGAAAACAGTGTGGGAAAAGGAGAAAATGCTGGTTGCCAGCATTTTCTCCTTTTCCCACAATGTTTTCAAAAGGCTTCTTCCCTAGTGTTAAAAGTCGGGATTGTGTGGTAAAGGGTTAAAGCCCTATCCTTTGTTTGCCATAGACTTTTTTATGGTCTTTGGAGACGAAGATCAGCAGGTACATTTTATGTACATGTAGTTTAATTTTGGTCTTTACTGTTCATTTTTGAAACAAATAAAGCCCCAGTTTGGGAAAAATGTGATCAGCAAAATCACCATCATATTGTGGTTAAACAACCCCATTTATTTATCTATTATTAGCTCACCTGAGCACAACGTGCTCAAGGTGAGCTTTTGTGGTTGTCCGATGTCCGTCATGCGGCGTCCCTCGTGCGTCGTCTGCCGTCAACATTTACCTTGTGGACACTCTAGAGGCCACATTTCTTACTCAATTGACCTGAAAATTGGTCAGAGTATTTGCCTTGATGTAATTTCGGATGAGTTTAAATTTGGGTCACCTAGGGTCATAAACTAGGTCACTGGGTCAAATTTAAAGAAATATCTTTTTGGTGCTCTAGCGGCCACAACTCTTGCTCAGTTGACCTGAAAATTGGTCAACGTGTTTGTCTTGTTGATATCTCTAATGAGTTTAAAATTGGGTCACATAGGGTCATAAACAAGGTCACTGGGTCACATTGAATACAATACCTTGTGGGTACTCTAGAGGCCACAGTTCTAGCTAAATTGACCCGAAAATTAGTTTACATGTTTGACTTGATAGTATCTCAGATCAATAAGAAATTGGGTCTCATAGGGTCATAAACTAGGTCACTAGGTCAAATTAAAGAAATGTATTGTGGGCGTTCTAGAGGCCACATTTTTGGCTCAACTGACCATGAAAATTTTTCTGCATGTGTGACTTGATGGTATCATGAATGGGTTTGAAATTAGGTCATATAGGGTCATAATCTAGGTCACTAGGTCAAATTACATAAATTGCGGGCACTCTAGAGGTGGCAATTGTTGCCCAATTCACCTGAACCTTGGTTAACAAGTTTGTCTTGATATCTTGGATGAGTTTGAAATATGGTCAAATAAGGTCATAAACTACGTCACTAGGTCAAATTGAAGAAATACATTTTGGACACTCCAGAGGCCACATTTTCAGCTCAGTTGACCTGAAAATTGGTCAGAATGTTTGTCTTAATAATATCTCAGATGAGTTTTAAATTGGGTCATTATGACCCTGGGTGAAATTTCACCTATTGACTCAGGTGAGCGATCCAGGGCCATCATGGCCCTCTTGTATCTAATAAAATGTTCATCCTGTCAAGGTTTCGTTATTCCACAAACACTTTGCTTTCGCTCTAAACTGATTCTCATTCATTAAAAGATGTCTGTGGAAGAAATTGGAGGCGAACACCTTAATGGTCAAAGGGAAAAAACTCATACTTTACCATTTTCTTTCATCCAGAGTCACCTCCCTTATATTTATAAAATTGATCGATTGTATTCGGAATTAACGCCGTTTTAACAGCTTTGGTCATACCACGATGATCAGTACACCAACCCATATATGTTTCCATGCTTTCTCACACCAGTACTGACACAAATTTCTTTCCAGGTCACAGACTGCTTTTCTTACATGCAACAAAGGTGAGAGGCCAAAAATCGCCCAAAAGAAAGTTTGCCTTAATACCACGGTTAAATTCTGGCGGTTGCCGTGTTAAAAAATATGACAAAACACAAGGGGGAAAACCGCCTCACATTACGGTCAGTTATGCGTCTGCCGAAGCGTGTTAACACGTTATGAAAACATGATTTAGAAATTGACGTTTTAAACATTATTTTAGTTATATCGCGGCGGCGAGTACACCTATCCATGCTCTCCTGGAGTTTCCTTTCCAACACAACATTCTTTCCAAGCCACTTGCTACTTTCCCACATAAACATCGTCGAAACAATGGTCATCGGTTTATACATATATTTAGAAAGCGATATGATTTTTGATTTCTTTGTTTTAGTAAGTAGAACACGGACGTAGAACCATGCTCTAGCAAAAGGGGGCTTAATGCATCGCTGTGGTGTATGATACCGCTACCAAGCAAGTCATTACGTGATCATGGATCCATAAAATTCATTTTGTCTTACAACCGACTGAATCATGAGGTAAGCTGGACTTGCAGAAAATTGACCAAAAGCAAACGGTTTCTGCTCACGTCAGCAAGATAAGAGTTAAAGTTAGCTGTACCTTTTTACTCTGTACCAGACGAAAAAATGAGTCGGGCTTTGTGAGAAGGAGCCTTAATGCATCCATCTGTGATCCAAGATACCAAGCAAGTCATCACATAATAGTAGATCCATAAAATCCAATTTGCACAACAACCTGCAGAATCATCAGGTACACTGGTTCTTTGACATGCAGAAAATGGACCACGAGCAAAAAGTTTTGACCAGGTTAGCCTGCGCAGGCTGGCCTGAATCGATTATTTTTGCAAATTTATGCATAAATTCCCCTCTTCACCGAGCATTACTCTAAGATATATGTATGCTTGTTATCATAAAACTTAAGCTTCGTGATAGAATCATGTCAAACATGAGCATGTTCAAGCTCCAAGGACAGTCCTTTGATAATCTAAATCTCGCCCTTCACCTTTACACGCGCATTGTCTTCCGCTAGATTTCACGTGTGGCAAATTTCAACCAATGAAAACGGAGAAAATTAAAGCGGGAAGGCGAGCTATAGGAAATAGGGGAAGCCATGGTGACTCGGAGGGGAAAAATAGGTAAGTCTCAGCATTGCTTGTAGTATTTGAATTCCTTGTGGTATTGTCATCCTGAATGATATACAGTAGCATGGTAATTGTTGATTATCATTGTCGAATTTACTGTCTTCCTCGTATTTCGTACTCGAAGAAACACAAGTCACCATGCTGGCCGACCCATAGTCTGGTAGAATTACGGACGTTTCGTACCATAACCATTTCGTACCAGTCACTTCGTACCATAATTATACCATTTCGTACCATAATTTTTCCACTTCGTACCATAGTCATACCATTCGTACTATGTTTTTTTGAGACCTGTGACAAAGTTTCGACTAGGAAAAACTTTCACTATGAAGATATTAAAAGAAGAAGACAAAAAAAAAAATGCTATTTATCCAAGTTAGATATTTATTCAAGAAGTTATGCACTATAACACTTTCTGATTATCTCCTTTTCCCAAGATGATTTCATAGCAGTTTCTCCAAGAGTTGTTGAAAAACGAACTGCTTTTGTAAAGTGTGTAATTTAAGTAAATGAATATTGTGCAAAATGATGTATTTACAAGGAATAAAATCGTCATACTGACCTTGACGTTTGACCCTGTCCCTGTCGCGGCATCTTACAAGGCCCTCCAAATTTCAAAATATACCCATAAGCAAACATACTGTAACGTGCAATGACCTGGTCACCCATTCAGGTACTAAACTAATGCACACTGCTTAACTATCACGGAGAGAAATGCACCAAACCGCATCGCTGTAAAAGCTAGCTCAACAGCGAGGCAGGCTTGAAGTGCTTATATATCTAATCTCTCTCCGTGACATTACTCTCCCCTGCGAGAAGTCTCAACCGCGAGACTTATATACAAGCATGTATATACAAATAAACCAAGGGAATATACATGGGTAAGGCAACTCCAGTCCGGCAGTTGTCATTATCCCACCTCTGCCACCAAATGTAACGTGCAACAACCTGGTCACCCATCCAGGCACTAACCTAATGCACACTGCTTAACTATCATGGAGAGAAATGCACCAAACCGCATCGCTGTAAAAGCTAGCTCAACAGCGAGGCAGGCTTGAAGTGCTTATATATCTAAGATCTCTCTGTGACAATACAAAAAAGAAGACACAGGGCTTTAGTTAGACCCGTAAACCCGGGTTTTGACGCACATAAATCTCCAAAAACCCTTTTTTGACGCACAGAAAATTCCGAACAAGGGGTCATTTTGACCCCCCAAAATTTTCAGAGATGCGTCAAAAAATATATAAAACAACAATCATATCAAAAGATAATCATGTTAAAGGCGTGAAAATCATCAGAATGGTGTTGAACATCAATTAACCCGCTGCATATAATCCGTGAAGTGTGACCGGAAGGTGATAACAGGAGATACAATGGGTACCAGTTTATGGTTACCGATGATAATCGTAGGTTTACAACTGGCACTAACCTTGTTAAAAGTGATAGACAGGGCAATAAATTCAATATTGGTGTATTCTTTTGAAGCTTAACCATTGATGCATGGATGTTGTAAAACATCTTCACTCGCCAATGTCCACCATTTTGCTCAAAATTTGTACCCAATAATGATCATACTTTGAATTTTATTAAAAACAGTCAGTTGAAAAAAGTAACCTATGAAGTATATATCTGCATCTCATTTCACAAAAAAAAAAACTTACACTGTCCTTATGAATAAAAATAACTTTAATTATTCAGGCCCAAGAAAATTATTAAACTTTACATATATCTGGATGGTACTAGAAATTGGATAAATAAATCTTATCTTTATTTCAACAAAGTTTTAAAAAGGAATTCTGAGTGAAATTTATAAGCCATAGTTTTCTTATTGATTGCTTAGGTTGAAAAGGTTTTAATCTTTGCCTCCTTGAACATACTGTGTGAGAGAGTGTGTGTGTGGGGGGGGGGGGGAGGGGGGGTCTTCTTTGAAATGTAAAATTTTACAAAATGATTATTGACTTCGCATCTTTATTGCAATATTAATAATTAATCCAACAACAACAACAATAAATTAATGAGTGAAAATTCTTAAATTTTCCATTTTGACTCTTGAATTTTTTTGGTTTGACTCTTGAAAAATTAGATTTGACCTCTAAAATTTTTGGGTCAAGGGGTCAATGACTCCTAATTTTCAGAGGCTAGCTAAAGCCCTGACTGACAAAAGGAAATAGACAATTTACAATCAAGGGTAATCATACAATTATAATTCTTTGATTAATTGTTCAATTTAATGTGATCAGTTTGTTCCTAATTCTGATTATCCAACTTGCGACAAACATTATAGACAAACAGAGCAAACACCTATCTTCTCAATCGCATACTGATTCCTTCAATTGATTTATGATGATATACCGTAAATAACAAGGTCCAAAGCATTGGTCTGTATCAAGTAAATATATTAAATACCACTTTTTGTCACATTAAATTACATAATTGGTCATAGTATGAGAAGATTCTACCCTGGTACGAAATGGTAACGCTATTGTACGAAATAGTAAATTTATGGTACGAAATGGTAAATCTGTGGTACGAAATGGTTATAAACGAAATGGTACGAAATGGTTATGGTATGAAGTGACTGCATACCGTCTGGTACCCCGCCGTACCACAAGAGTACGTCTGGCAAAGTGCAATAATGGTGGTCCCCGTTGGTAATATGCAGAGGAGACGAGATATTGTTATTTCGCATGATCAAATCGGATCAAAGGCTGAATTCAAAACAGATCGCTTGCAATAAAGTGATGGCAGTGAGTTTTTCAACATGTCCTTATATAGCAAGAAAAACTACATATCAGAAATATTTCAAGTATCCGAAATGTCACTGGACCTATATAACGTCCGAAAACTGGGCTACTTTTAAAATGATTCATAGTCGGATTTATATTTAAACCGTACCCCAACAGCATGTTTTAGATTCAGTAATGTATTTTTTGTGCAAGATTGGTCTCATTTTATTAACTGATCAAACTGGATCACATGAAATTGGGAAAAACCGGGAATCATATAATGCTACACTTGAGTACACCTAGGAGGCCGCCATTATTGCGCTTTGCCTGACCCAATAACATAGTGGTAGGGGCAGGTAATCCAGACTAGCCGACCCAGACAAGCCTCCTACAGCCCTCCAATTTTCCTCTGAAAGATTGCCCTAATACGTATCTGTTGTACATTAGTGTTGTTGTAGACCAGTTTTCCTTGGATTATATTGAAATCAAAAGCGTCATAAATTGAAAACATTGTGAGTCAAACTGCTATACGTTGACGAGTACGGATCGGTATTTTTCGTTCCCGAGCTTGTTCGTCCGGGGTTGATCGTCCCAACCGTTTTTTTTTCCTCATATCAATGAAATTACAGTGATTGAGCCAGCTTGAGAATTGTTCATCAGACTACAAATATATTGAAAATGTTAAAAGGGCTATTGAATATTTCAATTACCATATTACACAACTTCAAAAATGTTAAACCACTAAACTAACCCTACACTAAATATCAAATTTTTGCAGTCAACACATAGAATGTGTCTCAAATGTTTGGATTTATCATTGGAAGGGAAGAAAACATCGTAAGTGTTTGTTTCCAGCATTTCCTCCTCCTACAATATTTTTAATAGCCTTCTGCCTTTGGGTTGTTGCTAAAGGGTTAAGATAAGCAATAGTTTGCAATCCATGGACTGATTGTAAATATAAACATTTTTATTTGTGTTGGATTAATCCCTCATCACACAATCCTGAGTTTAAACAAGTCTGGCAGAGAAGGCTTTTCAAAGCATTGTGGGAAAAGGAGAAAATACTCGTTACCAGCATTTTCTCCATCTCTAGCAACCACAGCTGTTTTTCTCATTGCCTTGTACATGAAATATTTTATGCTAATCAAAAAGAGCTTGCAAAGACCTTTTATTTTCAGAATACCTTTTCTTTGAGCAAAGTTATGATGTTTTGAATCATTTATATTTGTGTGATTTTTTGGAACTTTTATCCTGCATAAGGTAACAAGCTATCATCGCACGTGGAACACTTTTCAGATCAATTGTAACTTTTATATTTTTTCAGATACTGATACAAGTTTTCCACTGTTATGTATTTTTGTGTGGTAAAGGGTTATCTCACTACTACATAGGTTGTTTTTAGGCAGAAACTGAGAAATGACACAAAGGAAATGAGTCATGATGTGTAAAGAGGTCTGCATCTGCAAAAACTATTAACCAAGTTAAGCTTGCACAGTCAGCAAAGACTGACCCGGGCCAAAACTTTTTGCTATTGGTCTTATTTCCTGCATGTCAAAGAGTCGGTGTACACCATGACAGCATGCCCACTGGGTTTTCAATTTGGGGGATACATGTACCTTCCAGGTTTTGAATTGGGGGTACAGAGAAAAAATTGGGGGTATACTGTACCCCCTAGGTTTTGAATTGGGGGTACAAAAAAAAATTAGGGGGTACAGAGTAACGTTGGGCTGTTTCAGTTTTGTTAATGAATTTTAACACCCTAGCTCCTTTACTATAATGAATGGGATCTTAACCCTTGTCATGCTATATATTATACATAGACCTAGTACTATGAGCTGAATATTTTTCAATCCCATCACTGATTATAGGTGTCAATGTTTTAAGCTGTACTATGAGTTACTGTTTTGATAAAATATTGTAATATTATATATCATTGTAAAGGTAAAATGTTGACCTTGAAGTATATGATGAAAAAAATCTATTTTTACAAACATGTTACCTGATAAACAACAGGTAAAAAACAGGTAAATGTAATAAAACAGTTAACTATGTTTAGAGAACAATAAAACTGTCGAACTCAAACTTGTTTACCTTATGATTTAATTTACCAAGTTCCTGAAAGTTCCAGTCCAAAATAAACGCAGTCTTGTGTCCCAGGTAGAACAGGTAAGAACAATTAGTACTGTTACTGTGTATGATTACTTTCTACTATTTAAAATAGATATTTACATGAATTATTTCTTCAACAAACTCCAAAATTCATTTACATTAGGTTGATACTAAATATAAAATATTCACACTCAAGTCTGATGGCTTATGTACTCACCTGGACATTTTACCTGTATTCTCGTTAACTCACCTGGACCAGGTAAAGAATACCTAATTAACCTGGTTTTGCTCTATTTTTTGTGCTTTGTATGCAGATTTAAAGTCTTTTTGAGTGTGATAAAGTTTAAAACATACATCAATACATAATGCAGTTTTACATTTGTCACACTGGTAAGATGACTCATGTCCTGGCCTCTTTCGCTTTTCACCAACACGCTCTAAAAGTTCTCTTTCAGCAGGAACACAGACAACACAAGACCTTGTAACATTTTTCTTTTTGCCAGCTCCAATGATTTTTTCTGGGAAATGCTGTCCCTGGAGCCTTTGCAGTGGTTCAGAGGCTGTAGAAGGCCTACCAGGGCTTCTAATAGACATACCTGGAACATTTTGCGTACTTACCGACTGGACCAAATCTTGAACAAGTTTTTTACGAAAGCTGCGATGCAGCATTGGGGTTCTGTCCTGACATACAGTTTTATAAACTAGATAAGAATTCAAGACAGCTAATGAGACAACATGGAAAAAAACTCTTTTCCACCACTTGAGAGTACGACTGTTGAAAGTTGCGTATGAAACCATTTGATCTGAACGATCTACCCCACCCATGTATTTATCATAGGTGACAACTAAACTTGGTCTTTGTAAAGCTTCCCCATTTCTTGGATTGACCTTACCTAATGGCATGGGGGTAGCATTTTCTACTGTGCTCATTAAATATACAATTTTTCTGTCATGATATTTTGTTATTGTAAGGTTTTTGTTTTTCATTGTGTATACATTACCTTTCTCAACCTTTTTGTCCTTTAACAACTGGGGAACACCTTTTCGATTTGGAAATAAAGTACCTGTAGCTGCAACTTCCAGGTCATACAAGTCAATATATAATTTTGGAGAGCTGTAGTAGTTATCCATGAAGAGGTGGTAACCCTTACCAAAGTAATTTCTCATCAAATCCATGACGAGATCATAAGTGGCACCATACTCACCTGGCTGCTGAGCTGACTTACCTGTGCACAATTTAAACTTTGTACAATACCCATTAGTTGCATCACATAACATATAAGCTTTGATGCCATATTTTTTTGGTTTGTCAGGGTTATAAACTCTGAAAGACAAGTTACCACGCCATGGGACCATCCCTTCATCAAGTGAAAGTTCTTGGTGGGGTATATATGCTTGGTGAAACCTTGTAGTTATGTTTTTGTAAATACCACCCAACTTGAATAAAGGGTCATAACCTGGCTCTCCACGTTTCACCATGTTTTCATTATCTACCAGGTGAAAAAAACTCATCAGAAGCCAAAATCTATCTCTGGACATGAGGGATTTAAAAAATGGAGTTTCATTTACCTCACTACTTGTCCAGTACTCTGACAAATCCAGCTGAACGACCAAACCCATCGCAATTGTCATAGCGAGAAACACCTTCATTTCTTCAGGAGTAGTCTCGGTCCACTTATGAAATCTTGAATGTGATTTAAGATTATTTTTTTCCAAATGTTGTTTTGCATAACGATTAGTTTCGTTTGCCATGGTCAAAAAATCCTCGTCTGTCAAAAACAAGCTGAAAAAATTGAGGGGTGTCGGACTTTCGGGCAGACGAATTTTTGGGTCAAGGCCAGGCTTACCTGTAAAGGGCATATTTACCTTCGGGCGATCTTCTGCAATCCAGTTTCGCATAAAAACATCGTCAATTTCGGTCACTCTGTCTGTTTCTTGATTAATTTCCTCCTCATCGGACGAAAAACCCTGAAATTCTTCATCCGATGATTCGGCAAACAAAATTTCTCGAAAGAAATCGGCCATTTTGATGACGCGTTTTTTAACTCGCACTTAACTCGCAAATAACAAATCAAAATCACTGTTTCACATCTGAAAACGAGGCTGAGGCTGTTTCATAGTAACTGTAGACGCTTCTATGTAAAAATAAATACGATTGGCTGTAAAATAACAACAAACGGATGCTTGGGATTGGAAAACCTCCCAACCCGGATTATTCCGGGGTCAGCTCATAGTACTCGGTATGTAAAACCGGATTATTCCGGGACCCGCATGACTAGGGTTAATTAAATTTGTAAATCGTGCATTTGGTGATTATATGGATGCATCATATGTCTCCAGTGCATGCACATACTTAGATATAATTGCAACACGGCCATGAGTTTTGATAATCGACCGTCTCTATGGAGGATTTTTCACTTTTATTTCTTCTCAAAGTTGCGAAGTACATTAGAAATGCTTTAAAAAGGAAGCGCAGACAGATTGATGCTCGTTGATGCTCGTTGTCCAAGATGATGTTCGTAGATCTGGCTATTCACAGAGGACCAGGCCGATTGGCTCATTGTAAGGTCAAACTCTGTCAAATAAAGGCCATGCCGTGTTAGGGCAACATAAAACAAAAGGTGTAATGGTAGAATTGCTTTTGTAAACCTACCTTTCTCAGATCTTCACGCTGTAAAATATTTTAACAGCTTTTGTTGTGATGAAATTTTTTCTGCAGCAGACGCCATACATACAAAAATTACATGTTTAATTTGCGGCTCAATTTCTCATCTTTCATATGTCAAAAACTGTGTTTTTAACGATAACTGTGCATCATAATATTATTAAATGATTTTAATTTCCCACTGAAAATTAATTAACAGATTTCCTGGTAGATTTTGACACCTTAAAAAATTGTAGTGAAAATTATTTTGACAGACGAGGGAGCGGCAAAATATATATAGTGAAAATATTTGGTTACCCGCTCTATGTTGAGGACAAAGCGTGGTACCCATTTACGAGGAAAACTACTTTCGTTTTGTTTGTTTGGCATGCAATACGAAATGGTATCTAATTTGTACGTGCAGTGTACGTAATTACTTTCCGTTTTGTACGTGCATACTTTTGACAGTGCGTGCAGGCACGTAAGCTCAAAAAATTTGTACGCGCAGAGTAGAATTTATATGTGAATTACGTTACTGCAGTACGTTATTGGGCACCCTGCATGATTCAGTCTGTTGTTCGATAAAATGGAGTTTATGGATCCATAGTTAGGTGATAACCTCTTTGGTATCAAGAATCACGAAAATACATTAGTATCCTGCTAAATAAGTAAACTCTTTACCAAACGACAAAATTTAACCCTTTACCAGATGACAAAATTTTAGCCTTGTCCAAATTGAAGGCATTTGCAGACGACAATTTCATTGTGGTTCAAATGGTGCAAATTTTCTTTGATAGGGTAGAAAACATTGTGGGAAAAGGAGAAAATGCTGGTTACCAGCATTTTCTCCTTTTCCCACAATGTTTTCAAAACGCTTCTTTCCCAGGGGCGTCAAAAGGCGGCATTGTGAGGTAAAGGGTTAAGACTGATCCAAATTGAAAGCAATTGCAGACGACAAAATAATTGTGACTGAAAAATTGAAATTTGTTTTGGGAAGGGCAGAAAACATTGTGGGAAAATGAGAAAATGCTGGTTACCAGCATTTTCTCATTTTCCCACAATATTTCCAAAAGGCTTCTTTCTCAGGGTCGTTAAAAGTCAGGATTGTGTGGTAAAGGGTTAAGTAAAACTTTAAAAATGAAATGTATTTTTTATGGAAAAATATCTCCTTATCGGACAGAGTAGATCAAAGATCAGACTGCACATTCTGGGCAGTCTTATCTTGATCTGCACATTCTGCAAAAGGTCAGTGAGTCGTGCGTAGCAGCTTATGGGTTAAACCCTTTTTTGCCAGAGTATGGCTCAAATATATTTTGAGGAAAGGCAAGCTGCACTTTTGAATGATTTAGAAAGTATTGTGAGAAAAGGTTAAATATTTGAACCTTGAACAAGAAAAACAAGATGCACTTTTGAATGATTTAGAAAATATTGTGAGAAAAGGTTAAATATTTTGATCCTTGGAAAAAAAAAAAATCACTCACTTACGCTGCGCTAAGAGATATCGAATTATTGACTCTTGGATACCTTTTATCTGGATCCATGTGCTGTCCAAATTTCTTGAGTCCCGTTACCCGAAGTAGCGGAAATGATTCCAAGTACAAAACAAATTCAGAAAAACCTTGCTAGGCAAGTTTCAATAATTATATGAGTGAAGTAACAGGGAAATCCCAGCTTTTTAGCTCACCTGAGCATGAAGTGCTCAAGGTGAGCTTTTGTGATTGTGCTGTGTCCGTTGTGTGTCTCGTGCCGTCCGTCTTCCAACTTTTAGCTTGTGCATGCTCTAGAGGCTAAATTTTTAGTCCAATACTTATGAAACATAGACAGGATGTTTGTCTTGATGCTATTCCTGACGAATTGAAAATGGGTCATGTCAGGTCAAAAACTCAGGGTCACTAGGTCAGATCTTTGAAAAACCTTGTGTATGCTGTAGAGGCCACATTTTCAGTTCGATACTCATGAAACTGCATCAGAATGTTTGTATTGATGATATCTCAAACAAGTTTGAAAATGGGACAAGATGGGTCAAAAACTATGTCACCAGGTCAAATCTTTGAAAAACCTTGTGTACACTCTAGAGGCCACATTTTTGGTCCAGTACTCATGAAAAGTGGTCACAATGTTTTTTTTGATAATATCTCAGGTTAATGTGAAAAAGGGTCATGTCAGGTCAAAAACTAGGTCACAAGCTAAAATCTGTGAAAAACCTTGTGTAAGATCTAGAGACCACATTTTCAGCCTGATACTCATGAAACATCATCAGAATGTTTGTCTTGATAATATGTCAAAGTTCGAAAATGGATCATATCGTGTCAAAAACTAGGTCATTAGGTCAAATCTTTCAAAAAACTTGTGTACACTGTAGAGGCCACATTTTCCATCCAATACTCTATGAAAGCTGGTCAGAATATTTGTCTTAAACAGCGTTTCAGAAAGTCTGCGTTTCTGCGTTTTTGATGCCCAAATTGAAAGCCTGACACAACAAAATTAATGCATGGCATCTTCCCTGATGCAACATAAATCAGAATGAAAAAGGAACATAAGTTTTCATTCATTGAATAGATCTAATCTTACAAAATCATAAAGTAAATAACAGCAAAATCATATTGAATCCACTTTCTAACACTGAATTATTTGTCTCCAGTTTACACTGAATCGGTCTAAAACGCGACATTATTCTATGTGACATCGCTGTCATCTTGTCTATATTACTGTATGGAATCAGTGCATAAACTTTCTGTCCGCGTTTTAGACCCTGCTCGGTAATGGTCATCGACTTGCTGGAGTAATCAGTATGAGAGACGATAGTTTCTACGAGGTCATTGTTTTCTACTTTTACCTTTAATACCACACTGTTATTTAAAACTCTTAGCATTATGCAACATTTACAAACTGGCAAAGGTAAATAACACATGAAAAAAAAAAAAACAGGTTAAAGACCACGACGCATAAAATTTCTGAATGACCCCTGAAATTCCAAGAGCTAGCAGAAACACTGCTTAATGATATCTCAGATGAGTTTTAAAGTGCATTATGTCTGGTCAAAAACTAGGTCACTAGGTCAAATCTTAGAAAAAGCTTGTATACATTCTCTAGAGGCCACATTTTCAGTCCAATACTCTTTTAAAGTTGGTCAGAATGTTTGTTTTGATGTCTCAGATGAGTTAAAAAATGGGTCAGGTCAAAAACTCGGTCACAAGGTCAGATCTTAGAGAAACCTTTTGTTTGCTCTAGAGGCCACATTTTCAGTCAAATACACATGAAACTTTGTAATAATGTTTGTCTTGATAATATATCAAACGAGTCTGAAAATGGGTCACATTGGGTCAAAAACTAGGTCACATAGAGGTCACATTTTAGTCCAATACTCATCTTGATCTTGATGTTTACAATAATTATCAAGTGTGATTGATGCTTGGGACACTGTTTATCACAGCTAATCAGGCTGTAATGTCATTTATTTAGAAGTATTAATGTAATTGATCCGCTTTTCTCAAGTAAAATTACAGAAATTGAAGTTACCTGAATTTGTCAAATCATGTAGAAATACTACTCTAGAAGTTAATGGCATGAAAAAAAGATCGCTGAAAAAAAAAAGTGAAAACCCATGGCACAACAAAGTTCGGTTTGACGTTGTCCAATCATACGCATTTCAAACTGTCCATTCAGCTTTAATAATGACTTTCAACTGTGCATTTACATAAATGTCTCAATAAAACGACAAGTGCAAGCTAATTAGTGTCAGACATTGACAGTGAAATGAAAAATTCTACAGGCAATCAGGTTTAAAGTTATACATCTGAACCTGGTCCAGTAAGGAAAGATTACAAACAATTTTTTTTTTAAATTATCCATATTGTTTTCAACAGCAGATGACTGCAGAGTGAGATTCATCAAAACAAATTTTCAATAAACCAGACCTTTACTTTCCTCCATAGAAGCTCTAAAATTGTCAGTATTAAGTGCACTCCTAGAAATTCTCTTGCATACTCCCAAACTTGTACCCAAGGGAATGCATACATTCTTCTTCCACCCCACCGCCCGAGCCGCCTTCCCCCACCCCTATCCCCCCCCCCCCCACACACACACATACATGCAACAAAGAAATTGTGAGTGGGAATAGTGTTAAATTTATTTTGTCTACACATCATTATAAACAAAACACAACATTTTTTTTAACAAAAACAAAAGGAGAATTTAGAAGCACTAGCTGCACACAGGTTGGTTTTGTCTATTTACACAGCATACATGCATATGCACCACACAATGCTTATCAGTCAAGCGTAAGATACCTACTGCAAACCAGTTGGGAAACGTAGGAGATTTTAGTTGCAGCCTGGAATTCAGCTTTCAAAATCCTAGTTAGAACACTTGAACCGTAAAAATGTGCAGTAAAATAAATTTGTTGTCTGGACAAGTGGCAGGGCACTTGGAAACTTGTTAACAACTGTGGCTAATCATGTCGCCACTTGGCCTTCAGCTTGGGGTGACATGATTTGCTGAAGCGCTGAACAAGTCTCCAGGTTGCCCTGCCACCTGACCAAACAACTAATATAAATCAATGATACTACAGATTTAGGTCTTGATCTACACCGTTTTTTCAAAAGTTTTTTGATATGTACTTGGGATTCAAGGAGTAAATAGAAGAAATGACATTTGATGACATTGCGGAAAAGAAGAAAAAAGCTGGTTACCAACATTTTCTCCCTTTCTAATAATGCTTTCAAAAGCTTTCTTAAGGCACACAATGCATACTGTTAACAACCCTGAGGAAGAAGCCTTTTGAAAACACCGGAAAAAGAATAAAATGCTGGTAACCAGCATTTTTCCCTTTTCCCACAATGTTTTCTACCCAGCAAAAAACAAATTTCAGTTTTTAGTCACATTTTTCGCCTGCATTTGTTTTTAATTTGGACCTGTCAAAAATTTTGTCATTTGGTAAAGAGTTAAGTTTGGATTCATGTGTAAGCACAGATTACAGATTTTTCATGGAAGTGACCTTGGTCAAGACACTTCATAGCCCCAGCCTACTACTTGTGACATGCATGATTGACTGAGGTTTCACTGTGATATGACTGACATGCTGTTGAAAGTGGAGTAAAACCTCTTTCAGTGGGTTTGAGAAAACAAGACTCTGTGATGCAGCATGATGCACTTAACCCTTTACCAGACGATTAAATTTTATCCTTGTCCAAATTGAAAGCATTTGCAGACTTCAATTTCGATGTGGTTCAAATGGTACAACTTTTGTTTGATGGGGTAGAAAACATTGTGGAAAAAGGAGAAATGCTGGTTACCAGCATTTTCTCCTTTTCCCACAATGTTTTCAAAAGGCTTCTTTCCCTGGGGCGTCAAAAGGCGGCATTGTGTGGTAAAGAGTTAACTGTTTACCAAACAATTAACCTTTAACTACCCTGAAAAGAAAGCTTTTTAAAAGATTGTAGGAAAAAGAGAACATGCTTGTTACATAGCACAATGTTTTCTACCTGTCACAAAACAAATTTCTATTTATGAGTCAATTTATTTTGTCTTCTGCAAATGCTGGTATATTACCAGCATTTTTCTCCTTTTCCACAATGCTTTCTACCCTTTTCAAAACAGAAGTCAATTTCTGAGACATTTATTTTGTCGTCTGCAAATAGCTTTCAATTTGGACAAGTAAAGAATTTTGTTGTTTGGTAAAGAGTTAACAAAGGTGCAGTTGTCTTTTCAAACTAATCTGTTACCATTATTCCTGTTTTCTGATACTTTCAGGGAGCCTGCGGATGCTATGAATAATCAAATTGCCCCTTTGATCCTGACACACCAGAGTTCCTGGAAGTTGCCACTATAAACCAGACCTATTTGAGCCAATAAAAAATCACCACAAGGTACTCTTGTTTTGATATGTTGTAGTTTGGTTGTTTTCAAAGAAAACATCAAGGTATTGTCATAGCCCTGGAATTTCCATCCTGGTCTGCGTCATATTCATGCAAAAACTTCCAGTTTTTATAATGTCTGTGTCCCTGGAAGTTGCCACTGACAACCAGAACTGTTTGACTAAACGTAAAATCACCACAAGGTACTCTTGTTTGATAATGTTTAAGCTTGGCTGTTTTTGGCTCACCTGAGCATGAAGGTGGGCTGTTGTGATTGTGCTGTGTCTATCATGTGGGCGTCAACATTTACCTTGTGTGCACTCCAGAGATCACATTTTCTGTCAAATACTCATAAAATTTGGTCAGAATATTTGTCTGGATAAAATCTCTTAACAAGTTTGAAAATATAAAAACCTTGTGTGCACTGAGAGGCCATACTTTCAGCCTGATACTCTTTAAACTTGGTCAAAACCTTGTGTGCACTCGAGAGGCCACACTTTCAACCTGATACTCTTTAAACTTGGTCAGAATGTTTGTCTTGATACTATCTTGGACAACTTTGAAATTGGGTTATGTTGGGACAAAAAGTAGGTAACTGGGACAAATCTTAAAAAACCCTTGTGTGCACTCTAGAGGCCACATTTTCAGCCTGAAACTCATGAAATTTCGTCGGAATGTTTGTCTTGATGCTATCACGGACATATTCGAAATTGGTTTATGTCATGTCAAAAAGTAGGTAACAGGGCGAAATCTTAGAAAAACCATGTGTGCAATCTAGAGGCTACATTTTCAACATGAAACTCACGAAAATTGTTTGGAATGTTTGTCTTTATGATATCTCCGACAGGTTTGAAATTGGATCTTGTTTGGTAAAAAAAGTAGGTCACTGAACCAAATCGTAGAAAAACTCTGTGTGCACTCTAGCAGCCACATTTTTAGTCTGATATTTATGAAACTAGGTCAGATTGTCTGTCTTGATGATATCTAAAACTAATTCAAAATTAAGCCGTGTACGGTTAAAAAGTAGTTCACAAGGCTAAATCATGGGAAAAATCTTGTGTGCACCATAGAGGCCACATTTTCAGTCTTATACTGATGAAGATCTTTTCAGTCTTATACTGATGAAGATTTGTTGATATCTCAGACAAGCTTGAAATTGGGTCATATCGGGTTAAAAAGTAGGTCACAGGATAAAATCTTAGAAAAAGCATGTGTGCACTCTAGAGGCCACATTTTCACCCGGTCTTAGTAATATCTCTGACAAGTTTGAAATTGGATCCCCTTGGGTCAAAAAGTAGGTTAATGGACCAAATCTTGGAAAATCTTGGGTACACGCATGAGGTCACATTTTCAGCCCAATGCTCATGAAACTTAAGAATGTTTGTCTTGATTATATCTCAGACAAGTTTAAAACTGGGTCATAAAAGGTCAAATATAGGTCACTGGGCTAAATCGTAGAAAAAGCATATGTGCACTCTCAAGGCCACATTTTCAATGTGATACTCATGAAATTGAGTCTTAATGTTTGTCGTGATAATATTTTGGACTTGTTTGAAATTGGGTCATGTAGGGAAAAATGTAGGTCACTTTGTCAAATCTTAGAAAAACTGATATGCAATCTAGAGGCCATATTTCCTTCTCAATACTCATGAAATTTGGTCAGAATGTTTGTCTTGATGTAATCTAGAACAAGTTCAAAATTGGGTCATGTCAAGCCAAAAAGTCTTAGAAAACCTTGTGTGCACTCTAGAGGCTACATTTTCAGACCAATACACTGCAACCCCGCTAGAATGCTGTAGTTGGGAGTCATGGGCAATGACAGCGTTATATCCGGGGTTAAAATTATAACGCTGTCCCCCTCTTCACGCACTACCCGAGACTGATTTGCCGACAAATGCCAGAACTATAGCATTAAATACGTTACTGTTATTCGCCAATATATTCGGACAAAAATGAATTTTCAGTCTTCCAGTTCTTCTTGAAAATACTATTTTAAATGGTACAGGGTAGCTGAAATAATAAATTTTAACTTGTTTGGGGAGTGTGCCCAAAATAATCCTGCAAATTTATGCATAGTATGATGTTAACCCTTTACTGCACAATGCCACCTTTTAACAACCCTGGGAAAGAAGCCTTTTGAAAACATTGTGGGAAACACAGAAAATGCTGGTAACCAGCATTTTCTCCTTTTCCTACAATGTTTTCTACCCAACCCCAAAAAAAATGCACCATTTGAGCCACATTGAAATTGTCATCTGAATATGCTTTGAGTTCGGAAAAAGCAAAAATTTTGTCATCTGGTAAGGGGTTAAATTGCAGACTGTACCGCCGCTGTGTTTTTCATTCATGCACATGGTTGCATAACAAACCTAAATCGACTGAGATGACTAACAAAATCATTTTCAATAAACACACAAGGTATGGCCGACATACACGATGAATTTTAAAATGAACAGTGACGTACGTCAGGGTTTATAATTAGGACTTTGGTAGAGGAGTCAAAACTTTCTGTAATATCTAATTTGGAAGGGTTTTCAAACTTGAATTACATGTATCTTGACTCTTTACCACACAATGACCAGTTTTAACCTTAAGAAAGAAGCCTTATGAGCTGCACCTACTGTATATGCTTGACTATAAGACGCCTTCACTTATAAGACGCTCCCCCAACTTCATGATTCAAAATCGGGGATTTCATTGATGACCTCCTATAAGACGCAGGTAGACTTCATACTGATCATAAGAATGCTAAAATTTTGAGTATTCAGCTGGAAATACGCCTCGCAGACATTACGGTCTATCGGATTTGCATCATTCCCAAAATACATCTCTTGTATCTTAGCCGATCGTATCTTGATTCAAGTCCAATTTCTTTATAAAATTGATAAAAAGCAACTTGAAAAGAATGTAATGCATAGTCCAAAACACTCACATTTTTTGTATAACTAATCCTATCAGGGAAATTAGGCCTTCGATGGTTTACTCAAAATTGTTATTTATTATGGATGGGACCGAATAATCGAATATTCGAATATTCTAAAAACGGCCAAATATTTGAATATGAATTTCGTATTCGAATATTCTTTTTCTACTTTTACACGGCTAGATAGATTCCCCGTCAAAGGAAAAAAGAAACTGTTTCAAAGAACGAGGTGATCCCGCGCTCTGTTACTCAACCGCCGTGTATCTGTTGATGTGTTGTCTACACATGTCAAGCTGTTTTTAACACCTATTAAAATACATAACACCTTAGATAGGACTTCTAGTTATCGTATTAAAACTACCTTTGTCCAGTCTTGATCAGTCGTATTTTACGCCGATAGATTTGCTGACGTAACTTTGTCATTGATATAAGCATAAGGCAAGCGTTTGTTGTTGTTGTCGTCGTGGCTGCTGTTGTATAATATTTAACTACTCTTTATGTGAAGCAATTTAACTGTTTTAGTATTAAAACCTGAAATTCTTTCACATTAGTTATTCTTTTTAAGTTAATTATACTTAAATTTATGTCGAGTGATTTTTTATGACAAACGAGATTGCTGAACTTGCAATACTCGGCATACTTTGATGTGCCTCTTTCATTTTGATCCTGGCAGAAGAAAAAGTTCTCGCCATAAGTAAATTATGCAAGGCATCCGACTGACTTCGCATTCACTGATGACCTATAACTGTAAAGGTTAGTCAGCTGGCTATTGGAAGTATCCAATTCGCACATTTAATTTGATTTTGCTGGATAAACCTGTGGCGAAAAGTGTACCAGTATTCGGACATTCAAATTTCCGACACTAAAACAAATCATAATTCTGGAGTTCTACAATCGAATATTCGAATATATTCGAATACTAAAAATTGAACATTCGAATATCAGTATTTGTATTCGTTCCCATTCCTATTATTTATCAATGGGTGTATAAAGTTTACCTCGACAGTGAAGAGTTACATTACAGGATCAAAGTACTCTGGTATCTTACACCCAGCACAATGTGATTTAACTCTTTACCAAACGACAAAATTTTAGACTTGTCCAAATTGATAGGATTTGAAGGAGAAAAAGGTAACTGTGACTCAAAAATTGAAATTTGTTTTACTAGTGTTTTCACCTTTTCCCACAATGTCTTCAAAATTCTTTTTCTTTCGATTTGTTAATAATCGAGATTTTTGGTAAAGAGTTAAATATCTACATGGCCAGGATAATTTTTGATCGTTAAATCATTGAGCTATCAAAATGGAGACCTTGATGCTTGCTGATTTAATCTGAATAATTGTATAATCAGCTATCTTGGTCGTAAATTAAAGCTAATTGTTAATCTCTGGTATTATATCAGCACTAATTTATCGATGGGATGCTTGGTCAGTTCAAGCTGTGAAAGTTTGACATCTAGCTGTTAATCTCATTAAAAACAGGTGTTGTCTGTGTCATAAAACACAGACTGCGATCACAACCTTTTACTTCCTTACCTCGATGATCACCTGATAAACACCCCCAAATTTCTATTTAGATAGAAATATTTGGGAATATTTGCCTCTGTTAGGTTACTTGTGTTATTACATCATTTTAATTCATCTCAATGATCAAAATTACCAATAATGAAAAAAGTATCGATTCATCATTAAATTTAAGATTTGCCAAAAGGGTCAATTAATACACTTGGTACTTTGATATGTATCACAGTCAACTCGAGGGCCGTATTATACACTGAGTGCAACAACAACAACAAGAGGAATACCCGATGTATTTCAAGCTAAATTAACAAGTAAAACACACAAAAAAGTTTGTTCCAAACTTTTATTTCTTCACATTGACGGCAATTACAACCATTTCTGAGACACTTAAAACTTTACATCAGCGTGACTAGATTGGGAGGTGGTAGTATCTCTTCGTGTTGGTCGGCAGGTAAGTAGGTTCCCCAGATGGAATTTTACAAAGTCCTTTGATTATGCGCTTATAAGACGCTCCCCCTACTTCAAGCTCAAAATTCTAGGGAAAAAAATGTGTCTTATAGTCGAGTATATACGGTAAGTTGTTGTCTGCAAATGCTTTCAGTTTGGACAAGTCTATATTATGCTCGTTTCGTAACGAGTAATATTTTCTTGCCCTTTTTATGCCTAATAGAAGTAGCTTTCTATGAATTCGGTCATAGCTCAGCGGCAGATGACAAATGACCAACAGCAGACTCCATGTTCCTTGTAGTCTGATGTTTATCTACACCGTCTGCACAAAAATCACTATAGGTGAATCCCAGCCGGAGCGGTTTATATTTGAGCTATGCATTTGTTGCGAACTTTCATGTTCTTAAGATGGGGGCTTGTCCAGGATTGGCCATTGAGCCTTTATTGTCCCTTACTGGCCTTTGAGCCATTTGCTGTTTAATTAATAGACTTCCTGCCTAACACAACAAGGTTTTTTGTCATCAAATAGTGACTTTTCTTAAGAGGGGGTGTGTTACGGGAGATCACTCCTTCCTTTAAGCATAGCTTCCTCCCATAGAAAATCAATACCTGACAACTGCTTTAGGGAGAATTCTCTTTAGCTCAGGGGTTAGTGTATTGGTCTTTCAAACCTCGATAAATGAGGAACTTTGCCGCACAGGTTCGAATCGCAGCTGGGGCGGTTTGTATTTGAGCCATGCATTTGTTGCGGACTTCATGTTCGTAAGATGGGGGCTCGTCAGGGATTGGCCATTGAGCCATTTGTTGCCTGTCATTGGCCTTTGAGCCATTTGTTGTCAAATTAATAGACTTCCTGCCTAGCAAGGCTTTCCATCATCAAATGATGACTTCTCTTAAGAGGGCATGTGTTAGGGGAGATCACTCCTTCCTTACAGCATAGCTTCTTCCCATATAAAATCAATACCTGACAACTGCTTTAAGGAGAATTCTCTTTAGCTCAGGGGTTAGTGTATTGGTCTTTTAAACCTCGATAAACGAGGATATTTGCCGCACAAGTTCGAATCCCAGCCGGAGTGGTTTATATTTGAGCTCTGCATTTGTTGCGAACTTTCATGTTCATAAGACCATCAAAAAGTAGGTCACTAGCTTTCATTACAACTAGGATCTCTTCAGCCTTATCAATCATATATGACTTTACTCAGGTGAATGCTTTAGGGCCAATGGCCCTCTTGTTTTGACTTAGAATTTTCTCAGAAAATCAAGCATCAACAGCCAAGCGTTGGCACCTGCATGTGATGTTCTTGTTTTACAACCCTGAGGAAGTAAGCTTTTTGAAATAATGTTTTGAAAGGAAAAAATGTTCACATTTTCCTCGCCAGCCTGGGTAGCTCAGTGGTTAGTGTATCTGACTCGTGACCTGGTGGTTGTGAGTTCGATACCCGGTTAAGGCAAACTTTTTTTATGGTGAATTTTCACCTCTCACCTCTGATGCATGTGAGAAAAGTAGTCTGTGGCTTTAGAAAGAAAGTTGCGTCAGTACTGGTGTGAGAAAGCCAGGAAAACACATGGGTGCGTCACTGACCGCCATGATATGACCTGAGCTGTTGAAATGGCGTTAAGCTTCAATACAAACCAAACCATCGCATTTTCCTACATTTCCAGTCCTTTGCAAGACAAACTTGCCGAAAGGGGTAGCTCAGTGGTTGGCGTATCTGACTTGTGGCCTGGTGGTTTGAGTTTGATACCCGGATGAGTCAATTTTTTGCCTCTCATCTCTGATTCATGTGGGGAAAGTAGTCAGTGACTTGGAAAGAAAGTTGTGTTAGTACTGGTGTGAGAAAGGCAGGAAACATGTGCGTAGGTGCAGTGACTGCCGGAATATAACCCAAGCTGTTAAAACAGCATTAAAATTCAATACAAACAAACAAACCAAGAGAGACTATATCCTTTAACTCTTTTTTATTTTGTTGTCTGCAAAATTAATGCTTTCAGTAAGTATGTGTTTAACCCTTAACCACGCTATCCAGAGTTTTAATGACCCTGAGGAAGAAGCCTTTTGAAAACATAGTGGGAAAATGAGAAAATGCTGGTAACCAGCATTTTCTTCTTTTCCCACAATGTTTTCTACCCTGTCAAAGAAAAATCACACCATTTAAGCCACACTGAAATTGTCATCTGAATACGCTTTCAATTTGAACAGGTCTAAAATTTTGTCGTGTGGTAAAGGGTTAAGATGATCTTGTATAGAAAAGAGATCAAGTATATAAATCAAATTATTGGCTAACAAACGGGCTGGCCGTTTCAAAATAGCGTAGCCAAGAAAACTAAGTCTTCTATTCCAAACTAGTATTTTCGGCTTGCTGGTATTGGAACAAACCATTTCATGACCAACCCCAGAAATTCTATTTTGTCAAGGTTTCCACTGCTATTGAAGATGATTTTTGTCATAGTTTATTTTCAGGTAGCAGACAGTGTAGATTATAGATCGACCTGTACATTATATGCATGTGCAGTCTGATCTTGATCTGTGTTGTCTGTAGAAGCTACTTTTGTGGTCATTGGCAATAAAAGAGCCAATGGAAATTTTGTCAATATTTATTTTCAATTAACCCTTAAGCTGCTGATCGCGACCCACTGACCTTTTGCGGACAGTGTAGATCAAGATCAGACTGCACAGAACGTGCAGTCTGATCTTTGATCTACACAGTCCGATACGGTATTTTCTTTCCGGTGAAATCAACTTTGAAACCGCAGTGTTTTGGTTTTTAGTATTGAGTAGAAATTTGCGTTTCATTTATTCAGCAGTTTAAGTGTTAATACAATTTTCTATTTCCAGTGTACCTCATACCGAAGACAGCATGGACTTCTTGCCCCCTAGTCAGCAGCAATTATGCCAATGTTCCCGTAAACCCAGATACATACAGAGCATGATCCCCCATATCACTGGGTCCAAAACCCCATTTGCGCCACTAATGACAGCCCGAACTGTAACAAGGGGGAAAACTACCCCATTAAAAGAACTTTTAGCATGTATGGAATGCTAGTGAAAAGATTGTGATGTAGAACTGAAAAATGACACAATTATGGACCATATGCATACCTGTCATGATAATCCGCAGAAAAAGAGTAAGACAGTAGGGTGTTTGTGGGAGGAATGTAAAGTGTATTATAAATTGTGTTCAAAATTCTGCTTAGAGAAAGACATGTTAACACACAGTGGGGACAAAACTTTTTGCTGCATTGTGGAAGGCTGCGGGGCTCACTTCACAATCCAGGGAGGTCTTGAATGGCACTTCAATAGTGGTATAAATGCTGAAGGACAATCACGTGATCATAAGCACTCAAAGCACAGCAGGGAAGACACGCTCACTAAGCTGTTGAACACAATGAAGTAAACAAATTGGAGGTATACAGGGAGGTGAGACAGAATTTTGAAATATAACTTGACCCATTGTAATTATGTCAGATAAGCATTGTAATACCCTGCAAAAGTCAATTTAACCCTTTGCCAAACAATCCCAAGTTTTAACGACCCTATTGGAGAAACGTTTCGAAAACATTGTGGGGAAAGGAGAAAATGCTGGTAACCAGCATTTTCTCTTTTTCCCCACAATGTTTTCTATCCTAGCATGGAACTTAACTCATTTGTTTCAATTTTGAAATTGGCGTTTGCAGATGTTTTGATTTAGAAGAGTCTGAAATCTGTTGTGAGGGAAAGGGTTGATAAAACATAACTGGAAAAAATAACCTCCAGCATGAGAAAGTCTTCATTACTCCCAGTTTGACCTTTTGCCACAATGTTTTCAAAGGAGGTTTATATATAAAGATCTAAAAAGTTTACCTAAAGGATTAATGAGTAATTCCTGATACTACCATTGGCAACATGGATAGGTACTCAGGAGGATGTAGGTCAAGATCAGACTACACAAAACAGCAGCTGGACTGACATTTTGGTCAGTTTAGTACTTAGTTGCAGGTAGATCCCAGATAAGGCTACCTAATGCCTAGTTGCAGACAGGTAGGTCCAAGATAAGGCTACCTAATACCTAGTTGCAGACAGGTAGATCCCAGATAAGGCTGCCTAATGCCTAGTTGCAGACAGGTAGGTCCAAGATAAGGCTACCTAATACCTAGTTGCAGACAGGTAGATCCCAGATAAGGCTGCCTAATGCCTAGTTGCAGACAGGTAGGTCCAAGATAAGGCTACCTAATACCTAGTTGCAGACAGGTAGATCCCAGATAAGGCTACCTAATGCCTAGTTGCAGACAGGTAGGTCCAAGATAAGGCTACCTAATGCCTAGTTGCAGACAGGTAGGTCCAAGATAAGGCTACCTAATGCCTAGTTGCAGACAGGTAGGTCCAAGATAAGGCTACCTAATACCTAGTTGCAGACAGGTAGGTCCCAGATAAGGCTACCTAATACCTAGTTGCAGACAGGTAGGTCCAAGATAAGGCTACCTAATGCCTAGTTGCAGACAGGTAGGTCCAAGATAAGGCAGCTTAGAACTTGTTATTTATACTGGCTGCTTCTTGATTCTAAGCAGAAACAGAAGTGTTTGAGTGAAACTACTTTTACCCCTCAAAACTACACTACGTTAACTCTTCACCACATGACAAAATTTTAGACTGGCCCAAATTTAAAGCATTTGCAGATGACAAATTAAATGTGGGTCAAATGTTTTGTCTCTGATAGGTTAGAAAACAACTTGGGAAATGGAGAAAATGCTTCTTATCAGCATTTTCTCCTTTTCCCACAATGTTTTCAAAAGTCTTAATTTCCCAGAGGCATTAAGACTCATTGTGTGGTAAATAGTTAAGAATAATTACATGTTAAGGTTTGACAAAAATATGGCAAAACTTGCATATGAGCCATGCTGTTTCAAAAGGGTGCTTAACCCTTTCCCAAACAAGCCCTGGTTTTCACATGTCTGCAGTACAAGTCTTTTGAAAACACTGGGGGAAAAGGAGAAATTGCTCGTAACGAGCAATTTCTCCTTTTCCCACAGTGTTTTCTACCCTTTTTGAGAACTTTCTGCCATTTTCATCAAATTTAAAATTGTCGTCTGCAAACTCTTTCAATTTGGACCAGTCCAAAATTTGTCGTTTGGGAAAGGGTTAATGCATTTGTAAAAGGTATGGACACAGGTCAGCCTTTGCAGTCCGCATAGATTGACCTGGGCTAAAACCTTTTGCTATTGGCCAATTTTCTGTATGACAAAAGACCATTCTACCTCATGATTCAGTCGGTTGTCAGACAAAATAGACATTATGGACCCATGATCATGTGATGACTTGCTTGGGATCATGCATCACTGGGAATCATTAAGTCCCCTTTTCAGAGAGCATGACTCATATTCATTGACTCTTTTACCAAATGACAAAATTTAGCTGAAATGATTCTAATTGTCTGTGAAAGTTACTCCTTTTCCCACAAGGTTTTCAAAAGGCTGTAGTCTGGGTTGTTAAAACTCAGAATTGTGTAGTACACTCATTTTCGATAAGTAGGTCGATTTAGTGTCTCCCTTCAGACATTTTAATTTGAATACAAATTAGAATGTATTTTTGCACAAAATAAGTGAGTACCAGTGCTCCAGGTAAGGTCCGTATTCACGTAATTTACGGATGACGATCTGATTGTTACGCATCTTTTTTTACAAAATTCCGTACTCAATACGGAACGTTTTTCCAGGTACGTAAAATATAGGGTACAAATCCGTACACAATGAAAGGGACCTTACTCTTTCTCAGACAAACATTCAGATATCTTTGGGATTGCAGAGCGATTTTCCAATTTTTTCCCATTAAATAAAAAGGGAAAATCGGTCGGACCGGAATTAGACCCTGCATCTCGGCTTTAGTCAAGTTTTTATCGATTACGGCGTGGGACCAGCGGATAATCGTACTATGTACATGTATGTTCCGAATGAATAGTTTGTGCTTCGAAAAAGTCGGGGAATACACAGAAACGTCTGGCTAGGTTATTTCATCCATCTCCAGAACCAAATAATCCTAACAAAACTGAAAATCGTTGAAAGGTAAAATCAGACTTGCCAAGACTCAAGCACTGTTCCCATTTATGTATAAATGTGCAATAATTTACGCTCTAAATTGAATAATCACGCACAAAAAATATAAAGCAAAAAGTGCATGCACCCAGATGGGCTCTCTGCTGATTGCCAGTGGTGCCAATTTGGGCCAAGTTAGAAAACATGTCTCCAAAACTGGTGAATTCAAAAGTATTTATGATATCTGCTTTTCTGGCGTAAAATTACAGGTTTTGAAGTTATTTGCAACCCTGTTTGACAAATTTATGTCAAATCCTGCACAAATATTTTTCCAAAAATTAAATAGCATGAAAAAAAGATGGCTTCAAAAAAAGATTGAGTTGCATATTTGTTTCTACAAACCTGCTTTACACTTTGTACAGTAAACATCATACTGGTACTAGATAAACTGTAGTTTTACAGTAATGCTTATATAAAAGCAAATGCAAGAAAACCAATTTTGACTTTAATCAGTCTCATTAACCAAATGTTGGTACTGATCCCCATATGCTGGTACTGATTAATCTTGATTTTCATCAGTACCCTACTGATGTCATTGAAAATTATCTGGAGCACTGGAGTACAATCGGGTTTCTAAGAAATAGTCACTTTTAGGAATCCTGGAAAATATTTAACTGAGAAAATTTGAGTCAAGTATTCATTTTTAAATGTTTATTACTGTTGCCAAAGTGAGAACTGAACCTTTAGCAGTTTATATTTACCAAATTGATAATGACTTTATGGGAACCATTCACAGTAAAGACCAGAGTTGATATTGCTGTGTCCAGAATAATGTAGCAAGATACTCCAATGTCCATGAAAAAATAATGCTGAAGCAATGTCTTGCTGTTGCTGAAATGTGAAAAAAGCACAAAACCTTCGTTATCATTCTGTATAATTATACTGATTACTGGTTTTCTTAACACAAATTTGTCAAAAAGACAGGGTAAATTTGATAACTAACCAATATGTAAGGCATCTAGAATAGCAAAATTTGCAGTGATGATACATTTGGTTGAAAAGAAAAACAACTTTAGTACACCAGGTCTAGTATAAAAGTAAATCTGGAAACCGTGTTACCGCACATTTCAAACAATCACTGATCTCTCCAAGTCTTCACTTTATTTCCATGGTATGTGCATGTTAACTAGCTAAAATGTAACATGGTGATGTTCGGACTTCAGCTTTGTGCTAAAGCATTATTCATGAAATAGTGGTCAAATAAATTCTTTGTTCCTTAAACTTTTGTTATGCAAAATACAGAACTTGATGAAAAGTCATGTTCTCAATGGCAAACACTACTTTAAAGATAATGTCACTCTTACCAAATCAGTGTGGCATATATTAGACAAGAAAGGTCGATGATACATGGTTTTTAGGCTGATCCGAGACATTCACTAAAAGGCATTCAGTAGAGTGGGCATATTTTTGCATGGCTTATTTTTTTACAATGAAAACATGTTTTCCTTAAAAAAGGTCTTGTCTTTGTTTGTAACTAAACCCGCTTCCATGATTACCTGAAAACCAGTACCACATCTAATCCTCTTCATGTTTACCATCAAATCTTCGGAAACATAGTTCATGTGAAATACATGCATTTCCTTAGGTAACAAAGGTTTTGCCATGGTAATGAAGGTCTAAGATTGAAAAATGAGATACTGTGACATAAGACACTTAAAAAAAAAAAAATTTCTGTGTAGAACTACAATGAACCAGAAACAGGCAATTGATTGATTTACATCCAAAGACATTTACAGTTGTTTTCAAATTTATATTAAACTTTCATTACATCAGTCTGCGGAGTCTTTAACTGCTCTGCACAATTTGTGTGTTCATAAACTACTGTGCATCTACTTTTTAAGAATAATAATGTGCTGAGGGTTAATTTTGCAAGGCAAAGAATATTTCTAGGTCTTAAATATTTTTTTTGTATGAATTGTGCAAGAATAGATCAATTTGTAAGTTAGTCATCAGTTGTTATATTCAAAACGAGACCCTTTACTTTAAAGGTTATAGCAAAACTGTATTGAAAAAAAAAAATGTTGGATTTCCGTTTGTCGGATGTAATATGTGTCTACGTGGCATGGAACTTATTTCAACTAAGTTTTACAAATATTTGATGTCAGAGCTGGATTTTAAAACATAAGCGCTTAGTCACGAAGGTTATGCTAAACAGACATTTAGGAATAGACTTGGCCTCCATTATATTGACTATCTCCTAAACCAGACAAGCAATGCATTCAAAATTTTCAGACAACATTCCAAAGAGGTATGAAAATTTTTTTGCATTGGTGACATAGCCTTACCAGGCAGTTCATTTTTCAGTCTTTGTTTACATGAAAATTATTTTTTAATGGACCTATGTGTTTAAAAACAGCGGGTAACAAGTTAAAGACATGTACACATGTAAGTAACAAACTGAGGTTGTTAAGTTTGACTTTGAAATTACATGGAATTTCTGGGGAAAAAGGAGTAGAGAATCCGTTCTTTCTAAAAATAGACATGAAAAGTTCGAGGTTAGAAATCATGATTAGGGTAATTCGCCTTTGAGTAGAACAGGTTAGCAATTCACACAACTGCTGTTCTACTCTTGGGCGAGGTACCATTGTGGATGATGGTAGGGTAACTCAAGACTTTAACCAAAGCTAACAATGCACGCAAAACAACAAGGTTACCGATAGAATATTATGCTAAAACAGTCATAAATCTTCCTTTCGGATTTTCTCCTGTGAGACTAAAGCATTTCCCATTGGTTCGAACACGTAATTTGACACAGCCCAAAAGTGGAATGATACTAAATCATCAATTGTTTGTAACCTGCCAAGCAAAACCGGAATGGTTTCGATGAACAGAAACCTTTTCATCTAATTGATAAGCAAAGAATGAGCCCAAAATACTTCTCTATGTTGTCTGTTGATATGGAAATACAATGATGAAATAAAAGCATAAAAATACAACCCTGTTATTTCAGATCTTGAGCAAAAGAAGGGATGTAGGCTTTTCTGGACTCTCTGCAAAATTTTGGTGACAGCGTGGTTTTATTATGATCCAGATCTAAATTTCCTCCAAATAGATCTACAAAATATCAGTAGATCTAGCAGACAACTTGAAGATCGAATGTGTGGAAGACAAGTCAAAATTGAATGACTGTATCAGAACAAGTAAAAAGTTGCATGAGAAGAAATTGCTTGTATTAAAGTTTCATCCTTATCCAAACAAAAAGTCATTATCTGAGCACTATGACCTGTCATCTGCATTGGGGGAAGGGTTAAAGGTGCAGATCTTTGTCTGGGTCCAAGTTATGCTTATGGATGATCAGAGAAATTTCTATGAATGAGAAAATATTTGTCTGTAGCAGAACAAGAAAAAAGTTGCATGGGAAGAAATTGCTTGTATTAAAGTTTCATCCCTTTTCAAACAAAAATAATGATGAAAAGTCGTTATCTGAGCACTGTGACATGTCATCTGCATGGGGGGGGGGGGGGGGGGTTAAAGGCGTGGGTCTTTATGATTGAGTTCAAGAGTCCAAGTTACCCTTATGGATGATCAGAAATTCCTGTGAATGAGAAAATATTTTGCGGATTTTTTTCATTCATAATTATTAATTGTTTATCAAGCAACCCAGTGTTTAACTCTTTACCACACAATCCCGACTTTTAACGACCTTGACAGGGAAGCCTTTTGAAAACATTGTGGGAAAAGGAGAAAATGCTGATAACCAGCATTTTCTCCTTTTCACACAATGTTTTCTACCCTATTAATGACAAATAATCATTTTAGCAACATTTAATTTGTCGTCTGCAAATGCTTTCAATTTGGTTAAGTCCAAAATTTTGTCATTTGGTAAAGGGTTAAATGACATAGACAAAACATTGTTGGGAAGGACAACAAATTGTTGGTAACCACCATTTTCTCCCTTTACCAAAACCTTTTTGCCTCCTTCAAAGATAAGTCGCGTGATTTTGGCTACATGTCATAATTTTGCGTGAAAAGTGGACATGACTAAAACTTTTATAGTCTGGTAAAGAATTATGCAGATTCACTGAAAAGTTTCTTGGAAGTAACATGTTTGTGTGTACCTGTGCTCCAGAAATTTGGGAGTATATAATCGGGAAAATAAGAGAGGAAACCTCAATTACTTCAAGTTATTTCTTTATTTTGACAAACTAGATGCTGTGATTTCAAATCATGGAATTATTTTGTAACATTACTCTGAATGCCATTTATGAAGCAATGATTGCTAAGTTTGTATTTTCTAAAGAATCATTTTCTGACTGTTTACCCCTTTAATTATTTCAAAAGCCTCCATTGTTTTCTCTCCACCAGCTCTTTCTCTTTTTAATGAGCTGTGTTGGCAAACTTAGTAATGGGTTTGGCTTTGGTGGCTGGAAGCAAGTTTGGGGGAAATACCTTTTTGTGGTATGTTACTCACATATGGTACATGGACTCGTCTAATGTGCGACTAGCCTGAAAGGCAGTTTCATGGGCTTTCTTTTTATCGTCTGTAATAGCCAATGCAACCTCGCATAATGTCATTTCCAGAGTACATTCTGTTCCCACCGTGGCAGATGTACTTGGCGATGTGTTACTGGAGATCACTCTCCCTTACAGCATAGGTTCTTCCCGTATAAAATCAATACCCGACTACTGCATTAGGGAGAATTCTCTTTAGGTCAGGGGTTAGTGTATTGGTCTTTTAAACCTCAATAAATGAGGATATTTGCTGCACAGGTTTGAACCCCAGCTGGAGCAGTTTGTATTTGAGCTATGCATTTGTTACGAAGTTCCATGTTCGTAAGAACTGGAACTGTCTGAGTTTCTGTATCCGTAAGTCCAACCCTTGACATCTCTGCAAGATGGGTGCTAAACAAGGTGTCGACTTTACCTCAGATGTATCAGACAGTAGACTCATGGAAGCAGACACGCGTAACAATATCAATTTCTTGACCAAACTAATGCATTTCTTGATACACAATATCTCCCATATGTTAATAAGTATCTGTTAGACTACTTTTCGTTCCGCCAAGCCCCGTAACTCAGTCTGTGGCGTACAGGACTTGAGAACAGGATGTCGCTGGTTTGATCCCTGGCTTGGCCAATTTCTTTCAGAGGATTGATGATAGTCATTGTGACAGGATTTATTCCTCTCCCACCACTGACCATTTTTCGACCATGGTTATGTGGGAAAGCAGCCAGTGGTTTGGAGAGAATCTTGTGCAGAGTACTGGTAGAAAGAAACTCCAGGAAAGCATGGATAGGTGCACTGGCGCCGCAGTATAACTGAATTAATGTTGAAAATGGCGTTAAACACCATACAATCAGTCAATTTTTCTTTCCTTTTCACTCTTTGCGATTTTCATATTTTGAAAAAAAAATCGCGCAGTCTTACCGTGGATGTCATAAGCATCTTGGGGAAAAAGAGAATGAAACTACCGAAATGAACTGCACATAGTTTGAATGAGGGGAAACAGAGATTCTCAAAACCGCCGATTATTGTCATTTGTTATTGCTTGTAATGGCAGAAAATGCGGCTTAAAAACGTTCAACTCTGGGGCAAAATCGACTCAAGGGCGAATTACCCTAGTGAGTAAATATTTGAGTGACAGTGACACTTTTGCCTATTAACCCTTAGAGCACCAAATAAACCAAACAACTATTTTCAGTCAAGAGATAAAACCCAGATAATAGCAGTTTCAAGGTTAATGCTATCCAGAATGTCTCAACAAAGCGGACTGTGTAGATCAAAGATCAGACTGCATGTTTTGTGCAGTCTGATCTTGATCTACAAAGGCAACTATGGGTGTGAAAGGTACTTTAAGGGTTGGCTACCATGGTAATTTTGATGTTTTTTAAAACTATTCTCAACATTATTTGAACTGTGCAGGGGGTGCCACTGCAACTATGCATGCTTTTCCTGGATTTTTGTTTACCAGTAATTTGCAGAATATTCTTCCAAAGCCACTGGCTGCTTTCCCACATAACTATTGTCGAAAAAATGACCAGTGATGAGAAAGCAATGAAAGTTGCCCCCATAACTATCATCAATCCTCGGAAAGAAATTTGCAAAGTTGAAGATTTGAACCAGTAACACCCAGGTTTCAAGTTGTGTATGTTACAGACTGTGCTTCCTGGCTTGGATTTTGAAAGGTCTGCTCTGAAGTAAACCGATAAACAATAAATTGTGGATTGCTTATTGACTGTGTGGTTGTTTTTATGCTCTCAATGTTGTTTTAGTCATGTACGAGAGACAGATCATTTATTCAAATATGTCCCCAGTCTTACCAGCATCTTGCCAAAGGACACTCTCATTTCATGTCTGTGTGACTTTATATTCAGGAAAATGTTGGGACTGTGATTAGGGTCTCTTTCTACTACATAATAGAAATTGTTTCTGAAATGTTTATACTTGTATTTATTCATTTACAGATGTCTGATGTTGAACTTACTGACCTCTCATTCTTTGCATATTCTTGGTGACAGTGATACAGTTCTGGGCACCTAAAGTTGCATGATGTAATTGATAGACAAGGCTACAGTTTCAGGTTAGTCTTTAAGTCATCTACCTGTGAAAAATATTTGCAGACAACACAAAAGTTAGAAGAAATGTTAAGACATTGTGGCAAAATGAGAAACTGCTTTTAACTATGAATTTTACTTTTACCCTTTGCCGCAATGTTTTCCAAAAAGGTCAGGTGTAAGACACAAAAAGAATATTATTAGTAATTCCTTTCATCGACAGTGGATCATGAAAAGTATTGTAGAGCATGCAGATCAAGATCAGACTGCATACAGCAACAAATGGCGAGACAGTGGGTAGTGCCAAGTTGCAGGCAAGTAGATTCGACATAAAACTGCATAGAGCTTTCATCTTATTTCAAAGATACTCTGGCAGTTACTTTGTCCTAAACCAAGACCAAAGGTCTCTTCTTGGCAACGGAATAACTTGTAGACCACAAGAATTAGTCTTGCATCTTGACCGAATATTAACCCTTTACCACAGAATTCCACCTTCAACAACCCTGAGAAAGAACGCTTTTGAAAACATTGTTGAAAAAAGAGAAAATGCTGATGACTAGCATTAACAACCATCTGAATTATGAGGTGCAATAGTCATTTGAGCTGCAGAAAATTGACCAGTAGCAAAAGTTTTCGACCAATATCAGCCTGCACAATCCACAGGAGCCCACCTGGTTAGCTCAGTGGTCAGCGTGACTGATTCGTGAACTGGTGGTTGTGAGTTCGATACTTGATTGAGGCAAACTTACTTTCTGGCAATTTTTTGCTTCTCACCTTTGATGCATGTGGGAAAAGTAGTCAGTGACTTGGAAAGTAAGTTGTGTCCGTACTGGGATGAGAAATCTAGAAAACACATGTTTAGGTGCACTGATGGCTGTTAAAATGGTGCTAAATTCCAATAGAAACAAACAGACCACAGAAGAAATGGGCCATTAAGCCCTCTTTTCATTGAGCATGGTTCATATGATATATTTGAGGACAATGTCGCAACAAGAGAAATTGCTCATGATTAGCAATATCTCCCTTACCACATTGTTTTCAACACTGTTCTGCTGCAAGAACAAAAAAGTTACCTGCATGACGAAATGTATTGGTTAAGAGACCTCAAAGCCCCAATGTATTATGACATTTATTTCATTGCATGATGAAATATATTCAAATCAAACTAAGAAGTCCCAGTTATTTTTAACCTATATCCTGCCACTGGCAACCGTTAACCCTTTACCAAATGACAAGTTTTACACTCGACCAAATTAAAAGCATTTGTAGACGACAAATTGAATGTAGCACACATTATGAATTCTTTCTTTGATAGAACAGAAAACATTGTGGGAAAAGAGAAAAATGCTGGTACCTAGCATTTTCTCCTTGTCCCACAATGTTTTCAAAAGGCTTTTTCCTCAGTGTTGTTGAAAATTGAGATTGTGTGGCAAAGGGTTAACCCTTTGCCAAATGGTAAATTTTAGACTTGTCTAAATTTAAAAGTACCTGCAGATGACAAAGCTGAAAGTGTTTCAAATAAACCAAAGTTTTTGGACAGGAGGAAAAAAAACATTGTTTTCTTAGACCTTTCTCCTCATGGTTGTATGGTAAAGGGATTGTATGGTAAAGGGTTAACTTTTTACAAGATGGCAAAAATTCAAACTGACATTTTTGAAAGCATCTGCCGACAACAGTTAAATTTAGCTCAAATTATGAAATTTGTTTGAAAGATTAGAAATATTGTGGGAAAAGGAGAAAATGCTGGTTACAAGCATTTTCTCCTTTTTTCACAATGTTTTCAAAATCCTCTGTCAATTATGGATTCTGTGGTAAAGGGTTAAAGATTTTTTTTATCGGTTATTGCATTGAGTACTGAAGCCCTGTTAAACTGAGCATGATTCTTTCGAGAATTTGAGAAAGTTTCGAGAAATTACATTCTGGTAACTTTTCAATCAACATAGTTCAAAATGTGACTTCTTATGCTGTTTTATACTGTAAACCATAGGACTGTGAGTTAAAACCTAGTTGAAACTTGTAAGAATTTAAAGGTATTTTGGTCATCTTTTATTTCTAAGCTCACATAGGAACAAAGTGTATACAGGTGAGCTATTGTGATTGTTCTTTATCCATTGTCCGTCTGTCTGTCAGACCATTTAAATTTTCCTGTTAATGCGATACAGTTTATATTTTTTGGTCCAATACTCAGTTTTAGTTTCCAGTATAACTAGTTAAAACCCTATCAGAAATGTAGGCCATTCAAAAATTGTTAAGGAAACATTAGCCAGCCAAAGTTTTAAAAAAAAAATCTTGATTACATGATAAAGCCAGCACTTTTTAGTTCTACTGTCTCTGAAAGCCAGCACAGGTTATGTCATGATGTGCTTTCAGCCATCCATCTATTCTGTTAGTCTTTTTCTTGTTGAATTGATAAAGCCTGCGTTTTTGGTCGAATTTTCATGAAACTTGCACAGTTTCTTCATATCATGAATAGCCTGAACTCAATTGATTATGAAATAAATCTGACAATAAGTAAGGAAAAAGTAGCCCTTGAAAGTAAAAAATTTCCAATTTTTTTTTACACAGTAGTCTGCATTTCTGATCAGATTTCTGTGAAACTTACAGAGTTTCTCTGTATCATCAACAGCTTGAACCGTATTGATTTTGGGAAAAAAAAAAAAAAAAAACCAGTAAGGGAAAAGAAGCCACTTAAAGTTGAACATTTACATTTCTTGCTTAAGCAATCACGTCTGCATATGTGGTCGGAATTTTCTTGACACTTGCACAGTTTCTTCATATCGTCAATAGCTTGAAACCTATTGATTTTGAAAAAAACATCTGGCAATTAGTCACCAAATCTCATACAGTAGGTTACAATTGGAAATATTTAAAAACCCTATGTGAACTCTATTAAGAGGCTACATTAGGGTTCAACAGCTATGAAATATGGTCAGAATATTTGTTATGACAGTATTTTAAATGGGTCACCCTGGATAAAAAATAGGTCCGTTGGTCAAATAGAAAAAAGCTTTGTACCCTCTGCAGGCCATATTTTCAATCCAGCCCAAATGAAATGTGGCTAGAAAGTTTGAATTAATAATATCGATAATGAGTTTGAGAAAAGGTCACCTCTGATTAAAAATCAGGTCACTAGGTCAGTAATACAAAGACCTTATAACACAATGTGCTCTCTAGAGGCAATATTTTCTGCTCACTGCTTGTTCATGATTTTTTTTGGTAATATTTTAGAGGGGTTGTGAACTAAATGTCTTATTTTCTGAGGCATTGATGATCTTGCAAAGGCTCACTACGCCCTGGATGCAAGTGGCAGCAGATGATTCAGAAAATGTCCTGCAAAAATGGTCATACTATCCACAGTATTACAGTTGAACAAGAAAAGGTACTTAAATATGGGATAAAAAGCAAAAAATAAAAATGAAATAACTTGTAAAAAATTGAAAAAGAAAATAATAAGATAAATAAAGGAAAAAGATAAAACATTTTTATAAATAAAGAAAAATAATAATGACTGATTTAAAAACCATGAAAAAAATAGATATATCAATTTTTATTTATTTTTTTTTTTTATATTTAATGAAACTGAAAGAAAAATATATATAAAAATAAAAGATAACTCTGATAAAGAATGTGTACATTTAAAATATGTGGATATGTGGTGACTAGAGAATAGTAAAAAGTATCAAGAATATGATGCTAGGGGGGAAAAGCGTAAGAAATGGAAAACAAATTGAAATATTTTATAATAAATTGAAAAAAAAAAAAAAAAAACATTGAAATATTTTATGTATGATGAAAAATAAAAGTGAAACAATTTTAAGAAAAAATAAAAAAAGAAAAGAAAAATTGACATATTTTATGAAATATATATAAAAAAAAAAAAAATGTGTGCATGTTTAAGAAGTGTCTGTGTGGTGATTAGAGATAGAATTATTTTCAATTTTTACAAAAGAATGTGCTCATCCATAGTGCAGGAGATTTCAGTCCTCTACTTCCAGATCTCAAGCAATTGTAAGATCTGGGACCAAAATGTAAAAATGTAAAACAAAAATCATCATCTTGTGCAAAGTCGGATGTTCATGATCTTTATTCCAAAATATATATAAGTAAAACACTCAATAAGATACTTTCCAAGATTGTTAAAGAAGTAAAGAAGTAAATTTCAGTTTCCAATATCCATGTCTAACATGATGATTTTTGATCGAAATTGTCCATCCAGAAACAACAAAAATAATGTGAGGTTTTATGCATTGTTGGGTGTTGAGGATGTTACATAGAAAAGTAAATACAATGTAAGCGAAAATATTGCTGAAAGACGTGTGCTGATGTTATTTGTTTGCCTGCAAACAAAAAATAAGACTAACAAGAATTTTCAGACAGTAAATCAAATTGAGATCAAATGTTAGAATGTAAAACGAATGAAAATATTTTCTTAGCAAGTTTGATTGTCAACAATAGGTATACTTCACAACAGAAAGAGTTGAAATCAAATACAAATACATCTGGCATGTTTGAGTATAGCCAATGAATAGCTGTAGCAAATGAAACAAACAAGAATCACAGAAACTTCTTGGGTCAAAATTGGCCCTGTTTGGTGGGTCATAAGTTTTTCATTGGCTTATATAGTGAATATAGAATTCTTCTTGTTGGAGATCAGTATGCCTAGAACATGTAATATTTGGTATGTAGTATCATTTTATGACCCTCTCTACCAGGATTGTTCAAATTAAAGCTGTTGGGTCAAAAGCGACCCAGCTCCAAGGCTCTTTCAATTGAAGCCCTTAGTCAAATATGGTTAAAGGATGAAAAAGCACTAGTTAAACATTTTCCTTTAGTAAAGGCATTTAAAACTTTTCAGAAACGATTGAGCATTTACAACACAATTCCCTCTTTTGACAACTCTTGGGAAGGAGACTTTCAAAAACATGTTTTTCACCATTTCCGTGAGAAATACCATTATTTTGCCCAGATTTGATTTGTTAATCGTAAAATGGTTTCCATTTCCAAGTGAAGTTTTATCATTGGGTGAAGAGGGAAGCCTAGGTCAACAAACTTGGAATGATTTGTCATTTAGTGGGCCTTCCCAATGTTTTTTGTATGTCACTTTTTATGTGAAGTCTGGCTGTCTGTACTCAGTTTAGATCCTATATTGAATTAAAAAAACATGAAGGTCACTAACTTAAAACTTCATTCCTTGATGATCAGCAGTAAGAAGATGCTGCACATTCTGTCATATTCACTGGACCCATAATTTAATTTTATTTGATGTGTAATGTAACTTTTTGACTTGTTTGCAAGTTTAAACCCATAGAGAAAAGTATGCTTATGCTGTTTTATACTGTAAACCATAGAGAAAAGGTCAAATTTGTCACAATTCTTGACACTCCTGTATATATTCCCTAGGTCCCCCAACATACTTATCTAACTTTAAAGAAGAAGCAATTATAGTCTATCAGTGTTCAATCTAGGATTTGGAAAAAGAGTAGTGGATTTGTTCCTATGCTTTTAAAAAATGCTGGGGATGTTCAAGAGCTGTGGGGTCCATAAGACAATGTATATAACTAAAATACCAAATTTGCTAATTTATTCATTCTTTTTGTTATGTAAAAGTTCAAAAACAAGCACAAACATGATAGAGGGTTCCTCGTCTGTCTAATTAGAATCAATATAATCAATATTGACCGAGGCTTCATCAGCTTCATCATCAGCTTTCAGGGATTGGGATGTGTTAGACAAAGTGAATTAGTCATGTTGTGTTTCAACATTACTGGATTGCAGAGTGATCAGTTTAGAAGTTAAGAAATTTATATTGCAGGAGACGGAAATAGTTACTGTCATACCATCTCTATGGGCAAAGGAAAAGGTGTGTTTATTTTCCAGCTTTGATAGGACATTAACTAATCTGTCACATGTCAAAAGGCTGTAAAAAAGCTCAAAGCACAAATATTGATAGAGTTCCGCATAAAATATCTATTTCAAGTCGAAAAATATCTTCAAATGATACTCAGTGAGATATTTGTATTTTAATAAAAATGGGTTTGAGGTAGTCACAATTTGAAGACCACATTTCCAGTAAGATGCTTATAACTGGGCTCGTTCTCAAATTGATCATAGCAGAGAACCAGTAATTTCTGACAGACCGATATTCTTCCGGCATGAAAATCGCCCGACTTTTCTAATCTGAAAAGTGATTCATATTATTTTTAACCAGTGTTTGCATGCTATAGGCTAGTTATTCAAAGTAATCAAAGTACCGTAGATAACCTATGATGTGATTTTTAAATGTGAGGCCTTGTGCCACACTGTGTTAGAAAATGAGCGTATAGTAATCAAAGTACCGTGGGTAACCAATGATGTGAACTTTGAATATGGGGGCCTTGCGTCACATTGTGTCAGGTAATGTGGGTGGGGTATTTACAAAAATGCAGGATTCCTGAAATCCTGCAGCCTAGATGAAACACTGGTCCAGGATAGTTTATTGGACACTGAAGTCTTCTTACTAAACCATATTGCAAAGGAATTACGCTGCAGTCATAGAACAGTAGTCACTGTTTCTTAGCGAAAGCCACTTCTTTCAAAATCAAACAGATAATAATTGGCCCACAGGTCATTGTTCTGGATTCATTTGTTTTTCTTTTTGTTACTTGTAGATTTTTCTGTCCTCTTCTATATTTTAACTTTAGTACTTGTTTATAGCAAAGACATTATGCTTGCAATTGTGGAACCCTAGATATGATTTCTAAGCCTGAGTTTTTTCTATTCAATCTATGAATACTGGAACCACATGCCATTTTACTAAATCTGTTTGTGTTTCTTGAATTTTAAATGTTTTTTTTTTTGCTATCAAATTAATCTGCATATTTACTTGAAAGGGAAATAATTCTTGGGGTAGGTGGATTGGTTAAAGGTGTAATATTGGAATGGGAGGATATATTTTGGATGGGTCCATAATTGATTGTGGGTTGGGTTTGCAGAGAGAGGAACAAACAGGTTAGGGGAGGGGTGGGGTGGGGTGGGTGGGGTAGGGGAGGGGAGGGTTGGGGTTTGGGTGGGTTGGTTTAGGGTAGGGTGGAGTAGTATGTAGGTAGTTAGTGTACTTAAGTTTGTGAGGTAGTTTTGGTGGAGTAGGTAAGTAGAAGAGAAGTAGATATGTAGGTAGGTAGAATAGTCTTAGAAGGTAGGTTGTGTAGGGTAAGTAGTTAGGTTAAGTGGGTAGGTAGAGTATTTAAATAGATAAGTTAGGTAGGTTGAGTAGAGTAGGTAGGTTGAATAGTAAATAAGGTAGGTTAATTAGGTATGTAAGACAGATTTGGTAGGAAATCAAGTTTGGTAATGAATAACAGGCAAGGATGGTAGATGAAGTAGAACAGTAGAGGTAAGTAGATCAGAAGAGTTGCGAGGTAGATTGGTCAGTAGGGTTGTAGAGAAGTACTTTAGGTAGGCAGTGGAGTAGGTATCTAAGTAGAACATGTATATAGGAATAGCAGGAAGGTAGAGTGGATTAAGTAGGTAGAGCAGGTAGGATGTAGAGCATGTATTTGGTAGTTTATGTAGGTAGAGTCTGCAGGTAGGAAGAGTAGGCAGGCAGGTAGGTAGGAATGTAAGTAGAGTCAGTAGGAGGTCAGAAGAGTAGGTAGGATATAGACATGTATGTTTAGTTTATGTTGGTATAAAGTGTCAGTAGGCAGGTAGGTAGGTAGGCAGGCATTTTGGTAGAAAGTAGAATGGAGCGAAGGGGAAGGAAGAGAGAGGGAGATGGTGAGAAGAGAAGGAAGAGATGGAGGGGAAGGTAGGTGAAGAGAAGGAGAAGAGGAAGGAAGAAGGTAGAGAGAAGAGGAAGGATGAAAGGGGAGGAAGGAAAGGGAAGAGAGAAGGAAGGAAGGAGGAGAGGAAGAAAGGGAGAGAGTGATAGAAGGCAAGAGTGAGAGAGGGAGAGCAGGAAAGTTAGAGTTGTTAGATAAGGTAGATTAAGGAGGAATGGGGAAGGGAGGGTAAGGTTGGAGAAGTGGAGGAAGGAGAGGAGGAAGGAAGGAGGGGAGGGGGGAGGGAGAAGTGGAGGAAGGAGAGGAGGAAGGAAGGAGGGGAGGGGGGTGGGAGAGGGAGGGGAGGGTAGTGGAGGGGGTGGGAGAGGTAGGGACAGGGAGGTGGGGTTTAATATAATAGTAGGCATAATGGGGGGGGGGGGCACAGGAAGGGATGAAGGCAGGAAGGAAGGGATCAATGGAGTTGTTTAGGGCTGAAATTAGAGAGGAAGGAATTTTAGATATATTTTTGGTCATATGGTGACAGACATATTTGAGTTCAAATTGCTTCCCTTTTATCCAATATTAAAGCTACATGTGCAAAGTACTTTGTATTTCATTTAAAATTGTAAATGGTACAGACATGAGGAATATCTAAATTGTTTTAAGAAATTCAGATGTAGATAGCAGACAAAAAAAAATTAAAAGCATGCCAGGGAAATAGATGCATGGATACCCAACATTATGACACAATGATTGATTGATTGTATGGTGTTTAACGCCGTTTTCAACATTATTTCAGTTATATCGCGGTGGCCAGTGCACCTATCCATGCTTTCCTGGAGTTTCTTTCACAAGTACTACACACAATATTCTTTCCAAGCCACTGGCTGCTTTCCCACATAACCATCATCGAAACAATGGTCGGCGGTGAGAATGGAATGAATCCTCTCGCAATGACTATCATGAATCCTCGGAAAGAAATTGGCCGAGCCGGGGATAAACCAGCGACCTCCTATTCTCAAGTCCTGTACACTACCGACTGAACTACGGGGGCTCAGTTATGACACAATGACTTCTGAGAAGAATTATTGAATGCATATATACTGTACATAATATTTATTGGATGAGCATAAAAGGATGAATATATGCCAAGTTTTTTGTCATGATACTACATGTATAAAGGACACATTTGATGATGTATTGCCCTCAGTCAAAAGGAAAGTCACTAGGTCATACCTTAGAAAAAAGTGGGTGCACTCAGAGGTTCAGGAAAACATTTGTAGGTGTACTGGCTGCTGTGATATATCTGACATGTTGCTTACAAAGAAAGAAAACAATAGAAATAGAAGTTTTCATCAATATTGAATAGCCCAAAAACTGCAGTTGCAATGAGACAATTTGGTAGATTAAGAAAGAGTTACTTTGCAGTATTTGTTTAGAAATTGTGTAGAAAAAGATGAAATTAATCGGAGTTTTATGACAAAACTTTGAAACAAAACTAGTACTGTTTTTAGCTCCACTGGCCGAAGGCCAGCGGGCTTATGTCATGGCCTGGTGTCCGTCGTGCGTCCGTCCGGTCGTCCGTCCGTCCGTCCGGTCGTCCGTCCGTCCGTCCGTCCGGTCGTCCGTCCGTCCGTCCGTCCGTGCGTTAACTTTTATTTCAAACATCATCTTCTCTGAAACTACCCATCCAATTTTCATGAAACTTCACAGAAATGATCCTGCCATGGTCCTCTTCAGAATTTCTTGAAAGAATTTGATTCCTTCAAAAACTCTGGTTGCCATGGCAACAAAACTGAAAAATATTGGAAATCTTTAAAAATCTTCTTGTCTGAAACCATAAGGCATAGGGCTACCAAATTTGGCATGTAGCTTTATGTAGTAGACCTCTATCAAGTTTCTTCAAATTATAGCCCTGGGGTCAAAATTGGCTCTGCCCCAGGGGTCACAAGTTTTACATAGGCTTATATAGAGAAAACTTCAAAAATCTTCTTGTCTGAAACCATAAGGCATAGGGCTACCAAATTTGGCATGTAGCTTAATGTAGTAAACCTCTATCATGTTTCTTGAAATTATAGCCCTGGGGTCAAAATTGGCTCTGCCCCAGGGGTCACAAGTTTTACATAGGCTTATATAGAGAAAACTTTAAAAATCCTCCTGTACCTGTGCCATAAGGCCTAGAGCTACCAAATTTTGCATTTAACTTGATCTAGTTGGGGTCTACCAAAAGTGCCCAAATTATAGTCCTGGGGTCAATTTGGCCTCATGCTGGGGGGGGGGGGGGTTTCACAAGATTTACATAGGCTTACATAGGGAAAACTTTTAAATCTTGGTGTACATAGCCATAAGGCTTAGGCTACCAAATTTTGCATAATTATAGCATTATCTAGTGGACAACTACAAAGAGGGCCCAAGTTACAGCCCTAGGATCAAGTTTGGCCCTGCACCAGGGTTCACAAGTTTTACATGGGTTTATTGAGTGAAAAGTTCAGAAACCGTCTTGTTACTAGCCATAAGGCCAAGAACTCCCAAATTTGGCATGTTATTCTTCTAATACACATATTCCCCATTTAGTCCGACTGTAGCCCTGGGGTCAAAGTTTTATGAGGGCTTATATAGTAAAGACTTCTCTTCATGGTTTATATTTATAAGCCAGTGGAGCAATACAGGGCCATCATGGCCCTCTTGTTATCTTAAATTATAAAACAGAAAATAGGTCTTTAATTAAACACAGTAAAAACTCTCCTCATGACCACCCCTGCAATACGAGCAACTTGTTATTACAAACAATTTTTGTGAAAACAGAATTTTTCCTTCTTAATGATTAATGGTCACAAACCATAAATACGAGCACCCTGGTATTTTGAACTTATGACCACCAATCTCAGTGCCAGTGATATATTACATATAGATTTTTAACCAATTTTCCCAATTTCTTTACAAGTAGCTAGTTTTCACATGTCTTTAAAGACAAACTGTAGACAGTGCTACATATATGAGATATTCTTGGGTCCAATGGAATCAACAATCAATTGTCATTCTTTAAAAAATTCCATGGAAAAATAACTCTGACAAAGAATGACAGAGAAAAAAACGGTATATTCAAAAAATGTGGGTATGTGGTAAGTACAAAATAGTAAAATAATATGAAAAATATGATGTTAAAAAAAAAAAAAAAAAAAACATAAGAAATGGGGATAAAATGGAAAAGAAATTGAAATATTTTATAAATGTTGAAAAAGATTATAAAAATAGAAATAAAAAAAAATAAAAAATAAATAAATAAATAAATAAAGGAAAAGAAAAAAAGAAAGGGAAAAAAAAAATGAAATATTTTATTTATAACAAAAAATAATGATGAGAATGATTTTAAGAAAAAATAAAAAAAAGAAATAAAAATTGATATACTTTATGAAAATATGAAAAAAAAAGAAAAAAAAAAACCGCCCAACTTTTGTAAATCAATTCATATTGTTTTTAATCAGTGTTTACATGGTATAGGCTAGTTTTTCGAAGTAATCAAAGTACTGTACAGTGTTGTGCCTAGGCCGCGGGATTGCGGGATTCCCGCAATTTTTTTACCAATGTCCCTTAAAATCTAAGCCATTGCGGGATGTCGGGCGCGCTCACGAAAATCCGCCAGATTTTCCTTATCTGGAGTCCTTTTCGGTATTTACGTACATTGCATTAATTACAATGGGCACCTGCACAACCTAGACTGTGACCGAGGAATTTACTGAGATAAAGTCGCTTAACAGATGTCCGATATTTAAACCAGTCTTACTGTTGTCAATGAAACAATATGGCGAAACACCAGTTGCGGCTGACCAACTTTATGTCAGGAAGTGTTAAAAATAGAAAAATTGCAGATGAAATTGAATCGCAGAGGACGGTTGAAAAACTAATTATATTTAGTGTGTCCCCTAGATTTTTCTAGTGTCCCCTTGAAATCACGGTAGGGGGACACCTGTGTCCCCCCAAAATTTTGGCCTAGGCACAACACTGACTGTGGGTAACCCTATGATGTGATCTCTAATTGTGGGGCCTTGTCCCACACTGTGTAAGAAAATGAGCATAAAATAAAGTACCATGGGTAACCTGTGATGTGATTTTTAAATGTGAGCTTTGTCCTACACTGTGTTAGAAAATGAGCATAAAATAAAGTACCGTGGGTAACCTATGAAGTGATTGTTAAATTTGGGGGTCTTGTCTCACACTGTGCCAGATTATGTTGGGGATTATTTACAAAAAAGTGGGATTCCTACATTCCTGCAGCCTAGATGAAACATTGGTCTAGGATAGTTTATTGGACACAGTAGTCTTTTTACAAAGCCATATTGCAAAGCAATTGTGCTGCAGTAGTAGAACTGTAGTCACTGTTTCTTAGCCATAGCCACTTCTTTTGATATCAAACAAATGATAATGCTAAAGGTAGATCATTGGCTAACAGGTCATTGTTCTGGAATCTTTTGATTTTCTTGTTATATGTAGATCATTTATGCTGTTCCATGGTCAAACTCTAGTACTATTTATAGCAAAGACATGCTCCCAATTGTAGAACCCTAGTCATGATTTCTGAGCCTGAGCTTTTTCTATTTAATACAAGATTTCTGGAACCACATGCCATTTTACTAAATCTGTGTTTGTGAATTTTCAAAATGTAATTTTCTGCTATCAAATTATTCTGCATAGTTAGTTGGGGAGGGAAATTATTCTTGGGGTAGGTAGGTTGGTTAAAAATGTGGTAGTATTGGATGTGTTTTGGATGGGCGGATAATTGGTTGTGGGTTGGATTAGTGGGGAGGGTTGTAGGTGGGTTAGGGGAGGGGTGGGGGTGGGTGGGTTAGGGGAGGGATGGGGGTGGGTGGGTTTAGGGTAGGGAGGGGTAGTAAGTAGGTAGTTAGTGTACTTAAGTTTGTGAGGTAGTTTTGTTAGAGTGGGTAAGTAGAATAGAAGTGGTAGATAAGTAGGTAGGTACAATAGTATAGGTAGGTTGAATAGGGTAAGTAGTTAGGTTAAGTAGGTAGATAGAGTAGTTAAATAGATAAGTAGAGTAGGTAGGTTGGATAGTAAATTGGGTAGGTTGATTAGGTAGATAAGAAAGATATGGTAGGTAATGAAGGTTGGTAATGAATAACAGTTGAGAGTAGATGATGTAGTATGGTATAGGTAAGTAGATGGGAAGACTAGAGAGATCAGTAGGTCAGTAGTGTTGTAGAGAAGTAGCTTATATAGGTGGTGGAGTAGATTAGCTCAGTAGAATAGGTATGTAAGAATAGCAGGAACATAGAGTGTATGAAGTAGGTAGTTAGTTGGGTAGAGTAGGTAGGATGTAGAGCATGTATTTTTGTAGTTTATGTAGGTAGTTAGACTTTGTAGGTAGGAAGAGTAGGCAGGCAGGTAGGTAATGTAGGTAGGTCGAGAGAGTAGGTAGGATGTAGATATATATCTTGGTAGCATATGTAGGTATAAAGAGCCAGAAGGTAGGCAGGTAAGTTAGGTGGGCAGACATTTTGGTAGACTGTTAGATAGTGTGTGTAGGAAGGAAGAGTAAGCAGGTAGGTAGGCAGGTAGGTAGATAACAGGGTTGATTGAATAAGTGGGTGAAATGAGTAGGATGTTGAGTATGCTGGTAGTGCATGTAGAACTGATAGAAAGGAAGACTAGACCAGTAAGAAAGTAGGTAGGTTAGTAGATAGGCAGGTACTTAGGTTGGCAGGTACTTTGGTTTGTAGGTAGGTTAGGTAGCTATGTAGTCTGGTAGTAGAGAAGGTTGGTGGTAGGTAGGTTATAGTTTGCTAGGTTAGTAGAGAAGGAAGGTTGAGTTGGGAGGTTTACAGATAGTGTAAGTTTTAATGTAGAAAAGGTAGTTAAGTAGGTTTTATAGGAAGGTCAGTAGTGTACTTTTATAGGAAGGGAGATCTGGGTAATGTTTTAAGGTTAGTTTTAGTTAGAATGGAGACAAGGGGAGGAAGAAAGAGGGAGATGGTGAGAAGAGGAGGAAGAGATGGAGGGTAAGGTAGGTGAAGAGAAGGAGAATTGGAAGGAAGAAAGTAGAGAGAAGAGGAAGGAAGAAAGGGAGGAAGGAAGAAAGGGAGGAAGAAATGGTAGGAAACGCGAGAAGGAAGGAAGGAGGAGAGGAAGAAAGGGAGAGAGTGGTGGAAGGAAGGGGTGAGAGAGAGGAAGAGTAGGAAAGTTAGCATTGTTAGATAAGTTAGAGTAAGGAGGGATGGGTAAGGGAGGGTAAGGTTGGAGAAATGGAGGAAGGAGAGGAGGAAGGAAGGAGGGGAGGGGGGAGGGAGAAGTGGAGGAAGGAGAGGAGGAAGGAAGGAGGGGAGGGGGGTGGGAGAGGGAGGGAAGGGCAGTGGAGGGGTGGGAGAGGTAGGGACAGGGAGGTGGGGTTTAAGATAAAAGTAGGGATAATGGAGGGGACAGGGAGGGATGAAGGCAGGAAGGAAGGGATCAATGGAGTTGTTTAGGGCTGAAATTAGAGAGGAAGGAATTTTCGATATAATTTTGGTCATGTGGTTCCAGACATCTTGAGTTCAAATTGCTTCCCTTTTATACAATATTAAGCTACATGTGCAAAATACTTTGTATTTCATGTACAATCGTAAATGGTACAGACGTAAAAGATATCTCGATAGTTTTAGGATATTTAGATGTAGATAGCAGAAAAACAAACATTGAAAACATGTCAGGGAAATAGATGCATGGATACCCAACATTATGACACAATGACTTCTGAGAGAGGAATTATTGGTTGTGATGAATGTATATATACTGAACATAATATTTATTGGATAAGCATGAAAGGATGAATATATGCCAATTTTTTTGTCATGATACTACATGTATAAAGGACACATTTGATGACATATTGCCCTGAGTCAAAAGGAAAGTCACTAGGTCATACCTAAGAAAAAAGTGGGTGCACTCTAGAAGTTCAGGAAAACATTTGTAGATTTACTGTCTGTTGTGATATATCTAACATGTTGCTTACAAAGAAAGAAAATGATAGAAATAGAAGTTTTCATCAATATTAAATAGCCCAAAAACTGCAGTTGCAATGAGACAATTTTGTAGAGGAAAAAAAAGAGTTGCTTTGCAGTATTTGTTTAGAAATTATGTAGAAAGAATTGGAATTAATCGGAGTGTTATGACAAAACTTGAAACCAAACTAGTACTGTTTTTATCTTAAGTTATAAAACAGAAAATAGGTCTTTAATTAAATACAGTAAAAACTCTCCTCATGACCACCCCTGCAATATGAGCAACTTGTTCTTACAAACAATTTTAGTGAAAACAGAATTTTTCCTTCTTAATGATAAATTGTCATGAACCTTAAATATGAGCACCCTGTTATTGATAAATTATGACTACCAGTCTCATCCAATGATATATTACCTATAGATTTTTAACTAATTTTCCCAATTTCTTTACTAGTAGCTAGTTTTCACATGTCTGTAAAGGCAAACTGTAGACAGTGTTACATATATGAATATTCTTGGGTCCAATGGAATCAACAATCAGTTGTCATTCTTTAAAAAAATTCTTTGAAAAAAAAAAACCTCTGACAAAGAATGAGAGAGAAAAAAAAGTGTATTTTCAAAAAATGTGGATAGGTGGTTACTAGTAAATAGGGGAAAAAACATAAGAAATGGAGATAAAATAAAGAAGAAATTGAAATATTGTATAAAAGTTGAAAAAGACAATAAAAATATGGGAAAAAAATAAATAGAAAAAAAAAGTAAAAAGGTTGAGATATTTTATTTATAATGAAAAAGAATAATGAGAATGGTTTTAAGAAAAAATAAAAAAAAAAAGAAATAAAAATTGATATATTTTATGAAAAAAAAAAAAAAAAAAAAAAAAATACGCCCAACTTTTCTAATGTGAAAATCAATTCATATTGTTTTTAATCAGTGTTTACATGGTATAGGCTAGTTTTTTGAAGTTATCAAAGTACTATGGGTAACCTTATGATGTGATCTCTTATTGTGGGGCCTTGTGCCACACTGTGTAAGAAAATGAGCATAAAATAAAGTACCATGGGTAACCTGTGATGTGATTTTTAAATATGGGCTTTGTCCTACACTGTGTTAGAAAATGAGCATAAAATAAAGTACTGTGGGTAACCTATGAAGTGATTGCTATATTTAGGGGTCTTGTCTCACACTGTGCCAGATTATGTTGGGGATTATTTACAAAAAAGCGGGATTCCTGCAGCCGAGATAAAACACTAGGTCTAGGTCTAGGATAGTTTATTGGACACTAGTCTTTTTACAAAGCCATATCACTAGGCAATTGTGCTGCAGTAGTAGAACTGTAGTCACTGTTTCTTAGCCAGCCACTTCTTTCGATATCAAACAGATGATAATGCTAAAGGTACATCATTGGCTAACAGGTCATTGTTCTGGATTCTTTTGATTTTCTTTTTATATGTAGATCATTTATGCTGTTCCATAGTCAAACTCTAGTACTATTTATAGCAAAGACATGCTCACAATTGTAGAACCCTAGTCATGATTTCTGAGCCTGAGCTTTTTCTATTTAATACAAGATTTCTGGAACCACATGCCATTTTACTAAATTTGTCTGTGTTTGTGAATTTTCAAATGTAATTTTCTGCTATCAAATTATTCTGCATAGTTAGTTGGGGAGGGAAATTATTCTTGGGGTAGGTAGGTTGGTTAAAAGTGTGGCAGTATTGGATGTGTTTTGGACGGGCGGATAATTGGTTGTGGGTTGGGTTAGTGGGGAGGGTTGTAGGTGGGTTAGGGGAGGGGAGGGGTGGGTGGGTTGGTTAGGGGAGGGATGGGGGTGGGTGGGTTTAGGGTAGGGAGGGGTAGTAAGTAGGTAGTTAGTGTACTTAAGTTTGTGAGGTAGTTTTGTTACAGTGGGTAAGTAGAATAGAAGTGGTAGATAGGTAGGTAGGTACAATAGTATAGGTAGGTTGAGTAGGGTAAGTAGTTAGGCTTAGCAGGTAGATAGAATAGTTAAATAGATAAGTAAGAAAGGTTGGTTCGATAGTAAATTGGATAGGTTGATTAGGTAGATAAGAAAGATGTGGTAGGTAATGAAGGTTGGTAATGAATAACAGTTGAGAGTAGATGATGTAGGACAGTAAGTAGATGGGAAGAGTAGAGATATCAATAGGTCAGTAGTGTTGTAGAGAAGTAGTTTATGTAGGTGGTGGAGTAGATTAGCTCAGTAGAATAGGTATGTAAGAATAGCAGGAAAATAGAGTGTACTAGTTAGTTGGACAGAGTAGGTAGGATGTAGAGCATGTATTTTGGTAGTTTATGTAGGTATTTAGACTTTGTAGGTAGGAAGAGTAGGCAGGCAGGTAGGTATGTAGGTAGAGTCAGTAGGTAGGTCAAGAGAGTAGGTAGGATGTAGATATATATCTTGGTAGCATATGTAGGTATTAAGAGCCAGTTGGTAGGAAAGGTAGGCAGGTATTAGGTGGGCAGACTTTTTGGTAGACTGTTAGGTATTGTATGTATTTTGACAGTGTATGTAGGAAGGAAGAGTAAGTAGGTAGGTAGGTAGGTAGATAGGAGGGTTGATTGAATAAGTGGGTGAAATGAGTAGGATGTTGAGTATGCTGGTAGAACTGATAGAAAGGAAGACTAGACCAGTAAGAAAGTAGGTAGGTTAGTAGATAGGCAGGTACTTAGGTTGGCAGGTACTTTGGTTTGTAGGTAGGTTAGGTAGCTATGTAGTCTGGTAGTAGAGAAGGTTGGTGGTAGGTAGGTTATAGTTTGCTAGGTTAGTAGAGAAGGAAGGTTGAGTTGGGAGGTTTACAGATAGTGTAAGTTTTAATGTAGAAAAGGTAGTTAAGTAGGTTTTATAGGAAGGTCAGTAGTGTATTTTTATTGCAAGGGAGATTTGGGTATGTTTTACGGTTAGTTTTAGTTAGAATGGAGAGAAGTGGAAGGAAGAAAGAGGGAGATGGTGAGAAGAGGAGGAAGAGATGGAGGGTAAGGTAGGTGAAGAGAAGGAGAATTGGAAGGAAGAAAGTAGAGAGAAGAGGAAGGAAGAAAGGGGAGGAAGAAATGGTAGAAAACGGGAGAAGGAAGGAAGGAGAGGAAGAAAGGGAGAGAGTGGTGAAAGGAAGGGGTGAGAGAGAGGAAGAGTAGGAAAGTTAGCGTTGTTAGATAAGTTAGAGTAAGGAGGGATGGGTAAGGGAGGGTAAGGTTGGAGAAATGGAGGAAGGAGAGGAGGAAGGAAGGAGGGGAGGGGGGAGGGAGAAGTGGAGGAAGGAGAGGAGGAAGGAAGGAGGGGAGGGGGGTGGGAGAGGGAGGGAAGGGCAGTGGAGGGGTGGGAGAGGTAGGGACAGGGAGGTGGGGTTTAAGATAAAAGTAGGGATAATGGAGGGGTCAGGGAGGGATGAAGGCAGGAAGGAAGGGATCAATGGAGTTGTTCAGGGCTGAAATTAGAGAAGAGGGAATTTTAGATATATTTTTGGTCATGTGGTTCCAGACATCTTGAGTTCAAATTGCTTCCCTTTTATACAATATTAAAGCTACATGTGCAAAATACTTTGTATTTCATTTACAATTGTAAATAGTACAGATGTAAAAGATATCTAAATAGTTTTAGGATATTTAGATGTAGATAGCAGAAAAACAAACATTGAAAACATGTCAGGGAAATAGATGCATGGATACCCAACATTATGACACAATGACTTCTGAGAGAGGAATTATTGGTTGTGATGAATGTATATATACTGAACATAATATTTATTGGATAAGCATGAAAGGATGAATATATGCCAATTTTTTTGTCATGATACTACATGTATAAAGGACACGTGATGATGTATTGCCCTGAGTCAAAAGGAAAGTCACTAGGTCATACCTAAGAAAAAAGTGGGTGCACTCTAGAAGTTCAGGAAGACATTTGTAGGTGTACTGGCTGCTGTGATATATCTGACATGTTGCTTACAAAGAAAGAAAATGATAGAAATAGAAGTTTTCATCAATATTAAATAGCCCAAAAACTGCAGTTGCAATGAGACAATTTTGTAGAGGAAAAAAAAGAGTTACTTTGCAGTATTTGTTTAGAAATTATGTAGAAAGAATTGGAATTAATCGGTGTTTTATGACAAAACTTGAAACCAAACTAGTAGTTTCTATCTTAAGTTATAAAACAGAAAATAGGTCTTTAATTAAATACAGTAAAAACTCTCCTCACGACCACCCCTGCAATATGAGCAACTTGTTATTACAAACAATTTTAGTGAAAAAGGATTTTTCCTTCTTAATGATCAATGGTCATGAACCTTAAATACCAGCACCCTGGTATTGAGAAATTATGATTACCAATATCAGCCAATGATATATTACCTATAGATTTTTAACTAATTTTCCCAATTTCTTTACTAGTAGCTAGTTTTCACATGGCTGTAAAGGCAAACTGTAGACAGTGTTACATATATGAATATTCTTGGGTCCAATGGAATCAACAATCAATTGTAATTCTTTAAAAAATTCCTTAAAAAAAAAAAAAAAAAAAAACTCTGACAAAGAATGAGAGAGAAAAAAAAAGTGTATTTTTAAAAAATGTGGAAAGGTGGTTACTAGTAAATAGGAAAAAAAAAAAAACATAAGAAATGGAGATGAAATGCAAAAGAAATTGAAATATTGTATAAAAGTTGAAAAAGACATTAAAAATAGGAAAAAAAAAAAAAATAAATAGAATTAAAACAAAAAAGAAAAAGGTTGAGATATTTTATTTATAACAAAAAAGAATAATGAGAATGATTTTAAGAAAAAAGAAAAAACAAAAAAGAAAAAAATTGATATATTTTATGAAAATATGAAAAAAAAAAAAAAAATGCTCAACTTTTCTAGTGTGAAAATCAATTCATATTGTTTTTAATCAGTGTTTACATGGTAAAGGCTAGTTTTTTGATGTAATCAAAGTACTGCGGATAACCCTATAATGTGATCTCAAATTGTGGGGTCTTGTCCCACACTGTGTAAGAAAATGAGCGTAAAATAAAGTACCATGGGTAACCTATGAAGTGATTGTTAAATGTGGAGCTTTGTCCTACACTATGCTAGATTATGATGGGGATTATTTACAAAAAAGTGGGATTCCTGCAGCCTAGATGAAACACTGGTCTAGGATAGTTTATTGGACACAGTAGTCTTTTTACAAAGCCATATTGCAAAGCAGTTGTGCTGCAGTAGTAGAACTTTAGTCATTGTTTCATAGCCATAGACACATCTTTTGAAATCAGACAGATAAAAATGCTAAGGTAAATCACTGGCCCACAGGTCATTGTTCTGGATTCGTTTGTTTTCTTGTTGTTACATGTAGATTCATTATGCTCTTCTATAGTCTAACTCGTGTACCTGTTCATAGCAAAGATGTGCTCACAATTGTAGAACCCTAGTCATGATTTCTGAGCCTGAGCTTTTTCTGTTTAACCTCAGAATACTGGAACCACATGCCATTTTACTAAATCCGTCTGTGTTTCTTAATTTAAATGTAATTTTTTTGCTATCAAATTATTCTGCATAGTTAGTTGGGGAGGGAAATTATTCTTGTGGTACGTGGGTTGGTTAAAGGTGTGGCGGTATTTGAATTGAGGATATATTTTGAATGGTTGGATAATTGGTTATGGGTTGGGTTTATGGGGAGGGTGGTAGGTGGGTTAGAGGAGGGGAGGGGAGGGCAGGGGTGGGGGTGGGTGGGTGGGTTAGGGGAGGGGTGGGGGTGGTTGGATTAAGGGTAGGGAGGGGTAGTAAGTAGGTAGTTAGTGTATTTAAGTTTGTGAGGTAGTTTTGTTAGAGTGTCTAAGTAGAATATAAGTGGTAGATATGTAGGTAGGTACATTAGTCTATGTAGGTAGGTTGATTAGTGTAAGTAGTTAGGTTAAGTAGATAGGTAGAGTAGTTAAATGGATAAGTAGAGTAGGTAGGTCGGACAGTAAATTGCTTAGGTTAATTAGGTAGGTAAGAAAGATATGGTAGGTAATGAAGGTTGGTAATGAATAAAAGATAGGCTAGGAGAGTAGATGATGTAGGACAGTAGAGGTAAGAAGATGGGAACAGTAGAGAGGTAGATAAGTCAGTAGTGTTGTAGAGAAGTAGTGTAGGTAGGCAGTGGAGTAGATTAGCTCAGTAGAATAGGTATGTTGGAATAGCAGGAATATAGCATGTATTAGGTGGGTAGAGTACTTAGGGTAGAGCATGAATTTTGGTAGTTTATGTAGGTAGGTAGAGTCAGTAGGTAGGTAGAGTCAGTAAGTAGGTCAACAGGTAGGATGTAGATATATATCTTGGTAGCATATGTAGTTATAAAGAGTCAGTAGGTAGGAAAAGTAGGCAGGTAGTTAGGGAGGCAGACAATTTTGTAGACTGTTAGGTAGCGTATGTATGTTGATAGTGTATGTAGGAAGAGTAGGGGTGTAGGTAGGTAGATAGGAGGAGTGGGTTAAAGAGTATGCTGGTAGTGTATGTAGAGCCAGTAGAAAGGAAGACTAGATCAGCAAGAAAGTAGGTAGGTTAGTAGGTAGGTAGGTACTTAGGTAGGCAGGTACTTGGTAGGTACTGGGATTGGTAGGTAGGTTAGGTAGCTATGAAGTCTGGCAGTACAGTAGGTTGGCAATAGGCAGGTTGTAGTTTGCTAGGTTATTAGAGAAGGAAGGTTTGAGTAGGAAGATCTACAGATAGTGTAAGTTTTAAGGTAGAAAAGGTAGTTTAGTAGGTTTCATATGAAGGTCAGTAGTGTCTTTTTATAGGAAGGGAATTTGGGAAATGTTTTAATGTTAGTTTAAGTTAAAATAGAAAGGGAAGGAAGGGAGAGGGAGATGGTGAGAAGAGGAGGAAGAGATGGAGGGGAAAGTAGGTGAAGAGAAGGAGAATAGGTAGGAAGAAAGAAGAGAGAAGGGGAAGGAAGAAAGGGGAGGAAGGAAAGGGAAGAGAGAAGAAAGGAAGAAGGAGAGGAAGAAAGGGAGAGAGTGGTGGAAGGAAGGGGTGAGAGAGGGAGAGTAAGAAAGTTATAGTTGTTAGATAAGGTAGAGTAAGGAGGGATGGGGAAGGGGGGTTAAGTTTGGAGAAGTGGAGGAAGGAGAGGAGGAAGGAAGGAGGGGAGGGGGGAGGGAGAAGTGGAGGAAGGAGAGGAGGAAGGAGGGTGGGAGAGGGAGGGGAGGGGAGTTGAAGGGGTGGGAGAGGTAGGGACAGAGAGATTGGGTTTAAGATAAAAGTAGGCATAATAGAGGGTTTAGGAAGGGATAAAGGCAGGAAGGAAGGGATCAATGGAGCTGTGTAGGGCTAAAATCAGAGAGGAAGGAATTTTAGATATATTTTTGGTCATGTGGTTCCAGACATCTTGAGTTCAATTTTTTTCCCTTTTATACAGTATTAAAGCTACATGTGCAAAATACTTTGTATTTCATTTACAATTGTAAATAGTACAGATGTGAAAGATATCTAAATAGTTTTAGGAAATTTAGATGTAGATGGCAGAAAAAAAAAAAAACATTTAAGACATGCCAGGGAAATAGATGCATGGATACGAACATTATGACACAATGACTTTTGAGAGAAGAAATATTGGTTGTGTTGAATGCATAATATTTTTTGGATAAGCAGAAAAGCATGAATATATGCACAGTATTTTTGTCTTGATACTACATGTATCTAGGACATGTTTGATGATGTATTGCCCTCAGTCAAAAGGAAAGTCACTAGGTCATACCTTAGAAAAAAGGGGATGCACTCTAGAGGTTTAGGAAAACATTGTTAGGTGTACTGGTTGCTGTGATATATCTGACATGTTGCTTACAAAGAAAGAAAATGATAGGAATAGAAGTTTTCATCAGTATTGAATAGCCCAAAAACTGCAGTTGCAATGAGACAATTTTGTAGAGGAAGAAAGAGTTATTTTGCAGTATTTGTTAAAAATTATGTAGAAAGAATTGAAATTAATTGGAGTTTTATGACAAAACTTTGAAACCAAACTAGTACTGTTTTTATCTTATTATAAAACAGAAAATAGGTCTTTAATTAAATACAGTAAAAACTCTCATCAGGACCACCCCTGCAATACAAGCAACTTGTTATTACAAACAATTTTTGTGAAAACAATTTTTCCTTCTCCATGATTAATGGTCATGAACAGTAAATACGAGTACCCTGGTATTTTGAAATAATGACCATCAGTCTCAGTGCCAATGATAAATTAGCTATAGATTTTTAACCAATTTACCTAATTTCTTTACAAGTAGCTAATTTTTACACTTCTGTAAATGCAAACTGTAGACAGTGCTAAAAGTATGAATATTCTTGGGTCCAATGGAATCAATAAACAGTTGTCATTCTTTAAAAAATTCCTTTGAAAAATAACTCTGACAAAAAATGAGAGAGAAAAAAAGTGTATATTAAAAAAATGTGGGTATGTGGTGACTAGAAAAAAGTAAAAAAAAAAATATAGAAAATATGATTTAAAAAAAAAAAAAAAAAAAAAAAATGGGGATAAAATGGAAAAGAAATTGAAATATTTTATGAAAGTTGAAAAAGAAAAGAAAAATAGAAAAAAAAAATAATAAAATGAAGGAAAAGAAAACAAAGATTGAAATATTTTATTTATAACAAAAAATAATGATAATGAGAATGATTTAAAAAAAATAAAATAAAAAAAGAAAACAAAGATTGAAATATTTTATTTATAACAAAAAAATAATGAGAATGATTTTAAAAAAAAATTAAAAAAGAAATAAAGATTGATATATTTTATGAAAAAAAAAAAAAAAAAAAAAAAAAAAAAAAACCACCCCACTTTCCTAATGTGAAAACAAATTTATATTGTTTTTAATCAGTGTTTACATGGTATAAGCTAGTTTTTCGAAGTAATCAAAGTACCATGGATAACCACCCTATGATGTGATTTCTAACTATGGGGCCTTTTCCCACACTATGTAAGAAACTGAGCCTAAAATAAAGTACTGTGGGTAATCTGTGATGTGATTTTTAAATGTGGGGCCTTGGCCTACACTGTGTTAGAAAATGAGCATAAAGTACCGTGGGTAACCTATGAAGTGACTGTTAAATTTGGGGGCCTTGTCTCAGATTGTGCCAGATTATGTTGGGAATTATTTACAAAAAAGCGGAATTCCTGCATTCTTGCAGCCTAGATGAAACACTGGTCTAAGACAGTTTATTGGACACAGTAGTCTTTTTACAAAGCCATATTGCAAATCAGTTGTGCTGCAGTAGTAGAACTGTAGTCACTGTTTCTTAGCCATAGCCATATCCTTGAAATCAAACAGATAATAATGCTAAAGGCAGATCATTGGCTAACAGGTCATTGTTCTGGATTCTTTTGTTTTTCTTGTTGTTACATGTATTTCTATAGTCTAACTCAAGTACTTGTTTATAACAAAGACATGCTTGCACTTGTAGAACCCTAGTCATGATTTCTGGGCCTCTGCTTTTTCTTTTGAATCTAAGAATACTGGAACCACATGCCATTTTACTTTTAATTTTGAAATGTAAGTTTTTGCTATCAAATTATTCTGCATAGTTAGTTGGGGAGGGAAATTGTTCTTGGAGTAGGTGGGTTGGTTAAAGGTGTGGTGGTATTGGAATGGGAGGATATAGTTTGGATGGGTGGATAACTGGTTGTGGGTTGGGTTTGCGAGGAGGGTGGTAGGTGGGTTAGGGGAGGGGTGGGTGGGTTAGGGGAGGGGTGGGGGTGGGTGGGTTAGGGGAGGGGTGGGGGTGGTTGGGTTTAGGGTAGGGAGGGGTAGTAGGTAGGTAGTTAGTGTACTTAAGTTTGTGAGGTAGTTTTGTTAGAGTGCGTAAGTAGAATAGAAGTAGTAGATACATAGGTAGGTACATTAGTATCAGTAGGTAGGTTGAGTATGGCAAGTAGTTAGACCTAGTAGGTAGGTAGAGTAGTTAAATAGATAAGTAAAGTAGGTAGGTTGGATAGTAATGGGGTAGTTTAATTAGGTAGATAAGATATGGTAGGTAATGAAGGTTGGTAATGAATAACAGTTGAGGAGAGTAGATAATATAGGACAGTAGGGATAAGAAGATGGGTAGAGTAGAGAGGTAGATAGGTCAGTAGTGTTGTAGAGAAGTAGTGTAGGTAGGCGATGGAGTAGATTAGCTCAGTAGAATAGGTATGTTGGAATAGCAGGAACATAGCGTGTATTAGGTAGGTAGAGGTGTTACTCGAGTAGAGTAGATAGGGTGTAAAGGATGTATTTTGGTAGTTTATGTAGGTAGGTAGAGTCTATAGGTAGAAAGTAGGCAGACAGGTAGGTAGGTTTGTAGGTTGAGTCAGTGGGTAGGTCAACAGAGTAGGTAGGATGTAGATATATATCTTGGTAGCATATGTAGGGATAAAGCGTCAGTAGGTAAGAAGTAGGCAGGTAGTTAGGTATGCAGACATTTTTTTAGACTGTTAGGTAGTGTATGTATGTTGATAGTGTATGTAGGAAGGAAGATTAGGCAGGTAGTTAGGTAGATAGGAGCGTTGATTAAATAAGTTGGTGAAATGAGTATGCTGGTAGTGTATGTAGAGCCAGTAGAAAGGAAGACTAGACCGTCAAGAAAGTAGGTAGGTTAGTAGGTAGGTAGGTACTTAGTAGACAGGTACTTGGTAGGTGCATTGGTTGGTAGGTAGGTTAGGTAGCTATGTAGTCTGGTATTAGAGTAGGTTGGTGATAGGCAGGTTGTAGTTGTTAGGTTAGTAGAGAAGGAAGGTTTGAGTAGGAAGGTTTACAGATAGTGTAAGTTTTAAGGTAGAAAAGGGAGTTTAGTGGGTTTCATAGGTAGGTCAGTAGTGTTTTTAATAGGAAGGGAGATTTGGGTAATGTTTTAAGGTTAGTTTAAGTTAGAATGGAGAGAAGGGGAAGGAAGGGAGAGGGAGATTGCTGAGAAGAGGAGGAAGAGATGGAGGGGAAGGTAGTTGAAGAGAAGGAGAATAGGAAGGAAGAGAGAAGAGGCAGGAAGAAAGAAGAGAGAAGGGGAAGGAAGAAAGGGAAGAGAGAAGGAAGGAGGAGAGGAAGAAATGGAGTGAGTTGTGGAAGGAAGGGGTGAGAGAGGGAGAGTAGGAAATTTAGAGTTGTTAGATAAGGTAGAGTAAGGAGGGATGGGGAAGGGAGGGTAAGGTTGGGGAAAAGGAGGAAGGAGAGGAGGAAGGAAGGAGGGGAGGGGGAGGGAGAAGTGGAGGAAGGAGAGGAGGAAGGAAGGAGGGAGGGGGTGGGAGAGGGAGGGGAGGGGAGGGGAGTGGAAGGGGTGGGAGAGGTAGGGACAGGGATGTAGGTTTACAGATAAAAGTAGGGATAATGGAGGGGATAGGGAGGGATGAAGGCAGGAAGGAAGGGATCAATGGAGTTGTTTAGGGCTGAAATTAAAGAGGAAGGAATTTTAGATATATATTTTTGGTCATGTGGTTCCAGACATCTTGAGTTCAAATTGCTTTCCTTTTATACAATATTAAAGCTACATGTGCAAAATACATTATATTTCATTTACAATTGTAAATGGTATGGACGTGAAAGATATATAAATTGTTTTAGGAAATTCAGATGTAGATAGCAGAAAAAACAAACATTAAAAACATGCCAGGGAAATAGATGCATGGGTACCCAACTTTATGGCACAATGATTCCGGGAGAAGAACTATTGGTCGTGATGAATGTATATTTACCGTACATAATATTTTTGGATAAGCAGGAAAGCATGAATATATGCACAGTATTTTTGTCTTGATACTACATGTATCTAGGACATGTTTGATGATGTATTGCCCTCAGTCAAAAGGAAAGTCACTAGGTCATACCTTAGAAAAAAGTGGGTGCACTCTAGAGGTTCAGGAAAACATTGTTAGGTGCACTGGCTGCTGTGATATATCTGACATGTTGCTTCCAAAGAAAGAAAATGATAGGAATAGAAGTTTTCATCAATATTGAATAGCCCAAAAACTGCAGTAGAGGAAGTAAGAGTATTTGTTAAAAATTATGTAGAAAGAATTGAAATTAATTGGAGTTTTATGACAAAACTTTGAAACAAAACTAGTACTGTTTTTATCTTGAAAGAAAAAAGAAAATATGTCTTGAAATACAGCAAAAGCTCTCCTAATGACCACCCGTTGCAATACAAGCAACTTGCTATTATTAACACCTGTGTCAGAATAGAATTTTTCCTTCTTACTGATCAATGGTCAAGAACCGTAAATACAAGCACCCTGGTATTCCAAAATTATGACCATCATTCTCGGTACCAATGGTAAATTACCTAAAGAAACGATCAAGTTTCACAACTTCTTTACAACTAGCTAATTTTCACACATCTGTAATCGCAAACTGTAGGTAGTGCTGCATGCATGTATATTCTTGGCTCCCATGGAATCAACAATCATTTGTCATTCTTTAAAAAATTTCTCTAAAAAATAACTATTAAGAATGAGAAAAAAAAAGTGTGCAGTGTTCCCATTTGATAAAATTTTACTGAGTCCATTGGACCCAGTGCAATTGCAAAAGTTGTGTCCCTTTGCATTCCTTCTGAGTCCCATTTTTGCTTGCATAAATTGTCCGTTTATTAACCCTTTACCACATGACAAATTTTAAACCCGTTCAGATTAAAAGCATTTGCAGATGACAATTTCAGTGTGGCTCAAATGATATTTTTCTCTGATAGGGTAGAAAACATTGTGGGAAAAGGAGAAAATGCTGGTTACCAGGATTTTCTCCTTTTCCCACAAGGTTTTCAAATGGCTTCTTTTTCAAGGTTGTTAAAAGTTGGCATTGTGTGGTAAAGGTTACGCCAAATTTCGTTTGTGGATAAGAAGAAAGAAGCTATTTGAAATGACTTCTTTATGGAATCTGTCACAGATTTAATGTGTTGTGCACGACGGTGACCTTTGCTGGAAATAGTATGAATCTTACTCCAAGATGGAACTTCATGAAAGTCCATGCAACCTGTTGTAAAAACCATATTTCTGCTCAGTTTCATAACAAATCAAACTCATTTACACTAATAGAGGAATATGTTTAAATTTCTCTTAGCATCTAATCTTGGAGAGCAGGATATTTCAGCCATTGGCCTTGGTAAGATCGTGAATGCTTTTTCTTTTTGGCCTGGGAAGAAATGCGAAACAATGGCTGTTTTTCTACTATCAGTTTGCCTGGAAAGATAATATGAGCACAACAGGGGTAACCAGTCAAAGTCGACAACAACAAGATCTATTTTTATCTTGCTTGGTTATATCTTGGCATACTAAGATAGACAGTTTGGAATTCCGATGGTCATTTTGTACAAGAAACATTAAATCTCTGTACTGGTATTTTGCATTGTTTTTGTTATTGATGTAGATCTAGTTAAATCATGGTTTTGACTCATTTTTCACTGCGTCCAAGGGACGCAATCAGCTTTGATATTTTGCATCCAAGCTGATTTTCGTACGTATATAGATACTTTTACATCGTAAACGGTGTGTATATTAAAAAAATGTCAGTATGTAGTGACTAGAAAATAGTAAAAGTATCAAGAATATTATGATTTTTAGAAAAAAAACTAAGAAATGAGGATAAAATGGAAAAGAGATTGAAATATGTTATTAAAAAAAAAAAGGAAAAGAAATTAAAAATAGAAAAAAAAGTAGGACAACAAAAAGCGAATGGAAAATAATAATGATTTTAAGAAAAAAGGAAATAAAAACTTATCTATTTTATGAAAATATGGAAAAAAAATGTACAAAGAATAAATAAAGAATAGGTAAAAAGTATAAAAAATATTATGATTGAAAAGAAAAAAAAGTAATTAAAAAAAAAAAAAAAAAAAGTAAGACATGGGGGGATGAAGTGGAAAAGAAATTGAAATATTTTATTAAAATTCAACAAGAAAATAAAAAAAGAAAGAAATAAATGTAAACAAAAAAAGATTAAATATTTTATTTGTAACAAAAAATAATAATGAGAATGAAAAATAATAATGAGAATGATGTAGGGAAAAAAAATAAAAAGATTTTAAGAAAAAATAAAAAAAGAAATAAAAATTGATATATTTTATGAAAAATATAAACAGGACAAAAAAAAAAAGGTGTGTCTATTTAAGATGTATGTGGCTGCGCTGATTAGAGAATAGAATTATCTTGATTTTAACAAAAGATTGTGCTCATCCATGGTGCAGGAGATTTCAGTCCTTTACCTCCAAATCTCAAGCAAATGTAATTGAGATCAGGGATCGAAATGTAAAAATGTAAAAAAAAAGATCAGCATCTAATGTAAAGTCAGATGTTCAAGTTGAACACTCAATGAGATACTTTCCTAGATTGTTAAAGAAGTAAATATTCAGTTTTCAATATCCATGTCTAACATGATGATTTATGATCGAACTCGGTAATCTAGAAACAACAAAAACAATGTGTGGTTTTATGCAATGTTGGGTGTTGAGTATATTAAATAGAAAAGTAAATACAATGTAAGTGAAAATATTACTGAAAGACTTATGCTGATGTTATTTGTTTGGCTGCCAACAAAAATTAAGACTAACAAGAATTTTCAGGCAGTAAATCAAATTGAGATCAAATGTTAGGATTTCTCTGTAAGACAATTGAAAACATTTTCTAAATTAGCAAGTTTGATTGTCAACAATAGGTATACTTCACAGCAGAAAGAATTGAAATCAAATACAAGTACATCTGGCATGTTTGTGTGTAGCCAATGAATAGCTGTAGCAAATGAAACAAACAAGAATCACAGAAACCTCTTGGGCCAAAATTGGCCCTATTTGGTGGGTCATAAGTTTTTCATTGGCATATATCGTGAAAACTTTAGAATTCTTCTTGTTGGAGACCATTATGCCTAGAACTTGTAATATTTGGTATGTAGTATCATTTTATGACCCTCTCTACCAGGATTGTTCAAATTATAGCTGTTGGGTCTAAAGCAACCCTGCTCCAATTGTAGCCCTTAGTTTAACATTTTCCTTCAAAAAAAAAAACCATTTAAAACTTTTCAGAAACCATTAAGCATTTACAACACAATTCCGTCTTGACCTAAAGATCTACTATGATTGTGCTTTTCATCCCTGTACGACACTGGGGGAAAGCAGCTAGTGGCTTTGGAAGAATATTGTGCAAAGAACTGGTAACAGAACCTCCAGGAAAAGCATGAGCAGGTACACCGGCTGCAGTGATACAACTAATTAATGTTAAAATCAATCAACCCTTTATCACACAACCCCAACTTTAAACAACCCTGGGGGAGAGTTTTTGAAAACATTGTGGAAAAAGGAAAAAAAAATGCTGGTAACCAGCATTTTCTGCTTTTCCAATAATGTTTTTAACCCTTAGAATGATGAATTTCATGATTCAAGTAACATTTAATTGTTTGCCTGCCAGTGCAGGATGTCCACGGTCAGGGAAAAGTCAGGGAAAAATATTTTAGCAAAAAGTCTGGGAAAAGTCACGGAATTTTGAAATAACCATCTTTGCAAGCAAAGGTGACAATCACTACGTGGATCTTGCCCCTTGGCTGATTGAGCTAAAATTTGTTAGCTTCGCAATAGGGGTGAAACAATACGGTAAAAAGCGTATTGCAATATATTGCAATACGGCTGACCCGTATTGCAATACGTATTGCAATATGCTGTATATGCTGACATTTAGCATATCTGACCACTTGTAGTCACTGTTAGGGTAGCATATGCTCAAAAGGTGATAAAGAAAACTAGTACATGTGCTTGGAACTCTTCCATTCTTTCAAGATAATGAACTAAAAATCAATTGTTTCGCATGAACAAATAAAAACAAACTAAAATTGACTAGTCTTTAACACTCGCTATCTTGACGATTTTCGTCTGCCATTTTTTTTCTTCAAGAGCGTACTTGTTTATATAAAAACCAGCGCTACTATACCGAACTTCGGGACATGGCTCAACAGAGTAGACAGTGCGATGCACTAACTTACTCAGTTGCTTACTGCACTAACACTAATACTTTGCAGCTTAACTACTGGAAAACGCAAAAATAAGTGTGAGCAAAGTTATAAGAAATGAATAACATACAAACTCCATTGATCCAAAAGCATTAAAGCTCGACGTTTATTTGGAGTTCGTGTCGTGAATTTTATGTGGTCATAGTTTTACCTAAACACCGGTGACACCGCCTGTGGAAAAAAATAAACAACTTTCGCTTTCGGAAATCTTTAGAACTGTAAGTTGAAAAACGATCGATTTCTGACAGAATTTTTGGGAAAACCGGACTTTCTGATGCAATTAAGAGAAGTTGACATATTGCAGAAATACCGATACGGTAAAATTCGAACCGGTTTCGGTTTTTTCTTTGAATAGACCGCGGTTAATCGGTTAATCGGTAAACCGTTTCACCACTACTTCGCAATACGTGTAATCATTGGTTGCAGTCAGGACTGAAAGCGCCAATCAAATAGCGTGTTACATTTGCTATCCAACATAAGCAGAACGTAAATAAAAATGACAACCACAGTTTTAGATAAAGGTTAAGGGCTGAAGAAAAAAAGTTGTCTCGGTATCAATCTGGTATGTTTTGTAAAACCCTGACTCAGAACTATGTTTAGGATGATTTAGTTTTTGCTATTTAAATAACTGGGTGGGGCTAAGTTTCCCCCCTCCCCTCCAAGACGTTCCTTCCCCTACGGCCCAGCTAGTCACAAAGAAATGTTTTTCTTTTCCTGTATATATGGACTATGGACTTGGGTGAGCTCTTGAGGACCAGTAATTAGAAACTTGCAGGGACTGTCAAACAGGTGTTTAGAAAATGCACTTTGAAATATTCTTATTTGTTTAACCCTTTACCACACAATTATAGATTTTAACGACCTTCAAGAATAAGGATTTTGAAAACATTATGACAGAAGTAGAAAATGCTGCTAACCACCATTTTCATGGAAACAGTACTGCAGTTATACCAGGACAGTGGCTTATTTATTTATATACTAACACTAGTTTATAGATAAAGAGGTTTTGTAGCTCCCTTGTGCTTTGCTTAAGGGCACTCATATATGACCAACACTGCTTCTGCAAAACATCTGTATCTGTTTAATAAAAGTTCAAGAATTATATAAAGGAATAAGACGCCTCGATGTATTCTAGAGAAAAGTAGTCAGTGGCTTGGAAAGAAACATGTGTCAGTACTGGTGTGAGAAAGCTAGGTAAATATGTGTAGGTGCACAGACAGCTGTCATTTGACCTAAGCTGTTAAAACGGTGTTAAACTCCAATACAAACAAAGGATTCTAGAATTGTCCAAAAATTTAACCAGAATAATGTAACTCTTGCTACGCAATTTTGAGTTAACAACCCAGTCAAAGAAGGCTTTGGAAAACATTTTGGAGAAGGGGAAAACGTTTTGGGGAAGGGAAAAAATGCTGGTAACCAGCATTTACTTCTTTTCTCACAATATTTTCTATCCTTCCAAAGGTGAATATATGTTTTTGAGTCATAACTATTTTGTCACCAGTGAAAGCTTTCAATTTGGGCAAGCTTGAAATTTTATTGTTTGGTAAAGGGTTATTGAACAGTTTTAGAATTGAAGAATGTTAGAAAAGACCAATTTCTTTGACCATTTACTGCACAATTCCCAGTTTTAATGACCCTGAGGAAGAAACCTTTTGAAAACATTGTCAGAAAAGGAGAAAATGTTTAAAAAAAGTATTTCTGTTTTTCCCACAATATTTTGTACTCTTTCTTGGACAATTTCCATCATTTGAGCCACATTTAACCCTTTACCACACAATCCCAACTTTTAACGACCCTGAAAGGAAAGGCTTTTGAAAACATTGTTGGAAAAGGAGAAAATGCTGGTAACCAGCATTTTCTCCTTTTCCCACAATGTTTTCTACCCTATCAAAGACAAATTCCATAATTTGAGCCACATTTAAATTGTCGTCTGCAAATGCTTTGAATTTAGGCAAGTCTCAATTTTTGTCGTGTGGTAAAGAGTTAATCTGTAATCTTCAGATGCTTTCAAAATTGACAAGTCTAAAATTTTGTCATTTGATAAAGCGTTAAATAAGTTCTGAAGGCTTTTTTCCTTGAGCAGTTCTACCCACTGTTAATTTTAATGCAACAATTCCTTCCCCTGTCTTATTGTGCATTCAGTGTTCCTAAATTGCTAACTTTTTCAAATATCTTACCTTGTATAGAGGGATTAGATTATGCTGTTTCAGAACTCATTGTCAAGATTTTCAGTCCCCCTTTCAGTAAAATTATTCAACTGAAACAAACATTGTCTGGACTGTGGATGAAACCCATGTCAAAGACTTGGGTTGAGAGCAAATGCCAATCGCTCTTTCTTTTGCCCTTTTTCTTTCAGAAAAGCACACTTTAAGAGAGATAATTTTATTTTATGATCATAAGGTGTTTTCTTCTGTTTCTAGTAACCACTTCAGACCGTCATCTGTTTATGCATTGTCGGATAATTAAAGAAATTATGGAATTATTGTTTTGATCGATTGATTGATGTGACAAACCAAATAACACCTTTAATTACATTCGCTCGCAGGTAATGACTGAATGATACCAGTCGACATCGTCAGTCAACAGGTGCTAAAATGAAGGTTGGTTACCGCTTTTCACACCTTTGCGTGTTTGCAAGTGGATTAATTATATACTAATTAAAGGTAGGACTTTGTGTTTAAAAAACAACTTTTGGGGCATGAAATATACTAGGAACTACGAACTACTGGCGTTCGAATTATTTGGAGGAAATTAACATGGACAAAGAAGGATAAAATACAGGGACCAGAGATAGCATAAGAGCCAACACATGGCTTCGAATCAGCGACACGCAAACTAATGAAATTCTACTGTACTTATTAGCTTAGCTGTTTTCAATGAAAATGTTGAGATATGTTATAGCCCTGTTGTCAACTGTGTGGTCACCTACTTTTGAGATTTTATAATATTCCTGTTATTACTGGAGATCTTTACTTCAAATGCTCACTAGTTGTTAACTAGTAGAAGGGAAACCCATACAACAAGGGCAAGTAACTATAAACATTTTTTTGACACAGTCATGCCTTCTTTTCAAGTTAGAATTTTCACTGAAAATCAGTATGTCTTAAAGCAACTTCAGCAGAGTGTTGGCACCTGACCTACCTCATATGGTGCTCTTTGTTTATTCTTTGTTTTCCTTGCAACCCCGAGACCATAGAAATACTGGCTTGGTTCCAGTGGGGGATAGTCTGGTCCCGGTGTTCCTACAAAGGGTGATAAAACTATCAGGTGAAACTTGATGTATGATATTTCATAATCCTAGAACAAGAACATGACAGACAAGTATGGCTTCCATAAAAGCCTTGACCTAGTGTTGTTAAACAGCAGCACTAGTACCTGTTGCCGACAAGAAGTGAAACATTTGCCAGCAGTGGCTACAGGGTAGTAGAAGGTCCTTCAGAGATCCTCTGTGCTGAGATTGCTGATAGTCATTGCGACAGGATTCATTCCTCTCTCACTGCTGACCATTGTTTTGACAATGGCAAAGTAGGAAAGAGGCTGGTGGCTTGGAAAGGATACTTTGCATAGTACTGGTAAAAAATAAATCAAGGAAAGCATGGACAGGTACACTGGTTGCCGCGATTTAATTAATGTTGAAAACAGAGTTAAACACTATACAATCAATCAGTACACATAATCTTGAGTTGGCACTTAACTTACACAGCTTATAATGAGGTGTAGTTATATATTTTAAAAGTAGACTGATATTTTTACAAAGAGTAGGCCTTTATCAATCAATTTTGTAAGTGTGCAGCCGTATTATCTTCCGCTAGGTGGCATTTTTCAAATACATAACCTATCTGATATGGGCATTCTGGGTACAGAACTGGACTACTTTTGAAGGTGGCAATCAAGGCAGCAAATTTCAAAATAAAATATATGTTTACTCACTTAAAGTTACCTTGTATGATTCATCTAGGCATGTTACCTAGCATATAACCTATGCACCAGCCATTTAAAACATAGCCCCTACAAGCTTGAGAAAAGGCCCTGGAATGAGCCCAGCAAGGTGGGCACACAATCTTTGTTGTCAGTCTGTTACACAAATCCTGGTTTTTCCCATGTCTATATATAGAAATGGTCTACAGAGATTTGCCGTAAACAATGGCATTTTGTAAAATTATTTTTCCTGTTTGAAATCATTATATTTTCAAAAAATTTGTAGCTAAAAACTAGCTTGATTATTCCACAAGTATTATTTATAGCCATTTTCTGCTTGTTATTTCGCATACAATATATCCTGTACAGGATAGTAATGGGTCATAGCAGACAGGTCAAATCTTTGAAGAATATTAACATGCCCAGACACAGCCAAGCCCCCGTAGCTTAGTCGGTAGTGTACAGGACTTTAGAACAGGAGGTATCAGGTTTGATCCCCAGCTTGGCCAATTTCTTTCTGAGGATTGATGATAGTCAATGCGACAGGATTCATTCCTCTCTCACCGCTGACCAGTTTCGATGATGGTTACGTGGGAAAGCAGCCAGTGATTAGGAAAGAATATTGTGCGGATAACTGGTAACAGAAACTCCAGGAAAGCATGGATAGGTGCACTGGCCGCCGTGATAAAACTGAAATAATGTTGAAAATGGCATTAAACAACAATCAATCAATCAATCAACATGCCTAGACAACAATCCAGCCAAGCCCCGGTAGCTCAGTTGGTAGCATACAAGACTTGAGAACAGGAGGTGGCTAAATCAGCCCAGCCAATTTCTTTCTGAGCATTGATGATGGTCATTGCAACAGGATTTATTCCTCTTTTACTGCTGACCATTTTTTCAATGCTAGTTGTTCGGGAAAGCTGCCAGTGGCTTGGACAGAATATTGTGGGAAATACTAGTAAAAGAAACTCCAGGAAAGCATTGCTAGATGCACTGGCAGCCGCAGTATAACTAAGATAATGAAGAAAATGCTGATAAATGGCATTTTTTCCTTTTCTCACAATGTCTTCTACCCTTTCAAAGACAATTTCAATCATTCGAGACACCTTTAACTCTTTAGCAAACGGCAAAATTTAAGGCCCATTCAAATTGAAAGGATTTGCAGACAACAATATTAATCCGACTCGAATATTGAAATTTGTTTTGGGAATGGTAGAAAACATAGTGGGAAATGGAGAAAATGCTGGTTACCAGCATTTTCTCCTTTTCCCACTGTTTTTTCAAAAGGTCTCCTTCTCAGAGTCGTGAAAACCCGGGATTGTGTGGTAAAGACTTAAATCACTGTCTGAAAATACTTCTGATTTGAACGTGTCTAAAATTGTGTTGTCTGGTAATTTGTATCAGATGATTTTGAAAATATCCTTGATAAATGTGGATATATAACACAGATTTGGTAAATTAATACATGTGAAAACATGGTGACAAAAGACGGTAATTCTCATTGTGATGTATGACTGACATGAAACACTGAGGACAATAATATTTCAGGACTATCAATGTTTATTGAATGGAAAAGGCTTGACTCACTCTGCTCCTTCCTCTGCGTCTGAGTAAGAGGGTTCAAGGCCACAATACCCCTTAAATTGTTTGGCCTTTAATCATTTACCATGCCAAGCCCTGGATGCACAGTCAATAGAACACAGGACTTTAGACCAGGGCTTTGCTGGTTCAAATCCCCAGCTTGGTCAATCTCTTTCCAGAGGATTTATGGTAGTGATTTTGACGGGATTCATTCCTCTCTCATCACTGATCATTGTTTCGAAGATGATTATTCATGAAAGTAGCCAGTGCCTTGGAAAGTATATTGTGCAAATACTGGTAAAAGAAACTTTAGGAAAGCATGGATAGGTGCTCAGGCCACAGCAGTATAATTGAAATAATATTGAAAATACGGTTCAACAAAAGATCCAAATAAGCAGTCATCTGCTAACTTTATGGCTTGTCATATGACAGGAAATAGTACTCTCAGCTATGCTATCACTGGTCTGGCAGTACAAGAGATTTCCTGTTACTGTGACAGGTTTCATACTTGTCTCCTTGCAGGTGAACATGTTTATCGCCCAGCATGCCATCTATTTTCTTAGCCTGATCAGACAAGGAGAGAATTTTAGTGTGGTTTATTCAGTTAGCTGGCTTATTGCACATGAGTTGTCTCGTATCATTATAACTAAAGTTGAAAAAGAAAACAGTGTTGCAAAATTTTTTATGCCCTTTTTAATCATTTATTGAATATCTTTGAGTATCATTAGTCAAAAAACATAAGAGGTATTATATATTTATTACATTTCAAGCTGAAAAAGTCAACTTAAAAAGGACCTCTATTAGGTCTGGACAAAGCATCAATTGGCTGAAGCAAGTTCATTTCCATACTGTACCTAATTTTGATAGCAGTTCACAATGCTATAGCATTATGACTCTGGATCTGTATTTACCAACTGTGCTTAAAAACATTCCTTATCTAATTCTATATTTATAAAGTACCACAAGTTCTGATTGGCGAAACCGATTGGTTTTAGCCAATCAGAAGTTGTGTTACTTTGTGTTACTTTCAAATATAGAACGTTTTTGAAGATAAAACTTGGAATGATCTTAAGAAAAGTTGGTAAATACATACCCAGACTTCTGCTTACCCTCTACGCTTTCTTCTACCCTCAGTCTAGAGAAACTAGCCAGAAGAAATTATATGCAAAAAATGGTAATATTGGTAAACACCTGTATCATGCTACATACAAATTTTAGTGGGAGTATCCTTGGGTAGGACACTTCAGAGCCCAAGCCTAGTACTTGCGAAATCTAGGAAATGTAAAATAATGTTGAAAGTGGTGTTAAACACCATTCAATCAATCAATAGAGCTACATACAAAGGGGAAGGGGCCAGCATTCATTTCTGCATTTATTTGACCAGCATCTCTCGGGTATGTGACATGTGTTGCTTATTCAGGAAAAAATAACCATATGTTTAGTTTCAGTTGCCAGGAGTATGACAGAAATTAAATGCATGTTGAAAAGTATTGGTTGAGTGCGAATGCCTTTTGCATCTTCTTTCGCATTTTTATCCTTGAAAAGGGAAATTTCCAGACAGTTTTCTACCGTTTAGTGAAGCAGACCACTTAAAGGGGGCTATTCAGATTTCCATAATTTCACCAAACTTGAAAAAATGATAAGTCACAGAATTTAGTCAGGCAATAGCCAGTAAAGCATCGGTAAAGAAGAAATACATAAATAGAGAAATAATTTACAACCGAATTTTTAATGGGTTACATAGCCTGTGAAAGTATTGTTGCAATGGAGAATATTGCTCATTTTAAGCAATTTCTCCTATACCACAATTTTTTTTAAGTCACATGTTACCGGATGAAAGTTACCAGCAAATAATAACTTATTAACTAATATAATGAAATTTCAGCAGATTTTCAACAATCCATACAAATCAGTGATGGATCAATCAATTAAAGAGCCACTGTAAGAAAAAAAAAGACCTTGCATGCAGATTGGTTTTAAAGAACAGAAAGAAAATTAGTGGAGAAGAAAAACAATAAGAACAGTTATTGAAAGGAAGGAAAATAGAGAATAAATAAAAAGCAAGAAAAAAGCAGAATAATGAATTAAAAGACAAAATTTGCAATAAATAAAAGAAGAAAAAAAGGAAAAATAGAGGGATAAGAAAATAGAAACATTAAAGGAATGGAAAAAAAAAACATTGAACGTGGAAGTAAAATACAAGAAAATAGAGTTAAGAGAAATTTTAGAAAAATGGACAAGTAACGTTCGGAATCATTTTATAAGACTTTCATAGCAGTTTCCGACAACATTTAGAAAGCTTATTTCCTCTGGGTTGTGTAAACATGAGATTGTTTTATGTTGTTGCTGTAATACTTTAGATTGTTCAGGCTTTGTAGATGTTGGCTAGTCGGTGCACAGTCTTTCCAAGGTCTACATTGCTTGTGCAATTCAGTAAAATTGCAACTTAAAATTGGCTAAATATTGACAATATTTAGCCAGATTTATCCTCTGGTACATGTGAATTTGGGTCTTAAGCCAAACAATTAAATCAATAAGGTTATGGAGACATAATTAATATATTGAGATCAATTTTTTTTAAATTTTTGAATTTGAATTTCATTGTATGACAGGTGGTACAGAAAGACCTGACATCTAGTTTATTTATTTATTTTTGTAATTGCTGCGAGTTTTTTTTTTTGCACAAATTCATAAAAGACTTAAATTTCTTTTGAGGGTTCTAATGAAAAATTCCTCCTGGATGTAAGATTTCACCTGGATGTAAGATTTCAGGTGGCTTTAGAAACAAAACTTCACTTGCAGAGTGCATGGACAGGACATCCTTTTTCTCATGATGTTGGCGATACATGGCCAAAGGAGGTAATTAAAGGGCTAATGCATAGTATTACTTAGTATTTTATACAGTGGAATTGTGCAAATTAACTGTAATTTTTGCATTTGAGGTCCAATAACTTAATGGTCTTTATCTTCTTCTTGTCGTGTAGTTTTCATGTAAATGCCCATAACTCTCATCAAACAAATGTTGCTACAAGTAATAAAGACATTTGTATGGCATCTTCAGAACTGTTGTGCTGCTTCATCATTCTAACCTTACGCTCTGGCCGCAACATTTTGGTAAAGCTTCATTAAAGAAGAATCCACAAACTGTTGCTGCCTTATAGGCAAAGACAGTAGCATATTTACAAATATAAATTCCCATATTTATCTTTATCTACTTATCTTCTCAATAAAATTTAAAGCTTCAGCATATTTTCAATAATATGTGTAAACATATGGGCAACATTAGACCAACACAGCTTCCAAAATGAGCCTACATGGATCATAATTATACTTATCTGGTATATTTTGCAATTTCTCCCTTGAGATGTGAGCAGCCTATACATCAAATTTTACAAGCAGGGCTCCTAAATGATTTTTATATGAGCCAACCAAATTGTTCAAAGATATTAAATAATGGTTTGATGGAAACTGCAGTTTGACCCCAACATGGAAAAACAGTAGCAGTAAGTGATGTGTCAATATGGCCAATTTGTAAGAAGGAAACTAAAACATTTATGTGAATGAGTAAAGTGCCCTTATCACCTTCCAAGTGATGATGTGGAATTTCCTCCTATTATAAGCCATGCTCTGTGAAAAGGGGGCTTAATGCATCTGTTAAAGTATCGACCCAGGTCGCGCAGGCTGACCTGGGCTGAAACTTTTTACTATTGGTCAATTTTCTGGATGTCAAAGCGCCACTGTACCTCGTGATTTAGTCTGTTGTTGAAAAGAACTGGGTATTATGGATTCAATATTTTGTGATGGCTTGATTGGTATCATGGATTACGGAAGTGCATTAAGCCCCCTTTTGCCAGAGCATGGCTCTTACAGATCTTTACATTATTCATTGATGAATAAAATCATGTGATGACCTTCTTCCCAGGATTCCTTTGATTTTCATCTATGAATAAAATCATGTGATCATATTAATTTCCTTTGTTAAGTTGAAAATGGAAATCACATGACTTGCTGCATATAATAATTATGTACCATCAGACTTTAGTACCATCAGACTGATTAGTTCACCCAGATGTGGTTGCCCATTATTATGCAAAGGTAACTAAGAACGGCTGGTTTAGGAATACTATTTACCTGGACCAGATCAAGTGATTATTGACATGAAGTTGTGTGAACTTGCATTTATAGAGCTCCAGTAGCAAAATAAAGTGCTCACAAACAGCAGATCAAATGTGGATCAAATCATGGGAGTTTTCTTTAACCCCTTACCAGACGACAAACTTTTAGCTTTGTTCAAATTGAAAGCATTTGCAGATGACAATTTCAATGTGGCTCAAATGGTGCAATTTGTCTTTGATAGGGTAGAAAACATTGTTGGAAAATGAGAAAATGCTGGTTTCTAACATTTTATCCTTTTTCCCCAATGTTTTCAAAGGGCTTCTTTCCCATGGGGCGTTAAAAGGCGGCAGTTTTTATGGTAAATGGTTAAAATGGTTGAAAACATTGTCAAAAAAGGGAAAACAACTGGTTACCAGTGAGGTGTATGGGTATTTGAACCAAATGCTTGCAAAAATTGTTGGTAAATGTAGCTGGTTAGGTCAGCCTATTCTCTTTTATTAAATTTCAGTGCATGATTTAATTTTAATGAAGGATCGATATCCATTTCAGTTAAATCTTTACCAAACAATTCCAGGTTTTTTTGACTCTGGGAAATGAACCTTTTAAAAACATTGTTGGAAAAGGAGAAATAGTTGTAACAAGCATTTTCTACCTTTCCCACATTGTTTTCTATCCTTCCAAAACAAATTTGATTTTTGAGTCACATTTATATTGTAGTCTGCAAATGCTTTCAGTTTGGATGAATCTAAAATTTTGTTGTTTGGTAAAATGTGGAAGGGGTAATTCAGTTTTTTGTAATTGCACCAAACTTCAAAGTATTTATCACTGAATTACATAAGGCAATAGCAGGTAGTATGCCGGTTGAGAAGAAAGAGACATTTTAGAAAAAATATTTCTCACCTTAGGCTCGTTTAGTAACATTGATCAGGACCCATTTATAAAAAATTAATCTCAAATGCCAACTTTTGTCAGATCCTGTGTATCATCCAGTATTTCCACAATTTTTAGAACCTGATCAGACAAGGAGAGACTTCTGTGTGGTTTCATCATTTGTCTTGCTTTTTAGCCCCCTACCGGCGAAGCCGGAGGGGACTTTAGGTTTGCACTCCGTCCGTCCATCTGTCCGTCTGTCCATCTGTCCGTCAGTCCGGCAATTCAGTTTTCCGGACTTTTTTTTCTAAACGCTGGTACATATTGAGCTGAGTTTTGGTGTGTAAGTCACCCACCATCACTTACAGATCCAGTTTGACTTTCGTTCCTGGTCCACTGGTTTTTCACAGATTTACAGGCCTTGGACTTGCATAATTTCACTGATAAATCAGTTTTCCGCACTTTTTTCCTAAACGCTGGTAGGTATTGATCTCAGATTTGCTGTGTAACTCAACCACCATGACTTACAGATCAAGTTCGACTTTCATTCCGGTCCACTGGTTTTACACGAATTTACGGGCCTTGGACTTACAAAATTTCACTGATAAATCAGTTTTCCGGACTTTTTTTTCCAAATGCTGGTAGATATTCATCTGACTTTTGCTGTGTAAGTCAACCACCATTACTTACAGATCAAGTTTGAGTTTCGTCCCGCTCCACTGCTTTTTCACACATTTACGGGCCTTGGACTTACAAAATTTCACTGATAAAACATTTTTCGGCACTTTTTTTCTAAACGCTGCTTATTTGGGAAAGCAGCAAGTGGCTTGGAAAGAATACTGTGCATAGTACTGGTTAAAGAAATTCCAGGAAAGCATGGGTAGGCTCACTAGCTTGTGCAATAAAACTGAAATAATGTTTGAAAAGGCATTAATCACCAATTAAATAGACAAAAGTCAATATGGATCATACATCAGAGGATAACATACATTCCTTACAGTTTAAGTTGCAGTAAAATTTAACTAAAAAAGGGGTGATTCAGATTTTTATAATCTCACCTGATGTCAAAAATGATTAAAAAACGATGCATTGTTGAATTAAGAAATATGAATGCTAGCAAACCATCAGTAAAGAAGAAAGATAAAAATGTCGGCAAAAAAAAATTGTAAGAGGTTTTTTTCTTAACCCTTTACCACACAATCCCCACTTTTAACGACCTTGAAGAAAAAGCCTTTTGAAAACATTGTGGGAAAAGGAGAAAATGCTGGTAACCAGCATTTTCTCCTTTTCCCACTATGTTTTCTACCCTTCAAAAAACAAATTTCAATTCTTGAGTCACATTTATTTTGTCGTCTGCAAATGCTTTGAATTTGAACCAGTCTAAGATTTTGTCCTTTGGTAAAGGGTTAATGGACTTTGTAGCCTTCAACCCTTTACTGCACAATCCCAACTTTTAATGGCCCTGAGAAAAAAGCTTTGAAAGCATTGTGGAAAATGGAAAAAAATGCTGGTAGCCAGCATTTTCTCCTTTTCCCACAATGTTTTCTACCCTTCCAAAGACAGATTTTAATTTTTGAGTTACATTTATCTTGTGGTCTGCAATTCTTAAAAGTTGGACAGGTCTAAAATTTTGTCATTTGTATCATTTGGTAAAGAGTTAAAGGATATTTAGATTTCGCTTCAGAATTTTTCAGAGTTTTGTGGGAATATGATATGATCAATGACATGTGTGTATAATGTTGGATCATATTAAAGTAGTACAATGCCACCATATTTGATACCCTATATAAAGATTAAAAAGTTGCCAATTGAAGTATAACCAACTGGCCATTTGAATGTCCTATTTGCACCTTTGTACTGAATGTAACCACCAGTTTCTTTACAGTTGCATGTAAAAGTACATGTGTATATGTTGTACTATTGATCAGTGTTTAACAATAAATCTTAACTTTCAGCTAAAAAAATTTTAAAAGGCACATTTAACCCTTTACCACACAATCCCATATGTTAACGACCCTGATGTGGAAGGCTTTTGAAAGTGTTGTGGGAAAAGGAGTAAATGCTAGCACCCACCATGTTTTCTATCTTTTCAAAGACAAACTCCATTATTGTAGCCACATAAAAAGTTTACCTTATCATCTGCAAATGCTTTCAATTAGCACAAGTCTACATTCTTGTGTGGTAGAAGTGAAAAGGACCTATATGAGTCTGAACAAGGCAGCAGTTTGGCCAAATCAAGTGCACTGCCTGACTGTATTTCATTTTGATGTTAGCCAGGCTTAAACATGAGGGCCAAGTATTTCTGCATACCTTTTATTTTTTTCCTTAGCTCTTGAGTCTGAGAAACTGGCCCAAACAGTCCATAGTCATCAACTTATATGGAAATAATAGCATTAGTATGCATTCTATTTTGTGATACAAAAAAGTGAGAGAGGCTTGCACTCAGTACTGCATATATTATTTGACCAGTACTGTATCTTTCAGGTTTATGCTTATTCTAGAAAACAGCAATAAATTTATGATGAACTTTCTTGGTTAACCCTTTCCCAAACGATAAATTTTAGACTGGTCCAAATTGAAAGAGTTTGCAGACGACAATTTTAAATTTGATGAAAATAGCAGAAAGGTCTCAAAAAGGGTAGAGAACACTGTGGGAAAAGGAGAAATTGCTCGTTATGAGCAATTTCTCCTTTTCCCACAGTGTTTTCAAAAGACTTGTACTCCAGACACGTGAAAACCAGGGCTTGTTTGGGAAAGGGTAAAGGATGGTGATTTGAGATTCAAGGTGTTTTCTAGCCAGAAAAATCTCACATGGTCAGACAGTGTAGATACAAAATGTTCAGTCTGATCTAGATCTACTTTATATGTGAAAGTAGATCGAGTTAATCTTAGTAGTGAAAGGGTTTTGGATCTTGATCCTTTCCCAAACAATCTTGATTTTTAACGACCCTTAGAAACAAGCCTTTTGAAAACATTATGGGAAAAGGAGAAAATGCTGGTTATTAGCATTTTCTCCTTTTCCCACAATGTTTTTTTCTATCGTTTCAAGGACAAATCTCACCATTTGAGCAATATTTATGTTGTCTGCAAATGTTCTCAGTTTGGACCAGTCTACAATTTTGTCGTCTGGTAAAGAGTTAAATGCGAAAGTATGTAAGTAAACATCAGTGATACTCTATTTTTTAGGCCTCTTTTTACCCTTTACCATACAATCCCAAGTTTTATTGAACCCGAGGAAAAAGACTTTGAAAACATTCTGGGAAAAGGAGAAAATGCAGGTTACTAGCATTCTCTGCCTTTCACACATAGTTTTCTACTCTTTGAAAGAGTACTTTAAGTTTTTGGTAACATTTGTCATCTGCAAAATGCTTTCAGTTTGGAAAAGGCAAAGATTTTGTCAGCTGGTAAAGAGTTAAAGGGGACTTTCCAGATTCTGTTAATTTCAGCAAACTTCAAAAATGCTTTTATATCACTGAATTAAGGTGATAGCTGGCAAACCACCAGTAAAAACAAAAAGCAAATATAAGAACAAATTTTTCAGTGGTGTTTCCGTAATGAGCTTTGTGGCTTCTTTCAGATTTCATTACAGAATTATGTCAGTTTGTCATGTGATCAACAACACAAGCCTCTTGAGGTATTTTTAGATTTCTTGCCCAAAGAATACAAAAGTTTGTCCAAAGGTCATGTAATCAATAACACCAGTTGATTATGTGGGATTTTAATCAAATTGTAGAAAGATATCATTATTTGATATCATAAAAGTAAATGACTTGCCAATTGCAAAGCAGCTAACTCATTTGAATGTCAAAATTTCACCATTTTACCCAAAAGTGAAGGAGATATCATTTCCAAACATTCAAGTCTCAACACCCAAAGCTACAAAAAATAATGTTAAAAACCACATTTGTCAAAAAAGTTCTTTCTTCAATACCCATCTTTCCTAAGCAACGTTTTGCTGAAAATTACCAAAATTTGACCCCAATTACCACATATGGCCAAAAGTTATTTATGTCGATCAACTGGGTTTTTTTCCCACATAACCATTAGAGACTGCTCACTTTGTTACTCATTATAAATCGTGTACATTTGTTGATGTATCCTCAATCTGCTATGAAATGTTGAAGGGGGATTGCTCATAACATTCGCTACTAGGTAAAAAAATCTTATTTTGCATGTAGAACAGATGAATGTACAAACAGAAATAGATTATTTATTTTTAAATGGACTATCAGGAGAATATACATGTATTTGTACATGTAGCTTCATCCTCTTGCCAATTCTACACAGCAGGGTCGAATTAAAATGTTACAGTGATGGATTTATGTTGATATTTTGTACAGACTTTCTTCTTGTCTATACTTTTGCACATTGTTTTTCTTTAGTTGAAATTTGACGATTCGATGAAATTTGGCAATGTGTCCCTTAAGTGAAACGTTGTACTCGGCAAAATGTCGCTTTTGGCAAGATGGTTGTTCTAAGAAAACGTCTTTCCATGCAGAAGAGATTTCCATTCTTAACATCCAAGTCTCATGCAATTATGTATGCCAAGAATCATAGATTCATAACTAAAGAAGATATGTTTGAGAAACACTATGCCCAAAGACGGTAGCAAAGGTATGTTTCCATTTACCTGAGATTTTATCAAGTCCATGAGACTGTGTCAATGAAAAGGTTGAGTCCCACTTAGTTTCTTTTGACTCTAATTTTTTCTGCAATAAATCATTAGTAAAATATCTAAAAGCCTTGTCAGAGCTTAAAAAATCCATTTGTCTGCTCGTATTGACTGTGTCTGGATGAGTAACATTTCCTAAACAATCGTTTGACTCAACGAGTAGCTTTTCCAAGGGCAGATCAAGCAAAATGATTGAAAGGGGATTCCTGGATAATATCTGCAACATCTCATGACTGATACCTGTATGAAACAACAAATTACTGATCATTGATTTGTCTGCAGCAGTCGTAAAAGAAAAAACGGAAATGACTTTTTACACTGCACATGCGTGATGTACATAATGTATACAACACTTGATTTTATCAAGTCAGGGGAAAGATTCTGATCTCACTATAATGTGAATAAGAAAATTTTAACTTTCAGACGAAGTGAAACTATTGTTAATGAATTCCAAAGTAGTTGAACGTTAGCATGGTTTTGTTTTTCTTTCTCATTATATGTAACAAATACAAATTTAGTAGATTATTCATCGATGAGGAAATACCGTGAGGAAAATCAAAGTGAACAGATCCATGGCGCATCAAAAACATTTATACAAATATGTTGTCTGCTAAAGGCCAGATCCTCAAGTATTTTATTCGGTAACATCTTTGTTTATTTGCTTCTTGACTAAAAAGTAGGACAAGTGATAGTAGAAGGACGACAAGTAACTTTTCTAATTCACTTGCCCAGCAGGATGAGTGCGTTTTTTTGAAAATTTTTCGATGTCTGCTTCAATGCGGGGGACCCTAACTTTAACAAGAAATCCTTCTTTTTCCCTATTTAAATCTTTCAGAGGATTACAGTTTTAAGGATCAACATTGTTTTGCCCTGACCCATGGTTAAAATTTGGATGGGCTTGAAGGGAGTCTTTTACATATTTGATGTGCAGGGTAGGACAGTTGCACATTACTTGACATATATTTGACAATTCCAGAAATTCTATGGAAATAAGTTTTACCTGTTGTAAACACCTTTTTCCTGCTTGGTTTCACAGCTAATAAAACATTGCAAAGGGAGGAATCCATACAATAAATTACTTTGAGCAACCAGTCTTTAAAAGCTGGATCTTTCAACCATTGGTATTGCAATGACTGTAAATGTTTTTTTTTTTTTTTCTTTTTTGTCAGCGAAGTTGGCTTCAGCATCAGCACAGAAAAGCTAGGCAACAGTTGATTCCTGCAATCAGTGCTGAGAAGGACTTTATTTCTCTATAGTGTGTAACCAGTCAAAGATGGTGACATAATTGATTTAAACGGACCTACCATGACAATCGCATCTTCTTAACTTACATCCTTGCACACTAACAGGCCAAGATATTACTTTAAGGCATTTAGGGATTCTGATGATCGATTTCTTTAGTTCAAAGCTCCACTCATTGTTTTCAATACTGATATTGTGAATGTTGACTCATCTCAGTTTTGTATTTTAGGATTTGATATTTTGTTGCTGAGTGATTTCCAGGCATATATTGATACTTTTACATTGTAAACAGAAACCCTATTTGATGCATGTGTATAATATTTCAGCCTAGGAAAGAGTGGGTATAAGAAAAAAATAGCCAGAAATGTCTGTATTTAAAAACAATAATATATCATTACTTGAACTTGAGTATGATAGAATCTTAAAATTGCTGGTAAATGATATTTTCAAACTAAAAACCGTATGCAAAGAGAGATGTCACTTGACACTTTAGAATGCCATGAAACAGAATGTTTGGCTCAGATCATAGATTAAGATTTTGCTTATTGGTTAAGAAAACAAGGCGAATTGAACAAAGTTGAACTTCATGCCATCAGATGTTTACTTGCATCAAAATCCTCTGGCATTACATTGGTATAAAGCTGTAACGAAACTGTAAATATACTGATAAATATTGAAGTTGTTTGACAGACCACAAGGAAGTTTCTAGTGTTTAGAATATCAAAGTACCATAACTCCCCAAGCAGTAATGGAGTTTGACCTTAACCAAACTCAACTGTCATCTTATTGATATGAGGATCACTTTTCCATTTTGATAGCATCTGGCAAAAATTGGAGTTAGCAGATGAAACTAGTTACATAGATAAAGACTTGCAGACAAACAAACGGACAAACAGATGGAATAAAAACAATATGCCCTTGATGTATGATCTCAGAAGGGGGGATGATTAACCCTTAAAGTTTCTTCAAAACTAAAGCTGTTTTTTGCAGCCAGTGTAGATCAAGATCAGACTGCACAAATGTGCAGTCTGATCTTTGATCTACAATGTGTGCTTAGCTAAAAACAATAGACAAAAGCAACCATCAAATTGCAGTTAATTAGGTCTTATTCCTAGTCCAAATTCATGTCTGTTGGGTTTATTCGGCACTCTATGGGATAAAAAGAATCAATGTCTCGTGCAGTGTTGGATGTTAAAGTTCTTAAATCAGAATATGTATCGGTGAAAAACTTGGAGACTTGGACTGCAACGTAAAGTAAAGCCTGTTTTGTATAATTGTCTTGTTTTAGTTTTCATAAAATTGCTAAAGTTAGAGTTTGATTGGTAATTTAAATCTGTTGAATGAAATCCTTAAAATGGTTCGAGTAAAATGAAATTACTACTATAAGCATTGGCAAATACTTAGGTGAAGTAAAACTGAGTTAACTTTTTTCACCATCAGAGTGGAAATATGGGGTGGTTTCCCGGAAAAGTGGATGTCTTTTGACCAAAATGTTGGATGTTCTAATGATGAAAAGACTCAAAAATTGAGATAAACTGTCACCAATGACGGATTAAGGCAAGCCAGAAAGGTTGTTGATCTATTCAGGGGCAGATAATCGTAATAAAATTCATTCCTTCAAGGTTTCGAAACACTACAGCTCCCTATCACAAATAGGCTTAAATCCGCACCAATTTATATGCACATTCTGACAAAGCCTGCCATGTTTGAGTCTACAGCAGTAACCTGAGTAAGCATAGCTACTGACTGAAACCAAAAAAATAGTCAAGAATTGAGTGGGTTATGTTATTTGAACAAATAAGAGATTTAACTATTTTCGACAAACTTTACCAGAACTAATGGCAGATTCATTATAAATGCATTTATATGCAAATAGGGAGCTGATGCAGTCACCAATGATGGACCGAAGTGAGCTCATCGGTCTATTCAGGGACAATCGTGTTTCATTTGCAGAGTCAACCCTTCACATCTGAGCCTTTTGGTCAAAAGTCAAGTAACTGAAAAACAAATTATTGCAAATACAGCACAATGACAAGAGACCATTTTGAAAAGCTGCATTGATAGATCTATTTTACCTTTCATTTACCAAGGAAATATATCAAAATTTGACAGATGGCATAGATAAAGATCAGACTTAATATACAACTGATTTTTGGACTCTGGACAGGCCAACAGCTTTGGTATATACATGTGGAGTAAAACAGATCTTAATCCCTAGAGTGCCTACCATAGCTGATTTTAGTTTGGCCAGTGTAGATCAAGATCAGACAGAGCATGCAGTCTGATCTTGGATCTTCACTGTTCAGTATGTAGAGGCATTCCAGCTGAATGTAGTCATAAAATGATAATAATTATGGTCTTTTTATATATCAGGGATCAAAGATGGGGATGCATGTTGTTTTTGGTCTGTCTGTTAGTTTGTCTGCATAACTTGGTTCCCATTAAATGAGGCCTTGGGAAAAGAAAAGCATTAGGGTTGTATGGTTTAGTTTTAATAATATACGACATGAATTGACCATTGGTTACATCTGTTGACATTTACCAGAGTTGCAGGACTTAGACAAATTAAAAATTTCTTGTATCTGTCAAATAATTATGGTACAATGTATTCATTACCAAATATGAAAAATGGTTAAATAACACAGATTTGGCAAATAAAAATGTGTGAAAAGTTTGTGAGAAAAGATGTTACTCATTACGCACTGATTTTGAAAGGCGTTGTATTTCTGAAAACATACATTGATGATATTATATGGCATTATAAAGTACTGTGAGGATAAGAATATTCCAGGATTATTTATATTAATTGATTTTGCGAAGGCATGTGCTTCTCGTAGTCCCTTATTTCACTTCTGAGTAAAAGGGTTCAAGGCAACATTGTCTCTTTGTTTGATTTTGCAACATCCATCCTGTTTGTGGCTTGTCACATGACAGGAAATAGTACTGTCAGCTATGCTACCACTAGTCTGGCAGTACAAGAGATTTCCTGTTACTGTGACAGGTTTCACTTTCGTTGCCTATAATGAGAGAAGTTTTATCAGCCCATTATTTCGTCTATTTTTGTTGCCAAAAATTGTATTTGCGGAAAACACAACAATAGTACATCATGAAAGACTATTAGGATAAGTATATTCAGGATTATCAATTGATTTTGAGAAGTTGTTCGATTATTTTTGCTCCTTCTTCCATTTGAGAGTAAAATGTTTCAAGGCCACACTGTCCCTTGAATTGTTTGGCCTATCATCATCTGCCATCTTTGTGGCTTGTCACATGACAGGAAATAGTATTGTCAGCTACGCTATCACTAGTATGGCAAAACGGGAGATTTTCTCAGTATTGTGACGGGTTTCATTTTTGTTACCATATGACAACTTTTATCATACCAACATTTCTACCATTTTCATAGCCTGGTCAGACAAGGAGAGGCTTCAGTGTGGTTTCAAAAGCACAGTCTAGGCAGGGTTTCTGTTTATGTAATAAAAATATCAATATACACATGAAAATCTGCTTTGGTGCAAAATACCAAAGTTCATTGTGCTCCTTGGAAGCAGACTAATATGATTCAAAACATTAAGTTAATCCTTAGAGCCCCAAATAAACCTGTCAGAAATTTTCATCCTAGAAATATGACCTAAATAATTGCAATTTCATGCTTGTTTTTGTCTACAGTGTTTTAGTAAAGTGGACAGTGTAGATCAAAGATCAGGCTGTATATTTTGTGCAGCCTGATCTTGATCTACACTGACCTCAGAAGCAACTGTAGTTGTGAAAGGCGCAGTAGGGGTTAATCTAACTACATTTGTAATGAAAATCATGAAAAGTACAAAGTTTTTATCACTGCATAAATTGACCATCGGAATTATGAATTGTCAACTAGTATATCTCCACTTGCATGTGCACCATGATATAACAAGACAATGCAATTGTACTTTTGGAAGGGCTACTTATTGCAGAATAAAACGGTGATTTCCAGCATATTGATCACAGCTACTGTTTGTCAGTGTTAGTCAAGCTTCAGGTGGCTTTCAAAATTTCTTTTAAATGTTTTTGTCACACTGTTTTGAGATACATATATTATGATTTTTGCATGCAAATAAGGAAATCAGAAGGAACTCAAAGGGACTTAACTTTTTTGGTGATACTGAGATCTTAGGCAAATGGAAGCACTGGTCCTGGTATTTGGAAACAGCAAAATTAACCCTTTTCCACACAATCCAGAGTCTTAACATCCCTGAGAAAGAAGCTTTTGAAAAAATTGTGGGAAAAGAAGAAAATTCTGGTAACCATCATTTTCTCCTTTTCCCACAATTTTTTCAACCTATTTAAGGACAGTTACTATCATTTGAAAAACTTCTGAATTGTCGTTTAAAATACCTTCATTATTGACAAGCGTAAAATTTTGCCATGTGACAAAGGGTTAATACAATTCTATATCCAGTCCCCACCAGTTGCATGATTTTTGACCAAGGCATCCCAAATTCAATAAAATCTTGGGCATTGTTATTCTGGACATACCTTTCAAGGAAAGTAAACTAATGAACCACAGCTGTCTACCCCTTGTTGGAAGATGGGATCATAATTATACTAGTAGCATATGCTCTTCCAACCATCCAGTATTCACATGAGCCGAGCCCGCATAGCTCAGGGGGTAACGTGCAGGACTTGAGAACAGGAGGTCGCTTGCTCAATTCTCGGCTCGGCCAATTTCTTCCCGAGGATTGATGATAGCCATTGCGACAAGATTCATTCCTCTCTCACCGCTGACCATTGTTTCGACGATGGTTATGTGGGAAAGCAGCCAGTGGCTTGGAAAGAATATTGTGTGTAGTACTGGTAATAGTAACTCCAGGAAAGCATGGATAGGTGCACTGGCTGCCGCGATATAACTGAAATACAATACAATCAATCAGTATTCATATTACCCTTTTTCCTCACAACAAAATTTTAGACCTGTCCATGTTCTTTAGCCTTTGAAGATAGCAAATTCTTGTTGCTCTAAAGATGATTGTTGTCTTTGAAATAGAAGAAAATAGTGTGGAAAAAGGAGAAATGGCTGGTTTCCAGCCTCAAGAGGCTACATAGTCCTTTAAGGAAATACCACTGTTTTTTTTTCTTACTTTTGCCTTTCGCTTTTACTGATGATTTGCCAGCTATCTCTTTACTTAATTCAATGATAAATCATTTTTAAATTTGATGAGAATATAGATATCTGAATATCCCTCTATAACTCTTTACCAAATGACAAAAATATATTCTTGTCCAAATTAAAAGCATTTCCAGACAACAATTTATGTAGGACTCAAATGTCAAATGTAGGATAGAAAACAATGTGGGAAAAGCAGAAAATGCTGGTTACCAGCATTTTTCTCCTTTACCAACAATGTTTTCTAAAACTGTCTTTCTCAGTGTCGTTAAAACTCAGGACTGTGTTGAAAAAAGGTTAACCCTTTACTAAACGACAAAATTTGGACTTGTCCAAATGGAAAGCATTTGCAGACAACAGATTCAATATTGCTCAAATGATTGACCGTAATAGGATAGAAAACATTTTGGGAAAAGGAGAAAATGCTGGTTACCAGCATTTTCTCCTTTTTTCAAAATGTTTTCAAAAGCCTGTTTCCCTGGGTCGTTAAAAGGGTTGTGTGCTAAAGTGTTTAAAGGTCAATGGAAAGAATCATTGTAGACCGCTAGCACTGATAGCACAAGGATGTATGAGCTTGATCATTCCTTGTTTCATGGAACAAGGTTTTTGAAATTAAATGTTGGGTCGTCTGATCCTTTGTCCTAGCTACCAGCCACAATAGCTCAGGTGGTAGAGCATGAATGTCAAATCTCAGGCCACTTGAGGGTGTGGGTTAGATCCCCATGATGGCTGGCCACCTAAAACAACTAAAAGTCTTTTGGATGAGACATTAAACCTAGGTTCCGTTCGACGGTACTATTCACTGAGCATGCTAAAGAGACCAGGCATAACTTAGGATGGGTTTCTTTTTGTATCTATCCCCGTAACATAAAGTTCTAACAGTCTTCATCTGCAACCGATGGCGAGATAAATATACAATAATCAGTCAATCCTTCGTTCTACTTTTGTTTAGTGCCAAGCCCCTGTAGCTCAGTTGGTAGCGTACAGGACTTGAGAACAGGAGGTCACAGGTTCGATCCCCAGCTTGGCCAATTTCTTTCGAGGATTGATGATAGTCATCGCGACAGGATTCATTCCTCTCTCACCACTGACCATTGTTTTGACGATGGTTATGTGGGAAAGCAGCCAGTGGCTTGGAAAGAATATTGTGCGGAGTACTGGTAACAGAAACTCCAGGAAAGCATGGATAGGTGCACAGGCTGCCGTGATATAGCTGAAATAATGTTGAAAATGGTGTTAAACACCATACAATCAACAGTTCTTTTGTTTAGTAATAGTTTTAGTTTAACTCTTTTCCTGGCAACAAATTTTAGGCTTATCAAAAGTGAAAGCATTTGCAGACAAAAAATTAAATTTGATCCAAATGTTGACATTTGTCTTGGAAAGAGTAGAAATCAGTGTGGAAGGAGAAGAAAATGCTTCAGTGTTTTCTCCTTTTATTACAAAAGCCTTCTTGATCCGGGTCTTTAAAGCTCAGGATTGTGTTGTAAAAGGGCCAAAAAAGATTTTTTTTTTTCTCAAAAGAGGATATTGCTGACAATGATCAATTTCTCCCTTGCCAAAGTAATTTTCAAAGGTGTCTGTTACACAATGAAAGTCATTAGCAGGCACGTATGTGCTAACCCTTTACCAAAACAACAACAGTTTAAACTCAACCAAATTGAGAGCATAACATGCATTACAAATTCAGTGTAATTCAAAAGATAAGTTCCATCTTTGAAAGGGTAGAAAATATTGTGTGAAAAGGGGACCAGCATGTTCTCCCTTACCCACAATGTTTTGTAAAGACTTCTTCCTTATGGTTGTTAACACATGGGACTGTTTGTTAAGGGGTTGAAGGGTTCTATTTAGTTATTGAGTGGTAAATCATAATTTATCGTAAGATACTGATAAACACAACTTGATATATTTTTTCTTTGCAAATGTATAGAATCTGTATGGTTACATTCAGTGAAAAGGTGCATTTTTGGGTGTTTGTATAATTGGATGGTGGTTTTGCAATTAGTAACTCTACTTTTGTTACATCAGATCTGACATCATGATGCTGATTTGAACATGAATCCTCATAATCGGCCACAGTTATAGGTCATGTGACATTCCCACCAGTCATTGAAAGTTGAAAAAAATATTAAATATGTAAGGAAGTCAAAGTATATAAAAATAATGAAACAAATAAAAAGGATAAAACTAGAAAAATTAATATAGACATAAAATACAAATGAGTCTTGCTCTGTCAAAAGGAGGTTTAATGCATCTTCAAAATGTGCTATGCCAAGCAAGTCATCACATTATTGACTGGCCGGGTAGCTCAATGGTTAGCGTATCTGACTGGTAATCTCGTGGTTGTGAGTTCGATACCCGTTGGGCAAACTTTCTTTCTGGTGACTTTTCACCTCTCACCTGAAGCATGTGAGAAAGTAGTCAGTGACTTGGAAAGAAATTTGTGTCAGTACTGGTGTGAGAAAGCCAGGTAACACATGCATAGGACTTGTAACCTGGAGGCCTGGGGTTCGAGCTTCTCTGGAAGCCCTGGGTTTTTCATTGGTGTGTCCTTGGGCAAGACACTTCAGAGCCCAAGCCTAGCCCTGGTGAAACCCAGGACATGCATGAATTTGAGCCCCCACATTTATATAACTGAAATAATGTTGAAAGTGGCATAAAACCCTATTCAAACAATCAATCATGTTTGGATGCATACTAAGGTCTTTGAATTGACCATACATTTTTAAAGTCTTTACCGAACGAAAAAATTTTTAACCTGTCCAAATTCAAAGATTTGGCAGACAACAAATTGAAAATGACTTATGTAATGGGATTTATCCTTGACAGGTAGGAAAATTCTGAGTACAAGAGAAAATGCTCGTTACTACCAGCATTTTATCCTTTTGTGACAATGTTTTCAAGAGCCTTCTCCATTGTTGTTAAAACCAGGAAATAGTTTGGTAAAGAGTGACCCCTTAACCCTTTACCGCACAATGCCTCTTTTTAATGCCCCTGGGTTAGAAGCCTGTTGAAAACATTGTAGGAAAAGGAGAAAATTCTGATTACCAGCATTTTCTCCTTTTCCCACAATGTTTTCTACCCTATCAAAGAAAAATTACACCATTTGAGCCACTCTGAAATTGTCGTCTGCAAATGCTTTCATTGTGGACATGGCTAAAATTTTGTCGACTGGCAAAGGGTTATAGTACCTTTCATAACTATAGTTGCTTTTTGCAGCCAGTGTAAATCAACATCAGACTTCACAAAACATGCAGTCTGATCTTTGATCTACACTGTAGATTCTTTAAAACCGAGCACATCTGCAGACTCTAAGAGAAATGTGTTTTGAATTATTGGAATTGTCAGTGAAGAGTAGAAAACATTGTGGAAAAGGGAGAAAATGCTGGTTACGAGCATTTTTTCCCAGTTTTACAATGTTTTCAAAAGGTCTCTCCCTCAGGGTTGTTAAAACTCATTTTGCGAAAGGGTTTCATGGGATCTGATATAGTAATTATATGATTAAATGGCTTAGTCAAGGAAAATCCTAGAATAATGAATTCACAGCTTGTATATTAAAGGGGCCTAATCAGATTTTGGTTGTGAATAATTTTTTGAAAGTGCTGATAGATATTGTAAAATACTTTCTTCTCTGCAAGCATAAAGAAAATGGTGCAATTTTAGCCTTTCCCAGCACACCCTTGTTTCCAAGTCTTTAAAACATTGTCATCAGGGCGTTATAAACATGGTATTTCATTTCCTAGCATCCCAGGCACACATTTATGTAAAGGAATCTTCAGTTCAAAAGTGAATACTGATAGTTCTGACAGCAGCCTGGTGTGTTAGTTGAATACATGTTAATTTATGATGTATGATAGTGGGGCTTTAACTTTGGTTTGTAATGGTCTTGGTTGTTTTTTATCATTTATTCTTCTGTTCAGAACAACAATTTTTAACCTCACTACCATGCATGAAATTGGCTCAAGACTTTTTTTGTAGAGGACATTTAAATGCCTATCTGATATGTAGTGAAGTGACTTGTGCACAAACTTATTGAAAGTTACTCAATTTCCAATAGAGTAATGATTTTTTCCGTTACGTTTAACTCTTTACGAAACTACAAAATTTTGGACCAGTCCAAATTGAAAGCATTTGCAGACGACAAAATAAAGGTGAACCAAAAATTGAAATTTGTTTTTGGAAGAGTAGAAAACATTGTGGGAAAAGGAGAAAATGCTGGTTACCAGCATTTTCTCCTATTCACATAATGCTTTCAAAAGGCTTCTTCCTCAGGGTCGGTAAAAGTCAGGATTGTGTGGTAAAGAGTTTATGGAACGGGTTTTCTTGAGGGTTACTGTATTTAGTAAACAATCATTGCAGACTATCTCTTTACTCTTAACTTCCTTTCAACTTTATTCAGTATTATTTGTATCTAACATGTTATGCTGAAAGGAAACAACTAAATAATGTTTGTATATTATGTAGGAAATAGAAATAAATTTGACAAAAAAAGCTTACAGGAACAGGTTTTCTTGAGGATTGCTTTATTTGGTAAACAGTCATCTCAGTGAGCATAGTGAAATGTTAGGATAAATAATTTAAATTGAACAAGCATTTGACTTTCTTTGCCCATTCTTCCTTTCCTGAGTAAAAGGATTAAGGCCACACTGTCCCTGAATTGTTTGGCCTTTCATCATCCACTATCTTTGTAGCTTGTCACATGACAGGAAATAGTACTGTCAGCTATGCTACCACTAGTCTGGCAGCACAAGAGATTTCCTGTTATTGTGATGGGTCTCACTTGCATTACCTTTCATTTGAACATTATTTATATTCATAGCCTGGTCAGACAAGGAGAGGTTTCAGTGTGGCTTCATAATTTGTCTTGTGTTTGTACATCAGTTGTCTTCATGTCACCACATGAGTGGTGACTACATAGAGAATAGATGGATGGTGTCTTGGATGGGTTAAGTTTATCGCGCAAGGCGGAGGAATTTATCTGGTGTGCTGAAGGCGAACCGAATAAATTCCGGAGCCGAGCCCGATAAATTTAACCCATCCAAGACGCCAACCATCTATTCGATTTATCCTGTCATGCACTGTAAAAGAACAAAACAACAACAAAAAACATGATATAAAGACCATACCTTTTATTCAATATCTTACGGTACTGATACTATAAATTTCCGGAGCCGAGCCTGACAAACTTTCCTGGAATCAAAGACACCACTGTCTCTTCTTCAAATTTTCCAATCCACGACACTATTCTGTTTATCCTGTTTCTCATTTACAATCCTAAATCCAACTAGATAGAATATTTCCCTCGAAATTAAGGAAGGTATTGACATCTTTCTCACTATGAAAAACACACTTGTATGGCAAACTGTGTAAAGTGCTTTGGATATGCAGCTGCAATAATGATGTCATGAATGATATTGACTATGTCATAAGCGTGACATAAACCTTTGGAAGAATGTTGTGGCAAAGAATTCTGTTTTATTTTAAATAATAAGAACAATCAACATGTGCATGGAATTTTAAGCAATAATTTTACCTTAAGATATAGATTTCGTGTACCGGCACCTAAAAATGGAGTTCCGGCTGGTCAAATGACCAACTAGCCCAATAAACCTTGATCACATGACCAACTGACATAATAAACCTAGTCACATGGTCAAGTGACAATATATCACCAAGTTTATATGATCCCCCTGTTATATGTCGGAATTTATAGGAGGTGACAGGATAAATATCTTTATTTGTTTTGGAATTATACTAATGTGTCTGTGCATGACAGCTATTCATCATTTTTGTTTAAGGGTCAAATTATTTAAACAAAAGTTGTCACAATTCATGTAAATTAATAGCTAGATCTTGTCAAAGTTGTAGTATTCCTGGACATTTTTATTTGTCCTTGCAAAGTTCTGTTAGTGAATCTGATTTGAGTCAAGCTGATGGTACATTGCATGTGCAGCAAATCACATGATTTCCTTTAACTTATTGCAGGAAATTTTGTGATCACATGACTTCATTCATCATTGAAAAACAAAGGAATTGTAGAATCACAAGACTTTGTGATAATGTGATTTATCATTGAAAGACATGGGAATTTTAAAAATCTATAATACATAATTTGCAGTCTTTACTGATAATGCTATAAGGAAAGTTTTAGGCAAGTTTTACCAGGGCTGTGAGTTTTTCCACTATACAATTCATGTTGACCTTGATGCTATGCAACAATGTTTAGCTCTACTGTCTCTACTAGCTCTACACAGTTGAGGCAAACTTTCTTAATGGTAATTTTTTGCCTCTCGCCTCTGATGCTTATGAAAAAAGTAGTCAGTGGCTTTGGAAAGAAAGTTGTATCAGTACTGGTGTGAGAAAGCCAGGAAATACGTTGGTGCATCACTGACCACCATGATATGACCTGAGCTGTTAAAATGGCATTAAACTTCAATACAAACCAAACCAAATTGTCCATTTTGGCATGCATCTAATTTCAAGCACCACATCCAACAGGATTATTTATTACTATCGTAAATAAATGTACATGTATGTATGTAGAAATAGAATAAAAGAGAAAACAAAATCAAAGAAAAACAATTAAAAAACAAAGAGTAAAACAGTGATAATCGGTGGTTAGAAAAAAGGTGGTAAGGGTTGGCTACTGGGGTGGAGGAGGCCAACAGATTTCCCTGTATTGTGAGATGCATTTAATCTCAAGCATAAATCCAACAGTATAAATATCTTTTGAAAATACATGTACAAGTATGTCTATAGAATAAAAATAAAAAAAATAATTAAAAAAAAAACATGTATAAAGAGCAATACAATTACAAATGGTAAAGTAAATGGTGGAAAGGGTTGGCTGTAGGGGAGGAGGAGGCCAACAGATATCAGAGCTTTACATGGAAAATACAAAAACGTTAATCAGGGAAACTTGATTTCAGTTTGGGAAAAAGTCAGGGAAATCTGCTTTACTCAAATTGTGGACACCCTGTCAGGATGTCTGTGGTGAGGGAAAAAATAGTTTTTCGAGGTCAGGGAGTTTTGTGTCGGAATTTTTTTTTTAAATTTTGAGCAAAAAGTTAGGGAAAAGTCAGTGAATTTTGAAATAAAAAGTCTATGATTGATAGAAAGAGAAAGAAGGCAGCTAAAGCAGAATGTAACAAGAGCACCACATGCAGGTGCTAACGCTTGGCTGCAGATGCCCGATATTCAATGAAAATGTTAAGTCAAAAAAGGGGCATAACTCTGTCAAAATACTTTGATGGTTACTTTCTCTTGTTGTATAAGTTCTCTACTTGATAATTAACAACTTGTCCAAGATTGAAGCAATTGTCTTCAGTGATAACAGAGATATGATAAAAAAGTTTCACAAGACAATGCAGAATGCTGCTGCCAGGGCTATGACTATACCTCAATGTATTCTTCAAAAACAGCCAAGCCAATATTATTAAAAAAAAAACTGACAACATTAAATTCTGAAGTACATAAAAAGACATGTCAATTTTATTTTGAAGTGCATACTTATGAAGAGATATAAACTTTATTAGAACAGCTTGTATGTTTGTCCCTTTTGTGATGCATCTGATTTCAAGCACCACTTCCAACGTATAGATCGCTTTTGTAAATATGTGTACATGTATGTATGTAGAAAAAAAAAAGAAAGAAAAAAACAATTAAAAACAATTAAAAATACAAAAAAATATTACATTGAGAATTGGTGGTAAAAAAAGGTGGCAAGGCTTGGCTGTAGGAGTGGGGAGGCCAACAGATTTCCCTCTATTAGGACATGCATTTAATTTCAAGCACTCATCCAACATAAAAATATCATTTGAAAATACAATGTACAAGCATGTCTATAGAAAAATAAAAATTAAAAAAAATGTATTCAAAGAAAAACAAAATAAATAAAAATATTGTCTAAAGAGTCATACCATTACTGAGGGTAAAGTAAAAGGTGGAAAGGGTTGGCTGTAGGGGAGGAGGAGGCCAACAGATGTCAGAACTCAATGTGCATGTATCTAATTTCAAGCAGCACATCCAACAGTATAAATAACTTTAATGAATACATGTATGTATGTTAAAAAAAAAAAAGAAAAAAAGAAAACAAAATCAAAGAAAAAGAATTAAAAAATAGAATTAAGAATACAAAATGTAAAACATTAACAATTGGTGGTAAAAAGGTGGTAAGGCTTGGCTGTAGGGGTGGGGGAGGCCAACAACTTTCCATGTGTTAAAACATGCATTTAATTTCAAATACTCATCCAACACTACAAATTATTTTTGAAATACATGTACATGTAAGTATGTTAAAAAAAGAAAAATAGAAAAAAAATTCAAAGAAAAACAAACCCCAAAACATAGTTTAAAATGAATGTATAACAAGTCATACAATTACAGTTGGTATAGTAAAAGGTGGAATGGGTTGGCAATAGGGGAGGAGGAGGCCAACAGATTTCGGAACTTAATGTGCAAAATACAAAAATGTTAGTCACGGAAATTTTAGTCAGGGAAAAGTCAGGGAAATTTGCTTTACTCAAACTGTTGACACCCTGCATGTGATGTCAAAGGAAACACATTATTGACTTTCAACATGAAAGTCCCCCATGGCCTGTCCACTCTATTGTACCAACAGCAACCATCACATCTGTGATGGAGCAGCAAGGATTTAATGGTCACACCCACAACATGACCCAAGCTCCCCCTGACAAAGCATCACTGTACCATTCATCAAGCCTGGGACTTGAGCCAGTACCATGAGGCACGGGCCACCATGACAACCCAGACTTAACACCCCATCACTTGAAACCATAACTCTCAGGAAATAAGCAACTACATCAGATTTAACCCTATATCACACAATCACGGGTTTTAACAGGCCCTGAGATGTGAGGCTTTTGAGAGCATTGTGGGAAAAGGAAACAAGAGGGCCATTGGCCCTAAAGCGCTCACCTTGGTAAGGTCATCTAGGACTGATAGGCTGAAAAGATCCTAGTTGTGATGATGTAAAACGCATGAAAGTAAGTTATCTACTTTTTTAACGATTTAGCCTATTTCTGAATTTTGAATCTGGCTCAAAATGTGACCTCTAGAGTCACAAGTGGTTTTTCTAAGATTTAGCCCTGTGATTTACCTTTTCACCTGATATGAATCTATATCATATCTTTTCGGACATTTCAACCAGACAAACATTCTGACTAAGTTTTATGAGTATAAGGCTGAAAATATGACCATTAGAGTGCACAAAAGGGGCTTTTAAGATTTGGCCCCATGACCTACTTTTTGACCCAATTTCAAGTCTGTCCAAGATTTCATCAAGACAAACATTCTGACCAAGTTCCATGAGTATAAGCCTGAAAACCTGACCGTTAGAGTGCACACAAGGTTTTTCAAGGATTTGGCCCAGTGACCTACTTTTGACCTAATGTGACCCAATTTCAAACTTGTCCGAGATTCTATCCAGACAAACATTCTGACTAAGTTTAGTGAGAATCAGACTGAAAATGTGGCCTGTAGAGTTCAGACAAGTTTTTTAAAAGATTGGGCCCTGTGACCTCCTTCTTGACCGGACGTGACCAGATGCCTCTAGAGTGCACATAAGGTAAACGTTGATGACCACATGATGCACATTGGACGACGCAAGATGGAAGCAGGACACAGCATGAGCACAAAAGTTTACCTTGAGCACTTTGTGCTCAGGTGAGCTAAAAATACTGGTAATCAGCATTTTCTACATTTCCTACAATGTTTCCTATCCTTCCAAAAACAAATATCAATTTTTGACTCACATTTGTATTGTTGTCTGCGAATGCTTTGAATTTGGAGAAGTCTGAAATTTTATCGTTCGGTCTACAGTGAAAGGTCTGCCTGACAAATAGCAAATGCACTGCTGTGTACAGGAAATTATAGCCAGTGATTTTTCTCCCACTAACAGCTTACTCTCTCACCACAGCTGGCCGATGCCTTTCTCCAGGACAAGTGTTCCATCCAGAAATACCAGTGCCTTATTCCGACTCATACTGCCTGATCCCTTACAACAAGGCATAATGAAACACATGTACATCCCTGTGAGTGTGTGGCAGTGCGGTTTCATCAATCACTCCCATCCCTTTTCTGAATAAGGACCAGCCGACATACCTGTATGCAGGTATATTTCTGGATATCCTAAGTGCATACTTTATTCATCAAATGACATGGTTCATCTTTGAATCTTGCAATGAATTCGAAACCAGTGGCTTAGAATTTTAGGGACCCACCTGCCCCACAACCTGGTGCCAAATAAGGACTTAAAGAGGAAATTATCATTCGGTATTTTCCAAATTTGTGAAGTTGTAGCCATATCAAATTCAAAAAATGTTTCATCACCTGATTTAGTAAGGCAACAGCCAATTAACTATCAATAAAGGATAAAGTGCAGTGTAAAGAAAGAAATATTTTGAATGGCATTTCCCTGCTGTCACACAGGGCCACTCAAGGCATTGTTAGATCCCCCACAGAACCTCGCTATGACCTATAACAACTGCCACAAAACCATCAACACACATCGTGTTCGGCTGCATTCAAACAAGCATAATGACTTCACACTATGAGTCTTAATCTCATAAATTCTTAAACTCCACCCCAACCAAGTAATATATGGCTACTCCACACTTGCAGAAAAACCACGTTCTGCAGCCTGTACCTGGTACAGCTGCCTTTCAAAAAGTGCTATTTTTCAGTTTATTTTTTTTTAAATGCAAAAGAAAATGTAATTTTATGGTAAATCTATCATCCAAAATTTATTACCCCAAATTTATTGCTCCAAACATACCAGACACTTACTGTTTACAAAAACCACTGTCAATCAAAAAGTGCATTCCATTCAGTATTTCACAAATGGGTCTGTACATTGACTTTACTTGGCATGTTTTGCTTGAAAATCGAACAAAATGAACACAATAATATTCCGCTTGGTGAAGTTTCAGCCAGCGCACCTGTAAATAGCAAAGCAGGGACATGTGACAGTCAAAAGCTTATCTGTCTAATCGGTTAGTAATCAAAGCCGATATTTCTGCTGCTGAACATAAGCTAATTTAATTTTTACCAAACAACAAAATTTTAGACCTATCCAGATTGAAAGCACTTACAGAAGGCAAATAAAAATCAATAGGAGTCAAAAATTGAAATATTTCTTTGGAAGTGTAGAAAACATTGTGGTCAAAGGAGAAAATGCTAGTTGCCAGCATTTTGTCCTTTTCATACAATGTTATCAAAAGCCTTATTCCTTAGTGTCGTTAAAACTCAGGATTGTTTGTTAAAGGGTTAAAGGGCACATAAGGTCAGAGCGATGCTTATGCTTCAATATGGGTCATTTCCAATTTCCAGTCGTCAAAACCCGGGGTCCCGTGTCAAATAAGAACCCTGTTTGAGTCTTTTTTTTCATTTTTCATTACAGATTTGTATTTCTGTAACATGCTTAACAAAAATCATTGTGGGAAAAGAAGCAGTTGCTTGTTAATAGGCATTGTTTCTATTCCAAAGAAATTTAGCAAAATATCCAAACGTCTTACTTTTTGTCATGGTTTTGTGTTTGAGTAAAAACATAGATTATGAAATAAGTTTTGTAAGATTTACAGACAACTGGACCAGAGAAGCAGTACAAAATGACAATTGAGTGAAGTATTTCATGTAACTGTAGGAATTTGTATACAGAGTAACTGCTGGAAGAAGGATGTCTGCCAGATTTCATCTGTAATCACACTGCATACCTGAATTGGTTTGTATTGTCAGTGTCAATCTGTAAAATGTTCTAGATAGATCTGGCAATGTGTGATGTGATTTCAGATTTCAACTACCCCTACAGCTTCTTTAATCCATGGATCTAAACAGGAAAATGTGAGTTATACTTTTAATTTATTGTTTATTTCATAAAGTTATGTAACCCATACTAATCCATACCTTGTGTCCTTGTGGTTAATTCCAGTTCTGATCTTTGCTTTTCGCTCAGTGTTCAAAACTGTATATTCTTCTCCACTTTCCGGGTCAAGCTCAAGGCATATATCAGTCCATCTCAAAACAGATCTTCTTCCCACCTTGGCGTCCTAAATAGGTTGTGCATATTAGTCACAAGCAATGGAGTAACGCCTGAGGTGTCTTGTCATTTAATGCCCCACAGTCATACATTTTACTTAAATGGACTTCAATCAATCTATAAGGTAATTTTGGCTTATTTCCTAAATGCAATCCTTTAAGTTGTTTTATAATCACACAAGGAATATAATTACACAAGGAATAGAACACTCATACTGTCCAAAGGTATAATGGATATGTCTGTTTTCATTTTTTTTTTTTTGTACATTTTTAAGAACAATTTTGATCCAATATGGCCAACAAAAACCAAGATGGCTGACAGTGACCAATGTTTATTCTATAAGTTGTAGCATGCAAAGACACACCAGCTGATTGTATCTTTTTACTTATTCTACAAGTAACTTACATTTGTATTGAAAAAGACAAGAAATAATATGAATAAAGACAAAACCTAAAGGTGAGAAGTGTTATCTGTTGTTTGCTCAAAACTCTTTCAAGGTTGGCATTTTGACCCAGATCCAACAAATGTTTACAAAACAGTGAAATTTTGTATACCCCTGGAAGTAAACCAATGAAAATGTTTCAGTTACTGTTTGTTTCATGAATTAAAGGAGTTTTTATACCTGCTTCATTGCGGTTCAAGTTTGTACTGCAATGCCCTGTTAGCCAGAGGCATCATGTTCAAGTCCCACATCAACTACCATACCCCCATGCTTCCCAACTCTCCTGATTTCATCGGGAGTGTCCCGATTCAAGACAAAATACCCAATCACCCCGACAGACAATTAAAAAACCCCGATTTGGAAAAAAATCCTACATAAGGGTTAAAAGGGTGTGACAAATTTGTACCCAAGGTACATATATATCTGAAGTTTACAAGAAGTTGAAACGTGTATGTATTTCACGGTCAATCGGTTTAGTTGTTTATAAATAGGGATCAAGATACTGAGATTTATCGATCGATGATCGTGAACCAATCAAATTTGAGAACAGGCTAAGGTACTTTCCAGAGCGGAAATTAAAACGTCATTCACTTGACGTTAACAGGTATATTACGTTGTAAGAGTCTAGATCTATAAACACAAAACACCATTTCTCATTGCATCTCTGGGACGCAGACGAAAATGAGTGAAAACATTAAGTTAACCAGTAACAAAAACAATGAAAAAATACGAAGTTTTAAACTCTTACTGCACAAATTGACCACTGGAAATGCCAGAATATCTTGTCAAAATTATATGATGTACTTACAAAACAGTGAAAACACAATGGACAAAGTAGCATTTGATAAAAAATGTTACAGTGCTCTTTTACCATAGTCGCTGCTTTCTATATATTTATGACTGTAATGATTGATTTGTTTTTGCTCAAAGTATTCACGTACATTTGATAAACAATAATATTTAATAAAGAATAAAAAGAAATTAATCGTAAACCGGACTTTTGTTCAATTATTAAAGATATTTGGCCTAGAATGGTTTGAAAATGATCTTTCGAGAGACCTTCCGGTACGCCTCAAAAAGTCTCCCCCTTAAAACCCCAAATGTCCCCTTTTGAAACCCTCAGAAACTCCCTTTGGTGTTCAAAAAAGTTGGGAAGCATGTACCCCCCTCCTTAATTTATCAATGGACCTGTTTAAGGGAGTATATGGACAGAAAGACAGACTGAAAAAATGGACAGACGAAATTATCTGTATGAATTTCTTGCATCCTTTAATTTATCAAAACAAACAGTTCCTTGAAACACTTTTTTTCTAAACGCTGGTACATATTGAGCTGAGTTTTGGTGTGTAAGTTCCGGTCCACTGGTTTTTTACAGATTTACGGGCCTTGGCCTTACAAAATTTCACTGATAAATCAGTTTTCCAGACTTTTTTCCTAAACGCTGGTAGGTATTGATCTCAGATTTGCTCTGTAACTCAACTACCATGAGTTAAAGATCAAGTTCGACTTTGGTTCTGCTCCACTGGTTTTTCACGGATTTACGGGCCTTGGACTTAAAAAATTTCACTAATAAATCAGTTTTCTGGACTGTTTTTTCTAAATGCTGGTATATATTCACCTGACTTTTGCTGTGTAAGTCAACCACCATGACTTACAGATCAAGTTCGAGTTTCGTCCCGCTCCACTGCTTTTTCACGCATTTACGGGCCTTGGACTTACAAAATTTTACTGATAAAACATTTTTCCGCACTTTTTTTCTAAACACTGCTACATATAGACCTGATTTTTGGTGTGTACATCAACCACCATGACTTACACATCAGGTTCGAGTTTCGTCCCGCCCTACTGCTTTTTGATACATTTACGGGCCTTTGACTTACAAAATTTCACTGTTAAAACATTTTTCCGCACTTTTTTTCTAAACGCTGCTACATATAGAGCTGATTTTTGGAGTGTACATCAACCACCATGACTTACACATCACGCTCGAGTTTTGTCCCGCTCCACTGCTTTTTGACGCATTTACGGCCTTGGACTTAAAAAATTTCACTGACATGCCAGCGATACATACGGCCGGTAGGGGACTGTGTATCACTATGCAATACTATCAGAATGCTTGTTGATATTAATATCTTTTCTTAGTAATGTTTCAATAAGTGTTAGCCTGTGCTATAGAGTGCCATGCTCAAGGATATTGTAGAATGGGGATGAATGTGCCACTTTTAAATTTCATTCTCATTGTGACCATTTGGAAGTGATAGAAGAGATTTATGTGCATTTTACAACGAGAATTTGCATATGAAAGTTACACACCCTAGTGGCACAAGCAATCCCGTGTTTGGGGAAGGTTATGCCACTGAACAGGGATGGTTGTGCCATGAAAAAGAAATTTTGTCTCCCTTCCTCATATGTCTTTTTTTCACTTTTCCCGTGCCAGTTTTCTCATTCTTTCTATACAATCAGTTTCATCTGATCCTTTCTTATTCCATCTCAGATTCTGAATGCAATGCAACTGCATTCTGTCACTGACTTTAATTCATTTTCGGGAATGGTAAGGAATATTTAAATATTTGGAAATCATGTCAAATGTTTTAATTTTCAAAAATGGCTTAGTGTTTAAAAATATGCATTAAAGAGTTAGTGGACTTGGTCTTTTATACCCTTTTGAGACCAAACGATGAATTGGAATTTTCAAATCCAGACTCTAAGTAGTTCCAGAGAAACAGAGATGAACAAAAAATTCTACAAGCAGACCAATGGGGTGAATTCGATTGTTTGAATTCTTTCTCTCATTTCCCCCTTGTCTCTCACCCCCACTCTTCAATGTTCTATTTCAGAGGCTTTAAGTGTCAGTCACGTTTATCCGCTGAAATCTCTGAATGTACGATTAGGTGCACTTTTTTTATTTAGACAACTGAGTAATACTTAAACAGAAGCAACTGGTTGATACATTTCTACACATATTTTTTTCATAGAACACAATTTAATTTTCAACAGGTATTATAAAAGCAAGACCCCTGAATTAATGAAATAGAACTCTTCAATAAGAGATATCAAAACATTGCAATTTCGGGGTTGTTTCGGCCAGAATGTGTTACAAATAAGCCAAGGGGTCCTGTGTGGCTCAGTGGTAGAGTGTATGACCCATAACCGCGAGGCCCCTGGTTCGATTCTCAGCCCAGAAAATGGGGTTTTGCGGGAGTGTCCATGGTAAAGACACTTCCGAGCCCAAGCTTGGTTCTGGTGAAACCAAAGGACATACATGAATAAGAGAGCTGTAGCCAGAATAAGACTGAAAAAATGTTGAAAGCAGCTTAAAACACCAATCACTCACAAATAAGTGAACAATGTTGGTCAATGATCAGGCTGCACATTCCATACAGTCTGCTGTAAATTTTCGCTGTCTGCAAAAAGTAAACAGTTTATGCTTAGCACTCTGATGAGTGATTATTTCACATCAGAATCACAGTTCTGACACATGTACACAGCAATATACATTGTTCATGTGACCACTTTTTGCAACTAATACACTGTACCTATATTTCTTCTGCATTTTATTTTTATACGCCCGTCCAAGACAGGACGTATTATGGGATCACCCATGGCGTACGGGCGGGTGAGCGGGCAGCGTCCAGTTCTATGTCCGGAGCATAACTTTGTCATCTTCAGTCCAATTGACTTGAAACTTGGCATTTGTGTTTGTTGCAATAATACCGAGTGCAGTGCAAAAGAACCATAACTCTACCTCATGCTGTCTTTGAGTTATTTCCCTTTGATTGTCAGTTTTACAGCATTTTCTGCTTGTCCGGAGCATAACTTTGTCATATCTAGTCAGAACATCTTCAAATTTGGTATGCATGATTGTTAAAAGATTACAGAGTGCAGTGCACAAGAACCATAACTCTTCCTAGCACAAATTTTGAGTTTTCCCCCTTTGATCTTCATTTTTACAGCATTTCTTGCTTGCCCCGAGCAAAACTTTGTCATCTCTAGTCGGAACATCTTCAAATTTGGTATGCATGATTGTTGAAAAATTACAGAGTGCAGTGCACAAGAACCATAACTCTTCCTAGCACAAATTTTGAGTTTTCCTTCCTTTGATCTTCATTTTTACAGCATTTTCTGCTTGTCCGGAGCAGAAATTTGTCATCTCTAGTATGAACATCTTCAAATTTGGTATGCATGATTGTTGAAAAATTACGGAGTGCAGTGCACAAGAACCATAACTCTTCCTAGCACAAATTTTGAGTTTTTCCCCCTTTGATCTTCATTTTTACAGCATTTTCTGCTTGTCCTGAGTATAACTTTGTCATCTCTAGTCTGAACATCTTCAAATTTGGTATGCATGATTGTTGAAAAATTACGGAGAGCAGTGCACAAGAACCATAACTCTTCCTAGCATGAATTTTGAGTTATTCCCCCTTTGATCTTCGTACCGCATAACTTAACCATCTTATTTGTAGTTTTTGGTTCCGCTGGCCAAAGGCCAGCGGGCTTATGTCATGGCCCGGTGTCCGTCGTGCATCCATGTGTCCATCCGTGCATCTGTCCGTCCGTGCATTAACTTTTATTTCAAACATCTTCTTCTCTGAAACTACCCATCCAATTTTCATGAAACTTCACAGAAATGATCCTGCCATAGTCCTCTTCAGAATTTCTTGAAAGAGTTTGATTCCTCTAAAAACTCTGGTTGCCATGGCAACAAAACTGAAAAATATTGGAAATCTTTAAAAATCTTCTTGTCTGAAACCATAAGGCATAGGGCTACCAAATGTGGCATGTAGCTTTATGTAATAGACCTCTATCATGTTTCTTCAAATTATAGCCCTGGGTCAAAATTGGCTCTGCCCCAGGGGTCACAAGTTTTACATAGGCTTATATAGAGAAAACTTTAAAAATCCTCCTGTACCTAGCCATAAGGCCTAGAGCTACCAAATTTTGCATGTAGCTATATCTAGTGGGCCTCTACCAAGCGGGCCAAAATTTCAGCCCTGGGGTCAAAATTGGCCCCGCTGCAGGGGTCACAAGTTTTACATGGGCTTACATAGTGACAACTTAAGAAATCTTCCTTTACCTAGCCATAGGGCCTAGAGCTACCAAACTTTGCATTTAGCTTGATCTAGTGGGGGTCTACCAAAAGTGCCCAAATTACAGTCCTGGGGTCAATTTGGCCTCATGCTGGGGGGGGGGGGGAGGTTCACAAGATTTACATAGGCTTATATAGGGAAAACTTTTAAATCTTGGTGTACATAGCCATAAGGCTTAGGGCTACCAAATATTGCATAATTATAGCATTGTCTAGTGGACAACTACAAAGAGGGCCCGAGTTACAGCCCTAGGATCAAATTTGGCCCTGCACCAGGGGTCACAAGTTTTACATGGGTTTATGGAGTGAAAACTTCAGAAACTGTCTTGTTACTAGCCATAAGGTCAAGAACTCCCAACTTTGGCATGTTATTCTTCTAATACACATATTCCACATTTAGTCTGACTGTAGCCTTGGGGTCAAAGGGTTATAAGGGCTTTTATAGTGAAGACTTCTCCACAATCTTCTTGTTTCTAACCATAAAGCATAGGACTAACAAATTTGGCATGTTTTGAGCCTTGGGATCAAAATTTGTCCCACTCTAGGGTTCACAAATTTTAGATAGGCTTACATAGTGAAAACTTAAGATATCATTTTTTATCCTTACTGTAAGGCCTAGGGCTATAAAAATTTGGCATGCCGATTCATATTGTAGACTTCTACCAAGATTGTTCCATCTTTTCCATTGAAACCACTCTTCCAATTTTGACCAAACTTTACAGATATCATCTTGCCATGATGTTCTTCAGAATGTCTTCAAAGAATTAAGTTCTGTTACAAGCTATGGTTGCTATGGCTACAAAACTGAAAAGTATTGAAAAACCTTTAAAAATCTTTTCCAAAAGCTTGTATTTACTAATGTCATTGTAGCTCATGAAAAAGATACTGCTTTTTAGCTCCACAGGCCTAAGGCCATCAAGCTTATCGTCTCTGAAAATGCTTCACCCAATAAGTCACAAGCTTTACATAGGCTAATATAGTGAGAACTTACAAGGTCTTCTTGTTCCTTACCTTGAGTTACAGCTGTAATATTGTATGAGTATAATATAAATAACCTCTTCCAAAGTTATTCAAGTTATGTCAAAATTAGTCCTATTTCATGGGCCATAAACATGTGCTTATAGCGTGAAAATTCAAAAAATCTTTTTGCTCTTAACCACAAACCCAAGGGCTACCAAATCTGGATCACTTTTGATTTTTTTTTAAATTAGCCTTGCATCAGGGGTCTCATGTTTTACAGAGGCTTCATATGGACGAAACTTGAAAATCACCTTATTTATAACCATACAGCATAGACTTGTATTATTTTGGCATGTGGCTTTATCTTGTGGACCTCTACCAGGGTCAAGTAATTATAACTCTAGGATCAAAAATGGCTTTGCCCTGCGGGTCTCAACTTTCACATGGGCTTTTACAGAGAAAACTTTGTAAGTCTTCATTTTGAAACCATTTGGCTCAGAATTGAAATGTTTAGTATTTATGGTTTATTAGCTCCACTGGCCGAAGGCCAGCGGGCTTATGTCATGGCCCGGCGTCCATCCGTGCGTCCGTGTGTGCGTCCGTCCGTCCGTTAACTTTTATTTCAAACATCTTCTTCTCTGAAACTACCCATCCAATTTTCATGAAACTTCACAGAAATGATCCTGCCATTGTCCTCTTCAGAATTTCTTGAAAGAATTTGATTCCTTCAAAAACTCTGGTTGCCATGGCAACAAAACTGAAAAATATTGGAAATCTTTAAAAATCTTCTTGTCTGAAACCATAAGGCACAGGGCTACCAAATTTGGCATGTAGCTTTATGTAGTAGACCTCTATCAAGTTTCTTCAAATTATAGCCCTGGGGTCAAAATTGGCTCTGCCCCAGAGGTCACAAGTTTTATATAGGCTTATATAGAGAAAATTTCAAAAATCTTCCTGTACCTAGCCATAAGGCCTAGAGCTACCAAATTTTGCATGTTGCAATATCTAGTGGGCCTCTACCAAGCTGGCCAAAATTTTATCCCTGGGGTCAAAATTGGCCCTGCTGCAGGGGTCACAAGTTTTACATGGGCTTACATAGTGACAACTTAAGAAATCTTCCTGTTTTGATTTTTTTTTTGAAATTAGCCTTGCATCAGGGGTCTTATGTTTTACAGAGGCTTCACATGGACAAAACTTGAAAATCACCTTATTTATAACCATACAGCATAGACTTGTATTATTTTGGCATGTGGCTTTATCTTGTGGACCTCTACTAGGGTTCAAGTAATTATAGCTCTGGGATCAAAAATGGCTTTGCCTGCGGGTCTCAACTTTCACATGGGCTTTTACAGAGAAAACTTTGTAAGTCTTCATTTTGAAACGATTTGGCTCAGAATTGAAATGTTTAGTATTTATGGTTTATATTTATAAGCCAGTGGAGCGATACAGGGCCATCATGGCCCTCTTGTATTTATAAGCCAGTGGAGCGATACAGGGCCATCATGGCCCTCTTGTTTAATTATTTCACTGTTTTCTTAGTAAAGAATTCTGAGTAAGATTTATTCCAGGCATGTTTTGTAGCAGTGCAAGTTTGCAGTGGATGTCAAACTTTATACAAGTAGGTATCTGAGTGTTTTTACAACCTGTACAACAGTACTGTTGACAATTTATATTTAAACTGCGAACTTAACATTTTCCTGTTACTTCATGTAGGTAAATGCTTATGTAAGTTATGCTCTGGACAAGCAAGAAATGCTATAAAAATGAAGATCAAAGGGGAAATAACTCAAAATTGGTGCTAGGAAGAGTTATGGTTCTTGTGCACTGCACTCCGTAATTTTTCAATAATCATGCATTCCAAATTTCAAGATGTTCAGACTGGAGATGACAAAGTTATGCTCTGGCCGGAGACATTCATGCCTATTTCAATCACTTACATGATTTCTGCTGCACTACTATTTTCCTCTACCTGCCCTTTACGATTATTATCCCCCTCAACAACTGGCGGTGGGACGGGCATATCTTGCGACAATTTGCCACTCTTGTTTCATTTTAAAGAGCATACAGATGTAAGTATTTACAATGCAACAAAGTTTAAGACTCTTCCAAAGTATTCACGGAAAAAAAATAATGGGGAGGACAATGCCCTCTTTCCCTCACATAATTCAGTAAATACATACTAGTAATTTCTGAGCAGATCCTAAACTCTTAACCACACAAGCAAAATATAGACTTGTCTAAATTGAAAGCATTTGCAGATGACAAATGTCACTGAAGTGCAGTGTAAATGATGGAATTTGTCTTTGACAGGGTAGAAAACATTGTGGGAAAAAGAGAAACTGCTGGTTACTAGCATTTTCTCCTTTTCCCGCAATGTTCTCAAAAGGTTTCACCTTCAGGGTCGCTAAAACTCACGATTCTGTGGTAAAGGGCTAAGAGCTTAGACAGTACAGAAATGTCAGTTTTAGCTTTGAAGGGAGGTAATCCTCTGAAATGAGGAAAATTCACATCCCTGTATAACCCAAATAAGAGCACTGCATTCCAGTGCCAACGCTCCCTCAGGGTCAATAAAACTTGGGATTGTGTGGTAATGAGCTTAGAGTTGAGACAGTACAGAAATGTCAGGCTTAGCTTCAAAGGGAGATAATCCTCTACAATGAGGAAAAATCACTTCCTTGTATAACCAAAACAAGAGCACCGTATGTGGGTGCCAATGCTTGAATGCAGTTGCTTTTAGAATTGGACTGGTTTTCATGGGAAATTTTAGGCTGAAAAAGAGGCATAACTGTGTCAACAATATTTTTGGGTTCCTTTTTTGATAGTTAATGGATTGATTTTCAGTGAAAATTTTACATTCAAAGAGGGGCTTAACTGTGTCAAAAATGTTTTGATGGTTACCTACCCTTGTTGCATGGGTTCCCCTTTTGATGGTTAACAACTATTAGGAATCTGAAGTAAATATTTACAGTTATGTCAGAGATATTATAAAATGTCAGTCTTTGCATGGTGAAGCAGGTGACGACACAGACGACAACAGGGTCTTATTTCTAGTCTGAAAACATTTGTTGGGTGTATTTGGCTTCCTGAGGGTTATTACATACTTTCACAAACCAACTTTTGAGGGATGTTTAAACCTAACATACACTTTTGTTATCAAAAGCACAGTAGTCAACAAAAAGTCATAGCTTTTAATGCATTTACAAAAAGTATTAACTCGTAACTTTTTGCTTTTGGTCAATTTTCTGCATGCCAAAGGACCAGTGTACCTCATTGTTCAGTAGGTTGTTATACAAAAGAGATTTTAGGAATGTATAATTCTTCGATAACTTGCTTTATATCATGATTCATGGGCGTGCATTAAGTCCTCTTTTCAGAGCATAGCTCATATCATTTTGCTTTGGAATTTATATGTAGTCATAGAATGTAATTTTTGTACCCTTTATATTGATACTATATGCACAAGGGCCATTGGTAATAGGCATCTGGGACAGTCCAATCACAATTTGCTCTCTTTGTATATTTTTGGCAGCTTCTAAAACAGTTGTCAACCAATGAATTTGCTTGAAATTGTGCCAAAATATCATCTATCAGGCAGTCGCATAAAAAAATATCTGATCTTGTGCCTTGCAATCCCATATTTTTTATTTCAGTATAACTAGTATAAATTTGCCTAAAGCCTATCAAGATGTCATGGACCGTATAATGTGCGGTTATAGCTTTCTAACATTTCAACACTGAGCATTTTGTTCTCTCAGTAACCATACAAAAATTGCAATACAATAATTTCAGGTCCAGTTCACAATTCATGCAATGAAATTAAATGAACAAATGAAGGGTCGGTCCTAGGAAAATGCCATGCAAACAAAAGTTGTTATAGGTCTATATAGCCTAAAACTGACAAGGAAATTAAAATCTTCTTCAGCATTGTTTCACAGATGTTCTAGTATAAAAGATCTTGAAAATACAGCATGATCAGGTAATGTGGCATTTTCAACAATTATTTGTTTAATTTAGTCACATTTACGGCATAAAAACATAAAAAATTTTAAACCTTCCACTGCGTGTAATGGTGGCGAAACTACATAGTGACGAAACCTCCGAACGCAAACTTTTCGGAGGCGAAACTTCAGTTAACCTCATAGTTCACTCCCTTGTCGATCATGTCTGCTGACGACGTAAATATTTTTCTTTCTATGTTTGTTAATTATCCGTTGTTATACCAAACTTATATTTTCTCTTCTTAAATGCAGTTACGAAATGTCTAATCAATACCTTTTTTACATGAAATAAACGCAAATCTATGCACAGACTGTCAATGGTAAGTAAGTCTGAACCCGAATATATTCCGGACAGTTTTGTTTCGACGGTATTAAGTCAGAACGTCCCACAGTGAGTGCGCCCAATTTTGTTCAAAATATCATCCGATTTAGGTTTAAACGTCTCACTTTTGATTACAAATTGCTCAAAATGCACCCATTTGATCGTTTATTTGTCCTTATCATCTTGATTAATAAATTCGTTAAAAAAAGGAGCAGATTAACCCTTATCGCTACATAAGTTAAACAGAACTTTCAAGACGATGGTAAAAACCCGAGTTGTGTTATTTCAAACTTATTTTTGGAGGAATGATATCTCCTTATTGGACAGTGTAGATCCAAGATCTGATTGCACATTCTATGCAGTCTGATCTTGATCTGCACTGTCCGCAAAAAGTCAGTGAGTCACACCTAACAGCTTAAGGGTTAACCCTTAGGCTGCCAAGCATGACTCAGGGTGCTTTTGCAGACAGTGTAGTCCAAGAATGTGCATAAAATATGAAGTCTGGTTGTTGATCTACACTGTCCAATACAGGATATTCTGTCAGGTGAAATCAACTTTGAAATTGCAGTAGTTGGATGTTTTAGCATTGAGAGGATATTTTCTTGTAATTTTTTGAAAAATATTTTTTTTTTGTGACTATTTAGGATGGAGAAGTGTTTGAGATCACAGATTTCACCACAGCTTCTGACTGGGAGAGGTAATGGTTTTCTTTATTCTCTGAATAACTTTTAAACAGTCTGGAAATTACATTCTTTTTGGGATTCACCGGAAGTTTTGGTAACAGACAAAGTTTGGTAAATTAAACTTTCATAGTACATCGATTGCAAGTTTTGGAAGCAATTTATATATAGTGTTACTTGCACCATAATGTTTTTCACACCCAATATCTGGCTTCTATTTGTTTATCGTTTCACTCCAATGTCTGTATAGTAGTAAAACTAATTTTACCTATAGGATAATTATCGTTTAACACCCAAAATGGAAGCCAGGTAGTCAATCTGATATAGTTCTATAATGCTGCATTAACTCTCTACCACACAATCCAGGTTGAGGCCTGTTGAAAACATTGTGGGAAAAGGAGAAACTGCTGATTACCAGCAATTTCTCCTTTTTCTACAATGTTTTCAAAAGACTTCTTCTTCAGAGTCGTTAAAACTCAGGGTCGTTTATGGTAAAGGATAAAACCTATGTTGTATGTATGTGTACTTGTTAGAATTACCTCATTGAGACGGCATTTTCTTTTATTTCCCGTAATTTCCCCCTTTCTTGGGGACATGAAATCAAGGTATTATCTGTTTAACCCTTGACTGCACAATGCCGACTTTTAACAACCCTGAGAAAGAAGGCTTTAGAAAACATGGCAAGAAAATGAGAAAATGCTCGTAAATAGCATTTTCTCCTTTTTCCACAATGTTTTCTGTCCTGTTAAAGGCAAAATTGAGTAACATTTAACTCTTTACCTTACAATGCAGATTTAATGACTTTGAGGAAAACGTTGTGGGGCAAGAAGAAAATGCTAGTAACCAGCATTTTTTCTTTTCCCAAAATGTTTTCTGTCAAAGAAAAATTGCATTATTTGAGCCTCACTGAAATGGTCGTCTGCAAGTGCTTTCAGTTTGGATTGGTCCAGGGTACATATTTGTCAAAGGGTAAAGAGTTTATTTGTTGTCTAAAGAGCTAAGACATTTACTTCTAATTCACTCTGTACATTATGCTGATTATGTTGTATGATGTTGTATTATGGGCCGGTGGCCTAAGTACTAAATAAATTGTCTGTTCTGTTCTGTCTGTAAATGCATTCAGTTTGGACAAGGCTAAAATTTTGTCCTCTCTGGTATAGAGTTAAGGGTGGAGACATGTTCATTTAGGTTCTAGGAAAGCTTCCCCCCTCCCATAGCTCACATACAAGCCTCATCAGGTGGTGATTGCAAGTTCTATCAAAAAGATAGAAATTGCCATAGATATTCCCGCTTTATATTTTTAGCTCACCTGAGTACAAAGTGCTCAAGGTGAGCTTTTGTGATCATGCTGTGTCCAGTGTCTGTCTTCTAGGCGTCAACAATTGCTTTGTGAGCACTCTAGAGGCTACATTTTCTGTCATATACTCTTGAAACTTGGTCAGAATATTTTTCTTGATAATATCTCAGACAAGTTCAAAATTCGGTCATGTCTGGTCAAAAAGTAGGTTGCAGGGCTAAATCAAAGAAAAACCTTGTGTGCACTCTAGAGGCCATATTTTCACCCAGATACTCTTGAATCTCGGTCAGAATGTTTGTCTTTATAATATCTTGGACAAGTTCGAAATTGGGTTATGTGGGGTCAAAAAGTAGGTCAATAAGCCAATCCTAGAAAAACCTTGTGTGCACTCTAGAGGCCATATTTTTAGCCCGAAACTTATGAAATTTGGTCAGAATGTTTGTCTTGATATAAGTTGATGATGGACAAGTTTGAAATTGGGTCATGTTAGGTCAAAAAGTAGGTCACTGGGCCAAATCTTAGAATAATTTTGTGTGCACTCTAGAGGCCACATTTTCAGCCTGAAAAACATGAAAGTTGGATAGAATGTTTGTCTTGGTGATATCTCAGACAAGTTTGAAATTAGGTCATGTTGGGTCAAAAAGTAGGTTACTGGGCTAAATCTTAGAAAAGTCTTGTGTGCACTCTAGAGGCCACATTTTCAGCCTGAAATTCATGAAAGTTTGGGTAGAATGTTTGTCTTGATAAAATCTGGGACAAGTTCGAAATTGGGTCATGTCCAGTTAAAAAGTAGGTCACTGGACTAAATTTCAGAAAAATCTTGAGTGCACTCTAGAGGCCACATTTGTAGTTGGATACTCATGAAACTAGGTCAGATTGTCTGTCTTGATATCTCAGACAAGTTTGAAATTGGGTCATGTTGGCTGAAAAAGTAGGTCATTGGGCCAAATCTTAGGAAAACCTTTGGAGTTCCATAGAGGCCACATTTTCAGCCCTATACTGATAAAGATTGGTCAGAATGTTTATCTGTTGATATCTCAGACAAAGTTTGAAAGCAGGTCATGTCAGGGCAAAAAGTAGGTCACATGGTCAAATCTTTGATAAACCTTGTGTGCACTCTAGAGGCCACATTTTCATCCTGATTCTCATGAAACTTAGTCAGAAAGTTTGCCTTGATGATATCTTGGACAAGTTTTAAAGTGGGTCACATCTGGTGAAAAAGTAGGTCACTGGACCAAATCTTAGAAAAACCTTGTGTGCACCATAGAGGCCACATTTTCAGTCTGATACTCATTGAACTTGGTCAGAATGTTTGTTTTAGTGATATCTTGGACAGGTTTGGAATTTAGTCACATTGATTCAAAAAGTAGGTCACTTACACTCATGTGTTTTGCATCGTTAAAACCAGGATCTCTTCAGCTTTATGAACTGTAGATGACTTTACTCGGGTGAGCGCTTTAGCGCCAGTGGCCCTCTTGTTTAATTATCTTATTTTATTGTCTTAGTTCTAATACTGTAATGGGAACATTAAACAAAATGGGACATACATACAGAAAGAAATATAAGCACTTTTCAAGAATGATATGGTGTATCTACCTTTTTTTTTTTTGGTTTATTTCTAATTCAGCACATCTTTTTTTTTAATTGGGCAATGTACATATCTTTTTTTTCTTTTTTTAGTACTAACATCTTTATCAAACATCATATTTACAATGCATTTTTAAATGTTCACAGTACAGTTTGAAGTGCATAAATATTTAGGGTAAATACTGAAAAGCAATCAATTAGCTTTAACTGGATTAAGCCTTTCAAAAGAATCCCTTCTCCTTAATAGGGTTAAACCTTTCATAGGGAATCTCAATGTCTTGAGAAATATGCGTTCATGTGGAATAAATTCAGTCGATGAAAATGAAGTGCATTAAAAATAGTGATCAACAACATCAGCATCAGTATCACAATGTTAAAAATTTCCCGTGGGGGGGGGGGGATTTCCAGGAGGCAGGGGCAGTTTTCCAGAGGGCAGCTTTCCTGATGCTGTTTATTTACTTGTTGAAGGTTTGTGTCCAGAGTTGAGGAGATCCTACATGAATGGAAGCTAGTCAGTTGTAGCCCAAAACCACCTGCCCCTAAAGTAAGTGTACACTTTGTCAAGTTCATATCTTCTTATATGTTGCTATGGTGAACAGTGTATTTAACAATTCCTTTTTTGCAATCTGATCTTGGTTCACTGCACTTGCTGAAGATACAGTAACTAGCATCAATTAAAATACTTACAATTTACCAAACAACAAAATTTTAGACTTGCCTAAATTTAACCCTTAAACTGCTATATAAATAGAAGGAAGATTTTCAGCCAATAGAACAATATTTTCAAAAGGCTTCCTTCTTAGAGTTGTAAAAGTCGAGATTGTGTGATAAAGGGTTAAACTGTTGATTAGATAGAAGGAAGATTTCCAGCCAATAGAATACACAGAAACTTTGCGATTACAAAGAGGTTGGTGGGAAAAAACTCATGGCATCGAACATTGTAGATCCAAGATCAGACTGCATGTTCTGTGCAGTCTGATCTTGATCTACATTGTCCATTAAGGAGCATCAAGTAGTGCATAGCAGCCTAAGGATTAACGTGTTGCAGATGACAAATTAGATGTGCCTAAACTCTTTACCAAATGACAAAATCGTAGACTAATCCAAATCAATACCATTTTGAGAAGATAATTAAATATGACTGAAAAATTGAAAGTTGTTTCGGGAAGGGTAGAAAACATTGTGGGAAAAGGAGAAAATGCTGGTTATCAGCATTTTCTCATTTTCCCACAATGTTTTCAAAAGGCTTCTTTCTCAGGCTATTTAAAAGTCAGGATTGTGTGGTAAGGGGTTAAATGAAGGTGGTTTGTCTTTGAAAGAGTAGAAGACATTGTAGGGAAAGGAATAAGTGCTGATTTCTAGCATTTTCTCTTTTTCCCCACAAAAGCTTTCAAAAACTTTCTTTTTCCTGGTCGTAAAAATACATGTTCATGTGAAAAAGACTTAACTCTTTACCACACGACAAAAATTTTAAACTGGGTCGAATTCAAAGCATTTGCAGACGACAAATTAAATGTGGCTCAAATGATTGGATTTGTTTCTGAACGGTTAGAAAACATTGTGGGAAAAGGATAAAATGCTGGTTACCAGCATTTTCTCCTTTTCCCACAATGTTTTCAAAAGGCTTCTTCCTAGGGGTCGTTAAAACTCGTGGTAAAGGATTAAAGAGTCAATACTTTTTACTTTCTAGAATTGGGCATATGTTGAGTCATTTGCTATGCTGCATTTTGTGTGAAATAGTTTAGTTTTCAATTTTATTTACCCTGAAGTTGCTGAACAAACCCATAGTCATTTTCTGTCATTTCTGTTATTTTGCAGTTACTTTTGTCCAGAGGATCTTAATAAAGAGGACAGTATTGATCAAAGACCAGACAGCATTGGCTGTGCAGTCTAATCTTAATCTACACTTGCTGCAAAGATGGCTATAGCAGTGATAGGCACCTTACAGGTTTAATGATTTATAATTTCAGGGGGCTTATACAGGTGGTCACTGGGAAGAGAAGACAGAAAGCTTGAACTTTGCCAATGTAAGTTTTCAGTTGACGCATATCTGGCTGCACAACAGGGACGAACGGTTAGAAAAGTCTGCTGAGAAAGAAGGTATTGATGAGGAAGATGGAGAGAATGAAGAAGGTATAGAGGGTCTAATCTGGTCAAATTTGTAATTGATTATTGAACTGATTCTCACTATTTAGCCCTTCTCAATGTTGTGTTTTTACAAGCTTAACTCTTTACCACACAATGCCGAAATTTAATGACCCTGAGGAAATACCCTCTTGAAAACCTTGTGGGAAAAGGAGAAAATGCTGGTAACGAGGGTTTTCTCCTATTCCCACAAGGCTTTCTACACTTTCACTGACAATTACCACCATTTCACCTAAATTTAATATATCATCTGAAATTGCTTTCACTTTGGACCAGTCTAAAATTCTGTCGTTCTGTAAAGGGTTAAGAATGAAAGCTTTTGAAAACAATTTAAGGTCACTGGCATTTTCTCCTTGTCCAGCAATGTTCTCAACCATTTCAATGGTAAATCTGTAGATTTCATAAACCAAACTGTGCATTTTACACAATTTTCAGTGATGTCAGTTTTCAGGGTCTTGGCACTTAAAAGGGAAATTCAATTTCGTAAGAGTACTCAGTCTGTGAGTCCATACAACAGAGAAATTTTACTTGTATCCATGTTGAAATTGTAAAATAAATTTGTTATTCTGTCAGGTGAAAGGCCGTTTGAAACTTGTTCATGACTGTTGTGAATCTTGTCATGATTCACCACAGCCATGAACAAGTATCCAAGTGTCTTGCCACCTGACAGGACAACTAATAATGTTCATTGCCAGTCTGTAATTTATCTTCAGAGGTAAAGCCTACAGTGTTTGGTGACCTTATGAATGCCGACAATGATTTCCCATCCAAGGCACATTGTATCTGTAGATGGTAAGTGTTGTTTTAGCTCACACAGTTATCATATGTAGCTTTCATGCTGTTCTGTGATGTCTAGGCCATGTTCGAAATTGGTTCATACAAGATTAGGAAAACATTTGAGCCATGCTCTGTTGAAAGGGGGCTTAATGCATCTGAGAAAAGTATCAGCTCTTGTCAGCCTGCGCAGTCTGTGCAGGCTGACCCGATCTAAAACTTTTCGCTATTGGTCAATTTTCTGTATGTTCAAGGACCCGACTACCTCATGATAAGGTCGGTTATTAAAAACACTGGCTATTATTCATCCATAATTATGTGATGGCTTGATTGGTATTATGCATTTCGAGATGCATTAAGCCCCCTTTTGCCAGATCATGACTCATTTCCTAATAGTTGTTAGCTCAAAATTGTGCTACATGTGTACGACAGCACAGGCAACTTGAAACTACATGTATTGATGTTAGATTTTTATAGGCAACGAGTTTGTCACGTTTACTTTGGTGGATAAACTCTGAGAGTGTCTCTTAACTAGGTCATTAGGTCAAATAATTGAAAATCTTGTTGAGACTGTAGAGACCTCAGATTTTGTTCAGTTGCCATGACAACAATGGGACTGTTTGGTAAAGGGTTATACCCGATAGAGATATCATGGAAATAAACATTCTGTCAGTTTTATAATGATTGGATAGATACTGTGGTCTGTAGAGTTTATCCATTATCTTGTTTTTTTCATCAGTTTGATCAGGTAACCTATTTTTTGATCTCACATAATCCAGTTTTGTCTAGTTTGAGCTTGGTCTTATACCCTGGGACACCAACCTACAAACAATTTGTCAAACTGTTGGTAGAGGATGGAACAAGTTTCATATTTCATAGATGTTTTTTTTTTGCATGGCTGTTTTTGAAGAAAACATCGAGGAATTGTTTTAGCCCTGGCGTCTTCGTTGTGCAAAAACTTTGACATTTTATAATGTCTCTTTTATTACACAAGATAATTGCTACAAACTTGGACAAGTTGTAAATTATCGAAAGGGGAACCCATACAACAAGGGCAGGCAACCATCATAGTATTTTTAACAGAGTTATGTCCCCTTTTTTCACTGAAAATCAAGCATGCACCATCATGCAATGCTGTTGTTGTAATTTATTACAGGTATGGTTTACAGGACTTTGTCATACTTCAACCAGCCAACAATGCTGAAGCAATCATGTCTGAGAGCCGGACAAAATTACTTCTGTCCTCTGTAAATATGGCCTTGAGTGATGCTGGCTGGTCAGTATATCAGGCTTTACAACTCTTTGTCAGACAAGATAATATTAAGCTGGTCCAAATTGCAAACATTTGTAACCAATACATTATAACAACTCAAATTATAACACTTGTCTTTGGAGTGCAAGAAAACATTGTGGGTAAAGAAGAAAATGCCCATTAGTGACATTTTCTCCTTTTTCCACAATGTTTTTAATAGCCTTCTTCTTCAGGGTTGTTGAAACACTGGATTATTAGGTAAAGGGTTAAACACCTTGCTAAGAGCAACTCAAGGACCTTTTGCGGACAGTGTAGATCCAAGATCAGACTGCAAAAAACGTGCAGTCTGATCTTGGATCTATACTGTCCAATTAGGAGATATTTTTCTCACCCAAAAATACATCTGACATAGCAACATTTAAGTCTTTACTATCAATTTAAAAGTTTCATTTAACTCTTTATTAACCCTTTCCCAAACATGCCCTGGTTTTCACTTGTCTGCAGTACAAGTCTTTTGAAAACACTGTGGGAAAAGGAGAAATTGCTTGTAACGAGCAATTTCTCCTTTTCCCACAGTGTTTTCTACCCTTTTTGAGACCTTTCTGCCATTTTCATTAAATTTAAAATTGTCATCTGCAAACTCTTTCAATTTGGACTAGTCCAAAATTTGTCGTCTGGGAAAGGGTTAAACAACAATATTTTAGACTGGTCCAAATTGAAAGCATTTGCAGACGACAATTTAAATGTTACACAGATGACTGGATTTGTTTCTGAAAGGTAAAAAAACATTGTGAGAAAAGGACCAGCATTTTCTCCTTTTCCCACAATGCTTTCAAAAGACTTCTTCCCCAGGGTCGTGAAAAGAGTGGTAAAGGGTTAAGCTATTTAGCAAGGTAAGTGATAATCCTCAGTATATTTGCTGTTGTATAAAGCAAACAGTAAAGTTTATGTTTGCCTATAATTGTGTCATGGCAGGGCAATGTATGACGCATGAGACATCCATGTCTGACATATTTCCTGGTCAAAATATAAGTTTGAGCTATGTTATGCTGAGGTTTATAGCCTTGTTGCCTGTTTAGCCATTTTTTGAAGCATTTGACTTTTTTCTAACACATCTTTCATTACCTGTTAACATAATTAATTCAAACTTGAGCCAGTTGTTAAGTACCAAGAAGTCTAAAATTTTGATGTATGATGGGTAGCTCAGTTGCTAGTGTATCTGACTTGTGACATGGTGGTTGTGGGTTTGATACCTAGTTGAGGCAAACTTTCTTTCCAGCAAAAATTTGCCTCTTATCTCTGACGCATGTGAGAAAAGTAGTGAGTGGGTTGGAAAGAAGGTTGTGTCATTACTGGTGTGAAAAAGGAAGGAAACACATGTGTTGGTGCACTGATTGCTGTGATATGACCCATGCTGGTAAAACGGCGTTAATCTCCAATACAATCAATCAATAGTTGTTAAATATCAAGAAGTCCAAAGTTTTGATGTATGAGAAAGAACAAATGATGAAACATAATTTCAGTTCAGTCCCTATATTTGTGCAAATTCAACAAAAATGGAGGCGGATGTACCATGGTACTTGTGTTTTACCTGGAGCATCTGTCGAATTTGGGATGGTCCATTTGAAAAGGATCCCAGCCCAGTACAGCCATCTTGCTGGTCTGTTGGATGTTTTCAAAATGAAAATGGTGAGATCTCTTGTGCTTTTCTCTCTTAACCTTTTTCCCAAATGACAAGTTTTAGACTCTCCCAAAATTTGAAACCTCTGTAGATGACAAATTTAAAATTGGTACAAATGAGTTTAATATCTATGATAGGTTAGAAAATATTGTGGGAAGAGGAGAAAATGCTGGTTATAGCATTTTTTCCTTTTTCTACAATGTTTTCAAAAGCCTTTCTGCTCAGGGTCGATAAAACTTAGGATTGTGTGGCAAAGGGTTAAATACTGCATATGATCTTTTGTTTTCTTCTATACAGTCAGATCTTCTTTTGTTTGGTGTTTAATACCACTTCAGCCCTTTCCTGGCAATGAAATTATAGAATTGTCCAAATTTAAGGTATTTGCAGGCAACAATTGTGGCTGAAATGATAGAATATAATTTAGAAAGGGTAGAAGACATTATGGACCAAGGAGAAAATGCTGTTTACCAGCATTATCTCATTTTCTCACAATGTTTCCAAAAGCCTTTTTTACTTTGAGTTGTTAGAGCTCTGGATTAAGCATTATTATACCCCCGCAAACGAAGTTTGTGGGGGGGTATACTGGAATCAGCCTGTCGGTCGGTCGGTCGGTCGGGCGGTCAGTCTGTCTGCAAAATCTTGTCCGGACAACTCCTCCTACAGTTTCTGTCTGATTCACGTTAAACTTGGCAGAAGTGTTCATTAGGAGCTGTAGATGTGCAAGACACACATTTTGTAAAAATTCCATTAAGAATTACTGAGTTATTGCCCCTGATTTGACTTAAAAATGCTTGTCCGGACAACTCCTCCTACAGTTTCTGTCTGATTCACTGTAAACTTGGCATCAGTGTTCATTAGGAGCTGTAGATATGCAAGACACACATTTTGTAAAAATTCCATCAAGAATTACTGAGTTATTGCCCCTGATTTGACTTAAAAATGCTTGTCCGGACAACTCCTCCTACAGTTTCTGTCTGATTCACTTTAAACTTGGCATAAGTGTTCATTAGGAGCTGTAGATGTGCAGGACACACATTTTGTAAAAATTCCATCAAGAATTACTGAGTTATTGCCCCTGATTTGACTTAAAAATGCTTGTCTGGACAACTCCTCCTACAGTTTCTGTCTGATTCACTTTAAACTTGGCATAAGTGTTCATTAGGAGCTGTAGATGTGCAGGACACACATTTTGTAAAAATTCCATCAAGAATTACTGAGTTATTGCCCCTGATTTGACTTAAAAATGCTTGTCCGGACAACTCCTCCTACAGTTTCTGTCTGATTCACTTTAAACTTGGCATAAGTGGTCATTAGGAGCTGTAGATGTGCAGGACACACATTTTGTAAAAATTCCATCAAGAATTACTGAGTTATTGCCCCTGATTTGACTTAAAAATGCTTGTCTGGACAACTCCTCCTACAGTTTCTGTCTGATTCACTTTAAACTTGGCATAAGTGTTCATTAGGAGCTGTAGATGTGCAGGACACACATTTTGTAAAAATTCCATCAAGAATTACTGAGTTATTGCCCCTGATTTGACTTAAAAATGCTTGTCCGGACAACTCCTCCTACAGTTTCTGTCTGATTCACTTTAAACTTGGCATCAGTGTTCATTAGGAGCTGTAGATGTGCAAGACACACATTTTGTAAAAATTCCATCAAGAATTACTGAGTTATTGCCCCTGATTTGACTTAAAAATGCTTGTCCGGACAACTCCTCCTACAGTTTCTGTCTGATTCACTTTAAACTTGGCATCAGTGTTCATTAGGAGCTGTAGATGTGCAAGAGACACATTTTGTAAAAATTCCATCAAGAATTACTGAGTTATTGCCCCTGATTTGACTTAAAAATGCTTGTCCGGACAACTCCTCCTACAGTTTCTGTCTGATTCACTTTAAACTTGGCATCAGTGTTCATTAGGAGCTGTAGATGTGCAAGACACACATTTTGTAAAAATTCCATCAAGAATTACTGAGTTATTGCCCCTGATTTGACTTAAAAATGCTTGTCCGGACAACTCCTCCTACAGTTTCTGTCTGATTCACTTTAAACTTGGCATCAGTGTTCATTAGGAGCTGTAGACGTGCAAGAGACACATTTTGTAAAAATTCCATAAGAATTACTGAGTTATTGCCCCTGATTTGACTTAAAAATGCTTGTCCGGACAACTCCTCCTACAGTTTCTGTCTGATTCACTTTAAACATGGCAGAAGTGTTCATTAGGAGCTGTAGATGTGCAAGACACACATTTTGTAAAAATTCCATCAAGAATTACTGAGTTATTGCCCCTGATTTGACTTAAAAATGTTTGTCCGGACAACTCCTCCTACAGTTTCTGTCTGATTCACTTTAAACTTGGCATAAGTGTTCATCAGGAGCTGTAGATGTGCAAGACACACATTTTGTAAAAATTCCATCAAGAATTACTGAGTTATTGCCCCAGATTTGACTTAAAAATTCTTGTCCGGACAACTCCTCCTACAGTTTCTGTCTGATTCACTTTAAACTTGGCATAAGTGTTCATCAGGAGCTGTAGATGTGCAAGACACACATTTTGTAAAAATTCCATCAAGAATTACTGAGTTATTGCCCCTGATTTGACTTAAAAATGCTTGTCCGGACAACTCCTCCTACAGTTTCTGTCTGATTCACTTTAAACTTGGCATAAGTGTTCATCAGGTGTTGTAGATGTGCAAGACGCAACTTTCGTGAAAATTCTATGAAGAATTAATGAGTTATTGCCCCTGATTTGACTTAAAAATGCTTGTCCGGACAACTCCTCCTACAATTTCAGTCCGATTCGCTTTATACTTGGCAGAAGTGTCCATTTGGAGTTGTAGATGTGCAAGACACACATTTTGTAAAAATTCCATCAAGAATTACTGAGTTATTGCCCCTGATTTGACTTAAAAATGCTTGTCCGGACAACTCCTCCTACAGTTTCTGTCTGATTCACTTTAAGGAGGTCTTTTCTGTCATATGTATAGTTGGCCAACATTATGCGAAAAGGCACCTTTGGACAGTTGCAACAAGCGTGGATCCAGACCAGCCTCTGTGTCTCAGACATATTGTCAGATCATGGTCTACACTTTTTTACACTCATTTAGTTTTGTGTCCAATTAAATTGATACTTTGCATAAATATTCAGCAGGACCAGTAGAGGTTCAAGATGCATTTTTCTCAAATGTTTGCCAAATTAATTACCCCTGAATTTACTCAAAACTTCTTGTCCAGAGAACTATTCCTTCAGTTTAAGTCTTATTCACTTGATATTTGTCATGATATTCACCAGGAGCAGTAGATGTGCAAAGCACAAATTTCATGAGTGTTGGCCTAATGATTATGGAGTTATTGCCCCTAAATTGACATTGCAGAGTTATTGCCCCTGTGACATGAAATATAGGGGCGGGGGTATTTATCACCTTTAGTGATAGTTATTCTAGTTTCATTTAGTTCATGCTAACATAACATGGCATATATTTTCAAGTTTATCAACAGTAGTAACTTAGCCTAGGCAAGGTGCTTGGATTTTTAAAATGTTTTGCAAAGTACTGGTAAAAGAAACTCTAGGAAAGCATGGATATGTGCACTGGCTGCTGCGATATAACTGAAATAATGCTGAAGACAAGGTTAATTTGTAGTTAAACCATTTAAGATAATCTCTCATTGACAAAAAATGCAAAAATGAAAAGTTAATAAAATCACTTATATGCCGGGAACGTACCATCTGTTTCAGGGTGCAGTGTCAGAAGCCCGGACACCTGTTTCTGTGGCTGTCAGATTTCTGTATGTTTTATTTGACTGGGTGAATGCACCCTGGTCCCAACCATTACCAGGTAAAGTTATGTAGCTTTTAATCCTTTATCACATGATCCCGAGTTTTAACAACTCTTGAAAACACTGTGGGAAAAGTAGAAAATACTAGTAAACAGCATTTTCTCCTTTTCTCACAATGTTTTCTCTCTAATCAAGGACAAATTTCATAATTTCAACATGCTGTACACTCTAACAAATTTCATATGACCTACTTTTTAGCATCTTTTCAATAGAGTATTTTATCCACCTCTCCTTAACATATTCAGTTGAACCTTTACCACACAATCCCGACTTTTAACAACCCAGAGGACTGTTTTTCCGAACTTTGTAAGAAAAGGAGAAAATGCTGGTAACAGCATTTTCTCCTTTTCCCACAATATTTTCTATCTTGCCTAAGACAGAAATCATCATTTGCACTATAATGAATCTGTCATCTGCAAATGCTTTTAATTTGGTTAAGTCAACAATTTTGTTGTCAGGTAAAGGGTTAAACAAACAAATCTTTGGAAGGCAATTCAGCATATCAATCATGCAGTACAATGTTTATTGTTTTGTCCAATATCTATAGCTCAAGCTGATTACTCTGGTTGGTTTTTATGTTATTTTTTGGCTATAAAGCAAGTCATGGCAAAATTATATTGAACAAGGCTTTTTTCTCAAGCCATTGTATCAGAACATTATCCTTGAAGCATAGACATAAACTCTTTACCAAACGACAAAATTTTAGGCTGGTCCAAATTGACAGCATTTGCAGATGACAGATTAAAGTTGGCTCAAATGACGAAATTTGTCCTTGATAGAGTAGAAAACATTGTGGGAAAAGGACAAAATGCTTGTTACCAGCATTTTCTCGTTTTCCCACAATGTTTTCAAAAGGCTTCTTCTTCAGGGTCGTTAAAAGTCAGGATTGTGTGGTAAAGGGTTAAATATTATTACAGAGGGACAGAAATTCCATTGAAAATAAACAGGAATCCTTACAAAGAAGGCAAATTTCATGTATTATGAAAGCATTTTCCTAATGACAACATTTTAGACATGTCTGTATTAAAGGCATTTTGCAGATGACAAATGACCCAAATGTTGTTGGTCTTTGATTAGGTAGAAAAAAATAGTTGGATAAGGAGAAAATGATGGTTACCAGCAATTTCTCATTTCTTGTTTTCAAATTCCTTTTTATCTGTCCTGAAAACATGGGATTGTTTGGTAATTGGTCGATTCTCTTGAATCAAATGTTGAACCTATTTGTTACTGACAGCTAAAGACTCTGATAAAAGCCTAAAGAGCAGGAAGAAATGTGGTAAGAACTGTTGACAAACCTCCAGTTCTGGCATGCTTTGAATGGCTGCTATTAACAAAATGTTAAGGATCTGTAAATGAGAAAAAGCTTTTTCAAATGCAAAGTTTGAGAATGATTTTTTTTTTTTTTTTTTTGCTATTTCATGGTGTATTTCACTGCCTAAGTCAGTGTTCAATCTATTGGTACGTTTGAAAAGATTTAAAACATTGTGAGAAAAGAAACAATCTGTTTCCTGGTATTTTCTATTTTTTTTTTTCAACTGTGTTGTTAAAACCCTTTGTCCACAAAGTCACTTAAACTGGAGATTGTATTGTAAAGAGTTTAATGCTGAAATAAATTTTTTTCTCTCTTTCAATCTGAAAGATTAGTTTGACGGTGTACTCTAGATTGGACACTGTTTCTTCGTACAGAGCTGCTCTTTGTTGTGTTTGAAGTATGTGCTCTTTGTTAAAGCAACTATCTCATATTTCTCAATGAAAAGATGGCTTGATCATAATTTATAGAACATATATTCAACACAATGCTGCATGTTCCTTCACCTTAATGCTAAGGTCAAGGTCACTGTAACTAAAAGTACAGAAAAGAAAATGGAATCTGCAATAACTTCAACAAACTGTGAATGTTGAAACAAAGCATTGTAATAAATCTTGATACAGGGATTATTCACATGTAAATACATTTATTTGCAAGGAAGGTAAAGGTCATTGTCACTGTTACTATAAGATCTAATATAAGATCTAAGCTCTGTGGTAAACTTTCTGTTTTAACTTGTGAAAGTTCAGCTCTTGTTTAACTCTTTTTCAAATGATAAAATTTAAAACTTTGCCAAATTCAAAGCATTTGCCGAAGATAAAATAAATGTGACTCAGAAATTGACATTAGTTTTTGGAAGGGTAGAAAACATTTAGAGAAAAGGGGGAAAATTGCTGGTTACTAGCATTTTCTCCTTTTTACACAATGCTTTGAGATTGTCTGGTTAAATGGTAAAACATGGTTACATATTATGTTTCTCTGAAGAATAGTTACAGAATTTAGATTTGTTCTATGGATGTTTTGACAATATTTGGATACTGGTGTCAGATCTCCTGTGCACCAATAAAGTTGAAAGATTGACTTTGAAGGCCCTATGGAGGCCAAATATAGACAGTTATGTGTTTAAAAAGCAGGTAAATTTCATTCATGCTAAGTATGGTGATTATTACAAGGTTGCGGATCTGTTAAAGTGTAGTTGATAAAAGTTCCAGTCACCGGCAGAACTGTAAATATTAAAATTTGAGTTAATGTTGACAACAGTAATTCTACTTTTAATATTCATTTGCTCAACCAAACTTTAAAGATAAATCTTAACAGGTTTTATTCCAGTTTTAAACCCATTTTGTCTTTATTTTATAAAACTTTAATCATTCTTGTATCTTCATGCCAAATGTTGCCCCTGACTTCTGCAAGGTTGTGCAGATTACGACGGATATCACTGTTTTCATGTGTGGTTTCAAATGAGGACAAATACTTGAGGACAAATCCCTTACACCATATTTATTGGTAATTTATGTATGTTTACACAGCTGACCAAATTCTGAGCTGTTCAACTCTCTTTCAACAGGATTTTTTTTCTCTCTGTAAGGATGTATGTTGAACAGATCATCAGGCTTATTATAGATGTTTTTAACTTAAACTTTTAAGTGATATGAGTGAACTGTATCTGTATTCTATAAACTGAATTCTTTACATTTGCTTGACCATTTATGATTGATAATTGCATTAAGATGTATATTTCAGACTTTGACAATGAGGTGGGTTATCAAGGGTTTGACCAACTGCCCTTTGGTGCATGTGAGGATCCAGTCAGGTAGAGACCAGTTATTGTACTTCTTTCATGTTCTCTTCTTTAACTCCAAGTGTTTCATACTTGACCATACATTTGATACACTTTAATTACTTTCGGTATGTAAGAGAAAATATATGTCAGAGTAATTTGAGTGTGGTTAACCCTTTGGCTGCTAAGCACGACCCACTGATCTTTTGCAGACAGTGTAGATCAAGATCAGACTGCACAGAATGTGCAGTCTGATCTTGGATCTTCACTGTCCGACAAGGAGATAATTTTCTCGAAAATATAAGTTTGTAACAGTATTATTTGGGGTTTCACAGTCGGCTTGAAAGTTTCATTTAAGTTATACAGCAGGATAAAGGGCAAGAGATTTACATGAATTACTTTTTGTTTAACCCTTTCCCAAACAAGCCCTGATTTTCACGTGTCTGCAGTACAAGTCTTTTGAAAACACTGTTGGAAAAGGCTCGTAACGAGCAATTTCTCCTTTTCCCACAGTGTTTTCTACCCTTTTTGATAACTTTCTGCCATTTTCATCAAATCTAAAATTGTCATCTGCAAACTCTTTCAATTTGGACCAGTCCAAAATTTGTCGTTTGGGAAAGGGTTAAATGGATTTAACAGTATCATACCAAGTTCATGACATGGGATCAATTGATTATCTGTGGGAAGGTCAGACATGGAGCAATTCTTTGTCCTATATCACACAATCTGGAGTTTTTATGACCCTGACACAGAGGGCTTTTGAAAACCTTGGGCAAAAGTAGAAAATGCTGGTAACCAGCATTTTCTCTTTTTTCCACAATGTTTCTACCATTTCCAAGACAAATGTCAACATTTGGATCACATTTAATTTGTTGACAGCCAAGCTTTTTCGATTTGGACAAGTCTAACATTTTGTCATTTAGTAAAGTGTTACATCTTTACCTATTGATAAGGTTAAAAGACTCGCCCTCTTTGAAGCATTTGCAGACAACGTATCGAATGTGTCTCAAATGATGAGATTTATTTTTGAAGTCTGTTGCATTTTATCATTGACTGATACACCATAGTAGACTGCCTTAGGGTTTTTTTAGCTCCACTGGCTGAAGGCCAGCGGGCTTATGTCATGGCCCGGTGTCCGTTGTGCGTCCGTCCGTCCGTCTGTCCGTGCGTCCGTCCGTGCGTCCGTCCATCCGTCTGTGCGTTAACTTTTATTTCAAACATCTTCTTCTCTGAAACTACCCATCCAATTTTCATGAAACTTCACAGAAATGATCCTGCCATGGTCCTCTTCAGAATTTCTTGAAAGAATTTGATTCCTTCAAAAACTCTGGTTGCCATGGCAACAAAACTGAAAAATATTGGAAATCTTTAAAAATCTTCTTGTCTGAAACCATAAGGCATAGGGCTACCAAATTTGGCATGTAGCTTTATGTAGTAGACCTCTATCATGTTTCTTGAAATTATAGCCCTGGGGTCAAAATTGGCTCTGCCCCAGGGTCACAAGTTTTACATAGGCTTATATAGAGAAAACTTTAAAAATCTTCCTGTACCTAGCCATAAGGCCTAGAGCTACTAAATTTTGCATTTAGCTTGATCTAGTTGGGGTCTACCAAAAGTGCCCAAATTATAGTCCTGGGGTCAATTTGGCTTCATGCTGGGGGGGGGGGGGGGTTCACAAGATTTACATAGGCTTACATAGGGAAAACTTTTAAATCTTGGTGTACATAGCCATAAGGCTTAGGCTACCAAATTTTGCATAATTATAGCATTATCTAGTGGACAACTACAAAGAGGGCCCAAGTTACAGCCCTAGGATCAAGTTTGGCCCTGCACCAGGGGTCACAAGTTTTACATGGGTTTATGGAGTGAAAACTTCAGAAACCGTCTTGTTACTAGCCATAAGGCCAAGAACTCCCAAATTTGGCATGTTATTCTTCTAATACACATATTCCCCATTTAGTCCGACTGTAGCCCTGGGGTCAAAGTTTTATAAGGGCTTATATAGTGAAGACTTCTCTTCATGGTTTATATTTATAAGCCAGTGGAGCGATACAGGGCCATCATGGCCCTCTTGTTTTTTTTTTCAGTGCTCTAAACCTGTATTGTACCTGGCCCAGTCTGTCAGAGGACATGATTGTAGAAAACCAAGTGTACAGGTAATCTCTAGTAATCTCTATTTTCTGACATTTTATGCCTCTTTCAGTGGCAGTTAGGGCTTGTATGTTTTTTACCCCCACAAGGAGGTTAGGGGGTTAAAATGGAACCAGATCTGACCATTGGTCTGTTTGTTTTGGCATTTGTAGATACAGTTTTACGTCTTCTTTTTCTCCTGCTACAGTTTCCAAACAATTGGACCGAAGTTCTGTTGAGGCCTTACATCCATGAGAACTCGTATATCTGCAGTTTTCATTAATATTGTTGACTACTACAAGAGTTATGCCTTTTAAATTTTTCACCCAACCTTTTCACAAGGCAACGGGGCGGGGGGGGGGGATAATGTCGCCTGTGACAGTTCTAGGTTTGCTGGTTTGGCATGAAAGCTTTGACGGAAGCATCAGTATAGCCACTTTCTGACTTCAATGTTTTTTTCGTGCATCTGCACTGAATTGGTCTTGAAAACATTGTGGAAGCTGGATTCTCATTTGTTTGCTAGCTACTGACCTACATAACTGTACAAACACACTTTTATCCTTGTAAAGCATCTTTAAACCTGTACGACACAATCCCTACTTTTAATGACCCTGGGGAAGAAGCCTTTTGAAAACATTAATGGAAGACGAGAAAATGCTGGGAACCAGCATTTTATCCTTTTCCCACAATGTTTTCTACCCTTCTTAGACTAATTTCATCATTTGTACCATATTTAGATTGTTGTCTGCAAATGCTTTCATTTTGGACAAATCTACATTTTTCTTATGTGATAAAGAATTAAGCCTTTACATAACAAACTTGTATCATATTTAAATTGTCATCTACAAATGCTCTCAATTTTGACAAGTCTACATTTTTCTCGTGTGGTAAAGAGGTAACCTTTTTACAGAACAATCATGTGTTTTCATGACCTCAAGGAAGAAGGTAACCAGTATGTTCTCCTTCTCTGCTGTTTTTTTGCCTTTTTCAAAGAAAAATCTCGCATTCCGTCCAATCATTATCAAAAATGTGAGTATGGACTTGTCTAAAATTTTCTTAATGCTAACAACTTTTAGCTTGGCTGTCTTTGAAGAAAGCGTTGAAGTATTGCAGTAGCCCTGGTGTTGTTATCATCTGTGTTGTCGTGCAAAAACTTGGGAATTTTATAGTATCTCTGCTTTTACTTAAGATATTTGCTTCAAAAGTGTACAAGTTGTTAATTATCAAAACGGGAACCTATACAACAAGGGCATGTCAGCATCAAAGTATTTTTGACACAGTTATGCCCCCTTTTGGACTGCATGCCATGCTCTTGTTTTTGAAGGTTGTTTTGGCCAGGATTTGTACTTTAACCCTTTCCCAAACGACAAATTTTGGACTGGTCCAAATTCAAAGAGTTTGCAGATGACAATTTTAAATTTGATGAAAATGGCAGAAAGGTCTCAAAAAGGGTAGAAAACACTGTGGGAAAAGGAGAAATTGCTCGTTACGAGCAATTTCTCCGTTTCCCACAGTGTTTTCAAAAGACTTGTACTGCAGACATGTGAAAACCAGGGCTTGTTTGGGAAAGGGTTAACAAAGAAGCAGACAGTGTAGATCCAAGATCAGACTGCATGATTTGTGCAGTCTGATCTTTATCTGCAATGTATGCAGAAGCAGCTAAAGCTAGTTCATCACTTTAATCCTTCACCACACAATCCAGAGTTTTAATGGCCGAAAAAAGAGAAGCCTTTTGAAAACATTGTTGGAAAAGGAGAAAATGCAGGTGACCAGCATTTTTTCCTTTTTCCACTGAGTTTTCTACCCTTTCAAAGACAAATTTAATAATTTGTGCCATATTTAATCTGTTGTTTGCAAATACTTTAAATTTGGACCAATCTACAACTTTTTCATGTGGTGAAGAGTTAAGGGTTAACTTTGTGTCTGTTTCAGTGATCTAGACCCACTACAAGCCCCACAATGGTCTGTGAGAATACAGATGACAGACGATCCTCAATGTTTGTTAGGTAAGTATGGAAAGTTATTGTTCAAGCCCCATACCTGTTCCAATTTTTAACTTTTCCTTAATCCTTAACTCTATACTAAACAACAAAATTTTAGACTCGTCCAAATTCAAGGTAGTTGCAGATGACAAATAAAATGTGGCTCAAAGACAAAATATGTCTCTGAAAGGGCAGAAAACATAGTGGGAAAAGGAGAAAATGCTGGTTACTAGCATTTTCTCCTTGTCCCACAATGTTTTCAAAAGCCTTCCTCCACACAGTTGTTAAAACTCGGGATTTTGTGGTAAAGGGTTTACAAAACAATCCCATGTTTTCATGACCCTGAGAAAAGACAATTTCTTCTTTACCAATAATGTTTGTATCCTCTCAGAAAAAATCTGTCATCATTTGAGGTATAACTTATGTTTAGTCTACAAAGGCTTTCAGTATCATTGAATGTGCCCAAAATATTTTTGTCTAGCAAAGAGGTAAGGAAGATGAAATAAATCTGTAGAATTTTCTAAGTTAATGCATGAAATCAGAGCTAGATAACTGTTAAGCTGCAGTGTTCTGTGAGGATTTTGTATTGGAGTTTAACGCCATTTTAACAGCTTAGGTCATATCATGGCGGTCAGCGATGTACCTACGTGCTTCCTGGCTTTCTCACACCAGTACTGACACAACTTTCTTTCCAAAGCCACTGACTACTTTTCTCACATGCATCAGAGGTGAGAGGTAAAAAATTGCCAGAAAGAAAGTTCTGTGAGGAGATTCTGCCCTAAAGATAGCTCAAGTTCTAGTAATGATAAAATACCAGTTACAAATAATTTTCTTGTTGCTGATGGCATTTTGTACACCTGGCATTGCACTTGGACCCTTTATGTTTGTTTATAAGAACTAGCCAGAATACAGTACTGAGCCACACTCTAGCAAAAGGGGCTTAGTACATCTCCCAGATGCATGATACCAAACAAGTCATCACATGATTATGGATCAATAAAATCCATTTTGTCCTACAAGCGACTGAAACTGGTCTTTGGACATGCAGAAAGTTGACCAATAGCAAAAAGCTCCGGGCCTGGTCAGCCTGCATGGAATGCACAGGCTGACTTGGGTCGATACTTTTTGCAGATACATGAAGCCCCCTTTTCACAGAGCATGGCTCATATATGTTTGTGCAGAATGGAGTTATGTTTGAAAAGCACATGAAGCCTCTCTGCGTACTACTTTTTAATAAAAATCACTTGTACCCTGAAGACATTAGTCAATAATTCTGGCATTTATTAGCTTGACTGTTTTTGAAGAAATTGCTGTGGTATTGCCGTAGCCCTGGCATCATCTGCATTATTGTCATTGTCTGTGTAGTTTTGTGAAAACTTTAACATTTCATAATATCTCTGTTGTTACTGAAGATATTTGCTTCAAACTTGAAGAAGTTGTCAATTATCAAAAGGGAAACTTATACAAACAAAGGCAGGTAACCATCCGAGTATTTTTCACAGAATTATACCTCTTTTCGACTTAGGAATTTTCACTGAAAATCAAGCATCTGCAGCCGAGGGTTGACACCTGCGTGGGGTGCACTTGTTTTTCATAGGGAGCTGCTGTGTTGCAGGTTTGTAGTAGTCACTGAAACTTGTAACTGAAACTTGTAAGAAACCACCATTAAGTCAGTTTTACTAAAAATGTCACTTGACTCCTTTCTGAATGAACTGGATGACACATCTGTTGGCTGTAGCTTTGAGTGAAATCAAGAGCTCAACCATTGGTACTTACAGTGATTTGATTCTGTTTTCAGGGGAATACCTAATCAATTTTCTGGCTCTGTGTCATAGAAAAGAGACCCTAGATCAGTTAGTGGGAAATCTTGTTGGTGACCTAGAAACAGGTGAATATCAACCTTTCACCCTTTACCACACAATCCTGTCTTTTAATGACCTTGAGGAAATAGCCTTTTGACATCATTCTGGGAAAAGGGGAAAATCCTGGTAACCAGCACTTTCTCCTTTTCCCAGAATGGCACCATTGGAGCCACATTGAAATTGTCATCTGCAAATGCTTTCAATCTGGACAAGGCTAAAATTTTGTCGTCTGGTAAAGAATGAACGAACGAACGAATTATTTTATTGACAAAAACTTTGCAGTTTTATAGTCATTACAAACATGAAGATAAACAATGTATTGTCAACGTGATGTAGCTGAAAAAAAGTAAATATATAAGGAAATAGCTTATTGTTGCCTAATAAGACGGTTGTTTTGTTCTTTTTAAAGTTTGAATGATAAAGAAGTCAAGTCAAAGATATGGAAAAATTTGAGAGAGGGAAAAAAAAGAAAACTTTGTTGGAGGATCAGCCAAACATAGTGAAAAACTGCTGGCAGCCTGAAAAACATTGCTGAGGAAAGCAGCCGCATATTGCAATCAACTGCTCCCTCCCAACAATGCCCTTCACACTACCCTTAAATGACAATATTTCACAATTTTTTGCAAAAGTCTTAATTAAATTTACTAATAGAAATGTAGATAACTATTCATCAAGATTTTAAAATATTTAAATACTCAAGAACAAGTAATCATACGAGTAATATAAGGAGTAAACATAAAAAGAACATGAGCTTGTAATGCATCTCACAAGGATGACTAAAGGAAATAGAAATTAAGTGGAACATTCATCTTCAAGATACGGAAGCAGTGCAAATCAAACTGAATCATTCTGCATGTTTTTACAGTCCGATCCCAATCTACTCTAATTCCATAATGTTTTGATCTCTCAAAATTATAATCTGTGAGTGCAAGAAATGCAAAGGTAATGGATATGTATCTGATCAAAATATCACACAGACAAAAATATTTGTTTTTTAAAGGCTGAATACAATATTAAAGCGATCCCGACATCGTAACCCAAGCATGTATTAATAACAATATGATAAGTTATAGCTACAAACTGGACTAAAACTAAACAACCGTGAAATTACATAAAAAGAGAGAGGAAAAAAAAAAAGAGCTGTCAAATGTATTTAAATATAAACTAGTACTTGATCTGCGTATTAAGCAGCATGTATCAGAGATCCGACCGCACATTTGTGCAGTCTGATCTCGACTCACTCTACTTATGGAGAAAATCTTATACTGATGGCATAAGTATGATGTATGTGTTCAAGTGTACATGTCTTCTCATAAAATTTTACAACATATTAAGCAGCGTGTATTAGAGATCCGACTGCATGTTTGTGCAATCTGATCTCGAATCACTCTACTTATAGAGGAAATCGTATTCGGTATGCTGATAGCATATGCATGACGTACGGATATTCTAGATATTGCAGAACAATTTGTAGTTTTTTTGCGGCAGAGCACACCAGTATTAATCAATTTTAGACTTCTAGCTAAAGTAACATGTAGATAACTGGTTAAACTATTCAGCTATAAAAGGAACAACAACTCCTGCAAAAATAACCCAACAAGATATAATAATAATAATAATTAGGTAATAAATGTACCCTTACGTATTTCAAATGCTTGTTTTAAATACCTACACAAATCAACGATATCCTTTTTTGAATTCGATCTGACCAGTTCAATCATTTTGAACATACTTGGTCTTCTGCAATACTTTGCATGAATAAATCTTTTCCTTAATTCGATATAGCGTGGACATATGAAGACAGAATGAAATTCATCTTCCACTTCTCTGCGATCACATAGTTCACATAAACGTAAATTACGGGTAGTTGCTTGATTTGAAGATCTACCTGTATCCATTTTTAACCCATGCACTGATGTTCTTAATCTAGTGAGAGCAATTCGCAGTTGCCTACTAATAACAATGTTTAAATAATCTTCATAACCAAACTCTGATTTAACATGTCGGTAAAGAGTATCAAGTGTGCGTTTTGTTTCTAAATCGTGAAACCATTTATGTAAAAATTCATCTATCAAGCGTTGTTTGAAACTATTAATAAACGAGTTTACATCAACATTACCTGGGTTATCCCAAATGTACATAAAACCATTTCTGCTTAGCATTTGTTTAACTTTAAAAAACCAATTTTGGATTCCTAAATCACTGTCACGTTTGGCATCTGCCGCAATGGTCGACAAAATTATATTATCGGTTGTACAAAGTTTAAACCAGTATTTTAAAATTCGAACTGATCTATTTATGTATAACGGGTATCTCCCTAATTCTCCGTACACCGCTGAATTACTGGTGGATTGTCTCACCCCCAATAGTTTTTTGCAGAATTTTAAATGAAGTTTTTCGAGATTATTTGCAGTCGTAAAACCAGCGACTTCACACCCGTAATAAAGTATTGGCGCGACAAAAGCATCGAACAACTGTAACGCTATTTTCGGTAAGACATCGTGATGCTTAAGGTTAGTTATCAAAACATTCATAGCTTTCAGACCCTTACCATATAAGGTCTGGTTATTCAAAACAAAGGTACCAGTGAAATTGAATGTACAACCTAAATAGTTAAAATCATTCACAACTTCTATATTTGTGTTTTTATAGTACCAACACTCATTTTCTTTTAATTTGCCTCTTTTCCTAAATACTACGATTTTTGTTTTGTCAATGTTTACCTCAAGCCCCCAATTATCACAGTAATGGCTTAAATTGTCCACTTGAGACTGGTAAAGAGTTAATATACCTCTCTCTACTATAGTTGATGTTGCGGCCAGTTTAGATGACGATCTTACTACAATACCATATTACGAATTATTTTTATTGGTGTGAAATTTAATGACTCTGAATTTTACATAATTTTATTTAAAGTGTTAATACAAATTTAGCTCCTCAAAATTTCTCTGAAGTAAAATCCACAAACATGGTGAAAACTTTGCATAAAACAGGCATGTATATATATACATAGTAAAGACTGTAAATTTGGACTGGTTAAAGTCACTAACAGGTCACTAACAGTAACATGTTTTACATCATCATAACCAAGATCTCTTCAGCATTGTCAATCCTAGATGACTTTACTCAGGTGAGTGCTTTAGGGCCAATGGCCCTCTTGTTCTCTAGTAGGTAGTTGTATGACTCGACAGTTTTGATAAATCTCAGTTCTTGCCTTTCTATCAGTCTCAGTCAGACAGTTTTTGATTATTACTATTGTTGTTCTCTATAGAGACAGATATCAGTAGTGCTTTACACAAGTTGACAGAGCCATCAGTGGGCTACAACATCACTTCTCTGTCCTCCTATGTCTCACAACCACAGGTCCAGAAACCCAAACCCAAAGATGTTCCCATACAAGGAGAACTTCTAGATCAGATCTTACAGGTACACTGCAAATGGGGTTGTTATTTGTACACTGTTCTTCTTTTTTTGTAAATAAATTGATACCTGGTTGTGCTGGAATATTTTTGTGCATTAAAATGAAACATGGGTAATGCCTCCTGCATATGTTCTATGTTTTGAAACTTCTACCATTTGTTTATCAGAAACTCTAGATTACAAGACACAGTTTTTACACTTTTTACCTCGGCTTTTTTCGAAGAAAATATCGCGGTATTACCCTGGCGTCATTGTTGTTGTCGTCTGCATCATCGTATGTTTTGTGATATCTCTGTGATTACTGAAGAAATTTACTTCATGGACAAGTTCTTAATTATTTAACCCTTTCCCAAAAAAGCCCTGGTTTCCACGTGTCTGCAAGTCTTTTGAAAACACTGTGGGAAAAGGAGAAATTGCTCGTAACGAGCAATTTCTCCTTTTCCCACAGTGTTTTCTACCCTTTTTGATAACATTCTGCCATTTTCATCAAATTTAAAATTGTCATCTGCAAACTCTTTCAATTTGGACCAGTTCCAAAATTTTTCGTTTGGGAAAGGGTTTAAGAGGAACCTATACAACAAGGCCTGGTAACCATCAAAGTATTTTTGACACAGTTATGCTCCTTTTTTGACTTGTAACAGACATGGTTATTTTTTATCGAAATACATTGCATGAGTATTAACCCTTTCCCAAACAACAAATTTTGGACTGGTCCAAATTGAAAGAGTTTGCAGACGACAATTTTAACTTTGATGAAAATGACAGAAAGTTATCAAAAAGGGTAGAAACACTGTGGGAAAAGGAGAAATTGCTCGATACGAGCAATTTCTCCTTTTCCCACAGTGTTTTCAAAAGACTTGTACTGCAGACATGTGAAAACCAGGGCTTGTTTGCGAAAGGGTTAACTCTTTACCTAACAACTAGATTTTAGACACATCAAACTGAAAACCTTTGCAGATGACAAATCACAAGTGGGTAAAATCAAGGTATATGTCTCTGATAGGATAGAAAACATTGCGGGAAAAGGGTGAAATGCTGGTTCTCCTTTTCCTGTAATATTTCCAAAAGCCTTCATCCTCTGGGATGTTAGAAGTCGGTTTTATTTGGTGAAGTTTTAAGTCACCTTTTCTGCAAAGTAAGCTGGCGGTACATGTGAAAAAATTCATCTGATGTTAAAATAATTAAATCACTTAAAAATTTTTAAAAGAATGGTTATTATATTCAAAGCAGTAAAATGCACTGGCCAGAAATAGCAAGTAGAGCATCTTAAGCCCTTGTGGACCTCTTGCTTGCAAAGGTAGAGAAAAAGACTAAACCATCTTCTGGGATTTTTTTGTCTGAATGATTTCCTTGATAGATGAAGTGTTGTCTCGGTACTTGATTTTTTTTTTTTTTTTTTTTTCTTTTTTTTCTTACTTCTACACATATATGTACATACTCATGGATGTGTTCTTGGGCAAGACACTTCGGAGCCCTAGTCTAGTACTGGTGAAACCCAGAAAATACATGAATATGTGAGCTGTCGCCATGGTAAGATTGAAATAATATTGAAAGCAGCACAAAGCACCATTCAATCAATCAACATATACATACAGTAACAGTATAATGTGCATGTAAGTTTTTGCTCTTAATCTTTTCAGTACCTTTTTCCTGATGCAGCAAAACCACTGGACTCTGAAGATGACCTTGAACTTCAACCCTCAAAGTCTGGAGAAGACTTGAAAGATCATCCAGTTGTTAAGGTGAGGAAGTAATTTTTGAAGTAAATTACTTCCTTAACCCTTTCCCAAACAAGCCCTGGTTTTCACGTGTCTGCAGTGCAAGTCTTTTGAAAACACTGTGGGAAAAGGAGAAATTACTCATAATGAGCAATTTCTCCTTTTCCCACAGTGTTTTTCTACCTTTTTTGAGAACTTTCTGCCATTTTCATCAAATTTAAAATTGTTGTCTGCAAACTCTTTCAATTCGGATCAGTCCAAAATTTGTCATTTGGGAAAGGGTTAACCCTTGTGAACTAAGCACAGCTTGTGGGAGACAGTGATGTAGGGTTTGAATCCCATGATGAGTTACGAGTTGTCAGTTTTTGGAACTGTCCACAACATGGCATGAACACAGCTTCATTTGATTTTGTAGAGCAAGATCAGACTGCTTTTTGTGGACATTGTGTATGCAAGATCAGACTGCAGAGAACATGCTATCTGATCTTGCATCTGACCACTATGATGTGAAATAATCTAGCAAACACATCCCTGAAATTGCAATGCTTTGGTATGTTTTCCTGATTGAGAAAGTCCATTTTATTTATTAAGAGCTTTAAGGGTCAAATTTATGTTAAGAACATGTGAGGACAAGCATGAAAAGTTGTATTTTCAGAGATTACAATCTTGGTATGCAGGGGCATTTAAGTTGGCCTGTGTAAATCACTTATTATCAAAGAACCATGTAGGTATTGTCTTACAGCCCTCCAGATAAGATGGAGTGAAAATATTCTAACTCCATTATTTCTCTTCCAAACCCTGTGTTGTGGGTACTCATTAGAATTGTCTCAATCAGACGATTCTAATGAGTACCCTTAACTTAGGATTTAGTGGATAGTGATTAATATTTTCAATTTTGAAATCAAAATCACTCCCTCTGTCTGGAGCTCTGGTCTTAACCATGTCATTGTCCTCACCACTGTGGTAAAACTTTGACATTTTTTAAGTTATATGTCATTACTGAAGGTATAGACTTCAAACTTGGGCTAGATGTTAACTACCAAATTACCATAGAGGCAGGTAACCCTAAAAATATTTCTGACTTAGTTATGCCCCACTTATGACTTATGAGTCTTTATTAAAAAAAGAAAAAAAAAAACAAGAACAGCCAAGTTTTAGAAGCAACATGTAATGCTGTTGTTAGACTTGGATTTGATTTTCTCTTTGTTATAATTTTTGGCGATTATGATTTCATGGCAATGTGACGTACAATTCTTTTGTCTTGAAAACATCTGGCATGTGAGGCATAAGTTGACTCTTTTATTGACAGGATCTGGCAAAGCAGTTAAAATCAGCCCCTGTGAAAGGTTTGCTGCACCGACTGTCTATCTGTATGTGTGTCTTGAACCAAAACCATGGGGGTCTGTTTGCCGTGGCTCAGATCTGGCAGGAGTTTATCATGGAGATGAGGTATAGATGGGAGAACAACTATGTTATTGATGGGTGAGACTTTTCTTAAAGATAACCAGAGAGAAAAGATGCTGTTGAGATATGATAGACTTTAGAATGGTTCAGAATTTAGTCAGCTGCGAAAACATAGATAAATTGCCGATATATTATGTATGGTTTAAGGGATAAGTACATATATCAGAAATCTTTTATTTAAAACTGGAAATATCACAAAACTGATTTCTTTGGTGGCCTCCAAAAAATGAAATGCATTTTCTAATGGTCATAATCTATGCAACCTTACAACCGTCAGGGGCAACAGTTTACAAGAATGATTATAGTTTGATATGATAAAGATTAAATGGATCAAAAACTGGCTGAAAATGAGTATAGATGTATGTTTTAACTCTTTGACAGATGACTTGTTGGACTTGTCCTAATTAAAAAGATTTGCAGAGGACAAAATAAATGCAGCTCAAAATGAGGGTATTTACTTTAAAAGGATAGTAAACATGGTGGTAAAAGGAGAAATTACACACTCCAGAGGGCATGGTGAAGTTGTGTCATGTATCACACATTGTTTATCTACATGATCTGAAAATTGCAGTTTCTTTGATTTACTAGGTGTGAATTTCGTAACCTTTACCTAATGACAAAAACTTCCTAGTGTCAAAATTGAAATCATGACAAATTCAGTATGGCTAAAATAACAGAGTTTGTCTTCATAGGTGAGAAATTATTATGGGAAATGAAGAAAATACCAGCATTTTCTTCTTTTCCCATAATGTTTTCAAAAGATTTTTTCCTCGGGTCATTAACACTTGAGATTGTTGGGTCGAGGGATAATCATTTGGTCATGTTTTGTTGTTTTCAATAGAGAAGAATCTTAAAATATTATATACTCACAAAATAGATTATGATCAATGTGTTTTTCCTTCTCTAACTTACAGGGTTGACTTTGGGCCACCTAACCTTGGCTCCTGTATTCTCCAACAAAAGTTACAGGTATGGGCTTCAGTTTTTGCTGTATAAGATCTAACCCTTACCCTGCTAAGTATGTTAAATAGAACTTCCATGCCGATAGCGAAAACCTGAATAATGTTATTTCAAACTTAGTTTTTGGTGAAAAATATCTCCTTATCGGACAGTGTAGATCCAAGATCACACTGCACATTCTGTGCAGTCTGATCTTGATCTGCATTGTCTGCAAAAGGTCAGTAAGTAACATTTAGTAGCTTAAGGGTTAAATCTTTACTAGTCAACAAAATTTTAGACTTGTCCAAATCGGCATCGTTTATAGATGACAATTTTAAGACTTACTCATATTAACAGCATTTGCAGACAACAAATTTCTAGACTTTGCCCAAATTGAGAGTGTTTGAAGTTACCATACTAAATGTGTAGCTCATATGATGGGATGTGTCTTTGACAAGGTAGAAAACATTGTGGGATATGAGAGAAGATGCTGGTGACCAGCTCATGACTGTCTCGTAAAGGGGCAAGAAAAAATTAAATTCTTGATGAGAAACTCTACTTTGGGTCAATAACTTTGTTACAAGCAGGCAAAATAGCTTAAAGTAATCAAGTTCTGGTAATGCCAAAAAGTTGTCTTATGTCTTCTTTCACAAAAACATGATTTGGCGGCTGCTTGAAAGTAGACATAAAATTTGAGTTTGAGTTTTAATTTCGTTTTCCAATTTATTATGACAGATGTTAAACTGCTGTATAGAGCACAAGAAAAAGCGAGAACAAGTCCATAAAGGTTACACAGGGGATGTGGACATGCCCACTGGGTCTCGGCCCCAATCCCCTGATCATGGCCCTTCCACATCCAAAGCAGCCAGGTCAATGTCGACAGAGGAAATATTTCAAAATGAAAATCAGTCTGGTTCTAATGAGGTAAAGAGTAATATTTCGGAGTCTTCTTGTAAATTGGATAAACCAGAACATAGTGTAAACAGGCAGACTGACCAATCAGATTCTTCAAATGGAGTTCAAAATAACCAGTCAGAAAATAGAAATCTAACATTAATATCTGGCGAAAGAAAAGTTAATTCTGATGATTCAAGTGAAGAGGAGGAGTTTTTCGAATGTGACAATGAAAATGTTAGTGATGAAAAAGATGTGGATACAAGTGTCAGAGCGGAAAACACTGAAGTAAAAGAAGCAGAAGAAGGACAAAATACCAGGAACCAGTCTGAATCAGATGTAGACTGTGACCAAGATGCAAATAATTCATTGACTGGTTCACAAAGTGTTACAAGTAGTATCTCTGTTCAAAGTGAATCAGCATTCAAAGAAACTTTTACCCATAGACCTGAAGGTAGACTGGCTCCGTTTCAAGATTTAAAGCTGATAAATTGTGATGAAAAATTATACATACCAGTCACCCAGGAACCTGCTCCCATGACTGAGGATATGCTTGAGGAACATGCAGAAGTTCTTGCTAAGTAAGAAATACAGTGGTTGGAACATTTTTATTTTTCAGAAACAGAACATGCATGTGAGAAATATTCTGTTAAATGGGATGTAAATGTATCTCCAAAATGTATCAATTCAGCTGAGCCTGTGCAGACAGTAAAGGCTGACCTGGGTCAAAACTTTTTGCTGTTGGTCAATTTTCTACATATCAATGGACAAGTCTACCTCATTATTCAGTAGGTTGTTAGTCCTTTACCGCACAATGCCACCTTTTGATGCCCCTGGGAAAGAAGCCTTGTGAAAACATTGTGGGAAAAGGAGAAAATGCTGGTAACCAGCATTTTCTCCTTTTCCCACAATGTTTTCTCTCCTATCAAACAAAAATTGCACCATTTGAGCCACATTGAAATTGTTGTCTGCAAATGCTTTCAATTTGGACAAGGCTAAAATTTTGTCGTCTGCTAAAGGGTTAAACAAAATGGATTTTATGGGTTCATAATTATGTGATGACTTGCTTGGTATAATGTATCACGGTGATGCATTAAACTCCTTTTTGACAGAGCACCACTTATATACAATTACTTTATTTGAGGTAAAGAGCATAATTTTTACAGATGAAAAAATTCCACACTTCAATAAGGAAAACACTAAGTCTTAAAGACGTACATATTAAATGAAGCTGGCATGTTTAGATTTGTCTTTGAAAGGGTAAAAAAATTATGGAAAAAGGAGAAAATGCTGGTAACCAGCCTTTTTTCTTTTCTTTATATTTCAGATAGAAAAAAAAATAGTTCTGAGGAAACTAGCATATGTGTAACGGCTTAACTTTAAATTGTAAAGCTGGCATATGTGTAACGGCCTAACTTTAAATTGTAAAGCTGGCATATGTGTAACGACTTAACTTTAAATTGTAAAGCTGACATGTGTAACGGCCTAACTTTAAATTGTAAAGCTGGCATATGTGTAACGGCCTGACTTTAAATTGTGAGGCTGGCATATGTGTAATGGCCTAACTTTAAATTGTAAAGCTAGCATATGTGTAACGGCCTAACTTTAAATTGTAAAGCTGACATGTGTAACGACCTAACTTTAAGTTGTAAAGCTGGGATATGTGTAACGGCCTAACTTTAAGTTGTAAAGCTGGCATATGTGTAACGGCCTAACTTTAAATTGTAAAGCTGGCATATGTGTAACGGCCTAACTTTAAATTGTGAAGCTGGCATATGTGTAACGGCCTAACATTAAGTTGCAAAGCTGGCATATGTGTAATGGCTTAACTTTAAGTTGTAAAGCTGGCATATGTGTAACAGCCTAACCTTAAATTGTAAAGCTGGCATATGTGTAAGGGCCTAACTTTAAATTGTGAAGCTGGCATATGTGTAACTGCCTAACTTTAAATTGTAAAGCTGGCATATGTGTAATGGCTTAACTTTAAGTTGTAAAGCTGGCATATGTGTAACGACCTAACTTTAAGTTGTAAAGCTGGCATATGTGTAAGGGCCTAACTTTAAATTGTGAAGCTGGCATATGTGTAACGGCCTAACTTTAAATTGTAAAGCTGGCATATGTGTAATGGCCTAACTTGAAGTTGTAAAGCTGGCATATGTGTAATGGCTTAACTTTAAGTTGTAAAGCTGGCATATGTGTAAAGGCCTAACCTTAAATTGTAAAGCTGGCATATTTGTAAGGGCCTAACTTTAAATTGTGAAGCTGGCATATGTGTAACGGCCTAGCCTTAAATTGTAAAGCTGGCATATGTGTAAGGGCCTAACTTTAAATTGTGAAGCTGGCATATGTGTAACTGCCTAACTTTAAATTGTAAAGCTAGCATATGTGTAACGGCCTAACTTTAAATTGTAAAGCTGGCATATGTGTAACGACCTAACTTTAAGTTGTAAAGCTGGCATATGTGTAACGGCCTAACTTTAAATTGTAAAGCTGGCATATGTGTAACGGCCTAACTATAAATTGTAAAGCTGGCATATGTGTAACGGCCTAACTTTAAGTTGTAAAGCTGGCATATGTGTAATGGCTTAACTTTAAGTTGTAAAGCTGGCATATGTGTAAAGGCCTAACCTTAAACTGTAAAGCTGGCATATGTGTAAGGGCCTAACTTTAAATTGTGAAGCTGGCATATGTGTAACTGCCTAACTTTAAATTGTAAAGCTGGCATATGTGTAATGGCTTAACTTTAAATTGTAAAGCTGGCATATGTGTAACGGCCTAACTTTAAATTGTGAAGCTGGCATATGTGTAATGGCTTAACTTTAAAATGTAAAGTCATTAAAACTGTAGACTCTACATTCTTCATGTTCATCAATTTTGACATTGGTATATACAGGAAAATTTAGGCCAGCAATTTTTTGGGAATCAATGTGTACGATTACATGGCTTTGACCAATGACAGCGATATTTGTGTATCTCATAGTAGTGTAAGATAAGAAAATTTGTAATGGCTACTGTATAATACAATGAAAACATAGGATAAAATCAAATCTTAGACTCACCCACATTAGCAGCATTTGCAGACTTTTGATTCAAACTAACATCTTGGTCCCCACATGTCCATTTGTCATACATTTACTACATGTACTTGTATATTTTCTTTCTCTCAAATTACCATCTTGTGTAGATCGAAGGTAAGACTTTTGAGCCATGCTCTGGAAAAAGGAGGCTTATTGCATTACGGAGGTGCATAAAACCAAGCATGACATCACATAATTATGGACCCCATCAAATCTATTTTGTTTAAAAACCAACTGAATCATGAGGTAGAATGGTCCTTTGACTTGCAGAAAATTTAAAGATAACAAAAAGCTTCAGCCCATATCAGCCTGCGTGGACTGTGCAGGATGACATGGGTCATTACTTTTTGCAGATGCTTTAAGCCCCCTCTTCAGAGAGCATGGCTCATATGTCATTCACAGCCTGATCTTTGATTTTATTGTCTCCAAAAGATGTAAAAGTTGTCAAAGGTATTCTAAGGGCTATTCTTTTATTTATTGTTCATTTTTTTATTTAGACTGGGAACCTCAGCAGAGGGAGCTGAACTAAGGGCCAGAATGCAGAGTGCATGTCTACTGTCAGATATGGAGTCGTTTAAGGTATTCAGTTTATGAATAAATGAATGAATGAATAAATGGATGAATGAATTTATTGACTTGAACATACTATACATAGTCTGTTACAAACAACAATTTTCAATATGTCCCTCCCCCTCTCTCTCTCTCTCTCTCTCTCTCTCTGTTTGTATGTATGGATATGTATGAGCCATGCCAAAAGAGGGCTTAATGTATGTTTTTGATCCATGATACCAAACAAGTCATCACATAATTAGCGATTCATAGTAGCCACATTTTTAAAAACAGACTCAATCATGAGGTCGACGTGCCCTTGGACATACAGAAAACTGGTCAGTAGCGAAAAGTTTTGGCCCAGGTCAGCCTGTGCGGAGTGCACAGGCTGACCTGGGTTGATACTTTTCACAGATGCACCAAGCCCCCTTTTCACAGAGCACAGCTCATGTAGTGTGATGCTTCATTTATGACCTAAGTATATTTCAGGCTGCCAATCCTGGTTGTGTCCTGGAAGACTTTGTGAGATGGTACTCACCCAGGGATTTCATAGAAGAAACAGTGGAAGATGAAGATGGGCAGATTATTTCTCAAGGTATATGTATTTAGAATTATTTGTCATTTTGTTTGGAAAAAGTTGTCTTAATGTTATTTTCTTTTGGTAGTAAACAGTATGTAGTGTCGAAAATTGCCCCCTTTTCTTGTATATTTAGCATGAAAGATCACTGGCTGAAATGAGTCAATTATTACAATATGATTATGGTTTGTCAATAGCTTCATGCATTATTTAGTTAAAACCTTCACATTATGTTAAGATCTATACTTGATATTTTTTTTTTCCATGAAATAATGTGAATGAAACTACTGAATATTGGTAAGAAACCTTTTTACTGGTCTTTCTATATATCCAAAGAAAGGATGAGTGCTTTGGCAATACTCTAGCTGATTCAGGCAAGGTGAGAAAAAAATTTGATATTGCGCGAGACTGAAGGTCGAGTGGGATGTCACAATTTTCTTACACAGTGAGAAGCAAATACAACCACCAGGAAAGTTACTACAACATTGAATTACTTTTATTATATACCAACAACTTTCAGTGACAAAATAATGCTATTTGTGACATTTTATTCAGAAATGGTAAACAAAATAAAATCATGGGTTAGATGGTAGTAACATCATTTTTATGACTGGCAGATATTATTTAGGCAAATTGTCAGTCAGTGCATGCATATTCTGTACGTGAGATACGTCACCATACCATATTTGGAACCATATTTGACGCTGTGTAAATACGGATTTCAGGTCATCTAAGCTTAAGAATGCAGATACCAGGTAACATGTGGGTGGAGGTGTGGCAGACAGCTAGACCTGTACCAGCAAGAAGACAGAAAAGATTGTTTGATGATACCAGGGAAGCTGAAAAGGTAATTCTCATGACTTTGTTCAGTGGGGTCCTGCCTGACTCAGTGGTAAAGTGTAGGACTCTTAACTTGGAGGCCATAGGTTTGAGGCTCGCTGGAAGCGCTGGGTTTTTTTTGTGGGAGTGCCCTTGGCCAAGATACTTCAGAGCCCTAGCCTAGTACTGGTGAAACCAAGGACATACATGAATGAATGAGCTTTGGCAGTGATATGACTGAAATATTGTTGAAAGTAGTTTGAAACACCATTCAATCAAACAATCCTTTGTGTAGTTGACACCTTAATCCTGTATCAGACCACAACATTTTAGTCTCTTCTATTTTCAAAGCATTTGCAGATCCCAAATTAGATATGGCTCAGATTATGGCCTTTGTCTCAGGAAGTGTAGAAAACATGGTCGGAAAAGGAAGAAAATGTTGGTAACCAACACTTTCACTTTTTCCCACAACGTTTTCGGTTGGCATTTCCTTCGGGGTCTTTTAGAATTGAGATTGTTTGGAAAAGGGTTAACCCATAGACTTCCGAGTATGACCTAATGTGCTTTTACAGACAATGACTAGAACTCTTCTGCTTTTTTTCAAAACTCAACACCCCTTGGCAGACAGTGCAGATCAAAATCAAACTGCACAGAACTCGGCAATTTCATTTTTATCATCTTGAATTCCAGATTCTACACTTCCTTCAGTCCCTGAAGCCTGGTCAAGTTGTTGTCCACTTGTTGCCCATGTTGATGCATGCAGCTCTGTTGAAAGCGCTGGAGAAAGGTAAGTTTCATTTGATAGTGTCCATATGTTCTGATTTCCAAATAACACATTACCTTGCAGACTTTACCCTGTACCAGACAGCAAAATTTTGGACAGGACCAAAATGAAAGCATTTGCAAACCACAAATGAAATATAGCTCAAATAACTATTTCTGTCTTTGATAGTGTAGAAAACATTGTGGGAAAAGGAGAAAATGCTGGTTATTAGCATTTTCTCCTCTTCCCACAATGTTTTCAATTTTTTTTTTCCAAAGGGTTGTTAAAAGGTGGCATTGAGTGGTAAAGGGTTAGAGCTTGTACAAGTTATTCAAGGGAGAAAAAGTATCTATTGGTTGTTTTTGAAGAAAACATCTAGGTACTGTCACAGTCCTGCTGGCAACTGCATCCTATCAGCGTCATGCCAACACTTTCAATATTTGACATTTTTTGATTCCTCATTCATTGCTGAAGATCTTGTCTTCAAACTTTAAGCATTTTGTTAACCCTCAGAGCACCGAATAAACCTATCAGGCATTTTCATCCTAGAAATATGACCCAAATAATTTCAATTTCATGGTTGCTTTTGTCTACAGTGATTCAGCAAAGCGGACAGTGTAGATCAAAGATCAGGCTGCATGTTTTGTGCAGTCTGATCTTGATCTACACTGGCCGCAACACGACTATAGTCATGAAATGCGCTTAAAGGGTTAACTATCAAATGGAGTACTTGTACCAAAACAAGGGAACCTATACCAGTCGGGAAGGTAATCCTTAAGAAAATTTTTGACACAGTTTTGTGCCCTGTTTGACAAAAAATTTCCATTGGAAAAATGACAGCAGATTAACCCTTTACCAAACAATGATGATTTTTGACGACCCTGAGTAGGAAAACTTTTGAAAACATTGTGGGAAAAAGGAGAAAATGCTGGAAAATACCATTTTCTCCTTTTTCCCACAATGTTTTCTACCCTATCAAAGACAAATTTTATGTTTTCAGTAATATTTAATTTGTTGTGTGCAAATGGTTTCAATTTGGAAAAGGCTAAAATTTTGTTGTCTGGTAAAGAGTTAACCTTGACCTTCTGAAGGACAACTTTATCCTCCACTGCCAGGCTTAAAGGTATAGGGCACAGCAAGGTTCAAATGTCACATGCTTGTAATTGGGTCTGCTAAATATATCATTAAGGCTGAGGCACCTTTTGTGTTCACCTTAAATGTGCAGAGCAGAGGTTTTCAGGCTTAGGTTCCAAGGTCAAGGTGACAACAAAGACATTGAAGGTCACATGCTTTTGAACTGTTCCACTTAGTATCTCTTGAAGCCCAGGGCTGCCTTTCATCAAACTGCATACACACCAAATTTGCGTACGCAATTTAACTCTTTACCACATGACAAAATTTTAGACTCGTCCAAATTGAAAGCATTTCCAGAAGACAAAATAAATGGGACTCAAGAATTGAAATTTGTTTTGTGGATGGTAGAAAACATTGTGGGAAAAGGAGAAAATGCTGGTTACCAGCATTTTCTCCTTTTCCCACAATGTTTTCAAAAGGCTTCTTTCTCAGGGTCGTTAAAAGTCGGGATTGTGTGGTAAAGAGTTAAGTAAGCAAACATCAAGTCTGAAAACAAGTTTCACTGTATTGCATAACTGTACGATTTGAGTAAATATTTATATAGCTTTACACCAGCACATACCTTTGGGTAAAGCTAGGATCGTATGTGTGTATATACAACCCCAAATAATTTATTATTAATAATAATAATCTACACATTTTAGTGAAAGGTAGCCCTGGTCTTGATTTGAAAATGTTTTACGCATTGTTGCACCTTGATAGGTAAAGATGCAGAGTTAGGTTACACATGCCAGTGTCCAAAGTCAAGGTCACAGCAGGGGAAAGAAAGCTCCCATGCAGAATGCATGGCTCAACCATGCAGACTCGAGGTTAAAATCTCATGTGAGGGTCAAGTGCTTTCACTTTCACTTTCATGTCAGCTCCATTTCTACTTAAACTCTGTCCAGGCTTTTTAATGAAAAGCCGGTTAAGTGTGTGGGGGGGGGGTCCATGATTATCATTTTCCTTGAGTCATATGTTTAGGTTATAGGTATGGCCTTGTACTCTCTCTGTCTGTCTGTAATAATCCAACTGTATCAGGTATGAGGAATAAGAGGTATGGAATACAGACATAATTGCAACCTTTGTCTATGATAAAGTAGAAAACATTGTGGGAAAAGGAGAAAATGCTGGTTACCAGCATTTTCTCCTTTTCCCACAATGTTTTCAAAAGGCCTCTTACACAGGGTCATTAAAAGTCGGGATTGTGTAGTAAAGGATTACTCTAAGTCTTACAATATTAAGTTTGAAGGTTACACAACTACTGATTGGCTGAACCAAATGGTTTAGCCAATTAGAAGTTATGTTACTATCAAATTTAGAAAATTCTGAAGAATAAGGCTAAGAACATCCTTTAGAATGGTTGGTGATTACAGACCCAAGATACAATGTTGTGCACAGATCGTAGAAAATAAGGCCCATACTGCATCGTGATGGAAGTGTAAAAATACCTAATACATTAAATAGCCTGTTGTTTTCCTCACAGATGATGCAAAAATTCCGGTACTGAAACAGGTCATAGAGCAAGCTAGTTTAAAGGCATCACAGGTCACAAGGTCGCCAAATCAAGATGTGAAAAAGTATGAGGTATGAAAACATGACAGGGTACTTTTAGATTGATTGATTGTATGGTGTTTAATGCGGTTTTCAACATTATTTCAGTTATATTTTGGTGGTCAGTGCAACTATTCATATTTTCCTGGAGTTTTTTTTACCAGTACTGTGCGCAACATTCTTTCCAAGCCACTGGTGGCCCGCTTGGGTAGCTCAGTAGTTAGCATACCTGACTTGTGACCTGGTGGTTGTGAGTTCGATACCCGGTTGCGGCAAACTTTCTTTCGGGCAATTTTCGCCTCTAACCTCTGATACATGTGAGAAAAGTAGTCAGTGGCTTTGGAAAGAAAATTGTGTCAGTACTTGTCTGAGAAAGCCAGGAAACACATGGGTGCATCACTGATCGCCATGATATGACCTAAGCTGTTAAAATGGCGTTAACTCAAATACAAACAAACAAACATACAAGCCTTTGGCAGCTTATAACCATAGTAGTTACTTTTAGAAGATACTTGTATAAATTGCATCTGTAATTTATTAAAGTTTGTGAAGTCTTCTTATTGTTTTAATAATGATAAGATATTTTTTGCAGACAGCTGTTTAAAAAAAAATGACATGTTAATAAATTTTAAAGAGCTTTTTCTGTTATTTTCACTTTATGCTACAGTCATAAGAAAAGTTTCCTAATTTATTTGTTACATGGACATTCATTTTTCAAATCAAACAATTATTAGCACATCTGAGCACAAAGTGCTCAAGGTGAGCTTTTGTGATTATGCTGTGTTCGATATATGTTGTCTGTCATGCGTTGTGCGGGCATCAACAATTACCTTGTGTTCAGTGTAGTGGCCACATTTACTGTCCAATAATTATGGAAATAGGTCAGAATGTTTGCCTTGATGATATCTCAGATGAAAATGGGTAAAAAAGTACATTACAGTGACCAAATCAAAGAAAAAACTTTGTGTGCCCTGCAGAAGCTACATTTTGAGTCTCATGAAAGCTAATTAGAATGGTTGTATTGATATCTTTGATGAGTTCAAAAATGGGTCACATCATGTCAAAAGGTAGGTCACAGGAACAAACCTTAGAAAAACCTTGTGTGGCCTCTTGAGGCCACAGTTTCTGTCCAATAGTCATGAAAGTTGGTAAGAATGTTTATATTAAGGTTAGCTCAAAGGGGTTTGAAAATGGGTCAAGCTTTTTTTTTGGAAAAGAAAAAGGGTGGGGTCACCTGGACAAATCTCAGAAAAAACCTTGTTTGCACTCTACTCATAGAGGCCACATCTTCATCCAATTTTCATGACTGTTGAACAGATCGTTTGTCTTAGTTATTTGCGGAACAAGTATGAAAATGGCTCACATAGGGTCAAAATGTAAGTCACTGGGACAAATCCCAGAAACCTTGTGTGCACTCTAGAGGCCACATTTTCTGACAAGTTCTCATGAAAGTTGGGGCTGCACTCATATCAACTAATGTAACATACACAAATGCTATATTTGGAAAACTCAGTTCCTTTAACTCTTTCGGTGCCAGATAAATAAATTCGACTTCTTTCAGTGGCTGTGAATGCAATCCACAGATACCTGGAAAGATTTTTTATGGTAAGGGCTTGACTAATTAAGCGGACGGTACAGATCAAAGATCAGACTGCACATTCTGTGCAGTCTGATCTTGATCTGTGCCGTCCGCAAAAGTCCCTGTTTTTGCCTATGGTGCTGAAAGGGTTAATCTACACGGAACATATTTTATACCTTCACCACTTGAATCTGTTTAGCTTTATGAATCCTGGATCACTCTGCTTAGCCCAGGCACTTTCAAGCCAATGGCCCTCATGTTATATTTGTCATTGGTGAAGATCATCATACTTTATCTGATGTTAGTGACATGCACTTAGTGTGTACTTTCAACTTTTATAGTATCAATAACCCATGAATCTAACATTTTAAGGCAAAGATCCTTAATGACCCTATTTTAAATGCCTCTCAGAATTTACCAAGACAATCAGTCTTTCCAAATTACACCAGCACTAGACTGAAACTGTGGCCTCTAGCAGGCACAGAGGGTAAAAGTTGACAGTAAAGCCTGATCTTGAATCTATACCATCTTCTTTCATTGTCAAGCTTTAAAAAGAAATATACATGTATTTCTGAGTTTCAGTGGATTGTAATTTCAGGCGTCAAAGGAGGTGGCATTTATTCAGCACAGAAGGAGGTTGGGTTAAGCAGCAATCTGTATCTATTTCAGGAGCTGACAAGGATTATCATGCAGGCAGAGATCATCATTTCACGAAATATTTCCCTGAAGTCCAAGTTTACTGAGGATCTTCTCGAGAGACAAGATGCTAAAAGCGAGCTGGATATTTTTGTGGCGAGTATTTTACAGAACTCAGAAGTGACCATCAGAGGAGGACCAATGGGCCCGGCTGGTACCGTCATCAACAAACTGTTTCAGTCAGCACAGAGGGTAGGTATTATTGATATGGTTTCCTTTAATCTTGTTCATCTGGTGGTTGCGGTTTTGATCCCCAGTTCTGGCAATTTTTTGCCTCTCACCTCTGATCCATGTGAGAGAAGTTGTCACTGGCTTGGAAAGAAAGTTATGTCAGTACTGGTGTGAGAAAGCTAGGAAACACATGCGTAGATGCACTGACCACCATGATATGACCTAAGCTATTTAAAACGGCATTAAACTCCAATACAATCATCCAAGAACCAGTGTACCTCATGATTCAGTTGGTTGTTAGACCAGATGGATTTTATAGATCAATAATTATGTAATGACTTGCTTGGTATCATGTATCACAGGAATGCATTAAGCCCCCTTTTGCTAGAGCATGGCTCACATATACATTTGCTTTATTATGCCTTCCCACAACAAAGTAGGGGTGGGTTTAACTAGAATCAGATTTTCTGCCTGTGGATCTTCCTGTCTGTTCATGGACGCAATTCGTGTCCTCTTCTCTTCCTACAACTTTCACCTTGTGTCTGAATTCACTAACCATTCTTAACTCTTTACCAAACAGCAAAAATTTAGACCTGTCCAAATTGACAGCATTTGCAGACGACAGATTAGAGGTAGCTGGAATGACGAAATTTGTCCTTGATAGAGTAGAAAACATTGTGGGAAAAGGAGAAAATGCTGGTTACCAGCATTTTCTCCTTTTCCCACAATGTTTTCAAAAGACTTCTTCCTTAGGGTTGTTAAAAGTCGGGATTGTGTGGTAAAGGGTTAAGAACATTCTCAGACTTTGTCACCAGAATTTACAAAATTGGAAAGTAACACAACTTTTTTATGGGCCACACCACCATTTGGTTTAGCCAGTCAGATGTGTTTCTTTCAAATTTAGAAATACCTTGGAGATTAAGACTAAGAATGTTCTAAAGAATGGTCGGTGAATAAGGCCCCTGGTTGGCTGAAAATTTAATAGAAGCCTTTCCACCATAGGATCTTGAGCATCTGCAGTTTTCATTATGATTGGTTGACAGTGGCAGGAGCTATGGTCCTTTAACCCTTTACCACACATTCCCAAGTTTTAACAGCCCTGTCAGACAAGACTGTTGAAAATATGGAAGGAAAAGGAGAAAATGCTGGTAACCAGCATTTTCTTCTTTTCCCAAAAAGTTTTCTTACCTTTCAGAGACAAATTCATTATTTGAGCAACATTTAATTTGTCGTCTGCAAATGCTTTCAATTTGGACAAGTCTAGAATTTTGCTGTTAGGTAAAAGGTTAAATTTTCATTCTGATCCAGTAACAAGGCAACTGATGGAGGTCAGCTAAAATTTTCCACAAAGCATTTTTTACCTTCAAAATAGACATATTATGCATTTACGTTTTCTTCTTTGTTTCTGTCTTGTATCACTTGTAGAAGGTACAAGTAGTTGTATTCAGCCAAACCTGCCTTACCGTTCACGTCTATTAACCCTTTCCCAGACAAGCCCTGGTTTTCACGTGTCTGCAGTACAAGTCTTTTGAAAACACTGTGGGAAAAGGAGAAATTGCTCATAACGAGCAATTTCTCCTTTTCCTATGGTGTTTTCTACCCTTTTTGAGACCTTCCTGCCATTTTCATCAAATTTAAAATTGTCGTCTGCAAACTCTTTCAATTTGGACTAGTCCAAAATTTGTCGTTTGGGAAAGGGTTAAACAACCTGTGTGTCATAAAGGATCAACATTGAAGTCTCAAAAAATGAATTCAGAGGAAATTTCTCAGCCATTAGCTGCCAGTTTCGAATGATCTTATAGGGGCTTGCTTGATAAAGATTTGACTCCATTTAAAAGCTCATGTAGTGTGATTTTGTGTTTATGTGGTATTGAAATACAAAAAGTACAGAACAGAATGGTAAACTAAGTTATATTTTGTTTTTGTTCCTACCAGGCATCATACATGCTTCTAGATGACGACGAAAGAGTCAGAGGTCAGGATGAGGACGCTCGATATGCGGGAACATCTGTGCCAAGTTTCCCTCGACCATTTGCCAGAGAGTATATTTTACGTACAGTCATGCCTAGACCAGCTCCCTACTCGAAAAATTTACCCCAGAGAATGTACTGTTCCATTGAAGAGGATGAATTTCGAATATGCGGAGCTTTTGGCAGCGATTCTATTTTTCAGTGAATAGCATAATAATTAAGCCATGCTCTTTGAAAAGGGAGATAAATTCATTGGCAAAAAGTATCGACCCAGATCAGCCTGCGCAATCTGCGCAGGCTGACCAGAGCCAAAACTTTTTAATATTGGTCAATTTTTTGCATGCCCAAGAACCACATTAAGTTACGATTCAGTCGGTTATTAGACAAAATAAACTTTATGGATTCATGATCATGTGATGACTTGCTTGGTATCATGCATCAGCGAGATGCATTAACCCTTTTCCAAACAAGCCCTGGTTTTCACGTGTCTGCAGTACAAGACTTTTGAAAACACTGTGGAAAAAGGAGAAATTGCTCGTAACGAGCAATTTCTCCTTATCCCACAGCGTTTTCTACCCTTTTTGAGACCTTCCTGCCATTTTCATCAAATTTAAAATTGTTGTCTGCAAACTCTTTCAATTTGGACCAGTCCAAAATTTGTCGTTCGGGAAAGGGTTAAGCCTTTTTTGCCAGAGCATGGCTCATATCAAATCACTCACATTTTCATTGTCACCAGGGCCTGTATTAATCAACCATTCTAAATTGCATTCTTTATCTTATTTTAGATTTAGAATGAAACACAGTTTCTGGCATTCTCTGTCTTATTCTCGAGAATTTTCTAAATTTCAAAGTAACACAATTTTTGGCTACTTAGCCTTTTACCAAACGACAAAATTTTAGATTTGTCCATATTGAAAGCACTTGCAAGCAAAAAATTGAATATTGCTGAAATGATGAGATTTGTCTGTGATAGGACAGAAAAAATTGTGGGAATAGGAGAAAATTTTCCTCAGGGTCGTCAAAACTCTGGATTGTATGGTAAAGAGTTAAACCATTCGGTAAGCCATATCACAAATTCTGCTACTGTTAAAATGTAGAAAAAGTTTGAGAAGAAGACAAAGAATTATATTAAGGATACTTGTTGAATATCGGGCAAGAAGGACTTGGGGATAACAAAGTATCAAAGCTATCTGATGATTGGTGTACGATAGTTATTGTATTTAACCACACCAGTCATTTAAATCTTGTATGGCTTGTGTCCCTTTGATGATGTCGTGCTTTCATCATGTCAATGAATATCTAGAACTGTAAAAAGTAAACCCAAAGGAATGTACGGTTCCATTGATGAGCATACCCTTCGAATTTTCTGAGTTTGTGGCAGTGATTCTGTATTTCAGTTTTTTGCTGGGCAAAAAAATGTCACAGTATCAGACAGTGTATATCTGAGATCAAAAAGCATGATGTACTGCTGTTTTATCTTGATCTATACTATCCACTAAAGCCACTTAAAAATTGTCTGTTGCATCGAAAAAATAAAGAATTGGGATTCTTTTTAAAATTTTAACCCTTAAAGATCCTTTCACTACTAAAGTTGCCTTTGTGGCCAGTGTAGATCAAGATCAGGCTGCACAAAACGTGCAGCCTGATCTTTGATCTACACTGTCTGCTTTGCTGAAACACAGAAGACAAAAGCAACCATGAAATTGCAATTATTTGGGTCTTATTTCTAGGATGAAAATGTCTGATAGGTTTATTTGGCGCTCTAAGGGTTAATTGTTGTTTTGTCTGATGTATATTTTTGTGAAGTGCAATAAAAGATGTATATAATATACATTCATTTGTATAATTGTTCTATATTCTATCTTTGTTCTCTATATCAGAGATCCAACGACAAAGTGTAATTAACACCTGGCCTGACTAACACTTAAGCTGCTGAATAAATGAACGAAAATTTGCACTCAAAAGTAGAAGCCCAAACATTGTGTTTTCCAAGTTGATTTCACCGGAAATAAAATACCGTATCGGACAGTGTAGATCCAAGATCAGACTGCACGTTCTGTGCAGTCTGATCTTGATCTATACTGTCTGCCTAAGGTCAGTGAGTCGCAATTAGCAGCTTAAGGGTTAAGAAATGAAAATTTAACTTTTGAAAATCAATAATTGTATTACTTTGGATTATCATGTTTGCTTTTTTTGTTTGATTTACTATCTAATCGCGAGCTCAGTTGAGCGACTAGGCTTGAAACCAGGTCAGGGTCACAGGATCCAATTACTCCCTGATGATGGATGATTTTCAGTGCAACAAAATTCATTCTTCTCGCACGGCAGATCATTGTTTTGATGATGGCTATGTGGGAGGGCAGCCAATGGCTTGGGTAGAATGGTACAAATTACTTGTTAAAGACACTCAGGAAAGCATAGATATGCATACTGGCCGAGGTGTTTTGCCATGAAAGTTGGTCAGAATGTTCGTCTTAATGATATCTGCGAGTTTAATAACGGGTCATAATGAGTCAAAAATTAGGTCACTGTTATAAATCCTTCAATAAGCTTGTGTACACTCTAGAGACCACATTTTCAGTTCAGTGCTCATGAAATTTTGTTAGAATACCTGTCTTAACTCTTTCACTACTAATGATGACTTAAGTGGATTTTGCAGATGATGCAGATCAAGATCAGACTGCACAGAACGTGCAGTCTGATCCTTGATCTACACCATCCGCTACTCGATGCTAGGCTATGACGCAATTCACCTTCAATAGCAGTGGGAATCGCCTTTTAGACCTCGATAAAAATATGAAATTTCTCGAGTTAGTAGTGAAAGAGTTAATATCTTTGAAGAGATTGGAAATGGGTTGTGTTGGGTCAAAAAGCCTCAGGTAGGTGACCCCGGGCCTCCATAGCCCTCTTGTTTTCTTTTCCCTGATGTATTCAAAGCCTTCTTTCCCAGGCCGTGAAAACTGGTGATTGTTTGGTGAAAGACTAAGTGCAATATTTATTTTCTGCAGACAATTCGAAATTGCTGTCTTTTATTTTTAAAAATAATAAAAAATAGCGATGAGAAGCGTGCCTTAACATGCCTTAACCCTTTCCCAAACAAGCCCTGGTTTTCACGTGTCTCCAGTACAAGTCTTTGAAAACACTGTGGGAAAAGGAAAAATTGCTCGTAACGAGCAATTTCTTCTTTTCCCACAGCGTTTTCTACCCTTTTTGAGACCTTTCTGCCATTTTCATCAAATTTAAAATTGTCGTCTGCAAACTCTTTCAGTATGGACCAGTTCAAAATTTGTCGTTTGGGAAAGGGTTAACCCTTTGGCTGCAAAGCGCGACTCGAGGACCATTTGAGGACAGTGTACATCATGATCAAGGCAGAATGTGCTGTCTGATCTCGAATCTACACTGTCCAACAAAGAGACACCTCCAAAAAACCTTTAACCCTTAAGCTGCTAATCGCGACTCATTGACCTTTTGCGGACAGTGTAGATCAAGATCAGACTGCACAGAACGTGCAGTCTGATCTTTGATCTACACTGTCCAATACAGTAGTTTCTTTCCGGTGAAATTAACTTTGAAACCCCAATGTTTGGGCATTTAGTATTGAGTAGAAATTTGCGTTTCATTTACTCAGCAACTTAAGTGTTAAAAGAGCAAAATTTGGGTTTTTACGATCGCATTGAAATCTTCATTTCAATTATATAGCAGGGTTAGGGTTAAAGCTATCTCTCCCTTTTAACCCGTTACCAGACAACAAAATTCTAGCCTTGTCCAAATTGAAAGCAGTTGCAGATGTCAGTTTCAATGTGGCTCAAATGGTGCAACTTTTCTTTGATAGGGTAGAAAACATTGTGGGAAAAGGAGAAAATGCTGGTTACCAGCATTTTCTCCTTTTCCCACAATGTTTTCAAAAGGCTTCTTTCCCAGGGGCGTCAAAAGGCGGCATTGTGCGGTAAAGGGTTAAATCTGCACCAGATGACAAATGAGTCACACTCTGGCAAAATGGATCTTCCTGATCCAAGATACCAAGCATCACATAATAGTAGATAGATAAATTCCACTTTGCATAATAATGCCTGAATCACGAGGGCGGCTTGTTCTTTGACATGCAGAAAATTGAGCATAGCTAAAAAGTTCCGTCTCCGGTCAGCCTGCGCAGTCCGCGCAGGCTGACCTGGGCCGATACTTTTTTGCAGATGCATTAAGCCCCCTTTTCACAGAACATGGCTCTAATAGTTTTACTTGTCTAACTTGAAAGTGTTTGCATACAAAAAAAAAAACCAGATTGTGGCTGGCTCAAATTGGTGAAATTTAGCATTGAAACGGTAGAAATTGTAGGAAAAGGAGAAAATGCAGGTTACCAGCATTTTTTTCCTTTTTCGACGATGGTTTTTGAGAGCCTTCTTCCTCAGGGGTGTATGAATACTAGATGGTTTGCTAAAGGGGGAAATGATTATAGTGTCAAAAATCTGTTTCAAGTTCTTGTTCGAATTTTCCAAAACCTCTCCCTCAATTTTCTCTAGCCTCTCGCTCAAGATCGTGATTGTAGTGTCAAAAATCTGTTTCAAGTTTTTGGTCGAATTTTCTGTAGCCTCTCCCTCAATTTTTTAAAGCCTCTCCCTCGTGATTATAGTGTCAAAAGTCTGTTGCAAGTTTTTGGTCGAATTTTCTGTAGCCTTTCCCTCAAGATCGTTGAAACTTGGGATTGTGTGGGAATGGGTTAAGTCTCATCCAGCAAAATAAGTTGAATAAAACTTTCAAGACGGCAGTAACACCCGAATAATATTATTTCAAACTTATTTTTTGGAGGACAATATCTCCTTATCGGACAGTGTAGATCCAAGATCAGACTTCACGTTCTGTGCAGTCTGATCTTGATCTACACTGTCTGCAAAAGGTCAGTGAATCGCGCTTAGCAGCTTAAGGGTTAAGGCAAAACAGACGTTTTCCATCAGCATAAAACAGCTAAATTTAGCAATTACAATGTCGTATTGGCCGGAATATCTTACAATATAGCGGACAGTGTAGATCCAAGATCAGACTGCACGTTCTGTGCAGTCTGATCTTGGATCTACACTGTCAGCGAAACAAGGGTAAGTTGTGCTTAAGTTCTAATAAAGAGTCGTAATTTTCAAAGAAGTAAACTGAATGCAGTACCAATAAACTAGCTGACGGTATAATCAGACAGCACGTTCAGCTTGGATCGCAACCATCTCTTGTTGCAACGGAAGTCGTGTTTAGCACTGTAAGTCTTAATGTTTAACCCTTAGGTTGGTAAGCGACAAAAACACCTTTTTGCGAACAGTGTAGATCAAGATCAGACTGCACAGAACGTGCAGTCTGATCTTGGATCTACGGTGTCCGATAAGGAGATATTTTCCCCAAAAAAAATACCTTTGAAAAGGCAAAATTCGAGTTTTTAGTATCAGGTTGAAAGTTTCATTTCATTTATGTAGCGGGTTAAGCGTTAAACTCCCATTTCGTATTCTGAAGGAATGAAATGATTACAGTGTGCATGCACTCGAAAATTACACAACTTTATGTACTAAAAGTTGAAAAGACTTTTCCGTGAAAATTGATAATTCTTTCCTTATTACCAAATTTTAGACTGGTCCAAATTCAATATTACCAAATTTTAGACTGGTCCAAATTCACAGCTTTTGATGTTAATAACCTTCAGGCCGCTAAGCGCGACTCACTGACCTTTTGCGGACAGTGTAGATCAAGATCAAACTGCACAGAACTTGGAGTCTGATCTTGGATCTACACTGTCCGATGTGGTATTTTGTTTCCTTTGAAATCAACTTTGAAGTCACCATAATTGGTTTTTTACTATTGTTGAAAATTTTGTTTCATTCTTCTAGCAGCTTAAGGTTTAATCGCTAGGCTGCTGAATGTAACTCACTGACCTTTTGTGGATAGTGTAGATTAAGATCAGACTGCACAGTCAGTGTTGTCTGATCTTGGATCGACACTGTTTCATTCGTCTAGCAGCTTAAGGTTTAATCCCTAGGCTGCTGAGTGGAACTCACTGACCTTTTGCGGACGTTGTAGATGAAGATCATACTGCACAGAAAGTGCTGTCTGATCTTGGATCGACACTGTCCGAGGTGGAGATGTTTTTTTCTGGAAGAAATAAGTTCGAAATAGCGACGTTCAGGTTTTTACTATTGGCGTGAAAGTTTCATTTCATCCATTAATTCAGCAGGGTAAGAATTAAGAAAGCTATTTGAGCCATGCTCTGTGAAAAGGGAACTTAATGAATCTGCGAACAGTATCGAACGAGGTCAGCCTGATTTTGGACCTACACTCTCCGATAAGGGGATATCCCCCCCCCCTTAACTCCTTAGCACACAATCCCGACTTTTAACGACTCTGAGAAAGAAGCCTACTGAAAACATCGTGGGAAAAGGAGAAAATGCTTGTAGCCAGCATTTTCTCCTTTTTCCACAATGTTTTCTGCCCTACCCAAAACAAACTTCCTTTTTTCAGTAACATTTATTTTGTAGTCTACAAATACTTTCAATTTGGACTAGCCTAAAATTTTGTCGTTTGGTAAAGAGTTAAAAAAAAATACCTTTGAAAAGGCAAGATTAAGGTTTTTAGTATCAGGCTGAATTTTTCATTTCATTTATTTCGCAGTTTTAACCCTTTCCCAAACGACAAATTTTGGACTTGTCCAAATTGAAAGAGTTTGCAGACGACAATTTTAAATTTGATGAAAATGGCAGAAAGGTCTCAAAAAGGGTAGAAAACACTGTGGGAAAAGGAGAAATTGCTCGTTACGAGCAATTTCTTCTTTTTCCACAGTGTTTTCAAAAGACTTGTACTGCAGACACGTGAAAATCAGGGCTTGTTTGGGAAAGGGTTAAGGGTTAAATTCGCATTTCATATTCCAAAGGAGTGAATTGATTATAGTGTGCATGCACTCGAAAATTACACAACTTAATGTACTCAAAGTTAAACAAGACTTTTCCGTGAAAATTGATAACTCTTCCCATATTAACAAATTTTAGACTGGTCCTAATTCAGAGCTTTTGATGCTATTAAAGTTAATTAACCCTTTACCACACCATCCCGACTTTTAACGACCCAGAAAAAGTAGCCTTTTGAAAACATTGTGGGAAAAGGAGAAAATGCTGGTAACCAGCATTTTCTCCTTTACCCACAATGTTTTTCCTTCTTGCCCAAAAACAAATTTCAATCTTAAAGTCGCATTTATTTTGTCGTCTGCAATTTGTTTCAATTTCAACCGGTCTAAAATTGTTGTTGTTTGGTAAAGACTTAAATGAAGAGATTTGTCTTTGAAAGGGTAGAAAAAATATTTTTGAACAGGGGGAAATTCTTGTTACAAAGCATTCTTTTCCTATTCTTACAATCTTTTCAAAAACTCTTGTCCGGGGGGGGGAGGGGGGAGGGCGTTAACCCTTTACCACCGGACAAAATTTTAGACTAATCCAAATTAAAAGCTTTTGCACACGTCATATTAGATGTCCCTCATATGATGTAATTTGATTTTGAAAGGATAAAAAACATTGTGGGAAAAGGAGAAAATGCTGGTTACCAGCATTTTCTCCTTTTCACACAATGTTTTCAAAAGGCCTTTTCCACAGGGTCGCGAAAACGCGGGATTGTTTGGTAAAGGGTTAAAAACATGGGACTGTGTGGTAAAGAGTTACTTAGTTTAGGTCTAACATATTTGAACCACGCTCTGTGAAAAGAAGGCTTAATGCACCTGCGAAAAGAATCGATCGCGACCCACGTCAGTCTACGCAGTCCGCGTAGGCCGACCTGGGCCGAAACGTTTTGCTTTTGGTCAATTTTCTGCGAGGCAAAGGACAATTCTACCTCAAGATACAGTCAGTTGTTCTAGAATATGGATTTTATGGATCCACGACCAGATCATGACTTGTTGTGTATCAAGGATCACGGAGATGCTTTAATAGCCCCCTTTTGCCAGAGCATGGACCATTGAATTTTACATCGATTGAGGAACAAGTTCTTACAGCTTACTCTAATCTCGAGATTCAGGGTCCGTATTCACAACACAACTTCTGATTGGCTAAACCATTTGGTTAAGCCAATCAGAAGCTGTGTTACTTTCAGATGTAGAAAATCTTGGAGAACAAGACTAAGAATATTCTTAAGAATGGTTGGTGAATACGGACCCTGCTTCCTGGAAACTACGCCAGCACTCGCGCCTAATGTGTGGGCCAATGAACAGTCCGCTCTCGGGTATTGAACTCGGCACCTTATGGTTATGGGCATGACACTCTGCCTCGCAACCACGGAAAGAGTGAAAATTTTAACCTCATACCACATAACCCGAGTTTTAACGACCCTGAGGGAAAAACCTTTTGAAAAAATTGTGGGAAAAGGAGAAAATGCTGGTAGCCAACATTTTCTCCTTTTCCCACAACGTTTTCTGTCCTATCACAGAAAAATTGCACCACTTGAGCCACATTGAAATTGTCGTCTGCAAACGCTTTCAGTTTTGACAAGGCTAAATTTTTATCGTCTGGCACAGAGATAAGAGGCCAGATATATAAAGTCGACCTCTTTCTACTAGCTGTTGAGACACGGACAGAATTAAATTAAATAAACAAGCGAATTGTATAAATCCAAGATCAGACTGCGCGTTCTGTGCAGTCTGATCTTGATCTATGCCGTCCGCTAAAGCATCTATTTTCGTCTATGGCGCTCAAAGGGTTTAATGAATGTTGTACAACATGCACGAAAGAAAGATGATTCATTGCTATCTATCATTATCCATTTTTGTTTGTTTGGCAGTACATGTAAATTTTAATTAAGTTCGACATTCGAGCAGGGAAATATCGTCATTATCGGGAAACGAGAGTTATCTGCCGTTTAGAAAAAAAAAAACAAAGTACCGAATGAACGGAGTCACTTTTAGCTCTACTGGCCAAATGCGGGCATGGTCCCGTGTCCATCGTGTGTTCGTGCGTGAATTAAATTTCATGTCAGCCATTTTTCCCCGAAAATACTAATGTGATTTTGGCTAGGCTTTACATAAAATTTCCTGCCATGGTGTTCTTTAGAATTCCTTCAAAGAATTTGATTCCCTTAAAAATCCTGGTTGCTATGGCAACAAAATTGATAAATATTGAAAGTCTTTAAAATATTCTCTAAAATGGCAGATTTAAATTCTCTACAAATTGGTATAAACGATCGTTTGATGTTCCTCTCTCAAATTTCTGGATATAAATTCGATCTGGTAACGAACATGGCTGCAGTGGCTTTGCTTGATTATAACCCATAACAAACTATATTTAAGCTTATATTATGAGAAAGAAAAGGGAAATAAATCTTGTTTTACTCATTACAGATAAACTGTAGCTTGTTACCAGTAATAACCCTTGCTCGTCAAACGACCTCGAATAACCCTTGACTGTCAAACAACATTGTAACATGACTGGTATCGTGTATTCACGTCTTTTGTATAGAATTTTGCTCAGTGATAACGATTTTTAGCAGATTTGGATAGCAGACCTGCTTACTGTGATCGAACTTTCCGGACTCAAGTACATCGTGCGTAACGACGCATGCGCGCTTACATTCAGTTTTGAATAGCTGATCTGTGCTATGTTATTGGTTTGACCTGAAGCAAATACTGTCGTAAACGCTTGCGCTCTTCTCATTCTACTTTCGGTTTAAGCTAGTACAACCCAACCTCGTTTTTGTCACTGCCGTATATACAGTCCTGCACATGTACATACAGTTCTAAATCTTAAACCAGGAGAAAAATGCATTAGATCGGTGAATCTAATAAGTAATAAAAATAACAGTTACTGCGCGTCCCGCTCGGCAGAACAACTTCGACTTTATTTTCCCTTGCTACCCCCACTTACTAGTTACATATGAGCCATGCTCTGGCAAAAGGAGGCTGAATGCATCTCCGTAATGCATGATACCAAGCAAGTCACCACATAATTAGGGACCCATAAAATCTATTTTGTTCAACAACTGACTGTGTCATACGGTAGACTGGTCTTTTGACATACAAAAAATTGACCAATAGCGAAAAGTTTCGGCCCAGGTCAGCCTGCGCGGACTGCGCAGGCTGGCCTGGGTCGATACTTTTCGCAAATGCATTAAGCTCCCTTTTCACAGAGCATGGCTCATATACATGTACTCATACATGCATTACATGTAATGGAAATTTTAGTTTTCATTACACCATATCATAGCTTAATACTGTTCCACAAATCTGCTTTTCACGACTTTGAGTCCTTTGGGCTTTTTTTTTTCATCATATGTCAATGGCTATGCTCCGATGAGACGAATAATTAACATGTAGTGAAGTTTGTAAACTTCAGTTTTTTCTCCAAACTTCACTATTCATGCCCTAAAAAAAAAAAGAGGCTTTTCTGTTGACTTTTGAAAATCTTGTTAACCCTTTACCGCACAACGCCGCCTGTTAATAACCTTGTAGAAAAAGCCTTTTGAAAACATTGTGAGAAAAGGAGAAAATGCTGGTAACCAGCATTTTCTCCTTTTCCCCACAATGTTTTCCACCCTATCAAAGACAGAAATCATTACTCAAGGTACATTTATTTTGTCGTCTGCAAATGCTTTCAGTTTGGTCCAGTCCAAAATTTTGTCGTCTGGTAAAGAATTAAAGGACTCTTTGTTAGTTTTCATTGACATTTGACATGAATGAGACTTGATTAAACCTGCTTATTCATTAACATCCTCTAGGCATGTGAGTAAGATTTGACTTTTTTTAGGGCTAGGGTTAACTCTTTCACTACTAATGACGACTTGACTACCTTTTGCGGACAGCGTAGATCAAGATCAGACTGCACAGAACGTGCAGTCTGATCTTGATCTATGCTGTCCGCTGCTCTATTTTTAAAGTATGATGAATGTCGTTTTAAATGGCAGTGGAAATCTATTTTTAGAGCTCAGAAAAAAATATGTAATTTCTGGAGTTAGTAGTGAAAGAGTTAATTTCTCTCTCTGTCACTCTCTGTCTCTGTCTCTGTCTCTGTCTGTCTCTCTCTCTCTCTCGAGAGAGAGATGGGTTAACAACATTAAGATTTGTTTGGAATTCGGAAAGGTTAAAAATAATAAACGACGACGGCGTGTCATTTTCTCATTTTTTAATATTGTTACGGAAATTATCGACTCGGCATAAACTTTTACCGTTGTTCAATGAAATAACTGCGACATTTATCACCAATGAACATTTTAACGACTTGATTGTTTTCTCCACATCATCGTCAGTTTTTTTTTTTGGAGGGGGGTGGGGGGGAGAGGCAAGAATTTGTCTTAGAACTTGCACGGAACCAACATGGCTGACGATGACGTAGGTAGCCCTCTATGATGTATTTTCAGGAGAGCGGTTCCGGGTTGCATACTCCTACAGGGAGAAAATAGAATGAGGTTGCAGTTTTCATGCTTAACTCTTTACCACACAGTCCCGAGTTTTAACGACCCTGAGGAAATAGCCTTTTGAAAACCTTGTGGGAAAGGAGAGAATGCCAGTATTTTCTCTCTTTCCCACAAGGTTTCCTATACTTTCAGAAACAATCACCATACTCAAGTTCAGCTAAATTGAATTTGTTGTCTGCAAATGCTTTCAATTTCGTCGTGTCTAAAATTTTATCGTTTGGTAAAGAGTTAAGTTATACTTACTTTATCGGCTGCATCTGCTTTCAACTTGTACAAATCTAAAATTTGATCGTTTGGTATAGAGTAAAAGATACATGCTTTCAGCCAGAGTGAGAAAAAAAAGAACGCCATTAAAACTTTGATAGACAGTAGAATGGTTCAAAATTTAGTCAGCTGTGAAGACATAGATGAATTACTGATGTATATTGTATAAGAAATAAAGGCATTTATATTTATGGGAAATCTTAGATTTAAAACCGGAAACGTCGCAACAGTGATTTTTTGATGCCCCCCCCCCCCCCAAGAAAATAAAATCAATTTTCTATTGGTCGTAATCTAGGCAACCTTGCAACCGTAAGGAGCAATATTTTCCATGATGATATAAGAATGATTATAGTTTGATGAAATAGAGATGAAATGGGTTAAAAACTGGCTAAAAAGAGTAAACATGTATCTTAACCCATTCCCAAACGATAAAATTTAGACTGGTCCAAATTGAAAGAGTTTGCAGACGACAATTTTAAATTTGATGAAAATGACAGAAAGTTCTCCAAAAGGGTAGAAAACATTGTGGGAAAAGGAGAAATTGCTCGTTACGAGCAATTTCTCCTTTTCCCACAGTGTTTTCAAAAGACTTGTACTGCAGACACGTGAAAACCAGGGCTTGTTTGGGAAAGGTTAAAGAAGCGTAAATCAACAAATAAATGAACTATGCCCTGGGAAATGGGGGAATTAATGCTTATCCTTGATGCAAGATACCGAGCGAGTAATCAAAGAATTATTCATCCATAAAATCAATATTGTCTTACAACCGGTGATACCTGAGGTAAAATGGTCCTTGGACATGCAGAAAGTCCGCGCAGGCTGACCTGCCTCGAAACTTTTTGCAGGTGAATGAGAGCCATTCTTCAATTATCTCCCCTGATTCCTCTCTAGTACTACATTGGTCCTGATAAGGAGATTACTTGGATTTTATCCTTGATTTTCTTGCACTACACAAATATGTTTTCGAGATAATATCTCGGCTAAATCGGGTTAGATTGTTGTACAAACCCATATATATATACATTTCTCTGTTGATTGAGAACATGATTTGCTTTAAATTTACATGGAGACTTTAAATATAATCATAAATCAAATTATTTTTATCGCAACATCCCCAAGGGAATCAAGGATAAAAACAAAGGAATACAGGTAAAAGGACCAATCTGTTATTTTGTTACCTTTAGTCTTTATCTGGCAAGGGAGATAATTTGATTTATAGGAATGGCCCTCATTGAAACCCTTTTTCACAGAGCATGACCCAAGAATTGTTTTTTCATTATTGAGAATTACCGGTATGTTGATTAAACCGTGTTCTCCCTTATAGGCAGCCACTCGCCTGGCGGCCTTGACATCGCCATGTCATACTAGACGCTATTAAAAACGGTGTAAACATAACGCTATGGTGTCACACCACTGGTTTTTTGCCATATTGAAAATAGAGTGAAACTGACCATCTTTGAAGCTTCACAAATCGCTTAATGGCAAAACTTTGGCTTTACTGTCTCTTGCTCTCAAAAGTACAGTCATAGTCCTTCAAAAATGCTTAAAGAACAAAATGTCAACCGATTGCGTTTTTCGCTAAATCCCAATTAATACAGGCACCCTAGAAACTGTCCTCTCAAAAACACCTGTTCACGGCCATGAGCCCAATTTTTTGTTCCTCCACTGACACAAAATAGTCCAATCAATATATGATAAAATCACATCTAAATGGTCCCCCACTACCTAAATTTAAAGCAAATCTAAATTATATACCACCAAGCCCTCTCAGCTCCACGAAACAGTGCAACAAATGTGCTACTGCAAAATTTCACATCGGACTATTTTTGATACTACGACCCGGAAACAACCTCGCAGTGGTGCGACACCCTATATATATAGGTTCTTTTAGAACCTTTTATCAAATATTCCTGTGTTAAAACGACCCTGAAGAAGAAAGCTTTTTGAAAAATATGGTTAGAAAAAGATAAAATGCTGATAAACAGTATTTTCTATTTGTCTCTCTTTCCCCCCCTTTTTTTCTACTAGATTGGTTACCTCCCTTGATACAGCGAGTGTATCGGGATCGGTACAGTCCACTAAAAACGGGGCGGAATACTGCACGTCTATTCTTAGAACAGACACGTCTCGAGACTAATAGAGATTCAGGAGAGGTTACTCTTCATGAGCAGCAGATTTTTTCGATAATTTTGACCTCGCGAATAAGTGAATTGTATTTTTGGTATCACCTTTTATGTTTATGTATGTTAATATTCTTTTTGGTTTCGTCTACCAATTTCAAATCGTGCAATGTTTCCTTTACAGCCAAACTGGACATGTGTATGCTGCTCTGATTGGCTATTCTGTGATATGCATGTAGCCCAATGAAAAGCAACGACACAACAGCCTGTGCCAGTTGTAATATGTATATCTACAACGAGGACCAGTTTAGTTTTCTACTAGATCAAAGAAAATGCACTCCTTTTAGCAATGTTTCAATCGTCGTCTGCAAATGCTTTCAGTCTGGACAAGTATAGAATTTTGTTGTCTTTTAACACTTCACCACACAATCCCGAGTTTTAACGGCCTAGAGGAAGGAGGCTTTAGAAGAAAATTGCAGGAAAAGGAGAAAATGCATTACCAGCATTTTCTCCTTTCTGACATAATGCTTTCTACCTTATGTTTTCTACCCTACGCAACACAAAAACCGTCATTTGAGCCAAATTTAATTTGTCGTCTGCAAATGATTTCAATTTGGTGCAGTCCAAAATTTGCCTGTCTTCTCTCTTTCACCTCCCCCCCCCCCTTTTGCGGATAGTGTAATGCAAGACTAACCTGAATATACGTGCTGTATGATCTTTCTCAACACTCTCCGCAACTCTATCAGTCTTGATCATAGAGACCTAATTTAATTTAAAGTCAATAAATTTAATACAACTGTATCTTACTGTCTTCAACAATTTAAATCCGACAGGATAAGGGGTAAAAAGGACCAAGAGTCTTATAATGTATCTTGATTGGTAAAACAAACGCAAACGAAACAAAAGAAAACAAAATGTTTCTCTGTATCAGTGCGTGCTAGTATATTATTGGAAGATCAAAAGAAAAAAAAAAACAGCTGAATGGAACTTGTCGTTCCCGATGTAGGCGGTATTTTTGGGAGAAATGTACGAGTGCCTTTTATTTATGACCAGAATATTAGATTTCAAAGTGACTAGATTGAGACAATCGAGTAGTATCGTAGTAATGTCACGTTTTCAAACACGTGATATTGGTGAGCTATCTATCTCCCACTCGTACGTCTGCACGTTGCAAGTAACGTTTAAATATAAATTTTCATTGGTCCGTGTTTTTTTTTTTCGTAGGTTCCCAGTGCGACGATCTCCGACACTAGATCGTTTTATATTTACTATGAGACGACCGCGACATGAATAAAATCGGTGACCACGGGGAATTTATACTATTCCTTCACTCATCATGATACAGGCTATTAATAGATATGTTGCTAATTGAAATGAAGGACAGTGTCTTTTTTTTTTGATGTTTCGGAATGACTGCAGGAATAGGAGCAATTTCTTCACTCTTTTTCCTACAATGCTCCCGAAAGTTGACTTCTAAATGGGAAGGGAGGGGGGTATTAAATTCGTACTCCGTATGTAATTCATAAATACGGTGCCTGTTTTCTCATAGATTCCCATGAAATTTCAAAGTTGAAATAACAACAATATCAATTACTGTGAAACCTATCGTCAAATCAATTATTGTAGCTGTAGACTAGTTTGTTTACGTAGTGTATCCTCCACATTAACGTAATCTTGACATTTTCACCACAGGTGAGTTTGAAAACAAGGCTGACGAATCGTTCCCATGGCCTAAGTACAATATCATGTAAACACTTGGCTCCTAAATAGATGAAATGAAACTTTCAAGCCGAAAGTAAACACCCAAATTTTGCTATTTCAAAGTTATTTGTTGGGGAAAAATATCTCCTTATCGGACAGTGTAGATCCAAGATCAGACTGCACGTTCTGTGCAGTCTGATCTTGATCTACACTGTCCGCAAAAGGTCAGTGGGTCTCGCCTAGCAGCTCAAGAGCTAGTGCAGTTGACGATCCTCTACGTATCATATTATGCTACGATGACCAGTTAATCACGTACAAACTTAACTCTGTACCAGATGACAAAATTTTAGACTCATATTTAAACCGTTCACAAGCTACAAATATGGTTCAAAAGACGAGTTTCGTCATAAACAGGATGGAAAACATTGTGGGAAAAAGGAGAAATGCTTGTTACAAGCATTTTCCCCTTTTCCCGAAATGTTTTTAAAAAAATCTTCTTTCTAAGGGTCTTTAAAACACATGATTGTTTGGTAAAGGGTTACTTTGCTTTGTTGCCACTAAAATGTGGCAGAGGTTCCTGTCGATCCATGGATTCTCACGGTCACTCGAAACCAACACTACAAACTTTCAATTTCAATGTGACTACATACAGTAAACATCATCTCAGTGGCCATGTCTAGCAAGCAACCTGTACTACGCAAACATAATGATACTGAGTTGCAAAATACGCAAAGATATGTTGAAACATACGTATACCAACAGCAGCTGTCGTAAAAAAACGCATTTAGAGTTCCCTTTTCCCAAAGAAAATTACAATAAAATTACACTAATTTCAGCCACACTTAATGCGGTGCTTACAAGCGATTTGAGTTTGGACACGTCTATAATTTTGTTGTTTGAAATATTTTATGCATGCTTGACTGTACCCTAGCGCGTACCTAGTGTCCACACATAGCAGTAGGGATACTTCAAGGAGGTTTGATCGGATTTGAATTTTGTTTATCTATCGTCGCCACCGGGTGCCAATCTTGAACCCAGAAGGCCGTAAGTCATGCTATAAAGGATAGTACAAGATACGGAACGAAGCACATCCAAAGTTACGCCTAATTCTTTATCGTGCTTGTCGTACAGCACCATCGTACGGGAACTCGATTTAAAGTCCCATCTGTAAGAAAAACGTCGGAATCAAAACCCCGATATTACAAATCCCGTGCTTTATCACTTGAGTGTATCCAGCTGACACACTGGGGATACTGTCATAAATCGGAGTCGTAAAATGACATTTTTGTTGTTTTTGTTGTTGTTTAGAACAAACGGACTAACTAAATGAGACAATCGCCGTCATGAGGGACACTCATGTTTGATTGGTCTGTGCTGGAAAGAGGACGGAATACATTTACAGACTGTCCTTTTTTATTCTTTTTTTTTTTTAGTATAACCCATTGTTTATGGTAAAGATTTCACAGAGCCATGCAATTTTTGAATTTAGTACAATATTTGCAATTTCACACCGTGAGTTATAATGGCAGATCAATTTTGGTTCCAAAAGAAATGCCTGAATAGATTATGGAATCTTTTTTGCCCAAAGTAATGTCTATTTTAAACAGAGTTTTCCAAAAAGTCATTATCTTATACAGATCACGTTTCTTTGAGGGATTGATCTTTTAACCCCGAAACTGCAAAATAAATTAATAAAAAATCCAGCAAATAGTGAAAATCAAACCTATTGCACTGAGAATTGTTTAAACCGGTAGAACATCTTGTTTTCGGACAATTTAGATGAAGTATCAGTATATCAAGTATCACCATTCTTGAGAATATTCTTTTTTCTATTAACCCGTGACTTAATTTATACAGAACGACTAACTGTTCTCTTAACTCTTGACTTCATGTAGACATAACAACTAACCCTTTTTTTAACGTTAGACTTTAGGAGTACATAACAACAAACAGTTCTATTAACCATTGACTTCATGTTTCAAGTTTTATATTATTTTTGGCCTGGGCTTGGCTTGCCAAGCCCGCCTGGGCTTGGCTTGCCAAGCCCAAGGCCATAGGAGTCGTATACCAAAATTTCAACCCCATCCAAACATTTTCGGAAAAACCCGAGTAAAAGTGAAAAGTACCGCCTGCAACCCATCTCACTACGCTGAAGGAAACGATCCCTTTAAATAATAAAATATTTCGATTTGAACATCGCAGTAAGGTTTACTTTCATAACAAACTTTGATACATGTGCGATTTTAAACGTACGAAAGTGTTGACTGAGAATTTGGGGCCATCGTGAGGTTATTCATAACTGCAAATTCGTGCGCTTAACAGTGAAAGAAACAATTGGCAAACCTCGGGTGATCGTTGATAAAATATTTTGATGTAGGTATGCAGTCGACCGAGTTGTGACGAGTGCTGTTGCCGAGCACAAATCGGGATCGTTCGCTCATCCTTTTTCTACACACCATGTGAATGACAAATAATGATAGCGTATTTTACGCAGACGATGTGCTCTTTCTCTGAAAAAGGTGTCTCAAAACCGCGGCGAGATTTTAATTTTCGTAAAATTACTGTGCACCTCGTGTTTGAAGTTTGAGCATGTATTTGACTGGTACATATGCCTTATTTCTTCCTGTCAGAATTGTCCAGAAATGACATCTCGGCCCATAACCGTTTCGACCCATAGCAAACTCGGAGCATACAATACCAAATATGAATTAAAGTTTGTAACATGAACCATTGAAAACCAGTTAATCTTTAAAAAACGATGAAATTTTAGACTTGTCTAAATTAAAAACATTTGCAAAGGGCAAGTTAGATTTAGCTGAAATGTTGGTTATTGGCTGTGAAAGTGCAGAAAACCTTGTAGGAAAAAAGAGAGCATTTTCTTCTTTTTTTCCAAAAGGTTTTCATGATGCTATATCTTTGGAGTCCTTAAAACTCGAGAATTTGTGGTCAAGAGTTAAGTAACTGGTGAGCGTTTTATATCGAAGATCAGACTTGACATTCAGTGCAATCTGATCTTAATTTAGGCTGACCTGGGTCGAAACTTTTTGCTTTTGGCAAATTTTCTGCATGTCAAAGGACCAGTGTATCTCATGATTCAGTCGGTTGCTCCACAAAATGGATTTTATGGATCCATTATTACACGATGGCTCGTTTGGACTGATGGATCACGGAGATGCATTAAACCCCCTTTTGCCACAGCATGGCTCGTTTGTGTTTTCCATAATCACAATCAAAGCGCTGACGGCGCTGAAGGCCTGGGTATCAGAACGGGTGATGAGGTAGGGAGATGAGGCCCAGAAGCTCAAAGTTGCTATCACATTTGTGCAGTCTTAAAAACTGCTATCATATTTGTACAGACTAATAAAAAAAAATATCTACATGTCTCACATTGGTCCAGACTCATATAAAAAAAGTTTAAAGGTCTCACACTGACAGTCTGTGCAGTTGACAACAGAATGGAAAAAACATAAATTTGTAAAGGCCAATATAATGAATATTTTCTGCATGTCAAAGGACCAGTGTACCTCATGAATCAGTTGATGGTTCGACAAAATGGATTTTATTGATCCATAAATATATGACGGCCCGTTTGGAATGATGGATCATGGAGATACATTAAACCCCCTTTTGCCAGAGCATGGCTCATTTGTGTCTTCCATAATCACAACCAGGAGCGCTTCAAATTTATCAATCCTAGATGACTTTACTCAGATGAGGGCTTTAGTCCAACGGCCCTCTTGCTCATGAAAATCGGCTTTCCAACTTGGTTGATCATGGCAACTTAGAGATTCCATAGACTTTCAATGGGAAAATTGAAAAGTGGCATTTACTGAAGATATTTTGAAAAAACTTTTATAGAAATGTACCTTGAGCAGTCTTGTATCATCCATATGATTTTATTCAACTGGTAGTCTTTAGCTCATCTGTTTACGAAGAAAGCGTCAAGCTATTGTCAAAGCCTATACGTCATTGTCGTCGTGCAAAAACTTCGACATTTTTTAATATCTCTGTTATTCCTTTAGATATTTTACTTCAAACTTGTACAAGTTATTTACTGTCAAAGGGGTACCCATATAACAGGAGCAGGTAACCATCAAAATATTTTTGACACAGTTACTTCCCTTTTTTATTGCTTTAAATTTTCAGAACCTTTGACATTTTATCATATCTGTCATTAATGAACATACTTACTTCAAACTTGAACTTTTCGTTAACTATTAAAAGGGTAATTTATATCAGTACAACAGAGGTAGGTAACCACCAAAATATTTTGGCAAAGTAATTAGTTATGCCCCTTTTTCGAATGAGAACTTTTAGTTCAGCTGTTTTTAGAGACATGGTATTTTCATAGCCCTAGTGTCATCATCCTCGTCGTTTGTGTCGTCGTCATGCAAAATATTTGACATTTTACCATATCTTTGTTATTACTGAAAATGTTTACTTAAAATTTGGACAAGTTGTTAACTATCAAAAGGGAAACATAAACAATAAGGGTACATAAGTATCAAGTTATGCCCCTTTTTCAACTTTGTGTTTTCACTGAAAATCAACCGAGCATTGGCGCCCGAACGCGGACGTCTTTTTATTTGTTGCCATGGAAACCAAAACTTAAAAATAAAAAGAAATGCGTCAAAGATTGTCTTCTCAGACACCAAATCGTGCTCTGTGATATTAGCCTTTCAAGACTTTGTGTTTTCCTTGTCATTGCTCAAAGGACATGGTTACTATTTCAACCTATAGACTGAGTGTGGTAAAATGAAAGAAAAATATGATTCATTGCTTGGCCATTGTGGATTTTTGCACTTTCCAGAAATATTCCCTGCTGTTGCACGCTGCTAATTTTGGTTTGTTACCATGATATGATGCCAAAGCAACGTAAAGGAAGAAAATAGGAAGTAGAAAATCCCTTGAAAATCATCTCCTTTCAATCCATAAAGACCATGAGACCAAGGCTATACAAAAATACTCATTATATTGGGCTTTACAAATTTATGTTTTTCCATTCTGTTGTCAACTCCACAGACTGTCAGTGTGAGACATGTAGATATTTTTTTTTATTAGTCTGTACAAATGTGATAGCACTTTTTAAGCCTGTACAAATGTGATAGCAACTTTGAGCTTCAGGGCCTCATTTTCCTACCTCTTCACCCGTTCTGATGCCCAGGCCTTCAGCGCCGTAAGCTCTTAAATTTCAGACGGTCATAGGCCCACGTGGCATACAAGTACAGTTGATGCAACAGTGAACATGTTTTTTCATGAATGCATGATAGTATAATATTGACTAGACAAACCCAGATATAAACAATATTACAAGAAAATATTGATGCTGAACATCAATGGCGCCGCAAACTAGTTGTTTCTGTAACAGGGCACAATGCATTGGGTTATTTCCTAATACGCATCTCTTGCACAATCTTCGTAGAGGTCCAAGTGGTGAAACTGTATTTAAACTCTGGGCCATCTGGTTTTTGACAGGATTTTTAAATTTCATATCATTAAAGGCTATTTGCAAACTTCTTATCCATGGACTGGGCCATTTCTTTATGCACAGGACATCATTTGGACACAACTGGTAGATAGAAATGTTAGAGCTGTTGCCTTTCTGATATTTGATAGAAGATTTTGAAAAGTGTGCAACAAATATGGCTATGCGCAAATTTGTGACATCTGGGTGGAGGGGAGCATATGGCAACTTTTGACCCGAAGGCCACCATTTGAACATACTAGTACTTGGTAGAGGTCATTGTAGCGATACTACACATGAAATATCAAAACTCTCGACCGTCTGATTTTGAACAGGAAGATTTTACATTAACGAAAGAAAAGTCTGTTATCGGATTGTGCTAAATCTGACACTCCAACACATATGTCTGGTATCATACAACCCCTCTTTATTATAGATATAATAAAGACTTGAATGAAGTCCTTATATCTATATAGACTAGAGGGGTTGTATGATATCAGTCATGTTAGGGGCTCCAACATTGATTTACGGATGTTTCGGTAACAGACGAGTTCGGTAAATTGGACTTATAGAGTAAATTGATTGGATGTTTCGGTAACAAGGCAGTAATATAGTGCCGTGACGTTTTTCACACCCATGGCTTCTGTTTGTGCAAACGTTTTTTCTTTTAATTTGCAGTTCTCACTCGTTTTCTGACGTAAATATATTTGTTGTTCTTTCCATGCTGTATAAATAAATACCTGAAATTAGTAAATTTTGATCACCATATCTTATTTTCGTTTTTCACCCATAGCTGATTCATGTAATGAATAATATACAATCCCTGATAAAACCCAGCCCTAAGCTTGTACCCGTATTACTTAATCGTCCTACAGATAACAGACTCCAACTTTAAGCCAATCCTCAAGTTTTTTAAAAATGTTTTATTAAAAATGACGCTATTCTTGTCAACGTTTTCTGTGTGAAAAATAATTTCTTCCGGAAACAAATTGGTCAACTTCCAAACCAGCCATTTACCCTCAGAACACCTTTCACTCTTGTTTCCCTTGCGACCGATTCAGACAAAGTTCAAACTGCAAAGCAAAAAAAAAACAGAGTCTGATCGTTGGTTTACGCTGCCAGCTTTTCTAAGACATTATGAGGAAGGACAACTTTGCTTTGAAATAGCTAATATTAGACCAGGGATCGTATATTGTAATATATATATTGTTCTGTTTCTAAAATGAAAATAGCCTTTACTTTTTTCGATGCTCTAAGGGTTAAAATTATGGATAATTAACGTGAATTCAGAAATAAAGATAATACATTTGAAACATTGTGGCAAATGAAGAGAGGGAGTGAGAGATAGAGAGAGAGGCCTTGACAATAATGCTTTCGTGCATACTTCTTGTGATTTTGACCATGAACATTTGTGCCCATCTAAAAGATATCTGTTCTGTATTGTTCCTCTCCATTTTCCACACAGTTTTCAAATCTGGTCTGGTGCACAAAAATCGGCGTCTGCTGGTCTTAAAGTGCGTTCATCAATACAACACTGCATAAAAAAATCATATGCGTACTATTTGAGAGCGAAGGGAGTACTGTATATTGTATATAGACGCGTTTACAGCCTGTCTTCACACCTCCCATTGCCAACAAGATAAAGAAGTTTCCCGTAGATCTTAAAGATTAACCCCGGTTTATGAAAACCTGAAACACCAATGGACAAGAAGAAACTCGCAGATCAGACTGCATGTAAAAGTTATGGGGATTGGGCATGTTTAGATCACACACTGCTCGTGCAGTTTGAAAAAAGTATTTGTCAAAAAAAGTATTTGCTACTATCTATCTCTCGCGCTCACTCTCTTCTTTTGCCACAATATTTTACCTGTATTACCTGTGTTTCTGAACTAAATTTAACTATCCATAATTTTAAATCTAAGAGCGTCGAATAAACCCAACGGTCATTTTCATTCTAGATATAAAACCTATTTTTAGCAGTGTCAAGGTTTTCTTGTTCAGAATGTCTTGCAAAATTGACAAATGAAGATCAAAGATCAAACTCCGTGTTTGGTGTACTCTGATCTCGATCTGCACCGGCCGCAATGGCAACAGCAGTAATGACAGACGCTCTAAGGGTTAATGGCTGGTTTGGAAGTCTTTCAGTAAGAAAATATTTTCACATTGAAAGGATCATAAAGCATTGATTTAAAAGGAGATACAAAGTGTTTCAAGTTTAGGATTGGGTGTTATTATTCGTTACCTCAACTTTGATTCGGGTATCATTTTACGTACAGCATGACAGTAGAAACATAACAAAAATATTATGTCTTAAAGTGTGTGGAAGAAAAAAGAGAAACATTGAACGAATCAGAACCAAGACTTTATTTGGTGTGAAAAACGTCACGGTGCATTACCACTATATAATTACCTTGTTACCGAAACATCCAATCGATTTACTCTATAAGTCCAATTTACCGAACTCGTCTGTTACCGAAACATCTGTCACCCCCCGCCCCCAACATTGACCTAGTTACAGTTAGCTGGTCTTAAAAACACGATCGCGAAAGGAAAACAATATTTCTACAATCCATACAATATACTAGAACAAAAATATAAGTGGGGTCACAAGTACCACATAGGGTGCTCTAGGGTCAAAGAGCTTGAAAATGCCTCTTAACCTTTTCCAGCGTAAGATATTTAAAATGGTGGCTTCGAAAATTTGTGACAGATAATTTTTGATCACGTGAGTTATTATTCGAAATGCATTTTTTATTTTTCGAAAGGAAAATGTTGATATGTCTACGATCCGTGTTTTTATCCATCTAACAATGAAAGTGCAATATACAAAAAAAAAAAAATCCCCACAAATAAATAAAAAAAGTAATTATGGACCCCGATCTGGTAATCAAAGTACAGTAGATATAGGTGGATGTTAAAACAAAGCATGGAACCAGTTCAATATGGCTGCCTCCATAGGCACTTTACAAAACCGAATAAAAATATAGTGCCGCCGCTCATGCGGCGCCACAACAACTAAACCTGACATACACCGACAGCAAACGAGAGTGTGCATCATTCTTTACAATTACAAAAGAAAACAATAGAATACAATACAAAAATAGTGTATGCATTAGATTCGATTTACGAGTATGTCCATCATTCGATACTACAGCGCTCACGTTACAATTACTATAGATCCAAGGCAATAGCTTTGACAGTGTTGTTAGTATTCAGCAAAGTTTTTTATTTCTCAATGTTTACTTTAAGCTTTAACCCCTAACTGGTCCCTTTTGTCAGAAAAAAAATACAAGGGTAGACAAACGACATAAGGCTAAACCTTTCAAGGGAGTGTATCTACTAACAAAACGCGATAGTTGTGGCCTTCGAGCACTAAGCGCAACTCAATGATCTTTTGCGAACAGTGCAGATCAAAATCAGGCTGCACAGACTGTGCAGTCTGATCTTGGACCTACACTGTTTAATAGGGAGATTTTTTCTAAAAAAAAAAAGTTTGAAATAGCAACATTTGGGTTTTTACTAACGGCTTGAAACAAACACTGGATCACTTCAAAACATTAAATTAGGGATTCATGCGAGGAATGCAGCAGTTACTCATTGATAAATTTTCACAAGAATGTGCAATTAGCGCAGTGTTGTAGTGGTCGTAGCGACTCTGTTTACACCAGTGCGGATCGACCGCCATCTTTTCATATCTTTTCGTTTTCGTTTCTCATTATTCCCTCTTCTGTTATTATGATTATTCCTCATTGGTCACGTGAAATGTTATATATATGTTCATTTGTTTCTCTCATTTCCTCTTGTTGTTTGTTATTGTACTTGAGAAGTCAAATAAGGTATTTTTTATTGTACTGTATTGCAAAACAATGCAAATATTATTATGACGCCTGCTTGATTAATGTGATAATCGTTAAAGTAGACATGACTAACTCTATGACCCCCTCCCCCCCACAAAAAAAAAAAAAATGAGTTCGAGTCATACGAATCGCTTTTTTTTTGGTCAAGATATTTTTTTTCTAATAATTCACTTGTCGCATGATTTTCTTGTGATATTATGGTGATTATTTGTACACGTCTTCATATCTAATTGATATCACACGAGATTGCACATTGATTCTTTTGAAATTTGGGGAAAATGAACAAGGACATTTCTTCTAAAGAAATCATTGCTAGAAATAGCGTTGTTAAAAATATTAGATAGATTATTGATTCTTTTAGATTTCTAAGATAACTAAAACCACAAATTTCTGGCTACTATTTTTATGATAAACATGTTTTTACACCTTTCTGACCGGAGAGACGTGTTTTCGTACTTTTCCTTAGAGTTAGCAATTTAATTATGTATGCAGCTTGACAGGACCAGAACTGAATTTGGAGCAGCAGTGGACCGGAACGGATAGAAAACTAAAGCTTAGAAAACAATGTGGTATAGAGAGCATTGCATTTTAGAAGCTTCTTTCAACACTGTTTTCAAAAAGGGGCGGAAGCCGAGTAAAGTATAAGGCTAAATGTGTTCTGTACTGGATGGAATTGAACATAGCGGTATAATTGTCAAGCTTATAATGCTCATAAGATTATTCATAATATTATACCGTTTGTCTTTTTATCTCTCAGGTGTGTAAGGATGAGAAAGAATCTGAATGTTTACAAGTTTCACTACGACTGTCTGTGAGCACCTGTAAGAAGCTAAACCAGGCGTCCTCCTCATCTACTCATAAGGGTACATAAGTATCAAGTTATGCCTCTTTTTCAACTTTGTGTTTTCACTGAAAAGCCAAGGAAATCCAGGCGAGATCGGTACACCCTGGACAGCTTTGACAGAGACTTAATCCGTAGGACTATTCATGACATGCTAGCACATGGGAAGACCATTCCAACTGGCAAGTAGATAGTGAAAGCTCTACTGGATAGCATGGATTTCCATGGCTGTTTAACCTACCTATGTGGACTTTTGACAGAACTGGGATTTACTTAGAGGAAATGCAGATCGAACAGACTTCTACTAATGGAACTAACTGATATAGCTGTTGTAAGGAAAATTAAAGAGTATATAGAGTCTGGTAAGCCTATGTCTCCACTGACCAAACTGCTGTCCATTCCATACACAGTGCACGAAAATGCTAGCAATCGGACGATGTAACATTTTCAGTACCATTTACCCGTGGTGGACGCCTAATAGTTGTACATGCTTGCTCCTCGGAGGGATTTATAAAAGGAGCCGGTCTTGTTTTCAGGGTAAACTCCTTAACAGGGCAAACTCCTTAACGGATGACTACCATTCGGAGATAAACGGCCAATACAAAGTGGCTGAACGAGAAACTGATCCCGAATTTGCCAACAAACACAGTTTTGATGGTAGATAATGCGCCATTTCATAATATCCAAATATCCTGCATGACAAATGTCCCAAGCAATGCACCAGGAAAGCAGACATACAGGCTTGACTGGAAAGACATCACGCTCCTTTTACAGTAAATATGTTAAAGCCGGAACCTCTGGAACTTTGCAAAAGACATGTGGTTGAAGTAGAAGAAAGATTCATAAAAATAGACATCGCAGTTGAATAAGCCTTTGGGCAGTTAATAATTGAGGTCAGCGTGGTATGTTTTATTTTTCATGCTTTTATTGGATATGTACTGCGGGAGTTGACAGTCGAGAACGAAAGCCGAAAGCGGAAAAACTCCAGGTGTCGTAGAAATGCGCTCCACTGAATGAAGTATGTAAAACGTATTCAAATAGCGTCAGCTTTTTCCGTGCAATATTTCAATGAACAGAGGATAAGACCTCTGTCTTTCATACATACCAATGCACCACAGATATAAACTGTTTCGAACAAATATCTCTTGGGCTTCTTCAAACACTGCTGATGGCCTTGTATACTTTGTGAAAGTATACGTTTTGAAAGTGGTGATTGTGTAAGGTCTGTGTAGCATGTTTATAAAATCTGCAAAGAAAATTAATGACTGTTTGACAACACAGCATAGCTGTCCAACGCCTTGCACGAGTTTTTTTAGGCTAGCAGAGAAGCTATATACATTCGGTTTTGGAAACGGATTATAAGGATTTTAAGGAAATATATATATTTTGACTCTGAAAGTATACGCTTTGAAAGTGGTGATTGTGTACAGTAATTACTTTTCGTGTTGATAAAACCCATATAATATTTTTCCAAAACCTAATGTACACAATCAGCTCTTTCAACACGTATACTTTCAAAATCAAAAAATATATTTTTGTAAAACAAATGCTCGCAGACGCCAACAGCTTATTGAGGCAATATTTTTGTGCCAACCGCCGTCCGATTTCATACAATATCGTTAATATGCATCGACCTTACGGGATATTATGTGCCGTTTACTACCTAACCCGTTACTTGATATTTGCCACAGATTGCATTATGATTTTTGAAAGTCATGTGTACTCTGGGAAAGATGTTTTTCAAATTATATGTTGTCAATGATACGACTTTTTTTGAAGCAACTGGTGAGAGCCCGTAAACATTGCTTTATGGAATGCATTCAAAACTTTTCAATCCGAGTTAAGCAACTGTTGAAAATGAGATACAGATGGCTATTCCGGCATCTTATGCATGTTTAGCGGGTTCTGTTCGCCGGCCATCATTAGACGAATGGCGAAATATGCAGGGCACACGGCCTACAATTTTGGCAGCTATAGGCGCCATTGATGCGACCAGTCTATCTCCAACCATTAAGTCCTCAGGCCATCGTATAGTTGATTTTTTGAGTACTATTCGCTATATTGAGTCTGGCTTTCTCGGCAATTAGAATGACGCACAGCAGTTTCGTTTAATACGCCGAATTAGAGAAGATTTACCCTTTATGCCTTTTCTTAATGAATGTGCGTTACTAAAATATATCATTGATCCTAACGGCCATCCAGCGATAACTCCTTTCACTGCAGCACAATTACAAAGTGTTCAAGATGCACGCCCTAACAGGAAGTTCAACTGCAGACGATACCGTGTAGCTACTGAGCATGCTATTGCACGAATTAAAGTTTTCATGGCAATCAGCAGTGTTTGGAGAAACCCAAGGAGATATTTTTCCGAAACAGTATATACCTTTGGTGCATTGGTATGGTGTAAGAAAAATATAGGTGTTATCCTCTGAAACTAAAATGTTGCTCGTATAAGCTGACGCTTTTTGAATCAGTTTTACATACCGCATTTAGTGGAGCACATTTATACGACCCTGGAGTTTTTCCGCCTTCGGCTTTCATTCTCGACTTTCGACACTCGCTGTACGTGTCTATTAATTGCATGTTGTTCTGTTGTTAATGTCAGGCATTCTGCTTTATTTTGTTACGCTTTAGTATGCTGAGAAGCTCTATGAAGCTTGTGTAGTATTGTTATGCTGTCTTGCCAACTTTAATTTAATATTATCTTACCGATACGGCGAGTAAAAATGAAGAGAGTAAGAATACTGCCAGCGAACGGGAAGAGAGTTGAACGGAAGGAATGAAATGAATGAAAATAAAATATAATGATAATAAATCATAATTATATAAATAAAAAAATATTCTGAGTTTATGTAAACAAGAGTCACAGTTATCGTGTTCCGTTTATAACCGTTCTAGTTATGCTAAATTTCATGTAAACATAAGATCTAAATGTTCTACTAACCCTTGACTTCATGTAGACATAACAACTAACTGTTCCATTACCTGTTCCATTGAAGTTCATCGGAACCCCCTTTATTTTGAAATATCATGAAACACATTGTAGTGAAATTTTAATATTACTGTTACCAACCCTGCCGGAAATTTTTGGAATGTTTGATAATTTAGTTTGACTTTTTGGCATTCAATCACTTTTTAGCATTCAATGAAACGTTAAAATGTGTGAACAAAACAGCAGAAAAATGGCAGGGGGTGAGTTCAAGTGAAGGGTTTATCCGTTTGTAAAAACATTTCTCGTGCAAATACAGGTAACCGTGATTGTCATCTATTGTTTCGACAGCAAAACCTTCAACTTTTAGGCCATTATCTCTCTTTTTTTTTTTTTGTTAATTTTGGGTTTTATAATAATGATTCAATACAGGAGACTTTGAACGCACACGTTTACATTTTGTTTTCTTTTCCACGCCAAACCATTGATATTCTCAGAAAACACAGTGAAACTTTGGCTCACATCATGTTGTACACCGATAAATATGGTACACATGGTACAACAATAAAATGAAGAAAGATGCACTCTGTGAACTTATTAAGTTACATAAACTCAGCTCAAAAGTATTGTGTAGATAAGGTTTTATCGTCAAAGGGCAAAGTGACTTGAGGTTACCACCCTATAACTGTGACCTAAATCTATTTGAGTTAATATTTCGGGGGGAAACAAAAAAATACATGGCGAAACACAATTCCAAACAAACCCTGAAAAACATTCACGTCTTAGTGCAAGGTCGTGTCAAACACATATCACACCAGAATTGGTATAAAACATGAAGCCATGCAAAATACCGAGACTAAATATTGGAAAAACTGGCAAGCAATATGACATTTTGAAGATTTGTATGAAAGTGAGGAAAACGATATCTGATGTAAGAAATAGATCTATATCAATTTGCACTTAAAACAATGTCAAGGCCCCATGTTTACTAAAGTGAGGTACTATGCACTTGTCCAGTTTTGCTTTCTATAGCTGTTGGAGTCACTGTGCCAAACCGTCGGAAAGAGCAAAGCTTCAGAACAAATTTTTAACACTATTGGAATAGGCAAAACGTCTAATTTTTTCTGCGAGAGCTGGCTAGGTCATTCTACAAGAATTTGACAAGTTCCATAAAAATCAGTACTGGATTTTTCAAGATATCGAACATTCAGGGGTCCCTATGAACTTCAAACTACCTATGCAGTATTATAAACGCTTGACTTCATATAGACGTAACAACTAATCATTGTGTTAACGTTAGACTTCATGTAGATATAACATCTAACTGCTCTTTTAACCACTGACTTTATGTAGACACAACATTCATATTTTCATTAACCTTTGACTTCATTTAGACATAACAACAGACTGTTCTATTGACGCTAGACTTTCTGAAAACATTACAGCTAAACGTTTTTTTTTTTTTTTAACGCTGGACGTCATGTAGATATAACAAACCGTTCTATTAACGCCTTTTTTCCCATGTAAAAATGCTAACCGTTATATTAACGTTACACTTCATGAAGACAAAACACTTAACTATTTTGTCAACCTCTGACTTCATATTTACATCACGACTTACCACTCTACTAGCGCTAGACTTCGTGAAGATTTAACAACTAAGTCTTCTATAACCGTTTAATTCATGAACAATTAATTAATTTTGTTTATGAATGCATATAAATAAAACATCGATTTCGAAATTTTCCTGACATGATACTGTTGTTTTAAAATAGATTATAGATACACTGTTTATCTAATCTGGTACAAAACAATAGTTTAAAACAACAGTATCATTTCAAGCGTTTTAAGCATGTTGCATCATTATTTCAGTCATAAGACGGCGACAGCTCAATGCATTTCCTATGCTTCACGGGCCAAGCCCCCGTAGCTCAGTCGGTAGCGTACAGGACTTGAGAACAGGAGGTCGCTGGTTCGATCCCCGGCTTGGCCAATTTTTTTTTCCGAGGATTGATGATAGTCATCGCGACAGGATGGTTATGTGGGAAAGCAGCCTGTGGCTTGGAAAGAATATTGTGCGGAGAACTGGTAAAAGAAACTCCAGGAAAGCATGGATAGGTGCACGTGATATAATTAAAATAATGTTGAAAACGGCGTTAAGCACCATACAATCAATCAGTCAATCAATCAACTATGCTTCACGTTTCACTAGTACTAGCGCAGGGCTAGGTGACTTCAACGTTTCGAATCCCACACTCCACAACTGAGCTAAACAGGATCCAGAGAGGATTCCTAAGATGCTTGCTTTATACAGGTTGGACTGGAATTATTTTCAACTGTTCTGTAGCTTTCCCAAGTATTGAAATGGATCTGTAACCATGGTTATTCCCACCCGTTATTGATTTATCATGATTCAGCAGAAAACAAGGTAAACTATTTTAAACTTTTAAACCGTAGATTTTCTGAAATAACTCTGTTTGGATTCCCATTCATAGAGTCTACGATATAAATTAAGAATGGTGTATTGTGCCAAAACGTCCAAAATGGGTCGTCTGAAACCTTAACAACCTTGAAAAGCAACAAAGATAAACTTTTATGGTCGTCATATCGCCCCAACCCTTTACCGAACAAGTCACTGTTTTAACGACCACGAGGAAAATGCCTTTTGAAAACATTGCTGGAAAATGAGAAAATGCTGGTTACAAAGATTTCCTCTTTCCAACGATTTTTTGTTACTTTTTCAAATACGGGTTTCTCCATTTGAGCCATATTTTATTTGTCGTCTGCAGATTCTTTCATTTTGGTCGTATCTAAAATTTTGTCGTCTGGTAGACTGGTGCCAGAGCATAATTACTTCCCAGTAATCGGATAACCAGTCATCAATTTCCGTCTCGAAATATACGAGCATAATTCGATTTTTGACTGTGTCACTATTCCAGAAAACGGCCATATGATAGTACCAAGATTTTATTGCGCCCACCACCCCCCAATTCGCCCACAAGCCAAGGGATCACGTGGATTTTCAACGTGACTTTGTTTTTGTCTAAAGCATTTGTCATCTGCCGATTTCATATTCTCGTCTCCCTCTTTTTTTTTCATTATGATTGTACTATACTAGTAAATGTCAGCATATTCCATCCATTGACTGAACCACTGACAATTACCACCCACTCCTTCCCTCAGGAGAATTTTCCGGATAATTTCTGAGACTCTTTTCACAAACAAGGATTAACCATTTTTCCCAAACGATAAATGTTTATACCATTCGAAATTGAAGGCATATCCACACAACAAGCAGTAGTAGATGTTAACCCTTTTCCTGCTAAATAAATGAAATGAAATTTTTTAGCCGATAGTAAAAACCCAAATTTTGCTATTTCAAAGGTATTCTTTGGGAAAAGATATGTCCTTATCGGACAGTGCAGATCCAAGATCAGACTGCACGTTCTGTGCAGTCTGATCTCGATCTACACTGTCCGCAAAAGGACAGTGAGTCGCGCTTAACGGGGGGTTAAAAAATTGATATAAACGTAATAAAGTTCTCTTATTAAATAGAAAAGATTGTGATGAAAGGAGCAAATGCATTTTCTCCTTTTCCAACAATGTTTATGACTCGTTCCTTCAGAACAATCTGATCTTGATCTATATTGTTCGCAATAGCACTAACAGTAACATTTTGTGTATCACGTAATGTTTAACAACATTTTAACAGCTCAGGTCATATCATGGCGGTCAGTGACGCACCCATGTGTTTCCTGGCTTTCTCACATCAGTACTGACACAACTTTCTATCCAAAGCCACTGACTGCTTTTCTCACATTCATCAGAGGTGAGAGACGAAAAATCGCCCGAAAGAAAGTTTGCCTCAACCGGGTATCGAACTCGCAACCACCAGGTCTCGAGTCAGCTACGCTTACCACTTAGCTACCCGGGCGTTTCAAGACGTTCAGATATTTCTAACGGAGGAAACGTCTTAACCCATTACCAAACAGTGACGAGTTTTAACGCCCCTGGGAAATAAGACTTTTTAAAAAAATGAGGGTAAAGGAGAAAACGCTGGTAACACAGCATTTTCTGTTTTTTCCACAATGTTTTCTTACTTCTCAGAAACAAATCGAATCATTTGAGTCACATTTAATTTGTCGTCTGCAAATGCTTTGAATTTGGACCAGTCTAAAATTTTGTCGTCCGGTAAAGAGTTAATAAAGATAAACATCAATCTATGTTTAAACTAATCTCTATCGTAATCGACACTGTAAGCTGTGGACATAATATTCATTAATGCCACCCAAGGGAAAAGACAAAATGACTCTCAAAGCAAATGGCTGTTTATCACTGGACTGGTATCAGTCCGTGAAATAGAGCTTAAAAAATATAGGGCGAATCATAGAAGAAATCTGCGACTACATATATAAGTGCATTTAGATACAGGTTTCAAAGTCGTATTTATATGGGAATGCGTGGATAACATTTCTGGCACAATTTTGAAAATAAAAAAAAAAAAATCATCAACAGAAATACAGCAATAATATTTTGTTTATTTTCAAGAGAGAAATATTTGTAAAAAATGTTTCTTTTTTTTTTGCTTTCAAAATTATTCAGATATACATGTTTGTTTTTGTAAATTTCTTCTAAAGGGAGGTAATTACGAAAATTGTTGTGAAACCCTCTGTAATCAAAATACAGTAATTATTTACTCATAAAGCATATTTACTCGTAAGAGAACGCCGGACTAAAACTGTGGTTACGATACCACATACTGTCATGCGTGTTATAGATCATGTGACATTCCCAAAGGCCTTTGCCATTACTTGCTCGAAAATAGATCAAGAAAGAAAAGAAGATTGATAGGCCACGTACTCCATTTCGAAAATACCACCGAAAGGTTTATTTTCAAATTTCGTTTTTTTTTTTTACTGAAGTGGTAGTTTACCAGTTATCAAAATTACACTGTATAGAGAAATATCTTTTTCAAAGTTTGATTGGATGATAAAAACACAGATACCAATTTTTAACTTAAGGACACACGCCACAGTTTTTTCCTACAGACACAGTTTTTTTTTCATTTTCTCCAAGATGATAATATAATGTTTGCGAATTAAAATATAAAAGGAAAATCATATGTTGCGGAGCAAAATACAAAGATAAAATTCTTCATGCTGAGGGAATTACTCTTGTCAAAATTACAGAAAATATGCTTTAATTTCAAACCAAAGAAAAAGGTTCTTAGAGCAAAAATACAGCTCAAATAAATGATTAAATGATTATTCTTAGAAATGCGATATTTGCCATTAGTAAGAAGGATTAATAGAAAGTTTTAAGGCACCAGACAGACTACAGTAGCAGTTAGAAATGTTCTTACGGGTCAACAAAAACGTATTTTCTGGTCAATTTTCTGCAATAAAAAGATTTTTTGTTCAAACTTTGCACAAAAATAGGGCTATTTAATATCTTTAAAAAAGAAATTAAAAAAAAAAAAAAGGTATATCAATCGAGGCACCTTTAAGAGATATTGTGTAGTTTTAAAGGTTATTGGCATATTGAATTACCTCCCTTTACAATAAGTCTGTTTTTGCGTGACTTGGCATCCCGATCAATTACAGATCTCCCTTTTTTTCCGCGCCTTTGATTTCCAAATAGTTAAAAGGCAACCAACATATTATAGATAGAAATATACTATCTTTCTGTCATGCTATCCCAATGGAGTATAGTAGAGTTTATAAAAAAAGAAACATCCGCAAACTGGTAAGCAGGAAAAACTGTGACATAACTATGTCCTTAACCTTCTTTTAATGATAAAACTATTATTGAATAATGACTCATAAGTTACAGCATTTAGGATTCTTACACCTTCCAACTGGAAGTTGCTTTCAAGCGCTTTCTGATAATATACGTGAATCATGCTGTTTGAAAAGGGGGTCTTAATGCATCTACAAAAAGTATCGACCCAGATCAGCCTGCGCATTCCGCGCAGGCTGACCTGGGCCGAAACGTTTTGCTATAGGTTCATTTTCTGCAAGTCCAAGTACCAGTTTATCTCACGATTCAGTTGGTTGCTAGACAAAATGGACTTTACGAATCCATGATCATGTGATCACTTGCTTGGTATTATGCATAACGGAGATGCATTAAGCCCTCTTAGGCTAGAGCATGGCTCAAAAGTATAATTTGAACTTCAATTACCAAGCCGGGGAAGTTAACCCTGATAGCGCAATAGGCGACAACAGGGACTTTTGCGGATGGCATAGATCAAGATCAGACTGCACAAAGCGTGCAGTCTGATCTTGGATCTGTACCGCCCGCTTGTTGAGTCAACCCCTTTAAGATAAAAAAAAAAAATCTTCCTGAGTTTCACTGAATTGTATTGTCAGCCCTCAAAAGAGGTCGGATTTATATGAGCCATTCTCTGTCAAAAGGGGGCTTAATGCATCTCCGTGATCCATGACACGAAGCAGGTCATCACATAACTAAAGATCTATAAAATCCATTTTGTCTAACAATTAACTGTATCATGAAGTATACAATTTCTTTGACAGGAAGAAAATTTACCAACAGAAAAAAGTTTCGACCCAGGTCAACCTGCGCGGAAAGCGCCGGCTGACCTGGGTCGATACTCTTTGCAGATTCATTTAGCCCCCTTTTCACAGAGCATGACTCATATATTTGGCTCAGAAAGGTTTCTTAACCCTTATCCTGCTAAATAAATGAAATGAATTTTTCAAGCCGATAGTAAAAACAAAAAAATTGCTCTTTCAAAGATATTTTCGAGGGAAAAATACCTCCTTAGCAGACAGTGTAGATCCAAGATTAGACTGAACCATCAGTGCAGTCCGATCTTGATCTACGTCGTCCGCAAAAGGTCCTAGAGTCGCGCTTAGCAACCTAAGGGTTAAAAGGCGGTCGAAATCAATTGAAATGTAACCGGAGACGGAACATTTCCCCTGAAATTGACCGAATTTCTTTTTAGTCATTTAAATGAACTTTTTTTTTTTTATCATCGATGGTTGAAATAAGAAACCGAGATGGCTTCATTACGTGTTGAGCAAAAAACCTAGAAAAAAAATCTAGGTTAAAAAAACCTCTATAGATTTCTTTCTCACTGAAGAAATGAATAAAAATAATCAGTTACGTATTTTTTAGGATCCCTGCATAAATATCAATTAGGGAAAGAAAACTATTTAACCTTTATGGCACGTTCTCGACTTTAACGACGAACGCTTTTGAAAACATAGTGTGAAAAGGTGAAAATGCTGGTGACCAGAATTTTCTCCTTCTCCCATAATGTTTTCTACCCTGTCAAAGAGTAAAATCTTCATTTTAGCAATATTTAATTTCTCGTCTGCAAATGCTTTCAATTTGGTCCAGGCCAAAACTTTGTTGTCTGGTAGAGTTAAACATACCCTGTTCATCGTAGGATAACAAAAATATTTTTTTATATGCCCGTAGGGTCATAATCGGTTATGCCTCCGGTCATAGGCCCGTCCGTCTGGCCGCCCGTCCGTTTTTCCGTCCGCCCGTCAGTCCATTCGTCTGTCCGTTAGCAATTATGTCGGGGCACCTTATCTGATTTTGAAAATATTTCACAAATGCGTGCTTGTTGATGAGACAACGTACAGAGCGGAGGTTTCTGACCCTAAGCTCTAAGGTCAAGGTCACATAAGGAGGTCAACGGCCACATGCTCTTATATTGTGTCTGCTTAATATTTCTGGAAGTCCTGATCTTAATTTGGAAATAGTTCACACATGCTGTGTTCACCTTGATGGGACGGCAAGCAGAAAAGGGGCTTCGTGCGCTCCAATGTCAAGGTCACAGCAGAGAGGGGTGTCAAAGTTGACATATTCTTGATAACTTCATCTTGGCGGTATATTGTCCCGCTTTGCGGAGCTCTTATTTTCAGAATGGTGTAACAGGTGTGAAACAGCTTTATTTCCGGGAAAAGAAGTGGTATAAAGTTTATTCAAGAGCTTCGTTTTTGTTTGATCAAAGTACCATTTACACCTACAAATCACAGGGGAACAGACTGGAGATTTTGCGATAGGTTAATACAAATATTGTTTTTTTTTTCATTCTCTTGCGTTTAGAATGTCATTGCATTACTGTTTTTCCCGGTGGGGTAAATGTTTACAATGCTTAGAGTAAGGTAGGCGCTTTTAGGGATGGTGAAGATTTAGATCGGGCTGGTCAAAGCGTTTATTCCAAAGTTGGACATAACGCTGTCGGAATAGTTGAGATTCGTTGTGCTGAAACAGCCTTGAGTTTTTAACTGCTTTTGCTACGGGTAAAATGCTTGGCTGCCTGTACATGTATTTTAAACATATCAGATCTATAGCAAAAACATTGGCTTTTATTGAAGGCATGGATAGAAATCAGACTTCACAGAACGTGTAGTCTGATAGTCGATCTATACTGTTGGATTGATAAAACAGGAATCTGATTTTCACTTGGTTGTAATTTTAACCCTCGGAAGAGTCCAAGTTTATAATTGCGCCACACTCTTGCAAATGGGGGGCTTAATGCATCTCCGTGATCCATGACACGGAGATGAATTAAGCCATCACATAATTATGGATCCATAATAGCCGCTTTTTTTAAACAACCGATTCAATCATGAGGTAGACTGGTCCTTGGACATACAGAAAATTGACTAATAGCGAAAAGTTTCGGCCCAGGTCAGCCTGCGCGGACTGCGCAGGCTGACCTAGGTCGATACTTTTCGCAGATGCATTAAGCCCCCTTTTCACAGAACATTGCTTAATTAGATACTTGGAGCTGAAAGCGTAACATATGAGTTTGTGACCTATAACTTGATAACTCTGCATAAGAAATGGGTTCCATTTGTTGGATTCTTTATGCGCTAAGTGCTCAAGATGAGGAACTGCGTCTGTCATTCGTCGATTGTCGTTTGCAATTTTCAATTTGTTTCTCGTATGAAGACTCTAGAGGCGTTGACCTTTTATGTTATGAACATTTCATAAAATGTAACGGTCTTTGTGCACTAAGTCCCTATACGTGGAATCAAAAATAAGGGAAGCCTTGTATTTCATCTTGATGTAATTCTTTATTCACCTAAAACATAAAACATATAATTATACTCTTGTAATTATGGAATCCATGTCAATATCGGGTGTGACCTCCATGTGCAGCAACACCTGAACGACACCTGACGGGCTTACTGAAGATGGTACGGCGTACCGTTTTATCAAAATCCATGTTAGATTTTAACCATTTACCAAACATTCCAGTGTTTTAACGACCCCCATAGGAGACGGCGTTTGAAAAACATTGTGGGAAAAGGAGAAAATGCTGATAATCAGTGTAACTGTCTTTGCGCAGTAAATATCTATTTTATCAAAAAAAACTTCATGTAACGTTGAAAAAGGTTTAGTGCTAAGTACTTATTTTATCAATGTTCATGTAAGGTTTTAACCCTCTACCACACAATCCCGAGTTTTAACGACCTCAAGAATACGGAATTTTGAAAACATTGTGGGAAAAGGAGAAAATGCTGGTAACCGCATTTTCTCCTTTTCCCACAATATTTTCTACCCTTTTAAAGAAAAAATTTCCTAAATTGTGCAACATTTGATTTGTCGTCTGCAAATGCTTTCAATTTATACCAGTCGAACATTTTGTCGTTTGGTAAAGAGTTAAACCTTTACCAAACAATTTAATGTCTCAATGACCCTGTGGAAGACAGAATTTGAAAATATTTTAGAAAAATGAGAAAGTGCTGGTAACCAGCATTTACTCCTTTTCCGAGTTATTTTTGCCTGGTCAAAGACAAATCTCACAATTTAAGCCACAGTTCATTTGTCATCTGCAAATGCTTTCAATTTAGACAAGCAAAAAATTTTGTCGTTTGGTAAAGAATAAAGGGTCTTTGCACGCTAAGTATTTATGTATTTTTGTTTTCAAAACTTTATGTTAAGCTGTAAGGGTCTTTGTGTCCTAAGCATCTTTCTTTTTCTCAAAGTTTCCCGTTATGCTGTAAATTATTTGTATCTAATGTAAATGTATCTATTTCATCGAAACCTCAAGTAATTGTATCAACATCTTTGTGTCATAAATATGTACCAGAACTTCATCTAATGTTGTAAAGCAAGTTACATCAACATTTCATGCGCTGTTGTAAAGACAGATCTGTATGTCCTAAATATTGTTCTTATCAAAACTTTCAGCAGTGTTATATAGATCTTTTGATCCTGAGTATCTACCATATCAATATTTTACCCAATTCTGGAGAGAATTTTGAATTTTTGTGTGTAATACATGCATTTTAAAACTTAATATGAGGTTGTAAAGATATATGTGGCATAACTCTAATACATGTATATAAAAAATTCAAGCAACGTTTTAAAGATTTTGTGTCTTGAGTATTTAAATTGTCTAAGAATTTATTATATCAAAATTATGGCTAATATTTATACAGATTCTTGTGTCTTAAGTATGGGTATCTAGTTTACAAAAAAAAAAAAAAAAAGAATGATATACCTACACTGTTGTAAAGATATTTTTGTCCCAAGCTTCTATTTTATCAAATTTTCATTGTTGGAAAGATCATTGTTTTCTAAATACTAAGTTCATTAAAATTTCATGTAACATTTGTGAAGATCTTTGAGTTCAAAGTATCTAAGTTATCAAACTTCATGTAACGTTGGAAAGATCTTTGTGTCCAATAATTTATTCATCCAAATTTTCATGTATTGTTGTAAGAATCTTTGTGCCATAAATGTCTATTTTGCTAAATTTTCATGTTATTCTGTGAAATATTTGTGTCCGAAGTTTCTATTTCATCAAAACTTCATATAACGTTGTCAAGATCTTTGTGTCCAACATTTCTGTTTTATCAAAACTTCATATAACGTTGTCAAGATCCATGTGTCCTATGTTCCTATTTTATCAAAACTTCATATAACGTTGTCAAGATCTTTGTGTCCAACATTCCTGTTTTATCAAAACTTCATATAACCTTGTCAAGATCTATGTGTCCTATGTTCCTATTTTATCTAAACTTCATATAACCTTGTCAAAATCTGTGGGTCCTACATTCCTATTTTATCAAAACTTCATATAACCTTGTCACGATCTCTGTGTCCTACGTTCCTATTTTATCAAAACTTCATATAACCTTGTCAAGATCTTTGTGCCCAACATTCCTATTTTATCAAAACTTCATATAACCTTGTCAAGATCTTTGTGCCCAACATTCCTATTTTATCAAAACTTCATATAACCTTGTCAAGATCTTTGTGCCCAACATTCCTATTTTATCAAAACTTCATATAACCTTGTCAAGATCTTTGTGCCCAACATTCCTATTTTATCAAAACTTCATATAACGTTGTCAAGATTTTTGTGCCCAACATTCCTATTTTATCAAAACTTCATATAATCTTGTCAAGATCTTTGTGTCCTACATTCCTATTTTATCAAAACTTCATATAACGTTGTCAAGATTTTTGTGCCCAACATTCCTATTTTATCAAAACTTCATATAATCTTGTCAAGATCTTTGTGTCCTACATTCCTATTTTATCAAAACTTCATATAACGTTGTCAAGATCTTTGGGCCCAACGTCCCTTTTTTATCAAAACTTCATATAACGTTGTCAAGATTGTGTCCTACTTTCCTGTTTTATCAAAACTTCATGTCAAGTTGTCAAGATCTCTATGCCCTACGTATCTATCATTTCAATTTTCACACCATTTCTAATTATTATGGACAAATCTACGATTTTTACTCAATTACATACTCTTTACCAGACAGCGAAATTTTGGACTATTCCATTAGCTATAACGTCTGTAGAAGACAAATTTATAGTGAGTCAAAACCTGAAATCAGAATTTAGAATGCACGAAAACATAGCTGGAAAAGGAGAAAATGCTGGTAACCAGCATTTTCTGCTTTTCCCACGATGTTTTCAAAGGTCTTTTACAAAGAATCACTAAAACTCGGGATTGTCTGGTGAAGGGTTCTAATAGGACCCAACCTAGATTTTCAACGCCTGGTGCTTGCGTACCTAAAGAGCAGAGAAAATCAACACTGTATTCAGATTTCAATTAGCTGTAGTAACACGATTTACTAGAAGAGTTTGTTACCAATATTACAGAGCAATGCTCTGTGAAAAGGGGGTTTAAAGCATATGCAAACAGTATCGACCCAGGTCAGACTGCGCATTGCGTGGAAACTTTTTTTCGTTTGGTAAATTTTCTGCATGCCCAAGGACCACTCTAGCTCAGGATTCAGTCCGTTGTTAGACGTAATGGATTTCATGGATCCATAATTATGTGATGACTTGCTTAGTATAATGCACAACGGAGATGCATTAACCCTTTACCAGACGACAAAATTTTAGCCTCGTCCAAATTGAAAACATTCGCAGACGACAATTTCAATATTGCTCAAATGGCGCAATTTTTCTTCGATAGGGTAGAAAACATTTTGGGAAAAGGAGAAAATGCTGGTTACCAGCATTTTCTCCTTTTCCCACAATGTTTTCAAAAGGCTTCTTCCCCAGGGGCGTTAAAAGGCGGCATTGTGCGGTAAAGGGTTAAACATCCCCCACCCCCCACCCCCTCTTCTATTTGCCAGAGAAGGCTCAGTTAACCCTTTCCCAAACAAGCCCTGGTTTTCACAAGTCTTTTGAAAACACTGTGGGAAAAGGAGAAATTGCTCGTAACGAGCAATGTCTCCTTTTCCCACAGTGTTTTCTACCCTTATTGAGAACTTTCTACCATTTTCATCAAATTTAATATTGTCATCTGCAAACTCTTTCAATTTGGACCAGTCCAAATTTTATCGTTTGGGAAAGGGTTAAATATAACTCTCAAAGAGGACGGGGGCCTTTAAGACTGCCAGATCATACCAAACCATTGACAAATAAGGAAAAGGAATGAAAAGAAAAAAAAAAGAACTTTTATTACCAGTTCCTTAGAGTGACAAGTAACTTGTTATATTATTTTGCAAAAGTAGTATATATATTACCAATTTGCAAACAAAAACCCTAAAAAGTAGATCTGACTTATTCTGTTTTCTACGAGCATTAATGTGTCAATTGATGCAATATCACAGTTAAGCGATATTCATTTAACTGTGGTAATGGCTTAAACAAGACACATCAGTTAATCATTACATCATCTAACTAACAAACCCATCAGCCCAGCTAAACCCATACATCTGTTAATCGCTTAAACAAGACACATCAGTTAATCATTGCATCAGTTAACCAACAAACCCATCAACCCAGCTAAACCCTTACATCAGTTAATCGCTTAACCTCCCCATCAACCAACGCATCATGCAATGGCTAACCGGTTTATGAGTTAGTGGAGGGCTTAAGATTTTTAATTAAAAAAAAAAAAAAAAAAAAAAAAAAATTTCTAAAATTTTAGTTGCCACCTTCGATCGAGGCTTAAATCAAAGCACCTATGCTTCGATGCAAATTTCAAATTTATCTTTATTGACAAAAAATAAAAAAGTGATTTAAGTAGAAATTTATGAAGATAAAAAAATAATAATGGATGATAAAATAAAAAGGTATCTACCTCCAATAAAATATCCAGTTTCATTTTATCCAAGAAATTTTATACCATATTCATTATCACACATAAAAAGTAGTGTTGATGATTTTAATTTATATTATGATTTAGAAAAAAGCTATTACTTTAAAAGAAAAATATGAAAAATTAAAAAACGGAATAAACTATAATACAAAGAAAAAAATACAATATGGAAAAGAAACCTATATTAAACTTTTACAAAAATTAAAGAATCATGTTCTTTTACTTAACACGAAAGAAAAATATAGAGATACTTTAACAAAAGAAGATTTAGAGACAATTGAAAAAATAAATGAAGAAGTAGTCATCATTAATAACTTAATATCAGATTATAATGAAAAAAGAAGTGAGCTATGTAAAAAAATGCAAGAATTCACAAATTGGAGAGAATATACAATTTTTGAAAATAAAAAATATGGTCTTTTTAAAGAATGCTACAACCACCTTCATCATGAAAATGACTGCTATGGCGTATTTAAAGTTATACACAAAGAAGGTTTATTTTATAAAATAATAAATTATCTAACAGGCTCTAATTATAAAAACAGTGCTAAAGAATGTATAACATGTGGTGAAATTAAAAATTTATAATTTTTATTTGTTTTATCACAAATAAAAATTCATTTTTTGTATTCGTCTATCCTATGATGCCCCCAAGCAAGTGTATGAATTCCATTAGGTAAAATAAACCTTTTATCATCATTTGCACTTAATGCTATTTTATTAATTTCTTCTGTATAAATTTGGTGTTTATAACTTCTTATATTTGTCATAGTTCTATGTTGAATATCATCTTTTTCTAAACAATTCAGATAATCCTGGTGTGTTATAGTTTTCTTAATTATATTTTTCTTAATCCCCTTACACTTTCTATTTTCCCCCCCATCATCCATTTTAATACTGTACATTTTTGGTTTTAAACCAACGCATTCTTCTATTTCATCCCCATTTGTTTCATCCTTAAACATACCAATCACCTTTTTATTTATACCAACTGGAATGCCCGAAGGATGCCCCTCTTTTGGATAATCACTTGTATCAAACTTTTCTTTAACATCATCTGAAATATCTTTATAAAAATCTTCTGTTTTAATTTCATACAATAAACTATCCGTATCAGTAAGTCCTAAAGTTGCTCTATCCCCATATTTCGCTTTAATATAGTTATAGTGAAAATCATACATCAAAGTTTTACTTAACTCAAGAATAGAAAACCCTAAATAAATAGGTTTATTAAATTTTATCTGCGTTTTTCCCATATGAATGCTTATCAAATTTTCATCAAATATTTCTAAATGCTTAAAGTTTGGTTTGTTTACGAATTTCCTTGCTGATTTCCTATTTCTGACAAGTTTAACATTTACCCTTTTTCTTATATTTTCCATAGTTTTACCAAATACTGAATTATTCATTAACTTATAAAAATCCTTTTCAAAATCATTTTTTGCTTTTGTTCTTAGCTGTGTGTTTAAATCTATGTATTGTTTTAACCAATCACTCTCTTTAAACTTAATCCCTCTATGTATCTTCTTCAATTTTAAACCAAGACTTAAACACTGTTTTAAACTTTTATAATGTATAATATATTTCTTTTTATCGTGTAAATTTGGTACTAGCTTTTCAACTTTATTTACTTTTTTTCTCTCTGCAGCAAGAGGAAGCTCATTAAAATAATCATGCAGTTCTTTAGGAACATCTAAATCAACTTCTAAAAAACAGGGGTGTCGTTCCCAGTTGTTTAATTCCTTTTCCGTCATCCATTTAAATCCGTCAATTGGAAGCTTCTGACTCATTGCCCAACCATACAAGTTATTTGCATCTAAATATTTACAAAATACTGAAGGTTTTTGTGAATTATACTTTTTACCTAAATATTTATTATTTGCTTTTATATGCCTTTTAACAATCATTGAAATTCCACCTCGGATCCCCCTTTCAATAAATTGGATTTTATTTTTATCTCTAATCAGTTTTAACTTAACACCAGTTAACTTTAATGCAGCATCCCAAGCTAAACCAGGTGCAGTAAAATACCAAGCAGGGTCTAATTTATAAACGTTAAAACAAACTTCTCTAAAACTTTCAAACACATCAGCTAAAAGAAGAACATCCGTTTTTAAATATAAATCATGATATTCACCAAGAGTTTTAATTTTAAATGTTTTCCATACCTTTTTTGCATGTTTATAATCTTCTTCTGTAATTCCTTCCCCAGCAAGTTTTGAATAAAATGCTTCTATAGGTGGTAATTGTGTTTCATTAAGCCTTTCTAATGAATCAATATATTCATATGGATAAACACCCTTTCTACGAAGAAGTTTAAACTCTTCTTCTTTTGGAAATTCACTTTTTAAGTTTTTGAATTGATAATCTTTTAAATTTTCTGCTAGTTTTGCTAAACCGCTACCCATAAATTTAAAACTATCTAAAAACCTGGTATCCTTATAAATATCTTTACTTTTATACTGACCTACTAAAGTCTTTTTTGTAAAGCTTATATATTTTTCTTCATTATTTGGAATTACATTAATTTCCCCCTCACTAACACCAAGATTTTTAACAAACAAATGAGTATCATATCCAGACAAATTATGAAAGAAAACAGGAAGAAAGTTTGGTTTACGAAAGTTAAGATTACATTTATTATGTGTGGCTCCCCTATATCTACCACTAAAATGACAGTGGTCTCTTACTTTTTTCCATCTATCTTCATCTTTTTCCTTTTTCTCTTCTTTTTCTTCCTCTTCTTCCACTCCATCTTCTTCATTGCTTTCCTCTTCTTCATCGCTTTCCTTTTCCTCTCCAAACTTCTTATTACAAAGATAACAAGTATCTGCCTTATTAAATTTTTCTACATCCTCTGCGGTAAGTATCATATCTTTTTTTGGTAATTTAAAAATCTCTTTGGTCAGACTTTCTATTTCTTCCACAAACTTTTCCTCCGCATCTGGTCCTCGATATAGCAACAATCTAGACTTAAAAACATTTTCATCAAAACTTTTTAAAAAGAAAGCATAGCCTGTTGGGACATGCATATGAATTTTTGTTGTTGTACTTTTACTTGGGTCTGGTTTTGCATGTTGTATTGGTACAAGCATCGTTTCAAAATCACCATAAACAACAAAAGGATGCCATTGTGTTTTAACCCAGTTTTTAAACATTACTGTACACTGGTTTTTTGATGGCATTTTAATTCTTACAGCATCTTCTTCATAGCAAAACACTCTATGATCTTCTAAAACTCTTTCACTTGTAAAATGACCTAAACAGCTCCAACAAAAAGAAATCCGATGCCCATCTTTGGATATTTTTGATGCTAATAGTGCACTCGGGTTTTTTACCCAAACATAATGACTATTTTCATCTTCATCTTTTATTAACAAAAGAACCACTAAATGTTTTCTATCAAAAGTTTCTTTTCTTTGCCTTCTAAGAGGATATAACCCATCTTTTTCATCATAACCTATAACAACGATAGAAAAATCTGGATTTTGATTTTCAAATTTATTAATATCACACAATTTAACGGGACATTCTATTCCTTTCATATTTAATTCTTGGATTTGTTCTTTTAATTTTTTATCAACTCTTTGCGGATTTTCTTTTTTTGGATAAACTGCTCTCATAACACAATATAAAAAACAGTTATGATCATCTTCATTTTTGATATTAACAAGCCCATTTCTGTTATTTGCTCTTTTTAATCCTGCTGGTAAAGGCATCCACGAACCTGCAAGCCCCTCCCATAACGGACTATTTTCTACAACATGTAATGTTAAGCTTATAACCCCCTCAAATCTCCAACCAGTTCCTTGTATTAAAAAAGTTTCAAAATTTATCATAATTCGTTCTACCATGTCATCATAAGCTTCATTTACATCACGTTCCCTTGATATAATTTCATGACTTGAAGAAAGTTTAACTTCTTTATATTCAATATCACCATTAGATTTTTCCCTTGAAAATAAACATAGTAGTTCTAGCTTTACCTTTGTATTTCTATTGTTTCTTAAAAAATTAGTTATGCTTTCTATACATACTTCTAAAAAATCATTTGCCCCCCATCCCCTTACTCCATCTATAACATGTTGTGTTGCAAATTCTCTTAATGCAGACGCTTCTTGCCTTAATTCAGTGTTTGGCATTTCTCTTCTCAGTAAGTCTTCTTCTACATTTTCTAAAACCTCATTTATAACTTGTGGAATCTGCTCTTCTGGAACATTACCAGTCATCCAATTAGTAAAATTAGATACTCTTCTTCTAACACTCTGAGGAATTGCTGCTGAGACAACCCTTTGAGCACCACTATATAAATTAGATGCAATCGTTTGACCAGCATCTACCAATCTATTGATAAATCTTCGTGAAAAAGAATTCATCGCTATAATTTTTAAAATAAATAAAATTTCCTTAAGTCGAATTTTATTATTTTTTCATAAATAATAAAATTATTGAATATCAATTTTATATTTACCATTCCATACTCTACCATTCCAGTTTTCAATCGTTTGGGGACATCTATCTATATACTTAGAAGCCTTGTAAATTGATGGAAATTCAATCACCTCCTCAGTTTCAACATCCTTTATGGTAACCCTCTTAGGGTTTTTAGCAATATCCTTTAATCTATCATAATTTGGAATTTTTTTAAAAATTTTTTTTTCTTCCTCTTCAGGATATAGTCCATGCTCTTTTAACACATCAATATACTTTTTCTTGTTTCAATAGGAATACCACTTAATATTGTTATCTGTTAATATCTTTTTAAAATCAACAACCTTTTTCATATTTTATTTAAGTAAAAAGTTACTTAATACACTACACTCATCTTATTTCCATCACTCTGAAAGTTAATTAGTCTATCACTAAGTAAAACCGCATACGCTTCAGTATTTGCACTAGGGGCTACTCCAAATGTTGCTTTAACGTGAATATCAGTAACAGAATACTTAAGCCTTTCACTTTGTTTTGATAAATCAAACACAAACAAAGGAGTTAATCCTATAAAATCAAAAGGAGTAATATTAGGGTTTGATACCAATTCATCCATATTATAAAATTTCTTTCTAAAAGAGGAAGCCTCACCATATATTCTTCCAATTTTATTAGGGTCAAAATTTATATCATGTTCATAGGTAGGATATTTTTTTGAACCTAACATTACATAAATATTTCTAATATCTAAATCATCAAATAAAGCAGGATTTTGCAATTGATTATTGCTTCTATTATCTTGAAAACCAATAATTAAAAAACGTGGCACTTCTGGAGATGATTTAGCTGATAACCTCCAAGTAAAACCTGTTGCCTGCGAAACAGTAATAGAGTCGCATTGAATCATTCTATAACCAACTGGGAATTTTTCTTTCTTCTCAATAAATTAAAAAAGTTCCAGCTTATTTCCATCTTCCGGTATTACATGAGGCATAAACCAAGATACTTTAGTTAATTCTACCCTACCAGGTTCATGTCTTTGATTTCCACCCACTGCTGCTTCATTAAGTCTAAAAATTGCATCGTTGTCATTATTTCTTGTTAAGGTTAAAGTTTGTTTCATTCCATATATAACTTTGTTGTAATCTTCACAAAAACCAAATATATGTTTTAAGGGTATCTTTAAACTAAATGATCCACTAGGGGTTGAACCAAGAATATATCTTCTTCTTAAAATAAAACCAACATTATCAACATGTGCATCTGGTCTAGTATCCTTGTACCATAGTTGGTTTAATCCTTGCGATTTAGAAAAATCATCAGGGTATTTTAACAGTCCAAGCATTGTTGTAGATTGACCAGGATAATTAATGCTTTCTATTTCTTGCCCACTAAGTTGATATCTAAAATTTTTAAACAAATACATAATTCCATTATTTATTAAAGAAACCATATCTTCATCATGACTAACATTACCATCCATATTATAACCAGGATTAGCAGCAACAAGTGATTCTTTTAGCAATCTTCCTTCAAATAGTAGATATGATTCTGAAGGATGATAAAAAATATCTTGAGTTTCAATATCAATCCTTATATTTCCTCCAGGGTTGTTTAGATTAGTCCCTGTAATAGGTAGATATTCATAATATTCATATTCATCAATACTATCGTCTTTTAAAATCGGTGCTTTAATATTTAAAATATCCATTTTATTATATACAATTATAATTTTTAAGTCAAATTATAATTGTTTTAATATTCTGCCCATAGTTGGGGAAATGCCTTGTTTTCATCATTTACATACACACCCTTAAGTTTAATATTTTTAAGTTTTTCTTTTGAATGGTTTTTTTTCATTTTGGGATAAATTCTATTTCCGTAAAGAATGGTTACCTTAGGAATATCATTTTTTTCTAGATATTGATTTACATCTTCTTCAAATTCCTTAATGATATCAGCTTTTTCAGGTGATAATTTTAAAACAACCTTTTTATAATCATAATTTGTATCACTGCAATCTAATACTTCACATTCATCATCAAGTTTTAGGTTTGCGTAAAGGATGCTAACCTTTTTTGTGTTGTATTTTTCATAAGTTGATAAATTAAATTTTAGATTAGTCATTTATTTAATGTTTATTTTTACTTAACTTAAATTTCATAATACTTTAACTCCGGAACCCTTTTTACTATTTAACTTCTTAACTAAATCTTGTATAGCAATGGCACTACCATCTATTAAGGTATTAACATTTTGCATTGCAGGTTGCGTTGTTGCAGTAGGCTTTTGAGTATATTTTTCCATAATCTTTTTAGATTTTGGCGTTAAAGCCTTTTGAACTAACTTTTTACCTGCATCAATTGCTGCCGTCTTTCCAACCTCTAACGCTTTCTTTGCTCCTTCCTTAGCTACACTCTTACCAACATCAACTGCTGAAGAAGCAATTTTTTAGCTGCACTGCTTGTAAAGAGTTTTGTAAGAAAATTGGCTAAAGTATCAAATATTCCTGCTCCTCCATAAGCATAATTTCTTTTAAATCCTCTCTTTTGTGATGTAATCATTTTTATAGTATAGACATTAATTTTTTATAAGTTTTTGTATCTAATATACGCTGTCTTTTCAATTCATCGCAAATACTTACAAGCTCATTTCTTACACCTGTATGACCGGCTCCTTTACTTGCCATTAAGAGGTCTAATCTTTCTAATAGTGCATTAGGGTCAGATGGGATAACGGTAATTCCTTTTCCTTTTTTAACACTTCTCCAAAGAGGTTCAATCAGTTTTTTCCATTTCTCCCCTCTGTTGCTTTTTGGGTGGGGGTTGTTTGGGTTACTACCACGGTGCATAACATTGGTAGCCTTTAATATTTCATCATACATAACTTCATCATTTACACTATACTCTTCTCTAGAAGGGGGATTTTTAGATGTAATAAGTTTCCATAATCCATCTGTTGATGAGTATTTCTTACCATCAATAATAATATAATCACCATCGTAATCAACCATTTTATCACCCATATAATAATTATTACCAATTTTTTCAATACCAAATGTTTCATCCATTTTTCCTTCATTAAAACTTAACATTTTATTATATATTTTATCTAATTTTGTAAGCCCTTCATAATCCTCTTCAGGATTTAATTGTTGTTGTGGTAACCGTTCAATCCTCTCTTTAATAGGTTTAAGCCCTTCTGTAATCTCCTTTGTTGCAGCTTTTTGTGTTTCTGTAATATGTCTAAAAAACTTTGAAAGGTCTGCTTGTAATTCGATATCCCCGGTTTTTTCTACAAGCTGATTATCACGAATTCTTTTCATTGTTGCAAGATAATCTTTTACTGTTTGTTCCCTTTTCATAGGGTCTTTAATCTTTAAAAATGACATATTTTTTAAAGTAAAAAATTTTTTTAATTAGTGTTATCTATCTCACATGCACAAGAACACTTAAACTTAGGTGGTTTTAGTTTTATTCTTAATGGCTTCCATTGTGTCTTTCTACTAGTCTCCTGAATTCCTCCCGTGCTTCTATTCTCCCCTTCTCGATTAAACTCTCCGATTCCTCTAGCTTGCTTTTTTTCTTTGACTTACTTCTAATTTCTTCCTTCATTGACTTGTATTTTTCCAATTCATCCATAATTAAAGTAAATTCTGAATGGTCAATTTCATTATCTGTTATTGCTTTTGATATATGCGTAAGTAGTGTATTTAACTTTGAATCTGCTAACATTTTAATCTGAAGATGTTTTTCTGATTTTGTTCTGGTTCTTCTAACCAAAAACTTACCTACTAATGCTACTAACCCAACAGCTAAAGCACAACCTTCAAGGGCTATCGTTGCAGGTATCGCTACCACAGTTGATAGTAAAGCAATTCCTCCTGCTCCTGCACCTAAAGCTCCAACTGTTGAGGCTGCTTCCACATTATCCACAGTCTTACTAATCTTTAAATACTTTTTACTTAATTGTTCTCTAACTCTTACTTCATTTTCAAGAAAATCCTGTATCTCTGATATCTTTTTAAGTCTGAATGATTGACCATTGTCTCCTGCTGATATTATTGGTTCTAATGTTGGCGCATTTGGTATATTTCGTGCTTCTGGTAAGTTTGGATAAATTTTTTCTTTTAGCTCCATTTTATTAACAACAACTATTTTTTTAAATTGAATAGTAAAGACGACACAAAAATTCGCCTTCATTGATTTTTACTAACTTTTTTGAGTTGTTTGTAATTGTGGTAACCATGTCATCCACTTCTTCTAATGTAACTTCATTTGTAATAGATATTTGATTAAGTTTAAGATTATAAGATAGAGAAGCTAAAACAAAACCTTTACTCATATTAAAACCCATACCTAAAGCTATCGTTCTTGTTTGTCCTCCTTCTAATATTAAAGGTTGTTGAGTAAAAATATCCCATGAAACAGAATTAACTTTTTTAGCAGGATACTTAGTTTCAACAGGTTTCCAAAAAATAGTTTTTGGTTGAACTATTTTATGATATCCATTTTTATTTCCATTTCCAAATTTATGTACATTCATATTTTTTAATTTATAATATTGCACCCAATATAGGAATATTAGCAAATGGGCTATTAGACCCTAAAAGAAGACCTTTTCCATCATAAATTTTTCCACCTTGTTTTAAATACAACCCATCACCAACGGAACTCAATCCATTACCTTTTGCAGGACCAAGATATAAACCTCTCCATCTGTTTCTACTTGACAGACACTACCACCTTTCTTAAGATACAATCCATTACCCATTGCTTTTTGAACACCTGAAGAAGCAAGACCAGATAGAGCGCCAACACCTATTGCAGGTAAAACGGTTCTTGCTAATGTAGGTAAAACTGATGAAACTAAACCAGCCAACAAAGGTAAAAATCCACCTTCTACTTTTATGTTGTGTTTAAGTTGTCTAGGAGACATACTAAACGTTGCTCCCTTTCCACCTTTATAAGCTTTTGTAAGTTTATTTACTTGTGATTTGGTTAATGCTATTACATCATTACCATGTATATCTTCATGCTTTAAACGAATACTTGCTGGACTTTTGTTTTTAAAAGCATGTAAAATTTTTTCCTTTTGTCCTTCTGAAATATTTATTTTAGCGTTAATGTAGTTTGTCATTTTATATTAATATATTTTTTTATTTATCTTGACTCTCTAATATGAAATCTGATTGTTAAATTTTCGCCTCTAAGATTTAGTAATGTTCCATCTTGGTCTGTAATTGATACATTTAAATCATGTATTTCATTTAATGTTAGAGGAAGATAAACAAGGTTTACCGGATTTTCTATTATTTTATACCCTGGTGATACATTAGGGAAAAAACTGTAAATCGTATTTTTTTGTGAGCCGTTAACATAACTACCTGCAATTAAGTCAATATTAACTAATAAGCTATTAATATTAAGAATATTTACTACATTTTCAGATTCGTGAAATCCTTGTAGATATTTTGCTCTATTAAATCCTAATACCTTTCCAATACTTCTGCTTTGGTTAAAATCTACCTGATAACCATTTTCAACATAAAGAATAGATTTTAAAGTATTAGTATTTGCAGAGATATTAATATAATATTCTTCATTAACTGGATCATAATGACCCCTTTTCCTCATTTCTTGTTGTATTGTATCATTAATATCAACTAAATCATAAGATCCCTCTGGTAATTTTAGTTTTACCCATGTTGCACCATTGTCAGGTGAATAAACAAAAGTTCCATTGTGTTTATCAATATTAGGAAATGAATAGTAAGTTTCAAGGTTAGCCAACGCCACTTCATATTCTTTATCTTGGTCTAATTTAAGTGGTGGGTTAAATCTTGTTTTAAAACTTGTTTTGTTGTCGCTTACAATCAACTGAAATGACGTTTTATGGTTAGTATTTTTTACTATCTTTTCAAGTAATTCTTCCATTTTTGTATTATTAAAAAGGTTGTTTAAATGTGTAAAATATATCTTTTTAATAAGATATATTTTTAATAGTAATCTCTGTAATCATGTGGTATATAAAAGTTGTCAAAACCACATCTATATTTTCCATCGTTACGGTTCTTAGTTAAATCAATCACTACAAAACCATGTGGTTTTTCCCAACAGTTTTTACAAAAATTGATAAACTCTGTTTTAGTCATATCATCCCCTACATGGTCACTATAAATATGATTAAGATTTTTTAAGTCTTGTCTAAACAAGCATATTAAGTTAGCATTTTCTCTAATAGTTTGGCGAGGTAATCTAAAATAATTTTGTGCTAGATAAAAACAATCAGCATTACTATGTCTACCCCTTACATAATAGTTTTCACACTTGTTTTGCCTTTCTAAAAGTAAGTCATCAAATATCATTAAGGTTTTATTTGATGCATTTAAATCTCTTGGGTCAGGAACATCACTAGCATATTAAAAAAATTCACAATTGATATCAGATTTTTCCTTAATTGTTTTTGCCCATTCTTCAACTAATGCAGTAGGTGAAATATCTCGGTTTTGAACTTCATCTTTAAGTGAGAACAACCTTAATATGTATTCTTTTGGTATTTTTTCTTCAAAGGCTTTTTTAAGTATGCGATATTCTGGTTGAAACAAACTTTTACCAAAAACGCATAAGTTGTTATAATCTAACCAATCAGGTCTTAACAAAAGGTTAAGTAAAAGTGTAGTTTTACCACATCCTGATTTACCTACTATTAAACCTCTGATGCTCCTAGGTAAAAGGGGATGATTAAATCTTTTTGCTAACACTTCATTCCATGATAAATTAACAATATCCATATTTTATATTAAAAATTTTATTTTAATATATAAAAAATGTATTGCGTTAAATGTAAAAAGAAAACTGAAACTACTGATATACAGTGTGTAGTAAGTAAAAATGGTAAAAATATGGTGCGAGGAAAATGTGCTAATTGTGGTACAACTAAAACACAATTTATTAAACAACAAAAAGGTGGTTCGTTGTTAAACAAAGCAATCAATAACTTACCTGTTGAAATGCATTTGCCTGGTCATAATTTTACTGGTCCTGGTACTAAGTTAAAGAAAAGATTAAAGCCTGATTTAACACCTAAAGAATGGTCAAAACCTGTAAATCGTGTTGACAAGGCAGCATATCATCATGATATCTGTTATCTTAAGCATAATGATACTAAAACACGTAATGATGTGTGTGATGCAAATATGCTTAAAGAGTTAAAGGGTATCTATAATCCTACTATTAAGGAAAGAATGGAAAGAGGATTGGTTTCTTCATTAATTGGTACAAAGAAAAGATTTGGTATGGGAATGAGTAAAAAAAAAATTTAGAAAATATAGCGCTAGCAGAAGAATTACATAAACCTGTTAAAAGAAAATTTAAGAAAAGGAGAGTTAGAGTAAATGGTATTGATAGAATATGGGCTGCAGATTTAGTAGATATGCAAGCATTTTCTAAATTTAATCGTGGAGTAAAATTTCTTCTTGCTGTCATTGACATCTTTTCAAAATATGGCTATCTTATCCCCTTAAAAGATAAAACTGGAAAATCTGTTTCTGTTGCATTGAAGAGTATTTTTAAGGAAAGAAAGCCTGAGAAAATGTGGGTAGATAAAGGTAAAGAGTTTTATAACAAAGAAGTTAAAGATTTGATTGAATTGTATTCCACTGAAAATGAGGAAAAATCAAGCATTGTTGAGAGATGGATTAGAACAATGAAAGAAAAAATGTGGAAGTATTTTTCTGCTCACTCAACAAATGTTTATATTGATGTATTACAAGACTTGGTTGAGTTATATAACAACACAAGACATTCTTCTATTAAGATGACTCCAACTGAAGCAAGTAAGAAAAAGAATGAAAATAAAGTTTGGAAAACATTGTATCCTGACTATGACCAAGTAAGGGAGGATATCAAACCAAAGTTTTCTGTTGGAGATAAAGTAAGGATAAGTAAAAAGAAAAAGACTTTTGAAAAAGGTTATACCACAAGATGGACTGAAGAGGTTTTTACAGTTTTAGAAGTAAAACATACATCACCTGTAACATATAAAATTAAAGATTTAAATGGTGAAGAAATAAAAGGTAGCTTTTATGAACCTGAACTACAAAAAACGAGTCAAGAGGTGTATAGGATAGAAAAGGTTATTAAAAAGGGAAAAAAGAAATCTCTTGTAAAGTGGAAAGGTTATTCTGATGAGTTTAATTCATGGGTTGACAACAGTGCTATTATAAATATTTAAATATATAAAAAATGAAAGATATTACAATTGATAATGTTACTTTAAAAAATAAACCTTTAAGCAATTTTGAACTAAATGATGCTGCAAAAAAATTAAAATTAAAAAATTTTAGAGGAACATTTTTAAGAGATACCCTACCAAAAAACAATAAAAAAAATGAATGTGGTATATTAAACCTTGATGACTCTGGTGGTCCTGGTACTCATTGGGTTGCATGGTTTAAAGATGGTAAAAGAAAAATTTATTTTGATAGTTATGGTATTCAACCACCTAATGAAATTATAGATTATTTAAAACAACCTATATACTACAATACTGACCAATTACAACATGCGGGTGAAGTATTTTGTGGTCATTTATGTTTGTTCATTCTTAAAGAGTTGTGCGATGATAATAAATTTCAAGATGTTTTAAATAAACTTTTTTAGTAATATTAAAAACGATGCCTGTTGATAAATTTGGAAGAATGGATGATGTTAAAACAAGTGGTGATGGTGGTGTGTCACTTGCTTACATTACTAACAACTTTTTACGTAAAGATGGAACAACCACTGTTGTCGGTTCTATAAATATGAATGGCAACACATTAACGCGAGTTAGTAATCCAGTAAATCCGCAAGATGTTGCGACAAAGGATTATGTTGATAATACAGCAGGGGGCGGGGTTGAATCACCACTATTAAAAGAAAATGGAAATTTTATTGCTACTGCTCCATTCAATATGGGTTTTAAAAAAATACATAATTTACATGATCCTGAAGAACCCCATGATGCTGCTACAAGAAGTTATGTGGATAAGGTTAGTAGAGAAAGTGTCATTGTTAAACGTAATGATGGAAGATTTGTTGCTACAGGAAATATAGATATGAGGAATTATGGGTTAATTAATGTTCTGTCGCCGGCTGAACCTGATGATGTAGCAACAAAGGGATATGTTGATAGCCAATCCTCGCCATTTTTATATAACTCCGCTGATAACTTTTATACTTCAATAGGAGAAATATCTATGGGTAACCGACGAATTCATTTTGTTGCTTCTCCAATTGAAAATAGTCATGCAGCTAATAAGCAATATGTTGACATGATGATTCAAGTTTCTAATGCTAATGTTAAAACAGTTATAAGCGTATGTGCCGAGGAGCAGGGTCCTTTAACAGATGGTAATTATGAGTTTTCTTTTGGTAATGGGAGTGCCGGAGTAAGCCATGGGATGGGAGGTTATTGTATGTCTGCTCCTGGTAGAATTATAAGAGGGACTTTAATGGTTGTTAAGGGAACCGGTATTCTAAAAGAAGAGGTAAAAGTTAATTTAGTCGTAAATGGAGTTGAACAGGTTGACTACTCCATAGTAAAAAAGAACGGAGAAGGTTGTGGTTGTGTAGTTTTTCCACAACCTTTAGAATTAGATCAATGTGATGTTATAAACTTTATAACAAGGTCAACTAATCAAAATGCTAAAAATGCATATGTAACGATACTGATAGAGTTAGACTTGTAAAGGGTTAAATATTTAAAATAATGAGTGATAAACAGAATATGACTTTAGTTAAAGATAAAAAAATTATTTTTTATAAATTTTATTTTATAAAAAATAGGTAAATAACATGTCTATTTATGAAATAAGTTCTATTTTTAAAAGCTGTTTGGATTGTCGCAAATTGATGGTATATATGCGACATATAGTAACACAATATTACTATATGTCATAGTTTTGATTGGCATTAATAAATTTTACATCTTCTCCAGGATATTTTTTAAAGAATTCCTTTTGATCAGGATCATCTCTAAATACTACTAAGAAACGATCATCATAAATATGGAAGGATGAAACTCTAACAATATGTCTAATTTTATAAAGATACTTCTTTAACCCTTCAAAGTCAAGGTTATGGATAAATCTTCTTGCTTTTATAAGCAAGCAATCAACTAAATATTTTTGTCTAATTGTTTCAGGAATTTTCATTTTTTATAGAAACTTAAAGTTTATAGAAAATTCTTCAATATCGTTAAGACAACTTTCGAGATATTGATGTTCGTTAGGACAATCTATAAATCTTTCTTTAAAGAGAGATAGCAAATCAGTTAACTCTCTAACATAGAACATATGTTTAACGTGCATGCCATTACCGCCGGCATAGAATGTTATCTTTAGAACGTCTTCTTTGAGTTGTTCATAAAGCATTTTACTGCAGTAGTAGTAGATATCACTAAACCACCTAGGATTTTTGTAAGGCATTAAACCGGTGCCATTTGTGTAAATGATGTTGTTGGTGTCTACAGGATGAATATTTGATTTATCCTTAAGTAGGTCACTTAACTTTTGCTTGAAATCTATGTCTAGCATTTTATAGAAATAAATTTTTTGTTAAAAAGCTTTAGTTTAATGTTGCCTCAAGACATTCGCCATTAAAATCACTATGATAATTTTTTTTAGCGTAAGTAAACTTAAGATTGTCTCCTACCTTATCAAAAAATATTATAAAATCATCTTTTTCTATTATTTTAATAAAAACAACATCTTTCCATTTTTTAATAACATTAATTATATCTGATATTCTATGACCATCTTTTAATAAAATTTTATCATATTCCTCCTCAGCTTTTTTAATAAGCTCTGGAGGTTTACCTTCTATAATAAATTTAAATATTCTCACCATATTTTTCTTTGTAATATGGGTAATATATCATTCTTAGATGATATATAACCATGGATTGCTTTAAAGGTTTAACAAGTTAAATATTTTTCATCTTCTTTTTGTAGCCATGTAGTAAAGTATGCTTTCATACTTTTAGCAAAATAATTAACAAATTCATCATCATCATAACAATTATATAGTTCTTTCTCATCCTCTTTATATCGATCAATAAAATCTTCAACACTTTTTTCAATATAGTCCTCAATAAAGTAAATTAGGTCTTGTCTTAAATCTTCATTCATTCTTCTTATGTAATTACTTTCTAATTTATCATAAAATTCTTCTTCTAGTTCGTTTAAGTCAAGAGTTTCAAATTGTTCGGAGTTTGTTGTATTGTCTAAAAAGCGTGCTTTTACTAAACCTTCGTTGTGGTCTATCCATATCACTACTTTATCATGATCACAATCTTTATAAGTATTAACCATTTCTTCCATTTGTTTTATTAACCATTTTTCTTTTGATGAGTGATCGGTTCTTTCATAACTTTTTTTTATTTCTGGATAAAAACTATTCCATATTTCTGGAGGCACCTGGTAGTCATCACAAATTGAACACTTAAACTTAAACGTATTTGTATCTGGGTTATAGTTTGAGTATCTAAAACTCATCTCTGCCTTATAAGCTGGTTCGTTAAATCTGTCTGTAACACTCATTGTTACCTACTCTAACGGTGAAATATATTAACTTTAATTCAAAAATTTTTTGTATTCAGACAAAAAAAATTTAAAAAAATTTTTTTTTTTTTTTTTTTAATTTTTTTTTTTTTTAATTAAAAATCTTAAGCCCTCCACTAACTCATAAACCGGTTAGCCATTGCATGATGCGTTGGTTGATGGGGAGGTTAAGCGATTAACTGATGTAAGGGTTTAGCTGGGTTGATGGGTTTGTTGGTTAACTGATGCAATGATTAACTGATGTGTCTTGTTTAAGCGATTAACAGATGTATGGGTTTAGCTGGGCTGATGGGTTTGTTAGTTAGATGATGTAATGATTAACTGATGTGTCTTGTTTAAGCCATTACCACAGTTAAATGAATATCGCTTAACTGTGATATTGCATCAATTGACACATTAATGCTCGTAGAAAACAGAATAAGTCAGATCTACTTTTTAGGGTTTTTGTTTGCAAATTGGTAATATATATACTACTTGCAAAGGATTATGGGAATCTCACATGATAATGAGCACGCGTCGATTATGTGGGATCATACTCTAATAGATCCGATGACGTCATATCCGGTTTCATGGAATTGGAATTCCCGATTGCAAATCAAGTATCCCATTACAAAATTGTACCTTTTAACTAAATGTTATCGTACTGTTTTTTCCGCTTACAGAGAAAATTAGATCATTTTAATTGAAATTCTGAATCAAAGCAAATCAAATCTACATAGATTGTATAAAAACTGCAAAAGTATTATTTATTTCACTTTTTTCAGATGTCGTAAGGTAAGATAAGGCTCGAGTTTCGGGGGATAAGGCCGGACACGCTATAGGCACACCTGTTTTGACGATAATATAAGTCGATATTTATAACTATAGAAAATTCATGCAGCTTTGAAATACACGTCACCGTTCATCAGTGTGGCGAACCCACCTGACTATATGATGCGGTTCACGGTGTATGCCTACCGCCTAGCATTAACCCTTAAGCTGCTAAGTACGACTCACTGACCTTTTGCGGACAGTGTAGATCAAGATCAGACTGCACAGAACGTGCAGTCTGATCTTGGATCTACACTGTCCGATACGGAGATATTTTTCAACAAAAAAATCCTTTGAAATAACAAAATTTGGTTTTACTATCGTCTTGAAAGCTCTATTTATCTTACTTAGCAGGATGAGGGTTAGGTCATGATATGAATCATGTTCTGTAAAAAAGGGCTCTAATGTATCTGCAAAAAGCATCGGCCATGTCAGCCTGCAAAGTCCGCGCAAGGTAACCTGGGTCGAAACGTTTTTGCTTTTGGTAAACTTTCTCCAAAACAAAGGACATTCTACCTCATGACTCGGCATGTTTTTTAGACAAAACAATTCATGACTCAGCATGTTTTTTAGATAAAAGACCTCATGACTCAGCATTTTTTTAGGCAAAATACCTGATGACTCAGCATGTTTTAGACAAAACACCTCTTGACTCAATGTTTGTTAGACAAAACACTTCATGACTCAGCATGTTTCTTAGACAAAAGGCCTCATGACTCAGTATATTTTAGATAAAAGACCTCATGACTCGGCATGTTCTAGGCAAAACACCTCATGACTCAGTATGTTTTTAGACAAGACACCTCATTACTCAGCATGTTTTTAGACAAACCACCTCATTACTCAGCATGTTTTTAGACAAACCACCTCATGTCTCAACATGCGGTTTCCTTGAGACAAAACACCTCGGTTGTTAGACAAAATGGATTTTATGGATGCATAATGTCGTATATGATGACTTGCTTGGTTTAACGCATTACAGAGATGCATGAAACTCCCTTTTACCAGATCATCTCTCATATACTTTATATCAAAAACATGTGAGGCATGATCTGGCAAAAGGGTCCTCAATGCATCTCCGTGATACATTATACCAAGCGTGTCATCACATGCTTATGGATCCATAAAATCAATTTTGTCTTACAACCGACTGAATCATGAGGTAGAATGGTCCTTTTACAAGCAGAAAATTCAACGGTAGCAAAACCTTTCGGCCTGTATCAGCCTACGCGAACTGCGCAGCCTGCAATGAGTCGATACTTTTTGCAGATGTATTAAGCACCCTTGTCACAGAGCATGGCTCATGTATTTTTTTACCCATCCTATGCTTAACACCGCTTCACTATGGATGAGTCAATTGTTTACAGCACGCCACAGGGGTTGTCGCTTTTCTGTAGGGAGAAGGGAGAAATGAATCATGTTGCAGTAACTTTCATTGATCCCAAGACAGCCTGTAAGTGATGCCGTGAGAAAATAGGATTTACTTTGAAGACAAGTTTTGACTTTATATAGCTATTGAACTATTTTGGTTCGGTGCGATAGATATGCAATGATACGGAGTGTCCCAAAAGTGGCGCACCATCATGATTTTTACATGAAGATCAGTTATTTTCGGGACCCAACAATGTATCATGCATTTTGCCGTTGTAACCTTGCCTGGGTCCAGGGGGTAATCATTTTTCCCAAAAGTGGCGCACCATCATCATTTTTACGTGAAGATCAGTTATTTTCGGGACCCAATAATGTATCATGCATTTTGCCGTTGTAACCTTGCCTGGGTCCAGGGGGTAATCATTTTTCAATCACTCCTTATCGCGGTGTCATATCATGGTTTCTGCAGATTTGTGACAAAACTGTTAATCGCTTCCGTAATGATTACCATCATCTTTTACAAAGTAATGTTGGAATATAAACGGCGTTCTAGTAAAGGTGAGTTTAGTGCATCTCCGTGTTGCAATATACGAAGCAAGTCATCACAGTCATGATTAGGGTTAAACCTCTTGTCACTTGCAACCGACTGGATCATGTGGTAAAATAGTCCATGGACATGCAGAAAATTCATAAACAGCAAAACGTTTCGATCAATGTAAACTGCGCAGTACGGGCAGGCTGAAATGAGTCGATATAATTTTCAGAGGTATGTAACCCCTTTTCACAGAGCGTGACACACACACACACACACACACACACACACATATATATATATATATATATATAGGGAAAAATGATCGGTCTGGAACCCAGGCTAGTCCTAACAACGAATACGCCTACCAGATGAACTGTTCATATTCGGTCTGTTAAAAAAAAAAAAAACCTAACAGAATTTCCAATTTACAGGCTTGTGATAATCATACAAACTATCAGACAGTGCGAGTGTACATCCTAGATCAGATACAGTCTAATCTTAATCTACACTAATAAAATCAGCTAGAATCGCATTTCGCACGGAGAGGTTGAAATGCAAGAAATACAAATTCGGTCGTGGGAAAATGGAGCGAAGGGATTTTATCAATGGCAATCATAGTGAAAACTATTCGTCTGCAATTTTACTACTACGCCTGTTTCCATAAAGGCGTGCTTCAGCGTATAAAAGCCAATACAACTTGTGAACTAGACGATTTGTATCCCGCACCATGATATTGAATAATACCGGCTTGAATGGGTCGGTCGGTCTCTCTACTTCTCTTTGCTTGCAATATTCATCCATAAAAGAATCGGATATAAAAACCAACTTTGACTACTCGCTGCGCGAAATTTATGATAACAGTTCGGGAGCAGGGTTTGACAATGATTCGGGGAATTTATCAAGCAATGCTTGTATTGTGCAGAATTACCTAACTGAGAGGGTGGACGGTGTTGCACCACCGCTGTTGTTCTACATCATCGGCGCCATCATGGCAGTGGTGTTCGTGCTCGGGTTTTCAGAAAATGCCGTGGTATTATATGTATATATTCAGAATCGTAAACTGCAGACCGTTAGTAACGTGTTCATAGTGGGATTATCAATAAGTGATATTGGTCAGGCAATTTTTAATTTACCTTTTGTCATAATAGCCAATTTCTACCGCCGGTGGGTTTTCGGCTATGATGGGTGTATGTATTATGGATTCGTAACGACAACCTTTGGCCTTACTCAGATATCTTTACTGACTGTGATTGCTTTAGAACGGTACTGTATCATTGTACATCATTCACGGGTTTTTAGTAGTTCCATGACAAAAGCTGTGTGTGCAATTGCGGCGTGCTTTCTGTACGGGTGTGGTTGGGCGCTTGGACCGTTGTTCGGATGGTCCGAATACAAGATCGAAAAATATGGTACGCGATGTGCTGTGAGCTGGGAAATCAAGAATTTAACTTATTTGTCGTATACGCTGTGTTTATTTACGTTTGTGTGGTTTATTCCGTTACTGTTAATCACTTTTGGATATACCAGTATAGCATGCATGGTAAGTGACTTTTCTTTTTATTATGATGGAGCTGAAAAAGGTTGGTCATTCTGTAATGAACAGAGCTTGAAACTTTTGCGTCGCTAGGACGTAATTAAATGTTGCTAGATTTGAGAGCGTTCTTCCACCCATGGCAAATTCAAAGCGTTTGCAGACGACGAATCAACCCTTTACTAGAGGACAAAATTTTAGCCTTGTCCAAATTGAAAGCATTTGCAGATGACAATTTCAGTGTGGCTCCAATGGTGAAATTTTTCTTTGATAGGGCAGAAAACATTGTGGGAAAAGGAGAAAATGCTGGTTACCAGCATTTTCTCCTTTTCCCACAATGTTTTCAAAAGGCTTCTTTCCCAGGGGCGTCAAAAGGCGGCATTGTGCGTTAAAGGGTTAAACTATTGCTAAATAGGAGATCTTATTCTATAAAAAGCATGTTTGAAATAACATTACTCGGCTTTTCACTATAGGCTTGAATATTTTATTTAACTTATTTAGCAGGAAAAGGGTTAAACCTTAACAAAACGATCTGGCGAGTTTACTACCCCTAGAAAAATCAAAGCGTTGAAAACACTGGTGTGGCATTTGTCAAGGAGCCATTGTGTGGAATTAATTATTTGAAAAACAAACGACAGAAATAGTTTCAAAATATTCGCTTGAAAGTCACCTTACTATATAGTCATGCCAAATCCGATAGAAAAGGGTGCAATCTTGTGGGACAAACAAGTCCGAGCGAAAAGCTCAGGGACGAATAAGCCCAGGAACGAACTGGTTTTGGGACGAACAAGCACGGTATGTGTGTATCATTACGCCACTGTAGAAGACCATAGCGGATTAAGCCATTTTCTATAAAAAGGAAGTATTTCCAGGATCGATGGCCTAATTTAATTTATTGTAATACGCCATTTTCAATTTCATATCCGAGTGCAATCGAAATATTTATTTCTCTCAGAAAAATATTTTAATCGGCTTTACTTCCTTCGGTTTTGCACAAAGTACGATGCATGCTTTTCAAAACATCGTATTGAACTCATAGTGGCATTGTCTTCGACAAATGCCACAAAAACGCTTTTTAAAACATTGTACTCTTTTAAAGACAGCTCCCATCATTCCGGCCGCTGTCAGTAGTTTTTGTCTGAAAATCCTGTCAATAATTATCATAGACAAGTCTACAATTTTGTCGTATGGTGGAGTTTTACCTGTAGCAAGTCAAAGAAATTAACTCTTTACCAAACGACAAAATTTAAGACCAGTCCAAATTGAAAGCTTCAGCAGACGAAAAAATAAATGTTACTCAAAGGTTGAAATTTGTTTTGGAAAGACTAGAAAACATTGTGGGAAAATGAGAAAATGCTGGTAACCAGCATTTTCTCCTTTTCCCACAATGTTTTCAAAAGTCTTCTCTTTCAGGGTCGTTAAAAGTCGGGATTGTGTGGTAAAAGTTTAAACGGAAATAACTGCTTAATTATAGATTTCAAGGTTATTCTTGCAAAAATACCTAAAATAATAGTAGTAGTAGTAGCAACAACAACAACAATAATAATAAAAGTAATAATAATAATAATAATGATGATGATGATGATGATGATGGTGAACGGAAGGTCAAAAATCCTGATTCGTACATACATGGCCCAAATAGCAACAGTTACATCTTCTCAGCCATTTCACCCTTATCCTGTTGAATAAATCAAATAAAATTTTTAACCCTAATGATGTTATTTCAAACTTATTTTTTGTAGAGAAAGTATCTCCTTATCGCACAGTTTAGATCTAAGATCAGACTGCACGTTCTGTGCAGTCTGATCTTGATCTAAACTGTCCGCAAAAGGTCAGTGAGTCGCGCTTAGCAACCTAAGGGTTAAGTTAACCCGAATACTTGAGTCGGGCTTTGTAAAAAGCGGGTCAGCACACACATGTCAGCGTGCGCATTCCAAGCAGGCTGACATGGGTCGAAACTTTTGGCTATTTGTAGATTTTGTGCATGTCCAAAAACCGTTTTACCTTATAAGCCAGCTGTTTTTCAGACAGAACGGATTTTGTGAATTCATACTTATGATGATTTGCTGGGTACAATGCATCACGGAGATACATTAAACACCCTTTTCTCAGAGTGTCCTCGTTTAAACTCGGCACAGTTCTATGATACTGTTGAAAATGCAATCCATCAATCGCTGCTAAGCGCGACTCACGGACCTTTTGCAGAGAACGTGCAGTCTGATCTTGGATCTACACTGTCTGATAAGGAGATGTTTCCCCAATCCCCATAACTTAGAAATACCAACAGTTTGGTTTTTACCATCGGACTGAAAGTTTCATTTGAGTTATATAGTAGGAAAAGGGTTAAAAATCCAGAGAGAATTTCATCATACAAGCGGAGTGTGTAGATTCAAGATCAGACTGCACGTTCTGTGCACTCTGATCTTGATCCGCAAAAGTCCCAGTTTTTGGCAATGGCTCAGAAAGCGTTAAACCTTTCCCAAACAAGCCCTGGTTTTCACGTGTCTGCAGTACAAGTCTTTTGAAAACACTGTCGGAAAAGGAGAAATTGCTCGTAATGAGCAATTTATCCTTTTCCCCTAATGTTTTCTACCCGTTTTGAGACCTTTCTGCTATTTTCATCAAATTTAAAATTCTCGTCTGCAAACTCTTTCAATTTGGACCAGTCCAAAATTTGTCGTTTGGGAAAGGGTTAAAGCATGGGTAATGGTCCAACAGAGTTTTGAAAAAAATAAACAAAGTTTTAGATTTTATTAAATCAACAAAATGAAAGCAATAATATTTTTGCCTGTTTACAACCGGTGGATATTAGTTATTTTTTTTTAAATCAGTCTATGCAAAGTTCCTTTAAAGAAAGGTAATCACTAACCTCTACTGTAATGAAAATACGTTGGAAATTAAGTTATGAAAGATATTTCAGAAGAAAGCCAAATTGCGGGTTTTGTGATTATTTGAAATATTTGAGCCGTGTTTTGTGAAAAGGGGGCTTAATGCATATGTGAAAAGGTATCGATCAAGGTCAGCCTGTGCCGTCCGCGCAGGCTGACCTGGACTGAAACCTTTCGTTATTGGCCAATTTTCTTTATTTCCAAGGACCAGTCTACCTTATGATTGAGTCGTCGTTAAAAAAAAAAGAGTGGCTATTATGGATCCATAATTATGTGATGGCTTTATTGACATAATGCATCACGGAGATGTAATTAGTCCCCTTTTGCCAGAGCATGGCTCATTTCAAAATACTTCTTTCGTGATGATACCGAGCGCGGTAGAACAGGGGGTCATTGGTTCGAATCCCTGCTCGACCAATTTCTTTCCAAGGATTGATGGCAGTCATTGCGACAGGATTCATTCCTCTCTCAACGCAACAATGTGTAAAAAAAAAAACTGGTAAAAGAAACTCAAGAAAAATCGATAGGTGTATAGGCCGGCCGTCGCATTATAACTGAAATGATGTTGAAAATTGCTTTATCTATACCATACAACCAAATAAGTCTATGGGAATGAGCCACGCCGGGACATGTTTCAAAGTGCCTGGATTAAGAAACGTTTACTCGCCCATAGGTCGAGAAAAAAAGGTTTGTCAGAGCCAGGGTTCGATCCCACTGCTTTCACAAAATTGTACTTTCTGAGAATGAAATAGTTCCAATAAAAGCGGGCATTTAACCCTAATCCTACTAAATATCTTAAACTTTTAAGACGATATCAAAAACCTGAATTCGGCTTTTTCAAATTTATTATATCTCCTTATCGCACAGTGTAGATTCAAGATCAGACTGCACGTTATGTGCTGTCTGATCTTGATCTACTCAATCCGCAAATGGTCAGTGAGTCTCGCTTAGCAGCCTAAGGGTCAATTATTTGATCTTAAATCTGAAATTACTGCAAACATTAGTCGTGCACAATCGTCAATTTCACAGTTAAACTGACGTGGAAACTTGTTTCGGACGTCGGTTTTGGAAATGACGGGTAAGAACACATTTTTCTTTTAACAAAATGCAACGTTAAATATTTGCAAATGCATTGGTTTGATTGCAGTTTTCGTCATGTCGACTTATAACGGAACACGGAGTAAATATTTACCAAGCAATCCAAAGTTGGCACGACTTTGATGGAGAACGGTTGCGAACACATTTTGGAAAAGGGAGAAAATGCTTGGCACCAGCATTTTCCCTTTTCCCACAATGTTTTCGATCCTTTCAAAGACAAATCCAATTATTTGGACCACATTTATTTTCTTGACTGCAAATGTTTTCAACCTTCCGTTCACCATTGTCGTCATCATTGGCAAAAGGGGGCTTAATTCGTCTCCGTGATCCATGATACCAAGCCAGTCATTACATAATTATGGATCTGTAAAAACAATTTTTGTCTGACCACCAACTGAATATTGAAGTAGACTGGTCTTTAGATAAATAGAAAATCGACCAGTAGCGAAAAGTTTCGGCCTAGGGTCAGCCTGCGCGGACTGCTCAGGCTGACCTTGGTCGATACTTTTCGCCGATGCATTAAGCCCCCTTTTCACACAGCACGATTCAAATATAGATGTTTCTAAAAATAAATATCGTCCAGTAAAGGTCTCAGCCCTTCAGCACCATTACTGTCACCGTCATTTGATTACAGCATAGAATATAATTATTTTCCTGCAAGTCTGCTTCAGACACATGGCATGTTGCATCAAACTGTATCAAACAGCATAATGAACTCGTTACCAAACGACAAAATTTTAGACTGGTCCAAATTGAAAGCATATGCAGCCGACAAAATAAATGTCACTAAAAAATTGAAATTTGTTTTGGGACGAGTAGAAAACTTTGTGGGAAAAGGAGAAAATGATGGTTACCAGCATTTTCTCCTTTTCCCACAAGGTTTTCAAAAGGCTTCTTTCACAGAGTCGTTAAAAGTCGGGATTGTGTGGTAAAGAGTTAACTCTTTACCAAACGACGAAATTTTAGACAGGTCCAAATTGAAACCATATGCAGACGACAAAATAAATGTCACTAAAAAATTGAAATTTGTTTTGGGACGAGTAGAAAACATTGTGGGAACAGGAGAAAATGCTGGTTACCTGCATTTTCTCCTTTTCGCACAATATTTTCAAAAGGCTTCTTTCTCAAGGTCGTTAACAGTCGGGATTGTGTGGTAAAGAGTTAAACAAATCCATCGAGGGACTTTATGTCCACTTTTATGATACATGTCTGTCAATCGTTTCTCTCCTTTCCCTGTATCATGTTTCATTCTTTATCTTAAGATATGAGCCATACTCTGTGAAAAGGGGGTCTAGAGCTTTTGCAAAACGTATCGATTCAGGTCAGCCTGCGCTATTCGCACAGCCTGACCTGGGTCGAAACTTTTAGCTTATGGTAAATTTTGTGCATTCCCAAGGGCCACTGTACCTCACGATTCAGCCGATTGTAAGACAAAATGGATTTTATGGACCCTTAGCTATGTGATAATTTGTTTGATATAATGCAATCCCCTTTTCTGGAGTATGACTCATATATCTATTTGGACCAAGCCCCCGTAGCTCAGTCCGTAGCGTAGAGGACTTGAGAACAGGAGGTCGCTGGTTCGATCCCCAGCTTGGCCAATTTCTTTCCGAGGATTGATGATAGTCATCGCGACAGGATTCATTCCTCTCTCACCGCTGACCATTGTTTCGACGATGGTTATGTGGGAAAGCAGCCAGTGGCTTGGAAAGAATATTGTGCGGAGTACTGGTAAATGTATCTCCAGGAAAGCATGGATAGGTGCACTGGCCGCCGTGATATAACTGAAATAATGTTGAAAACGGCGTTAAACACCATACAATCAATAAAGCAATATATCTATTTGGCGCCATGCGTGGCTCAGTGACAAAGAGTAAGATTCGTGACCTAAGGACCCTCATTCGAAGCAAAGGGTTTTTTGTAGTGTCCATGGCCAAGACATTTCAGAGCCTAGTACTGGTAAAACCCAGCACGTGGGTGAGTGAATTGTTGCCATGAAAAGACTAAATTGATGTCAATAGTGGGGTAAAACACCATTCAATCAGTAAATTTTCCACATTTACATAACGAAAACTGCATACAAACCCCTATACTTGTGATCAACCAACCAACCAACCAACCAACCGACCAACCAACCAATCAGTTAGTCAATCAATCAATCTATCAAATATCATTTTATCACTATTTCTTTTCATCTGCACTATTTTCAGATATGCTTAATGTACAATGTGCAATATCTCTGTCAAAGAAGCATAAAAGAATTGCCTTGTATTGTATTCTAAAAGACCTCTTCCGTCGCCAGGATTACATTACTTCTATTCACCGGCACCAAGACTCTGTTTTACAAAGGTTACACCGTGCAAGAGTATACATTGAACTAGCCAGTTATACTGGCTGGAATTATTGTCTGTTCGTGTGAATAATTGATCAAACAAGTTATCTATTTCCAAGAGAGGTTCGTCTAGTCCTAAAGACACAGCTTTCCCCCGTCCACCTCTTTGAGCGCCAAATACATACACTGGACCTCTTTTAATGGCTTAACCCTTGTCCTGCTAAATAAGTGAAATAAAACTTTTAAGCCGATAGTAAAGACCCGAATAGTTTTATTTTAAACTTATTTTTTGGAGAAAAATATCTCTTTATCGGACAGTGTAGATCCAAGATCAGACTGCACTTTCTGTGCAGTCTGATCTTAATCTACACTGTCATAAGGTCAATCAGTCGCGCTTAGCAGCTTAGGGGTTAAAATATACAATCCACTAAAAACTCATATAGATGACTATCTTTTAGACTGGACCAATTAAGCCGACGGTATAGACCGAAGATCAGACTGCACGTTCTATGAAGTCTGATCTGGATCTTTACCGTCTGCAATACAACTTATGTTCGTCTATGGCACTGGAAGGGTTAAGTTTTTTTTTCTTTTATCATCAAATTAATCCAGTGCGACAGTGATATAGATATACCAAGTCTCGTTATGTTCACTTCCTTGCCAAAACATAAGTCTAATGGGTTTTTCTCTAGCCAAAAACTTAACTACACAAAGTCAGACATTGTATTATTTTTCTATCCTGTATAATACCGTGTATAAGAACATTGGCAATACCGTTGAAGAATCGTTAACCTTTAACCAACAGTTCCATATATAAGCCTTTCCCACACAATCCCGAGTTTAAACAAGCTTTGGGATAGGATAAATGCCTTTGAAAACATTGCGGGAAAAGGAGAAAATGCTGGTAGCCAGCATTTTCTCCTTTTCCCACAATGTTTTTTTTCTACCCTATCAAAGATGAAAATCATCAAGTGAGCTTCATTTATTTTGTCGTCTGCAAATACTCTGAATTTGGTCAAGTGCAAATTTTTGTCATGTGGTAAAGAGTAAAAAGCCCCTGTGTCCCGTTTGATGAAATAATTCGAAAGAGAAATAAACCGTAAAATAGGTGGACAATAGCTTTACTCTTAGGCTGCTAAGCGCGACTCACCGACCTTTTGCGGACAGTATAGATTAAGATCAGACTGCACAGAACGTGCAGTCTGATCTTGGACCTACACCGTAAAGAGTAAAAAGCCCCTGTGTCCCCTTTGATGAAATAATTCGAAAGAGAAATAAACCGTTCAATAGGTGGACAATAGCTTTACTCTTAGGCTGCTAAGTGCGACTCACCGACCTTTTGCGGACAGTATAGATCAAGATCAGACTGCACAGAACGTGCAGTCTGATCTTGGATCTACACTGTCCGATAAGGAGATATCTCCCCCCCCCCCCAAAAAAAATACCTTTGAAAGTTTCTTTTTTTTTACTTATTTAGCGGAATAAGGGTTAAAAAAACAACAACAAAACTCCAGACTGTATTTACTTCATCCTAGCTGTTATCTATAGGATAATCACGACAAAACCCCCTTTATGCATACTTCGAGGCAAGACACATAATATGGTAATGAGGTGTGAGGTAATTTGCATACTGCTGATGCATGTGATAAAAGTAGTCTGTGGCTTTGGAAAGAAAGTCGTGTCAGTAGTGGTGTGAGAATGTTAGGAAACACATGTTTGCGTCGCTGACCGCCATGATATGATCTGAGCTCTTAAAATGGCGTTAAACTCCAATACAAACCAAACTTTAAAAGCCCCATGTCCTCTAATAGTCTTTGATGAAATAACTCGAAAAAGAAATAAACCTTTAAACAGATGGACAACAGCTTCAGAAAAAAAAAAAAAAAAATGCCAAGCCCCCGTAGCTCAGTCGGTAGCGTAGAGGACTTGAGAACAGGAGGTCGCAGGTTCGATCCCCGGCCTGGCCAATTTCTTTCCGAGGATTGATGATAGTCATCGCGACAGGATTCATTCCTCTCTCACCGCTGACCATTGTTTCGACGATGGTTATGTGGGAAAGCAGCCAGTGGCTTGGAAAGAATATTGTGCGGAGTACTGGTAAATGAAACTCCAGGAAAGCATGGATAGGAGCACTGGCCGCCGTGATATAACTGAAATAATGTTGAAAACGGCGTTAAACACCATACAATCAATCAATCAATCATTCAGAAAAAAAACAAAAAAACTCTAGCTTATTTCACCCTAGCTTTGATTCATAGAATGAGTACGGATACCCCATTTATGCGTATTTCGAGGCAAGACACGAAATATGGTAATGAGAATTGCGGTAATATGAATGCAGCAGGACTGTCTGAATACAATGATTATAACAACAAGAAATATCTTTTCTTTTACTGTGGCTAAAACTGAAGAAAACTGGTAAAATATAACCTAGACTTCAGTTGCCTCTTTTTACTCATTTTCTTCTTTCTTTTTGTTGAAAAGGGGGATTTTCAATACGATACAATAAGATATATATTTCAAGATTACATGTTACCCCAAATCACCGTTGAAAAAGGGAAAAAAAAGTAAAAAAGAAAGCACCGACACACCTCAGTATCGCGTCACGATCTGGTCACCCATCCAACCACTAACCTTAGTGTGCGTCGCTTAACTTCACCGCGCATAACACGGTACTGCTGTTACAGATACTTGGACGTTTACTGCGCAGGGGTCCGACGAATAAACATGTACACTTTTTTTTACCAATCGCAAGTTCCCGTGTATTCGTTCGATTTCATTATGCCAAGAAGTAGGTCAGAAGCCAGGGCATTCAGCTACGCCGAAAAAAAAAATATTTTCCCCGAATTACTTTCGTTGCTCGGTTCGATGCTGATTGTTTACACCATCTCTGATACTTTGTTTATTTCCTACAATTTTGTATTTGTCGTCTGCAAAAGCTTTCAATTTAGGCAAGTCTGAATTTTTTTTGTCTGGAAAAGGGTTAAACTTGGCTTGCTTTGTACACAAGTTGGCTTCTTCAAAAAAGAAGCCAGGAGAGGTCGGCATCAATGTTTTCAAATAGTTTATTGGCTTTTGATTTCAATATATTTTTGTAGACGTAAACAAACAAGTTAGGCATTAAATGAATGAGAAAAAACATGTTTTTTTTTTCAATTTTGCAGGTGTATAGGCACAAAACAGTACATGTTTCACATCGCTATAATATTCTAGGAATAACAGGCCTATAAGGGCTAAAAGTAGCTCTACTGGCATTTAAATACAGACTCGGGTTTTTACAAAGAGTTGTGGAGGTATATTGAAATTGAGAGCTGATATGAGCAAAGCTATTCTTTTTCATGTTAGTTTCCAAAAACTACATGCGGTAAGCTCTTGACAAGCTCAAAATGCATTTTTTAAATTTAAGGGCAAGGAATTTCTGACCCAATAATCCGACGGTTTGCAACAGAATCCAGCTCCCATGAATATCTATAAACTGTGTGGGTTTTGTGAAGATTGAAAGTAAAATGAAGGCTGTATGCTGTTCACAAGCTAAAAAATGTATTTTATTTTTAAATTCAAGAGCATGTAATTTGTTACTCCATGACCCGACTTTGCTGAATTTTGAAAGGAACCAACCTCTCATAAATATCTAACAACGCGAGTTTGGTAAAGATTTGAAGAAACTGTAGGCCATATGCTATTAACATGCTCAGAAATGCATCTTTTTTTTTTTTTTTTTTTAAATTCAAGGACACAAAACTCAAGATGATGATCCAATTTGGCTCATTTTCAAAAGGAACAAACCTCTAATGAATGTTGTAATGTGTGCTCAGATAAGCCAAAATATTTTTGGAAAGGAGAATTCGTTCAATTAAGATTAAATACAATTTGCTAATTCCACTGAATAGGCAAGAATCTTACCTGATGACAATAACTAAAGGTAGCCTACACATAATACTAGTACCAGACATGTTAAAAATAAATGTAACATTTTAAAGTTTTAACAAACAGCAATTTTTGGACTGTTCCAAACAGAAAGAACTTGCAGACGACAATTCAAACTTTGATGACTAATGTGGAAGATGGTGATTTATGTGATGGAAACCATTGTGACAAAAGGAGAAATTGCAGTAACTAGCAGCTTCTCCTCTCCCCACAATGTTTTGAAAAGTTGTCTGCTTTAGACATGTAAAATGAAGAAGTTGTTTGTCTAAACATTAAAAATTTAAGAAAGAAGATAAATGAGCCATGCTCTGAGAAAAGGGCGCTTAATGCATCTGCAAAAAAAATCTACCCATGTCAGCCTGCGCAATCCGCCCAAAACCAAAGGACCAAAGGACTCTTTTGAGGTGTGCGGTACGTACTATACGGCGAAGAGGCACGACTTTTTTGCGCCCATAAGTTAATTTTCGCGGAATTCTCGCAATCCCGCATCCTAGAAGCAACTATGTGTGTCATTTCATCAAATCTATATATTATAAAACCATAGAATTTTTGTATAAAACCGAGAAAAATGCTAGAGTCTTGTCAGTTTCGAAAAATAAAACTTGAAAACATACTGATCAACCTATTTATATCTATTTATGGGGTACGAGTTCTCCAGAGAACCCGTGCTCTCGAGATTAGGGTACGAGTTCTCCAGGGTACGAATTCTCCAGATAGTATCAAGTCACGTGATCTTTTCCAGGGTGTTCTTTCTCTTTTTTTAACGAAATTTTTCTTTTTGCTTAGATTTATTTGTTTAATGAAAAAGTACAATTATTGGAGAGGTCATTTACAATCAATATAGTATAATAAATCTTTTTGGAAATCCGTCATATAAAAAAAAACACGTTTATTTCCTATTTCAGTTTTTTTGATTTATTTATAAAACCATGACGAAATAGACTGTGTATCCGAACAATTTCGCAAAAATAAATGGATTTAGACAGCGATTTCTGTGGCAGTTTTTTTTTAAACTCACCACTGTTGGAGAGGTCTGATGACCTCTCCAGTGAAAGCTTCTCCTTTGATTATTGCATAAGTTTGTTTAGTGGCATGGTGATCAACGCCTTTTTCAACATTACTTTAGATAAATCGTGGCGGCCAGTGTACATACTTTTACGGAGTTCCCTTTTCCAGTGCTTCGCACAGTTGTTCTCAAACTCCTCACTTGCTTCTTTCCCACAGTACCATTGTCAAAACTACATGTTTATCTTTAAACCTATTTATTTTACATCGATTAAGAAACAAGTTTATACAACGTTTACTCATCTCTCTCGATTCTTCTTCCTGGGCACTTCACCGGTACTCGCGCCCGATTGGGGGCCAGTGAACAGTCCCAAAGTTGACTAACCGCTCTCAGGTATCGAACTTGGGACTTTATGGTTACGAGGCTGATGCTCTACTTAACAACCACGGACACCATATGTAAGATCAGTGATGAGAGACGAATGAATCCGATCGTCATGACTACAGTCAGTCTTCAGAAGGAAATTGGCGGAGCTGGGGGCTTTGAACCTGTGAGTTTTAAACCCTGTAAATTACTTACTGATGTACCAGGATAATACATTTGCATAAGAAGCGGGTGCTTTTAGATTTGTGTCCAATTAGGGGCAAGAGTCTTATTTTCTGTGGCCTGTTGCTGAGCCGCCAGCTGGTTAACCCTCTACAAAACGACAACAATTTGGACTTGACCAAAGTTAAAGTATTTGCAGATGACAAATTAAATGTGGCTCAAATAATGATTTTTGTCTTTGACATGGTGAAAAACGTTGTGGGAAAAGGAGAAAATGATGGTAATCAGCATTTTCTCCTATTACCACAATGTTTTAAAGAACCCGTTTTTCAAGTTCGTTAAAAGTCGGGATTGTGTGGTAAAGGGTTAAATAACGGCTATCGAATGCCTACCTCTGTGGTGCCGTGGCATACATAGTTAAGCTTCAGGACGTAATTGTGCCAGGCATAGGTCTCGTATAAACCAGAAGTTGGATGGCCCTCTTAACAGGGGTAGGGGCCATGCTCTGTGAAAAGGGGGATTAATGCATCTGCGTCCGCGCAGGCTGACCTGGGCCGAAACTTTTCGCTTTAAGTCAATTTTCTGTGTTTTAAAGGACCAGTCCACCTCATGATTCCATCGCCGTTCTGACAAAGTGTATTAATGAGATGCATTAAGCCCCCTTTTGCCAGAGCATGGCTAATTTTTTTCAAGCTCTTTTATAAAGATTCATTCAACTCTGTTCATTCAACTCAGTCAGCACGAAATATAATAAATTTGACATCTTTCGACGGCTGAACGTGACAATTCAGTGAAACTCTGACAAACTTTTTATGACATAAATTCCCCTGATTTCAGTGTTATACATCCATTACGAATTTTCTTATCTTGCACACGTTTTAGATAAAACTTTGTTAACTCATATAGGAGCGTTATGTGACGTCATTTTTTAAAACTTTGCATTCTTGCCTATTATTTCCAAAAATTACGTCCGACACAAATTTTCCGGTCAATTAACAGGCTTTTGAAGCTCTATTGGTCGAAAATTTTCATTGGTCGATCATCGAACACTGTTACTAAAAATAGTACATTTGCACATCGCCTCTATATCGTATGTAATAACACAAGGTGTGCAACGAAATCGGAGAAAATTTGACCCCATGTCCCTTCTGAAAGAGAATATTTAACCGACAGCTATAAAAAAAACCTTGTCATCAGTGTAGATGGGTTCAGAAATGTTTTTTCTTTTGTTCCCTGGCCTTAGAAGGTTTCAAAGGACCCTTGCTACCAAGCATAGGCGCCGATCTCATGAATTTTTAACAAGTTTCTAGATTTTACGGCTCGCCATGCGCTGACGTCACGTCTTTTGTTGATGTATTAATGATTCCAAATAATATTTCGTCTGTTATAAATTATTTTTTCATTTAATGCAGTATAACGAATTTCATCTTCCAGTTCGCATCTTTCCAAATGAGTATTTACCGTTTATTGGTCAAAAACATTGGGGCGTCTTCTAATGCTTAATGCAAGTGAATTATGCTTCACCGCTGGATAATGAATTGTGTGACGTCAGGTCTGTGCATGGCAACCTGGAAAAGGTAAAAGCCTTTTTTTTTTTTTAAATTCAGGATATTAGGGCCAATACTTGGTTGCAATGAGTCGTTTGAAACTTTCAAAAGCCTGGTAACTAAGGAAAATCATTTCTGAACTCATCTACACCGATGACGAGGCTGCCTTTTTTGTTTACGGTTAAATATTTCATTTCTACAGGGACAGGAGGTCAAATTTTCTCCGATTTCGTTGCACACCATGTGTTGATTGTGCGTTATAAAGGCGATGCGTCATTGTGCTTTTTTTAGTAACATTGTTCCAAGATCGACCGATGAAAATCTCGGTCTTCCGTGTTAGACGAGTGGTCAATTTAACTGAGAAATTGATGATTGTGGTATAGCGAAGGTTTGAATTATTTCCAGATTTAAGATCAAGTGATTATACATCGGCCTCTTCGGAACATTTTTAGGCTTTGCATGTAGACCTATGTCCAGATACCAGGTCTCATTTATGAATACGGATTTTAATAGAGCACTGACGATTATTAAAATAATCGATATACGGTTAGGCCTTTGTGATAAAAAGAATCTGACATCCGTTGGTGTTTGAAATGGAATGTTATTTAACTCAAGACAATTTTTTATCAAGGTTGTCAACGGCTAACTCGCTTAAAAATGTTTTTCCTCATTCATCAAAATTCTATCTCAAAAGCCAAGTTATGTCAGCTCCTATGTATTTCATACGCTGGACTAAACAAGCAGTCGGTATAGGTCAAAGTTCAGACTGTACCCCCTCTTTTGTCCCTTAAAGGGTGTATCTAGGTATTCATAAAACTTGCATGAACCGAATTTTCAAAAATACACATACATGTCAATATCTAGCCGGAGGGGGGGGGGGGGCGTCGAAATAATCGTTCGAATGCGTTTCCTCATTGGGATAAGTAGCCTCTTAACCGTTGACCACCCAATCCCGACTTTTAACGACCTTGAGATAGAAAGCTTTTGAAAATATTGTATGAAAAGGTAAACAGCATTTTCTCCTTGTCCCCACAATTTTTTTGTAACATGTTTTTTATACATGCTTTTATACAAAGGGTTTAATTTTCAATATATCAAATCATATCATAAACATGTGTATAGGTAATTTACGATTAAAGAAAATATCAGTGCGCATACAACATTGAGAAAAGCGAAACTAATTACTTAAGGGCATATTCCAACGTTTTCTCTGCTCACTAATTTCCGTATGTTTCCATTCCGTAACTCTGTTATATTCCAATAGATTACTATGACATGGATTACTATGAGATGGTATATTTCATGTGCATTTTTATCTTCAATAAGTTTAAAGATGTGGAAATCACAGACACAAAAATTACAGACACGGAAGAAAAATCGGAGATCTACAAATGATCGGGATGCCAAATCACGTCAAAATAGACGTTTATTATTTGGGGGTGGGGGGGGGGGGGGGTGGGGGTGTTACTTTAAAGCCTATTTTCTGTAATTTTGACAAGAGTTATCTCTTTAGAAGTAATGTTTGATTTTCTTTTCTTTTTTTACAAGGCATAAATTATATTATCATCTCAGCGGAAATGAAAAAAATCTGTCCATAGGAAAAAACGGTGGCATATGTCCTTCACAGAATACACGGGTAAACTTTATAGAAAATCGGGGCAGGGGGAAAAGGTAAAACTTGTGTGCAAAATTTCTTCTCAGAAAAAGACGTAAATTTCTTCAGTGAGCTGTCAGTGAGCTTCAATCTACATAGATTTTAAAATGGCATCCAAGTGAATAGCGTTTAGCAAGTTTTTGAGAAAATCTTATCACAGATTGATATTTTTTATACATTTTTTTAAAAATAATTGTTATGATTTTTTGTTTATTTTCTTTTAATTATTTTTTTCTCATATATTTTTTTAATATTTATTTTTCTCTTGTGTACATGTGTAAAGATGGATTTAAAAGTTAAATATAGACAGAAAATTATGTAGAAAATAAAAGGATTTACCCAGCTTTTTGGGTGTGTTTTTGGGGGGTAAGATATCCTACCCTGTATCACACAGGCTAGTTGTTGTTGCTTTAGAAGGGATAAATTCGTCTTTAACGTGAAAAATTAACGGCGGCCAGGACAGCTCAGTTGACAGAGTTGATGTATTGTGGTTTTGAAGGTTGTGGGTTCAACTGCAAGAAGTGGCAAATTATTTTTGAAGTAATTTTGTACTATTTTTCGTAACCAGGATAAAACATTCCGGTCCCTTTTTATTTCTTTTAACCCTTAGGTTGCTAAACGCGACTCACTGACCTCTTGCGGACAGGGTAGATCAAGACCAGACTGCACAGAACGTGGATCTTGGATCTACACTGTCCGATAAGGAGATATCTTTTCCCCCAAAAAATACCTTTGAAAAAGTAAAATTTGGGTTTTTACTATCTGTCTGAAAGTTTCCTTCCACTTATTTAGCAGGATAAGTGTTAAAAATGTACCCCCTCCTCCTTTCGAAAGATCTAGTTTTATGCTGCTTCGAAAGAGTCGACAGCCATGGTATAGTTAAATATTAAAGGGACATTTTTTTTTCCGCAAAGTATAAGGTTATAAGTATTATTAATAATTATTATTCCCCCCCCCCCCCCCTTTTTTTTCCCACATAGTACCTAGTGATGAGTATTCATGTAGACATCTCTCTGTCACCTTTAGATATTTACGATTGTGCGTTCGTCAAACTTGTTAGCATGTTTTTGCAGACTTGATGCGCTATCACGGAACGTGCAGTCTGATACTGATATACACTTTTCGCTGATGCACCTTTAGATGTCCTGACTCTGGATGAGCCAGCTAATTAGGTGTTGGCTACAGCTCAGCCGACCGCATTTTTGGCAATCGTCTATGCAACTTGGAGTCCAGAACTGAACTGGAATGTGGAATCATGGAAGAATTTAACCGACATTTTCCCGCCAGATGCACATCGTACTTGTGTTTCAGATCCGGCACGTGCTTTTGTTTAATTAAAGGATCTAGGGTCCGTATTTACCTACCAGTATAAATTAATGCCATTGAAAATTGAGAAAGTAACGCAATTTTTGATTGGCTAAACTATATACCATATGCTTTAGCCAATCAGAAATTGCGTAACTTCCAATCTCAGATAATTCTTTAGACTTAGAATAAGAATGTTGTCGAGAATGGTTGATCAATGCGGGCCTTGATTAGATTAAAACATCTGAGAATGTTCTATAAAATTACAAATTTCACAAGACACGAGAATGGAATAGAGAAATGAACTAAAAAAGGGCACGCTCATGCTCTCTCCCCTCTTCCCCCCCCCTCTCTCTCTCTCTCTCGCAATCTCAGATAATTCTTGAGAATTAGAATAAGAATGTTGTCGAGGATGGTTGATTTTTACAATTTTCGAAACTGCTATACAGATCTGTTGAAGGATTTAGAGCTGGAAGACTCGAAATGTTGCTTACAAGTTTCTCTGGAGGACTATTTTTCGGCGCGAAGTGTAAACCCGTTCATTGCATTTTGTGTGTGTGAGTTAAACGGTTAGTCCCGAACAAAATCGAAGACAGTTTTATCTAATATGTATCCAATATCCCGGAATTTCTAATCGAAAAGATGTCAAATGCCTAGATTGTATCGGTTAAACCCTTTTAACCATTTACTAAACTATTCCGTGTTTAAACGATTCTAAAACAGAAGGTTTCGAATACATCGTGGAAAAAGGAGAAAGTGCTAGGTATCAACAATTTCTCCTTTTCCCAAGATTTTCCCATCCTACAAGAAAGACGAATGCCGTCATTTTGGCCACATTTACTTTGTCTCGGCAAATTCTTTCAACGGAATATTCATAAAACTTGCTGTCTGACAAAGGATTACGTAACGGTTAACATTCAGCCTGCCAGAAAGACGTCAAACCTTTAACCCTTAAGCTGCTAATCGCGACCCACTGACCTTTTGCGGACAGTGTAGATCAAGATCAGACTGCACAGAACGTGCAGTCTGATCTTTGATCTACACTGTCCGATACGGTATTTTATTTCCGGTGAAATCAACTTTGAAACCGCAATGTTTGGCCTTTTAGTATTGAGTAGAAATTTGTGTTTCATTTATTCAGCAGCTTAAGTGTTAACAAACAATCCCGAGTTATAACGACAGTGAGGAAACGACCTTGAGCAAACCGTTTAGGAACAGGGGAAAATGCTGGTAACCAGCATTTTCTCCTTTTTACATCAGGTTTTCTACACGTTTACAGACAATTACCATCATTTCATGTAAATTAACTCCGTCGTCTGCAAATGCTTTAAATTTGGACGGTCTAAAAATTTGTCGTATAGTAAAGAGTTAATATGCTGTAAGGGTATGATATGTACATCAGGATCAAACTGTACAGAACACGGGGCAATCAACACGGCAGAAATAAGATCTCAAGGAATAAACGCATTTGTCAGTGCTGTAACACAAATGATATTGAAGACGTGTTTCATTTCATTTGTATCTGTCCCTCTTATGATAGATTAAGAAAAAAATATTTAAGTAAAAAATACTATGTAAGGCCTTCAGTTTTTAAACTTATTCAACTGATGAATAGCGATGATGGCAAACAACTTTTTAACCTGTCGAGATTCATAAAAAATGCCCTAGATATTCGTAAAAACACCCTAAACCTACATGTCTAATTCTTATGTTGTTTTTTCGCTTCGTTCTGTTGGAAACTCATACATGTGGTGCACTCATCTAAAAGCTGAATTATATGAAATATATTGTATAGCTTTGTTAAAAGCACTACACGTATAAGCCATTCTCTCCGACATACTTGCTCCAAAATTGTAACATGTCATTATTATTGTTGCTGAGATTCATCAAAGATTCCATTGATATTCGAAAAAACACCCTAAGCCTACATGTCCAAAGTTCTTTCTTTTTATGTCTGTTTGCTTTGTTTCATTTTTTTGTATACCTACTGTTCAGCAGACAAATATGCGTGTAGCACTGTCAAGTGAGAACTTAAATTATATTAAACATATCTTTTGACTTTGCTGAAAGTGCTACACACATATATTGTATAATGCAGGTCCTTTTACCGTCTGTCATACTCTCTAGATCTCGTTTTATTTCATGTTTATAAATGATACTTTTTGTGACTATGTACAACTGTGTACTTGTCTTGTAATAAACCTCTGTTCTGTTCTGTTCTGGCAATCGGCAATGTCAAATATAGTATGTCATTCTGACAAAAAAAAATGTAACATAATGGTAGGAAGGCGTTCAACTAAAAAAGTTTCACGGGTGTAAACGTCAGCGGGACAAAGTAGTCCCCAAGAAAAAATTTGTTTGTAACCGAGAAAAAATATTTGTTGTGTGCATCCTTTCTTGATTTTTCAACATGACTTTGCAAGTGTGGACGAATGTTCATGACTATAAATACACACGAGAGAGAGAGAGAGAGAGAGGGGGGGGGGGAAAGGACAGATAGAAAACAAGAGAAGAGAGACGACAGACGAAGACAGAGAGCCAGACCTAGTGAGACAAAGTAGAGAGAGACAGGGAGAGAGACAGAGCCACAAAGAGACAGAGGGATAGAGTGGCAGAAAGAGAGGGAACAGACAGACGGTCGGGCGGACGTAGAGACAGACAGACAGACAGACAGACAGACAATATAAAAGCAACTGGTCCATTGTTTTCTCTAGGCATCAGCACATTTTCGTTCTAGATGCACCAGAATGAAATATTCGAACTTTCGTTTAATCCATCCAGCATTCACAAAATTTCATTGAACGATTTTTATGCAGTCGAGAAGTAGGCAGCTTTTGCTGAGATATCAAAGTTAATTTTGTATCATTAAGTATTTAGAATCAAATTTTCTTCAATACTTTACCACACATTATCGTGTTTTAACGGTCTTAACCATTGGGCTGCTAAACGCGACTCACTGACCTTTTGTAGATAGTGTAGATCACGATCAGACTGCACAGAACGTGCGGTCTGATCTCGGATCTACACTGTCAGACAAGAAGATGTCTATATATACCAAAATAGCTTTGAAAACGGAAAATTTGCGTTTTTAGCAAAATTTAAGCTTAGTTAAGGGTTAATAAAATCCAACTCAATTTTGCGTCATAAAATATTTAGAACAGAATAGTCTTTAACTACACAATCCCGCCTAATAAAAAAGGTATTTGACAACATGGTTTGGAAAACGAGAGAATGCCGGTAACCAGTATTTTCTCCTGTTTCCGCCATGTTTTCTACCCTTGGATCCCAAAAATCAACTGAATCATAAGGTAAACTGGGCCTTTGATATTTTGAAAATTAATAAATAGCAAAAAGTTTAGATCCAGGTCAGCCTGCACGGACTGCGCAAGCCTGACCAGGTACGATACTGCTTGCTGTTGCATAAAACCGCCTTTATAGAGCAAGACTCAAGTAGATTAAATAAGATTTCCACGAGCTTAATTTGGCATCACTGAGTACCGGTAACATCTTTGAGTATTTAGAATCGAATCTCCCTATAAACTTTTTACTTGTAGCAGACAACAAAATTTGATACAGTTCCAAATTGAAAAAATTTGCAAACTACAACATTTAATTAAATATATCTTGAATGAAGGGAATCGTATTCAAAAGGGTAGAAAACATTGTGGGAAAAAGAGAAATTTCATCCTCTTGTTGGATGTTTTCAAATTCGCATCCATCAAATTTCATTATATGATTTTTTATGCAGTGATATGATAAATAGATTAATCAAAATTCACCGAACTTGATTCTGCATCGCAAGGCATTTAAAATCGAATTTTCTATAATAATTATGCGTTACCCTTCTCCCTCCCTACTGTATCTTGAACCCTTTACCCTAAGACAGCTAAGTGCGACTCACTGACCTTTTGCGGACAGTGTAGATCAAGACCAGACTGCACATAACGTGCAGTCTGATCTTGGATCTACACTGTCCGATAAGGAGACATTTTTAGGGTTTTACTGTTTGCTTGAAGTGTCATTTAAGTTATTTAGTTGGATAACTGTTAACTCTTTTAGAGCCGAATATAAACTCGTCCTCTTTCGGCATCTGAAATTACAGTAGGGCCTACACTGAAATTCAGACAGATCTTTGCCTTAAAGGTTTGAGTATAAAAAAGCGGACAGAACATATCATGATCTTGATCTATGCCGTCTGCGAAGCCCCTATTTTCGCCCATGGCGCAGAAAAGGTAAAATATTTACAGTTGAATAATCTATAACTGTATGCTACATTTTCTTTTCTGTCTTACATGTTAACCATTTCAGAGTTAAGTAAATTAAGACAGAATTTTCAGCCAATGGAAAACGCCTAAAAGTTGCGATTTGAACATTCATTTCTCATGAAAAAATGTAGTCTTATCACACATTGTAGATCCAAGATATATGCACGTTATGTGCAGTATAACCTTGACCTACGTCATTTAGAAAAGGCGCCCTCAACCGCGCAGAGCAGCGTAAGGGTTACTAGTATTCTTTTAAATCTTTTAGTCTTGAAAACGGAATCTTCTGTAATGTGTGTGTTTCTTTTCTGTCGCTACACAATTTATATGAAACTACAAACTTTTGTAAATACATGTTTATTATTTGAACTCAAAGAAATTATTTTGTCCAGAGATTAAAGCAGGATATATATATACACGCGTATATGTATATATTGCCCCAAAGCAAAATTTCTTGTAAAGCATCGAAAAATACCTTCTGACATGTACTTTATGCCAGCCTAAAGAAATTGGATGTTATCATTTTTTTTCCCTCTTTCTTATAGATCTATTGATAGTGTTCAAGTTATTGGTATACAAGTTTCGGTGATAAAACATTCCCTTTTTTTTTTATAAGTTTTGCATGATTAGTCATGAATATCTGACTACATATACTGTGCAGTATTATCTTGATCTAATCTGTCCACAGAAGCCATTCTGATTTTGATCTACACCTTTCGGAAAAAAGAGCAGTCTGATCGTGATCTTCATTTGCCCCCAAAACAACTTAAGTTCATCTAAGAGCACAGAGGGGTTAAAGATCTCTATATATTTTTTATTAATAAATGTTATAGTTTCTTACCGTCTTATTGGAAATAAGCTTCTGGTGCAGGCCCAAATGTAAAATCAGAATTAGAAATCAAAAACAGCTATTTTAAAATAATATGAGAACTTTAAACGTACTTTACCACTAATGACTCTTAAGTGGTTTTTCTTCGAAAACAGACCTTGAAAAAAAATTCGTTCACTGCGTCGATTGAAATTAGTAAAAGGTTAGATGTTACAGACGCAGCACATACATTTTTCTTGTTATGCTTTCAAATATCAATGATACAATTCTAATCTAGATTTTGACCCGTTGTCTGCGCATGTCATATTCTTCGAAGATTTGACCTGTCTGCTATGACGCATCACTTGAGAAATAAAGGACAAATAAATTGCCGCTTAAAATTGCAGGCGGAAAATGGCAACAAATAATACGTCTGGGGAAAAATCAAGTCAGCGTTTTTGCTACAAATTTCTTATAAAACAAAATTATTTCAAACGAAAATTATTTCAAACGAAAATTATTTCAAACGAGAATTAAAAAAGAAAAATCTATATACTGCAAATCTCTGTAGACAGTTTCTAAATATAGGGGAAAACCGGGATTTGGGCAACAGATTGAAAACAAAAAAAAAGTCCACACCTTGCTGGGCTTATACCGCGACTTTTTCCCAGGCTTATCTGTAGGGGCTATGTTTAGAAATGGCTGTTACATAGGTTATATGCTAGCTAACCATGGCAGGATGTACAAGGTAGGGTTTAGAGAGTAAACGTATATATATAATTTTTTTTTGAAATTTGCTGCATTTATCGCTGCCTTGAAAAGTAGTCCGGTTCTGTACCCGGAATGCCCGTATTAGTTAGGTTATGTATTTGAAAAATGCCACCTAGCGAAAGAAGGAGGATGGCAAACACTTCCCACAATTCCCAAGAAAAAAATCTCTGTCTCCTTCAGAGTCGCATAAAGTGGTATTTATATTCCATTGGCAAGAGTGTGACGCCTTTAACGCCCTACCAGACGACAAAGTTTTAGAGCCACTCAAATTGAAAGCAATCGCAGACGACAACTAAATGTGGCTCAGATATTGAGATTTGCCTTTTGAAAGGGTGAAAACATTATGGGAAAAGGAGGAAATGCTGTTAACCAGCATTTTCTCCGTTACCAATAAGCCGGCCACGTGGCTCAGTGGTTAGCATATCTGACTCCTGTGCTGGTGGTTGTATGTTTGATACCCGGTTAAGCCAAAGTTTCTTTCCGGCGATTGTTTGCCTCTGACCTCTGATATGAGAAAGCCAGGAAACACATGCATAGGGTGCACTGACCACCTTGATATGACCTAAGCAGTTAAAACGGTGTTAACCTCCAATATAAATAAACAAATCATTTTCCCACAATGTTTTCAAAAGCCTGCCTCTCGAGGATCGTAATGTCATAAACAGAATTGTTCGGTAAAGGGTTAAAAGAGATTTAAAATTCTCGCACGGAATTTCTCTGTGGCATTTTTTCATTGACATTGAACGGCTGGTCTGGCGATAATGTGCTTTATCTATAGCAATCTAATTCTAGGCATGGAAGCAAAATGCGCAACAGTCTGAAATATTCTTGCAATCTTGCAAGCACCGCAGTCATGCCTAACTCAGTGGTGAATTGTGGGATTTGATACCGGGAAGTAAGGGGTAAGATCCTCGTTCGACGCACTGAGTTTTTGGTGGGAATTCCTTCGGCAAAACAAACCAGAGCCCTAACCTGGTACTGGTGAAACTCAGGACATACATGAAAAACTGAGCTGTTGCCTTGACAATTGAAATAAATATAACTGAAACAAGAGAAAGAGACATAATAATCAATCAGTCATTCAATCAATGAATCAATTAATCAATTAATCAATTATTCAACCAATCAATAAAGCGCCACTCTGGTGATCTCATAGCTGATCAATTCACTTGCCTGTACGAGTTCTGCGATATGTGCATACATCTTACTGTTTCTTGCCGGAAAAACGACTGAAAATATTTCCGTTGGGGATCTTTTTTAGATACGGAAGATGTTAAATATAGTTACGGAATCGGCCGAGTTGTGACGACTGATCAAAGCATTTGACTCACACGTGTAAACCACGTTGTGTTGCTTGTATTACACACACACACACACAAAACATTAAACCGAATTGCTGGAACGATTGTTCTAACAAAAGCAAAGAATATTTGAGCCATGCTCTGGAAAAAGGGAGCTAAATGCATTTCTGTAATGCATCATACCAAGCAAGTCATCACATAATCATGAAGCCATGGAATCCATTTTGCCTAGCAACCCACTGAATCACTAAGCACACTGGTCCTTTAATATGCAGAAAAATTGGCCCATAGGAAAAAGTTTCGACCCATGTCAGCCTGCGCAGTCCGCGTAGGCTGACATGGGTCGATACATTTACGGGATGCATTAAGCCCCCTTTTCACAGAGTATGGCCCATATGTATTATCATGTTATAGTGAAAATCAAATTTCTTATCATTTTTCGAAAGTCTGTATTTACTAATAAAACACTCGTTATAACTCGGCCGATTCCGCAACTATATCTAACCTCGTCCGAATCCATTTTGAAGTACCAATTACATGATCTTAAACATGGCGGCGCCCATGTAAATCGCCTTGCAACGACATGAATGAATTGTCGATAAAAGCTCCCAACCGAATTGATGAACCACGCAAAAAAATTGATGTACGGGAACAAACTGTTTGCCGACTGAAATATTCTAAGAAAGATATCGATAGAAAATTGTGACTCATATTTTCTTTTTTAAGAGGAGCCTTACGAATTTAATAAGGGTAAAACGGTATACTTCCGGCGAAGAAATGTACCGTGTAGGCGCATATCAAGCTCCTACGTGATACAGCCGAAGAACTTGATCACCGGATCACACGAGGTTTGCCGAATGCTAATAACTCTGCATTATTTTTTCACTTTGTCTTCCTGGAATTGGTTTTCGTGAAAAAAAAAAAATATATATATATGGTTTTTTCGCAAAGAAAATAACTGCTAGTCACTTCTAGTGATGTCAAATCACAGTATTTAAATTATGTTCTAACCGAAAAGATTTTTTGTCCAATCAATACTTTCAAGGCACGACTGATATTGTCTTGATCTGAAAAGACGGACTTCTTAGTGTTGCAGGAATTACGTTTTACAAACAAATATTCAGTATAGTTAACCCTTAAGTCTCTAATCGCGACTCACTGACCTTTTGCGGACAGTGTAGATCAAGATCATACTGCACAGAACGTGCAGTCTGATCTTGGATTTAAACTGTCCGATAAGGAGATGTTTTTTCTCAAAAAATTAAGTTTGTATTAGCATTATTCGGGTTTTAACTATACTTTTGAAAGTTCTATTTAACTTATTTGCAGGATAAGGTTTAAAGCGGGACTCAACCAGATTGCGTTTCGTAATTTTCAACAAAAACTGTCCATATTTCAACAGCCTGCAAAGGTAGCTTCAAATCAGAATCAAAATACTTGAGCCATGCTCTGTGAAAAGGGGCTTCATGCATCTGCAAAAAGTATCGACCCATGTCAGCCTGCGCAGTCCGCGCAGGCTGACATGGGTCGAAACTTTTTGCTATTAGTAAATTTTATGCATGTTCAAGGGCCTTCGTAACCCTTTATCCAGTTAATTGTCAGGCAGAATTCATTTTATGGATCTAAAATTGTGTGATGTATTGCTTGATATAAGGCATGATGGAGATGCATTAGGCTCCCTTTTGCCAGAGTGTAACTCATTGCATTTGACTTGTAACTTTATGTTCTTTTACACCATTTTAGTACATTGCACGATGTCCAAAACCTAGTTACAGACAGAATTATTTGTGGAAAATATAAAAATGTCCCATTTTAATATATACATGGTAAAATTAGTGTTGCACCCCTTGTGTTTTTAACGTGTTTAATTTTCTGGCGTGAATGATATGAAATGGGTTGGAAATTAGAATCTGGCTGCTGTATACAAGAACAAACAAGTCTGTTGTCTCTGAAATGGGATGAACTGAGGTATCCCTTAACCTCATGGCAGCAGCTACTGATCGAGATGTTTCAACCTCTCGTGAGAGGTGTGAGACAAAGACTGCAAGCTGTTTTGCATGCCCCCGGCTGAAGTACGCAATATTGCCTGATTTTGTGTGTCCATTCTCTGCAGGTCACTTTCAACCTGTCGTAAGTTTTGTTTCGACATTAAATTCCCTGTTTTAACCAAACTTAAACGCTTCTCGTTTTTCTTAAATTTGAAAGCAACATCTAGGCAAAAGATTCCCACTTACCATGAGGTCAAGGGATACCTCACACCAGTTCATTTTATGGGCAAAAGACGAGTCTGTTGGTGTATGCAGCAGCCGAATTCTAATTTCGACCCAATTTTATCTCATTCACGTCAGAAAATCAAACCTGGTAAAAAACACAGGGAGTGCAACACTGATTTTACTATGTATAGATGCTATTTTTCTGTAAAATTTCTCATTTCGTTTGTTCGTCATTTGATAGCCTTAGTTGCTAGCTACAAATCATATTTAAAACACGATTTGTAAAAAGTTGAGCGGATAGCATTGTCGGTAGAGTGGCTGGACAACTATTCTGAAACTCGCAGGTAGAAATTCCAGCGATGGCCAACAGACTTGTTTGTTGTTTTTGTAGGCTTTTTCCCAGAATAATGTATAAAAAATATGTCCTAATTGTTTTATTTTTCCAAATTACAACTTTCCTTTAGGGAAGAAATGAGCCCTGCACACTGAAAAGGAGGCTTAATGCCTCTGCAAAAAGTATCGACCCAGGTCAGCCTCTATCAAAAATACTAACGCGTAAGAATACAACATCGGAACGTTACAAACAGCAGCCATATTTACTATAGATGTGGTTTTTAAAACATTACCGCTGTTTGCAGATCGTAGACGAGTTCGTCTTTTTCTCGTCTGGTAAAGATGCCACCTCATAACCTCATTCAAAAATTGCTAACGCGTAAGAATACAACATCCGAACGTTACAAACAGCAGCCATATTTACCACGAATGTGTGTTTTTTTTTTAAATATTACCGCTGTTTTCAGATCCATGGACGAGTTCATCTTTTTCTCGTCTGGTACAGAGTTAACCTCATTCAAAAATTGTTAACGCGGAAGAATACAACATTGACAGGTTACAAACAACAGACAATGTTTACCATAGATGTGATTTGTAAAACGTGATCGATGCGCATTATTCCCCGATGTTTTACACTAACAGATTACCATTAAGATATTCTATTTTTTTAATGGATCAAATGTCTCTACTCAATCTTGGAATGCAAGATTTTTTTTATGGATTCCAACAGATTTCTCATTTAGAAAACTAAACACGCACAGACCCGCCTCCTCCACTTCCAAGTGAGCTGTCGTTGAAAATTGAGCCATGCTCTGCCAAAATGGGTCTTAATGCATCTCCGCGATCCATGATACCAAGCAAGTCATATTACAGTCGTGGATCCATAAAACCCACTTTCTTTAACAACCGACTGAATCTTGAGCTAGAATAGTCGATTGAATTGTGGAAAATTGACCAAAAACAAAAACGTTTCGGCCCAGGTCAGCCTGCGCGGACTGCGCAGGCTGACCTGGGTCGATACTTTTTATACGCCCGTCGAAGACGGGACGTATTATGGGATCACCCGTGGCGGGCAGGCGGGCGGGCGGGCGGCGTCCAGTTCTTTGTCCGGAGCATATCTCCAAAACTATACCACCTACGGTTATGAAATTTCATGTGTGGATAGATCTCATCAAGGGGGAGTGCAGTGCACAGGAATCATAACTCTTGCTTCCTTAATTTTTGAGTTATTGCCCTTTGTTGTTTTTCATACTTGAATTTTGTCCGGTGAATATCTCCAATACTATACTACCTAGGGTTATGAAATTTCATGAGTGGATAGATCTCATCAAGGGGGAGTGCAGTGCACAGGAATCATAACTCTTGCTTCCTTAATTTTTCAGTTATTGCCCTTTGTTGTTTTCCATACTTGAATTTTGTCCGGTGAATATCTCCAATACTATACTACCTAGGGTTATGAAATTTCATGAGTGGATAGATCTCATCAAGGGGGAGTGCAGTGCACAGGAATCATAACTCTTGCTTCCTTAATTTTTCAGTTATTGCCCTTTGTTGTTTTTCATACTTGAATTTTGTCCGGTGAATATCTCCAATACTATACTACCTAGGGTTATGAAATTTCATGAGTGGATAGATCTCATCAAGGGGGAGTGCAGTGCACAGGAATCATAACTCTTGCTTCCCTAATTTTTGAGTTATTGCCCTTTGTTGTTTTTCATACTTGAATTTTGTCCGGAGCATATCTCCAAAACTATACTACCTACGGTTATGAAATTTCATGCATGGATAGATCTCATCAAGGGGGAGTGCAGTGCACAGGAATCATAACTCTTGCTTCCCTAATTTTTCCGTTATTGCCCTTTCTTGTTTTTCATACTTGAATTTTGTCCGGTAAATATCTCCAATACTATACTACCTACGGTTATGAAATTTCATGTCTGCATACATCTGATTAAGGGGGAGTGCAGTGCACAGGAATCATAACTCTTGCTTCCTCAGTTTTTCAGTTATTGCCCTTTCTTCTTTTTCATACTTGCATTTTCTCCGGTGAATATCTCCAAAACTATACTACCTAGGGTTATGAAATTTCATGCCTGCATACATCTCATTAAGGGGGAGTGCAGTGCACAGGAATCATAACTCTTCCTTCCTTAATTTTTGACTTATTTTCATACTTGAATTTTGTCTCGAGCATATCTCCAAAACTATACTACCTATGGCTATGAAATTTCATGCGTAGATAGATCTCATCAACTGGGAGTGCAGTGCACATGAACCATAACTCTTGCTTAATTTTTGACTTATTGCTCTTTCTTTATTTTGAAACTTTAATTTTGTCCAGTGCATATCTTCAGAACTATACTAGCTAAGGATATGAAATTTCATGCGTGGATACATTCCATCAACGGGAAGTGCTGTGCATATAAATTTCAACTCTTGCTTGCTTAATTTTTCAGTTATTGCCCTTTCTTGTTTTTTTTTTTTCGAACTTGAATTTTGTATGATGCATATCTCTCAAACTATACTACCTCGGGTTATGAAATTTTAGGGCTGGATACATCTCATCAAGGGGTAGTGCAGTGCACATGAAATATAAATTGCTTATTTTTTATGCACCAGCATTTTCTCCTTTTCCCACAATGTTTTCTACCCTTTCCAAACCAAATTTCAATTTTTGAGTTACATTTAGTTTGTAAACTGCAAATGATTTCAATTTGGACTAGTCCAAACTTTTGCTGTGTGGTAAAGAGTTAATAGTAATACAATAATAAACAAGAGTTCCGTCAACACAAATACACTGCCATTATCTTCAATCAACAGTAAAAAAAATATTCTGCACTACTATTTTTCTATACCTCCCCTTTATCATTATTATGCCCCAACTTTACAACTTGGGGTAAGACGGGCGTATCTTGCGACAATTTGCCGCTCTTGTTTTCAGATGCTTTAAGTCCCCTTTTAACAGAGCATGGCTGAATTATAATTTTCGGCGTAGATGTGTTAGCGGCCTTTTCGCCTGCTTCTCCGTACTAGCCTCAAACGAGAGGTAGTAATATGTAATTGGTAAATATATGGACATGTTGATGCTGCGGGCCTTCCTGGAAGTCTGTTTGCGGACCAATCGATGAGTCCAGTATACAAGTGTTGCCACCATTACTCAATGGCCAGAGACGCTTATTAGGCTACTAAGCGCGACTCCGGACTCTTTGGCGGACAGTGTAGATCAAGATCAGACTGTACAGAATGTGCAGTCTGAGTTTTGGTCTACACCGTCCGATACGGTACTTTCTTTCCGGTGGAATCAACTTCGAAAACGCAGTATTTGGGATTTTACTAAAGAGTCGAATTTTCGTTCAGTTATTTATTCAGCAGTTTAAGGGTTGATACTTTAGCAAATGGATGTGACAGAAAATAATTATTTTCTTGGACTAATTGGTAATTCAATATTTTTTATGCATTACCAAATAACCCATTATGTATTTTCAGACACGCCATTTTCAGTAGCAAGTGCTTTTTTTACAACGATGAATTGGACTAGCATTTAGTCTTGAAAAATATGTGAGCCATGCTCTGGCAAAAGGGTGCTTAATGTACCTCCATGATGCATGATACTAAGCCAGTCATCACATAATTAATCCATCCGTAAAGACCATTTTGTCTAACAATCGACCAGATCATGAGGTAGAGTGGTCCTTGACATTCACGAACCTGACCAATAGCAAAAAGTTTCGGCCCAGGTCAACCTGCGCGGACTGCGCAGGCTGACCTGGTCGATACTTTTTGCAGATGTATTAAGCCTCCTTTTCACAGAGCACGGCTGAAATTATAAAACAATAAATTTCATTTTCCGGCAATAAGAAAAGGTAAAAAACAAGGATAGGGAAAGGGGCAATAGCTGGGGTATTTCCCTTTTTTTTAAAAATTGAATCACAAAAGAGTTTCAATATTTATGTTCCTGAACCTTTTGCACCGTCGATCTTTTTTTTGTTAAAGGGTATAGCTTGTTTTAGTCTAGGCTTTTTAAGGTTTAATATAGATTCTTTTATCGAGATTCTAACGAATACAGAGTAAATATTGGCCAGATTTAAAAAAAACAACAACTCCCCACATGTTTCTGATCTTTGATTATCTACTGTAATAGATGGCATAACATGAACACATTTAGTGCCAGAAGGGGATACAGGGACCTCTTGCCAAAGGAATGTTAATTTATTACATTGGAGTTAAAAGCCGTTTTAGTAGCCAAGGTCATATCACCGCGGTTAGTGCACCTACGCGTGTGTTTCCTGGCTATCTCACACCAGTACTGACACAACTTTCTTTCCAAAGCCACTGACCTGTTTTCTCACATGCATCACAGGTGAGAGGCGAAAAATCGCCGGGAAGAAAGTTTGCCTCGACCAGGTATCAAACTCGCAACCACCAGATCACGAGTCGGATACGCTAAACACGGATGGCATGGTCCAAGATCAGAATGTGCAGTCAAGATCAGAATGTGCAGTCTTACCTTTGATCTGTACCGCCCCTCGTCTTCTGTACTATCCGCTTGTTTAGTCAAGCCTGTAAGATGGAAAAAAAGTCTAAGTTGCAGTATTTTGTATTTCAAAACGTCGATAGAGGCCCTAATACGTCACCGTTTTCCGTATTGCTGGATCATCTTGGCCCGTGTTCACCAACCATTCTAAATTGAATTCGTAGTCTTATTCTAGATATAGAAAGTAGTTCTGATTTGGCTAAACCAAACCGTTCAGCCAATTAGAAATTGCGTTACTTTGAAATTTAGAATCTTTTTGAGAATTTTAAGAATATTATTTTCAGATTGGTTGGTAAGTACGGGCTCTGGAGCCTAAAAAATACCACACATCAGATCACTACAGAGTCTCTTCCATTAACAGACTTTCACGATCATGAAAGACATCTGTAAATACTTGCAACAGAATGGATCCCGCATTCTAGATAACAAAAATAGGCCAAGATATACAGGATTCGAAATAAGTGGATATTAGAGGTATATTTTTATTAAACGGATTCGGAGAAAAATTATAACGTTTTTGTAGATGAGGTTTGATAAAATCTTTATCTAAAAAATCCAACGAATGATATATTATTCTATATTACAAAACAATATTAGGCGAATTATAGGTCAGAACATGTGTGTACACGTGGTGTTGTCCGTGCATAAAACCCCATTCACTTCCCTGAATGAAGTAGATCTATAAAACGGCATCTAGAATGACGTCACACAGTATTTATCTCAAAAGTGGGTAAGACTAAAAAAGAAAAAAAGTGAAAAATTGTAATGGGCATATTTCTCTAAAAGTAGGTTATGTGATTAAAGGAAATTCCATTACATCAGCCACGTTTGATTTGTTTTTTGCCAAACGTTTGATTTCAGAAGATTCCAAAATTTTGGTGTCTGTTAAAGAGTTGATAAGATCAATGTCGGCCTGTACGGCAGTGGGTTTGTAAAATGTTAATTGTGCCATAGAGGGAATTAGTGATCTGAATTTAGAAAGTACAACTTTATGAGTCACGTTGTATATCACATGCTAATTTGAAAGTTATCCGGTGAATTAGATTAACTGTTTTTGGGCTTTGAAGCGCTCTGTTATTGGCTTTCACATGAAAGTGATAAAATTTCGAATGCCTTTGCATTTAAGACCTTTTATTGTTTGTTTTTGTGTATCAAACAATAAATTTTCATCGGTGTACTTTGACAGATTGGCTCCCCTCCCTCGCTGTACGTGTTCTGTTTGCATTTCCATTTTTTGTTGAAAAACCTCACGCCCACATACACTTGAGTCATACTCTGTGAAAAGTTGGTTTAATGTATTTGCAAAAAGTATCGACCCATGTCGGCCAGCGCAGTCCGCGCAGGTTGAGCTGGGTCGAAATTTTTTATTTTTGGTAAATTTTCTACATGTCAAACGGCAGCTCCACCAATGATTCAGCCTGGTGTGAGACGAAATGTATCAATATTATGCTACCACTAGCTTGGTTTATTGCATTACGGGGATGCATTAAACCTCCTTTTCCAGAGCGTCATTCAAGTAATTTGGGGCATGCTCATTTAAACATCTGTAGACTGACTTATTTTATCGCGTAACCGTCCTTGTTTTCAGTGTAATATATCCATTAGGAATTGTCTTATCACGTTTGATGTCACGATTGTGTGACGTCTTTTTTTACGTCATTTTGTATGCACTTCGTAGAAGTGAATGGGTTGTTCGTGGATATTACTGCGGGTGCATCTATAGAATAATGCATTGTACCACAGGCCTTTCAAACTTTATTTGTCTATCACGGAACACCAAAATTTTCCTTGGTCGATCATTGCAGATTGGTGTATCGCCTGTATATCACGGATTACTCAAATTTTCTTTACACTGTTACTATAAATAGCACATTGGCGACTGCCTCTATATTGTATATAATAAGACAAGGTGTGCAACGAAATCGAAGAAAATTTTTACCCCTGTACCTTTTCAGAGATAATATTTAACTGCAAACGGAAAAATAAACGTAGTTACCTTTGCAGATGGCTTCACAAATGATTTTTCTCTTGTACCCTGACCTTCGAAAGTTCCAAACGGCTTTTGCGATCAAGCAATAGCTCTGATCTAAAAAGAATTTAAAAATATTCTACATTTTCCAGATCGCCATGCGCTGACGTCACACAATTCATTATGACGCAGTGAATTATAACTCACGTGAAAAGACGCGCCAAAGTTTTTGACCAATAAACGTTAAATACGTGTTTGAAAATATGAGAAATGGAAGATGAAAATAGTGATACTGGATTAGATGACAAGATAGGTTATTACATACGAAATATTATTTCAATAATTTCATCAATACATCAACAAAATAATTTTAGATCTTTGTTTGAAAAAAATATTTTAGTTTTAGTCCGCTGCGGGATGATGAATTGTGTGACATCAACGCATGGCGATCCGGAAAATGTGGAAGCTTTTTAAAATGTTTTAGCTTAGAGCTATTGCTTGATTGCAAGAGCCGTTTGGAACTTTTGAAGGCCAGGGTGCACAAGAAAAATCATTTTTGAACCCATCTGCAACGGTAACTAGGTTTAGTTTTCCGTTTTCGGTTAAATATTACCTCTGAAAGGGGTGAGGGGTAAAAATTTTCTTCGATTTCGTTTCACACCTTGTCCTTCTATATACGATATAGAGGCAGTCGCCAATGTGATATTTATAGTAACGGTGTCCACTCAGGAAAATTTTGTCATCCCGTCACTTCCGTGGTAGATCAATGGAATTTCAGTGGCCTATGATTGTACCAATCAATCCATTATATAATTATGGGTCCATAATAGCCACATTTTTAACAACCGACTGGATCATGGTACATTGGTCCTTAAATACAAAGAAAATTGACCAACAGCGAAAAGTTTCCGCCTAGGTCAGCCTGCGCGGACTGCGCAGGTTGACCTGGGCCGATACTTTTCGCAGATGCATTGATCCCCCGTTTTACAGAGCATGGCTCAGATGGTTTTGCATCTTTTGATCTATAATTTGTGAAATATCGTTATGTGATGAAAGGAATCTGACATTCGTTGGTTTTTGAGATATATAGGATCTGACATTCATTGGCATTTGAGATAAAATCTTATTCAGCGAGTCTAGGAAAAATGTTAATAAGCGAGCCTTTTGCGAGCTTAATAACATTTTTTTCTCGACGAGTTTAATAAAATTTTATCTCAAAAGCCAACGAATTTCATATTCTATTTATCACATAAATATATTTCACAACCTAATAATCAGAAGATTCAAAACCATCTATAGATGCACGTGCAGTAATATCCATAAAACATCTATGAAATACATGCAAAATGGCGTCACACAATTGTGATATAAAACATCTATGAAATACAAACAAAATGGCGTCACACAATTGTGATATAAAACATCTATGAAATACAAACAAAATGGCGTCACACAATTGTGATATAAAACATCTATGAAATACAAACAAAATGGCGTCACACAATTGTGATATAAAACATCTATGAAATACAAACAAAATGGCGTCACACAATTGTGATATAAAACATCTATGAAATACAAACAAAATGGCGTCACACAATTGTGATATAAAACATCTATGAAATACAAACAAAATGACGTCACACAATTGTGATATAAAACATTTATGAGGTAAGAAAATTTGTAATGGGTATATTACACTGAAAACAAGGGAGGTTTTGTGATATTTCTTTTTACTAGTTATCATCAAGAAAAAATGCTATTAAGCTCGCCAAAGACTCGCTAAATAACTTTTTTCTTAGAATCGTGTTATGAAATTTTATCTCAAACGCCAACTCATGTCAGATCCTATATCTCTCTCCTGTTAGGGCCCTGTCGACAGCTGTTTCATCGTCGTGCGAAAACTTTGACATTTTTTTTTTTATATAATGTCATTACTGAAGATATTTACTTCAAAATTATCTTGATTGATATCAAAAAGGGAAAACCAAACCAGACGGGCAGGTGACCCTAAGAATATTTTTGACAGAGTTATGCCTCTCTTCGACTTAGATTTTGTATTAAAAAGCTACTTCGGCTGAACGTTGGCACCCACGTGCACTGTCCTAGGTTTTCCTTGTTCACGATTCCAGTAACCCTTTACCACACAGTCCCATCTTTTAACGACCTTAAGGAATAAGGCTTTTAAAAACATTGTGGGAAAAGGAGAAAATGCAGGTAACCAGCATTTTCACCTTTTCCCGCAATGTTTTCTAACGTCTCCAGACATTTCTCATCATTTTAGCCATATTGCACTCGTTGTGCACGACTGCTTTTCATATGAACCATTCTCTGGCCAAATGCATCTCCGTGATGCCGTGTTTCAATCCAGCCATCACATAGTTATGGATCCATAATAGTCACTTCTTTCAACAACTGACTGAATCATGAGGTACACTGGTCCTTGGGCATACAGAAAATTGACCAATAGCAAAAAGTTTCGGCCCAGGTCAGCCTGCGCGGACTGCGCAGGCTGACCTGGGTCGATACTTTTCGCAGATCCATTAAGCCCCCTTTTCACAGAGCATGGCTCACATGGTTGAGTCTGAAATTGTGTCATGTGGTAAAGAGTTAAAGTTGCACCAGTGCAGACAGGCTAAAATGCCGGTGAAATTCAGCAAATAATAGAATTTAGATATCGGTGTTTCAATGAATAAATTACAGATATTCAAGGCCCCTGAGGGGAAAAAAGTTTCAGAGATTTATCCTTGGAAAACCGAATTTCGGTAAGGCGAAAACTGCGTGCAGGATAAAAGTGTAAAGATTGGCATGTTGTCACGAAAGCTTATCACTTGATTCTTCCAAAAGTCATTTGAACACATAGTAACGAGTATTCTCTCCTTTTATAACAATGTTTTCTAGGTAACATATTTGACCTAGATTTCATCTCGTATTTATGACAATTTTTTCCCGGCTTCCATGGTTGAAGTAGTTCAGGTTCCGTATTCACCAACCAAATGGTTTAGCCAATCAGACGTTGTGTTACTTTCAACTTTGGAAAATTCTGGAGAATTAGACCCAGAAAGGAATTAACACTTAAGCTGCTGAATAAATGAAACACAAATTTCTACTCAATACTAAATGCCTAAACATTGCGGTTTCAAAGTTGATTTCACCGAAAAGAAAATATCGCATCGGACAGTGTAGATCAATGATCAGACTGCACGTTCTGTGCAGTCTGATCTTGATCTACACTGTCGGCAAAAGGTCAGTGGGTCGCGATAAGCAGCTTAAGGGTTAAGAATGGTTGGTGAATACGGACCCTGTTCGCTAAATCGAGACGTTTACTATTCTACCAAGTCTTATCATGTTAGATATACTATTTTTGTTGAGCCTGGTACCTCAGTCCGTACTGTACAGGGTTTAGTTGTAAGCCTGTGGTCAAAGGTTCGATTCTTAGCTCGACCGTACCGTATCGAAGGATTTATGAAACTCATTGAAAATGGATTCTTTCCTTTCTCATCGATGAAAAAGTCAATCTTGTCGGCGATGTTTGTGGGTACAGCAAGCAGTGGCTTGGAAAGAGTGTTGTGCACTGGAAAAAGAATCACCAGGAACGCATGGATAGGCGCTCTCTCCGCTGCAATATAACTGAACGATGTTGGAAATGGCTCTCAGCAGTAAACAATAATTTATACATTTTGCTTGTTTGCTCGGCGACTGAACGACTGAACTCGGCGACTGAACGACTGACTAAGTGACTGACTGACCTGACTTTACTGCACTTTTCTTTACGTTTCTTTTCTTCAATTTACTTTTCCTTAATTCACTCTTCTATCACTTACAATATTTTATTTTACCATGCCTTCCTTTTCTCTCTTTTGTTCGTTCGTTCATTCATTCCTTTTTTTCGTTTCTTCTTTCGTTCGTTCCTCAGTTGCTTCGTTCGTTCCTTCGTTTGTTCCTTCGTTCCTTCGTTTCTTCCTCAGAGTCGTTAAAACTAAGGATTGTTTCATAAGGGGCTAAACAATACCCTTTTGTTGTCTTAATTTTGTTGCAATAGATGCATGTTCATAAAGTCTGTACACAGAGTCGAAATATTTCGGGAATCTCTTTATAATAATAATAAATGTTTCGAAAGCAGTAAACGTCGGGTTTTATCTGGTTACAGGGAAGAGTACAAAGTAACCCGATTTAATGGCAGCTTTCATTTCCACAAGCTTTCGGTCGTTTAATGGGTATTAATTCTGACAAAAATGTCAAAAATCCACAGACTTAATCACCATAAACTACCAATTTTGTGGGAATTTTGTGTCATATCATTTACCTTTTAACCCATTACTAAACATTTACCGAGTTCACTGAACCCTAATAATAAAGCTTTTAAAAACGTCGTGGAAAAAGGAGAAAATGCTGGTAACCAGCATTTTCTCCTTTTCTCAAGATGTTTTTCTATCCTTTCCAAGGTATTTTACATAACTTTAGCAGCATTCTTATCATTTTAGCAACAGTTAAATTGTTTCTGCCAGTACTTTCTATTTTGACAAGTCTAAAATTTTGTCCTTTGGTTTTACCTCCGTCGCCGCCATGTTCAATCGTTCAGGAAATCAACGTAACTCTAGAATACCGTGTGAGTTAAGATTAGATTTCAGAGACCCTGCACCGACCAATACCAAGTCTTGACTCCATTAAAAAATGATCAGCACGATTAAAAGCTTGGTATATAGATGTATATGGAAACATTGTGGCCTTACGATCCATTTTTCCTTGTGCCACATTGCTTAGAAAAGTCTGTGTCAAGAACACAGTCGTATCTATTGGTAATTTAAGTTTGTACATGTCTGAAGGTACATTTGACCAAAATATCTCCAAATAACAATCGTATATCAAGATCAGAGGGCTTAAAACACAATCTGAGTGATCTTAAAATACACTGTATGAAAAAAACAATTAATTAACGTTTCCAATGGCAACCCCAAGTTTAGTCTGGGCATTTTATTGCCCTGTTGAGGACAATATGGATCTCGATTAGAGTGCAAAAAACGTGCAGTCTGATCTTGATCTACATTGTCCGATATGATAAGATCTCTCCAGCGAACAGAATTTTGAAATTGCAGGTGTTTGGTATTTATATTATTTGCTGAAAATTGTCATTTATTATTTATCAGTTTGAAGAGGTCTGTTTATTTCTTTTTTGCGGTATATCAAAATCCTTCGCAAAATACAACTAGATCTACATTGTATATTTCTTTGCAAACGTAAAGAAAATGTATGGTTATATTCAGTAACAAGAAATATCTTTAAAAAAGATAGCGTAAATTTGCTAGCAAAAACATGTAGGCAGGGGCTCTTAGAATGAACATGTCTACATTTTTTACCACAGAGGCCCTTAGAATAAACATGTCTACATATTTGACCAATCACAAATTTCTATTTATTCATTTTGATCTGTACCAAAAGGTAGGTCAAAAGCCAGCACATTCAGCTACGCCATTTTGGCGTTTAATGGCGGGGTGTTCGTTTTGCAATCGCTTACTCCGTCTATTTTTATTTCAACTTATATGACGTAATCACTCTGATTTTAACATATATGACGTCATCACTCTAATTTGAATACGAAATTGCGTAGTCGACGCGTGTTATTAACCGTGTGTCATTTCTGTAAGTCTTTCCGAAACTTTCGAGCGAAATCTCTAAATACCTACGTATCCCATCGAAGAAATACCATTGGAAAAAAACATCGAAAAATATATATGACCCATGCTCTGTTAAAAGGGGGCTTAATGCATCCGCGAAGAGTGTCGATCCAGGTCAGCCTGCACAGTCCAGTCCTCGCAGGCTGCCCTGGTTCGAAACTTTCCGCTATTGGTCAATTTTCTGTATATCAAAGGACCAGTCTAACATAGGATACAGTCGGTTGTTAGACATAATTAATTTTATGGACCCCTACTTATGTAACTACTCATTTGGTATCATACAGTGCGGAGATGCATTAAGCTCTCTTTTGCCAGAGCATGGTTCATATACATTTTCGTTTTTCTTACTTTTGTTTTAATTCTTTACGGATGGCTTGCTAGCTATTGCCTTACTCAATTTAGTGGTGAGTCATTTATGAAGTTTGATGAGGTTATAAAAGCCTGTATAGCTAGCTTTGATATACAGCTTCTGTCTGCCTGCCATATGACCGAATAATTGCTTCGTGTGCCGCTTAGGCACCAGACGTCGGTATTTGTGTAAGAATGATTATTTAATCTGGGAATAGGTAGACATGTGTAACGATCAAACTAAATAAATCTGTTTATTTGGTGTTCTCATACGCTCGTTTTGAATGCAGAGTTATTTTGTATGAAAGCTTTGTCCGTTTTAAGTAAATATCTGCATTTATGAAACCGTAAACGATATTTTGATTGTCTGTTTTATTTTATCCAGATAGAATTAAAAGGACGAAAGCAGCCATTCTGCAATATCTCCCCCCCCCCCACCCCCTCCCCCATATAGTAAGTATCGACTGAATTGTGTTCTACGCCGCTCTCAATATTATTTAAGTCATTTCACAGCGACAGCTCACATATTCGTGCATTTCCTTCACCAGTACTAGGCTAGGGCTCCGAAGTTTTTTTCTCAACTGTATACTAAAACATCAGTGACTGCACCAAAGTTAAATTGTGGATTTGTTTATTAGATTTCAAATAAAGGACTTATAAAGGACTTATTTATAAATACGCCGGGCCCTCTGGTAATCTACTACTACTTTCATCCCGGACTCCTATAAAAAGAGGTGCGCCGGTTTCATGTAAATTTCAACACTAGTACAGCTTTTCGCTTAACTCTTTACCACACAATCCCGACTTTTAACGACCTTGAGGCAGGAGCCTTTTGAAAACTTTGTAGGAAAAAGAGAAAATGCTGGTAACCACAATGTTTTCTACCCTATCCAATACACAAATCACCACTTAAGCTACACTTAATATGTCGTCTGCAAATGCTTTCAATTTGGTCCAGTCTAAAATTTTGCTGTTTGGTAAAGAGTTAATTACGTATCAGGAAACATCCGTAACTCTTCATGAGATGACAAAATTTTAGACTGGCTTAGATTGAAAGCAGTTTAAGTCGACAAATTAAGTGTAACTCGAAAACTGGAATTTGTCTTTTTAAAGGGTAGAAAACATTGTTAGAAAGGGCAGAGCCCCGTAGCTCAGTCGGTATCGTACAGGAATTAAGAACAGGAGGTCGCTGGTTCGATCCCCGGCTCGGCCAATTTCTTTCCGAGGATTGACGATAGTCATTGCGACAGGATTCATTCCTCTCCCACTGCTGACTATTGTTTCGGCAATGGCTATGTGGGAAAGCAGCCAGTGGCTTGGAAAGAATATTGTGCGGAGTACTGGTAAAGTGAAGCATGTATATTTGCACTGGCCGCCACGATATAACTGAAATGATGTTGAAAACGGCGTTAAACACCATACAATCAATCAATCAATCATTGTTAGAAAGGATGAAATGCTGGTAGAATCATTTACTCCTTTTCCTAAAAAGTTTTTAAAGAAAGTTTTCAAGGGCGTTAAAACTCTGAATTATTTGGAAAAGAGCTGATACACAATCATTCGATACTCGTCAAAAAAAATCTGACAGTCATTGGCTGTCGAGTTAAAATTTCATTTCTGAACAACTCTTGTCTCATCCTATAATATTTTAGGTAGGAAAGGATTTCTTATTTGCATGATTTATTTCATGAAAACATGGTTTTCCTTCTGTGATGTAATTCAATTTGATTTCGAAACGGCTCCGAGTTTATTTTGGGAAGCATGTGAGTCACGCTCTGGCAAAAGAGGGTTTCTCCGTGATTCATTATACAAAGCAAGTCTCCATATGGGACCCATAAATTCCAATTTGTCTAACAACCCGCTATCAATTTATTGGTAAACAGGTAAACATTGTCCTTTGACATGCAGAAACTTGATCGATAACGAAAAAGTTTCGAAACAGGTCAGCCTGATACTTTTTGATACTTTTTGGAAGATGTATTAGACTTCCTTTTCACAGGGCATGGCTTATATTGCTATGGTTTGATATTCTCTCGGTAATCGCGGATAAATGCCCCGGGGTAAGCCCCTCTGTTGCAGCAAAGATGAATGTCAAGCTATCACGAAAATACACGTTTAATCCTAAAGGTGCTAAGCGCGACTCACTGACCTTTTGCGGACTGTGTAGATCAAGATCAGACTGCACAGAACGTGCAGTCTGATCTTGGATCTACACTGTCCGACAAGGAGACATTTTCATGTCTCCAAAATATAAGTTTGAAATAATAATATTCGGGTTTTTACTATCGGCTTGAAAGTTGTATTTAACATATTTAACAGGACAAGAGTTAAGACTCTACCTGACGAGTAAATTGTAGACTTGTCCGAATTGAAATCATTTTCAGACCTAAAATTATAATGTGGCTGACAGGGTTTCTTATGAAACGAAAATCTCCACTTAATAGTAGAAGCCCAAACATTGCGTTTTCTAAGTTGATTTCACCGGAAACAAAATACCGTAACGGACAGTGTAGATCAAAGATCAGACTGCACGTTCTGTGCAGTCTGATCTTGATCTACACTGTCCGCAAAAGGTCAGTGGGTCGCGATAAGCAGCTTAAGAGTTAAACCCCCCTTTTGCAAGAACAGTGGTAATGTTTTTTTCTGTGCAAACGTGTAGAAACTGGACGGTTGCAGACAGTAAGAAGGTGAAAGTTTGACGTTCAAATAACGGGTTAGTGACTGTACAATCGGTAATTATCTCTTTTTTAATGAGATAAAGTATGACTTATTTGAATACGATCCCACCTAATCGACATGTGTTATTGATTGTATGACATTCCAACAAACTTTCCGCGATTTTCCTTCGCGAATTCTAAAAATATCTTAAGAGGCTACGTTGCCAATTAAGGAAACACCCCTGGAAAATATTTTTCCATGTAGCTTTTTTTTCTTCTTTACTTACGGTTTGTAATCTATCACCTACTTTAATCCGATGATGAATCATTTTTTTTTTTATTTTTTAGGTTTGGCGAGATCATGAAAATTCTGATTTACACCCCTTTAAATCAAATTGCATTTTTTTTGTAACCCCTGAACAATGGAAATGACAGATTTATTCTCGTAAAATAACTGATGGGCATCAAAATTCTAAAATTAGACAGTTTTCCCCTGAACTTTTCCCAAAGGAGGCGACTCTAATCCATTTAACGACAAGCAATGTTGAGATTTACGAATATTTGACCGAATTAGCCCTTCTACCAGAAGACAAAATTTTGGACTCATCCAAATCAAAAGCACTTATAGACAACAAATTAAATGTGTCTTAAACGATGATTGATTGATTGATTGAATGGTGTTTTACGCCGCTTTCAACACTATTTCAGTCATATCACAGCAACAGCTCGCTTACTCATGCTTTTCCGGGGTTTCACCAGTAATAGGCTAGGGCTCTTAATTGTCTTGCCCAAGGACACTCCAACGAAAAACTCAATGCTTCCAGTGAGGCTCGAATCCGGGGCCTCCAGGTAACGAGTCTTACACTTTACCACTGAGCCACGCAGGACCATTCTTAAATGACGGAATTTGTCTTTTGAAAGGATAGAAAACATTGTAGGAAAAGGAGAAAATGCTGGTAACCAGCATTTTCTCGTTTTCCTTCAATGTTTTCAAAGTATTCTTTTTTTTTCTGAGGGTAGTTAACGTAAGGTATTGAGTTGTAAAGAGTTAACTCTTATCCTGCCAAATAAAAGAAATGAAACTTTCACACCGATAGTAAATACCCGAATTTTCCTATTTCAAAGGTATTTTTGAAGAAAATATATCACCATATCGAACAGTGTAGATCCAAGATCAGACTGCACGTTCTGTGCAGTCTGATCTTGATCTACACTGTCCGCAAAAGGTCAGCGAGTCGCTCCTAGCAGCCTAAGGGTTAACCCGACCTGGATGTTATGCTATCGTCGTTTTTTTTTTAATTCCTTCGGCTTAACATCTGATCCAGAAAGATATAATCATCGAATCAGCCACGTTGATAGAATGAGCTGCATGATGAAAAGCCATCAGGAACTCATTTCGTTTATCACAGGTTCCAAATTTTGAGCTACGCTCGTTTATTTATTTGTCTGTCCGGGTTTTTTTTTTCGGCGTAGCTGAATGTACTGGCTTTTGACCTACTTTTTGGTACTAATAAAAATTAAATAAATAGAAATTTGTGATTGGTCAAAAAAGTAGACATGTTTATTTTAAGGGCCCCTGCCAATTTGCGGGCAAAATTACGCCATCTATCTTCTATAAAGATATATCTTAATTTTGTTTAACACTGTTTTAAGTATTACTTCAGTTGTATCGCGGCGGCCAGTGCACCTACCCATGCTTCCTCGGATATTCCTTCTACCAGCACAGGCTCTGTGAATTGACCTGGAGGGGCGTGGCTAACCTTTGACATAAGTCGACCAGTTTATTTTTTACTTTAGTAGCCTCGAGCCAGTTCGGAATAATTCGTCGTAAATCTACGTAAACACATGCATCCTAACAGTACTTTATCGATCCTTTACGGGTAATCACGATGATTTTCGAATAACCTACCTTACCTCTATCTAAAACGCAGATTTGCAGACATAACTCCGCCCTGCCAGGTCAATTCTTACAGCGTATACTTTAAACACTATTCTTACCAAGTCACTTGCTGGTTTCTCACAGCCCATTCGGATAGGTCTGTGATTAGCGTATCTGACTCGTGACCTGGTGGTTGCGAGTTCGATATCCTGTTGAGGCAAATTTTCTTTCCGGTGATTTTTGGCCTCTCACCTCTGCTGCATGTGAGAAAAGTAGCCAGTGGCTTGGACAGAATGTGGTGTCAGTACTGGTGTGAGATAGCCAGGAAACACAAGCGTAGGTGCACTGACCGCCGTGATATGACCTAAGCTTTTGAAACAGTGTTAAACTCCAATACAAACAAACAAAACAAAGCTTTCTCACAGAACTATCACCGAAACAGTGATCAGCGGCAAGACAGGAATGAATCCTGTTGCAATGGCTATCATCATTCCTCGGAAAGAAATTAGCCGAGCTGGGGATTTGACCCAGCGATCTCCTGCTTTTAGGCCCTATACGTTGCTGACCTAGTTACTAAACTCGCCTTAAGCTACGCTCGTAGATTGGTTACCTCCCCTGATACAGCAGGTGTATAGGGGCCGGTACAGGCTACTAAAAACGGGCGGAATTCTTCCCGTCTATTTTTAGAACAGCCATGTCGCGAGACTAATAGAGATTCAGGGTCGGTCACTCTAACTCCCTGAGCAGCAGATTTTCCGACATTTTTGACCTCACGAATAAGTGAATTGTATTTTTGGTATCACCTGTTTATGTCTGTTAATATTCTTTTTAGTTTCGATTACCAATTTCAAATTGGGCAAAAAATCGCAATGTAAACTCTAAAGCCAAACTGGACATGTGTATGCTGCTCTGATTGGCTATTCTATGATACACACATAGCCCAATGAAAAGCAACGACACAATAGCCTGTGCCAGTTGTGATATATCTACGACGAGCACCAGTTTGCTACGCTTGTAGCTATCGTCTTTAGCAGACGATAACTCTTTAGCAGACGATAAAACTTTAGACCCGTCCATATTGAAGGGATTTGTAGACGACATATTTAGCCCTTAGGCTGCTAATCGCGACTCGCTACCTTTGCGGACAATGCAGATCAAGATCAGACTGCACTGATCTTGGATCTACACTGTCCTATAAGAAGGTATATTTTCCCCCAAAAAATACCTCTGACATAGCAATATTTGAGTTTTTGCTTTCAGCTTGAAAGTTTCATTTCAGTTATTTAGCAGGCTCAAAATACGGGTCTAGTCTTTGAAAGGGTTGAAAAAATATCATGGGAAAATGAGAAAATAAACCTCTGATACGAGAGGCTTATACTCCACCTAAACTGCTGTCTCCAAAAGAAAAAAAAAAATGCTTTTAGGCAATAACTGGAAAAATAACCGTGTACATACCTTTAACACTTTACCGCACAATGCCGCCTTTTAACGCCCCTGGGAAGGAGGCCTTTTGAAAACATTGTGGGAAAAGGAGAAAATGCTGGTAACCAGCATTTTCTCCTTTTCCCACAATGTTTTCTATCCTATCAAAGAAACATTGCATCATTTGAACCACATTGAAATTGTCGTCTGCAAATGCTTTCAGTTTGGACAAGGCTAAAATTTTGTCGTCTGGTAAAGGGTTAAGACAGTGAAAACTGCAGCAAAACAGTGGAAATTGCAGTACCCCTACTAAACTGGGGTCCTGCGTGGCTCAGCTGTGAAGTGTAGAACTCGTGACTTGGATGCCCTGGGTTCAAGTTTCGCTTGGGTTTTTCTCGGGAGAATCCTTTTGCAAGACACTTCAGAGCCCTAACCTAAGGTGCATAAAACCCCTTGAAACCCAGGAAATACACGAATATGTGAGCTGTCGCCGTGATATGACTGAAATATTAGTGAAAGCGGCGTTCAAAAAACATTCAATTAATCAATCAATCCTGCTAAACTGCAGTGCTTAGATAGCAATAAGGAAAGCTTTTATGGTTGTCGTTAAAGGAACAGTTTCCATTTCTACCCTGGTAAAACGAGAGAAAGGTAACCTTTGCTACGTCTAAAGATGACACGATGTTTTTATGTACTTTTACCAAGCATTCCCTAGCTCCCCAAGGAAGAACGCCTTTGGAAACGTCGAGGGAAAAGGAGAAAGTGCTGATAATCAGTTTTCTCTCACATTTCCAGGATGATTTCCTGTTACCATCATTCTCCCCTTTTTTCCTCAAGATGATTTCACCCTTTCAAGGATAAGTGTCGTAACGTAATCTAAATGCAATATGTCGCCTGAAAGTGGACGACCATAAGAAATTGTCATCTGATAAGGAGTAGATATTGACGACTAGACTTTACCCCGTAGACTTAACTTGTAGAAGTATCTAAGTATTTGCAATAAGTAGGAAAGTTGTTTTAAAACCCTTTACCGCACAATGACGCCTTTTAACGCCTCTGGAAATGAAGCCTTTTGAAAACATCGTGGCAAAAGGAGAAAATGCTGGTAACCAGCATTTTCTCCTTTTCCCACAATATTTTCTGTCCTATCAAAGGAAAATTGCACTATTTGAGCCACATTGAAATTGTTGTCTGCAAATGCTTTCAATTTGGACAAGGCTAAAATTTTGTCGCCTGGTAAAGGGTTAAGTTCTAGATCTACACTGTCCGCGAAAGGTTACTGAGTCGCGCTTAGCAGCCGAAGGATTAAGCAGTCAAGTCTGGATTTTTACTGGGAAAAAAATATCATCTTGCTTTTAAAACTTTTTCAACAAAGATCAGACTGTACGTTTCGCAAAGGATTATCATGAATCTACACTGTCTGAAAAGGCGCTTTATATTGCATACCATTTGAAACCTTGAATAAATCATTCAACGTCGTATAAATTTTTTGTTACGATATTTGCAACACGTTCCTCTCCCCAGGAGAAAATAGATTTGCAATAATAAATAGTTATACGAGAATTTCATTTAGATTACTTCCCAACTTTCTAAATCCCCGGATGAATCGAGTTATGCAAAAAAGCGGTATAATATATCGTTTTCGGTGTCAACATGGATTATTTTAACACCTATCCTGCTAAGTGAATGAAATAAAACTTTCAAGCCGTTAGTAAAAACTCAAATTTTGCCATTCCAAAGGTATTTTTTTTTGGGGGGGGGGGGGAATTTCGTCTTATTGGACAGTGTAGATCAAAGATCAGACTGCACGTTCTGTGCAGTCTGATCTTGATCTACACTGTCCGCAAAAGGTCCTTAAATCGCGCTTAGCAGCCTAAGCGTTAACACTGTGGTTTAAACTTTTTACCAGAAAACAAACTTTTAAACTTGTCCAATTTGAAAGCATTTGCAGTCAACAAATTAGATGTACCTTAAATGATGAGGTTCCTCTTTTACAGAGGAGAAAACATTGTGGGAAAAGGAGAAAAATGCTGGTTACCAGCATGTTCTACCTTTTCCTCAATATTTTCAAAAACGTTTTTTTTTTTTATTCAGGGCCCTGCTAAAACGGAAGTGCGCGGTAAAAGGGCTAAATTGCAAAGGGCGAACACAACTGAAAACCCGGAATGACAAAGGTTACAATTATAGCGCTGTGGATAGCATATGTAGCAATTAGTACGAGACAAAAACATAACTTATTCCATAAAAACCTCCTTCAGCTGTCTTTTTATTTCAAGGTCTGTGATTAACCCTTTCCCAAACAAGCCCTGGTTTTCACGTGTCTGCAGTACAAGTCTTTTGAAAACACTGCTGGAAAAGGAGAAATTGCTCGTAACGAGCAATTTCTCCTTTTCCCACAGTGTTTTCTACCCCTTTTTGAGAACTTTCTGCCATTTTCATCAAATTTAAAATTGTCGTCTGCAAACTCTTTCAATTTGGACCAGTCCAAAATTTGTCATTTGGGAAAGGGTTAAAAGAATGTTATTATCGTTATTCTGTTTGTTGGGGGAGGGGGTTAACGGTTCAGTTTGATCGGTGATTAAGAACGGGCTTGCCAAGGAGAACCCACCATAGCACGTTTCGAGGTTTCCAAATGACGGAGAATGACGTTATCATGTCTTCGTATGTGACGTATACTACGTACACGTTTTATTGATTTGCATGGTCAATAACTACATGGGATGCAATAACCCTTATCCCTCTGAATAAAAGAAATGAAACTTTCAAACCGGTAGTATAACCCAAAGTTTACTATTTCAAAGGAATTTTTGAAGGAAATATTTCTCCCTTTCGGACAGCGTAGATCAAGATCAGACTGCACGTTCTGTGCAGTCTGATCTTGATCTACGCTGTCCGCAAAAGGTCAGTGAGTCGCGCTTAGCAGCCTAGGGATTAAGTAAATATGGTTGTGGAAAAACCTCGCCTTACTCCACCAAGAAACTGTGTCTAATCAGTTTCGATGAATCAAGGCTCAAGGTTATGACGAGGGATGCTTGTTTGTCTGTCATTCGTTTTACGTTGTATGTACATGTAGATCTGAAATAAGTTGGCGTTTGAAATAAAACCTTATAAAACGACTTTAGAAAAAAAAAATGTCAACAAGCGAGGCAATGGCGAGCTTACTTAAACCTTGTGTCTTGTCGGGTTGAATAGATTTTATCTCTAAAGCCAACAAATGTTTCAGTTCCCCTCCCCCCATCACATAATTGTATCTCAAAAAGATATGTAAAATAGTTCAATTTATTCGCGAAACCTACATATGAGGCAAGCTCTGTGTTAAAAGGGACCTTAATGCATCGAAAACAGTATCGACCCAGGTCAGTCTGCGTAGTCTGCGCAGGCAGACCTATGCCGGAACATTTTTCTATTGGTCAATTGTCTGTATGCCAAAGGACCATTCTACTTCATGATTCTGTCGGTTGTTTTAAAAAAAAATGTGACTATTATAGATCCATAAATATGGAATTGCTTGATTGGTATCATGCATTACGGAGATGCATTAGGCCCCCTTTTCCCAGAACGGAGCTCATATGACTATGTTTGCAGTAAATGTAATATAATTAAAAGCCACATATGCTATCATTGCAACAAACAAACAAATTACTTGACAGCTCTGCCTTGTTGCGGTAATTGTGCCAAATGTTAATATCTTTAAAATCACATTTTTTCATTTCATTCGCAACGATAGTCCATAGAATAGGCATAAAACCCTAGTTGATGTTAACCATGCTCGCAATAAAACAGTGTTCATGCCCGGATTATGTTTTCCAAATTGTTTCAAATACTTTTCAATACAATTAAAGTGAGCATTTTCATTACGATCTAATCAAACATAGCAGTAATGCCAGCCCACAGATCTTTTCATTTATTTTTAAAACTGCCATTTAGTCAGCCCATTATCATCTAATTTGCAGACGAATTCGGTGAATTTACATTCCTCAAATATCAACCGTTAAACTCTTTACCAAACGACAATATTTTAGACTGGTCCAGATTGAAAGCATTAGCAGACGACAAAAATAAATTGTTTCAAAAATTGAAATTTGTTTTGGGAAGGGTAGAAAACATTGTGGGAAAAGGAGAAAATGCTGAATACCAGCATTTTCTCCTTTTCCCACAATGTTTTCAAAAGGCTTCTTTCTCAGGGTCGTTAAACCTCGGGATTGTGTGGTACAGAGTTACAAGCGCTGAATGTGTCAACGCTTAACTTGCTAAATAAGTAAAATGAAAATTTCGAGCCGATAGTGAAAATCCAAATTTTGCTATTTCAAAGGTATGTGCTGGGGAAAGATATCTCCTTAGCGGACAGTGCAGATCCAAGATCAGACTGCACGTTATGTGCAGTCTGATCTTGATCTACACTGTCTGCAAAAGGTCCTTGAGTCACGCTTAGAAGCCTAAAGGTTAACTGGGCTCCCTCAATCAGAAAAAGTTATTGACATTTCATTTTCAACGTTATTCTTTAAGGATTACATAATACAAAAACGGACCATGAAGATCACGATCAGACTGCACATTTTGTGCCGTCTGATCTTGATCCACATAGTCCGTAGAAGGCAGTTTGATATTGATTAACATTCTGTGCAAAAAGAAGACTAATTTTTTATATAGCCCTCCAAGGTTAAGCTGCATTTATTTACAAATGAAATGTCTTGCAGGTCATATTAGGATGGCAGCACGTCTGTCTGTTCTTTCCAAGGCCATACACTAATCTTGACCAGGTTGAGGCTTTCATTCTCTTTTCAATCTGTCTTGTTTTCGTTATTCCTTTGTATTAATTATCCATCTGTTAAAACTGGCATAATTATCCCCCTTTACCGAATGCAAATGAGATTAATCAAATGATTATTTTGAATTTATTGGTCGCTTATCTTTCTCAACTGCGAGCATAGATAATAAAAAGACATTTTCAGTCAGTAAAATACCCTAAATATTTTTTTTATTATTAGTGCTGGCATAATTACCTCCCTTAAATGAATGCAAATGAGAAAGGTCATGCAAAGTGATCATGTGATTATGTAGATATATCAGCTGAGGATATGTGAGTCCGTTATTCGCATTCGATGCCCTCAGCTAGGCACTGTCGGTGTGATTATCTAATTTATCTCATACACTATTTGTGGCGACTTACTGGTCGTAACATGGACGCTTTCAATCGCAATTTTACCTAATTTTTGTGGCATTTGTCGAAGACAATGCCACTATGAATTCAATACGGCATTTTGAAAATCATGTATTCGCAGTTTGTGCAAAACCGAAGGAAGTAAACCCAATTAAACTCAAATTTTCTATGTCAAATAAGTGTTTCGATTGCACCCAGAGATGAATTTGAAAATGGCGTATTAAAATAAATTGGATTTGGCCATCGATCGTGGAAATACTTCTTTTATTATCGAAAATAGCGTGATCTCCTATGGTCTTTTATTGGCGTAATGATACACACAATTTTTGTCTCTTGACCGCTCGATTCCGTGCTTGTTCGTCCCAAAACCAGTTCGATCCTAGGCTTATTCGTCCCTAGGCTTGTTCGCCTGGACTTGTTTGCCCCTCAAGATTGTACGCTACTCTGTCGGATTGTGCATGAATATATGGTAGGCTAACTTATAAGCGAATATTTTGAAACTATTTCTATCGTTTGTTTGTCAAATTATTAATTCCACACAATGGCTCCCTTGACAAATGCCACACCAGTGCTTTAAACGCTTTGATTAGAACTAATGAATAGGTAGGGAATGCCTGGCGATCATATACGTCTTTTGTTAATGACAAGATTGCCAATTTATATATAATTTTAGCATTTTCTTTTTTATACCCATCTTTTTACAGTTAATTTGCCATTTTAATTAACTCTTTACCGAATGGCAAGTTCTTAGAATTGTCCAAATTCAAAGCAGTAGCAGACGACAATTCTAATGAAGCTAAAATAAAGGTGGACAGGTGGAAAACGTGGTGGGATAGGAGAACATGCTGCATTTCTCCTTTTCCACTACGTTTTCCACAGTCGTTTTCCTCGGGGTCGTTAACACACGATTTGTTTCGTAAAAGGGTTTAATTCTTACAGTTCTATTAAAAATATTTGAACCGTGCTCTGGCAAAAGGGGGCTCAATGCATCTCCGTCATATATTATACCCACCAAGACATCACCTAATTATGGATCCATAAAATCCATTTTGTCAAACAACCGACTGAATCATAAGGTAGAATTGTCCCAACACGCGCATAAAATTTAAAGATAGCGAAAAGTTTCGGCCCATGTCAGCCTGCGCGGACTGCGCAGGCTGACATGGATCGATACTTTTCGCAAATGTATTAAGCCCCGTTTTCACAGAGCATGGTCCGCTTTTCTTTTTTACTAATCTATGCTTTTTCCTCTATACTATCTGAGACTATCTTTGATAGCTTTCGTTTTACTGTTGATTTATCATTTTAATTAAACCAGTTTATCTATTTTCCATTTTATTATCTCTCATGTGCGCTTGAATGCCCTACCTCAGCTGTCGCTGTACCAAATGACCTTACTTTATTCAATCACTTTTCAGTGTGATGATAAGGTTCGTGATAATAATAATAATAATAATAATAATTCTTCTTCTTATTCGTTCGTTCGTTTGTTTGTTTGTTTTTTATTTGTATGTCTGTCTATTCCACACACATATATATATAAATATATGTGTATGATCTGACATGATTTGGCGTTTGAGAAGAATTTTCATCAAACGAGTTTGAGAAAAATGTTAAAAAGCGAGCCTCTGACGAGATTAATAACATTTTCTCTTGACGACTTTGATAAAATTTTATCTCAAAAGCCAACAAATGTCAGATTCTTTTTATCAAATAACAATAATTGACAAATTATGGATCCGAAGTTGCAAAACCATCTATAAATGCACGCGCGATAATATTCATTAAAAAAAAAAAACCAAAAAAACATTCACTTCAATTATACCGGTACGTACAAAAAGGTACGTACAAAATGATGTCAAAAATGACGTCACAAAAGTGTGATATCAAACGCGTATAAGGTGAAAAAAAATTATTAAAGGGTATATTACGCCATAGGCCACTGAAACTCCATTGGTCTATTACCGGACGACGAAATTTTCCTTATCGGACACCTTATTATAAATAGCACATTGGCAACTGCCTCTATATTGTATATAATGAGACAAGGTGTGCAACGAAATCGAAGAAAACTTTTACCCCTGTACCTTTTCAGAGATAATATTTTACCGAAAATTGAAAAATAAAGCTAGCTACCGTTGCAGAGGGTTCGCAAATGATTTTTCTTGTGTACCTTGACGGCTCTTGCGATCAAGCTGTAGCTCTGATCTGAAAAATTTTAAAAAGCTTCCACATTTTCCGGATCGCCATGTAGAATCTTTTTAAATTTTTTAAGATCAGACCTATTGCTTGATCGCAAGAGCCCTTTGGAACTTTCTAAGGTCAGGGTACTCAAGAAAAATCATTTGTGAACCCATCTGCAACGGTAACTAGGTTTATTTTTCCGTTTTTGGTTAAATATTATCTCTGAAAGGGGACAGGGGTACACATTTTCTTTGATTTCATTGCACACCTTGTCTTATTATATACAACATAGAGGCAGTCGCCAATGTGCTATTTATAATAACGATGTAAATGAAAATTTGAGTATTCCCTGATATACAGGCGATGCACCAATTCGCAAGTATTCGACGATCAACCAGGAAAAATGTTACTATAAATAGCACATTGGAAACTGTCTCTATTATTGTATACGATAAGACTTATTATATACAACATAGAGGCAGTCGCCAATGTGCTATTTATAGTAACGATGTAAATGAAAATTTGAGTATTCCCTGATATACAGGCGATGCACCAATTCGCAAGTATTCGACGGTCAACCAGGAAAAATGTTAGTGTTCCGTAACAGACCAATAGAGCTTCAAAGGCGTGTGATTACACTGAATACAAGGAAGGTTATGTGATAAAATTTTATCTAAACAACAGAGATGATAAACTGGAATAAAGCTTGCCAGTCTGTTTGTTCGTCAGTCCGTTGACACAATTTTGTGCTCTCCTCTTTTCCTACAGTTTTCAACCAATTTTGCTGAAATTTTAATGGGAGCGTACCTAGTATTAGAACTTTGCAACCGCAATTTTCATGATGATTGGTTCACAATTACAGTTGTTATGGCCCTTTCATTTTTTTTTTCTGATTTTGGGACAAGACAACCTGTTCAGGTACCATCGGTCTGCAAAAATTGTAGTTGTAAAGATTATAGATGGGGACCATACTTATTCAAGTAAAAAGAGAACCAAATGTTACTATTACACTTATTAAAATTGAGCTGTGCTCTGACAAAAGGGAGTTTAATGCATCTCCGTAATGCGTAATACCAATCAAGCCATTACATAATTATAGATCCATAATACCCACTTTTTTAACAACCGACTGAATCATGAGGTAGACTGGTCCTTTGACATACAGAACATTGACCGATAGTAAAAAGTTTCGGCCCAGGTCAGCCTGCGCGGACTGCGCAGGCTGACCTGGGTAGACACTTTTCGCAGACGCATTAAGCCCCCTTTTCACAGAGCGTGGCGCAATTACATGCATTTATTTAAAACTAGGGCTACAAGGGAAAATGCCTTACTCAGGGGCAGTAAAACATTACAAAAGTTTTATTGTGTACGATTATATTTCATCGAGAGTGAAAGATTTACATTATATGACATTGTTTTACACTCGAAGTAAAATCAGTAAAATCAGCTGATTCATAGATGCATCGACAGTGCTGAGGGGATCGGTCCTTTTTCGACGTAGCTGAAAGCGCTGGCTTTTGACTTGCTTCTTGGTACTGATAAAGAATGAATAGATAGTGATTTGGTAAAAATGTGCACATGTTTATTCGACAGGCCCCTGCTGGCATATTTGCTGGCATGTTTGCTCACATATTTATGAAACCACTACTTACAAGCGTTGCTATTGCTAATCGATACCCCGGGGCCTTGATTCATACCAGTACAAAATAATGTAGTAGAGAATGATTCTTTTCTTGTGCTATTTGGAAATTTAGTATTTTCATAAGCATATACAATAACCCAATACTAGTTTTCAACAAAATGAAAAACAATGAGGAAAAAGAGGCTATTGATCGTGAGGTTACTTTTCATTATTTTACTTCATATTGAGCCATAAAAGAGTTTCAATATTCATATTCCAGTAACTCTGACGCCGTCTATCTTTTTTTTTTTTTTTTTTTAAGATATTTCTTGTTTAAGCTTCAATGAAATTAATGATTGAAACAATTAGAATTTCTTCATGATTACTGGATATCGATTGTCAAGATATTACAAAAATACAGAATTTACATATAATTACTGGCCCACTTTTCATTGCTGAATATCTGTGTTACATTATCGCATGAGATACTCAATTCACTTTCGTATAGACACAGTAACAGTAACAATACGAGGAGTGTTCAAATCTGAATTCATCTAAGCACGTAAAATTTGATTCTTAATAGGTTTCACTGATTTTTTTTTTTTTTATATTTTGTTCCCTCAAAGTATTCACCTCCAACAGTCTCCGTATCCAATCTCTGAAGGCATTTTCATGGTCTTTTTTCAGGTATACTATGAAGGCACTGGAATTCATTTTCTGTCAACCCTATTTCATCTTGTGTACACCATCAGTTTCAGTCATTGTCTTTTGTACCAGGTGCAAGACTTTCTGAAGCAGGAAAAAGTCGTTGTGCTCCCCCACCCTCCCTATTCACCCGACCTTGCCCTTTATGACTTCTTTTTGTTTCCAAAGCTAAAAAAATACCTTTCAGGTCGAAAAATTTGTTCAGCGCGTACACCTCGGTTCTACAATATTCCAGTGTCTTCATAATATACTAAAAAGACTATGAAAATGCCTTCAGAGGTTTGATCCGGAGACTGAAACTTTGTAGATCTGTTGGAGGAGAATACTTTTAGGGAAAAAAATAAAATTTCAGTGAAACCTATGAAGAATAAAATGTTATGTGCTTAGATGCATTCATATTTGAATACTCCTTCTATTAAGATCTTAACTTATCACAACACATCCAAGTTTCAAAGTTTTCAATATTGAAACCATTCGTTATAAATTAAACATGACTCAAAAAGTAGTATTTGTATTGAGAAGCGCAGAAAAAGCATTTTCTCGTTTTTTCACAAAGTCTTCAAAAGCTTTCTTTCATGTGGTTGTAAAAGTTTGATTAGTTAAGTATTTACATATTGCTTAAGCTTGGCAATCTACAGTAAAACCTTTAGAACTCGGATATTTGAAGAACTAAGAAATTACTTTAACCCTCATACTGTTATGTAAGCTAAATATAAATTAGCTGTGCTCTGGCAAAAAGGGCCTTAATGCATCATCGTGATGTATTATACCAAGCATGTCATTACATACTTAAGGATCCATAAGGTCCGCTTTGTATAACGACGGTCTGAATCATGAGATAGACTGGTCCTTAAACATCAAGGACCAGTCTGGTCCTTGGGACATCAAGGACCAGTCTAACAGCGAAAAGTTTCGACCAGGTCAGCCTGGGCGGACTGCGGAGGCTGACCTGGTTCGACAGTTTTCGCAGATGCATTAAGCCCCCTTTTCACAGAGCATGGTTAAAATGCTAACAGTTTACTATAGATCTAAATTTATAGAAGCTTGGTTGCGGGTTTTCTAAATAAATGGAAGTCGATTTAATTCGGTGCTTCTATTTTGATTTTATCCTTAAATGGGTCAACCAAGTCGTGACACTTTCCAAGTCACTGGGTGCTTTCCAACATAAACAGTGTCGACACATTGTTGAGCCGTGAGAGAGAATGAAAATTCTATCGCACTGACTTATCATCATTCCTTGGAAAATTCCAGCGACCGGTAGATGTCAAGCCCTGTACTTTACCACATGAGCCACAAGTGTGGACATACATTGAATAAACCGATAATATAGCAGATTTATTCAAAGTTGACTGTGAGGTCGTTAGAGCTCTTGGTGCAGTTTGATTGTATGGCTTTTCACGACCAAAAAAAAAAAAAAAAAAATGAACGATGCTCTGTGAAAAGGGGGCTTCATGCATCTGCGAAAAGTATCAACCCAGGTCACCCTGTGCAGTCCGCACAGGCTGACCTGAGCCGAAACTTTTCGATATTGGTCATTTTTCTGTATGTCCAAGGACCACTCTACCTCATGATTAAGTCGGTTGTTTAAAAAAAAAAAAGGTGGCTATAATGGATCCATAGTTATGTGAGGGTTTGATTGTTATAATGCATCACGTAGATGTGTTAAGCCCCCTTTTGTCAGAACATGGCTCAAACATCTTTAATATCCGAAGTTTCTGTTATCCATCACCAGAGTATCTGCATTCCGTTACTGTCAGTGCACCCAGATCATGCCGCAGATAAGTAGGAGGGCTGTACCAGAAGTATGCAGACTTTTCACAAAAACTGGACTATTTATCAAGATTTTAAAACCGAAAACATTTGAAGACGACAATTTCAGTGTGGCTCAAATGGTGCAATTTTTCTTTGATAGGGTAGAAAACATTAAAAATGCTGGTTACCAGATGTACTAAGCCCCCTTTTCACAGAGCATGACTCATATATTAACAACGTTTAGAAATTAGGCGTGGAATTACAGATCATTGACCAATGGCGGCACTATCTCAAACCTGTGTAAAATACAAAACTTCCCAACGGCTCCGTTACACTAATCAAAGTATTGAAAGTATTGACAGACTAGCGAATTTGATTGATTGATTGTTTGTATGGTGTTTAACCCTGTTTTCAACATTATTTCAGTCACGTAGCAGTGGACAGTCCACATATCCATGCTTTCCTGGAGTTTCTTTTACCAGTACTCCGCTCAATATTCTTTCCAAGCCACTGGCTGCTTTCCCACATTTATATCATAACTATCGTCGAAATGTGAGAGAGAAATGAATCCTGTCACAATGACTATCATCAATCCTCGGAAAGAAATTTGCAGAGTCGGGGCTAGAACCAGCGACCTCCCGTTCCCAAGTCCTGTACACTACCGACTGAGCTGCTGGGGCTATGCGTGCTATTGGTTAACTGCAACCCAGCTTAAGTTTAACCCTTAACCTGCTAAAAATGTTAAACGAAACTTTCAAGCCGATGATAAACACCTGAATATTGCTATTTCAAAGTTACATTTTGGAGAAAATAATATATCCTCTTTTCGGACAGTGTGGATCAAGATCAGACTGCACGCTTTGCGCAGTCTGATCTTAATCCACAATGTTCGCAAGGCGTCATTGAGTTGCAGTAGTGCTGGTAAAAGATACTCCAGGAAAGGATGGATAGGTGCTCTGGCTGCCGCAATAATAATGTCAAAAACGGCGTTAAACACCATGCAGTCGATTAGTCAATATCCATTAGCACAAGATGTAGTTAACTATTTAACTCTCTTTACAAAAAGAAAAATTTTACGCCAGTCCAAATTCAAAGCTGTTGCAGACCATAAATTAAAAGTGGCTTAACTGATGAAACCTGATTCCAAAAGGGTGGAAAACAATGTGGGAAAAGGAGAAAAGGATGGTTACCGGCATTTCTCCGTTTCCTGCAATGTTTTCAAAGGGATTTTCCCCAGTACCGTTAAAACTTGGAATTGTTTGGTAAAGGGTTGATATTCAAGACTAGAATAACAGTTTAACACAACGGTTTAACTGTACACAATGATCTAAATGATGAATGACTGAAGGAATGACATGGGTTTCCTGTGCAATGGCGACTGACATAGCTTTTGCTACAAGTTACCTCGTGTATCTATTAATAGATTCATTCAAAGTATTACAGTGGTGTAGGAAAAAGTGATTCTCTGCTTTGCATAGGTCACTTAATTTACATATAAGCAAAGATCTTGGACCTTATAAATGACATCTTGTTCAGTTTATTACTTTGTAAGAAGACATGTTCAAATTGCAGTGGTAAAGATTTAGTGGTTTTTGTCAAAATTGTCATATATAACAGAATTAAGATTTATAACAGAAAGAAGTATTTTTCTGTGAGGCAGTATTTGGCAACTGTGGGGTTTTTTGTTTACTTTGACTCTAGGTCAATCTCGACGCCTATAGACTAGCTTTGCTAGTCTAAAAAGCAGGGTAGCTAATAAACATGTGATAAAGGGGATCAGTGAAAATTTATCGGGTTTAATCTGGCAGACCGAAAACTGAACGGAAATTAGTTTTTCTCATTCATCGATAGATTTGGCAAGAAATTTCTAATAAAAAAAAAAAAATAGTCTTTTTTTTTTTCAGAATTTCTTTCTTATTGTTGTATTACCTCTCTCTCTCTCTCTCTCTCTATATATATATATATGCTCTGTGAAAAGGGGCTTAATGCATCTGCAAAAAAATATCGTTCAAGGTCAGTCTGTGCAGTCCGCGCAGGCTGACCTGGGCCGAAACTTTCTGCTATGAATCAATTTTCTGCATGTCCAAGGGCCAGTTTACCGCATGATTCAGTCGGTTGTTAGACAAAATGGACTTTATGGATCCATGATCACGGGGCAACTTGCTTGGTATCATGTATCACGGAGATGCATTAAGCCCCCTTTTGCCAGAACATGGCTCATACAGTTCCTATGGTTATTGGTACCAAGGTCTAGACGGAGAGAAATTTGTTCCAAAGATTACGTGTATGATAAAACCTTTACTCTCTAAACGCAACAAAATTTAACCAAAAACATCTTTTCATTTCGTTCAAATGTTTACAATTTTCTTTAATAGCGTACATAACCTTGTGGGAAAGGGAGAACATGTCGGTAACCAGTATTTTTATTTTTTTCCCCACAGTGTTTTAAAAAGCAATTTCTATCTGGGTCCTTAAATCACGGATTGTATCTGAAAGGATTAAACTGCTGAATAAATTAAACGAATATTTCTAGGTAAGCCTAAAAAAACCTTAATCCTTAAGCTGTTAAGCGCGACTCACTGACCTTTTGCGGACAGTGTTGATCTAAGATCAGACTGCACAGAACGTGCAGTCTGATCTTAGATCTACACTGTCCGATAAGGATATATTTTTCGTCCATAAAATAACTTTGGAATTGCAACATTTGGGTTTTTTTTTACTATCGGTATGAAAGTTACATTTGACTTATTTAGTAGTTTAAGGGTTAATATTGCTGTTTTCAGTCTTTTTTTTTTTTGTGAAAAAATAACTCGCCAAAATGGACAATATCGATCAAAGATCAGACTGCATGTTCTGTGTAATCTAATCTGATATTGATGTACAATGTCTCCAAAATCGCGCTTAACTCTTTACCAAACGACCGAATTTTAGACCAGTACAAATTCAAAGGATTTGAAGACGACAAAATAAATGTGACTCAAAAAAAAGCATTTTTTTTTGGGGGGGGGGGGGACGGATAGAAAACATCGTGGGAAATGGAGAAAATGCTGCTTACCAGCTATTTCACCCTAAGGTGTTTTTTTTTTTTTTTTTTAAACTGATAGACAGATATGAGCCATACTCTGTGAAAAGAGGGCTTAATACATATGCAAAAAGTATCGATTCAGGTCAGGCTGACCTGGGTCGAAACTTTTTGCTGATGGTCAATTTTCTGTATGTCAAAGGACCGGTCTACCTCATACTATGGTCGGTTGTTAGACAAAATGGATTTTATTGATCCATAATTATGTGATGTCTTGCTGGGTATAATGCATCACAGAGATGCAGGAAGCCCCCTTTTCACAGAGTTGACTCATTGACTTATTTAATCTTTATACTAAAACCTGTCTTAGAGGCCATCTCCATTAAGCAAGCAACATGTATTACATCGGTTTATTCAGATTTTGTAATCGCATTAAAATTTAAAGTGAATAATCATTGAATCAAGTAAGACCATAGCTGGCTAAGCATCAGTAAATAAAAAAGAGAAATGAAATAGAAAAAAAAAAAACCACACGCACATTTTAATGGTATTTCCTTGGTAGGATACGCAGCTCCTAAAGGTACATTTAGATCTCTTGGTAGAGTTTTGCAAAGGTTTGTGGGAATGTCAAATTATTAGCAACACTGGTCGGTTAAGTAGATTCATATGCAAATAAGTATGGTGACGTCACATCTGATGTGTTAAAAATAGACGATGCTAGTGATTGTAAACGACCAACTAGTACTTGAACTAGAAAAGTTGCACCTTTTTTACTGATTGTAATCGCCAAGTTTATTTATGCTTGCAGAAAAGAACAACATAGTGATTTTACAAGAAATTCTTATCCAGGGAGAAAATAAAGTCTGAATAGGCCCCCATTTAAGGGCGTAACCAGGGTTTCAGCATCATTACACACTTCGAATCGGGAGAGCTCTTTCACCCTTAGGCTGCATAAGCGCGACGCAGGGCGCTTTTGACGACAGTATAAATTAAGACCAGACTGCACAGAACGTACAGTCTGGTCTTGATCTACACTGTCCTTTACAGTGAGCATTCGATTTGCCATAGAAAGGAGACAGGATGAAATCGCAATATTTCGCTTTGAAATGCTATCGGCTGGAAATTTTCATTTTATTTTTTTGCGCAGTTTTAGGCTCATTTATTAAAGAATGGAGTTGTTCTATAAAGTGATAAAAGAATGTTTCGCCTGTTCTCGTTTATTCCCTACAATTACGCACCTGCGTTTTGTGAGTAATGGACGCTACGTCATTTCCGTTAACCCTTATCCTGCTAAATAAATGAAATGAAAATTTCAATCCGATAGTAAAGACCCAAATGCTGTTATTTCAAAGATACATTTTTGGAAAAAATATCTCTGTATCGGACAGTGTAGATCCAAGATCAGACTGCACGTTCTGTGCAGTCTGATCTTGATCTACATTGTCTGCAAAAGGTCAGTGAGTCTCGCATAGCAGCCTAAGGGTTAAACACGCATACGTTGTGTTACGGGAGAAGGCAAATTCACATACAGTGAAATTTATCTGTACTAAACAAGCATCTACGTTAAGCAGGCACATCTTGAATTAGATTCTGCTTAATACAGACTCGAATGTGTTTGTACTTTAGCGTTTTTATCGTCCCCACTCCGGTACATGAGGACTCATTTGGTGCCGCACAAAAGCTAATTCCTAGGTGCTATAAATATGGACGGAATTATTATATTTGTCAACAGTAATTTATCGTAACAGTGTCATGGACATACGGGAGCATAAAAAAGAGGGAAGCATGCAAGAAAAGAAAAATAATTATAACCTCGTTGCCTACTTCTTAACTATATAATAACCATGATGTAACTAACTCATGGCAACTACAATGTACTTTGCTTTCTCGTGGCCCCATGTTAACCATCTCATGATTATGACTTAATTTTCCCGTGGCCTCTTTAAACTATTTAATGGAAATGACTTGACTATCTCATGGCATCTAGTGCTATCTGGTGCTACAATTTAAGTATATATTGGCTACAATTTTAATACCTCGTGGCTACAACTTAACTTTATCGTGACAACAACTTAACTATCTCTTGGCTACAATTTAACATTCTCGTGGCTGCAACTTAACTATCTCGTTGCTTCATCTTACTTATCTCACGGGTACAAGTTAGCCATCTCATAGCCGCATGTTAACTTTCTTGTAGCCACATCTTAACTATTTCGTGGCGACGAATTCACTATCTTGTTGCTACAGCATAACTTTCTCGTGGCTACAGCCCAACTCGTTGCTAAAGGTTGAATATCTCATGGCTAGGACTTAAAGTTCTTACGGCTTTGAGTACACTGTATAATGGCGACGGCTTCCTTATATTTTGGCTACGACTGAACTATCTCTTTGGTACGAATTTACTACTTCGTTCCCAAGATCTAATATCTAATGGCTACGACTAAACGTTCTGGTAGCCACAATTTCAATTTCTCGTGGTCTTGACTATGCCTTGCAAAAGACTTAACCCTCTTTTGGCCATAACTTAATTCTCTCAAAGCCATGATTATACTCTGTTGTGGCAATGACTAAGTAATATTGCTGCCAGGACTTTACTGTCTCATGGCCACGACTTTACCTTCTTGTGGCTATGACTTGAATATCTCATGACCACGACTTATAGATCTGTCTCCTGACCACGGCTTAGCTATCTAGTGACCACGACTTACTTATTTCGTGGACAGGACTTAACTTTCTCGTGGCAATGACTTTAATATCTCGTGACCAGGACTTATCTATTTCTTGGAAACGATTTACTATCTAGTGACCATAACTTAATTATCTCTTGATCAAGACTTAACTATCTCGAGGGCAAGACTTAACGTTCTTGTCAACCTGATATGATTATTTCGTGACCATAACTTAACTATCTTGTGGTCATGACTTAAATATATTTTTGCCATAACTTAACTAATTCATGGTCATGACTTAACCTTAACTTTCTCTAGGCCATGACTAAACGCTCTTATTCGTATGACTTTTTCTAAGTCTGATGCCATAATTTTCTCTTGGCCATGACTTTAGTATTTGATGGCCATGGCTTAACTATGTTGTGGTCATTACTTAATTTTTTGGTGGCCTTGACTAGACTTTCTGGGTCCACCACTGAACTATCTATTTTATCTAGTGGCCATGACTGAACTATCTCGTGGACATGACTTACCTATTTGGTGGTCATGGCTCAACTTTCTCGTCGCCATGATATAATTTCCTTGTGGCTATGACCTAATTTGCTCTTGGCTATGACTTAAATATCTAGTGGCCAATACTTTACTATTTCGTTGCCACGACTTCAATACCTCTTGGCCATGAAATATTTAAGTCACGAGAAAACGACTTAACAATATATCATGGCAAACGACTTGATAATATATCATGGCCACTACATAACATGGCCACTACATATCATGGCCACTACATAACAATCTCGTTACTACGACTTAACTATCTCGTAGTCATGAATCTGAACCTGATGTCTATTACTAATTTATCTCGTTCTAATAAATTCATTATTGATTTAAAGCAAGTGTCTTGGTGTTGTTTGTACTCTCATTTTCATTGGAAGGTTATCTCGTGGCCACGAAATAATAAATCGTGGCCAACCGTTAATTATCTCGAGGCTACGACGTAATTTAGATTGCGACCGCGAGATTTTTTTAAACCTTTTTTTCTGGCATGTCCCCTCTATTCTGACCGAGAAATGAGGAGCCTAAAGCACACAGAATAGTTAATTCACGTTCAGGGAAAAACATACTGCAATCAAAGACCTTTCACCGATTCTAAATAAGCTAGGTGAGATATAGAAGTATATATTATTCCCTGCTATGTCAAAAGCTGGTTTCACCCTTATCCTGCTGAATAAAAGAAATGAAACTTTCAAGCCGATATTAAAAACCCAAATTTATCTATTTTAAAGGTATTTTTTAGAGGAAAGACATCTCCTTATCGGACAGTGTACGTCCAAGATTAGACTGCACGTTCTGTGCAGTCTAATCTTGACCTACGCTGTCCGTAAAAGGTTCTGTGCTTTCTGATTTTAGTCCACGCTGTCCGCAAAAAAAAGTTTAATTGCCATGTATCACCATTATTAAACGTAAGGTAAAATAACACCCATGAAACCTTGCCTTTTAACCCTTAAATTGCTAATAATTTTCCAAGCAATAGTGAAAAAAAAAAAACAAGTATTGCGATTTTAAAGTTGATTTCACCAGAAAGAAAAAAAAAAACGTATCGGACAGTGTAGACCAAAGATCAGACTGCACGTTCTGTGCAGTCTGATCTTGATCTACACTGTCCGCAGAAGGTCAGTGAGTCACGCTTAGCAGCTTAAGGGTTAACAAGAAGGCACTTTTCATTTAATTAACCAGTCGTTTCCACTAAATCTGATATATTTCGTAAACGAGTTTTCTTCAAAAGAGATTTTTCTCGCCACCCTGGGGGGAAAACTAAACGAGGCGAGTACATCTAGATGGTTTTAAAACCATCAAAAATTTATGATAATGTTTTCCCCCCATGTCGTGTTTATCGTTAGGTAGAAACCAGAGTTACCGAAAATAAATAAAATGTCACTCTTTATTTCTTAATTATAATCTTTTATAAAATTGAATTTTACACGTGTTTCCCAGTGCCATTTTCGTGTAATTTCATCACAGATTACCTAGTACTTACCCGTTATTTTAATTCTTTCGGAAAAGTGTGCTTATCTTGTAACTGTTAAAACCAAATACATTTCTTTTGCCAGGACAAAGGACAAAAATGTGCATGTCAAGAGAGTTTTTGTCATACATTTCACCAGACAGCAGTAAGCGTGGATCCAATATCAGACTGCACGATCTGTGCAGTCTGGCATTATTTCAAACTATCCGCAAAAGTTAAGATATATCTGTACCTACATGAATAAAAAATAACGACTCTAATTGTGGAATTGTGGAGTTATGTTCCTTTGGGTTTGTATGTTCCGGTCATAGACCTCAGTTTGCACTGCAAGTATACATAAGGCAATGTTTTATGAAAAGGGGGCCTAATGAATCTGCGAAAAAGTATCGACCCAGGTCAGCCTGCGCAGTCTGCGCAGGTTGACCTGGGCCGAAACTTTTCGGTATTTGTCAATTTCCTGTATGTCAAAGGACCAGTCTACTTCATAATTCAGTCGGTTGTTGAACAAAATGGACTGAATGGATCCATGATCATGTGATGACTTACTTGGTATCATGCATCAACAGAGATGCATTAAGCCCCTTATTGCCAGAGCATGGCTCACATTTATCATGCTCCCGCAATTAAACGGCGGAAGGGCATGTAGTATTTTTCCTGTTCGTGGGCGTGTATGTCTCTGTGCGTGTGTGTTACCAAAATCATGTCAAACACAAAATTTCATCCCTCATGGTAGGATTTGGCAGAAGTATTAAACAGAAATGATCAATTTCACAAGACAACGATTCACGGACAAGAATCTTGTCGCTATCTGAAAGGTCAAGGTCATATTGTGGTCTTACACTTTGTGGAAAAGCAGTTGGTGAGAGTAGTGTAGTTTAGTGGCCAGCTACCTTTCTTGGTGTTGGGTGTTCAACCTTGACCATCTTGGATGTCCTTGACTGAGGTCATCACGTAATATATCATAACTATAAATAGAATGACTTGGCATCGACCGCTACCATGTTAAAAGACGGTCCTAACCTTAAATGTAGATGCCCATAATTGGGGTCATCACATACTGGGCTTCCTTGGATTTACCTGTACTAGGCCGGGCTCTGAAGTACCTTGCCAAAGGACACACGAATAAGGTGCTGACTGTCTCTTGGCACCTTTCAGGATCTTCGGTGACAATCGAGTTGAGCTTAGTTTCGATCTCGTAGGTCCTACACGGGTAAATTGCACAGTCTCTGACACACTTGTACACTTCCGGGATTCCAAGTAGAAATTGAATTACGGTCAGATTCAACTCCTAGGGACTGTCTTGAGTTCACTGCAATAATTTGTGACTGTCGCCGGCACCAACGCAAACTTCAATTTCCTCGGCAGCAATCGAGTTCAGGTCAGTTCCGACTCCTTCCGAAACTCTTTGTAATATTAACATTTTATGACACTTTCTTTATATCTTACTGATTTCATCGTCGTTTAAACCCTGTTTAAAATATTCGATCTAAAACTGCCATGCATAGCACAAAGGAACCAATAGGTTATGCTTCCTTATGCAGAGAAAAAAAAAAAACTTGTAGCTCCATCGATTGTTAGGATTAACGCTATATGTTGGACTGAGCAACCTACCTTTGTTTTCCTGAATGTGACCAGTTATCTATTAACTCCTTCACTTCCAATGGCGACTGACAGTTTTTGCGGATGGCGTAGATCAAGATCGGACTGCATCCGCTACCCACGCTGGACTATGGCCGATTTCATCTTCAATAGCCGTGGGAATCTGCTTTTAGACCTAGAAAAAGATTAATTTTTCTCGAGTTAAAACAAGTACATGTAGTTCCTCACCCCGTTATGATCACCAAAGGAATATAAAACAATAGGACTTGTTTTGTTGGAAAGGAAGCAGATTCTGTAAAGCTATGTAAAGGGAAAGAAGAGGTAATACCAAGGTCCTGTGAATTGCAAAAAATTAAAAATGAGGCGAGACTTCAAAATGTAATTCGTGTGAATCGCATGAGTCACCGTGTAAATAGAAAGGAGTCAGAGACTATCGCACATCGGTGTGATAAATTGATACGGTCCCTTGAGATCGAAATTATGCTTAACCCGATCGGCACCGAGGATCCTGGAAGTCTGCAAGTGTGTTAAGGACCGTGGTAGACCGGTGCAATGTACTCCGGATGGACCCTTTGGGTCGAAACTATGCTTTACTCGATTGTCAGCGAGGATCCTTTGAAGCCCCTGGGTGTGCCCAGAGAGAATCACTTGCCACAACATTCGAGTGTCCTTGGGCGAGGCTTTACAAAGCCTAAGCCTTGTACTGGTGAACCTGAGGAAGCAGCATGAGCAGTAAGGAACAGATTAACATAACTGTGATCTAATTGTTCAGTGCTGACCTCAATTTAGGATATCTAAGACTGCAGCGGCGGTCAAGGTCATCTAACATGGCTGTGATCAAGGTCATATGATTCTATTTATAGTCACGATATCATGTCACATGATGATCTCAATTAAAGACAAGCAAGATGGCGGCGGTCAAGCTCGAACCAGACACTAAGAAAGGAAGCTGGCCGGTAGACTACACTTCTGATGAGACATGCTTGAACTCATGTCCTACCAATAACGTTGTCCGACATGGCGGGGCTTCAAAATTATTTGGATTTAATGACCATCATGACAAGATACTGCATTTCTGACATAAAAAAGTCTGATATCCGTTGGGTTTCGACATAAGGTTTTAATAAACGAGTGTAGAAGGTCTTTCGGATTTCTTTGGTGGCGCTGGTATACCCATGCATGAAAGGGTCAGGCGCATATCCTTAGGATAGAAATATGTTTGTCACAGGGTAGAATCAAAGGACTCAAAGTCCTGGAAAGCGGATTTGTGGAGTAGCATAAAGCTGTAATATGTTGCAATAAAAAATCACATCACATGCAACACATGTGCAATCATTTTAAAATGGAATTAGCAAGGGCAGGGGAAATAAAAGGTTCTGCCCAGCAGTAACTGCTATTCTATTGCTGCTCTAGGAGTGGTAATTTGATCCGTGAATCTTACGCAGTTTTTTTGCTGGTATTAGATTTCGGAATAAATATCTTTACACGTGTAGGACTGTATATGCAGTAGTGACAAAAGCAAGATTGAGGTATATTAGCTAAAACTGAAAGTAGAATGGATAGAGGGCAAGAGTGAATGACAGTATATTTGGTTCAGGTCAAACCGATATCACAGTACAGTGTGAGCGCGCATGCATGATGTATTTGGTTCCGGTCAAATCCGCTAAAAAGTGAAGGGAATTCTGGTAAACAAAGCGGTTCTTTCTCTTCCTGGGTAAAATTCTTTCAAAGACTTGTCTTGTGATATCTTTCATCAAAACGAAATAAATTCTATGGTCAGTTTCGCAAATTGATTTTCATGTTTCATTTTTTTTCCAATCTGAAATGTATGCTGGTACAAGACTTACATTTGATTTAAAAGAAGAAGTCTCTAAACGATTAAGTCCTCTAAATTACATTATAGTTCTCGGAAGTTTTCTAACTTCAAAAGAAACACAGTTTGTAATCGGCTAAACCGTACGGTTTAAATAATAAATCAGTCAGATACTGTGTTATATTCCCTATTCAAAATTGGACTTACTGAAACTTATTGGACTTATAATTGAATTTCCAATGGTCTGTGAATACAGGCGCTGATTACTCAAATGTTTTTCTCTCTTAGCACATTTCCTAACACACCATTACTCAAGATTAACTGCTTTATCCGAAACTAATGGTAAACAGATTATCACCGAATACGTCGCCCCCAATTCTTCCGGGACAATTTCACGCATGTAAACGTGCGTCATGTAATGTCAATGTCCAATTTACCATCAGCAGTTGTAAAAAAAAAAAGCCGTTTCCCTGAAGAACTCTTCTTTAACATGTAGGCTGCTAAGCGCGACTCATAAGCTTTAGCAAACAGTGTAGATCAAGATCAGACTGCACATAACGTGCCGTGAATCTATAGTTTTCAATTCGTTGACATTTTTCTGCGAAAAGAATTTTGATATTTTAACATTTGCATTTTTGTCGCCTGCGAGAAATTTAAATTTAGTTTATCTAGTAGTTTTAAAGACTTAAGGCTTTATCAAGCTATCTCTTTGCTTTTTTTTTTTATCAAAGTAGGGTAAGACCTTTGAAATATTGCTGGCAAAAACAACAAAATGATGACGATCGTTATTTTAATCCTTTCTCAAAAGTTTTCCACTTAGCTTTCAAGACTAAGCCCGCCAATCGAGTCACCTTTGATAAGTGGCTTGCAAATGCTTTCAGTATGGACATATCTTTAAATTTGTCGTCTAGTTAAAATGTTGACCTGCTGAACGCTTAACCCTTTCCCAAACAAGCCCTAGTTTTCACGTGTCTGCAGTACAAGTCTTTTGAAAACACTGTGGGAAAAGGAGAAATTGCTCGTAACGAGCAATTTCCCCTTTTCCCACAATGTTTTCTACCTTTTTTGAGACCATTCTGCCATTTTCATCAAATTTAAAATTGACGTCTGCAGACTCTTTCAATTTGGACCAGTCCAAAATTTGTCGTTTGGGAAAGGGTTAAGCTGCATAATAAATGAAACGAAACTTTCAAGCCGATTGTGAAATACAAATTTTACTGATTCTGAGCTTTTTTCACGGGGGGGGGGGGGGTATCTTCTTATCGGATAGTGTAGACCAAGATCAGACTTCACATTCTGTGCAGTCTGATCTTAATCTACACTGTCTGCTAAAGGTCCCGAGTCACGCTTAGCAGCCTAAGGATTACTGCAAATAGAATAAGCTTCAGGCGGATTGTTGGTGTGTGTAGGCATATCGGCTGAGGATGAATCATTTCTATTGAAAGGACGAGTGTCTCAGTCTGTTTATCTGCGTTGAGTGTCCCTGCTTTCGCCGTACTTGTCTGGCTTTTCTCATTTGCCCTTTGTAGCAACCTGACAACTGGTCCAAACGATTGGCCCGGTAGGGCTTTCTTAAAGTCAAATAGACTTGCTTTATTTCATGCTAAAGTGACTTTATGTCGTTGAAGAATGGATGTCTTGATACAACTACTAGAATGGCTTATCAACCGTTATCCGAAATTTGGAGAAGAAGTTGATAAGCGTAAGCTTTCGCTCTTATCCTTTTCTTCAGTAAATTTATTATATAATGGTATTGTTTTTATTTTGTTGTTGTTGTTAATTTGTATCTCATACTGATAAATAGTAAATGAGCCGCGCTCTGTGAAAAAGGGGGCTTAATGCATCTGCGAAAAGTGTCGACCCAGGTCAGCCTGCGCAGTCCGCGCAGGCTGACCCGGGTCGAAACTTTTCGCTATTGGTCAATTTTCTGTATGAACAAGGACCATTCTACCCAATGATGGAGTCGGTGGTTAAAAAAGTGGCTATTATGGATCCATAATCATGTGATAGCTTGATTGGTATCATGGATAACGGAGGTGCATTAAGCCCCCTTTGGCCAGAGCACGGCTCATATGTTTAAACTAAGGCTTAAAACCTCTGTATTGTTGACTTCTTCAAAGACGGGGTAGTGTTTCCGCTGACACAATAAATTTCCCTTTCTTAACCCGCAGGCGGCTAAGTGCGACTCAATGACCATTTGCGGATAGTGTATATTCAGATAAGACTGCACAGAACGTACACTGATTGTACACTGTCCGATAAGGACATTTTTAAAGAAAAATAAGTCTGAAGTAGCATTTTTCGGGTTTTGACTAAGTTCAATTTCTCTTATCTAGCAGGATAAGGGTAAATACAAACGGGTAAGGGTTGACGCAAAGCTAACGGTTTGGATTCGTGTGTAAGTATATCAGCATTTCTAATGGTATGAAAATTGTCCTGGTCTATTTAATTGCATTAGGTACTCTAGCAATGCCCTTTAACCGTATTTGTCTGGCTTGTATGATTTGCTCTTTGACGAGACTTTTTGTCGTATCAGTGTGTTTGTTCTAAGATCTTACGACAATTGTGTCACTTTGGCAGCATTTGGTTTTCTTTAATTGCCCATACATGTAGTCGGTGCTCCAGGCCAATGCTCATGGTTGGTTGTGGAGGGGGATACCGAGGATATTGGTCGTTAAAAGTAGTCCCATTTTAAAAGTTTGATATCAAGCACTACTTCTGTACTGTTTTATCAAAAGAGAAGGTAAAACAGGTCTAACATATGTTCCTGGTCTTGATGTCTGTGGAATCTGGGTCCAATTTTTTTTGTTTAGTCACTGGGAATTATTTTGTATGACCACATAGACGAACATGGTCCACAACTACTGAAGGCCTCTTTCCATGTAATTTTCAAAGAATAGCTATGCATTCGTTGGAACTGTAGTTTAATTTTGTTAGCATTACAAAGGTGTGTCAATCGAAAGGTGTTTCTTGTAAATCTTGATTTTTTTTTTCACATTACCAACCCATTTTTTTAATATATAACATACAGAGAACTGAAATATGTATTATTTCAAATTTTACCCGACGCCAAATATTTAGACTTGTACAGTTTGTAAGCATCTGCAGACGACAATAAAAGGAGACTCAAGTGATGGAACTTGTGTTGAATATAGTAGAAATTAAGCTTTACCTACATTTTCTCATAGTCTAAAACATATAAACCTGAGAGGTTTGGCAACGCAGGCCTATCTAGTAAAGAGATAAAATGAAATAAGGCCAACACATATATCACAAATGATTCTGCTGGTCGTATTCACAAACAACATTGCGTTGCATTTGTAGTATTATGCTGATATAGATCATTTCTGGTTATCTAAATCAGTCAGATATTGCATTACGTTGAAAAGTAAAAAAATCTTGAAAATAAGAATGCAAATTAAAATGGTTGGTTAACTTTTACCACACAATCCCGAGTTTTAACGACCTCGAGAAAGAGGCCTTTTGAAAACATTGTGGGAAAAGGAGAAAATGCTGGTAACCAGCATTTTCTCCTTTTCCCACAATGTTTTCTATCCTTCCCAAAACAAATTTAAATTTTTGATTCACATTTATTTTGTCGTCTGCAAATGCTTTGAATTTGGGCAAGTCTAAAATTTCGTCGCTTGGTAAAGAGTTAAAACAAGCCTTGTGAATACAGTTAAAAGACAGGGGCTTCTCAGACGTTTGTTTTTTAGATTTGAAATTTGCAAAAAAGAATCTTAAGAATTAGATTAAAATGCAATTTAGAAAGGTTTGTGAATACGAGCCCAAATCTTAATAGCAATAACTCAGTGTGAAACCTGAATAAAGAACGCAGATAATGGAGTCAATCTGACATTATGGATAACCCTCCCGGGCTTTCCTGTGACAGGGGAGATAATCAGTAATTGCCCGTATACAATTCCTAATGTTACTTTCATTCTTTTAGTCTAAACCGCTCTTTATTTGGACGTTTTATAATCTTATCTTGATATATTCGCCTGTCGACACTTATCAGTGTTCAATTTGCAAAGCTAATATTGCCTTTTTTTTTTTATAATTAGCTATCGTGTTTTTTTTATTTTTGTAAACTGCTCCGGCGCAAAATATGTAAGCTCCACCCCTTTTGATGGCTGAAAAAAGGAATCCATTGAAACTCAGAATTACTTTTAAATGCTGAACTTAACAAGTGGACAGTATAGATCCAAGATCACACAGCACGTTCTGTGCAGTCTGATCTTATTCTAACCGTCCGCGAAAGCTCCTGAATTGGTGTATGTTGCTGAAAGGATGAAGCAATTTCGATGACTAATGAATATCAGTTAAAGACAAATTATATGTTTCGTAAGTGAAAGTATTTCACACTGTTAAAGTTACCAATGACACCGCAATTATTCATTTTTTAAAGAGTATTTCATATCTAAAAGCGGCATACGCTTCATTTTGACCAAAGAAGAAAGAAGAAGAAGGAAAAAAAGGAGGATAAGAAGAAAAAGGAGAGGTAGATGAGGATACGGAAAATTACTCTTTCGATGTCCACACGTTTACCAACCGATAGTATCTTGAAAATGAATTCAAAATGAATCGCTTAGGTAGCAGCGTTACGCGTTATAATATAACAAGAGAAAGAAATTTGCTCCAGTAAATCAGATTGTTGATATATGGCTTAAATTGTAAATTATTAGCAGAAAATGATTAGCTAACTCTCTTCTTGATATCAGAATGAAATTTCTCTATAATTGTTGATCTGTTAACATAGGCAAACAATTAGCTGATTACTGATTGATTAATCCGAAACTGATTCCACCAAGTTACGAAAGAGTGCACGTGACTAATCGTTCTTGATGAAAAAGATTTCCGAAGGCGGTCACCAACTTTGCCAAATAATCAAAATAGACATTTTGGTATTCAAAAAAAGGAAACCCACAACCAAGTTTATTTTTTGTTTCGCCTTTTTTATTGTAAATTATTGTAAATTATTTCATTTGAGCCATGCTCTGTAAAAATGGGTTTAAGGCATAGATATGTGAGCCATCGCACTTTTCGCAGGCTGACATGGTGGAATTGTTTTGATACATGTATTTGTAAATCTTACGCCCGTAGCTCAGTCGGTAGCGTACAGGACTTGAGAACAGGAGGTCGCTGGTTCGATCCCCGGCTCGGCCAATTTCTTTCCGAGGACTGATGATAGTTATTGCGATAGGATTCATTCCTCTCCCACCGCTGACCACTGTTTCGACAATGGCTTTGTGGGAAAGCAGCCAGTGGCTTGGAAAGAATATTGTGCGGAGTACTGTTAAAAGAAATTCCAGGAAAGCATGGATAGGTGCACTGGCCGCCGCGATATAACTGAAATAATGTTGAAAACGGCGTTAAACACCATACAATCAAATCTGATGCACGTCCAACGATCATTCTGTCATGATTTAGTCGGTTAATAAACAAATGGATTTTACGGATCCATCATTATGTGATGACTCGCTTGGTATAAAGCATCACGGAGATGCATTGAACTCCCTTTTCCCAGAGCATGGCTCAAATTTAGGTTTAAAAAACTATGCATACGTTACATTACAGAATCAAATATCTATCTTTACCACATAATCTCCCTTGTTCTCCGCGTAATATAGCAATTATTAACTGTCTATATAGTCTTGTTTTCCACAAGTTTGAGATAAGATTTCATGATGTCATCAGATCATTATGTGACGTCATATGTTAATAATTTAATATCAATTGTTTTCATGAATTTTGGAGAGTTCTGATTGGCTGAAAAAAATTTTCATAGCTCCATGAAAAAAAAAAAATCACGTTGTGCCGGAACTACTTTAGCTGTCAAACTAATGTAAACAAACATGTTTACAATATTCCACATTTTTTTTTTAAACACTTTCAGATACTTTCAGATCCTCGTCAAAGCCAAGCCAATGTCGCTGTCTCGAACCAAATTTCAAATAAAAGCAGAAGTAATCTAATATCTGCTGGTATAATGTCCAACTGTTCCTTCGAAAATTGTACAATCCAATTTTTCGGGAAGCATGAATTCCCACTGCAATATTCACCATGCTTCTACTCAGAGTGAAGGTTACACATTGCGGGTTCTACACACTGCCGTGTTAATACTTGCGTTTTATTGGTTGATTTTCAGGACATATTCTTGCGCCATACAAATATAAGTGGAAGGGGCTAAACTCAGACGTTATATTTAAAAATAAAGAAAATAAATGCAGTTTGAATTATTTCCGTGGGCGTATGTTGTCTGTAATATTAAATTATAAGGAATGAAGAGAATGTTTTCTCCGCGTAATATAGCAATCATGAACTGTCTATATAGTCTTGTTTTCCACAAGTTTGAGATAAGATTTCATGATGTCATGAGATCATTATGTGACGTCATATGTTAATGCATTGTTAATCTTATCCAATATTTGATAACCATGCCAGTTACTTATTTCTAACTTTAAAGCTGGAACAATAAGCAGTGGTGCAGTTTAGAGTGACCTAATAACAAGCCGAAGATTCCAAGTTCGAACCTAGTTATAATAATTGAATTTTAATGAACGCAACTATTAAAAGAAAAGACGCAGATTTTAGGCCATGAGACTACACTGCTGGGCCCTTATTCACCAACCATGCTTAGTTTCATTCTTGGTCTTGTTCAAGATTTAGAACGTAACTCAACTTTTGATTGGGTAAACCATTGAATTCAGCCAATCAGAAGTTGTATTACTTTCCAATTTGATAATTTTTGAGAATAAGACTAAATCAGTTCTTGAAAATGCATGGTAAATACGGACCCTGATGACGTTCCACAGCCAGTGTCGAGTATGGCGGTACATTAGATAATAAGAAGAGTATAACATGTGGGTGGAAACGAAAGCCTGCAGTTGTGGTTTCAGCGAAGGTTTTAACACTTAGGCTGCTGAATAAATGAAACGCAAATTTCTACTCAATACTGTAAGCCCAAACTTTGCGCTTTAATTGTTGATTTCACCGGAAAGAAAATACCGTTTCGGACAGTGTAGATCAAAGATCAGACTGCACGTTCTGTGCAGTCTGATCTTAATCTACACTGTCCACAAAAGGTCAGTGGGTCGCGATTAGCAGCTTAAGGGTTAGATCGGAAAAAGTGCACGACTTTGTAAATAGTATCGTTAGGGTTATCTACCCTTCCTGTATTTGTTCCCCTTTTGATAAAAAATAATTAGCCCGAATTTGAAGTAAACATATTCAGTTACAGGATCTGACATAAGTTGAGATAAAAGAATCTAGAAAAAAAATGTTATTTCCAGCGAGTCTCTGGCCAGCTTAAAAAAAACACGTTTTTTCTTACGAGACTGCTAAATTTTCATCGTTAAAGCCAACAAATGTCATACTCTTTTCATCACATTACTGTATCTTAAGAAGTCATTTATTAAATCCTTTGATCAATACGCGATACCTACATATGAGCCACGCTCTGGCAAAAGGGGGCTTAATGAATTTTCGTAATGTAATCTACCTATCAAGCCATCACATAATTATAGATCCATAATACCCACTTTTTCCAACAACCGACTTAAATATGAGGTAGAATTATCCTTTGACATGTAGAAAATTGACCAATAAAGAAAGATTTCGGTCCAAGACAGCCTGCTCGGACTGCGCAGACTGATCAGGATTGATGGTTTTTGCAAACGCTTCGAGCCATTTTTTTTCACAGAGCATGGCTCATTTATTAAATAATTTGATCTATATGCGATACCTATATATTTATGAATGAGACCCACTACTAATTTGAGTCTAAATGTCTCGTTAAAATATTCCATAGAAGCTGACATATAACTATATGTATTTAATTTGGAATTAAGAAAAAAAATCCGTGTTTCACTAAGATCCTCTTTTCACAGATGAACTGATCGGAAAATTTGTGTCTGACAGGGTTTTGAAAATAACTTGCAGAAATACCATGCTTTCATGAATTACGACACATAAGACTCCTATGACGTCATACAATCTCATCTCAAACGCATGTAAGATAAGAAGTATATTACATTGTAAAAAAGGAGGTTGTGTGATAATTATTCATTGGGAAAAAGTTAAAGCTCTCGCACAGCCGACGACATAGAAATGAAAATATTGACTTTTTCATCGAAAACAGCTGAGCTAAACATATCCAAAGAATCCGTCAGTGTTAATGGCGTCGAAACTAATCCTGGAAGACTTGGCATATCACAAACCAATTCAAAGCTGATATATAAAATAGCAGATACGTCTTGCAACAGTGTAAAACTAATGCTATTTATCAGATAAACATATGGAATAAATCTTTCCACTCCCCAGAGTCATTAATGGTTTCCCTACTGCTCGAAAACACCAAATAATAATCTATTTATGCCCTGTTTGTTTGTCTGTTTGATGTTTCTTACAATAATGGTCTTTATTTGCTTTATTAGTTTAGTGTTTAACGCTATTTTCGACAATATTTTGCCAGAACTCCTTTCCACCCCTTCCTGGAGCTTTTTTGTTTAACCAGTACTTCCTTTCCATTAAATTCGTCCCAAGCCACTGGCTGCTTTTCAACATATACTTGCCCAGGTAGCTCAATGGTTAGCGTATCTGACTCGTTACCTGGTGCTTGCGATTTCGATACCCGGTTGAGGCAAACTTTCTTTTCGCCTCTCACCTCTGATGCATGTGAGAAAAGTAGTCCGTGGCTTTGGAAAGAAAGTTGTGTCAGTTCTGATGTAAGAAAGCCAGGAAACACATTGGTGCATCAGTGACCGCCATGATATGACTTGAGCTGTAAAAATGGCGTTTAACTCTAATACAAACCAAACAAATCAAAACATATACGTCAAATCAGTGTTCAGAGGTGGTCAAGGAATGAATCCCGTCGCAAAGACTGTCATTAATTATCGGAAAGTATGTGGCAAAGGTGGTAACAAGCATTTCCTCCTTTTCATACAATTTTGTTTTCTACGCCATCCACCAGTTTCACTCATTTGAGCCACATTTAATTTGTCGTTTACAATTTTTTTCAGTAAAAAGAATTTGTCGACCATTAACCTTTAGGCTGCTAAACACGACTCACTGACCTTTGGCGCACAGTATAGATCAAGATCAGACTGCACAGAACGTTCAGTCTGATCTTAAATCTACACTGTCCAATAAGGAGATATTTTTCTTTAACCCTTTACCACACAATCCCGACTTTTAACGACCCCGAGAAAGAAGCCTTTTGAAAACATTGTGGGAAAAGGAGAAAATGCTGGTAACCAGCATTTTCTCCTTTTCCCACAATGTTTTCTACCATTTCCAACACAGATTTCAATTTTTGGGTCACATTCATTTTGTCGACTGCAAATGCTTTCAATCTGGACCAGTCTAATATTTTGTCGTTTGGTAAAGAGTTAAAAAAAAAAGTCTGAAATAACGTTGTTCGTTTTTTTTTTTTCACTATTAACTTGAAAGTTTTATTTAACTTACATAGGAGGATAAGGCTTAAAGAAATAAGTTCGTATAGTGAACGAATTTTATTGGTCAATGCTGTTTTAGCCGCTCTTAGTCATTTCAAAAGCCGACCGGAAATTTTTATAGATCAATCAAATGCGTTAAAGCTATTTACATCCATTTCACGGCGGAGTTGAAGACGAAAGGTAGGCTGCCTCCAAAGTTCCGACATAAACAGCTCTCTTATTGGTTGATCGAGTGGTGTCACAAAGTGTACGCAGCTTTTAACATTATTTCAGTCATATCAGAGCAACAGCTTATATAATATACATATATGTATTTCCTGGATTTCACCAGTACAAGGCTAGGGCTCTGAAGCATCTTGCCCAAGGACACTCCCATAAAAAAGCCAGTGGATCGAGCGAGGCTCGAACCTGGGACCTCGAGGTAACGAGTCCTACACTTTAGCACTGAGCCACGTAGGACCCTTATAGCTTTCCTAACCCTTAACATGCTAAATAAGTGAAATGAAACTTTCAAGCCGATAGTAAAATTCCAAATGCTCTTATTTCAAAGGTATATGTATATTTTAGGGAAAAAATATCTCCGTGTCGGACAGGGTAGATCCAAGATCAGACTGCACGTTCTGTGCAGTCTGATCTTGATCTACACTTTCCGCTAAAGGTCAGTAGGTCGCACTTAGCAGCCTAAGGGTTAATATCTATCCATGTGTTCCATTTTCTGAACCAGATCGAAGATCAATTACTACAGAACACATAATCTGCGAAGACGTTAAAATCCGTGTAGTTTAGAAGTATGTAAGAAAAAACTGACGAGTGCATGGGGGCCTTGTTCGATAGGTAATGTGGTTGGGCACCTGGTCTTATACCTAAGGTTATATAGAAGGCGAAGTATTGTGCCTGTTAATGAAACATACGGAGCCCCGTAAATGTCATGAATCACACTTTTTTTTTATTTCGTTAAAACGAAAATGTAATCTCATAAAACGGAGTAATTCGTCATTGCTAAATCTTATTTCGAGAAAAAGAAATGATAAATCGTTTCAACGAATAGCTAATTCGATATATCAACACACCAATTCGTTTTATTGAAATGCTTTGTCAAGGAAACGAAAAATGTATGTTCGGAAAACTCGTAAGTTTCTGTCCGCCATTAACCCTTGGGCTGCTAAATGCGACTCAAGGACCTTTAGAGGACAGTGTAGATCAAGATCAGACTGATCTTGGATCTACAATGACAATGTGCGATAAGGAGATATCTTTGTCCCCAAAATACCTTTGAAATAGCAAAATTTGAGTTTTTACTATTAACTTAAAAGTTTCATTTCACTTATTTAGCGGGATAAGGGTTAATTAATTACATAGGAACATAGTATCATTTAGTTTTATTGAAATAAAGTTTCATTAAAACGAATTATCATTTCATATATTAAACTGAATAATTAATTCGTTTTATTGAACAACTATCAAGGTATAACGAATTATCATTTCGTTTTATCGAAGTAAGATTGCATTATATAATAAATTGAAATTTCATCTTACTGAACTAGTATATCGGTATAACGGAATTCAAAATGTGCGGGCCTCCGTAGAATCAGTCATTATCTAGTTACGGTATTTTTATAGCGTTTTTCCTTGCATTGAACAGGCACAGTTCCGACAATTGACCTAGTTTTAATCAAACACATTGCCAGTTTTGTTACATCGATGCATTCAATATGATGGTTAATTAGTTTAACCTTTTCACTTCCAAATAAATAGATCCGATTTTCCCGAAGTATAAAAGTAGCTTTACATTTCATCGGAAGATGATGTTTGATCAAAGGTTGCGATGATGTAATGAACGGTTTAGATCGATATCAGACTGCACGTTCTCTGATTCGAACTACTCCACCTGCATAACTATTTTAAGTCGCACTTCTACAGAAAAAAGAGTTAACCCTTAAGCTCCTACGCGACTCGCTGACCTATTGCGGACAGTGTAGATCAAGATCAGACTGCACAGAACGTGTGGTCTGATCTTGGATCTACACTGTCCGATGAGAAGATATTGTTCTCCGAAAAATAAGTTTGAAATAATATCATTCGGGATTTTACTATCGTCTTGAAAGTTTAACTTATTTAGCAGGATAAGGGTTAAACGGTTTTCTCGCCCAATGCAGGGCTTATATTAGATTTGAATGTGTCTGGAATGAGGGAATTCTGTATACAGATGTCGAATTCAGTAACTTCGAGCAGTTATATCCGCTGAACGATTTTCTTTAACTTTACAGGGCCGAGCTCTCTGTATCATTTTTGCAAAGTTAACTTGTTGTTGTTGTTGTTGTTGATGATGATGATGATGATGATGGGCTTTCTTCTCAATGTCAGTACAATTCATTTATAATCATTCTTTATGGATGCTGGACCTTATGAATGAGTAAAAAAATATGAATAAATTAATGATTGGTCTGTCTGTCGGTTACTCGGTCGGTCGGTCGGTCAATCGATCTATCCACTAATCAGATGGTACGCTCGTTTGTCGTCCGGTTTCGATATGAACAGTGCGACAAAACAACTGAGGCTCTACAAGGCAGTAAACTTTGATAACAAGATTCATACTTAACTCTGTACTTTGTACAAGTCACCAATATACATGTATATTACCCTTATTATAGTTTCATTCATATACAAAGCAAAAACACATGTAAGACTTGCTCCAGTAAAAAGTATATGACCGGTTAAGATTTAAGATTCATAGTTTTTAAAGCACTCTCACATTCTAAGTTACTAAGTAATAATGTCCTCTTAATCACTTAAAATATTGTTTTTTTTTTCTTCAATATTTGTATATTGAAAAATGTCATATATATTGCAAGCTTTGTAATTAATTGTCATGACCGTTGAGCTTGTATGTTTATATGTCAAAATAAAATGTCTGTTCTGTTCGGTCTACTGAAGAATTACGAGAGACTGGTATTGAACCCTTTACCAAACGACAAAATTTTGGACTGAACAAAATTGAAAGCATTTCCAGACGACAAATTATATGTAACTAAAATGGTGATTTCTGTCTTGCATAGGGTAGAAAACATTGTGGGAAAAGGAGAAAATGCTGGTAACCAGCATTTTCTCCTTTTCCCACAATGTTTTCAAACGTCTTATTCCCCATGGTCGTTAAAAGTCGGCATTGTGTGGTAAAGGCTGTTTATGAGGATAATAATAATAATAATAATAATAATAATGATAGGAAGAAGAAGAAGAAGAATAAGAAAGACCACTTGTTCAAATCAAGAGTCCGTCGTTTTAAAATATCATGACAGGTTCTGGTACATGCCCGAACCAAAAGAACATTAGTGAAAACGCTAACTAGCTTGTCCTTGGCTGACATATTAAAAAAGAATGTTTTTAGATTTATCTAAATTAGATGCACAAAGAGACGACAAATTAAATAGCACTGAGACGATTTGCTTTCGCTTTTAAATGGTAGATGTCAGTTTGGGACAAAGAGAAATGCTAGTTAGCTGTAATTTCTCCATTGCCAACGGTAATTTCAAGAGCTTTTTTCCTCAAGGGCGTCAGAACAAGGAATTGTTTGGTAATGGCAAGTCACCATAGGATCATAGATCCATAAAGTCTATTTTGTATAACAACCGACTGAATCATACGGTAAACTAGTCCTTTGATATGCAGAAAATTGACCAATAGCAAAAGGTTTCGGCCCAGGTCAGCCTGTGCAGACTGCGCAGGCTGACCTGAATCGATACTTTTTGCAAATGGATTAAGCCCCCTTTTCACAGAGTATGGCTCAAACTATTTTCTTGTAGATAAAAGTTTTACTGTATAGTGCAGCGTAGATCAAGGGTAAAACTGCAAATTCTGTGTAGCCTGGTCTTATTCAACAGTGTCCCCTACAGCACGCTGAGTAGCGAATACTGGTATGAAGGGTATGATATAAACACCGGAATGAGAAACCATAATGTTATGTTTGCTTTTACTTATTTATGCTGTTCTAATTAGATGATTTATAATTGCTAAAGCCAATAACTATCTTTATGATGCAATAAATTCTTACCATATTGTTGCCAACAGAGATTTTATGCCATGATCCAAAATTTGGTGTTAAATACATGGACTTAGAAATAAGTCAAAATGTATTTTTTCCCTGAAAAGAACCTGTTCGGTCAATTGCAAGAGAAAGGCGCAATTTTTGGCATTCAAACAACATGGTCGTTTTGCGTTCGGGAACTCTATTTATCTTTCAACTAACCGGATATCCATGCAATAACACCCATGCAATATATTTTTTTTTTGATATACCACGGATATTTATAGATTTTTGATATACCACGGATATTTATAGAACAGTAAGTTCCACTGACTCCGCCCCCTATCTCCATTTATGAATGAAATGCATACCAAAAATAGTAACGATTACTACAGAAAGCCCGCGAAAAAAGAACGATGTCATAGCACGCGCACTACTTTCCGATGATCTGCCTACGTAATTCCTGCCCGTGACGTCATTTGAATGCTCGTTTACCGCGTCTTCTCAAATAGAATAATCCCAAGCGATCTCAATCGCAATTTTCGGACGTTTAATTACTACGATAAAGTACTATGTATGTGGGTAATGCAATTTTGAAATGGGAGTTCCGGCATAAATAAACTTTTAAAACTTTTAAAATGTATTTGTCAGCAACATTTTTCACATCTTTTCACAATGAGTACAAATCATAGATAAAAGATAAATAGAATACGTACATAGTGTTGTCGTAGATCAAAAATATCTAACTCGGTTGTGAGAATTGATAATTGTCTCGCCAAGGCTCGACAATTATCAATTCTCCCAACCTCGTTAGATATTTTTGGTCTACGACAACACTATGTACGTATTCTCTATTTATTTCATGAGACCATGACGTAATCATGCTTATTTGAATATAATCGCACATAATTTAATTAATGACCATCATGTGTATGTTTGCTTTTAATCATTTATGCTGTTCTAATTAGATGATTTATAATTGCTAAAGTCAATAACTATCTTTATGATGCAATAAATTCTTACCATATTATTGCCAACAGAGAGTTTATGCCATGATCCAAAATTTGGTGTTAAATACATGGACTTAGAAATGAGTCAAAATGTATTTTTTCTCTGACAAGAACCTGTCCGGTCAATTGCAAGAGAAAGGTGCAATTTGGGCGTTTAAACAAAAGAATGGTCCTTTTACTTTCGGGAACTCTATCTATTTTCATGAAACCTTGACGTAATTATGCTCATTTGAATATGATCTCACATAATTTAACTGGTGCATGTTATTGATCATGTGACATTCCAACAAGTCTTTGCGAAGTTCTGGTGTGAAATCCTCGCGGGCTGCTTGACAAGTTGTGAGCCTAATGGGTAAGAATTTGACTTTTGACGGACACATTGCATCGTTTTTCAGCCTAACCCATTTCAGTATTTGAACACTTTTGTCAGCGATGTTGAAGGGCCTTAATGCAATTTTAAAGAAGTCTTTTTGTTAACCGTTCTGAAAGTCCTCCGCTGCATGTATGACGTCTTCGTCTGACCGAAAGTGGGTATAGGAAATGGCCATCTTTAATTCAGAAATAGATGAAGGTCCGATGGAGCAAGATGAATTCAAAGGCACAATCGTTATTGGCAGCAATGGCAATGATAGGCTAGTTAAGAGGAGCATTGTCTTGTTGGGAAAATGTCTTAACTAAGTTTTCCGTGGCGCTTGAGTTTAATATTTCCTCGTATCTACCTAGGAAGTGGTGCATAATATGTGCCATAATATTTTTGTCCCTTTGGCAGGTAATCTACCATCAACATCCCGGAAAACAGAGGTCATAACCTTTCTATCCAATAGAACAGTCTTTGCCTTCTTTGGCGGGAGTGAACCAGGGTCCTTCCATTGTTTAGACTGCTGTTTGGTCTCAAACGCGGCAAAGTTGGCCTGGTGTGCTTCTGATCAACTGTCACAAGTCTTGAAACACAACGGACTGAGAACTTTCTCATTGCAAGATCTTCCGTTAGAATGGAGTCTACTCATTCCTCTGAAATCTTAACTGTACTGACTATATCTCTCTATAGCTACCCTGTCAGCTATATCGATACTATGGGCTTTATTAATCATTTCTGGGCGTGCAATATTGACATGCTTTACAGGACGGGCGCCATCCTCAACGCTCTGCCTGCCATGCTTAAGTTTCGCCAATTTCCAATGTTTCATATGAAGGGACATCATTCCCTAGTGTTGATACCATATAGGTATGGGTATCCTTTGGTGCTAGACCTTTCTTATGCAAATATTGAATCACTGCTCTTTCAGCGATTTGTCCACTTTGCAAAAGTCACTTGCCTTGTTTTACTTTAGGGTGCCACCTCTTCGAAATAAACTGACCAAATGACACCAGTCTTCGGGTACGCAACGTTAGATAGTCGGGGAAAAGAAGGGCTAAAAAAGGGCATTCCTGCCTAACTCCTCCAATACAAGGCTCACAACTTCTCAATTAGCCCTCGTAAAAATAACTTGAGCCCTTACCTGCTAAATAAGTTAGCTAAAACTTTTAAACCTTAAATAATATTATTTCAAACTTATTTTTTTAGAGAAAACATCTCCTTATCGGACTGTGTAGATCCAAGATCAGACTGCACGTTCTGTGCAGTCTGATCTTGATCTACACTGTCCGTAAAAGATCAGTGAGTCGCGCTTAACAGTTAAAGAGTTCAGACTCCACGTATTACTCGAGGAAAATACCATTATGAATGAAACATGCTGTGGCAAATGGGGGCTTAATGCATCTCCGTGATGCATTATACAAAGAAAGTCATCAAATTTTTCGGAATACACAAAATCCATTTTTCCTAATAATAGACTGGATCTGGGGGATATCAGGATATCCCTATGACATGCAGAATAATTACCATAGCAAAAAGTGTCGACTCATGTCAACCTGCACGGATTGCATGAGTCTATGCTTTTTTTGCGAATGTATTATGCCCCATTGTCATAGAGCATGGCTCAAATATGTTTTTCATACACATCTCTTTTTTGTTTTGTTTGTTGTTGTTGTTTGTGATTGCAAGTAATAATCTCACGTATTTCAGTTATACAACAGTTTTTAGGGGTTGATATGAATATAAATGAGAAACATCTTTAAAAACTTAAAAAAAAAAAGACTTTAAAAATCTTAAAAAAGATAGACCAAATTGCCAGCAAATAGGCAGGGGCTCTTAGAATAACCAAATCTACATATTTGACAAATCACAAATATCTTTTTATTCATTTTTTATCATTACTAAAAAGTAGGTTAAAAGACAGCCCATTCAGCTACGCCGAAAAATTAAAGAGCCAAAAAGCCCCCTTTGAGATCTGACAATTAAAATGAGCTAGAAAAACCCGAAATACATAAAATGAAATTATCTACACATTGTCAAATATACTAAATGCGACCTCTTTCGACGTCTGAAAATACTACCCAATGAATCTCAGAATGATTTTCATCTATAGATTTGACTTAATTAAGCAGACGCCATAGATCAAAGAACAGGCAGCACGTTTTATGCAGTCTGATCTTAGATATATCCCGTCCGAAATTGCCCCTGTTTCGAAATCAAGGCGCTAAAAGGGTTAAAAAGGCAAGGTCGTAACACACTTGTGTTCCCCAAATGCTAATTATGAAAATAAAAATTAGAAGTTCCTCTTGAAGAGTGCAAATTCTGGAATTGAACGGATCTAGCGTTTAACTATGGAAATTTAATTACGAAATTGCTTCAAAATTACCAGCGTGGAGGGAAAAAAAAAAAACACTCAGAAAAAAAGCTGACATCTGTTCCAGCAGACGTATTGCTGCCACCTTTTGCATGAATGTATGCTATTTAAAACTCTACCAGACGACAAAATTTTGAACTCGTCGAAATTCAAAGCATTAGCAGACGACAAATTGTAGCTACAACAATAGGATTTGTCTGTGAAAAAGTAACAAAAACATTGTTGGAAAAGAAGAAAATGCTGGTTACAAGCATTTTCTTCTTTTCCAACAATGTTTTCAAAAACTGTCTTTCCTCAGAGTCGTAGCAACTTGGGATTGGCTGGTTAGAAGTGATATCATAAGCACTTAGATATACCGACAAAATCAGAACAAGTCACACAAACGATAGTCATTCATAGGAAGGAAAAATGTTGTTTTTTTTATATAAATATACTTTTGAAATATTGTGGAAAATGCTGCAATTTGGTTGGATCAAAAGTTCCCAATTTTCCGAGAACTACAGACTTGAAACATTCCATCGTAAAACAGACATGCATATCATAGAACGATGTAATTGCAGAGGCGTAACATAAAACAGCAGTCTCATTTGAATCTATTTTGCAACTATCAGCGACAGATATTTTAAAGGCTGGTATATAAAATGTCGAACAGTTATTCCAAGAAAGGGGGAATGCCTTACTTAAACAGAATATTCATGAATAAGTGAGAACAAAACCATACGGAGTCATTAAGAGTGACGTCACATCTTGCACTACCGCAAAGTTCATTCGGCAAACCTCGAAATCCCTCGGCTGTATTACCTAGTGTGTAATTGACATACGCCTTTCATTTCCTGGCCGAAAATAGGGCACAGCACAGCTCTTAAGATCACGTGACTTCACTAGAAAATAGACGAGTCACAGTTTTCAATCGCGCTTGTTCTGAACACATTTCCATCGACAACAGGTCACTTTGACTTCAAATTGAAGCGGTAGAAATTTTGCAGCTCATGTCGACACTGTCATATTTTACAGAATTAAGATTTTTAACAGAGAAAATTATTTTCTGTGGGGGAGTATTTGCGATTGTGGGTTTTTACACTGAATCTGGGTCACTCTTGATGGCAGTAGACAAGCGATAATTGCTGGTCTAAACAAAGTATTGAAAGTACTAATAAAAGGTGATGGTAGAAATTTGCCGGCAAATAGGTTTTAGCAGTGGAACATTTCATTACAAATTCACTCATCTTACGGCTGACAACAATTTTTTTTTCTAAGAATCAGATAGCATTTTATCACTTTTTGCCATTAAATCGTGTGCTTAAGCGTCTAGCATGCGGGTATAGGTGTTAGGAAAGTGGTTTGGGTGTAATGGCAGTAGTTTGGGGATGCGTTCGAGTGGTTTATGGGTTTTTGGGCGTTCCTCTTATTTATTCATAGACTATATTCAAATAGACTATCTAAATTGGGCTACACCAGAAAGGCGAAATGAAGCTTATTTCATATATAGAGCTAATTCTATGACATTAAACTCTGAAGTTCATTGTGTAATTGGCATATATAGTTTTGCAGTCTGTGTGTTATTTTCACTTATCAAATGATACGGACGCGTTAGTTCATTGATCTATTAGGGCCTATTTTTTTTTTAAACGGATGAGTTATCAGTCGTCACAGGACTCCAGTTGACGGTTGACATAAGAAGGTGAGACCTGAAAGATCGTCGTCTTCTAAAAATGGAAATTGCCAAGTGATATAAAAAAAAAACCCAAATATTGAAGATTAGTTACCAGCCAATATATATTTGAGCCATGGTCTGTGAAAAGGGGGCTTAATGCTTCTGCGAAAAGTATCGACCCAGGTCAGCCTGCGCAGTCCGCGCAGGCTGACCTGGGCCGAAACTTTTCGCTATTGGTCAGTTTTCTGTATGTCCAAGGACCAGTCTACCTCATGATTAAGTCGGTTGTTGAAAAAAGTGGCTACTATGGATCCATACTTACGTGATGGCTTGCTTGGTATAATGTATCTCGGAGGTGGATTAAGCCCCCTTTCGCCAGGGCGTGGCTCATTTATAGAAAAAAATAACTAATGTTGGGAATTTTTATGGTCATCTTGCGTAGAAAGTTGAGAGTATCAGACCTCGTAGGTTCAAGATCAGATTTCACTTTCTGTACAGCCTGGTCGTGTTCTACGATGTGCGCAAAAGCTCATTGATTCGTTCTTCACAGTATCAGGCTTAGATTTTCAACAAGCGATAAAAAGGCGATGCAGTTATGAAATTTTAAGGACTTTTTGGCCATAGACAGAATCATGCAATAAATAAATCAAACCAGCAATAATGATTTGCAACATAATACAGAATAGCATGCATTCATATTAAAAAGCCATTGTTTAAAGTCGGTGTAAAATCTAACAGATGCCTTCAATGGTTTACCCTTCAACTGTTTGATAAAGCGAACTGACGTTTCAAGTTAGTGGTCCATGCCAAAATATTCCATTGCCAAGGCTATTTTCGACTGGCACTCCTTGCAAAGATATCGGGACAGGGTAGATTCAAGACCGGATTGCACGTTCTGTGCAGTCTGATCTTAACCTACACTATCCGCCAAAGCAGTTTAATTTGAGTTAAGCATTCAAGGGATTAATCTAAAATATCGAGAATTATCTATCGGACAACTGATTGTTGATTGATGGTATGGTGTCTCTAGCCGTTTTCAACATTATTTCAATCATATTGCGGCGGCCAGTGCACCTATTCATGCTTTCCTTGAGCTTCTGTTACCAGCACTACGCAAAATAAACCACTGGCTGCTTTCCCACATAACCATCGACGAAACAATGGTCAGTGGTGACAGAAGAATGAATCTTGTCGCAATCATTATCATCAATCCTCGGAAAGACATTGTCCTAGCCGGGGATCGAACTGGCGACCCCCTGTTCTAAAGTCCTCTACGCTACCGAGTGAGCTCCAGGGGCTCTACATTTATCGGACAGGCACTGTTATACAAGAATATCTAGGTTGCGAGCGATTTCACCAATAGTCCCGAAGAAGACATCTATTATAATGTTAAGTAAGATTAAGAATGACGGAACACTGAAGATGCAATACTACGTAAGAGATTTCAGAAAACAGCTAGGCGTTTAAACTATCACTAAAGAAACACGATATTTAACTCTTAGCGCGACTCAGAGACCTTTTGCAGACAGCGTAGATCAAGATCAGCCTGCACAGAATGTGCAGTCTGATCTTAGATCTATTGTAGCCGATAAGGAGATGTCTTTCACTAAATAAATGTACATATGAAAGAGCTTGGAAATATCATTTCACTTATTTAGCAGATTAAGGGTTAACAGGAGGGGTAGCTAAGTTTTTAAGGATGTGATGGCCAAAGGCGAATGGCCGGGGGAAGAGGGTGCCTTAGTTCCCCAACCTGAATGGTCCATTTACTTTAAGCCAGCGCTCATACATTAACACTTAAGCTGCTGAATCAATGAAACACAAATTTCTACTCAATACTAAAAGCCCAAACATTGCAGTTTCAAAGTTGATTTTACCGGAAAGAAGATACCGCATCGGACAGTGTAGATCAAAGATCAGACTGCACATTCTCTGCAGTCTGATCTTGATCTACAATGTCCGCAAAAGGTCAGTGGGTCGCGATTAGCAGCTTAAGGGTTAATTAGTAAACTGTTGGTATAACTAGAGACGTACCGTCGGCAGATAAACAATGCAGGCGTTAAAGTACATTGAAATTTAAATCAGATCGATCGAAGTCTTTGTCGCTTGCATAAAAATCAATTTTTGAGGTGCGGTGCGAAGCATCCCAGCTCAGATTTACCATGTGGAAAATTGAACCAAAAAAATCTGATTCTTGGGTACCTAATATTGCAAAATCATTACCTGGAAAAATAGCACTATTTAGAAAGCATTTTATTCACTTTTGCAGCAAGGCATGACTAAAACGTTAACAACAAGGGAATTTACACGACTTGGACGGTAAATATGAAACAAATACACCATTATTATAACACAATTTCAAAAAGAGTATCAGGACAGACTACCATGAGGCATCCGTAGGTATACGCATTTATGTATCAGTTCCACCAAATGGCGTCAAGAAGCGTCAACAAGTGCCATGGAAAGCATAGAAGCATCATGAGAACTCTTGTGGTAATTTCTTTGAATAGGATTGCTTTATTTATCTAGATATTGCTTAATAATACTTCTTACGTCGTTTCATTTTGACATTCTATAGAACCCCCTCCCCTCTAACACACACAAAAAAAGAGAAATTTGTTAGTTTGCTCTGAGATTCATAGGAGAAATAGCTCTCAGTTCTTTAAATGACAGCATGCTTTTACGCAATTCTTTCTAGTAGCACTACGTGCTTATTATTTGGTACAACAGTTAGATTTCAACTTTAGCAGGATTAAACGCACTCCACCTCGACTGCGCTTTCACCACTTTGATTACGAACTAGGTAAAAAGTTGCCTAGTCGCGCTATGCCTTGTTCACTTTTTACCTGGCTTTAAAATTCATTTTTCTGCCAGTGACTAATACTTGGACCGACCATACAATAACAGATTGTCATCTTCACAATAATCTACATGTCTAAACGAAAAAAATTCGGACTGGTCTAAATCGAAAGCATTTGCAGACAACAAATCAAATGTGTAAAATTTGATGGGATTTGTTTCAGAAAAAGATAGAAAACACTATGGGAAAGGGAGCAAATGCTGGTAATTTTACCCTCAATATTTTCAAAAGCCTTACCCACAAGGTCGTTAAAACTCGGAATTGTGTTGTAAAGAGTTAAATGGTATGATTGAAATTAGATGCATTCTAACACCTCCATTTTTACCTTATAGTCGTTACTAGGCCTTTAATAGGACATTTTGCCTCCTTTCAACGCCACAGGCAACAAAAAGCCTTTAAATAAAGCATTGGTCAAGATCGGACTGTATAAAAGTTTCAGATCTTTAGGTCTACTGTCTGCTTGTTTAGTCCAGCCTATGACCTAAAATGAGCATGATCTGGCAAAAGGGGGCTTGATGCATGATATCAAATAAGTCATCACATGATCATGGATCTATAAAGTCCATTGTGTCTATCAACCGACTGAATCATTAGCTAGATCGGTCCTTTGACACGCTGAAAATTAACCAATAGCGAAAAGTTTCGGCCCAGGTCAGCCTGCGCGGACTGCTTTTCGCAGATGCATTTAATCCTCTTTTCACAGGGCATGGCTAAATTTTTTTTGACTTAAGATAGATTATACTTACAGACACCGAAGTGGTAGAGCTTCTGTATTAGTCGCTGAAAGCGCTTATAGCTCACATGGATCTAGACTGGTTCAAGTTGATAGCATTTGCAGACGACAAAGTGAAACTGACTCAAAACATGACAATATTTTTCAAAAAGGTTAAAGCCAAACCCCCGTAGCTCAATCGGTAGCGTACAGGACTTGAGAACAGGAGGTCGCTGGCTCGATCACCGGTTTGGCCTATTTCTTTCCGAGGATTGATGATAGTCATCGCGACAGGATTCATTTCTCTCTTACCGCTGACCATTGTTTCGACGATGGTTATGTGAGAAAGCAGTCAGTGGCTTGGAAAGAATATTGTGCGGAGTACTGGTAAAAAGAAACTCCAGGAAAGCATGGATAGGTCCACTGGCCGCCGTGATATCACTGAAATAATGTTGAAAACGGCGTTAAACACCATACAATCAATCAATCAATCAATCAATCAATCAATCAAAAAGGTTTAAAAAAATGCTGGTAACCAGCATATTCTCCTTTTTCCAGGATGTTTTTCAAGAGCCTATAATACCATGGCTGTAAAAACTTTCCTCTTCGTGTTACTTGGGCTACGTTTCGGGAGTTTTAGTTGGTCTTAAGTCCCTACCAGACGATAATCTCTTATACCTTATCCAAACTGAAAGAGTTTGCAGACGACAAATCGTACATGGCACAAATGACTAGCTCGTCTTTGATTGGGTAGAAAAAATATTGTAAAAAATTCTGATGACCAGTATTTTCACCTCTAACAGACAAAAACAAACAGACTTGTCCCAATTGAAAGTGTATGCCAGACGACCAAAAACAAAATGGCCTATTTGATTAGGTTTGTTTTGGAAAAGATGGAAACTATTGTGGAGGGAAAAAAAGGAGAAAATGCTTGCAACCAGCATTTTCTTTTTTTAATCCTGTATCAGACGACACAATTTTATTTCGACTTGTTCATATTGAAAGCATTTGCGGATATCAAATCAAATGTAGCCCAAATGACCGGAACCATCTTTGGAACAGTAGAAAACATAATGGGAAAAGGAGAAAATGCTGGTAACCAGCATTTTCTCCTTTTTCCACAATGTTTTTAAGAGCTTTTTTCCCAAAGGTCGTTTATACACGGGTTTGTTTGGTAAAAGTGGTAAAGATGATGCGTTCAAAGGCTTTATTTCTCGGAGTCTTTCGAAGATGAGACTGTCTGGTAAAGTGTTAACTCTTTACCAAACAACAAAATTTTGGACTAGTTCAAATCGAAACTATTTGCAGACGACAGATTAAATGTTGTTTAAATGAGAAATATTGCGGCCGAATGGGTAGAAAACATTGTGTGAAAAGGAGAAAATGCTGGTTACCAGCATTTTCTTCTTTTCCCACTATGTTTTCAAAAGGCATCTTCCCCAGGGTCGTTGAAAATCGGGATTGTGTGGTAAAGGGTTAAACGAGGTTGTGACGTAATAGCTTTTAAAGATTTTAAAAGCTGGATTATGTTTAAAGTGTTTCAAACTCAAGAGCTCTGATAAGAGTTCGATATCTATTTTTATCTATTTTGATTTGTGGTCTGAAAACATTTTACCGTTTTATTTCACGAGCAGACTCTAGATATACAATACAGCAAATAACAGACCTGTCCATGTTGAAATCATATGCGGCTGAATGAATAGAGACTCAAACAATGAATTCTTCTTTGGCATGGTAGAAAACATAATGGAAAAAGGAGAAAATGCCGGTTACTAGCATTTTCTCCTCTTACATCAAATTTTTTAAAAGTCCTCTGTCTCAAGGCCATTGAAACTGGGGATTGTTTTGTAAAGCGTTAACACGATTACTGTAGCTATAGGGCAATGTTAATGAACTGAGACAGATCGATATAATTCGGCACACTCTTCGGCCGATTCCGTGGAGACCCGTGTTGTATCGCATAACTTCCCTTACTTTCAGTCTCTGATATATACCCATTAGGAATTTTCTTACCTTACACACGTTTGAGAAAGTATTGTGTGACGTCAAATATGACGTCATTCTATACTTCTTTCGGGGAAGTCAGTTTCGTTTAGTTTGGGGAAATTACTACGTGTGTATTAATAAGTTTGCATAATCTTACCAATAATTCGCCAAATATTGTTTTTTGATGAAAAGAATCTGGAACGAGACATTCGTTGGTTTTTGAACTAAATTTTCTTTTATACTCGTGTGTAAAAAAAAAAATATTAAGCTTGCCAGAGGCTAGCTCAATTATATTTTTCTAGACTCGTTTTAATGTAATTTTGGTACAAATGCAAGCTTATGTCAGATTCAATATTATGTATCTGCTTTTATCTGATTCAAATGTGATACTGTAACAACAGTTATAGTGAACTAGTGGAGGTAATGCTAAAGTTTTTACCTAGGTCTAATAACTTCCCATCAGAAATGTATTCTATGTGAACAGATCTCAGTTCTACATGTGAAAGCAAATTGATATAAGCTGTGCTCTGGCAAAATGGGGCTTAATGCATCTCCGTGATGCATTATACCAATCAAGCCATCACATAATTTTGGATCATATTTCTTTCCTACTTCGATGTTTAGGGAATCAATAAAACCGCAATTAATCAAATGCTCATCATTCTGACAATTTAAGATGTTATTTCAGAAAAGATGTCTGGTTACGAATGACTGCAAAGAAAAAATGCCTCGGGCAGTAAAAGTACTGAAAAGAAACCTGCAAACACCCTTCATCGTGAACTAGCAGAGACTTAAAATGTTTCTTCATAGTTGATAGCCTTTGTTCCGGTTCGATAATTTATTTTTACCTTGTATGATTTATTTAGCTCACCTGAGCACGTTGGGAGCTTTTAGGATCACCCGTCGTTCGTCGTGCCAATTTGGACCAAACTTGGCAGGAATGTTCCTTGGGAAGTCCTCTTTAAAATTTGTTCACAAAATTTGATTCCATCAAAAACTCTGGTCGCCACGGCAACGAAATGGAATTTTCTAAGAAATTCTTTAAAAATCTTCTCCTCTGAAACCGCTGGTCAGATTTTGAAATAATTTCACAGGAATGTTCCTTGGGTGACCCTCTTCAAAACTTGTTCGCGAAATTTTGATCCGTAGAAAAACATGGCTCTGGTGAAGGGGGGCTACTTGCACTATACGGATTTGAAGAAATTTTTAAATATTCTTCTTCTCTGAAACGGCTGGTTAGATTTTGAAATAATTTCACAGAAATGTTCCATGGGTGACCCTTTTCAAAAACTGTTCGCGAAATTTTGATCCGTCAAGAAACATGGCTCTGGTGACTGGGGGCTACTTGCACTATACGGAAATAAAGAAAATCTTAAAAATTCTTCTTCTCTGAAACGGCTGGTCAGATTTTAAAATAATTTCACAGAAATGTTCCTTGTGTGACCCTTTTCACAAATTGTTCTCGAAATTTTGATCCGTCAAGAAACATGGCTCTGGTGACTCGGGGCTACTTGCACTATACGGCCAAAAAGAAATTCTTAAAAATTCTTCTTCTCTGAAACCGCTGGTCAGATTTTGAAATAATTTCACAAGAGATGTTCCTTGTGTGACCCTTTTCAAAACATGTTCGCGAAATTTTGATCTGTCAAGAAACATGGCTCTGGTGACTTGGGGCTACTTGCACTATACGGCCAAAAAGAAATTCTTAAAAATTCCTCTTCTCTGAAACCGCTGGTCAGATTTTGAAATAATTTCACAGAAATGTTCCTTGGGTGACCCTTTTCGCATATTGTTCGAGAAAGTTTGATCCATCAAAAAACATGGCTCTGATGGCTGTGGGCTATTTACACTATACGGACATGAAGAAATTCTTAAAAATTCTTCTTCTTTGAAACCGCTGGTCAGATTTTGAAATAATTTCACAGAAATGTTCCTTGGGTGACTCTTTTCAAAAAGTGTTCGCAAAATTGTGATCTGTCAAGAAACATGGCTCTGGTGGTGGGGGCTAATTGCACTATAGGGACATGAAGAGGAATTTCTTAATTCTTCTTCTCTAGAACGGCTGGTAAGATTTTGAAATAATTTCACAGAAATGTTCCTAGGGTGACCCTTTTCAAAAATTGTTAGGGAAATTTTTATCCGTCGAAAAACAACAGCCAATTGTTGGCACCTGTATGTTGTGCTCTTGTTCGACTTATGTTTTTTTGCTCACCTGAGCACAAAGTGCTCATGGTGAGCTATTGTGATCGTGTTGTGTTCGGCGTCCGTCGTGTGGCGTGCGTCGTTCTCGTCAACTTTTTACCTTGTGTACGCTCTAGAGGCCACATTTTCGGTCCGATCCCCATGAAACTTAGTCAAAATGTTTGTCTTGATAAAATCTCGGACGACTTCGAAATTGGGTCATGTGGGATCAAAAACTAGGTCACTAGATCAAATCATAGAAAAACCTTGTGTGCGCTCTAGAGGCCACATTTTCAGTCAGGAACTTGTGAAATTTGGTCAGAATGTTTGTCTTGATAAAATCTCGGACAACTTTGAAATTGGGTCATGTGGGGGTCAAAAACTAGGTCACTAGGTCAAATCTTATAAAAACCTTGTGTGCGCTCTAGATACCACATTTTCAGTCAGATACTTGTGAAACTTGGTCAGAATGTTTGTCTTGATAAAATCTCGGACAAGTTTGAAATTGGATCATGTGGAGGCTTAAACTAGGTCACTAGGTCAAATCTTAGAAAAACCTTGTTTGCGCTCTAGAGGCCACATTTTCAATCTGATACTCATGAAACTTGGTCAGAATGTTTGTCTTGATAAAAACTCGGACAAGTTCGAAATTGGGTCATGTGGGGTTCAAAAACTAGGTCACTAGGCCAAATTAAAGAAATACCTTGTGGGCATTCTAGAGGCCATATTTTTAGCTCAATTGACTTGAAAATTAGTTTGAATGTTTTTCTTAATTAAATCTCAGATAACTTTGAAATTGGGTCACCTGGGGTCATAAAGTAGTTCACTAGGTCAAATTAAAGAAATACCTTGTGGACGCTCAACTGACTTGAAAATTGGTCAAAACGTTTGTCTTAATTAAATCTTGGATGAGTTTGAAATTTAATCACCTGGGGTCATAAACTAGGTCACTAGGTTAAATTAAAGAAATACCTTGTGGACACTCTAGAGGCAACATTTCTTACTCAATTGACCTGAAAATTGGTCAGAATCTTTGTCTTGATAAAATCTTGGATGAGTTCGAATTTGGATTACCTAGGGTCATAAACTATGTCACTAAGGTCAAATTAAAGAAATACCTTGTGGGCACTCGAGAGGCCACATTTTTTTCTCAATTGACTTAAAAATTTATCAGAATGTTTGCCTTAATTAAATATCGGATGAGATTGAAACTGGGTCATCTGGGGTCATAAAGTAGGTCACTAGGTCAAATTAAAGAAATACCTTGTGGGCACTCTAGAGGCCACATTTTTTGTCTTGATAATATCTCGGGGGAGTTCAAAATTGGGTCACATAGGGTCATAAACAATGTCACTGGGTCACATTGAAGAAATACCTTGTGGGCACTCTAGAGGCCACAATTCTAGCTAAATTGACCTGAAAATTGGTCTACATATTTGACTTGATGATATCTCGGATCAATTAGAAATTCGGTCTCATAGGGTAATAAACTAGGTCACTGGGACAAATTAAAGAAATGTATTGTGGGCACTGTAGAGGCCACAATTTTTACTCAACTGACCTGAAAATTTGTCAGCATGTTTTACTTGATGATATCTTGAATGGATTTGAAATTGGGTTACATAGGATCATAATCTAGGTCACTAGGTCAAATTAAAGAAATACCTTGTGGGCACTCTAGAGGCGGCAGTTCTTGCCCAATTCACCTGAACCTTGGTCAACAAGTTTGTTTTGATGTCTCGGATGAGTGGTCACATAGGGTCATAAACTAGGTCACTAGGTCAAATTGAAGAAAGACATTTTGGACACCCCGGAGGCCACATTTTCAGCTCAATTGACCTGACAATTGATCAGAATGGTTGTCTTAATAATATCTCAGATGAGTTTTAATTTGGGTCATTATGACCCTGGAGTGAAATTTCGCCTATTGACTCAGGTGAGCGATTCAGGGCCATCATGGCCTTCTTGTTTAGGAACTTACTTTGTCAAAAATTACTACGTGGCCGATTAACAGTTTTTCCACAGATATGTAGAGACCGCGATAAGAAGTGATTAAACAGTTATTACCACCTCGACCCAGGCTACATTAAGCAGTGAATAAATACACTTACCACATACCGGCAAAATAAGAACCCGTGGAAATGAATTTTGTATATGTAGTTACGACCATCGAGTAATTCGAACCAGACAAACATGCAAACAGACTGAGCTATGTTACATTTCATTACAAACAATTCAGCCTCAGTTTATATATCTACAAAGGCACCCCATCCCTTATGTAAAGCCTGTCTCATTTGCATTTATTAAAGGGAAGTAACTATTCTAGCTGTAACAATGGGAATGCGATCTGGGTCCTTATTCTCCAACCATATGTAAGAACTTTCTTTGTCTTGTTCTCCAAGATTTTCTAAATTTGAGAGTAACCCAACTTCTGATTGGCTACACCATTTGGTTTAGCCAATCAGAAGTTGTGAGTATAAGACTGAGAATGTTCTTACGAAAGTTTAGTGAATACGGGCCCTGTAATTAAGTTGTATTTAAAAGAGTGTTTTCCGTCTTATGATTATAATGGATTCAGATGTCATTGAGGATGTAATACAGCACTCAAGTTGTCAAAAAAAGAAAGATTATTTTGCCGTGTTACACAATGAAAAACTTCAACAAGAGTGAGCCGCTCTGGAAAAATTGGGCTTAATACATCTCCGTATATAATAGCCATTCTTTAACAACCAATTTAATCATTAAGTAAACTGATCCTTGGACATACAGAAAATTGGCCAATAGCGAAAAGTTTCGACCCAGGTCAACCTGCGCCGACTACACAGACTGACCTTGAACGATACTTTTTGTAGATGCATTAAGCTCCCTTTTCACAGAGCATGTCCCCCACATATATCTATAGTGCTAATACAACAATAAGAAAGAAATTCTGAAAAACAGACTGGATTTTTTTCAGGATTTTCTTGCCTCATCTATCGATGAATGAGAAAAAGCAATCGACACTTTTTGCAGTTGTATTAAGTACATTTTCACTGAGCATGCTTAGAGTATTTTTGACTTCTAGACTTAATGTTGTTTTTTCTTCACTGTAAACATTCGATCTGTTTGTTTCACCTTTTCAGGGCGACATAGATCAAGATTAGACGGCACAGACCTTGCAATGTTGATGGTGAATCTATACCGCCCACTTTTTGGTCAAGCCTATAAGATATATAGGACCTGACATAAGTCGGGGTTTGAGATAAAATGATATTAAACGAGTCTAGAAAAATGTTATTAAACGAGTCTAGAAAAATGTTATAAACGAGTCTAGAAAAATGTTATTAAACGAGTCTAGAAAAATGATATTAAACGAGTCTAGAAAAATGTTATTAAACGAGTCTAGAAAAATGTTATTAAACGAGCCGCTGGCGAGCTTTATAACATTTTTAGACGTGTTTTATAAAATTTTTCTTCAAAAGCCAACTAATGCCAGATTCTTTTTATAACATAAGCTAACGATGTTTCACAAATTATAGATTAGAAGACGCAAAACCATCTCTGTACACGTGGTAATTTCCATAGCAATACCATTTACGTCTCTGAAATACGTACAAAATGACATCACAGTGACGTCACAAAATCCTGATATCACACGTGTACAGGATAAGAAAATTCGTAATAGTCACATGGCACTGAAAACAAAGGAGTTTATGAGATAAAAAGGTGAAATGGGTTAAAAACTGCCTGAAAACGAGTATATAATTATATATCTTTTAAACACGTGTTGTGTAAAGTTTTCTACTTTTCCTACTAGGTTTTAAAAACCATCTCCTGCTCCTCTTCCTCCATCTCCCTCTTCTTTTTCTTCCCATTCTTCATCCTCTTCATCAGGACTAAGTGTTCGGTCCAGTTCTTTTTTATTTAAATAATTCATATTTATCGTAGATATTCTCTAAAAACAAATGTTTCAGACTTCTTTTTCTTCATTTTTTTGTGTGTGTGTGAGATTAGAAGAAGTCAGTGGCTACGAAAGAAAGTTTCGTCAGTACTGGTTCGAGAAAGTCAAGAAACACGTGCGTAGGTGCACTGAGCGCCGTGACATGACAGCAGCTGTTAAAACTGCCATAACCTCCAATACAAACATTTTTTCTTTTCATGATAAAGTGTTTTTTTTTTTAAATTCTATTATATTAATTCATGTTTATTATCGATATTTTCTGAAAAAAAAAACAAACAAAAAAAACAAATGAGCCATGCTCTGTGAAAAGGGGGCTTAATGCATCTCCATGACGTATGATACCAGTTGAGCCATCACATAAATATGGATCTATAAAAGTCACTTTTTTAAATAGTCTACTTAATCATGAGTGGTCCTTTGACATAGAGAAAATTTACCAGTAGCGAAAAGTTTCGGCCCAGGTCAGCCTGCGCGGACTGCGCTGGCTGACCTGGGTCGATACTTTTTGCAGATGCGTTAAGCCCCCCTTTTCACAGAGCACGGCTCATTAATATTTCCGCTAGAAATGAGACGACAGAAGTAGCTTTGATAAGCCGTCTGTCGCCGCAATACGACTGGAATATTATCAAATGAAATTCGGTGACTTGAATCAAATTTGATTGAAATAGATAATTTTCTCGTATAATATGAAAAGCCACTCACAAGGGTCTCTTTGATCTTTCAAAGAAAAACAACAAAAAAAAAAAAAACACGAACGCCATTGACAACAAAGGCTGAGACGATCTACAACAGCATTCCTCCTATAGAACCACTATCCTGCAGGGGCGGATCCAGGATTTTTTCTAGTAGAGGGGGGTCAGGAAAATCGAATAGATCATTACATATTCAAATTTGCTACTGCATAAAAGTTTGCATTTCCTGTCAATGTGTATACCGGCAAACAATATTACTAGAAAACCGATGCAAAGAAATGTTCTAGTTGTTAAAACTGGTTCTCAGTGGATATGAATTAGGTTTTGGCGTTAGATCTAGAATCTACTGCTACATTTATACTTGGTCAAAATTTCAGGCAGAAAGCGGTTTCTTTGTGAAAGTTCTAGGGGGTGTAGGGGTGTGGGGTCCCGACCCCCCCCCCCCCCCCCCACGCCTTTGGATCAGCCGATAACCTGCTAAATAAGTGAAATGAAATTTTCAAGCCAATAGTAACGACCCAAACTTGATCTACACTGTCCGCAACAGGTCGTTGCTTACAAGCCTATGGGTTAACCCTTGATAAATAAGTGAAACGAAACTTTCAAGCCGATAGTAAAAACAAAAACAATTTGCTATTTCAAAGATCAGACTGCACGTTCTGTGCAGTCTGATCTTGAATCTGCACTGTCCACAAAAGGTCGTTGAGTCAAGCGTTGCAGCATAATAACCCCAATCCTGCTAAATCAATGAAATAAAACTTTAAAGCCGATAGTAAAAACCCAAATGTTGCTATTTCTTACGTAATTTTTTGTAAAAAATATTCTCTTATCGGACAGTGCAGGTTCAAGATCAGACTGCACGGTCTGTGCAGTCTGATCTTGATCTGCACTGTCCGCAAAAGGTCCTTGAGTCGCACTTAGCAGCCTAGGCGTTAATTTAACTCTTCCAGAGCTGGCTATATAAACTCTATCTCTTTCTACGGCTGAAAGCACTTTCCAATGAAACTTAGGCATAATAGTAGTATATATTATACCAATTAGAAAACAAAACTGTTTTATACCGTCTCATACTAAATGTTCTCTAAAAAAGGTTCCTAAAAAATTTAAAATTAAAAAAAATTTAAAATTAAAAAAAATTTAAAATTAAAAAAATTTAAAAAAAAAAATTAAAAAAAATTTAAAATTAAAAAAAATTTAAAATTAAAAAAATTAAAAAAAAAATTAAAAAAAATTTAAAATTAAAAAAAAATTTAAAATTAAAAAAAAAAAAAAATTAAAAAAAATTTTACCTTTAAACCGCTTTAACCCATTCCTCCCTTTCTTGCTTTAAACCGCTTTAACATTCACTAACTCTAGCTAACCGGGCGCATCATACAACGGCTAACCGGCTTATGAGTTAGTGGGTGGCTTAAGATTTTGGTGAAATTAAAAAATTAAATAAAAAAAATTTTTAATTTCTTTAAAAAAAAATTTCATCATAATTGTATCATTGTATCAGTTAACCAGCTAACCGGGTGCAACGGCTAACCAACAAACCCATCAACCAGGCAAACCCTTACATCAGTTAATTGCTTAACCTCCCCCATCAACCAACGCGTCATGCAATGGCTAACCAGTTTATGAGTTAGTGGAGGGCTTAAGATTTTTAATAAAAAAAAAAAATTAAAAATTTAAAAAATGAATTAAGCAAAAATTTTTATTTAATAAAAAAAATAATAATGGAAGATAAAATAAAAAGGTATCTACCTCCAATAAAATATCCAGTTTCATTTTATCCAAGAAATTTTATACCATATTCATTATCACGCATAAAAAGTAGTGTTAATGATTTTAATTTATATAGTGATTTAGAAAAAGCTATTACTTTAAAAGAAAAATATGAAAAATTAAAAAACGGGATAAACTATAAAACAGGGAAAAAGATACAATATGGAAAAGAAACTTATATAAATGTTTTGCAAGATTTAAAAAATCATGTTCTTTTACTTAACACAAAAGAAAAATATAGAGATACTTTAACAAAAGAAGATTTAAAGACAATTGAAAAGATAAATGAAGAAGTAGTCATCATTAATAACTTAATATCAGATTATAATGAAAAAAGAAGTGAGCTATGTAAGAAAATGCAGGAATTAACAAATTGGAGAGAATATACAATTTTTGAAAATAAAAAATACGGTCTTTTTAAAGAATGTTATAACATTCTTCATCATGAAAATAATTGTTTAGGCAGATTTGAAAGAAAACTAAAAGAAAACATATCATTTAATGATATAATGAATTATATTACAGGAAGAAATATTGATGAAAACTATGTTTTAGAATGTATAACATGTGGTAAAATTAAAAATTTATAATTTTTATTTGTTCTTAACACAAATAAAAATTTATTTTTTGTATTCCTCTATCCTATGATGTCCCCAAGCAAGTGTATGAATTCCATCAGGTAAAATAAACCTTTTATCATCATTTGCACTTAATGCTATTTTATTAATTTCTTCTGTATAAATTTGGTGCTTATAACTTCTTAAATTTGTCATTGTTCTATGCTGTATATTATTTTTTTCTAAACAATTCAAATAATCCTGATGCGTTATAGTTTTCTTAATTATATTTTTCTTAACCCCCTTACATTTTCTATTTTCCACCCCATCATCCATTTTAATACTGTACATTTTTGGTTTTAATCCAATAGTTTCTTCTATTTCCTTTCCATTTGTTTCATCCTTAAACATGCCAATCACCTTTTTATTTTTACCAACTGGAATGCCTGAAGGATGTCCCTCTTTTGGGTAGTCACTTGTATCAAACTTTTCTTTAACATCATCCGAAATATCTTTATAAAAATCTTCTGTTTTAATTTCATACAATAAACTATCCGTATCAGTAAGTCCTAAAGTTGCTCTATCTCCATATTTTGCTTTAATATAGTTATAGTGAAAATCATACATCAATGTTTTACTTAACTCAAGAATGGAAAACCCTAAATATATTGGTTTGTTAAATGTTATTTGTGTTTTTCCCATATGAATGCTTATTAAATTTTCATTAAATATTTCTAAATGCTTAAAGTTTGGTTTGTTTACAAATTTTCTTGCTGTTTTTCTACTTCTGACAAGCCTAACATTTACCCTTTTTCTTATATTTTCCATAGTTTTACCAAACACTGAATTATTCATTAACTTATAAAAGTCCTTTTCAAATTCATTTTTTGCTTTTGTTCTTTGTTGTGTGTTTAAATCTATGTATTGTTTTAACCAATCACTTTCTTTAAACTTAATCCCTCTATGTATCTTCTTCAATTTTAAACCAAGACTTAAACACTGTTTTAAACTTTTATAATGTATAATATATTTCTTTTTATCATGTAAATTTGGTACCAGCTTTTCAACTTTATTTACTTTTATTTTCTCTGCAGCAAGAGGAAGCTCATTAAAATAATCATGTAGTTCTTTAGGAACATCTAAATCAACTTCTAAAAAACAAGAATGCCTCCCCCAGTTGTTTAATTCCTTTTCCGTCATCCATTTAAATCCATCAATTGGAAGCTTCTGACTCATTGCCCAACCATACAAGTTATTAGCATCTAAATATTTACAAAATACTGAAGGCATATTCGAATTGTACTTTTTACCTAAATATTTATTATTAGCTTTTATATGCCTTTTAACAATCATTGAAATCCCACCTCGGATCCCCCTTTCAATAAATTGGATTTTATTTTCGTCTCTAATCAGTTTTAACTTAACACCAGTTAACTTTAATGCAGCATCCCAAGCTAAACCAGGTGCAGTAAAATACCAAGCGGGGTCTAATTTATAAACTTTAAAACAAACTTCTCTAAAACTTTCAAACACATCGGCTAAAAGAAGAACATCTGTTTTTAAATATAAATCATGATATTCACCAAGAGTTTTAATTTTAAATGTTTTCCATACCTTTTTTGCATGTTTATAATCTTCTTCTGTAATTCCTTCCCCAGCAAGTTTTGAATAAAATGCTTCTATAGGTGGTAATTGTGTTTCATTAAGTCTTTCTAATGAATCAATATATTCATATGGATAAACACCCTTTCTACGAAGAAGTTTAAACTCTTCTTCTTTTGGAAATTCACTTTTTAAGTTTTTAAATTGATAATCTTCTAAATTTTCTGCTAGTTTTGCTAAACCGCTGCTCATAAATTTAAAACTATCTAAAAACCTAATATCCTTATAAATATCTTTACTTTTATACTGACCTACTAAAGTCTTTTTTGTAAAGCTTATATATTTTTCTTCATTATTTGGAATTACATTAATTTCCCCCTCACTAACACCAAGATTTTTAACAAATAAATGAGTATCATATCCAGACAAATTATGAAAGAAAACAGGAAGAAAGTTTGGTTTACGAAAGTTAAGATTACATTTATTATGTGCGGCTCCTCTATATATACCAGTAAAATGACAGTGGTCTCTTACTTTTTTCCATCTATCTTTATCTTTTTCCTTTTTTTCTTCTTTTTCTTCCTCTTCTTCCACTCCATCTTCTGCATCGCTTTCCTCTTCTTCATCCCTTTTTTCTTCCTCCCCAAACTTTATATTACAAAGATAACAAACATCCGCCTTATTAAATTTTTCTGCATCCTCTGTGGTAAGTATCATATCTTTTTTTGGTAATTTAAAAATCTCTTTAGTCAGACTTTCTATTTCTTCCACAAACTTTTCCTCTGCTTTTTCTCCTCGATATAGTAACAATCTAGACTTAAAAACATTTTCATCAAAACTTTTTAAAAAGAAAGAATAACCTGTTGGAACATGCATATGAGTTTTTGTTGTTGAACTTTTACTTGGGTCTGGTTTTGCATGTTGTATTGGTATTTGCATCGTTTCAAAATCACCATAAACAACAAAAGGATGTCGTTGCGTTTTAACCCAGTTTTTAAACATTACGGTACACCGGTTTTTTGTTGGCATTTTAATTCTTACAGCATCTTCTTCATAGCAAAACACTCTATGATCTTCTAAAACTCTTTCACTCGTAAAATGGCCTAAACAGCTCCAACAAAAAGAAAGTTTATGTCCATCTTTGGATATTTTTGATGTTAATAGTGCACTTGGATTTTTTACCCAAACATAATGACTATTTTCATCTTCATCTTTTATTAACAAAAGAATCACTAAATGTTTTCTACCAAAAGTTTCTTTTCTTTGCCTTCTAAGAGGATATAACCCATCTTTCTCATCATAACCTATAACAACAATAGAAAAATCTGAATTTTGATTTTCAAATTTATTAATATCACACAATTTAACGGGACATTCTATCCCTTTCATATTTAATTCTTTAATTTGCTCTTTTAATTTTTTATCGACTTTTTGTGGATTTTCTTTTTTCGGATAAACCACCCTCATACAACAATATAAAAAACAATTATGATCATCTTCATTTTTAATATTAACAAGCCCATTTCTGTTATTTGCTCTTTTTAATCCTGCTGGTAAAGGCATCCATGAACCTGCATGCCCCTCCCATGCTTGTATATTTTCTACAACATGTAATGTTAAGCTTATAACCCTCTCAAAATTCCAACCGGTTCCTTGTATTAAAAAAGTTTCGAAATTTCTCATAACTCGTTCTACCATATCATCATAAGCGTCATCTACATTACTTTCCCTTGTTATAATTTCATGACTTGAAGAAAGTTTAACTTCTTTATATTCAATACCACCACCAGATTTTTCCCTTGAAAATAAACATACTAGTTCTAGCTTTACCTTTGTATTTCTATTGTTTCTTAAAAAAATAGTTATACTTTCTCTACATACTTCTAAAAAATCATTTGCTCCCCATCCCCCCACTCCATCTATAACATACTGTGTTGCAAATTCTCTTAATGCAGACGCTTCTTGCCTTAATACGGTGTTTGGCATTTCTATTCTCACTAAGTCTTCTTCTACATTTTCTAAAGCTTCGTTTATAACTTGTGGAATTTGCTCTTCTGGAACATTACCAGTCATCCAATTAGTAAAATTAGACACTCTTCTTCTAACACTCTGAGGAATTACTGTCGAGGCAACCCTTTGAGCACCACTATATAAATTAGATGCAATCGTTTGACCAGCATCTACCAATCTATTGATAAATCTTCGTGAAAAAGAATTCATCGCTATAATTTTTAAATAAAAAATTCTTTCCTTAAGTCAAATTTATTATTTTTTCATAAATAATAAAATTAAAGAATATCAATTTTATATTTACCATTCCATACTCTACCATTCCAGTTTTCAATCGTTTGTGGACATTTATCAATATACTTACTAGCCTTATAAATTGATGGAAACTCTTTCACCTCTTCAGTTTCTACATCCTTTAAGGTAACCCTCTTTGGGTTTTTAGTAATATCCTTTAATCTATCATAATTAGGAATTTTTTTTAAAAATTTTTTTTCTTCCTCTTCAGGATACAAACCATGCTCTTTTAACACATCAATATACTTTTTCTTGTTCCAATAGGAATACCACTTAATATTGTTATCTGTTAATATTTTCTTAAAATCAGCAACCTTTTTCATTTTATTTAAGTAAAAATTTACTTAATATACTACACTCATCTTATTCCCATCACTCTGGAAGTTAATTAGTCTATCACTGAGTAAAACTGCAAATGCCTCAGTATTTGCTGGAGCAGGTATACCAAATGTTGCTTTAACGTGAATATCAGTAACAGAATACTTAAGCCTTTCACTTTGTTTTGATAAATCAAACACAAACAAAGGAAAAATAAATTTAAATTCATAAGGATTAATATTTGGGTTTGATACCAATTCATCCATATTATAAAATTTCTTTCTAAAAGAGGAAGCTTCACCATATATTCTTCCTATTTTATTAGTTGTAAAATTTATATCATGTTCATAGTTTGGATATTTATTTGGACCCAACATTACATAAATATTTCTAACATCTATATTATCAAATAAAGCTGGGTTTGCTAATTGACTATTACGTTTATTTGTTTGAAAACCAATAATTAAGAAACGTGGCACCTCAGGGGATGATTTAGATGATAACCTCCAAGTAAAACCTATTGCTTGTGGAACCGTAATGGAGTCGCTTTGTATCATTCTATAACCAACTGGAAATTTTTCTTTCTTCTCAATAAATTTAAAAAGTTCCAACTTGTTTCCATCTTCAGGCGTTACATGAGGCATAAACCAAGATACTTTAGTTAATACAACCCTACCAGGTTCATGTCTTTGGTTTCCACCCACTGCTGCTTCGTCAAGTCTATAAATTGCATCATTATTATTTTCTCTTGTTAAGGTTAGTGTTTGTTTCATACCATATAAAATTTTGTTGTAATCTTCACAAAAACCAAATATATGCTTTAAGGGTACCTTAAAACTAAACATTCCAGTAGGTGTTGAACTAAAAATAAAAGCCCTTCTTGTTTGAAAACCACTATTATCTAACACACCAGCTGTATCCTTTTGCCAAAGCTGATTTAGTCCTTGTGATTTAGAAAAATTGTCAGGGTATTTTAATAGTCCAAGCATTGTTGTAGTTTGACCAGGATAATTAATGCTTTCTATCTCTTGCCCACTAAGTTGATATCTTATATTTTTAAACAGATACATCAATCCATTGTTTATTAGGGAGACTTGATCTTCATTATGACGAACATTGCCATCCATATTATAACCAGTATTAGCTACAACAATAGATTCTTTTAGCAATCTTCCTTCAATTAGTAGATATGATTCTGAAGGATGATAAAAAATATCTTGTGTTTCAATATCAATCCTAATATTTCCTCCAGGGATGTTAGGATTGGTTCCTGTAATAGGTAGATATTCATAATATTCATATTCATTAATACTATCATCTTTTAAAATCGGCGCTTTAATATTTAAAATATCCATTTTTATTATATGCAATTATAATTTTAAGTCAAATTATAATTGTTTAAATTAATTTGCCCATAGTTGAGGGAATGACCTGTTTTCATCATTTACATACACACCCTTAAGTTTAATATTTTTAATTTTTTCTACTGTAAGGTTTTTTTTCATTTTTAGGTAAATTTTATTTCCGTAAAGAATGGTTACCTTAGGTATGTCATTTTCTCCTAAATATTTATTTACATCTTCTTCAAATTCCTTAATGATATCAGCTTTTTCAGGCGACAATTTTAAATCAACCTTATTATAGTTGTATTTTGTATCACTGCAATCTAATACTTCACAATCTTCATCAAGTTTAAAATTTGCATAAAGGATACTAACCTTTTTTGTATTGTATTTTTCATAATGTGTTAAATTAAATTTTAGTTTTGTCATTTATTTAATGTTTATTTTTACTTAACTTAAATTCATAATACTTTAACTCCACCACCCTTACTATTTAATTTCTTAACTAAATCTTGAATAGCAATGGCACCACCATCCATTAACTTGCTAATATCTTGCATTACTACAGGTTGAGCAGTTGTAGTAGGCTTTTGTGTATATTTTTCTATAATCTTTTTAGATTTTGGTGTTAAAGCCTTTTGTACTAACTTTTTACCTGCATCAACAGCTGCACTCTTTCCAACCTCTAATGCTTTCTTTGCTCCTTCTTTAGCTACACTCTTACCAACATCAACTGCTGAAGATGCAATTTGTTTAGCTGCGCTGCTTGTAAAGAGTTTTGTAAGGAAATTAACAAAGCTATCAAATATTCCTGCTCCTCCATAAGCATAATTTCTTTTAAATCCTCTCTTTTGTGATGTAATCATTTTTATAGTATAGACATTAATTTTTTATAAGTTTTTGCGTCTAATATACGCTGTCTTTTTAATTCATCGCAAATACTTACAAGCTCATTTCTTACACCAGTATGACCAGCTCCTTTACTTGCCATTAAGAGGTCAAATCTTTCTAATAGTGCGTTAGGGTCAGATGGGATAATAGTAATTCCTTTTCCGCTGATGGGTCTATCAAGCCAAAAATTTTTAAGAATTTTTTTCCATTTAAATGCTTTACTGCTTTTTGGTAAATTACTTTTTGGGTTATTATCTCGATGAAGAGTGCCAGATTTTAACATTAACTCCTTGTAATTATCTAAATCCTCGTCAGTATATATATTTTTGTCTGGTCTTCTAGATATAATTAACTCCCACAGACCAGGTGTACCTTCATAAATTTTATTTGCAATTAAAAGATCATCTCCTAAAATTTCTGCTTCCTCATTGCCAATATAAAATTTACCTTTTTTATCATATATCCCATAAGTTGTATCAGCTTCATCCTTATTTGTATATCTTTTTAGTTGCTTTGTTGCTTCTGGTCCAATAAGCAATAATGGATCACTTTCTTTTTCCATTCGATCCCTAAACCAAATTATTTCTTCTAATTCTTCATCAGTAAGGCCATCACTTTTTTTAGCTTCTATAGAAGGAAAGGCAGGAAACGTAATAGCCTGTAGTGGTAATTGTTCAATCCCCTCTTTAATAGGTTTAAGCCCTTCTGTAATCTCCTTTGTTGCAACTTTTTGTGTTTCTGTAATAGGTCTAAAAAACTTTGAAAGGTCTGTTTGTAATTCGATATCTCCGGTTCTCTCTGCAAGCTGATTATCACGAATTCTTTTCATTGTAGCAAGATATTCTTTTACTGTTTGCTCCCTTTTTAAAGGGTCTTTTATCTTCAAAAATGACATTTTTTTAAAAAGTAAAAAAAAATTTTAATTTGTGTTGTCTATCTCACATGCACAAGAACACTTAAACTTAGGCGGTTTTAGTTTTAATTTGAATGCCTTTCTACAAGTCTCCTGAATTCCTCCCGTGCTTCTATTCGTCCCTTCTCTATCAAAGACTCTGACTCCTCTAGCTTGCTTTTTTTCTTTGACTTACTCCTAATTTCTTCCTTCATTTGTTTGTATTTTTCCAATTCATCCATAATTAAAGTAAATTCTGAATGATCTATTTTGTTGTCTGTTATTGCTTTTGATATATGTGTAAGTAGTGTGTTTAGCTTTGAATCTGCTAACATTTTAATCTGAAGATGTTTTTCAGATTTTGTTCTGCTTCTTCTAACTACAAACTTACCCACTAAAGCGGCTAACCCAACAACTAAAGCACAGCCTTCTAAAACCATAGTTGCAGGTATCGCTACTACGGTTGATAGTAAAGCGATTCCCCCTGCTCCGGCACCTAGTGCTATAACGGTTAGTCCAGCTTCTACATTGTCCACACTCTTACTAATCTTCAAGTATTTTTTACTTAGTTGCTCTCTTTCCCTAACTTCATTTTCTAGAAAAGTCTGAATTTCTGATATCTTTTGTAACCTGAAGGATTGACCATTGTCTCTTGAGGATATTACTGGCTCTAATGATGGTGCATTTGGCATATTTCGTGCTTCTGGTAGCTCTGGATAAATCTTTTCTTTTAGTTCCATTTTATTAACAGCAACATATTTTTTAAATAGAATAGTAAAGACGACACAAAAAGGTGTTTTCTTGTATTTTTTTTATTTTACCAGAGTTGTTTGTAATTGTTGCAACCATGTCATCCACCTCTTCTAATGTAACTTCATTTGTAATAGATAATTGATTAAGTTTAAGATTATAAGATAGAGAAGCTAAAACAAAACCTTTACTCATATTGAAGCCCATACCTAAGGCTATCGTCATCGTTTGTCCTCCTTCTATTACTAACGGTTGTTGAGTAAAAATATCCCATGTAACAGGATTAACTTTTTTAGCTGGATACTTAACTTCTACAGGTTTCCAAAAAATAGTTTTTGGTTGAACTATTTTATGTTTTCCATTTCCAAATTTATGCACATTCATATTTTTAAATTTACAATATTGCACCTAATATAGGAATATTAGCAAATGGACTATTAGGTCCTAAAAGAAGACCTTTTCCATCATAAATTTTACCACCTTGTTTTAAATACAATCCATCACCAACGGAACTCAATCCTTTACCTTTAGATGGACTAAGAAATAAACCTTCACCATCAGTTTCTACTTGACAGACGCAACCACCTTTCTTAAGATACAATCCATTACCCATTGCTTTTTGAACGCCTGTTGATGCTAACCCAGATAGTGCACCAACTCCCAAAGCAGGTAAAACGGTCCTTGCTAATGTAGGTAGAACTGATGAAGCTAGTCCTGCTAACAAAGGTAAAAATCCTCCTTCTACTTTCATATTATGCTTAAGTTGTTTAGTTGACATTCTAAACGTTGCCCCCTTACCAGCTTTATAAGCTTTTGTAAGTTTATTTACTTGAGATTTGGTTAATGCTACTACATCATTACCATGAATATCCTCATGCTTTAAACGAATACTAGCTGGAGTTTTGTTTCTAAAAGAATGTAAAATTTTTTCCTTTTGTCCGTCTGATATATTTATTTTTGCATTAATATAGTTTGTCATTTTTTATATTTATCTTGCTTCTCTTATATGAAATCTAATTGATAAATTTTCCCCTCTAAGATTGAGTAATGTTCCATCTTGGTCTGTAATTGATACATTTAAATTATGTATTTCATTTAATGTTAATGGAAGGTAAACTAAATTGACTGGATTTTCTATTATTTTATATCCTGGTGATACATTTGGAAAAAAACTATAAATTGTATTTTTTTGTGAACCGTTAACATAACTACCTGAAATTAAATCTATATTAACTAGTAAGCTATTAATACTAAGAATATTTACTACATTTTCTGATTCATGAAATCCTTGTTCATATTTAGCACGAGAAAACCCTAATACTTTAGCAATAGAATTTTGTTGATTAAAATCTACTTGATAACCATTTTCTAAAATAAGAATAGACTTTAAAGTATTAGTATTTGCTGAGATGTTAATATAATATTCTTCATTAACAGCATCATAATGACCCTTTTTTCTCATTTCTTGTTGAATTACATCATTAATATCAACTAGATCATAACTTCCTTCAGGTATTCTTATTTTTACCCATGATGTACCATTATCTGGCGTATAAACAAAAATGTTATTGCTTGCATCAATATTAGGAAATGAATAATAAGTTTCAAGATTAACCAATGCTATTTCATATTCTTTATCTTTTTCTAATAGAAGTGGAGGAGTAAATCTTGTTCTAAACTCTGTTTTATTGTCACTTACGATAATTTGGAATGAAGTTTTATGGTCGGTGTTTTTTACTATCTTTTTAAGTAATTCTGCTTCCATTTTATAATTTGAAAATATATTTTAATGAAAATATATTTTTAATAGTAATCTTTGTAATCTCGTGGTATATAAAAGTTATCAAAACCACATCTATATTTTCCATCATTACGGTTCTTAGTTAAATCTAACACTACAAAACCATGAGGTTGTTCCCAACACTTTTTACAAAAATTAATAAACTCTGTTTTAGTCATATCATCCCCTACATGATCACTATAAATATGATTAAGATTTTTTAAGTCTTGTCTAAACAAGCATATTAAGTTTGCATTTTCTCTAATAGTTTGACGGGGCAGTCTAAAATAATTTTGTGCCAGATAAAAACAATCAGCATTACTATGTCTACCCCTTACATAATAGTTTTCGCACTTGTTTTGTCTTTCTAAAAGTAAGTCATCAAATATCATTAAGTTTTTATTTGATGCATTTAAATCTCTTGGGTCAGGAACATCACTAGCATATTCAAAAAATTCACAATTGATATCAGATTTTTCCTTAATTGTTTTTGCCCATTCTTCAACTAATGCTGTAGGTGGAATATCACGGTTTTGAACTTCATCTTTAAGTGAAAACAACCTTAATATGTATTCTTTTGGTATTTTTTCTTCAAAAGCTTTTTTAAGTATGCGATATTCTGGTTGAAACAAACTTTTACCAAAAACGTATAAGTTACCATAATCTAACCAATCAGGTCTTAACAAAAGGTTAAGTAAAAGTGTAGTTTTACCACATCCTGATTTACCTACTATTAAACCTCTGACACTCCTAGGTAAAAGGGGATGATTAAATCTTTTTGCTAAAGTTTCATTCCATGATAAATTAACAATATCCATTTTATATTTAAAAAAATTATTTAATATAAAAAAATGTATTGCGTTAAATGTAAAAAGAAAACTGATACTACAGATTTACAATGTGTAGTAAGTAAAAATGGTAGAAATATGGTGCGTGGAAAATGCGTTAATTGTGGTACCGTGAAAACACAATTTGTTAAACAAAAAGAAGGTGGTTCATTGTTAAACAAAGCAATCAATAACTTGCCTGTTGAAATGCACTTACCTGGGCATAACTTTACTGGTCCTGGTACTAAGTTAAAGAAAAGATTAAATCCTGACTTAACGCCTAAAGATTGGTCAAAGCCTGTTAATCGCGTTGACAAAGCAGCATATCATCATGATATTTGTTATCTTAAGCATAATGATACTAAAACACGTAATGATGTGTGTGATGCTAATATGCTTAAAGAGTTAAACGGTATCTATAATCCAACTATTAAGGAAAGAATGGAAAGAGGATTGGTTTCTTCATTGATAGGAACCAAGAAAAGATTTGGTATGGGTGTCAGTAAAAATAAAATTCACTAGCAGAAGAATTACATAAACCTGTAAAAAGAAAATTTAAGAAAAGGAGAGTTAGAGTAAATGGTATTGATAGGATATGGGCAGCAGATTTAGTAGATATGCAAGCATTTTCTAAACTTAATCGTGGAGTAAAATTTCTTCTTGCTGTCATTGACATCTTTTCAAAATATGGATGGCTTATACCATTAAAGGATAAAACAGGAAAATCTGTTTCTGTTGCACTGAAGAGTATTTTTAAGGAAAGAAAGCCAGAAAAAATGTGGGTGGATCGGGGAAAAGAGTTTTATAACAAAGATGTTAAAGATTTGGTTGAATTGTATTCTACTGAAAATGAAGAAAAATCAAGCGTTGTTGAGAGATGGATTAGAACAATGAAAGAAAAAATGTGGAAGTATTTCTCTGCTCACTCTACAAATGTTTATATTGATGTATTACAAAATCTTGTTAAGGAATACAACAACACGAGGCATTCTTCTATTAAGATGACGCCAATTGAAGCAAGTAAGAAGAAGAATGAAAATAAAGTTTGGACAACATTGTATCCTGATTATGATCAAGTAAGGGAGGATATCAAACCAAAGTTTTCTGTTGGAGACAAAGTAAGGATAAGTAAAAAGAAAAAGACTTTTGAAAAAGGTTATACTACGAGATGGACTGAAGAGGTTTTTACAGTTACAGAAGTAAAACATACGACGCCTATAACGTATAAGATTGAAGATTTAAATGGTGAAGAAATAAAAGGTAGCTTTTATGAACCTGAACTACAAAAAACAAGCCAAGAGGTGTATAGGATAGAAAAGATTATTAAAAAAGGTAAAAAGAAATCTCTTGTAAAGTGGAAAGGTTATTCTGATGAGTTTAATTCGTGGGTTGATAATAGTGCTATTGTAAATATTTAAGTATATAAAAAATGGAAAATATTTTAATTGAAAATATAACTTTACCAAATAAACCATTAAGCAATTTTGAGCTTGAGGATGCCGCAAAAAAATTAAAAATAAAAAATTTTAGAGGAATATTTTTAAGAGATGCCCTACCTAAAAAAGTAAGAAATAAAGAATGTGGTATATTAAATCTTGATGATGCAGGCGGACCTGGTACTCATTGGGTTGCTTGGTTTAAAGATGGAAAGAAAAAAATTTATTTTGATAGTTATGGTATACAACCACCTCTCGAAATTATAGATTATTTAGGGAGTCTGATACACTACAATACGGATCAATTACAACAAGCAGGTGAAGTATTTTGTGGTCATTTATGTTTATATATTCTTAAAGAATTGTGCTTGGGTAATAAATTTCAAGATATTTTAAATAAACTTTTTTAGCAATATTAAAAATGCCTGTTGATAAATTTGGAAGAATGGATGAAGTTAAAACAAGCGGTGATGGGGTATCACTTGCTTACATTTCTAACAACTTTTTACGTAAAGATGGAACAACATCTGTTGATGGTTCTATAAATATGAATGGAAACACGCTAACGAGGGTTAGTAATCCAGTAAATCCGCAGGATGTTGCTACTAAGAGTTATGTTGATGCAAACGCTGGGCTGTTAGTTGAAAATGGAGGATATCATATGACAGGATATTTAAATATGGGTTTTAATAAAATAAAAAATATAGCGGACCCAGAGAATCTTAGTGAAGCTGCTAATAAAAAATATGTAGATGCTGTTGTTGAGACAATAACTGCAGGTAGTAATGCTTTAACAAAAAACCGATATGGAACTTTCTTAGCAGCTGGTAAAATAGATATGAACACTCACCCACTTACTGGAATACCAAATCCTACAGATCGTGATTCTGCTGCTAATAAAAATTATGTTGATAATGGAGGAGCCATTGTAAAAAATCCTGATGGAAGTTTTACAGCAATATCTGATGTAGATTTTCAAGGTTTTACTATAAAAAATGTTGCGGCACCTACAGAAGAAAGAGACATAGCAACAAAATCTTACGTGGATGGAAAAGTATCACTTCCTTCTCTCATAGGTCCTAAACCTATTATAAGCGTGCATGCAGAGGAACAAGGAGATTTAAAAAATGGTAATTTTGAGTTTGCTTTTGGTAATGGTAGCACCGGAGAAAGCCATGGGTTAGGAGGTTATTGTATGCCTGTTTCTGGTAGAATTTTAAGAGGAACTTTAATGGTTGTTAAGGGGACCGGTGCTCTAAGAGAAGAGTCAAAAGTTAATATTGTTATAAATGGAGTTGAACAACCTAACTACTCCATAATAAAAAAGAAAGGAGAAGGTTGTAGTTGTACAGTTTTTCCTAAACCCTTAGAGGTAGAGCAATGTGATGTTATTAACTTTATAACAAGGAGAAATAACCCTAATGCTAAAAATGCATATTTGACAATACTGATAGAATTGGACTTGTAAAATATATAACCCTTTACTGGGTTAAATATTTATAGAAACTTAAAGTTTTATGTTTATACTGTATTCTTTAATATCATTAATACAACTTTCAAGGAAACTTAATTTGTTTGGACAGTCTAAAAATCTTTGTTTCAAATCATTTAAATCTTTAAAGAAAAAACAATGATTAACACAAATGCTGCTGCCGCCACCGCGAAATATTATGTTTAGATCTTCTATTGATTGTTCATAAAGCATTTTACTGTAGTAATAGTATATATCACTAAACCATCTAGGATTTTTATAAGGCATTAACCTGGTTCCATTTGTGTAAATGATTTTGTTTGTGTTTATGGGATAAATATTTGATTTATCCTTAAGTAGGTCACTTAGCTTTTGCTTAAAATCTGGCTCTAGCATTTTTATTTTATAAAATTTTTTATTTTATAAAATTTTTATTTTTCCTTACCAGGTAAGTTATCTATATCTCAAGTCTCTCCAAAATTGATCTATTTTACTTTTTATTTGTGCACAAACCTCTGGACAAATAATTTTTGCTATAAATTCATTTAAAATCGTATCTTCATCAATGTCAACCCAATTGTTTTCATAATTTTTAAAATATTCTATAAAGTCATCCTTATAATCATCAGCATAACCTTCTAAGTAGTATACAACATCCTCTTTAAACAGTTCTATCATGTTTGAAAATTTATTTCCTATGTATTCATAGTAATCTACTTCTAAATCATCTAAATCAAGATGCACAATATGGCCTAATCTTGTTTTAGGACAAATCAATCGTATGTTGACACATCTTTCATTATAGTCTATCCATAACTCTGCTTCGCTAAAATCATATTCTTCATATTTAGATTTGTTTACTTCTCCCCAGTCTTTTACATGATCTGGATATCCTTTGTATTTTTTTACTGTTTTTATTGCTTCTTCTAGTATCCATTTTTCTTTCTCTGTATGATCGGTTCTAAGGTATTGTCTGCGCTCTTCTGGATCTAGTTCATCCCAGGCTCCTTCAGGATGCATTTGTTTGGTATAATATTTACCATCGGGGCCCATAGTTTCCACGGAGAAGGTCATGGTCTCTGGGTTAAAGTTGTTATAACGAAATAGCATCTCGTTAATGTATTCTTTTGTTTCTTGGTCGGTTGTAAAACTCATTTTTATCTATGTGTCTTCACCTATTATATTCTTGGAATTTAAAAAAGTAAAATCAATTTTTATTTACATGTCAACAAAATAAAAAAATTAATTTTTAAAATTTTTTTAATTTTTTTTTTTTTATTAAAAATCTTAAGCCCCCCACTAACTCATAAACTGGTTAACCATTGCATGACGCGTTGGTTGATGGGGGAGGTTAAGCAATTAACTGATGTAAGGGTTTGCCTGGTTGATGGGTTTGTTGGTTAGCCGTTGCACCCGGTTAGCTGGTTAACTGATACAATGATACAATTATGATGAAATTTTTTTTTAAAGAAATTAAAAATTTTTTTTATTTAATTTTTTAATTTCACCAAAATCTTAAGCCACCCACTAACTCATAAGCCGGTTAGCCGTTGTATGATGCGCCCGGTTAGCTAGAGTTAGTGAATGTTAAAGCGGTTTAAAGCAAGAAAGGGAGGAATGGGTTAAAGCGGTTTAAAGGTAAAATTTTTTTTAATTTTTTTTTTTTTTAATTTTAAATTTTTTTTAATTTTAAATTTTTTTTAATTTTAAATTTTTTTAAATTTTTTTTTTAATTTTTTTAATTTTAAATTTTTTTTAATTTTAAATTTTTTTTAATTTTAAATTTTTTTTAATTTTAAATTTTTTAGGAACCTTTTTTAGAGAACATTTAGTATGAGACGGTATAAAACAGTTTTGTTTTCTAATTGGTATAATATATACTACTCATAATCTTATAAATCTTTTAGGCTTGTTTTATTAAAAAAGCAGACTGTATAGATCCGAGATCAGACCGCATGTCCTGACAACAAAACCCAATAATTTCGCCTATGGTGCTGAGGGGGTGTATAACATGAATCGAGTGACAAAATTAAATAACTGACAAAATATCCTTCCGCGAAAAATTAGTCACTTCGCGTATGATTACATTTCGGAAAATCTAATCAAATGTCACACAAACCAACTAAAATGGCGCTACCTCTGCATATAAAAATACCGTATTTTGTGAGCAATTTGTTAATTGATTTGCCATTTTTTGCCATTTTCTCATATTCGTTTATAAGTACATACTCGTATATTCACAAAGTTATAGTTTCATTTTCCTTTGTGTCATGTTTCCTATCTGTTATGTCAATTTGGCCAATGCGTTCGTCATTTACATTTAGACAAAAGCTATAAATGACCTGTTATGAAATTTTACCACAAAGTTTTACACCTTGTGCGATGCAGTCGTTCACTTATGACCTCAATCTGGTCGCTGGTCGTGAGTGAATTACAAAACATATGGTGAATCATTTCTAGCTGCAGAGCACTTTTGAAAAAAAAAAAATCCTAACGAGCTAGTACTTTTGTTGCAATTCTTTTCTCTAATCTCATGCATTTGACCTTGACCTTTCACCAGTCAAAATTTTAGATTTATAGGGAGCATTTGCAGACGCTAGATAAAATGGGACTTGGGGGATGGAACTGGTCCTTAACCCTTAAGCTGCTGAGCGCGACTAACTGACCTTTTGCGGACAGTGTAGATCAAGATCAAACTGCACAGGACGTGCAGTCCTATCTTGGATCTAGACTATCCGATAAGGACATACATGTATTGTTCTCCAAAAGGTAAGTTCGAAATAACGTTATTCGGGTTTTTTTGCTATCGGCTAAAAATTTCTATTTAACACTTAAGCTGCTGAATAAATGAAACACAAATTTCTATTCAATACTAAAAGCCCAAACATTGCGTTTTCAAAGTTTATTTCACCGGAAAGAAAATTTCGTATCGGACAGTGTAGATCAAAGATCAGACTGCACGTTCTGTGCAGTCTGATCTTGATCTACACTGTCCGCAAAAAGGTCAGTGGGTCGCGATTAGCAGGTTATGGGTTAAGCTATATAGTAGGATAAGTGTTAAAATGATAGAAAGCAGTTAGGAAACAGAATAAAGAAGTGGTGTTTCAACAATGTTTTCAAAAGCCTTCTTCCTCAAGGTCTTAAGAAAACGGAATTGTGCATTAATTAATACTCACAGTGCCGTTGTCAACTTTGGGTTGTATTTTGCGGAGGGTTTAAAGCAAGATGAGCCTGCGCATACGTGCAGTCTGGTCTTGCTCTTCTCTGTTGCTCTATCAGTAGTTTCGGTCATATATATATCCCATTCTATTTCAGTAAACGGTTACGAACTCTATTTTAGCATTCGTTAACTATTAAACCTTTACCACACAATCCCGACTTTGAACGACTCTGAAAGAGAAGGCCTTTGAAAACATTGTGGAAAAAAGAGAAAATGCTGGTAACCAGCATTTTCTCCTTTTCCCATAATGTTTTCTACTTTACCAAAGACAGACATCATCATTTTAGCATCATTTAATTTGTTGTGTGCAAATGCTTTCAGTTAGGTCCAGCCCTAAATTTTGTCCTTTTGCAAGGAGTTAAAATTCGGCAGGATAAGGGTTGAAGGGTTGTACCTGGGTCTAGGGTTATCGCCCTTGGTACAGTCAGATACTGGATTATGAGCATGCGTAGATACGTTTTGTGGCCAGAGCAAATAATGGTTTTTAAAATCACCATATTTTCACTCAAGAGACAAGTTTTACAATAATATAGGCGTCGGATACAAACACTAAAGATGAATTTCCGGAAACAAAGAATATGGAATAACGGAAAAAACGGGTACCTTCCACGCCCCTACCTAGATTGGTTACCTCCCCTGATACAGCAAGTGTATAGAGATCCGTACAGGCTACTGAAAACGGGCAGAATACTGTCCGTCTATTTTTAGAACAGCAATATCGCGAGATTCAGGGGAGGTCACTATCGCTTCATATACAGGAGAATTTCCGATAATTTTAACCTCACAAATAAGTGATTGTATACATGGTATCACGTTTTAATGTTAATTTCTGATAATATTAATTTAGTTTCGATAACGAATTTCGAAATTTATGCAGAAAAATGCCATGTTACCTATACTGCAGAACTTGAAATGTGTAAGATGATCAGATTGGCTATTCATTGATATTCATGTAACCCAATGAAATGCATCGACACAATAGCCTGTGCCAGTTGCAATATGTATATTTACAACGGGGACCAATTTAGCCCCTACCTCCTCTACTTGCAATACTTTGTTTTCCACGTGACTATTGATCCAGTTCACATTTCGTGTCAGATAAGAGTTTGAAACCACGGGGTCACCGGTTCGAATCCCAAGCTCGGCTAATTTCTGTTCAAATGTTGGTACTAGATGTTGTTAAAGCACTTAAACTTGGTTGAACTTCAGGATCTGATGGCAAAAGTAACAAGATTCTTAATGAAGCAGCTGGTCAGCTAGCACTGCACCTGTGTGATTTTTCGATTTATGCGAGGCATTTGACAAAGTTCATCAAAACATGCTTACACTTTATGTTGTAGAGAGTAGGGATTAGTGGAAAGTGTTATCTTGGTTTTCTTTTAATCTTTCCAATCGCTTTCAAGGGGTTACTTTGCTTGGTGGAGTTTTAACTTTCAGTCGTGTACAAGCCGGTATCCCTCAAGGGTATATACTTCGACCTCTTTTTGTTTTTACTTTTATTGTCGATATAGTTGATGACATTCAGGCCAATATTAACCTGTTCGCAGACGACACCAGCTTGTCAATAGTTGTAAATAATCCGGATGACGTAGGAATAGTTTAACAATCAGACCACGACCAAATTGGTCAGTGGACTCAGAAGTGGTTGGTCAAGTTCAATCCATCAAAGTCTGGAACTTCAGCAATGTCTCATTAACGTTCTATGCGTAACTATCCAGGTCTCTCTATTAGCCGGTTCGTTTGGGCCAACGGTAGAGCTGCCAGAATTGGAGGAGATATTCCGGTGCGTTCGATTGGGTGTCTTCCGCTTTTAGAAGCTCTGCCGTCTCGTCCACTCGATATTTGGAAGAGCCGGCAGAGATTCGAAACAAAATGGCGGAAGCGGCCAACGAAGCGCGAGTTGAAGAATGGTTTCTTTTCAGCTGACATTTGTTTTTATTGTTGTCATGTGCAAATATTCGTGTTTTTACTTGCTGAAAAGATTGCTCTTGCTCAGTATCCAATTTGCGGTGGTAAATATACAGTAAATACTGATTAATTCCTCCGCATGTCTTGAATCGCGCTCAGAATTTTTAGGGGCGAAATGTCTTGGGTTTATGTCAAATATCGAAATACCGTCTGTTACCAGCCATAAACGCAAGGGAATCTTTCTCTCTAATTATGGCTTTCGGGATATTTATATTAGTAAATCTATCGGAAGGATTGGTATGATGTGGCATCTACAACGCGACTTGATCGTCTTTCTCTTTGAACTATTTACTCTGTTTATCAGGCCTATCGCTGAATATGGTGATATTATAATATTGGTCCGTAACAAGCGATATGAGACCTTCGGACATTTGCGTAAAGTATCGTCCCGGATTAGCCTGCGCAGTCCGCGCAGGCTAATCCGAGACGGCACTTTACGAATACATAAGATTTTTTTCATACAGTAGACTTTCTTGAAAGAGAAAATCGCACAAAAACGGGAAGTGTCGTCTCGGATTAGTCACAGACTGCACAGGCTGATATGGGATGACACACTTTTACGCATATGTCCGAAGGTCCCTTTTCGTGTCTTGCACGCCATTTATGGGACAATCTGTAGCAGATCCTGACAGATCCAATGGATAAAGTTCAAAATGAAGCTGCTCACACAGTTAAAGGCTGCACCAAAATTGTTACTATCCGTAATTTATGCTAAGATACTGTTGGGCAACTTTAAGCCAAAGGAGGCGAAAGAACAAACTGATTCTCCTCTATAAAATGGTCAATGGACTTTCTGTTTGCCCGGCCGGGTAGCTAAGTGGTTACCGTATCTGACTCGAGACCTGGTGGTTGTAGGTTCGATACCCGGTTGAGGCAAATTTTCCCTCACTCACCTCTGATGCATGTGAGAATAGTAGTCAGTCACTTAGAAAGAAGGTTGTGACGGTACTGGTGTGAGAAAGCCAGGAAACACAAGCGAAGGTGCACTGACCGCCATGATATGACCTAAGCTGTTAAAATGGCGTTAAACTCCAATACAAAACAAAAAAAAACCTCTCTCCTAATCCCTAGGCTCCTAAGCGCGACTTAGGGACCTTTTGCGGTCAGTGGAGATCAAGATCAGTCTGCATAGAACGTGCAGTCTGATCTTGGATCTGCACAGTCCGATAAGGATATTTCTTTCCCTTTGAAATAGTAACATTTGGGTTTCACTATCGGCTTGAAAGTTTTCCTTCCACCGTTTTTTAGCAGAATAAGGCTTAACTTTCTGAATGCTCCTGCACCTTGGAAGTTGGGTATGCGTCATGTTATAATTTTTGTAGACCAAATAATAACTTGCGAACCATCGCTTGCAGAGCCAGCCTCTACAAAACCTCATTGTTGCCCGCTGAGATCGATGATAAGAACTATTTATCTGATAAAACTAATAATGTCGAATAATTGTCTGCTTTTAACTCTTAAACTGCTAAATGAAAGAAATGAACCTTTCAAACCGATAGAAAAAAAAACCTACTTCAAAGGTATTTTTGGAGGAGAGATATCTCCTTATCGGACAGTGTAGATCCAAGATCAGACTGCACGTTCTGTGCAGTCTGATCTTGATCTACACTGTCCGCAAAAGGTCGTAACGAGCAATTTCTCCTTTTCCCACAGCGTTTTCTACCCTTTTGGAGAACATTCCGCCATTTTCATCAAATTTAAAATTGTCGTCTGTAAACTCTTTCAGTTTGGAAGGGTCTAAAATTTGTCGTTTGGGAAATATCGTTAGATATGCTTAGTCCGAAAAGGCTTTACATTTTTTGGAGAAAAAAAAGTGCCGGACTGACAAGTGTCAATACCACGTGCGGGTGCATGAAAATCACTTTCCGCAGAATATGGTTCATGTACGTAACAGATGCTGCCTCAACAACGATGAACTTTTGAGCTCTGTGTGCCAATTCCAAGAGAATGTTTTTTATGTCGATAATTAATCTTGTTATCTGGTTCGTATCAGGTTTTTAAACTCATTAGCCAAAAATCGATGTAATATCGAAATGTCTTTTAGGTAAACACTGAGTTTTTTTTTTTTTTGTTTCGCAACCTCAATTGATAGTGATTTGACTGTTCACCAAACAGTCGCGAGTTTTAACAACTTTTAGATTGAAGGTTTTTAAGTAATTGTGGAAAGGAAAACTTGTTGGGTATGAGAATTTTTTCCTTTTACAAACAAAGTGCCTCTACCCTTTCCAGTGCATATCTAAACATTTGAGTCACATTTGATATATTTTCTGCAAATACTTTCAAAATGTACATGTATAAAATTGTGTGTTCTGGTAAAGAGTTAATCTATTATCATACTTGCAAACTGTCACGATTTCCCTTCAGCAAGATTGTTGAGGAAAAAAGTTATCATTGCTTGTTTGAAGCAATATGCTGGCTCATCATTAGTATTCCCTATACATTTAAGTCTTTACCACACAATGACGAGTTTTAACGCCTCTGAGAAATTAAGACTTTTGAAAACATTGTGAGAAAAGGATAAAATGCTGGTAACCAGCATTTTCTCCTTTTCCCACGATGTTTTCTAACCTTTCAGAAACGAATCCTATCATTTGAGCCACATTTAATTTGTCGTCCGCAAATGCTATGAATATGGGCCAGACTAAAATTTGTCGTCTGGTGAAGACTTAACATTTCGACTGCTGAACACGACTATACATAAATTTGTAGACAATTTTATATCAAGACTGGATTCTACAGAACGTGCTGGCCAATCGGATTCTGTACCAGTTTTGCCCCACGTGACGTTGATTTTGTCATTTCATTGGTCCACTACTTCTTTCATACAACAACAAAACTCATATGTTTACCCCAGCTGGCTATTGTTATTATAGAGCACGGATAGGTCAACTGGCCGTCGTGATATAACTGAAATAATGTTGAAAAGGGCGTAAAACAGCATACAAACAAGGTAACGGTTGCTACGTGTATGTATGGTTAAACGCGATGTGCATCTGTTTTCATCAACAAATGCAATTTTTTCTATAATTCTTTATTCAAAGACTGCCCGTCTGATTGACAGATACAGCATTTCCCGGCCAATAAGATGAGCAAGCAATGGAATTTAGCAACAAATTTGCAGCTGTAAAATCAATGTTCTGATTATCAAAAATTAAGATACCCAATAACACATCGTTTTAGAGCAATTTCCTGGCAGGGTTTAATTATCACGCTCACGCTATTGTACCTTGAATGCCAGAAATAATTATCTTCCCGTGTTTTATCCCTTAGAATTCCTTTCGATACTTTTGTCGTCTCTTCGACCAGTGTAGGTCAAGATCAGACTGCACAAAACGTGCAGTCCGATATTTGATCTACACTGGCCTTTTTGCTGAGACATTCTGGACAAACGCAACCTAGCTGTTCCACTTATTAGGGTATTCTTCTCGAGTCCGAAAATGTGCGCTAGTTTTATTTGGAACTTCAACGCATTACCTCATTATGTGTTTTTCATTGTGAAGTAATCAATGCTTTCAATGTTTAGCATTTTTGTTCTCATATTTTGCGGGCCAAGCCCATTAGCTCAGCCGGTAATGTACAGGAGTCAATTCAGTTTGAACATATTTGAACCATGCTCTGTGAAAAGGGAGTTTAATGCTTCTGCGAAAAGTATCGACCCAGGTCAGCCTGCGCAGTCCGCGCAGGCTGACCTGGGCCGGAACTTTTCGCTTTTGATAATTATTTTTGTATGTTCAGAAACTAGTCCACCTCACGATTTAGTGAGTTGTTTAAAAAAAGTGGCTATTATTGATCCATATGTAATGGCTTGATTGGTACAATGCATCATGAGGAAGCATTAAGCCCCCTTTTGCTAGGCTCATTTATTTCCACATCGATTGTGAAACAAGTCCTTACAACTTCTATTAACCCTTAGCCTACTAAGGAAATTAAATGAAAATTTCAAGCCGGTAGTGAAAATACGAATGTTGCTATCTTAAAGTTATTTTTTTGAGAAAAAATATCTCCTTATCGGACAGTGTAGATGCAAGATCAGACTGCACGTTCTGTGCAGTCTGATCTTGGATCTACACTGTCCGCAAAGGTCCTTGAGTCGCACTTAGCAACCTAAGGGTTAATCACTATGATTGATTCCTGGAAACCTTGACTAATGCTCGCGTCGTAAACTGGCTGTTTCCCCAGGGGATTTGAACCCTGATCCTTGGACTTGAGAGGCCAACCTCTATCTAGCCGAGCCTGGTAGCTCGGTAACGTGCGGTGCTTGAAACCAAGGGGGTCGCTGGCTCCTTTTCCAGCTTGGCCATAACTTTTTCTAGGATTGATAGTAGTCAGCGCAACAAGAATCATTCCTCCCTCACTGAACATTGTTTCGCTGGTGTTTGGAAAGAGTATTGTGTGAAGCACTGATAGAAAAAGAAACTCCCAGAAATGCATGGATAGGTGTACTTGTCGCCGTGACAGGACTAAACTAATGTTGAAAACTGCGTCAAACACCAAACAAACTTACACATAAGTCAAGCTCAGTGAAAAGGTGGCTTAATGCATCTGCAAAAAGAATCGACCCATGTCAGCCTGCGCAGTTCGCGCAGGCTGACAGGAGTCAAAACTTTTTGCTTTTGATCTATTTTCTGCTTGCGTATTCTACGGTACGAATAAGTCGGTTGTTAGACAAAATGGCTCTTAAGGATCCATAATTATGTGAAGTTTTGTTATGATTTTAAGTCCCCTTATGCCGGAGCATGGCTCATCAATTTTTGCGGATCGTGCCAATGAAGACCATGCCAATCATTACACAAATTTGATAAAAATTCTACATCTGACAAGCCATCTCATTGGCTGATGAAAAACGTTTAAAATAATTCAATGAGATGTATTTAGGAAATAAAATCAAAGGACTGAAAGTCCTGAAAAGCGAAGACGCGAAGCATCATTTAGCAATGATATGGAGGAATGAAAAATAAGTTTAGGCGAAAACAAATGACTGCGTATATGTAGAAAAAAGTAATTTTTGCTGTCTTCTAACATTAACGTTACCATACTGTAAATAGTAGAAGAAGTCCCGCTACCAGAGCTTCTCTCGAGAGAAAGATTACAAACATGAACGATAAGTTGATTGAATTTATACAAAATGTAGATGTTGTTGTTCATCTGTGACCAAAAAATGATGTTTTACTTTAATGTCGAGATTGTGTCTTTTGTATATGAGTTGTGCTCTGTGAAAGGGGACTTAAAGCATATGCAAAAAGTATCGACCAAGGTCAGCCTGTGCGGACTGCGCACGCTGACCCTGGCTGAAACCTTTTTGCCATTGGTCAATTTTGTGCCTGTCAGTCGGTTCTTATACAAAATGAACTTTATGGATCCATAGCTATGTGCTGACCTGCTTGGTATAATGCATCACGGTGATGTATTAAGCCCCCTTTTGCTAGAGCATTACACGAAATAATACAAAACAATGGCACAGAACAGGTCTTATGAATTTTCAAATTCTTGAATAATGTGTATTTCGGAATGTAGCTTACCGTTTATAAAATTCTCTCAAGTTTTAACTTGCACATTTCTACGAAAAAAACAAAACTGCTTGTTTTAACCGTAACCAAGTGACACACTAACACCATTAACACTTAAGCTGCCGAATAAATGAAACGCAAATTTCTACTCGATACTAAAAACCCAAATATTGCGGTTTCAAAGTTGATTTCACCGGAAAGAAAATACCGTATCGGACAGTGTAGATCAAAGATCAGACTGCACGTTCTGTGCAGTCTGATCTTGATCTACACTGTCCGCAAGAGGTCAGTGGATCGCAGTTAGCAGCTTATGGGTTAAAACTGTACCCAATTTCTGTTAATTTGCATATTTTTGCCGTAAGTAAGACCCCAAATTTTGCTATTTCATAGGTATTTTTGCAGGACACGTTCTGTGTTGTCCAATCTTGATCCACACTGTGTGCAAAAGGTCAGTGAGTCGCACTTAGCAGCCTCAAGGGTTAATGAGTTAACATATATAGACAGATCAGTCGTCGTTTTGCATAGGGCTGGATCGTTGAAAACTCAAGTAAAAGCTCATTGTGTCCTGCTCACAATTGACCAATTAATGCACATTTTCTGTCGTTTAACGCTCTTTTACCACGCTAATGCATCCCTATAATTGCGCAGAAAACTACATTTTAATCCACGCTAATTGATGCCGATTATTTGACATCGTCTGCTTATTTCAGGATGTAATCATTTATGGCAGAAATTTGATGGAAGGCCTCGAATTCGTATGGCCTAATTTTGTCTCAAGTCACCTAAAGTACATCCACACCCCTATGCCCGTTGTCTGAGCATGTTAGTATTCTTCGAAGATTGGACCTGTCTGCTATGACGCATCACGATTCTGTACAGCATAAATATCAATACGCGGTGCGTAAACTAAAAGTAGCAATGGAGAAAATGGCTATAAACAATACTTCTGTGAAAAAAAATCTAGCATGCTTTTCTCTTCAAATTTCTTAAGAATTTAAATATTTTAAACGAAAAAAAAAAAATAGTTTTTTTTTTTTTCAAAATACCATTGTTTACTGCAAATCATAGAATTTTTGAATATAGATTTAATGAAACTCGAAATTTGTGCATCTGGGTTTTTTTCCAGACTTACCAACCAAAAATGTACCAGGACTATCTCCCGAATAGGGGCTGTATTTTTGAATGACTGTTGCATAAGTTATATTATGCTAGCTAACCATGGCTAGGTGAATCGTACGATGTAGCCTTTTATTGAGTTTATTTTGAAATTCGCTTTACCATTGCCGTCTTGAAAAGTAGTCCGGCTCTGTACCAAGCATGCCCAAATCAGATAGTAAACTGGTACCCGTTGTATCTCCCGTAGCCGTCCGATCGATAACGTGGCTGCCAGTTTAATCAGATAGGTATGTATTTGAAAAATGCCAGCTAGCGGAAGATCATGCCCAATGCCTGTAGTTAATCTGTAAATGGATACCAAAGGGACTGGGGCGTGGATGTTCTTTAACCCTTTACCACACAATCCCTAGTTTTAACGACCCTGACGAAAAGGCCTTTTGAAAACATTGTGGGAAAAGGAGAAAATGCTGGTAACCAGCATTTTCTCCTTTTACCACAATGTTTTCTACCGTATCCAATACAAATTCCCCCATTTGGGCCACATTGAAATTGTCTTCTGCAAATGCTTTAAATTTGGACAAGAATAAATTTTTGTCGTTTGTTAAAGTGTTGACACTTGACCACACAACAGATTTTCAGACTTGTCCAAATGTAACACATTTGTAGACGACAAAAGAAATGTGGATAAAATGATGGAATCTGCTTCTGACAAATAGATAAAAGGTTGTGGGAAAAGGAGAAAATGCTGGTTACAAGCATTTTCTCCTTTTCCTGCAATGTTTTCAAACGGTTTCTTTCACAGGGTCGTTAAAACTCGGGCTTGTGTGGTAAAGGGTTATAAATACAACATTGGCTTTCTTCAAACAATCCCTTTTAGGAACCGGAAGAAGAAGCCTTAGGAAAAGGGAAACAATACTGGTCAAATACATTATTTCCTTCCCCTAAACTGTTTTCTATCCTTTTAAAAATAAAGACCGGATTTTAAGACACATTTATGTCGTCAGTAAATGCTTTGAAGTCAAAATATTTTGTCGTTCGATAGAGATTTAAGCGATATTAACATCTGCGTCAGACGTCACGTATATTAGAGCTATGCTTTGTGAAAAAAGGGGCTTAATGCATCTGCAAAAAGTATCGACCAGGTCAGCCTGCGCAGTCCGCGCAGGCTGATCTGGGCCAAAACTTTTCGCTATTGGTCAATTTTCTGCATGTCCTAGGACAAATCTACCTCATGACTCAGTCGGTAATTTAAAAAAAAGTGGATATAATGGCTTAATAATTATGTTTTGGCTTGCTTAGTATCATGGATCAAGGAGATGCATTAAGCCCCCTTTTGCCAGAGCATGGTTCATTTACGCCCTTTTTTATCTTGAAAATGGCTTTTAGTGTAATGACTGTCACGATCTGAAAAACATTTGTCTCCCCAGTTCAAAATATTCATCAATGGGACAGATAACCAAACCACAATGTTGAAAGAGAGGAAGTGTTTCATCTAATTATTTACCCCTTTTCCAAACCGCCCCGTGTTTAAATACTCTGGGATGAATAATTCTAAAAGACATAGTGGGAAAAGGAGAAGAAGCCAGTAGTTTCTCCTTCTCCCACAACGTTTTACATGTATATACTTTTGTAGAAAGATTGAATAATTTTACCAATGGGTATTTTGTCGTTGGCAGCTTCTTGCACAATAGACAGATCTAAATTTTTTGTCGTCTAGTAAATAAACCACGACTTCCGGTCAAGCCCTTGTAGCTACACTTGAAGGGGTCAGGGATTATAAAACCTGAGATTGTGCACAAACTGTAAGTTTCAACAGTGCATCTGCAAGTAGGAAATTGAGAAATACAGGCCTTCATTAAATAATAAGTCCGAAAAGTTAAAAAAGTTTGTCGGTGGGGTGTTTTAAATCAGTTCTGTATATTTTTTTTTTTTATTTTCGTGCTTAGCTGAGCTGAGCATGAAAAGCAGTTGAGTCCTATAATGGAGGGGAGTTATCGTATAACGGAGGGGTTTTGATTTCGCATAATGCTCGGCCGAAATTTTTTATGCAAAAAGATGAAAGCCATCGCAACAGGGTCCATTTCTTCTTTCTGCTACCGATGTGCCCGGCCCAGTTGGTAACATGCAGGACTTGAAACCAGGGGGGTCGAATTCCTTTGCTGCGGCAATTTCCTTCCAGGGATTGATGATAGCCATTGCGACAGGATTCATTTCTCTCTCTGATCGTTCTGAACGCTGATCGTTCCTTCAACGAAGGTTATGTGGTAAAACAGCCAGTGCCTCTGGAAGGGCATAGTGCAAATAATTGGTAAAAAGAACACTCCAGAACAGATGGATTGGTGCGTTAGCTACTGCGATATAACTTGAAAACACTGCGTTAAACGTCAGACAAAAAACACATCTCTTACGGCTGAACCAGGTTTTGTATTAACTTAGGTGGGAATGCAGCAGATGGCTTGGAAAGAGTTTTGTGCCTATTACTGATTAAAGAAACTTCAGGAATACGTGGATATGTGCATTGGTCGCCGTGATATAACTGAAAAACTGTTGAAAACGGCATCAAACGACAAAATGGATCGTAGATAAATAACGACTTTCTTGTGATCTGATCGTTTTTAAAATCGTAAGCTTATATGCCATTAGATTGAGCTCCATGTCCACCAATTACTCTAAATTTCATTATTATTCTGAAGTTTGAAAGTAACACGACTTCTGATTGGCATAACAAATTTGGTTAAGCCAGCTGAACCATTTTGGTTGAGCCAATCAGAAATTGCTTTACTTTGTAAATTTAGCCACCTTTTGAGAAGAAGAGAGAAATTTCCATTTGAAATTGTCTGTGAACACAACACCGGGTCATCTGTCGCATGGGACCATTCTAATGGCCATTGTTAGTCCTACTCTCAAGAATTTTCTAAATTTGAAAGTTACACAACTTCTGATTGGCTAAACCAAATGGTTTTTAGCTAGTCAGAAGTTGCGTTACTTTCTAAATCTATAATAAGACTAAGAATGAAGCCTAGAACGATTGGTGAATACGGACCCTGACCAACAAGGACGGAACCAAGAGTAAGACCAAAGCTGCAAATGAACAAAACAAAATTCATCGTAAATTCTTTTTTTCTTCGTTCAATTCTTTTTCTTTTCTTTGTTTTTGTTTGATGCCGTGTTCGACATTATTCCAGTTATATTGCGGCAACAAGTGTACCTATTCATACTGTTCCATTGTTTCTTTTACCTAAGCTTGCCGAACATTCTTTTCAAGCCACTTGCTGTTTTTCCCACACAAACTTTGTCGAAACTTTTCAGCGGTTAGCGAGGAATGAACCATGTTGAAAAAACAATCTACAATTCTCGGAAAGAATTTGACTAAACAGGGAAATAGAACCGGCGGGGTTCTGGCCCTGCACATTACGAACGGAGCCATGGGGCTCGACACGTTTTATTCCGCGGCTGAAGAACAATGTTTCATGGTAAAAACAACTATCTGACACACGAAACCTCGTCCTAACGATGATCTTTTTATACTAATCTTTTTACAAATGTAATATGACAGAAAGTTATCGTTTTTCCTTCTCTGCAAACAAGAATATGATACTATTTAATCGTCGCCTTTCCATTTCTGGTGATATAATGGTTGCGTTTCATGTTCATGCCAAACACGCCGTTTTCTGACTCGTCAAATAAATTGGTTAGGCTTTACTCATTTGTCTATTAAATTGTTTTCCCTCCGTCAAGACAACTTTAAGCTTTTAGCCCTTTTAACCATTGAACCACACGAGCTGTCCTATAAATATGAGTCATGCTCTGTAAAACGGGACCTTAATGCATCTTCAAAAAAGTATCGACTCAGGTCAGCCTGCGCAGTCCGAAAAGGCTGACCTGGGTCGAAACTTTTTGCTATTGGTCAATTTTCTGAATGTCCAAGGACCAGTCTTGTGTTAAAAAGCCAGAAAACACATACGTAGGTGGACTGACCAACGTGATATGACCTAAGCTCTTAAAACGGCGTTTTACTCCAATACACACAAAAAAACAAAGACCAGGCTACCTCCATGATCATGTGATGACTTGCTGGGTATCGTGCATCACGGAGATGCTTGACGGAGATGCAAAAGGCCCCTTTGCCAGAGCATGGCTTAAACATATTTTAGGTCACTCTGAGCACGAAAAACAGATGAGCGATCTAGGGCTACAATAACCCTCTTGTTTATATGTTCGAATATCTTAACATACAACTAATCAATGCAGGTTACACAAAACGAAAACATTAGAATACAAGGGAATGTATTTTGGTAAATGATAGAAAGCAGTGCGGGAAAGCAGTAACAATCAATGGTTCCTTATCCGACGAACAGTTCAAGAGATGTTTACTTCTTGGTCGTAAAACTTCATTAGTTTACATGGTGTCCTGCATGAGTCAGTGTTGCTGATGTAGGATTCGAAGCCTGGAAGACCCGTATTCGATTCTCAGTCGAGACGCTGGGATTTTTGTAATGGTATCTAAGTGTGAGACACCTTAGAGCCCGGCCTAGTATTGCTAAAACCCCGAACACACACGTAAAAGTAAGCTGTCGCCGTGACATGCTAAAATGTTTAAAGCGGCGTAAAATACCTGTCAGTCTATCGTCTATGTGCGTTTGGGGTTAACGTGGCAATTATTTCCAAATATATACCAACTACAAATGATGTATAAGTTTGGACAAAAGAGAAACAGACAAATACTTTCCAATTAGACTGTTGAAATAAATAGGACAGACTTTTCCTGTCAGGAAGTCAATAATAAAGGCTCTGTCGAACTCTTTGCTGGGCAACAAACTTTTAGAGTCGTCCAGTTGAGAAAAAAAAAAACATTTGTCGACATATTTTTAAAATGTGGCTCAAATGATGAGATTCGTCTTTGGAATGGTGCTAAAAAATACGAGAAAAACTTTTTTTTCTCATATTTTCAACAGCTGCCTTATTTACGGTCGAAAAACACGAGAATATTCGTGTCTGTATTCATCATCCGCTCTAAACATTGTTTAACTCTTTACCAAACGACAAAATTTTAGACTGGTCCAAATTCAAAGCAGTTGCAGACGACAAATTAAATATGTTTAACATGATGGCATTTGTATCAGAAAGGATAGAAAACATTGTGGGAAAAGAAAAAAATGCTGGTTACCAGCATTTTCTTCTTTCCCACAACGTTTTCAAGAGCCTGTGTTCTCTGTGTCGATAACCCTTAGGCTAATAAGCGCGTTTAACTGACCTCTTGCGGACAGTGTAGATCATGATCAGACTGCACAGAATGTGCTATCTGATCTTGGATCTACACTGTCCGATAAGGAGATATTTTCTCAAAAAAAAAAATAAGTTTGAAAGAACATTATTCGAGTGTTTACCATCGCTTTGAAAGTTCTATTTAACCGTTTCCCAAACGACAAATTTTGGACTGGTCCAAATTGAAAGAGTTTGCAGACGACAATTTTAAATTTGATGAAAATGGCAGAAAGTTATCAAAAAGGGTAGAAAACACTGTGGGAAAAGGAGAAATTGCTCGTTACGAGCAATTTCTCCTTTTCCCACAGTGTTTTCAAAAGACTTGTACTGCAGACACGTGAAAACCAGGGCTTGTTTGGGAAAGGGTTAAGTTATTTAGTTTTCAAAAGACTTGTACTGCAGACACGTGAAAACCAGGGCTTGTTTGGGAAAGGGTTAACGTATTTATTAGGATAAGGGTTAAAACTCGGGATCCTGTGTTAAAGCGTTAAATAATAACGTCAAGGAGTAGTTGTCTCATTTGTCGGCATAAAAAACTGGAAGTGTTGGAACATTTCTCGTTCCCGTCAAATGCCTTCAAAATTATAATCTGTCAGCAGATTTAAACTAAATTATACGCACTGCTCTATTTCTGTGACATAGTGGATGTCTTCTATAAAACAAAAAATTCTGCTAAAATTTACAACAGTGCCGGACTTAGAAGTCGTTAAAACTGTCGAGACTGTTTTATGGCAAAAAATATCTTGCAAAAATGTCGGACAGTACAGGTCGAAGATTAGACGGCAGGTGCCCGCCAGGGTAGCTCAGCGGTTAGAGCATCTGACTCGTGACCTGGTGGTTGCGAGTTCGATACCCGGTTGAGGCAAACTTTCTTTCCGGCGATCTTTCGCCTCTCACCTCTGGTGCATGTGAGAAAAGTAGTCAGTGGCTTTGGAAAGAAAGCTGTGTCAGTACTAGTGGTAGAAAGCCAGGAAACACATGGGTGCGTCACTGACCGCCATGATATGACCTGAACTGCTAAAATTGCGTTTAACTCCAATACAAACCAAGACTGCAGGTTCTGTTCAGACTGTTCTTTATCTACGCTGTCTATAAAAGCAAACAAACATCATTTAAGGAGTTTTGAAACGGTATCATGGTTCCAAATTCTTTGGGGTTTTTTTTTTTGGGGGGGGGGGGGGGGGAATGGGGTGGGTGGGGTGGGTGAGGGGACATCCGTGACTCACTGAGCCATGCAGTGAGGTTGGAATCCATAGATTAAGAACTGGATCACAGGTGGTTGTGCAAGTCGTGTCGAAATGCCCTTTGGCAAGGCACTGCAAAACCCCATTCAGGTACTTTTAAAACTTATGTGACATATAAATAAGTTAGCTTTTACCGTCGAATTACTGCTTCAGTGGTAAAAGCGTTGTAAAATACCATTCAAAAATGAAATCATTCGGGCGGCGTCCTAGGATACTAGTAATCTTCGTCACGAATGATACTACGCTACTGTACGCATAATCTGGATACATTTAGCTAAAATTCAGCCTGAATCACTAAGAAGAATGGTCCTTTGTCATGCAGAAAATTCACCAATAGCAAAAAGTTTCGACCCAGGTCAGCCTGCCTAGGCCGACGTAAGTCGATGCATTTGGAAGATGTATTAACACTTAAACTGCTATATAAATAGAATGAAGATTTCCAGCCAATAGTACATAGCAAAACATTGCGATTACAAAGTTCTTGATGCTGAAAAGAAAAAAAAAAAAAACCCTCACGAATTCGGACATTGCAGATCCAAGATCAGAATGCACATTCTGTGCAGTCTTATCTTGATCTACACTGTCCGCAAAAGGTCCTTGAGTCGCGCTTAGCAGCCTAAGAGTTAAAAAACCAACGTTTCACAGAGCACGATATATTTAAATTTGTCCTTTTTTTTTCCTTTGCAGATCTACAGAGAAAAATCCATGAAACGAACTATCAGATCGTCATCAGAATCCAAATCGACGAAGGAACAAAAAGTGGCCATCACTGTTCTCATCATGATTGGTAAGTGTGAACAATTTCGAAACAATCCCGTGGTTTGAATGACCATCACGAAAGAAGTTTAAAAAAATGTGGGAGAATTAAACACTGCTTGTACCCAGCATTTTCTCCTTTTTCCATATTTTTTCTACTCATATTCTGTCGGGGAAAAAAAAGACAAAACACTCCATTTTTAGAGGCACAATCTAAAAGCCAACTAACGGCCAAACGCAAATGATTTGGGAATCAAGTGTCGAGCAAAGGCAAATTTGATTCCAGTTGAAAGAATAATTTTTCTGTCAGTGACTGGAACTTTGACAGGTCGTAATGTAAACAAGAGCACCACATGCAGGTGCCAACGCTCGGCTGCTGATGCTTGATTTCAGGTGAAAATTATAAGTGGAAAAAGGGGCATAACTCTGTCAAAAATACTTCTCTGGTTACCGGCCCTTGTTTTATATGTTCCTCTTCGACTAATTATCAGTTTGTCCAAGTTTGAATCAAATATTTTCAGTAATAACAGAGATATTATAAAATGTCAAAGTTTTCGCACGACGACACAAGGGTACGACAAAACCTTGACGTTTCCTTCGACAGCAGCCGAGCTAAAACCTGTAACACTCATTTAAATGTCCATACCTGTATGACTTGAATTTGCCTTCATTTGGACCAGTGAAGCCTTTTCAGCGATACCCTCGAAAGGACACATTTTATTTACAAGTCCCTGATGGCCTATATATCGAGATAAGACGGAGTCCGTGTGCTTAGTGTTTTTCTCCGTTTATAAAGTACTATAATTTCTGATTGGCTTATGGCTAAATGAAATGGTTGAGTCAATCAGAAATATCGTTACTTTAGAAGGGTTTGAGAATACGGACCATAGAATAGAAGATCTGAAAAGTCTAAAACGGCAGATAAAATTGACCCTGACTTCGCTAGGGTAATTCCAGTTGAAAGTATCCCTTCAGTCTGGAACAAAAGCTCTTCAAACTCGCGACAAAAGCCCTTCAGCATCGGGCCAAAAGTTCAAGATGATCAAAAATGTCCCTTCGTCCATTAACTTACAAATGCGACATTGTTCAGTTTTTTTTACTCAATAGTTTTTAAGTGTACAATGAACTCTTTACCAAGTGACAAGATATTTGACTCGTCCAGGTGCAGTCTGGTCGTTGATCTGCTCCATCCACTACCTGATACTTATTTTCGAAGAAAATCAGCTTTCAAAGCAACGAAAATATTCTTTTAGACCTCGAGAATTGTCGAATATATGTATTTGGCAGCGAAACAGTTAACCCTGTACCACACAATCCCGACTTTTAACGCCCCTATGGAAGAAGCCTTTTGAAAACATTGTGAGAAAAGGAGAAAATGCTGGTAACCAGCATTTTCTCCTTTTCCCACAATGTTTTCTACCCTTCCCAAATCAAATTTTTATTTTTGAGTCACCTTTCTTTTGTCGTCTGCAAATGCTTTCAATTTGGACCAGTCTAAAAATGTTTTTTTTTTGTTTGGTAAAGAGTTAAAAGCATTTCCAGACGAATACACAGTTACGATTCACAGGAATGAATATTTCGTTGATAAGGTAAAAAACATTGTTTCAAAATGAGAAAATGCTGGTTACCATCATTTTCTCCTTTTCCCACGGCGCTTTCAAATGCAATATACTTTTTGTTGTTCATATAACGGGATCCTTTTAGTATGGGGATAAACTGCTCGGCCATTCTGAACAAGAATCGGATTAACCCTTTACCACCAAATCCCGAGTTTGAACGACTCTTAGAAAGATGGCTTTTGAAACATTGTGGGTAAAGGAGAAAATGCTGGTAACCAGCATTTTCTCCTTTTCCCACAATGCTTTCTCCCCTGCCAAAAAAATAAGTTTTAGTATTTGAGTCACATTAATTTTGTCGTTTGCAAATGCATTTAATTTTGACAAGTCTAAAATTTTCTCGTTCGGTAAAGTGGTAAGGTCGTTATCCTTTGGTCTGAATTATAAAAATTAAAGGGTGTTCTCAGTCAGTTTAAAGGGAAAGAAGATTGTGTATTGTCAGTGTCTAAAAGATACATCCTTAAAGTAAGAGAGAGAGAGAGAGGGAGAAAAAACAGTGTTAACCCTTATCCTGCTAAATAACTTAAATGAAACTTTCAAGCCGATAGTACAAACCCAAATATTGCTATTTCAAATTTACTTCAAAGGGAAAAGACCTCCTCATCGGACAGTGTAGATCCAAGATCAGACTGCACGTTCTGTGCAGTCTGATCTTGGATCTACACTGTCCGCAAATGGTCAGTGAGTCGCGTTCAGCAGCCTAGGGGTTAAAATTTGTTAGACTGTAGAATGGTTCAGAATTAGTCAGCTGTGTAAACATAGATAAATTACCGATAAATATGGTGTAAGGGCTAAGTACATTGTGAGCCATGGTCTGGCAAAAGGGGGCTTAATGCATCTCCGCGATGTATCATACCAAGCAGGTCATTACAGGAGTACGGATACATGAAACCTGTTTGCTCCACCAAGCGACCGGTTCATGGGGTAGAATGGTCCATAGACATGCAGAAAGTTTACAAATAGCAGAAAGTTTCGACCCAAGTCAGCCTGCGAGGACTGCGCAGGCTTGACATGGGGCGATACTTTTTGCAAATGCATTAAGCCCCCTTTTCATAGAGCATGGCAATGCATCTTCTATCCGTCGTAATCTATGAAACATTGCAACCGTCAGAGCCAACATTTGGCATGAAGATACAAGAATGACTATAGTTTGATCAAGTAAAGATGACATGGATTAAGAAGTGGCTGGAAACGAGTATAGATGTATTTGAGCCATGCTCTGTGGAAAAGGGGCTTAATGCATCTGCGAAAAATGTCGACCCAGGTCAGCCTGCGCAGTTCGCGCAGGCTGACCTGGGCCGACACTTTTCGCTATTGGTCAATTTTCTGTTTGTCAAATGACCCTTTTTACTTCATAATTCAGTCGGTTGTTATACAAAATGGATTTTATAGATCCATGATGATGTGATGACTTCCTGGAATCATGCATCACGGAGATGCATTAAGTCCCTTTTTGCCAGAGCATGGCTTATTTTTTTTTTTTTTTTTTTATGTCAAACGTTAAACATTTTATAGGATATAAAATGCTGATGCAAGACTAGACAGCACATTCTGTGCACGCTTTAGGCACTCTGATCCTGGTCTTAAATTTACGTTCAGGTATTTAAAATTCAGATGAAATGCCAAACGATATGATTAATCACTAACAGCTTTAGAAGCTGTTGAAAATTGCAGTAAATTGTTCGTGACCTTATTTGGAAAGATGAAAGTCGTAACTCGGAGCAGAATTGGTCCATCGAAGTATCATCGCGATAAGTACAGTAAGTTTTTAAGATCAGATCATTCTGTCTTTTTGCAGACAATGCAGATAAAGGCTACTAGCACTAACAATCTTGGAGCTACACTGTCCGCCAATTTCCTCAGCATGCCAAAAGCACTTATCAAACTGCTTCGTCTTCGTCTTTCGGCCATCGTAAAAGTCTGTTAAATACATTTAGGATATGGCGATATAACCAGTGGAGAATATGCCTTGTTAAAGGCCCAATAGCGGCCAAAAACGATGCAGGTGTTAAAATGCATTTAAATTTGACTCATACTATTTAAAAGTACGGAAGATACTGTGAAGATGACAATCTGTTATTGTGTGGTCAGTCTAAGTGTTAGTCGCTGACAAAAAAAAAATAAAAAATAATAATAATAAAATCAGGCAAAGATTAAACAAAAGATAGAGTGACCTGGCAACTTTTAACCAAGTTCTGAAATTAATTTCTCTGCCAGCGACTTACACTTGGATCGGCCGTACAATAACAGATTGCCATCCTCACAATAATGTCCATACTTTTATATGATATGATTTAGATTTCAATGCATTTTAACACCACTTTGTTTACTTTTGGCAGCTATTATTACTTTAATCTTCGGAGTACTGAAACACCCAAATGGATGATCTAGGTTGCACAGTTGACCAAATGGCTTTTTCCGTCTTTTTCAGCTTAGTTCATCGATCAGCCTATTCTAAATGTTCCCCAGATAAAAAAAAAATCACACACTTTGCATATACCCTGTAATAAATCTTTCTTTTTTAATTTTCGTAACTCACAGCTGAAATTTCAAGGCTATATGTTCAATTACTGTTAATTGTGTAAGTCTGGATCAATGTGTCCTCTTTCAGACACAGCAGATCATGAAAAGTCTCATTTTGCGGGCAAATCTTAATCAGTAACAGACTGCACGGAACCTCTTGTCTGGTCTTAGATACAGCCTACAAAATTTTAATGTCCGCCAAGTAGCTTCTCAGTGTGAAAAACGCACATCAAACTGCCATAAAAATTAGTCTTTTGACGATTGTGAAAGCCTATTTTATCATTATATTTACTATATAGCGCTCTAACTAGTGGAAAATGCCTTGTTAGTCTTGGGAGGACTGAAACACCAAAATGGACGATCTAGGTTGCACAGTTGACCGAATGTTTTTTTTTTCTGTCTTTTGCGCTAAGTTTAACGATTGATTCATGCTACATACTCCAAGGATTACACACACTTTGTAAACACCTTGTCATATTCTTTCATAATTTCGATTCTCAAAGCTGAAAATTTCATGGCATTATGTTTTCAAAAAGTGTGAGTATTCATGACACCTTTATGGCATCCTTAACCCTTTCCAAAGCAAGCCCTGGTTTTCACGTGTCTGCAGTACAAGTCTTTTGAAAACACTGTGGGAAAAGGAGAAATTGCTCGTAACGAGCAATTTCTCCTCTTCCCACAGTGTTTTCTAACCTTTTTGAGAACTTTCTGCCATTTTCATCCAATTTAGAATTGTCGTCTGCAAACTCTTTCAATTTGGACCAACGCAAAATTTGTCGTTTGGGAAAGGGTTAATTCCGATCGCTGGAGAAGGGCTATAAGCAATGCATGTGTCGTTCGGTACCGTTAGGCACAAGAGACAGAAAAAGCTAGCTGCCTTAGGAAATCGTCAAAATTCCACCATATGTCCTTCCTTTGTATCAAAAGAAAAACCAACGATTCCCAACTCTGTCATTTTATCGTCCCAAGACAGTACAGTTCCCATATGGATCAGAAGTAACAAGAAATATCACTAAAAATATATAAATGGCGTAAGGGATAGTGGAATATGAATAGTGAAACCCCTTTGCTCAATATGAAGTAAAATAATGAAAAGCAACCTCACGAGCAGCTGCCTCTTTTTTTTTCTTAATTGGGTAACGCTTATGAAAATATCGAATTTCAAAATTCTCTGTTAGATTCTACGTTGTTTTGCTATCGTATGAATCAAGGCCTCGGGGTATCGATTAGCGGAAGCAATATGCTATTAAATAATGGTTTTATAAATGTGTGAGCAAATATGCCAGCTGGGGTCCGCAGAATAAACATGTGCACATTTTTTTACCAATCGCAAATTACCATCTATTCATTCTTTATCAGTACCAAAAAGTAGGTAAAATCAAGCGCGTTTAGCTATGCCGGAAAAAACGTCTTACTAATGTAGCGTCTATCGCTATAAATAGACAAGTAGACAACATCCATTTTGACGCTATAAATAAACCAAAACGCTTGATTCTACTGAGGTATTCCCCCCTCCCCCCCCACACACACCCTCCCCGTACCGGCTCGAGCGACTCAAGTGGTAGAGCATGAAATTAAGACTCGTAAACTATAATTCTCAGGCCAAATGAGGGCGTGAGTTGGTCTCCCACGGCTAGCATACTAATATTGCTTATAGTCTTTTGGATGAGGCGTCGATCCGAGGTTCAGTGCAACAGTGCTAGATCTATATATCGAGCACGTTAAAGAAACAGGCGTAATTTAGGATGGTTTTTGTCATGTATTTTGAACTAGATATATCACCCATAACATAAATAATAACCGTTTTGGGGCGTCGCCTATAGGCGACATTAATTGAACAAAAAAATCAAATAAAATTGTTCTGATGAAATAATTCAGAATGAGGCCGATATAAATCTACTTTTTGAATGAATGAAGATCTATATAGGTAGGTAGATCTATATAGATCTATATAACTATTCGAACTATGTTCATCCCATCCGTTACCATAAAATTCCGTTTGCGGGTTTTTGAAAACAATGCTCGAAAACAAGAAAATGCTGGTACCATTTTCTTCTTTTCCCTCAACGTTTTCTAGCGTTTCAAAGACAAATTCAAACATCAGACACCCTTTATTAGTTGTCTGCAATACCTACAAGTCGCACAAGTCTAGAAAATTCAGCGTCTCGAGGGAGGATCGAACCTTAGTCTTTTTTGGATCGCGAGTCCTACGACTTTACCGCTGAGCCATGCAGGATTGTAATAAGACCAGATCTATAGTGATCGTTAAACACTGGGAAGACCCTGTTCTCGTCTATATGCTAGTCTGGGTGTGTTTGCCCGTCTCTCTCTCTCTGTCTCTCTCTCTCCCCTTCCCCCCCGAATAGCCTTGAGAAAAAAAAAAAAAACTCGGTCAAACGATTTTGAAAGCACGTAACATGATAAATGGTGTCTGTCGTTCATAACATAACTGCTGCCATTACTATAATTGAGGGAAAATGTCATTATATCCTAGACATAAAACCGGGAAACTTATGTTTAACATGAAATACAGCACATACATTTGACTGTGATATAACTATTTAGCAATGTACCAGACGACAAAATCTTGGATTTTTTCATATTGAAAGCGGTTGCAGACGCCAATTAATATATATCTTATTTCTTTATCAGGCGATAAACGATAAAAGTTGACGCGTCCAATTTGAAAGAAATTGTGGCGCCAAAAACTAATGCGGCTTAAATGATGGGATTTGTCTTAGAAAGGCTGGAAAAATATTGCTGGGGAAAAGGAGAAAATCTTGGCCACCAGCATTCTCTCCATTTTCTAGATGATTTTAAAAGTAACTTTCGCAGGGTCGTAAAAACATGTAATTGTTTAGTAAGCGGTTAACGAACGCAATACCGTGTCCCAGAGATGGAGGACGGTATGAGGGACAAGGAGAGCGAGTGTCCAAATTTCTAGTGCAATTTCCCTTTCTAATACATTAGAGTATCTCTTAAACATTTAGTCCCCACTCCCCACACAATCTACAATATCGCGAATTTTCCTGTACCAATGCGTTTTGTACTATTCATATAGGGGAGACAAGTTGTAAATAGTGTGAGAAAAGGTTAAAAATTGGTTAAAACAACAATCCATTTTTAAATTTTTTAACAGTATCGTCCGCAAATAATCGGTAAAACTACCGTTGACAAATACGGTACGAAAACATTTAATATCAATTTAAATCAGTCACTCTGATGATTGCCGTCTTCAAGGACACATAACAATTTAAGAAGTTTGTTTATTCCCATTTCTCATAACTCATTAATGATTCACGGGGAGAAATTGTCTTCCTTCAGGACAAAACTAACAGGCTACAAGGACAATTACGTTCACCCTATCCTGCTAAACAACTTAACTCTGTACCAAACGACAAAATCTGAGATAGGCCCAAATTGAAAGCATTTGCAGACGACAAATTGAATGTGGCTCAAAAACTGAAAATTCTCTTTGGAAGTGTAGAAAACATTGTGGGAAAAGGAGAAAATGCTGGTTACCAGCATTTTCTCCTTTTCCCACAATGTTTTCAAAAGACTTTTTCCTTAGGGTCGTTAAAACTCGGGACTGTGTGGTAAAGAGTTAAAAGAAACTTTCAAGGCGATGGTAAAAACCAAAACGTTGGTATGTCAAAGTTCTGGGGAGGGGGGGGGGGGAAATATCCCCGTATCGGACAGTGTAGATCCAAGATCAGACTGCACGTTCTGTGCAGTCTGATCTTGATCTACACTGTCCGCAAAAGGTTTGTAAGTCGAGCTTTAACAGCCGAGGGGTTAAAAACGGTTGACGAAAATTACATTTGGACACGCAGGCCTACGAATACACGCACTGCTTTTTTTTTTTCTAAATCAGCGCCACCATGGATTAATCAGAATTCTAAAGAAATTGTGACAAAAAGAGCGATTACTTATTGCAAACAGTTGCCTCTTTTTCTTGCTATGATTTCTTAACCCCTATCCTGCTGATTAAGTTAAAATGAAACTTTCAAGCCGATAGCAAAAACCCAAATTTTGATATTTCAAACCTTTTTTTTTTTTTTTTTTTAAAGGAAAAAACATCTTCTTATCGACAGGGTGGATCCAAGAACAGACTGCACGTTCTGTGCAGCCTGTTCTTAATCTATGCTGTCCGCAAAAGGTCATTGAGTCGGGCTTAGCAGCCTAAACGTTAATGATTGCCGATTTCCTCTCTTACAATTTTTTCCTCTTTTGTACCATTTGTGCAAGAAAAAAGATGGAATCAGAAATAGCCTCTATGGTAATTGGTGAAAATTACTACCATCTCGGAAAAGTCGTAAAATTATCACATTCTTAGAAAAATATCGGTAAAATATGCAAGCATTCAAATCTAGGGTGTTTCTGTTCAATGTTGTTTTATGTTGATTCCTACAATATTTTTTTCAGCTGATGTTAAATCAGCTAGTGCACCAAACCCCCTGTTCTTCGTGATTCTTTACCGTTGATACGCATATCATTCTGTGAGAGATACTGACTGCTTTCCAGAATCAAATCAAAACAGTTTTCATCTTTGATAGACCCTGTAGCATCTATTTTCATCAATCCCATGCAAGAACTTTGGTCGCAATTTGAGGTCAGAACCAAATTCACTGCCAATGTCGCATTGGGAAGGTTTTGCAGACAGCGTGCAGTCTGATCTTTGATCTCCACCGTCCGCTACTTAATGGTAAACTTTAAATATAGATATGACCCTTACTCTGTGAAAAGCGGGCTTAATGCATCTCCATGATGCATGATGCCTAGCAAGTCACTACATGATCATGGGTCCGTAAAGTCCATTTTTTTCTAACAACCAACTGAATCATAAGGTAGACTGGGCCATTGACATTCAAAAAATTGACGAATTAGCAAAAAGTATCGACTCAGGTCAGTCTGTGCGGACTGCGCAGGCTGACCTGGGTCGATACTTTTCGCAGATGCATTAAGCGTATTTTCACAGAGCTCATGTATACTCTTACAAATCAATTTTTTCGGCAGCAAAGGGGTAAATTACAAGTCTTGTGTGGCATAAGTGTTTACAACGCGGGTGGTCGTCTCTCCGCTTCGGTCGACTTTTGCACAATGTAGATCATGTATTAATTTGAAAACCAAACAGTAGAAATAGTTTCCAAATATTCACTTGAAAGACAACCTACTTTATAGTCATGCAGAACCCAATAGAGTAGCGTGTAATCATGTGGGACGAACAAGCGCGGGCGAACAAACCCACTGACGAACAAGCCCAGTGACGGACTTGTTTTTGGGACGAACAAGAACGGAACCGGTTAGGAGACAAAGATTGTGTGTATCATTGCGCCAACAGAAGACTATAGGGGGCAAAGCTATTTTCAATTCAAAAAATAGTTTTTCCACAATCAGTGGCCTAATCCAATTGATTCTAATACTCCATTTTCAATTTTATATCTGAGTGCAATCGAAACACTTACTTGTCAGAAAAAAAAAAAAAATGAGTTTAAATGGGTTTATTTCCTTCGGTTTGGCACAAACTACGATACATGATTTTCAGAATGCCGTATTGAACTCCTAGTGGCATTTCTTCGACAAATGCCACAAAAACGATCATCATACTCACTTGCTGAAGCCGATAGCTGATGAACCACGTACGGGCATTTATCAGAGATTCCGATGACTTTGACAGACATTAAGGTATATTACCACATAAACCATGCGAAATGAGATAATTTCACAAGCAAACAAACCATTGCTTTTTTTCTCACACTGAATAGATAGATATACGATATTGTCAGTTGATGAATAATTCAGTAACACTTGAGACTCAAGCATTTGAAGAAGAAACCCGATCCTGACAGATGTCCTAATGTATTCTCTCATGTTTTCCTGTATGTTTCCTTTTATATCGGTCTTGAGGTCCCTACCCCGCCTTTCATGCATGTTCTATAATCGGTGTGGGGTCCTGCCTGGCTCAGTGATAGAGTGTAGGACTCGTGACCTAGAGGCCCCTGGTTCGAGCCTCACTGGATCCTTTGAGTTTTGCGTGGGAGTGTCCTTGAGCAAGACACTTCAGAGTCATTGCCTAGTCCTGGTGAAACCAAGGAGGTACATGAATATGTGAACTTTCGCCGTGATATGACTGAACTAATGGTGAAAGCGGCGGAAATAACCATTCAATCAATCAATCTATAATCAGTGACAATTCACAGGGGTCAGGTTTGCAGCTAACAATAACCGTCTAGCTGGAGACTTGGATATTCCAACTCTTTTGCTACAAACTAAATAAAATCGACTTATTTCTAAGAATAAAAATAGATTTCCGCCGCGATTGAACCTGATTTCGGTCAGGGATTAGTGTCAGAGAGCGGACGGCGTAGATCCATGATCAGACTGCACGTTCTGTGACGTTTGATCTTGAACCACGCCTTCCTCAAAGCCTGCAAGTCGCCAACGGCAATGCAAGAGTTAACCCGCTGAATGTTTGGAGCAGTTCATGATACTTTTCCACAGAGTGACTGAACAGAAAATGAACCTTTTTTTTTTTTATTCACACACTCCAATGTATATGAGCTTGCCCTGCTAAGAGGGGGCTTAATGCACCCCCGTGAAGCATTATTGTAACGTTATGCTTCTGTCTAGATCGTATAGTGGATTTTTCCTTTAAACAACCAAGTCAAAGTTTTTCACAAACAACATTTATTTTAAAACATTTTCTCGTATTTTCCTAAGTCCTTCTTTCCAGATCTTATCACACAACCTGATGGTACCAATCTCTCTGTCTTCACATCTCTCTCTCCACTAGATCTTGTCACACAACCTGATGGTACCAATCTCTCTGTCTTCCCATCTCTCTCTCCACTAGATCTTGTCACACAACCTGATGGTACCAATCTCTCTGTCTTCACATCTCTCTCTCCACTAGATCTTGTCACGCAACCTGATTGTACCAATCTCTCTGTCTTCACATCTCTCTCTCCACTAGATCTTGTCACACAACCTGATGGTACCAATCTCTCTGTCTTCACATCTCTCTCTCCACTAGATCTTGTCACACAACCTGATGGTACCAATCTCTCTGTCTTCACATCTCTCTCTCCACTAGATCTTGTCACGCAACCTGATTGTACCAATCTCTCTGTCTTCCCATCTCTCTCTCCACTAGATCTTGTCACACAACCTGATGGTACCAGTCTCTCTGTCTTCACATCTCTCTCTCCACTAGATCTTGTCACACAACCTGATGGTACCAATCTCTCTGTCTTCACATCTCTCTCTCCACTAGATCTTGTCACGCAACCTGATTGTACCAATCTCTCTGTCTTCACATCTCTCTCTCCACTAGATCTTGTCACCCAACCTGATGGTACCAGTCTCTCTGTCTTCACATCTCTCTCTCCACTAGATCTTGTCACGCAACCTGATGGTACCAGTCTCTCTGTCTTCACATCTCTCTTTCCACTAGATCTTGTCACACAACCTGATTGTACCAATCTCTCTGTCTTCCCATCTCTCTCTCCACTAGATCTTGTCACACAACCTGATGGTACCAATCTCTCTGTCTTCACATCTCTCTCTCCACTAGATCTTGTCACGCAATCTGATTGTACCAATCTCTCTGTCTTCACATCTCTCCCTCCACTAGATCTTGTCACACAACCTGATGGTACCAATCTCTCTGTCTTCACATCTCTCTCTCCGATCGCGCACCTCACACCACATTTATAGGGAGTCAAAACACTCCCATTGTCAATATCAATATTCATAAGGCATCAATAGCCAAAATTCTAAGCAAACTAGACTTTCATAGAGGTGTTGATACTGAGTTTTTACTCATAACGTTACATTATACCAAACACGTCATCACAGAGCTATGGGTCCATAAAATTCATTTTGTCTGACAACTGTCTGAATGACGATGTAGAATGGTCCTGAGGCATCCAGAAAATTGACAAATAGCGAAAGCCGGGGTGATCTGCGACGATACTTTTTGTAGATGCATTAAGCCCCCTTCTCACCAAGCAGGGCGTAATTATATTACGAGTACCAATGCCAAGGCTAGACAAAAAAGTGGCAATATTGGTTTCCGCCATTCCTGACTGACAATTTCCATTCATTTATTTATCAGTCAAAGGTATACACTAATAAGTAATCAAATAAGCCGGCCGCTTTCTGATATGATTATGTTACCTTCCTAGCCATATTATTTACTGGGAACTTGTGGGGTTTTTTTTTAGGCATAGATATACGAGCTGTATAAGTTGACGTTTAGCCGACTTTTTGGTATAGGTCTGGAATGAGTATGTAGCGATTTGCTATTGGTACAAAATGTAGACATGCTCTGTGAAAAGGGGACTTAATGCATCTGCGAAAAATATCGACCCAGGTCAGCCTGCGCAGTCCGCGCAGGCTGACCCGGGCCGAAACTTTTCGCTATTGGTCAATTTTCCGTATGTCCAAAGACAAGTTTACGTCATGATTAAGTCAGATGGTGAAAAAAGTGGTTATTATGAATCCATGATCATGTGATGGCTTGCCTGATATCATGGATCACGGAGATGCACAAAGCCCTCTTTTTACAGAGCATGGCTCATATATTTTTTATCTGCTGGCCTATTTATTGGCTGATTAGGACACCATTATAAAAGGGTTGCTACCGCCAATCGCTACTTTTGATGAACACCCAAGTATCGATTCACATCTAAGCAAATTGATCTGACAGATGATGAATCTATACTTGTGCTTATTGGTAACTCAATATATGCGTTATCCTATGAATCATTACTGTACACGCTACATGTGAGACATGCTCTAGCAAAAGGGAGCTTAATGTACCTCTTGATCCATGATACCAACCAAGTCGGCACGATATTCAGGATCCATAAAATCCATTTCTGAGATAAACATCTATTCTAGAAAAGGCATGGTTGAAAATTTCACTTCAACAGTATGCAAAACACTAAAGGAAACATAGGCATTTTTTTGACTTGGTTACGTTTCATCATTTCTATTTATAATGAACCAAGGCATTTTTTGACTTGGTTACGTTTCATCATTTCTATTTATAATGAACCAAGGCATTTTTTGACTTGGGTACGTTTCATCATTTCTATTTATAATGAACCAAGGCATTTTTTGACTTGGTTACGTTTCATCATTTCTATTTATAATGAACCAAGGCATTTTTTGACTTGGGTACGTTTCATCATTTCTATTTATAATGAACCAAGGCATTTTTTGACTTGGGTACGTTTCATCATTTCTATTTATAATGAACCAAGGCATTTTTTGACTTGGTTACGTTTCATCATTTCTATTTATAATGAACCAAGGCATTTTTTTGACTTGGTTACGTTTCAGCATTTCTATTTACAGTGAACCAAGGCATTTTTTGACTTGGTTACGTTTCAGCATTTCTATTTATAATGAACCAAGGCATTTTTTGACTTGGTTACGTTTCAGCATTTCTATTTACAATGAACCAAGGCATTTTTTGACTTGGTTACGTTTCATCATTTATATTTACAATGAACCAAGGCATTTTTTGACTTGGTTACGTTTCATCATTTCTATTTACAATGAACCAAGGCATTTTTTGACTTAGTTACGTTTCATCATTTCTATTTATAATGAACCAAGGCTTTTTTTTGACTTGGTTAAGTTTCATCATTTCTATTTACAGTGAACCAAGGCATTTTTTTGACTTGGTTACGTTTCATCATTTCTATTTATAATGAACCACAAACTAAGCTCAATATTTGAGCCATGCAGGCTGACAAGGGGGGGGGGGGGGGCGTGTTTAATGCATCTCCGTGATATGTTAGACTATATATGCAAGTGATCACGTAATCATGGATGCACAAAATCCACTTTGTCTAATTACCAACTGAATTATGAGTTAGAAAGGTCCTTGGACATGCAGAAAATTTACCAACGACGAAAAGTTTTGATCAATGTCAGCATGCGCAGGCTGACTTGAGTCGATATTTACTGGAGATGCATTTATTCCCCTTTTTCACAGAGCATGGCTTATTTGTTGTGTCAATACCGCTCACGCCGTCTATCTTGTTTTAAACCCGTAGCTGCTTAGCGCGACCCACTGACCCTTTGCCGACAATGTAGATCAAAGTCAGACTGCACAGAACGTGCAGTCTGATTTTGGATCTACATCATCCGATAGGGAGATATTTTCTCCAAAAAATAAATTTGAAATAACGTTATTCGTGTTTTTACTATCGGCTTGAAAATTGTATATAACTTATTTAGCAGAATAAGGGTAAAATAATCTTGTTTGCAGCTAGATCGTCTGTCTTCCATTGGATTAAGATTGGCAAAAAAATACCAAAGCATGATTACTCTGATATTACCAATAATTATTAAAATTTTCTTGAAATTATAGTGCCATGAAAAAATTTCTGTTCAATAAACATAATATTGAAGAAATAGATTCGACAAAAAAATCGATGTAAATGATAGTAGCTCACGACAAAAAAATAGGGTGCGCGAAAACTGATTTTCCTAAGGACATTTAAGGACATGTGCCATCTTTTTTCCTCATTTTCGCTTGGGTGATGATATAATTTATGCGAATTAAAAAAAAAAAAAAAAAAAATGAAAACAAGATCATATAAAACGGTGCAATATACAAGATACAGTTCTTCTGATGGAATAACTTGTCAAAATTACAGAAAATAGACTTTAATTTCAAACAAACAAAAAAGGTTCTTAAAATAAAAATACTGCTCTGATAAATAATTATTCCTAGAAATGTGATGTTTGTCAATAGTAAAGAGGATTGATTAGAAGAAGTAAGGCACTACATAGATCATAGTAGCAATTAGAAATGTTCTTACGCGTCAACAAAAACTTATTTCTTGGTCAACTTTCTGCAATAAAAAAAGTTTCAGTGGACAGATTTTTTTTTTTAAAACTATTGCACAGAAATAGTGTTTTCTTATATCTTGTAGAAAAAAAGTGTATTAAGCGCGGCATTTTTAAGAGATACTGTGCATCTTTAAAAAAAAAAAAAAAAAAACGACATGAATTACCTCCCTTTATAGTAAGCGTCTATTTTGGAGTGATTGGGCATCCCGATGATTTATAAATCTCCCGTTTTCCTTCCGCTTCTGTTATTTCCAGATATTTAACAGGCAACCACCATATTACAGATAAAAACTATACTATGTCTCTGTCATGCAAACCCAGTGGATATAATCAAGCTTGAAAAAAAGAAACATTCAATGTAGCTTTGTACTCTAGAAGATCACAACAAAAAATGGGGTGAGCGAAACTTGATTTTCCTAAGGACATTTAAAGTCAGCGAAGAAGCCATTCGGACTATTATGAATAGTCAAAAACGATTGGATTTAACCGATGTACCGTGTCGCAAAAGTCGTAAAATTGTCTCGTCAAATATTTTCTTTTTGAAATTTTATTCGATTTGCTTGTGTGTCTTCTGATTAAGATTTGTTTAAGTTTTTTGCTGAGTGATAAAACCATGGAATACTTTTAACCCTTAGGCTTCTAAGCGCGACTCACTGACCTTTTCGGACAGCGTAGATCAAGATCAGACTGCACAGAACGTGCAGTCTGATCTTGGATCTACACTGTTCGATAAGGAGATATTTCTCCTCCAAAATACCTTTGAAATAGGAAAATTTCGGTTTTTACTATCGGCTTGAAAGTTTCAATTCTTCTATTCAGCAGGATAAGGGTTAAAAATGGTCTGCTACATCAACCAAGGAACCTTCAAACACTTGCTTTCTCTAAACATACTTTTCCTGGGCTATTTGTTTCCACTTGTTATCATCATTATGGTAATAAGTTGTTGTTTTGTTACTATCATTATCATTAGTGATAATACTAGTAGTAGTAGAAATAAAATGTTCATGTCGAAGCCAGGTGGAGTAGGCGGTAGCATACCAGACTTGAGAACAGGGGTTCGTTGGTTCGAATCCCCAGCACTTCAGAGTCCTGGACTAGTACTGTGGAACCCAGAAAATACATAAATATGATCCCCAGCACTTCCGAGCCCTATCCTAGTACTGTGGAACGCAGGAAATATATAAATATGATCCCCAGCACTTCCGAGCCCTATCCTAGTACAGTGGAACGCAGGAAATACACAAATATGATCCCCAGCACTTCCGAGCTCTATCCTAGTACCGTGGAACGCAGGAAATACATAAATATGATCCCCAGCACTTCAGCGCCCTAGCCTAGTACTGTGGAACCCAGGAAATACATAAATATGTGAGCTGTCGCCGTGATATGACTGAAATAATGTTAAAAACGGCGTAGAACACCATTCAATTAATCAATTAATCAATCGAATCCCCGGTTCGGCCCAATTCTTTCCGAGGATTAAAGATAGTCATTGCGATAGGATTCATTCCTCTCTCGCCGCTGATCATTGTTTCGACGATGGTTATGTGGGAAAGCAACAACTGAGCAAGTGGCCTGGGAAAGATATCGTGCATAGTCCTGGTAAAATAAACACCAGGAAAACATGAACAGGTGTATTGCCGCCGTGATATAACCGAAATAATGTTGCAAACGAAGTTAAACACCATTCAATCAATCAATCAGTCAATCGAAGATATACAATACTGAACATATATGCACTCAACAACAACAGCAAAACGACTTCAACAACCAAGAAAAACATAACATAAAATTTCCCTGGAGACTCTGTCAATATCATCAATTACTTTTCGTGGCACGTGTCAGCCCAGTTGGCATCCAAGTATTCGACATTGTTTATTATCCAGCCAAGCATATTACATTATATAATGTATATATGATATATATCTGAATGGAAAAAAACCTCTGCAAGCTTAGTTTTGTATGAGCCATGCTCTGTGAAAAGGGTGCTTAATGCATCTGCGAGAAGTATCGACTCAGGTCAGCCGGTGCAGTCCGCGCAGGCTGACCTGGGCCGAAACTTTTCGTTATTGGTCAGTTTTCTTATTATCCAATGACCAGTCGACCTCATGATTAAGTCGGTTGTAAAACAAAAAAGGAAAGGTGGCTATAATGGATCCATAATTATGTGGATAGCTTAAGCTCCCTTTTTGCCAGAGCATGGCCCATATATTTCCATAATATTGGAATTCCTTTGACCGTAAATCAAATACACCAAAATAACATGCATTTTGTGCGTCTTCATTGGAATGGATAAATCTCTGTGAAGTTTTTTTTTTGATCTGGTTGTCTCTTTAAAGGGGGCTATTCAGATTTTTATTATCTCACCAGTCTTAAAAAAAAAAGACCCATCACTGAATAAAACAAGCCGATAGCTGGCAAGCCAATAAAGAATAGAGACAAAAGTTAGACAGATATAATTTTCATTGGTATTTCATTCATGGGCTTAGTAGCCTTTTAAAGTATTTTCAGAATTCGCGCCAGAGTTTCGCAAAGACCTGTTGAAATGTATCAAGATCATTAATGCCTGTCGATTATGACGCTGATTCGTACTGAAACAGAACAATGACGTCATATCTGATGTCATAAATTTAGATGGAGTTAGGGAGTTACAGATTGTAAAATGACCATCTCGCCCAATATTTTTCTTCAGTGTAATATTAGTACATCTTTTACGGTTGCAAAGAAAAGTATATTTCGTTATCCTTATCGTTGTTGTAACAAAGAGGTTGACTTACGGCATAAAAAAAAAAAAAAAGTAGATAGACCCCTTTAAATTCAGAGCTAATTCTTAAATCCAAGACAAGTCATGTGATTGGTTGAGACATTCTATCTCAGCTAATCACATGGCATGTCTTGGAATAAAACAAAGTTTGTGATTACAGCCCCTGACGTTTAGCAATGCCATAGAGCTTGTTACATCCATGTATGTTATGCTTGCCTTGTAGAGATGAACAATAATGATTCACTTGAGGAAATGGAGATTCTGTTTTGTTTTGTTCTGTTATTGTTTGGTTGTCCAGGCGGAAATGCGGGCCTCATTACTGGCAGTAATTAGTGTGGCAGCGATGAAAAGTAGTTCTTTAATCGCATTCTTGAACTTCATTATTCGCAAACTTTGGTTCATTACCAAAGATAGTTAGTTATCTAAATCTGAACAAATGTTTATGTCAAACGTACATAACCTTGGTCATACTCTGTGAACAGATGGTTTAATGCATTATCAAAAACTATCGACTCGTTTCAGCCTGCGCCTGTGCAGGCAGACCTTAATCGTGTTCTTTTGCTATCAATAACTTTTCTGCATGTCAAAAGATCATTCTGCTTCATGATTCAGTCAGTTTTTAGACAGTGTGGTTCCATAATATATACTGAACAACGACTTGCTTGGTACAATAAGTATCTAAGAAAGATGTATTAAAACCCCTTTTCTCAGAACGCCGCCTATATGTAAATAACTGTAAAATAAAGTACCGGTAAATACTTGTTTTAAAACCCGAAAAAATACCATATACCATGTCATTATTTTTGTATCTGGGATTCTACAAATTTCTTTAGGCCACAAGATGGAAATAAATATGTCTGGTCATTTATTCAGTGTACTTTGCTATATAGAACGAGGTTGCAGCCCAGAACGTTTGTCTTTATTTATTGAAGTTTCGCATTTCCGTGGCTGTTCTCTTATTTGGTAGAAAATACGAGCCCAGGAATTTATGGAAATTGAAATGGGAATGCCTGCACCTTCTAGGACGTTAAGAGGGGGATGGGGTCCTTGGGAGGAAGCAAAAATTCGTACTTTTATGTCAATAAAAAGATCATTGCCCGACATAGTTCGTTAATTAATAATCTTATTTTATAACAGTTTCAGCCCACACTGTCTATTAGAAATAAAAAAAAGTAATCGGAAATATTTACAGTAAGTCGCATTAAACAATGACAAGAATACTGTCTATCTATTAGTGTTTAGATTAACCCAGATCCGAACAGATACGGCCGCACAGGAAATAGAAATGAGCCATGCTCTGTGAAAAGGGGGGCTTACTGCATCTGCGAAAAAATATCGACTCAGTCAGCCTGTGCAGTCCGCGCAGACTGACCTGAGCCGAAACTTTTCGCTATTGATCAATTTTCTACGTCTCAAAGGTCCATTCTATCTCATGATTCAGTCGGTTGTTAAAAAAAAAGTCGTCATGGTGGATCCATAATTATGTGATGGCTTGCTTGGTATAATGCATCATACAGATGCATCAAGCCTCAGGGCATGGCTCCAACTGTCTTTAATTGTAGACGATTGCAAGTTCTCCGACATAGGTCTTTTATCCATCAAAAGGAAAACTTTAAGGACCAAGGCTTCTCTTCTCTCTTTAATCTATTTTGCATGAAATTTAGACTTAATAAACTTGTAATAATTTGTGTGCTATACCGATCTTTTCCCGACAAAGATTTACCAGTCTTTGCGATCTTTGTCCGTATTCACCAACCGTTCTTAAGGACAGTTTTAGTTTTGTTCTTGTTCTGAATTTGAAAGTAACACAACTTCTGATTGGCTGACCCAAATGATTTAGCCAATCAGAAGTGTTGCTTTCTAAATCTAGAGAAAGACAAAGGATGAAACTAAGAATGATTGGTGAATATTTGCCCCTTTTATCAAATGAAATCTGAATTTCTAGCGGACAATGTTCACTTGTAACGTGCCTATTAGACTGTTTTAAATACTTTTGTGATAAATTTAATGTTACTTTGTTCAATAAATTCTTTGTTTCTCAGTTCATCTTTAACTATTTACCAAACAACCAAATATTGGACTTGTCCAAACTGAAAGCTTTCGCAGACAACAAATTAAAAGTTACTCAACACCTGAATTTTTCTGGTAGAGGTTAGAAAACAGTGTTGGAAAAGGAGAAAATGCTGGTTACCAGCATTTTCTCCTTTTCCCACAATGTTTTCAAAAGGCTTTATTTTTAGGGTCCTTAAAACTCGGGGTTGTATGGTAGAGGGTAAAATCCCTATGGGTTGAAAACTTTTGAGATTCAGTGGCCTTTGCGAAAAGTGTGCGAACATTAGGACAAATCGCACAATCTTATCTTTGCTCTAACAGTGCGATCGTCCTTTGAAGATAGCTGAAAATGGATATAAAATTCAAATAATTAAGTATCTCGTTTGATGATAACATCTATGGCACTTTTTTTTTGGCACTTAAAGTGATAGCTCAATTTCTACAAGGGTCTGTTTATTTATTTTGCTATTCAGCTGTGGTAATATTGACACTTACATCGAAGGACAACACGTGAGTCCTTCTCTTTGAAAAGGAGGTTTAATGCATCTGCAGGAAGTATCGACCCGTATCAGGCTGACTTCGGTCGAAACTTTTAGGTAAATTTTCTGTATGTCAGTGCCTCTTGACTCGCTCGCTTTTAGACAAAATGGTTACGTATAACAAGTATATGACGACTTGTTTGGCATATTGAAGAAGATGCATTAAACGCCTTTTCCCCAGAGTGTTGCTCATGTGCTTTTAGTGGTGTGTCTGAAGAATCGTTCAATCCTGTACCAGATGACAGGATTATTGGACCAGCCCAAATTGAAAGCATTCGCTGAGGACAATTCAAATGCGGGTTTTATAAGAGGAGTTTGTCATGGAAAGGGAAGAAGGCAATGTAGGGAAAAGGACAACATGCTGGGGAGAAGTATTTTCTCCTTTCATCACAATGTTTTCAAAAGGATTTTACCACAGGGTCTTGAAACAAATCATTGTTTGGTAATGGGTTAACCATGTTTGTAAAGAACAACAACATATTTTTTAGAGAGAGAGAGAGAGAGAGAGAGAGAGAAAGAGGGGAGAGAGAGAAAAGAGAGAAAGAAAGAGAGACAGAGACAGACAGAGAGATATGGTGAAAGCTATGTATCGGACTTGCAACTCTTGAATTGCGAAGCTTTTTTGTTACCGACTGAGGCAATCGGCGATCGGTCTCAGCAAGTACTCTTGCCCATTTAATCTTAAACCCAGAAGCTGCTGAATAAGTGAAATGTAACTTTCAAGCCGATAGTAAAAGCCCAAATGTTGCTATTTCAAAAGTATTTCGGGGGGAAAATATTTCCTTACCGGACAGTGTAGATCCAAGATCAGACTGCACGTTTTGTGCAGTCTGATCTTAATCTACGCTGTCCGCAAAAGGTCTTCGAGTCTCGCTTTGCAGCCTAAGGGTTAAAAACGAACACTTCTGATCATGCAATAATTGGTTGCATGTGTCCTTGAGTTTATCTCTGCAGTCCGTTTCCTGTCCTTGGTTCGATATCAGAAGAATCTCTGGCTGTTTTTTTTCTTACAACCCAAAGCGTTAAAGAGATGGCGAGAGGATTACAAGACGTGCATTTAGCCTTGAAACCCTTTACAAGATAATCCCCTGTTTTCACCCTGTACCACACAATCCCGAGTTTTAAAGACCCGGAAGGGGGAGGCTTTTGAAAACATTGTAGGAAAAGGAGAAAATGCTGGTAACTAGCATTTTCTCCTTTTCCCACAATGTTTTCTACTCTATCAAGGACAAATTACATCATTTGAGCCACGTCTGCATTGTTGTCTGCAAATGCTTTTAATTTGAACAAGTCTAAATTTTTGTCGTGTGGTAAAGAGTTAACAACCCTGAGGAAAAAGCATATGGTACCATAGTGCAAAAAGGAGAAAATGCTTGCAACCAGCATTTCCTATGTTAAAAAAAAAAAACAAACAAGTCCTAAAGTTTAAGCCCTTTGTCGAATCAGTCGAAAATGCTTTGACTATGGACGAGTCTAAAATTTGGTCGTTTAGCTGAGCGTTAAGAACGAATATTCCCCCCATCCTGCATTTTGATATCTCAAGGTCAAATTTTAACCGATTTTTGTTCTGGGATACTTTTAACTCTTACGCTGCTAGGCGCGTCTAAAGGACCTTTTTGCGGACAATATAGATCAAGATCAGATCTTAGATCTACACTGTCCGATACGGAGATATTTTTCTCCCAAAAATTTATTTTGAGACAGCAACATTTTGGTGCATTAGTATTTGGTGTATTCCAGTTAATTTGTTTAACAGGATAAGCGTTACTTTTGATCGGTGAAGTCTTTACACTACAGATAGGCGCTTTTACGACTCGGCTGCAAAGAACTTGTCAAAAAGCAAAAGATCGTTGGAACAAGAAATATTTTAAAAAAAGACAGACGGCGTAAGAGACACTGGAATATGAATATTGAAACTCTTTTGTGGCTCAACATGAAGTAAAATAATGAAAAGTAACCTCACGAGCAATTGCCTCTTTTTTCTCACTGTTTTGTTTTTTTCATTTTGTTGAAAAGTAGTATTGGCTTACCGGGTAACGCTTAAAAGAATCTTAAATTTCCAAGTAGCACAAGAAAAGAATTATTCTCCACTACATTATTGTGCTATGGTATGAATCAAGGCCTCGAGGTAGCGATTAATAGCAGCAACAGTTGTTTCGTACAGTTGTTTCATAAATGTGTGAGCAAATATGCCAGCAGGTGCCCTCGGAATAAACATGTGCACATTTTTAACCAATCGCAAATTACCATTTATTCATTCTTTATCAGTACCAAAAAGTAGGTCAAAAGCCAGCGCATTCAGCTACGCCGAAAAAAAAGAGAAAACTTTAGAAACAAATGTGATAATCAGCATTTCCTCCTTTTCCTACAAAGTTTTCTGCCCATTCATACAATAAATGACATCATTTTAACCACGTTTATTTTGTTCTATGCAAATGCTTTTAATTTCGGACAATTCTACTATCTTGTCGTCTGTTAAATGTGGGTTTAACTATACAAGCCATGCTCTGGCAAAAGAGGACTTAATGCTTATTGCATCTCCGTGAAGCATTGTACCAAGCAGGCCGTCACATAATTATAGATCCATAAATTACATTTTGTCTTACAGCCAACTGGAATCATGAGGTAAACTGGTCCGTAGGTATTCAAAATGTTGACCAATAGCAAAAAGTTTCGGCCCCCTGTCAGCCTGCGCGGAGTGCGCAGCCTGACCTGAGTCGATACTTTTTGCAGAAGCATTAAGCCCCTCTTTCACAGACCATGGCTCAATTATTGTTTGAGTATTAGGACAGTGTACTTATAGACGGGGATACAATCTGCCCATTATTTTACGTGTTTAACGCAAATGTTTGGCAGAGACAGTCGGGCTTCTCTCCAATTTCTGATTCGGTAATAATGACAACATTTATATAAATAGACATCATTTGTCATTTGATTGACTTGATACTGCGTCTAGCCTTTTACAAAAAATGATCCTGTTTTCAAGACTCTAAAAGAAGAAAGGCACTTTGAAAATATAATGGGAACAGGAGAAAATGCTAGTTACCAGCATTTTCTCCTGTTCCCATGATATTTTCAAAGATAAATTTCATTATTATGACCACGTTTGATATGTAGTGTACAAACAATTTTAACAAAAGGGGTCCAAAAATTTGTCTCCGAGTTAGGAGTTAGCCGATTTCTGTACGGACCATTTTGAGACCTTCCACGATAAAGTACACAGGACTCGAAAATGATACACTATATGGAAAAGAATTTACGTTTTCAAATTAAAATCATTAAGAAAACACTGTGCGATAAGCAATTGCCTGTGAAACAAGAAAAATCTTTTTAAAAAATGGGTAAATTTTCCAGCAAATAGGCAGAGCCCTTCAAAATAAACATACCCACATTTTTGGCCAATCACAAATTTCTATTTACATGTATTTATTTGTTATCAGTACCAAAAAGGAGGTCAAAAACCAGCACATTTAACTAAGCCGAAAAATTAAAGGGCAATCGCCATTTTTCCAGTACATTTTTTCCCATGCCGTTTCCTCCAAGTGTGTAATAAAATAGTGTTTATGCGGGAGTGGGATGACCGATTTCTCTTTGTGTGCTTTGATAGCATTCATCTCGAATGCCTCCGAGTCTATCACAGGATTCTTATAAACTTGTGACAGATTGTAGCTGTCATGTTACATTGCAGTCATGCAATCGGAGTAGGCTTTATCCTTAGGCTGCTTATCGCGACTCGACGGCCTTTAGCGGACAGTGTAGATCATGATCCGACGGCACAAAACGTGCAGTCTAATCTTGGATTTACAATGTTCGATTAAGAGATGTTTTTTTCCCCCAGAATGAATTTGGAATAGAAATATTTTGGTTTTTACTCCCGACTTGAAAGTTTCATTTGACTTATATAGAAGGTGGAGTGTTAACTGTCTACCAGACGAAAAAATTTTAGATTTGTTCAAATTCAAAACATTTGCAGCCGACAAATTAAATATTACTCAAATGATGGGAATTTGTCCATGAAAGGTTAGAAAACATCATCGGAAAAAGAGAGACTAATGGTACCTTACCGATTAAAGTTTCACTGATAAATACTACTACATTTGAGCCGTGCTCTGTGAAAAGGGGGCTTAATGCATCTGCAAAATGTATCGACTCGGGTCAGACTTCGCAGTCCGAGCAAGCTGACATGCGTCGAAACTTTTTGCTTTTGGTAAGTTTTCTGCATGTCAAATAACCAGTGTACTTCATGATTCAGTCGCTTGTTGGCCAAAATGGATAATATCGAACCATAATATGTGATGAATTGCTTGTTGCCATGGATCACAGTTATGCATTAAGACCCCTTTTCCCAGAGCATGGCTCATTTTATTACTCCCTACAAGCATTCACAGCATGAACAGTTACAATCTGTAAAATCTACACTTTTTGGCGGTTAGACAACAAAATGGCGGTTTCCCAATAGGGGACATTCGGGTGATCTGGTGATCAAATCCCTCGGCTGTATCACATAGCTTGATATGCACCTACACGGTACATTTAGCACATCTCCGGAAGCACGCCCCTTTACCGTTATTGAAATTGTAAGGCTCCTCTTAAAAAAGAAAACATGAGTAAATTTTCTGTCTTTATCTTTCTAAGAATATTTCAGTCGGCAAACAGTTTGTACATTCAATTTTTAGCATGGTTTATCAATTTCGTTGGGAGCTTTCATCGACAGATCGATAGAAGTGAATAACTTCACCGTGGTTGTTCATGTCGTTGCTAAGCGATCTACAGGGGCGCCGCCATGTTTAAGATTATGTGATCGGTAGTTCAAAATGGAAGCCTCCTTTATACAGACGAGGTTAGATGTAGGTACGGAATCGGCCGAGTTGTAACGACTGAATAGGGGACCCAGTCTGTTTTATGGGACCAGAAATGACGTCATCACACCAATTTGAACTGGATCCCACATTATCGATGCTTGTGCTTGATCATGCTGCATTCGCAGAAGCCTTTGGGAAATTATACGTGAGCAATGCTCTGGAAAAAGAGGACTTAATCCTTTCCCAAATTTTGGACTGGTCCAAATTGAAAGAGTTTGCAGACGACAATATTAAATTTGATGAAAATGGTAGAAAGTTCTCAATAAGGGTAGAAAACACTGTGGGAAAAGGAGAAATTGTTCGTTACGAGCAATTTCTCCTTTTCCCACAGTGTTTTCAAAAGACTTGTGCTGCAGACACGTGAAAACCAGGGCTTGTTTGAGAAAGAGTTAAGGCATCTCCGTGATGCAAGATACCAAACAAGTCATTCCATAATCATGGATTCATAAAATCAATTTTGTCTAACAATCGGCTGCATCATGAGGTAAACTGGTCCTTTGACACGCAGGAAATTGACCAAAGGCAAAAGATTTCGCCCCAGGTCAGCCTGCGTGGACTGCGCAGTCTGACCTGAATCGATACTTTTTGCGAATGCGTTAAGCCCCCTTTATCACAGAGCATTGCTCATATGTATCTATATTTAAAAAAAAAAAAAAAAAAGAGCCAGCGGCTACGTACCACTCTAAGAAAGACCATTATTCATGTTTATTTTACATTATTATTATTATTATTGTAATTACTACTACTATTATTATTAATGATGGTTTGCAAGCTGTAACCTTACCAATTTCAGGGTTAATTAAACATTTTTGACGTTTTACAGGCTTATAAAAAATCTAATGGACCCTTTCAAAAACATATAAACAGAGCATAATGTTGGAGGATCGTTGCTCCACACCAGTTTACGATTAGAGGTAAATAAAAGTATAAGAGATTTTATTGTATCGTTCTTCAGAATTAATTTCCCCAGTATGATAAACACACTTTAACACTTTTACGACATCTAAAGCACCATCGTAAGAGAAGAAAAAGATTGCACAAATCCTTGCTTGCACAATCAAAATGGCTTAACCCTTTCACAAACGACAAATTTTGGACTGGTCCAAATTGAAAGAGTTTGCAGACGACAATTTTAAATTTGATAAAAATGGCAGAAAGGTCTCAAAAAGGGTAGAAAACACTGTGGGAAAAGGAGAAATTGCTCGTTACGAGCAATTTCTCCTTTTCCCCACAGTGTTTTCAAAAGACTTGTACTGCAAACACGTGAAAACCAGGGCTTGTTTGGGAAAGGGTCAACCCTTATCCTGCTAAATAAGTGAACTGAAACTTTCAAGCCGATAGTAAAAACCAGGATTTTGCTTTTCCAATGCTATTTTTTAGGGAAAGATGTCTTCTTATCGGGCAGTGTAGATCCAAGATCAGACTGCACGTTCTGTGCGGTTTGATTTTGATCTACACTGTCCGTAAAAGGCCCTCGAGTCGCGCTTGGCAACCTAAGGGGTTAAATGTTTTACCACGCAATCACAAGTTTTAAGGCACCTTGAAGAAAAAGACTTGGAAACATTGTGGGAAAAAGGAGAAACGCTGGTAACTGGTATTTTCTCCTTTTCGCACAATTTTTGCTACCCTTCCCGAAACGAATTTTAATTCTTGAGTCACGTTGATTTTTTGTGGTCTTCAAATGCTTTGAGTTTGGACTAGTCTAAAATTGTGTCGTTTGGTAAAGCCTAAAGCCTGTAACAGAAGACAAAATTCTGAACTGATCCAAAATGAAAGGAATTGCAGACGATAAATTTAATGTTCATAGAATGATGGTATTTGCTTTTGAATGGATTGAAAATATTGTGGGAAAAGGAGAAAATGACCTTTCTCCTCGGGTTAGTTAAATAACGGATTCCTGGGTAAAGGGTTAACGTGCTGCCATAATAGAAGAAGAAGACTACATAAATCCTTGATTGCACAATCAATATAGTGTAACCCTTTACCCCCGAACGAAGTTGTAGGTATTTCCGTATTAAAAGTATTTACAGTCGAGGAATAAAACATAGTTCAAATGACTGAAGTTGTCTTTAAAAGGGTAGTAAACATTGTGTGAAAGGGAGAAAAAAAATTCTGGTTACCAGCATCGTCTCCTTTTGCCACAATGTTTTCTTAATCCTTCTCTATTGGGATAGTGAAGCCGTTGGTCGTTTGGTAAAAGATAAAACGCTATCTTTAAAACATCGTTGGATAAACTAAATGATGTAAATCAACTGGTTAAAAAACGAAGATCGGTTCAAAATAGTGCAATTTAAGCTTGTACCGAACTATCCCGTGTTTAAATGCTTACAGTGCTAAGTGCGACTTTGTGGGCTTTTGCGGACGGTGTAGATCAAGATCATCCTGCATTCTATCTTGGATCTACACTGTCCGATACGATGAGATTTCTTCGACGAGCAAAATTTTCAAAGCGTAAACGATGGGTTTTTACGATTGGATGGAAATCTTTAGTTTAATCGATTTTGGTAGCTTAAGGGTGAACGACCTCGAGGAAAACAGGCTTTGAAAACATAGTTTGGAAAAGGAGAAAAAGCTGCACCGCTTTCTCCTTTCCCAGTAATGTTTTTGTACTTTTTCAAAGTCTAATAGAATCTATCATCAGTTTGGTTACATTTCTTTTATGTTTTTCAGCAGTTTATAGAAATCTCAAAGTGAATTATATCCTGTTATTTCATGCTTTTCGGTAGTTTATCGAGAAATAATGGTGGATTGTAGTTTGATATTTCATGGTTACGACCAGTGAAAATACCAATTTCATATTTTTAACTCTTCAATTGAAGGCGAAAACAGTTGTTCCCGCGCACTAGTAACCTGGGTAATCAGCGCGTGCCATTCAAATGGAGGGAAAAATGACGTAATTTACGCTATATTTTTCGCGCTTTACGTAATATCGTAATGCACTGTTATGTGAGGGGGGTACGGCACGGGGAATTACCGAAAAAAAAAAAAAAACTGTACTGGATTTTGATGGAAGTGCCAACAAAATAGGGGTTAGAAGCATGCCAACAAATTAGCAGTTAGAATCATGAAATAAAATAGAATATTTGTTTTTTGGATGAAAGATCGAAATTCATTTCTTCTCGTGAACATCCGTGAAAATACTACCGATGATGTTCACTCGATGAAATAAATTCAATCTCTCACCGAAAAACACAAATATCCTCTGTATAGTTCAGAGCATACTCGTTAACCCAGTTCCGATGTATTCCGTAAACTACATTCATCGCATGAATGGTAATACTTCACACCTGGGTTAACAAGGGGGAGTTCACCGGTGAATGTTATAATTCACTGGTGAATGTTATACTTTTTATAGGTGAATGTCAAGTTATATGACGTGTCAATATCACTCATGACGTCATTATTACAGCTAGTTTATATCTGACCAGACTGAATAGATCTATTTTGCTTGGAAAACGCACGTATTTTTCCATCCACGTTGACCCGTTCTCATGAATTATTCACGAGGCATTTTTATTGGTAATCTCAGTTTTTCGGTGAGAAAATTTGATCTATTTTTATCAACCATATGCCATCATTTCTATTTGTACCTCGTCTACAACCAATCAAATCGATAAATGTAGTTTACGGAATACATCGGAACTGGGTCAACGAGGATGACGTCACCCCTGCTACATGCACGCTGTATTTCTGAATATTTGCCTTTGTATACAAGGATTTGTAATGTCTGTCCTGGATTGTCGTAAGGCAAATGCCACCGAAGGAAGGCCCTCCGGCGGCCGCTGTATTCGTTGATAATGATGTGGGTGTGGGTTTTACCCGGTTTATTCATAACGACGGAAGAAATGTAATTATCCTCCACTACAAGAGAGTATCATTATGTCATCGACAATTCGATTGGCTATTAGGTGTAATTCGCAATCTTATGAATGTTCATAGAACAGACGGTTTCGCAGTTGAATGTCCCAGGGATAATGAATGGTAACACTTCACACCTGGGTTTAACGAGGATGATATTTTTCACGATGAGCAAAAATTTGACGTGAAAAGAAAGATTAAAGTGAAGAGCATAAAAGAAAACTATTTGTTTTAGTGTATGGTTGATTTTTTTTTTCTCGTGAAAAGCAAAGGCCATATTGTACTCGTGTCTTCGCCACTCGTAAAGATACAACCTTTGACTTGCACTAGATAAAGGAACTTTTGATCATACACCGAAACAGACAATAATCTACTATTGGATTTGTGGTCTGCAAATGCTTTTGATCTAGATCTACAGGAAGTTAAAGATACATCCTTGCAGCCAGAGAGAAAAGACGCTGCCAAAATTTGATAGACTGTAGAATGGTTCGGAATTAGTCAGCTCTGTAAAAATAGAGTAATTACTACTATATATATAGCACTATATATATATATACTACTATATATTATAGTGTAAGGGATAGATACATACATCGGAATTTTTCGATTTAAAATCGGAAATGTCACAGCCAGTGATTTCTTTGTTGACCTCCATAAAACGACATGCATTTTTTATCGGTCGTAATCTCTGCAAACTTGTCAGGGGCAACGTTTGGTATGAAGATACAAGAATGGTTATAATTTGATGAAATAAAAATGAAATGGGTTAAAACTGGCTTAAAACCAGTAAAGATGTATCTTTAAAATTTTGTCACCTGGCAAAGAGTTTAAGGTTGTTTTGGCTGGTATATCTTTCAGCGATAACTGCCCTCATTCTGCTTGGTTGATCTCTCAGTAGCGGACAGTGCAGATCCAAGATCAGACTGCACATTCTGTGCTGTGCTATCTTGATCAACACTGTCCGCAAAAGCGCGCTGAGACGTGCTTAGCAGCCAAGGCGTTAAACCAAGTGTATACACTTTAAAATAAGGTTTTTAGAATAAAAAAAAAAAAATGCGATATCTAATTCTTTTCTGCTTGATGAATCTCGTGGCATTCGACAATGTAGATCCAAGATTAGATTGCTCGTTCTGTACCGTTTGATCTTGATATACACTGTCCGGAAAGGTGCATTTAGCCTCACTTGGCAGCCAAGGGTTGAACCAAGTTTATATACACCATAAAATCTGGTTTTAAGTGGAATCACAAGTACGCGCCATTGAAAAATCGAAATTGCGTCTCAAAGCACTTTGATAACACTTTTATTATCACAGAGGATACAGGTATATTTCGCTAGGCAACGTAGATAAAGATCAGGCTACAACGACCTTGCAGGCTGATCTCGAATCTAGACAGTCCATTTCATTCTACACGAGGACTAAAATATTTGATCGGTTGTTGTAGAAGTGGGCATTTAGCCGTCGAAAAATTAGAAACAGATTAACCCTTAGGCTGCTTAGCGCGACTCACGGACCTTTTGCAGACAGTGTATATGAAGATCAGACGGCAGAGAACGTGCAGTCTGATCTAGGATCTATCTACACTGTCCGATCAGGAGATATTTTTCTCAAAAAATACGTTTGAAATTGCAAAATTTGGGTTTTTACTTTCGGCTTGAAAGTTTCATTCACTTATTTAGCAGGTTATTAGTTAAATCCCGATACTTCATACTCGGTATGGAAGGTGCTTTTAGGTCACCTTAAAACATTAAGGGAACACGAAACCAGATTGTGACCCATCTTTTGCGGTGCCGTGGGATGCGGTGCCGTGGGAGGTGTTTGCAGCATATATTTTGTAACAAAAAAAGGAAGAATCTTAAGAACTTGACTGTGTATGCTTGTGTGTGTGTGGGGGGGGGGGGGTATTGTCAACGGTGGGATACGAACCCATCACTTTCAAAATTATAGCTGGCGACTCTACCGACCGAGCTGTGGAATCAACCGATATTCTACTGTCTTAAAAATGTATGAACCATGGTCAGGCAAAAAAGGGGGCTTAATGCATGCTCGTGATGCATGATACCAAGCATGGCATCACATGATCATTGATCCACAGAGTTCATTTTGTCTAACAATCGACTAAATCATGAGGTAGACCGGTCCTTGGATATACAGAAAGTGCACCAACAGTGAAAAGTTTCGGTCCAGGTAAGTTGACCTTGGTCGAAACTTTTCGCAGATGCATTATGCACCCTTTTCATAGAGCATGGTTCGTATTTATTCCTTCTTATAATCTACTCTTATAGAATAACGTCGACACCGTTACTAACGAAATAGGTTTAGAACAGAAATACCAAACAGTCGGCAATTCCTTCTCTTTTTTGCACGTACCTCTATGTTTTCAGTCTTAACCCTTAGTCTACCAAGTCTAAACGCTACCAAGTACCTTTTGCGGACTGTGTAGATCAAGATCAGACTGCACAGAATGTGCAGTCTGATCTTGGATCTACATTGTCCGATAAGAAGATAACTCTCCTCCAAAAGCACCTTTGAAATAGCAAAATTTGGGGTTTTACTATTGACTTGATAGTTTCATTTCACTTGTATAGCAGGATATGGGTGAAGCCATCACTGTACATGAATGAAAATTAGCATTCATTTTGTTAAGATTTTAAATTTGAGAAACGAAATCTCGTTTAATGCCCCTTTAAATCGTTCTCATCACTGAGCTGACGAGTGCTACGAACAACTTAAGTTATTTCTATAGACAATATTATCAAGATTAAACTACATTTTAGGACTATGTAGATTCAGATCAATCTGTAATCTGGCCCCGGAATTACTTTGTATTTTGATTTTCTATTTCGCGGCAGAATTTTGAAAAGCCTTGAGGGAGTGTCACCTGATCAATAACACACGTCGATTAACGAGTAACGGCGTATTCACAATAAGTACAATGACGTCATATCTTATCTCTGAGAAGTAAACCGATTGCACCGATTTGGAAACTACTATCCCGGTTTTTTTTTTTAAAGCCAAAATTGCATATTCACACTGAATGCAATCCCCAGTTTTTTTTTTACGCCCACCGGAAAGAAATGTGTTTGCTTTATTTAGCCTAGTGTGTCATTTTTCCATATTATTCACAGCAAAACATCTAATTATGCTCCTTTAGCCCTTTCAGCGCCACAGGCGAAAACAGGGACTTTTGCGGACGGCACAGATCAAGATCAGACTGCACAGAACGTGCAGTCTGATCTTTGATCTGTACCGTCCGCTTAATTAGTCAAGCCCCTACGGTAAAAATCTTTCTGGGTATCTGTGGATTGCATTTACAGCCACCGAAAGAAACCGAGTTTATCTATTTGGCGCCGAAAGAGTTAGAATGGTTCACGGCTAGCACTAAAAGATCAAAACAAACAAACAAACAAACAACAACAAGTGCAACAAAAACAACAACAAAAACCACGTTTATTTTTGTTCTTTGTTTCGTTTGAGGTCATCCTTCTTCATTCATTCCTAGCAGGGTGCGAGATAAATAACTACATCAATTGGTCTCGCGTTTGAAGCACAAATCGAGAGATTTCCAGGGCAAAACTGGAATCTGCTTCTTTAAAAACTTCAAGAAATCGACAAAAAATGATGGAATTGCTTTAAAAAAATCCGGGTTTAAAGAGAAATATTTAGATTTTTCTCTCTCTTTTTTTTTTTTTTTTTTAATTGCATCAAATTGATTGTATGCTGTTTAACGCCTTTTTCAACATTATTTCAGCTATATCACGGCGGCTACTGCACATATCAGTGCTTTCCTGGAATACCAGAATTTTATATCATGCTTTTCAGTAGTTTATCGAGAAATAATGGTGCATTATGGTCTGATATTTCATGGTTACGACCTGTGAAAAATACTGATTTCATATTTTCTAACTCTGAGGGCGGAAACACTAGTTTCCACGCACTAGTTACCAAGGTAAACAGCGCGTGCCATTCAAATAGAGGAAAATATGACGTAATTTACGCGCATTTACCCTATACATGTATATCTCGCGCTGTACGTAATATTGTAATACGTTGTTAATATGTTAGGGATGTACTAGTAGTAAAGGAGGGTAGCAGCGGGACACGGCACCACCGTGTCCCGCTGCTACCCTCCCTGGCGTCCGAAACTGGGGTATTTTGTCCCGCTACCGTCCTACCACGAATTTTGGTAGGACGGTAGCGGGACAACTTCCCCCCCAAAAACGTCCAAAATGGGCAAACCGGAAGTGGGCCTTGCCCCCCCATGCCACGGCCAGAGCCCCTTTTTAACTATCTCTGTGAAAAGGGGTCTTAATGCAGCTGCGCACGCGCGCACACAGGCCGTAATGATATGATTCAGACATGCCGCGGTCGGGTGTTTATGAGTCATGATCTGGTAGAAATGGGGTCGTAATGACACGGCTCAGGCAAAGACCATCGTTGGACTTAGTCTTTTTTCTCCGTCTTCGTCCACCTCTGTAGGACTGAGCCATTTCTCTGTCACCGTTTTGGACTTAGTCTTTTTTCTCCGTCTTTATTCTGTGAGATGTGCCACCGTCTGTAGGACTTAGCCATTTCTCTGCTTTCGTTCAACTTACCCATTCTCTATTATTGTTGGACTTAGTCTTTTTTCTCCGTCTTTGTTCGTCTTAGACTATCTTTATTAGTGTATTTCCCTTTTTCCTGGGAAGGAATCAAAACATGTGACTTTTTAATCATTTTTTATTCAAGTTCTTAAAACATCATCGTTAAAAGCAAACATTCTAACACTATAACATTTTTACAAAGACAATGTTTACAAAGCAATATTGAAGATACATTATATATATATACAAAACATTAATAACAATACAGTTTTTATCTACAACAATGCGAATTCACAGATACCTCGATTTTTCCGCTTGTCTTCATGTTCCGTAATAACTTTGTGCAAATGGTCATTACCCAAAAACATTGGATATATACTATCCAAATCACAGTATTCACTTATTCCATTTGATGGAAAAAAGAATTTAGAAACGTGTTTTGCTGAAAGAGTTGAATATACGATTTCTTCTGTTACATCTCTATCGAATAGAATATAGCTTTCCAGTGTATCCACGTCTTCTGTATTATCTCTTGTTCTTGTATAGCGTAAGTAAAAGTTAAGCAGAACTGATTTCATTTTCACCACGTTCAGAAAACATTCTTCTGTTCTTCCTACGATAATGAACTGCCATCGACTTGTGGTTCGCATCTGTTTAGCAATATAGTTGTCTTTCCACAAACAAGCTGTTAAATAAGCTTGGAGATTGAGATCGAATTCTGAGTCGTCCACCAATGTTATAATAAAGCTATTTATCCCATACAATTTGCAGGATGTTTCTCCTTTTCCAATTCCCTTATGCAGCTTATCTATCCAAAGTTTCACACAGTGGAATTTAATGGCTAATTGTATTCGTTCATTGAGTGTATGCAAATGGATGAATTCTCTATAAACTTTTTCACGTAGCTCTATTGGTAATGGCAGCATTTCACTTGACATAATTTTTTGACTACAAGATTTCTGTCTGCAGGTTTTTTTCAATCGATAGAAATTTTTTCTTTGCACTACTCGAGAGAACGAGAGTTGAATGGTTGTAGAGAAATATCGCCAGTGTTTTATAGGTTGGTAGGGGGGATTGACCTACTTTTGTCTTGGAATTAAGAGTACGAACGTGAGCGAGAGCATGTAGATAGAACATAACAATTTTTATATGATCTATCTACAATTTCCAAGACTGATGTTTTTTGGAAGAAATGTTTGAATAAAAATGGTTTCATTGTTATTTATGTTGTCATTTTATTACCAACCCTTAAAGAGAAAAGTAGAAAAAGAAATCATGGAGGTGGATGCGCAAAGTATTTTATTTCAACATCCATGTAATATTTTCATCACAGGGCCGAGTAATTGTGGAAAAACAGTCTTCGTTCATAAATTAATTGACTATCGAGAAGATTTGTTCAATATCGTTCCTGAAAGAGTTGTCTGGTGTTACAAAGAATGGCAGTATGCTTACAATCTTATGCAGGAGAAATTCAATTCACAGTTTGAATTAATAAAATTCGTGGAAGGGATTCCTGATGATGAAAACGAACTTGTCAGCGATGTATCTATACCGCATTTAATCGTCTTTGATGACATGTTGGGTGAAAAAGATGAGGAAAAAATTAAACTTTGGTTTACAAGAAAAGGTCATCATCGTAATGCTAGTGTAATTTATGTTACCCAAAATATGTTTCAGCAATCGAAATCAAGTCGAACCATTAGTCTTAATTCAAGATACATGATTTTATTTCGAAATGAACGAGATAAGAATCAAATTAAAACACTAGCTCGTCAAATGCAAGCTCCACATTTGTTACCTGCTTATGATGACGCTACATCGATGGATCATGGGTATCTTGTCATAGATTTCCATTCGCGAACAATCAAAGAATTAAGACTGCGAACAGATATATTTCATCGTTATGAAGAAGATAAAAGAGGACCAATTGTTTATTCTCCTGTTTAATCGTTATAATGTTTTTTAAATAAAAAATGACTTAGTTGTTATATATTGTCATTCTACCAATAGACGGTAGTGAGTAAACATGGCTTTACCATCCACACCAACTTCAATTTTAACTGCTTTGCGGAATTTAAGTCAACAAACCAATAGATATGAAAGAGAATCTGTTTTGAAAGCAGGATTAAAAGAAATTTTAAAATGGTTTACGTTAGCAGCACAAAATATCCTTGAAGATAAAATCAAATTACCAAAACAAACCACCGCGTATATGACAAAACGTCGAGCAGATATCGAACAGTTAGCGGATCCCAATATTGATGAGGAGGTTAAACGTAGGATTATTTTAAAGCCTGGAGGAGGCGGATTTCTAGGCGGTGTTATTATCAGAAGTTTACTGAGATGGGATGGTACAAAAACCGTTAGAAAATTCGGGGATGAAAGACAACCTCGAAAACGTGCTCCACGAAAGAGGAAATCTCCGAAGAAGAAAAAATCTCCAAAGAAGAAATCTCCAAAGAAGAAAAAATCTCCAAAGAAGAGAAACCCCACGAAAAAGAGAAATCCCCCGAAAGAACGTGCAAGAACTCCCACACCACCACCCATGATTGATGAAAGATTTGTCACCATGCGAAGACCTGCAGGAAGTAGCATTTCAGAACATCAACGCTATCCAAAATCTAGAAAGGAACTATTAAGTGAAAGAATGAAAAAACTCAGAACAAAGTATTCACAATTCCTAGTACCAGGGAAAAGAATGACGTTTCAACCCATTCCATCCGCCTCATGGTCTCCAAATACATTAGCTAAATATAAAAAAGGTAAAAGAGAAGAAGATCGATTGTTTGATGATATTATCCAATATAACCTTGACACAGGAAAATATCGTGTTGACTATGACAAACGGTTAATTCACCTTGGTGGTGGAAAAACCATACCTTTGCCCGACAGAGCCTCAGATGTAGAAGAAGAAACCGAGTATGAAGAACTCACTGATACCGATTCGTAGTTCTCTTTGCAAAAAAAGACAGTATGATAAAAAACACAGCGTATAAAGGACAGTGACATAGAACTTTTATTTTCATTTGATGTGAAATAGTGATAAAGTCAACATGAAGAAATCACCTCTGATAAAAAAACACGGGTCAATGGTTATGGCTATGATGCAGGCTACACCGAAAATACGTAAAAAACTTGTCAAAGATTCACCCTCAGAAGCGATATGTTGTATATCGGAATGTTGTCATAATGTTTTAAAAGGCAATGCGTATTTATCAGCAGCTCAGAAGAAGAAGTTGCATCCAAGTCGACACCATCTCAGACGTTTAGCTTCAAAATCAGTCTCTGTAAAAGACAAAAAACAAATTTTAAATCAAAAAGGTGGATTTCTTTCATTGCTTGCGCCTGCATTACTACCATTGTTAGGAAAAGCTGTTATCGGAGGAATAGGAGGAGCTCTAAATTCCTTGTAGATTTTTAAAAAATTCTTATAGATAAACATTCTTATAGATTAAAAAATCATATAGATAAAAACTATGTCTGTTAGAAAAATGGTTATCGTACCTTACCAAGTCTTAGAAGATATGAAACGATGGAAAGTCGAACAATCTCAAAAACCTAGTTTACCACCTAACCCACAAGTTGCAGATGCAGCACATCTTCGACAAGATATGAGGCAGATTTTACAAAGTACCAATCTGTCAGAAACAGAAAAGGCTCAAAGATATGGTGAAACTTTGATTAAGTTACAAAATTCGCTTCAGAAAACAAAACCGTCTTCAATCATTTCTCTTCCAAAAACTGATGACGGTGTACAGAAACCGGGATCTGTTGGGTTGCAATCTGTTGCCTTGTATGATCGAATTCTGCAAAGTGTACCAAAAACCATGAAAAGAAAAGCTGAGTTACTTTTGAGTATGATAAAAGACAACGATAATTTAACTTGGGACGAACAAGGAGTCGTATCATATAAAGGTACACGTATTCATGGTTCCAATATCATCGATCTTGTCAATGATGCGATACGTCAAAGAAAAGGCATTGAACCTAGAGGATGGAAAACGTTTTCAAAGGCATTACATGAAAGCAATATACCTCAAGAAGTTATTGGCAATTTGAACAGATGGAGATGGATGCAAAAAGTTCATGATAAATCACCGAGTAAATCATTGAGCGGAGATGAAGAATCCCATGCAGAATCCTATGGGGATTCCGATCACATATTTCACACACCAAAAAGCGTACGAAAAAGTACTAAGTTATCTCCTATAAAAAGAAGTATGAAAAGAATAAAAGAAAAATCTCCATACATGAAACCTGAAGAAAGAGAACGATTGAAGCAATTCTATGTTAAAGAACTGCTAACTCCACCAAAGTCTATAAAAAAGACTCCGACCCGTAAAACACTTCAGTCATGGGAGTCATGGTAAAGTCTAAGCTTGATTATGTGTTAAGAAAGTTGTTTTATGATCCTAAAAGTACTGTCGCATTTAGTGGGATAAAGCAGTTGTATCACGCTGCGAAATCTGTTTTGAAAGGAATAAGATACGAAGATGTTCAAGATTGGTTGCAGGGTGAATCTACCTACACCTTACACAAACCGATTCGTCGTCGTTTCAAAAGACGAAGAACTATTGTAGGCGGTATAGATTATCAATGGCAGGCTGATTTGGCTAACATGCAACATTTAGCAAAACAAAATGACAATAAGAAATATTTACTTTGTGTGATTGATGTGTTTTCGAAATTTTCATGGGTTATCCCTATTCCAAATAAAACGGGAAAAACTTTGATTAAAGCATTTCAATCTATCGTTCAGAAATCGAAACGAAAACCTCTAGCACTTCAAACAGATAAAGGTTCGGAATTCAAAAACAAACCGTTTCAAGACTATTTGAAAAAGAATAAGATTCATTTCTTCACCACTGAAAATCCAGAGACAAAAGCAAGTATCGTTGAAAGATTTCAGCGAACTTTAAAAACGAGAATGTGGAAATACTTCACGTACAAGAAAACAAGACGTTACATCGACGTATTGAACTCTTTAGTTAAAAATTACAATCATAGCTTTCACCGAAGTATAAAAACAGCACCTCCAATGGTAACGAAATTCAATGAGGCAGAAATTTCAAGAAATCTGTTTCCTAAATTACCGTTAATGATAAAAAAGCCAAAATTCAAAATTGGGGATCATGTTCGAATCAATAAAACAAAACGTACATTTGATAAGGGCTATTTACCGAATTGGACGCAAGAAATATTTGAAATCAGTCATGTCAACAAAACATTTTCACCTATTACCTATAAAATAAAAGATCTACTGGGAGAGCAAATTTTGGGAACTTATTATGAACATGAAATTCAATTAATAAAAGATGATGATATTTATGAGATTGACTCAGTTCTTGATAGACGTACAAGACGTGAGGGTAAAAAATTAATCAAAGAAATAAAAGTCAATTGGAAAGGCTATCCAAAGAAATTTCAAAGTTGGATACCAGAATCCTATTTGGTGTAATCCCATTTAGTGTCTTGAAAGAAATCTTGAAATCTTGTAGATAAAAAAAAAGCTTGCAGAAAATTTGTGAACGATAAAAAACCCAGTACACTTATGATGGATTCTCAGTCAAACATTGAGTGTGGAACAGAGAACTCTGGAACAGAAAAGTTAGGAATAGAAAGTATCGATAGCAATAGCACTAGTAAGAACTACAATTGCTGTGGAAATCGTGTCCCAAAGAATCAGTTCACCTATATTTCACAGATTATAGTCATTTACGCGATTATAGCAACCTCAATAGTACATTTAAGTATTCAAAGTCAAGATCGTGAATTGTGGTTGATACTGTTAAGCAGTTCGCTTGGATATATTCTTCCATCGCCAGGGTTAAAATTCAGCAAATCAGCACAAAAACAACCAGAGTTGATTGACAAAATCAGAGTGGGTTGACAGTAAAAAATGATTCCATTTTATCTTACTTTACCTAGTGATAGTTCTATGGATCTTTATCCGAACAACACCCAATGCTGTTTTAACGTTCATTTACCAAAGACAGTTCATATTGACAAGGAAACTTGGGAGGTTGCACTAGTTCAGCTTATTACCCCCTCTCAGTTCTTAAACATAGCTGCAGAAGAAGCACAGTTCGATCTTGTATCAACGGATAAGGAATTAGTCAAATTAATATCACAGTTAGATAAAAGAGGAGATAATATGCAAATAATCCCATTAAGACGAAATACTGGAAATGATATAATAAAATGGGCAGTTCGATTTACCTTTCCATTTGGGAATTATACTTCACCTGAACATCTTATAGAGACAATCAATGATGTGATTCAAACCACTATAGGTCCTGCTCTTCGTAAGAAATCGGCGGGTATATTCATTACTTATTCACCTTCATCGAAACGTCCGAAAATTATATTTGATAATGTTATAAAAACAGGACTTAAATTACATCCATCGCTGTTTTTAAAACTGGGTGGATCACCAGAACTCAAACATAATGCATTTTCTCAGGGTGAAAATATTTTCAAGTACTTTAAATACAATCCAAACATTGATGCTGGGTACAATCACATATATATTTATTCAGATATTGCTGAACACACTATAGTGGGTGATACACTTGCTCCCATACTTCGTGTTCTACCTTTCAAAACATCCAATTTGATTGAAAATGGTTATGGTAGTCAACATACCAATCATGAAATTACAATACCGCATTATATCCCCGTCTCGAAATCCGATTTTGATCATATTCGCATTCAAATAACAGGGGATTTAGGTATACCGGTTCATTTCATTAGTGGTAAGACAATCGTTAAGTTGCATTTCAGACAACGTTCAACTGACAATCATTGAAAAATCATTAAAAATGCTGCCAGTTTATCGTGGTGTAAAACATCAGTATGGCTATGGATTAGGTTCGCTATTTAAATCGGCCATTAAAGCAGTGACTCCATTGCTTAAACCGTTGATTAAATCCAGTTTTAATGCTGTGAAAAAAGAAGGAATCAAACAAGGAATAGGTGCAGTAGAAGATATCCTTTTACGTGGTGAAAACCCCAAAAAAGTTGTAATTTCACGGGGAAAACAAATCGTTCATGATCTAGCAGAAAAGATAATACCAGGGATAAATAAAAGAAAATCACAGAAATCACATCATTCCCCCTCTCGCTTTCGCAGTGGTAAGATCATAAGACGAAGAGACAGACGGGCAAGGCCTCTTGATATATTTGATTGAAATATTTCGATTGGTATATTTGATTAATATATAAAAAATGATGCAAAACGGTTCTTGTGAATGCAGTAAGTCAGAACTCGATGTTGTTTCTGTACCGCCTACAATGACAACGATGCAAGAAAGTCAATGGATTGAACATTTCCCGATATCGTCTTTGTCAAACAATGCACCGATAGAATTCATCATACCACCTCAAACCGAACATTGGACAGATTTGTCACAATCGTATTTGTATGTCAAATACAAAATCGTTAAAGCTGACGGTAGTAATCTAGACGCCGCCTCCAATGTGGCCCCTGTAAACAACTTCCTGCACAGTATGTTTAGTAGTGTCGATTTTTATCTAAATAATAAACTAATCACCAGTAATTCAGACACCTACCCATACAGAGCGTATATCGAAAATCTTATGTCATATAATTCTGACAGCAAGTCTACGCATTTGAAAGCTGGTGTACTTTGGGTTGAAGACACCACTGATCATTTCAATTCGCTTGACAACAATGGAGAAAATAATGGTTTAAAAGAAAGAATGGGCCAAATCGATCAAAGTAGAACCGCCGAACTTTTTGGACGGTTGCATCTTGATCTGTTTCAACAAGAGAAATATTTACCTAATGGTATTGAAATCAGACTTAGATTAAACAGGTCTTCGCTGAACTTTTGTCTCACAGGGGGTACTGCTGCACCAGATCCAAAAATTGTACTGGAAACAGTCAGTCTTCATGTACGAAATGTCGAATTGTTGCCTGTTGTTGCAAATGATCTAAATCATGTTATTGCTCAGCAAAACATGAAAATCCCTATTCGTAGGGTTGAAGTAAAAACTTTTACAATCTCTACAGGTCTTCAGTCTAAAGTTGAAGATCATTTGTTTCAAGGACAACTTCCAAAACGTATTTTTATTGGAATGGTAGCAAATACTGATTATAATGGGGATTATAGTAGAAACCCATTTCTCTTTCAACATTTCAATCTGTCAAAAATTGATGTATCATGTAATGGTCACAGTATTCATAATAGACCGTTTGAACCCAACTTTGAAGCAGGACTGTTTTTGAAATCGTTTCTATCATTGTATCAGGCTAACTCATCCTTAGGACTCAATAAATCGTTTAATATTGCTAAAGAAGACTATGTTGGTGGATACTGTTTGTGGGGATACGATTTGACAGCGGATCAAGGCAGTGAAGAAGGACAACTTCATCCTATAAAAACTGGAAATCTTCGAATTGAACTTCAGTTTGCTCAAGCTCTACCAGCAGCTATCAACGTTATTGTCTTTGCTGAATTCGACAATCAGATTGAAATCAACAGCTTGAGAGAAATTATCACAGATTATTAATCCTGGAAAAAATCAACTGAACTCTCTGATCAAAAAGATAGCTTTCACAAAAACAGTCCTTTTCAGGACTAAGGAATATAATATCGAAAAACAACAGTCCTTTTCAGGACTAAAGAACTGAAAAAACAATGTTGGGACTCAGATTTGCTATATCACTGAGAGAAGAAGCAGAAAAAGTGAAATATTCCACTTCAAAGTGTATTTCTAATCGGAAAAATGACATTCACAACAGCTTCGAAAAACATATGATTGAAAAATTAAAAAATCTTATTGCCAATGAAGTTCGCAACCAGTGTTACGGCTGCCAAGTGGATCACCCCAGTCAAACACAGCATGAGCTGTGTTTATTCAAGGATAGACAAGAACATACAGATATGTTCATAGAAAAAGCCGTGACGAAATTAAATCCATATGAAATCATGGAGAAATGGTATCCCGAATTAATGGAGATGAAACTCGATGAAAGTGACTATGTGGAAGCCTACAGATTATGGCGAAATATAAAACAAAACATTTTATCTGAATTCACGGAGTTGTGGTTACAATACTGGTGTGACAAAGTAAAACAATCCTGGGAAGAAAGTGATTAGAAAAATGTATACTTCTGAAATTCAATACATATTGAATCACGGAACATGGATAAGAAATCTACAGGCAAAGGTCTGTGCAAAAGACCAGTTACCTCGACAAAAACCCGATCATGTGAAAGCCTACATTGTGAACACAGAGAAATCAAGTAACCCAGGAGAACATTGGGTAGCCGTGATATTCAACAATAACGGGAATGTACTATACTTTGATCCCTACGGACTACCACCACTTGAACCAGAAATCATTGACTTTTTAGACAATCATTCTCATTCGTGGAGATACAATCGACAAACTCTTCAGAGTCCGCAGGGAAAGGTTTGCGGAATTTACTGTATCTTCGTATTGGATGCTGTCGCCAGAGGATACAATATACAGAAATATCTTCAACAGAAATTCCTCTCAACAGGACATCGGCGAAACGATCGACTTGTATCATTATGGTTCAATCAGCAGTATGGAATTCTATTCAATAAAAAGCACAGAGAGACTTCTCCCCACAAACAGTATATATAAATGTATAACAGAACTTTATCTATGTGTTTTTTGCTGTAAATATGTGTTTCTTGTAAATATGTTCATTGCTCAGTTCATTGTTAAGGTCTGTTCAAATAAAAGTTGTAAATATGTTCATTATCCAGTTCTGTTCAAATAAAAGTTAAACTGTTTAAATGGTGTTTTTCTCATTCTTTTTTACCACAAAGATAATTCCTCCACAAAAGATCAGACTTGGAAAAATGTAGATAGATCATACAGTACATTATGTTCTATATACATGCTCTCACCTACGTTCGTGCTCCTAATTCCGACGCAAAAGTATGTCAATCCCCCCCCACTAAGCTATAAAAACCAGTAAATTTCTCTATGTATCATCTCATTTTCACGATGGGGTTGGACGAATTCTGCTGTGGGTTATTTGGTAGAAGTCGAAGGAACGAGGAGAGGAGAAAACGTCAGAAGACAAAGACAGCGGTTGAGTTCTCTGCAACCCGAGGGAATATCCCTTATACCCAGAACCCAACACCTAATTTCTACCCCGATCTTTGGGCTATGCCAATTGATGACCCAATCTTTGGCGAGTCTGCGCTATCCACTGGGCAATAAGGTAGTGGTGACGAAAAAGAGGTTTAGAGTCCTCTATCTTTTTTCTGAATTTGGAATTAACTTGGTCGGATGGCTAATTCAATCCCAATCCAGAGAATGGTGAAAAAACAGTCCTTTTCAGGACTAACACTCATCCCAGAAAGTTCTATCTTCGAGACTTGTCATTTTTACGATTGAGTACTACCCCAAGAGTTACATTCCAAAACGATATACTCAAAAAAGACTAAGTCCAACATGACGAATGTATGATATGAATTTGTGCTATAAACTGTGTCTGACCAACTCAGAAGATAGCGTATAGCATAAACCGAAGCATAGTCTGTCTGACTAATTCATTCCCCAATGATAATAGAAAAAACTAAATACTACAGAGCCTTTACCTGAGGAGACATATACGGTATATAGATCCTATCGTGGGAAAAAAAGACTAAACCCAACACGCTAATAGAGACAGTCTAAAACGAACAAAGATGGAGAAAAAAGACTACGTCCAACAATAATAGAAAATGGCTAAGTTGAACGAAAGCAGAGAAATGGCTAAGTCCTACAGACGGTGGCACATCTCACAGAATAAAGACGGAGAAAAAAGACTAAGTCCAACAGTGAAATGGTTAAGCCCAACAATAATAGAGAATGGGTAAGTTGAACGAAAGCAGAGAAATGGCTAAATCCTACAGACGGTAGCACATCTCACCGAATAAAGATGGAGAAAAAAAGACTAAGTCCAACACGGTAATAGAGAAAGTCTAAACCGAACAAAGACGGAGAAAAAAGACTAAGTCCAACACGGTAATAGAGAAAGTCTAAAGCGAACAAAGACGGAGAAAAAAGACTAAGTCCAACGCGGTGACAGAGAAATGGCCCAGTTCTACAGAGATGAGCGAAGGTGGTGCAAACACGGTGGCACACCACTCTTCGGTAGGAATTCCACTTCCGGTTTCCTCTTCTGCGCGCGCATTTTTGCAGTGGTGTGAGGAGGGAGCTGTCAATCATACATCCAGGAAAACGTCTCGACCAATCAAAACGCGGTGGGAGGTGTCAATCACACATCCAGCAAAGCGTCTCGACCAATCAAAACGCAGTGGGTGGGGCTTGCAAAAGTGGGCGGATGGGGGGGCAAGGTTCACTTCCGGTTTGGCCATTTTTGACGTTTTTGGGGGGGAAGTTGTCCCGCTACCGTCCTACCAAAATTCGTGGTAGGACGGTAGCGGGACAAAATACCCCAGTTTCGGACGCCAGGGAGGGTAGCAGCGGGACACGGTGGTGCCGTGTCCCGCTGCTACCCTCCTTTACTACTTGTACTGCACGGGGAATTACCGAAAAGAACTATACTGGATTTTGATGAAAGTCCCAACAAAAAAGGGGTCTTGTGAACCTCATCGGTAATATTTTCACTTGTTGCTTACCCGGAGTCTGTTTACAGGTACAACGTATTTACTTCTAGTAAGAGCTTGTTTATATAACCATCAAATAGGCTACATTAGACTCAATACGTTCAGTAAAATTTTCTCTTTATCTTTTTATCCCTGATTGATGCCTCAAATCTCAAATTTCGTCATACATGTATTATGACGTAGTGGTAATAGGTCATTATTCTATGTCACATCTAACTACCACGTGATCATGCGCTCTGATTGTTTATGTCATGTCTTGTTAAAAATATGTGTTTTTCTGCATAAAAAGAGGTAACCTGGAATATTTTTGTATTGTCTCTGTTTTGAAATTATTTTGCCTCATTAACCCATTTGAAAGTGAAAAATAGAATATGCCGGAATACCAACGCAAAACAAAAGTATTCAAAGTATCTGATTAATGCAAAAATTTAACGTATCTGATTCCAAAAGATATAGACGAAAATCATTGTTGTTATTTAAATTTACTTTGATTTGCTGCGTGCTTCCTTCTAAAAAAAATGAATAAATAAAAGCCAAGTCCCGTAGCTTAGTCGGCTTAGTATAAGCTTAAAATTTAACGTATCTGATTTATTATTTCGGGCGTTGTTTAAGAAAAAAAAAGGGGGGGCCTTAGTATTTGAACATTGAAAAGGACATGCTATGCTATTCATTTATGAAAGAGAAACAATTTAAAGCCTATGTTTATTTTTTCTCGCATTGAATAGATATTTGATACATTTAGCGTAGAATCAATGCTAAGGCTTTGAAGTATCATTCGGCAACGCTCGAGTGATCCGGTGATCAAATCCCACGGCTGTATCACGAAGTTTGATATGCACCTACACGGTACATTTCTTCGCAAGAAATACACCGCTTTACCGTTCTTAAATCGTAATACTCCACTTAGAAAAAGAAAACACCAGTTACAATTTTTTTATCAGAATCTTTCTAAATACATTTCCGTTGACAAACAGTTTGTACATTTATTTTCTATATTGGTCTATAAATTCCGTTGACATTTTCAGCGACATGTTGCTTATCATTGTGGCTGTTGTTGTCATTGATAATCGATCGCCGCCATGTTAAAGATCATGTGACTGGCAGTATTTCAAAAAAGAAACCGCCATATACAGATGAGTTAAGAAGTAGATACTGAATCGGCCGAGTTGTGACGAGTGTTTGAAGTATCTGACCTGAGGACATACGCAAGACAGATCTAGCGCATCGAATAAAAGTCTTACATAGGGCCTCAAGATAACGAATCCTTGCCTCCATCACTGTTGCCGTCAAAGAGGAATTCAGTCACGTAAAAAAAATCTGTTTTTACAAAATAGAAAAAAAAAAAATACTGCTTCTGATAGTTTTTTACTAAAACTGCGGTTGGCATCTTTACGTGAAATTCCCTAATGAATTATTTAACCCTTACGCTGCTAGGCGCGACTCAAGGACCTTCTGCGCGAAGTGTAGATCAAGATCAGAAGGCACAGAACGTGCAGTCTGATTTTGGATGTACACTTTACGATTAGAAGATATTTTCCCCGAAAAATACCTTTGAAATAGTGAAATTTGGGTTTTTGCTATCGGCTTGGAAGTTTTATTCCATTTATTTCGCAGGATAAGGGTTAAATTTCTCTAAGCCACTCAGGATCAAGTGTGAAATATACATTTTTACGACTTTTCTTTCCCATACGTTTCGTTTATTATGTTAAAAATAGAGAATGGTATAGCAATGGCTTATGGAGTTGACAAGAAAGTAATAAAAGTATTTTTCCTTAATATACGGTTATTTGATTTTGACGAAAAGTACCGTTCTCTGGCAGAGTTTAAAATATTTAGCATTGGATTACAGAGGATATTTGGATTCTACTGAAGAACACCCAAGTCGATATCGGGCATCATAAATCAAGATCGGAGTTCACAGAAATTGCAAGGTGGTAAAACTCTAATTGTCAATGAAGCTGTATCAGACAGATGGATAAATCTTAGGTCTACCTGATAGGCAATAGCTTTTGGAATATTGTCCTACAATTTTTTTTCTTTTATATGCTCTCACTTCCTGCAACCTAGTTTGCCTATGACACGGGTAGGAAACTTCATTTTCGGGGCCAATGGCTCCGATGAGAAAATGTTGTGTTGGTCTTCCGGTTCCGAAATTGTCGGCTGAAAAACAACTGAAAAACAAATAAGCTTGTCATTCTTTGTAATTATGTGTTCTTGTCTTTGAAATTCCGAAAAAGGAGAATGTCATGCAATTCTCAAATCTTTCAACGTGTTTTCTACACTACGGAAAGCCGTGGAATGTGTACAGTATGGTCTGAATCATTTGTGCCGTGGGTTGACCGTAGCCGAAATAATACGTCAAGAACCTAGATTCAGTCTGTTATTGCCATTAAATTAGTAAATAAGAGAGAGGTTTGCTGTCTTATAAGCGTGAACTAGTATTTTGAATTGTTATAATCGCTGCTGGTAAAGAATTGAAAAGAAATAGCGTAAAAATGATAAAACAAAGAAGGGCTCCGATTATGTGAACCGGCTCTGAATATGTAAGTTGATGAGGGCTTCCTTTTACAACTTTAGTTTTCTGTTAGAAATTACTAAATACATAAGCTTGTTTTCCCGGAAAAACCCTTCAGTCCAAAATTTAATACATTTCTTCGATGGAACGTGAACGAACTTATGACAATACAAAGGACTGATGTTGTCACAATTGAAAATACTGTCTAACATTAGTGTATCTAAATTTTGAAAATACTTTTATGTAGCTTTTGATTAACCGAATGGTCTAAATGTTACCTTGGTAATGCTTTCGTCGTACGTGCAGTAAACAAATAAACTCATATAATGAAAAATATGAGTTTTTTCTGTTTTTCAGTTGTTTTTGAGCCGACAATTTCGGAACCGAAAGACCAACACAACATTTTCTCATCGGAGCCATTGGCCCCGAATATGAAGTTTCCTACCCGTGATGAATAGTATATAGGATGCTTGATTTTCTCGGTGAAAGATCGAAATATTTCTTCGAGGGAACATCATCAGCGATATTTTCACGAGTGGCGCAGCCACTCGTAAACATATTACAGTATGATGTTCACGAGATGAAATGAATTTTGATCTCGCACACGAGTGAAAATATTACCTTATGATGTTCTCGAGATGAAATAAATTTCGATCTTTCACCGAGAAAAAACTATTTATTTCATGCTTCTTACCCGTTGTTGTCGGGACTTGCGAGCTACAGGGAAGCTGTATTTCCGTATCAGTTAGTTTATCAATTGGTAAATTCACTGGTCGAAAAGGTAAAATTATCAAACCATAATCCACCATTATTTCCCGATAAACTAGCGAAAAATCATGTAATAAAAAAGTAACTGTAACTTGTACCTTGGTTTACATGATGCCCTAACTGGCTCCTACCTAGTTGCTTTTTGACAATAAACAAGCAACTCTACTCTGGTGGTAATAACTACGGTATATGGAATGTCAAACAATAAAACGGTTACATTGAATACTCTTTGTACCACGGAGTGATGTTTGCATTTTGACACTAAACAGCCCGATGATCTTGACGACAACTTCCCAGCCTTATCTTCTCTTGGACGACCCTAACGCCTGTAGTTGGGTCGAGTTTACGTTCTAAAAGTAAAACGCCTGACGACAAGCTTCCAAAACGTTTTCTGTTCATAGGCCCCGACCTTATTGTCCGTAGTTGGACTGCGGACTGAGTTTGCCCGTTGACAGTAAAAAGCCTCATGATCTTGACGACCAGCTTCCCCAACCTTTCCTTTTCTCGGCTGACCTGATTGCCCTCAACACGGAATGGGCTTGTCATGGCAGCAATCTGATAGATCGACTTGTACAAAGCTTTCATGTTTGCCTAGACAGTGAGTAGCCTCTCATCGAATAATGTCGTGTCTTCACGACCGCTGAGGAAGACTTTTGTAAACATTGAAAAACGGAGAAAATGCTTGTAACTAGGATTTTCCCGCGATGTTTTCTCCCCTTTCAAAGACAGGTTTCATCATTAGGGACATGCTTTGTCTTCTGAATATGTTTTCAATTTGGACAAGTCTTAAATTTTGTCGTCTAGTTTTGAATCAATCCTAAGGCGGCTGGGCGCGACCCAATGACCTTTTGCAAACAGTGTAGATCAAGGTCAGACTACACAGAACGTGAAGTCAGGTCTTAGATCTGCACTGTCGGATGAGGAGATGTCTTTCCCCCAAAACACCAAACTTTTGGGGTTTTGCTGTCCGCTTGAAAGTTGCATTTCACTTATTCAGCAGGATAAGGGTTAATTTTACAGAAAATACGTTCTTCTGAAGCCCCCTATATGCCTGTCTTGATTACTCAATTATTTTGACCGGTTTGAATTGAAGTATTTCAGAAGTGATTTACATATAGAGCGATGTTTTCTTTTTCGTCATTTCATTTTTTAACAACACACACACACACAAAAAGTTAAAAGAAGAGTACTTTTCTGGGAGGGGCCAGTATGCATGTCGGCCGTTTTGTGTTTTTTGTCTGGCAAGGGGACATATCTTTGTGCTACTTTTGATTCTGCCATAAATTCTATCGCTGTGATACTTTGCAAACTTGACTTCAGTCCTTGGAGAGGGTAAAAAAAATACAAGATTACCGCATACGAATGTTATTTTTTGGCTGCAAATTCTAATTCGAGAAAGTAGTTAAAATATTGTATGGGTTCTCCTTTTGACAGTAAAGCAGCTAATCCGAATTTGAATAAAACATGTGTAGCAATGACAGAGATGTTAGAAAATTCCAAAGTTTTTGCACATTGAGAACCACGCAGGCTATAACAATACTTCAACGTATTCTTCAAAAACTGCTAAGCTAAAATAGACATTCTTATTCAATGAAACAGACAAATGAGTAATGCTCTCGCAAAAGGGGTTTAATGCATCTTCTTGATGCTGTATCCGAAGCAAAACTTCAGATGGCTATGAATCCATAAAATCCATCTTGTGTAACAATAGATTGACTCGTGAGGCAGACAGGTCCTTTGACATGCCGAAAATTGACCAATAACAACAAGTGTCGACTCGGATCTGCACAGGCTGACCAGAGTGGATGCTTTTTGCAAATGCATTGAACCCCTTGTCACAGAGCATGGCTCAGATTCATTGCATTGTTTTCTCTTTCTGTCTAAAGACGTCGACATCTTTATATAGATTTAGCCATTTGGGATTTTTTGTTAAGACAAAGCAATAGACTGTAAATATTTGATGGCCTAATTTCCTAAGTCCCCATTTGACCTTTCTATGACATTTTGCTTTTTCCATCATTACGACAAAAAGTTTTTCACTGTGTCCTTGTTTTTGTATCCGGTTTTACCAAGGGATGTTACGATTAACATTGTTTTTAAGTTTTGCATAACAAGAGTACTGAGTACTATCAACTTTTTTATTTATTATCTTTCTTAACCCCCCCCCCCCTCCCCCCGTTTGCGTTTTTGTCTGATACTTTTTAAGCTCGAACATTTTCATATAGTAATATATTATATTTTTCATTCGTTTGTTTAGCATAGTGTTCCTGCCATGCACTTTTGGAACCACTTTGGTAATAAAACTGCTTTTTGTAATAAAATTTTCAACTTCGCTTTATTCCTTCAATATTAACCCATATAGCTCAAAATGGATATATATGGATGATTTTAAACCAGAAGTTAACAGAAACATCATCAAAGTTGGAAAAAATGAATTTGAAAATCTTATCACAAAAGGCCGCGTTTGGAACGGAGAACAAACAGCATTTGTAACAAAAACGGCTGTTGGTAACAAACTTTTCAATTTTGCTTATTTCTTCAATATACATCCCAATAATTTAAAATGGATATATATGTATGGTTCGAACCCTAAGGTTAATAAAGCATCATGAAAAGTGGTAAATAAGCCTGAAAATGTTATTACAAAAAGCTGTTTATTGCGAAAGTGATTGAAACGGAGAACAGCATTTGTAACAAATAATAAATAAATAAAAAACGGCACAATAAGCCGTTTTATTACAAAAGTGGTTTCAACGATGAGCCATAAAATCAACATCCTATCAATCATTCGTTAATTTAATTCTATATATCAGATAAATGTAAGAATTTAATTTCGTTAAACCTTTCACAAAACAATTTCGTGATTAAACAACCATTAGAAAGAAGACTTATAAAAAAAAAAAAAAAAAAAATGTAGGAAAAGGAGACAATTCTTACAACTACCAATATTTCCTTTTTCTTCAACATCTTCTACCTTCTCAAGACAAATGAAATCATTAGAGACACTCCTAATTGGTCATCTGCAAATGCTTTGAAATTCTACAAGTCCAAACTTGTGTTGTCTGATAAAGGGTTTTACGATGGAGTTAGTACAGAATCATGGTTAAAATACCTATAAGTTCGGGCTAAAGGGGGTATAACGTATCTCCATGATACATCATATCATTCAAGCCAACACATATTTATAGATCCACAATAGCCACTTTTTTATAACAATTGACTTAATTATGCGGTAGACTGGTCCTTGGACATATAGAAAATTGACCAATAGCGAAAAGTTTGGGCCCAGGTCAGAGTTTTAAGGTGGCGTCCGCGCAGGCTGACCTGGGTCGTTACTTTTCGCAGACGCATGAAATCCCATTTTTACAGAGCATGGCTCATATATTATGGAATCCATTTGTCATCTGGCAAAATTCTGTAAAGATATTTCTACACGAAAACATCTTTTACCAACAATAAAAAAAAGAATGACAACATTTTGACAGGACTAAGTGCTACTGGAGGGGATCACAGGAAAATAAACAGATACAATAATGGTTCTCTATAGTTTCTCGTTTGTCGTTTATGTCAGTTAAGCTTATAACAAACCACTTTTGAATATTATTACGTTTGACATCGGAATGATATATATATAGCTTTCTTGATTAACACAGAAACCAAGAAGTACAAGTCAAATAGGCAAAAAAACCCTGATACTTTTAACACCTCTGGCTTTCTGTCTATTTAGCAAAGCCTGAAAGTTTAAAAAATGTTATTCAGTGCAACATTTTTTACACTCTTTCAGCGTAATACTTCAACAAAAAGAAATATCTTTATATTTGCTTTCTTTTTCACTTCTTACACTATTTTACTGTTGTTAAAGGGGTGGGGGCAATTCAGATTTTTCCAATTATACCAAATTTCAATAGAGGAGTCACTTAACCTTTTACCATACGATCCCGAGTGTTAACGACCCTGAGGAGGAAGCCTCTTGAAAACATTGTGGGAAAAGGAGAAAATGCTGCTTGCCAGCATTTTCTCCTTTTCCCACAATATTTTCTAACATAAAAAGACATAGGAGTCACATCTAAACTGTCGTCTGCAAATGCTTTAAGTTTGGACAATTCTACTTTTTTTCCCGTTTGGTAAAGAGTTAATTTTGTAAGGCAGTTTGAAAACCGTCTATACAAAAAAAAAAACGTTATGAAAAAAAAAAAAGACAAACAAAAAAACAAAAAAAAAAAAAACCGATGCTCATCATTGATCGTAGATTTAAAGATTTAAACATTTTAAAAAATGTTAACATTTAAAGATTTGGCGCGAGAATTTCCCAAATGCTTGTAGGAGTGTCACATAATCAATAAAACGCATCCGTTCTGTAGGATTGCATTCACATAGGCATGATGACGTCATATCTGATCTCATCAGAGACTGGCTGATTTGCCGACTGCAAAACGACCGTCCCGTGATTAAAATACCAACATTGCACTCTTTTACTGAATGTAACCGTTCAGTTAACCAGTTTTGTGACGATTGGTTGATTGATTGATTGATTGATGTTTTACGCAGCTTTCAACATTATGTCAGTCATATCACGGTGACAACTCACATGTTTATGGATTTCCTGGATTCCACCTGTACTAGGCAAGGGCTCTGAAGTGTCTTGCAAAAGGTAACTCCCACGAAAAACCTAATGGAACCAGTGAGGCTCGTACCCGGGGCCTCCAGGTCCCGAGTCCTACACTCTATTACTGAGCAACGCAGGACCCCGAGTTTTAACTAGCAACTGTTTAACGTCAAAATCTCAATAAGCCTCTTTAAGCTAAAAAAGTTTCATAGATTTTTGTTGCGCATAATTTTTGCAGTTCTTAGCTGTTTTTTTTTTTTTTCTTTAATTTTCTTATTGTGTTAACCCTTTACAATACAGTCCGGACTTTTAACGAACCTGAAGAAGAAGGTCTTTGAAAACATTTTGGGAAAAGGAGAAAATGCTGGTAACCAGCATTTTCTCCTTTTCTCACAATGTTTTCTACCCTATCAAAGACAAATTTCGTCATTTGAGCCATGTTTAATTTGTCGTCTGCAAATGCTTTCAATTTGTACTAGTCTTAATTTTTTTTCGTTTGGTAAAGCGTTAAAAAGCACAAAGGTTTCCAGGTTCGATGGGTATAAGAACCATATACTATTTCAGCGCAATGATATTACATCAAATTAACGTCATTTTTGTTTCTTTGTCATCCCGTGTGACTAATTAGATTGAAAGAATGGTTACTAATTAGACCGAACGACTGTAAGAACTGTCATAAGAGTAATCTTGATATATTTCTTGACGTAATTCAACTCGATTATGACAAAAATGTCAGTCCTTGTTAGAAATTCTAGGGTTTATCTGCCTTTTTCTGAAGCTACTTACAGTCTCTTAGGTATGGAATATCCTGTAACAGCCATCAACTTTTCTAGCAAATCTCATTCATCAAGTAAACTTAACGCTATATCTTGCTAAATAAAAGAAATGACACTTTTAAGCCGATATTTTAAAACCAAGTTTTCCTATTTCAAAGGTATTTTTGAAGGAAAGGTATCTCCTTATTGGACAGTATAGATCCAAGATCAAACTGCACGTTCTGTGCTGTGCAGTCTGATCTTGATCTACACTGTCCGCAAAAGGTCAGTGAGTGGCGCTTAGCTGCCTAAGGATTAAGGTTAGGCTCCAAAAAATCTAATGTTATAGGAATTGAACACAAATGTAAGCCGCGGTCTGGCGATAGGAGTTTAACCCTTAGGCTGCTTATCGCGACTCACTGACCTTTTGCAGACAGCGTAGATCAAGATAAGACTGCACAGAACATGTAGTCTGATTTTAGATCTACACTGTCCGATGAGGAGATATCTTCCTCCAAAGATCCCCTTGAAACAGGAAAGTTTTGGGCTGATACTATCGGCTTGAAAGTTTCATTTGTTTTATTCAGCAGGATAAGGGTTAATGCATCTCCGCGAGGCATGATACCCTAGCAAGATTTCTCATAATTATGGATCCATAAAATCCATTTTGTTTAACGACCGACTGAATCATGACATGTAGAAAATTGATCAATAGCAAAGTTTTTCGACCCAGGTCAGCCTGCGGGGACTGCACAGGCTGACCTCGGTCGATATTTTTTGTATTAAGCCCCCCTTTCAAGGAGTCTTATATTAATAAGCAGTGGTAAATGACTGACAATAAATCTTATGTCAGATGGGTTCCCAACGTTTAAAAATTGGCCTTTTTTATTTTCATTTTCATTTATTTATCGTCACCAACGGTTGTTCATACTGGCGACGCCCTCGAAGGCTGTTAGTCATTTTTTTTTGGGGGGGGGGGGTGTTAGTCATTTTTTTTGCGCGGGGGTGGGGGGGGAATAGTGCAACATACACGACGAAATTCATCCTAAGTTACGCTCGTTAACATGCTCGGTTTATATAGGACACTCTCGCACGAGACCTCGATTTAAAGTCTCACTTTAAGGACAATTACGTATATGACAGTAGTTGGCCAGCAGTTGGAATCGAACCCACACCCTCCAGTAGTCCAAGGTTACATTTACAAATCTCGTGCTCTACCGCTTGAGTTAATCCAGCGGCCCGACATTGGTTGTGCCATCTAACCACATAATGCCACAGCAGAGCATGAGAGTATCCTTGGGTAAGGCACTCCTGAGTCCCAGCCTAGTACTGGTTAACTTTAAAATTTGGAAAGATCTTAGACATTGGACTATTGCCTTGATCTGAGTGGTTTAAGGAATCAAAATGGCGTTCCTTTTTTTAACCCGGAATTTTTATTTTTCATGATTTTAGTCAAAATTTGTGAGAAATAGTATGGAATGGTCATAAATGAGTTAGAGAAATAATTTTGTAAATATAGCATTTTAAAATTTTGTCTAAAAAAGCAGACAATAGGCGTAAGTGGGTACAGGTTAATAACTATTATATTCTTTCTCAAAAGTCAAGTTACATCCAGCAAACGTCATTCACACACACACACACACACACACACACACACACAATGTTTCAGCCCGTAGAAATCCCACCTTAAACCGTTTTGAATATTGAAACATCTAGACAAAACTAAATACTTCTGACAATAGCAACATAATACAATAAACATATTTCCTCATAAACAGAATAAGGCTAAAATGCACTCTAGTATTGTTGGTATAGGTCGGAATTCCCTTACCATTTTTTTTTTGTAACGTTCGTGTTCTAATACTTGAGAATTTTCTAAATTTGAAAGTAACAGAATTTATGACTTGCTATAATAAATGGTTTAGTAACCCAGAAATTGTTACTTTATAAATCTAGAACAATGCTAAGATTACAAATTAGACTTGTTGGTAAATACGGTCTCTGATCTTCAAAGAACCCGAGATGTGGTCGCACAGAACTGACCTGAAACCGGAACGTGCAGTCTGATCTTGGATCTACACTGTCCGATATTTTCCCCAGAAAAAAAAAAAAAAAACTTTCAAATAGCAATATTCTGGGTTTTACCATCAGCTTGAAAGTTTCATTTAACTTATTTAGAAGATTAAGGGTTAAAAGTTAGTTTAGGATCTATACACAACTGCGTGGTTGTCGACGAATTACATAAGATTACAACGATATTGCAATTAGTCATTTGGTGTGCCAGAGTAGCCTACAGCTCTGCAATAAGTGAAAAATGAGGTCGGAATGTAATGTTACCACAGAAAATTGAAGCCAGTGCAAGCTCTAGAAAAAGAAACCATGCAATTTTGGAATTTCCCTATGGGCACTTAGTTAAGCGATATGTTCACAGCTAAGTTAAAATGTCAGACAGTTAGACAGTTCTACTTTATCGATGAAAACTGTTTAAGGTAAGTGTTGGGAAAAAATTAGGCCAGATCAATTACTTCATTGTTAAAGTGCATTGCTGCAGGCTAGTGTAGTGTGGAATTCTGCACTTTTCTTGTCGGTTTTTTAATCGGGGCATGTTTAGGATTTTCAATCAAAATTTTTTTTGTTAAACATTGCCATATACGACGAACTATATGAGCATGCTGTGTGAAAAGGGGACTTAATGCATCTGCGAAAAGTATCGATTCAGGTCAGCCTGCGTAGTCCACGCAGGCTTACCTGGGCCCAAAGTTTTCGCTATTGGTCAATGTTCTGTATGCCAAAGGACCAGTCTACCTCGTGATTTAGTCAGTTGTTAAAAAAAGTGGCTATTATCCATCTATAATTATGCGATGAAATGATGGGTACCATGCATTAAGCCCCCTTTTACCAGAGTATGGCTCATGTAATTTTTTTGCAAGCACAATTAAACTGGTCGATTACTTGCAATAAATACTTGCACTTGAAGTTTAACCCTTTACCACACAATCACGACTTTTAATGACCCTGAGAAAGAAGCCTTTTGAAAACATTGTGGGAAAAGGAGAAAATGCTGGTAACCAGCATTTTCTCCTTTTCCCACAATGTTTTCTACCTTTCCCAAAACGATTTTCAAATCTTCAGTCACATTTATTTTGTCGTCTGCAAATGCTTTCAATTTGGACTAGTCTAAAATTTTGCCGTGTGGTAAAGGGTTAAATAACAGAATCAAAATGCCATGCTAAATAGGAGAAATACAACTTATTACATCTTTCTTTACAAGCCTAAATAAACTAGGCGTGTATGTGAAATAAAATCGTACAACTTGGAAGTGTTAACCCTTTACCAGACGACAAAATTTTAGCCTTGTTGGAACTGAAAGCACTTGCAGACGACAATTTCAATGTGGCTCAAATGGTGCAATTTTTTCTATTGATAGGGTACAAAACATTGTGGGGAAAAGGAGAAAATGCTGGTTACCAGCATTTTCTCCTTTTCCCACAATGTTTTCGAAAAGCTTCTTTCCCATTGTTTTAAAAGGCGGCATAGTGTGGTAAAGGGTTAAAAAACGGGGTAGTCGTTTTCCAATCGGGAACTCCCATTTATTTCATTTATGAGGCCTGCGTCCGTATTTCATTGACCAATATTATCATCTGAACCTTATTCTCAAGAATATTCAAATTTTGAAAGTAAAACACCTTCTGATTTGCTAAACCAACTTGTGAAGCCAATCAAAAGTTGTGTTGCTTTCTAAATCTAGAAATAAGACTAAGAATGAAACTACGATCGATTGGTGAATTCGGACCCGAATATGACGTCATCATGCCTATTTTAAATACGATCTCACAAAATTGACGCATGTCGTTGACCATGTGACATTCCCATATACATGTACAATTTCGGAATTGTGTCGCGAAATCTGTGAATATCTTAAGAGGTTGATATCATTTACAGGAAATACCTGGTTAAAAAAAAAAAAAATCTTGCACTTCTTTTTTAATAATTGATGGTGTGCAAACTATTGCCGCCTACGAATACCGGTATTTAGTTATTAAACATTTCAGAAATCTAGTATGAATGTAAAAAATCTTAATAGCTCCCTTTCACTTGCAGGGTATAATGAAAACAAAAGTTGTGGCATTACCTATGTGAGAGTAGAATTAGGATTCGACTACACAGAGCATTTATCCTAATCAGGCAATGAATGAGATTCGTCTTGAAAAATGGTAGAACACATTGTGAGAAAAGGAGAAAAAGCTGATTACCAGCCATTTTCTGCTTTTCTCATATTGTTTTTAGAGGTCTTTCCCTTCCAAACATATAATAGAATGATACCTCTTCGGCTATGGAGCTCTTTTAAATACACTTGTATTTTAGCAGACGCGATTTCATCTATCAAAATTTTCTTAAATCTTTCACATCAATAACAATAGACACGAAATCGTCCTTTTCCTCAATGTTTACAAATATAAATCCTATGCAAATGAAAAATGAATGCTACCATAATTCAGAAACAACAAGTGGACGGTGTATATCAAAGATCAGACTGCACGTTCTGTGCAGTCTGATCTTTGATATACGCCGTCCGCAAAAGTTTATTTTGTGCAGTCGACGCATGCCTGTATTAAGGGTATAACGTCTTATTTCAAACTGCACATATGGTTTCTCTAAATCACTCTCAGACAGTTTATAAGTAGTTTTCGGTTTTATTTTAGACATAAACAGACACATTCATCAATTAAATATCATTTCGGCTCCCCCGAGGGTAATTTCGGTTTCTTTAGCGGATAACGTAGATCAAGATCAGTTTTCAGTGAAACCGCAGTCTAATCTCAGATATACTCTGTCCGATGTTTTGAGAAAATATCTTGACGAAAGAAACCTTTTTTAATTTAGAATAAATTAATCTCCATAAATAACTAAAGTATTTTTATTGACTTATTTTGCGCTCGATTTAACTACAACGTTGGATTCTGGGTAATTTTTATCGATTTGTACTTTAGGTTAATATTTTTCTAGCCTTTTTACCGAATTTCGGTCAATACAGCACACGGGATGAGGCACGAAGATAGCAAGTTCGAATCTCGGGTTGGCCATGTTCTGTGAAAAGAGGGCTTAATACATCTGCGAAAAGTGCTGACCCAGGTCAGCCTGCGCAGTCCGCGCAAGCTGACCTGGGCCGAAACTTTTCGCTATTCGTCAATTTCTTGTATGTCCAAGGACCATTCTACCTCATGATTAAGTCGATTGTTAAAAAGAAAAGTGGCTATTATGGATCCATGATTATGTTATGTCTTGATAGGTATATTGCTTCACGGAGATGCATTAAGCCCCATTTTGCCAAAGCATGGCTCATTTCTTTAAAAATCTTTGAGATACGTGTATATGTGTGCTCCAACAGCATTCTTGAATATTCAGATATGCAAATGAGCAGCCGGTGCTTTTTTTTTTTTTTTAAAGAATGTTGCGCAAGTAAACAAACGGTTTAGAATGAAACTGACAAGGTACTACATTAAAGTACAAATAATGCACTTTTTACAGACTACTTTATACAAGAATACAATGAAAGGAATCCATGGCACGATTTTGGTTCATTTCGCAACTGCATACCAATATTAACTAAGCCGCCAAAATATGTGAGCCATGCTGTCTGAAAAAGGGACTTGATGCATCGGCAAAAACTATCGACCCAGCTCAGCCTGCGCAGTTTGACCTGGGTCAAAACTTTCTTGCTTTTGGTAAAGTTTCGCATTCCAAAGGTTTGGTGTCGCCATGATTCAGTCGGTCGTTAGGCAAAATGGATTTTATGGATCCATGATAATGTGATGATTTCCTTGCAATCATGCATCATGGGAATGCATTAAACCCCCTTTTGTCAGAACATGGCTCATATCAATCGGCTCTATGTTAGAAAAGAGATAAAAATCAAGATTTTTGTGGACTATCATCGGATCTGTGTTCACCCATCGTTCCAAATAGCATTTTTTTTTTTTTATCTAATTTTCCCATTTTTTTCTCCTAAATTTCAAAATAAGGCATTTTCTGATTGACAAAAGCATTTGGTTTAATCAGTCAGACTGGATCCAGCATGGCTCAGTGGTTAAGCCCTAAGCCCTACATTAGTACTGGTAAAACCCAGGAAATAAATGAATATGTGGGGTGTCGCCGTGATATGACTGAAATAAAGTTGCAAGTGACGTCAATCAATCAATCGATTAGTCAATCATAAATTGTGTTACTTTCTTATTTCTTTTATTTGACCTGTGAATGTTCTTTAGAGTGGTCGGTTAACCATTATCCTGCTAGATAAGTTAAAAGAAATTTTCAAGCCGGTAGTAAAAACCCAAATAATGCTATTTCAAACTTATTTTTTGGAGAGAAATATCTCCAAATCGGACAGTGTAGATCCAAGATCAGACTGCACGTTCTGTGCAGTCTGATCTTGGATCTACACTGTCCGCAAAAGGTCAGTGAGTCGCGCTTAGCAGCATAAGGGTAAATACATGCTCTGGGTTAGGCAGAATAGAGTATTTAGTGGTCAGACATATTGTGGTCTAAACTAGACAGCGGTTATCGTAGGACAATACCGCCAAACAAGGCCTCCAAGGCAAGCATGATTGATGTTTGTTTTCCTTTCATTTTGTTATATCTGCGTCTTCAAGGAATGAGAAGAAACCCTTCGTCTGTTGCCTGCAAAAATGGACCGTGGCAATTTCGAAATAAAGTTTTTGAAGACACTCATAATTGAGCCATGCTCTGTGAAAAGGGCGTTTAATGCATCTGCAAAAAGTATCAACCCAGGTCAGCCTGCGCAGTCCGCGCAGGCTGACCTGGACCGAAACTTTTTGCTATTGGTCATTTTTTCTGCATTTCAAAGGACCGGTTTACCTCATGAGTCAGTCGGCTGTTAGACAAAATGGATTTTGAGGAGGCATGATCATATACTGATTGATTGATTGATTTATTGTATGGTGTTTAACGCCGTTTTCAACATTATTTCAGTTATATCGCGGCGGCCAGTGCACCTACCCATGCTTTCCTGGAGTTTCTTTTACCGGTACTACGCACAATATTCTTTCCAAGCCACTGGCTGCTTTCCCACATAACCATCGTCGAAACATTGTTCAGCGGTGAAAGAGGAATGAATCCTGTCGCAATGACTATCATCAATCCTCGGAAAGAAATTGGCCGAGCCGGGGATCTAACCAGAGACCTCCTGTTCTCAAGTCCTGTACGCTACCGACTGAGCTACGGGGGCTCGGCGATCATGTGCTGTCTTGCTTGGTATCATGCATTACGGAGATGCATCAAGCCCCCTTTTGCCAGAGCATGGCTCAATTATATGGATTGCCATCTTTTACCTTTTCCATAGGAGTTAACAGTGTCCTCGATAGACTATTAAAAAAACCTTAGTCTATTGACTGTAAAAGTGCGGTCAATGGGGAACACTGGAAGCCATTATTAAAACCAGACTGCACAGAACGTGTAGTCTGATCTTGGATCTACACTGTCCGATAAGGAGATATCTGCCCCACCAAAAAAAACTTTTGAAATAGAAAAAATCTTGGTTTTTACCATCGGCTTGAAAGCTTCATTTCACTTGTTTAACAGGATAAGGGTTAAACGAGCTGCCATCTGTAAGAAATGACTCGGAATAAAAGAAGAAACAAAGTTCAGATTAATTTCTGGACTACTGTAGACGTATTCAGCCACAATTCCACTAGCGCGTTTAGTATAATTTCCACCAAGAACTTTAACAAGTTTCAAAAACTGCAAAAAGTACCTAAAGTTGTTATCAGAATAACAGAGGGTTAACCCTTTCAGCACCAAAGGCGAAAACAGGAACTTTTGCGGATGGCATAGATCAAGATCAGACTGCACAGAACGTGCAGTCTGATCTTTGATCTATACCATCCGCTTGTTTAGTCAATCAAGCCTATACGATAAAAATCTTTCTGGGTTTAAGTGGATTGTATTTTCAGCTGTCAAAAGAAGTCGAGTTTATTTATTTGGCGCCGAAAGACTTAAATACTTAATCCTTACCATTCTTGTATGACAGTCCGTGCAGGCTGACCTGTGTCTACACTTTTCACCAATGATCAATTTTCTGTAGGTCCGAGGACCAGTCTACCTCATGATTAACTCTTTCCCAAACGACAAATTTTGGACCGGTCCAAATTGAAAGAGTTTGCAGACGACAATTTTGAATTTGATGAAAATGGCAGAAAGTTCTCAAAAAGAGTAGAAAACACTGTGGGAAAAGGAGAAATTGCTCGTTACGAGCAATTTCTCCTTTTCCCACAGTGTTTTCAAAAGACTTGTACTGCAGACACGTGAAAACCAGGGCTTGTTTGGGAAAGGGTTAAATTGGTTTGTTAAAAAAACTGGCTACTATGGATTCATAATTATGTGCTTGGTATCATGGATTTCGGTGATGCAATAAGCCTCCTTTTGTTAGAGAGCAGCTCAAATCAAACTTCCCAACCGATTGTATAAACCCAAATTTTCCTATTTCAAAGGTATTTTTTTGAGGAAAGATATCTCCTTGTCGGACAGTGTAGATCCAAGATTAGACTGTGTAGTCTGATCTTGATCTACACTGTCCGCAAAAGGTCAATGAGTCGCGCTGAGCAGCGTAAGGGTTAAATCCTTGGAAAAGGTTGGACACATATCTAGGAAATTAGGCCATTAATTATTTACCAGTAATTACACTGAACATCACTTTAATGTTTTGTCATTGAAAGAAATTGTCCACCGCGAAAGGTCAAAGAACATTGACTAAGACCGCAGAGTAATGGCTAATCGGTGGGCGTGTGCAAGGTTACAATTTATGGGGACCAAGTGCGTTGTCTGCGCATGTCATATTCTTCGAAGATTCGACCTGTCTGCTATGACGCATCACTCATCCCCCGTATACCTGGGAAAAGCAGGGCTTATATCGAAGCTATAAGCCTATTACCAAAGCATGTAGGGGCTGTTTTAATAAATGGTTGGTGCATAGGTTACATGCTAGCCGATCATAGCTGAATGAATGGCACCAGGTAGCGTTTTATTGAGTAAAAGTTTATTTCATTTGAAATTCAAAGTCACGGTTGTTGTTTTGAAAAATTACTCCGCTACTGTACCCAGGATGCCGAAATTAGATAGATGTGTATTAGTAGAATGCCATCTAGCGGGAGATAATGGGACCAAGTGCGTTATCTCCCGCTAGATGGCATTCTACAAATACTCATCTATCTAATTTGGGCATTCTGGGTAAAAAACGGGACTACTTTTCAAGATGGCATCTAAAACAGTGAAATCGAAAGCAAAATATACTGTTATTCCAAACAACGCTAAATGACGGCTTTGAAATGATTTAACTCTATACCACACAATTACGAGTTTTAACGACCCTGAAAAAGAGGGCATTTGAAAACATTTTCGGAAAAGGAGAAAATGCTGGTAACCAGCATTTTCTCCTTTTTCCCGCAATGATTTCTGTCCTTTTACAAACAAATCTCATCTCATGAGCCATATTTAATTTGTCGTCTACAGATGCTTTCAATCTGGACAAGTGTCATGTTGCAACGGGTTAATATGTAAAAGATACTTAACCGGACCAATGCCATGTCACCCCGAGTGGGTCAGTCGATTATCAATGTTTTTGTTATGCCTGTTCCGGGCCTGTGATAGGAGGGATTCGGCACGGGTCCTTGTGTAGGTATTCTAAATCGATTCGAAGATTCTTTTTAACATATAAGTCATAAGTGGCAAAAGGGGGCCAAATGCATCTCCGTTATACATTGTACCAATCGAACAATCAAGTAATTACAATCACAGCCATTCTTTTTTAACAAACGACTTAATCACATGGTAGAATGGCTCTAAAAACATACAGGAAATTGGCCAATAGCGAAAAGTTTCGGCCCAGGTCAGCCTGCGCGGATTGCGCAGGCTGATCTGGGTCGATACTTTTCGCAGATGCATCAAGCGCCTTTTCCACAGAGCATGATACATGTATATGACGTCTTCTTCATGACGTATTTAACTCTCTCCATGTACGACAGAATTTCAGATCTGTCTATATGATAATCACCTTACTTTTAAATGGTATGGACCAAGCCCCCGTAGCTTAGTCAGTAGCGTACAGGACTTGAGAACAGGAGGTCGCTGGTTCGATCCCCGGCTTGGCCAATTTCTTTCCGAGGATTGATGATAGTCATTGCGACAGGATTCATTCCTCTCTCACCGCTGACCATTGTTTCGACGATGGTTATGTGGGAAAGCAGCTAGTGGCTTGGAAAGAATATTATGCGGAGTACTGGTAAAAGAAACTCCAGGAAAGCATGGATAGGTGCACTGGCCGCCGCGATATAACTAAAATAATGTTGAAAACGGCCTTAAACACTATTCAATCAATCAATCAATCAATCATTAAATGGTATGAAGGACATTTAAATGTATTTTATACACAGAAATGATTACGTCTGATCGCCACTTGAACCTTTACCCGTAAGCTGCTAAGCGCGACTCAATGACCTTTTGCGGACAATGTAGATCAAGATCAGACTGCACAGAACGTGCAGTCTGATCTTGGATCTATCCCGTCCGATAAGGAGATATTTTTCTCCAAACAATAAGTCTGAAAAAGGATTATTCGCGTTTTTACAATCGACTTGAACGTTTTATTCATCTTATTTAGCAGGATAGGGATTAAATAGAGACAAATTTTTTATACTTTGCCATATTTGATTCTAAATCGTAGCCATAGTCTACTTTAAACATTTTTAATTCCAAAATTGAATGCTGTTGGACCCAAGGTCTTCCAACTTAGATTCGGCCCTTCCCCTACAATCAAATGAACAATACAAATAGATAATGGCAACAAAACATATAAAAGACAAGGTGTAAATAACAAAATGGAAAAGAAAAATTGTTCAAGAAAAAAGAGAGGAAGAGAAAAAGAAAAAAAAAAAATGGTAATGAGAGGAAAGAAATTGGACGTGGTTCAGTGGAAACAGAATCAGAGAGAATACTCCGTGATGGACGCCTACTATTTTTGTAAGAGGCTGTAAACTTTGCTATTGAATCTGTAATTATTGTTCAAAGCGGCCTGATTGTTTGATCTATAAATGAACTGCGTAAATTAAATAGAGGATATTTGGGTTTTTTTTTCGGTGAAAGATCGAAATTTATTTCATCGAGTGAACATCATCGGTAATATTTTCACGACTGGCGCAGCCACAAGTGAAAATAAATATTACCGATGATGTTCACTCGATGAAATAAATTTCGATCTTTCACCGAAAAAAGAAATATTCTATTTCTTTCATGCTTCAAACCCGTATGTTGTTGGAACTTTCATTAAAATCCAGTACAGTTGTTTTCGGTAATTCCCCGTGGCGTGCCTCACTCACATAAGAACGCATTTCAGTATTACGTAAAGCGCGAGAGATATACCGTAAATTACGTCATATTTCCCTCCATTTGAATGGCACCCGCGGATTACCTAGGTAACTATAGCGCGGGAACTACTGTTTCTGCCGACAGTTGGAGATTTAGGAAATATATAATCGGTATTTTCACTGGTCGTAACCCTGAAATATCAAACCATAATCTGCCATCATTTCTCTATAAACTATGGAAAAGCATAAAATAATGAACAGTATTCATCGTTGTTCAAGTTTTGATCACCAGATAACAACATTTCGACGCAAACATAGTCTCTAGTCTTTAATTTAGGAAGAAACGCAGTTTCTCATCTTTAAGTCATGAGGTTAAGTCTTTCACTGCCAATGTTGTCTTGGACATCTTTAGCAGATGGCGTAGATCAAGATCAGACTGCACAAAACGTGCAGTCTGATCTTTGATCAACACCATCCGCTACCTGATACAAATCTTCGGTCAAAATCAATTTCAAAAGAATTTAAAATATTCTTTTAAACCTCGACGAGAAATGTCAAATCCGTTTATAGGGCAGCGAAAGAGTTTTAAAAAAAAAAAATCAGAGATTGCAGTGTTTGAAATTCAGAAAACTCTTGAAAATTAGTCTACGAATATTTTTATAGAGTGGATGGTTAAAAAGGACCTCTGGTGGTTGTTGCTGGTTTTATACAGTGTTCAAAAATAGCTCTGTGTACTTTTAAAAACTCGATTCCTTATCGCCCTTTCTTGCGAGAAAAAAGAAACATCCAGGTAATTACCACAGGAAAAATAATCCCGGTGATCCGATTAAAGCCTAATCGCCAATGTTATCGAGGGATGATTAGATATAATGGTTGCTTTTGTTTTTGAGGATTCTGTAAATAATCTGCCCCGACCGACACAATTAAAGCTTCATAAAGTATTATGATCCTTCCGCGTAGAGATTAAAAAAAGTAGTCCAAGCCCATAATACTCTAACACCTGATTTTAACTGTCGAAAAAGGTTTTGCGGTTAATTAGATATTATAATTATAATTAATAATTAATCTTATAATTCCTTTGCAAGCAAGAAAACGTGCATAGGTCAACCCTTTGGCAAAGAATCCCGTGTTTTAATGTCCCGAGAAAGAAATCTTTATGAAACTATTATGTGAAACAGGAGAAAATGCTGGTAACCGGCATTTTCTCCCCTTTCCCATTATGTTTTCGCTCTTTCAAAGACAAATCCTATTCAATTCAATTCTTCTTTGTTGAATTGAATAGGATTTGTCATATGCAAACAATAAATTATTTCGATTTGGACAAGTCCAAATTTCAAAGTTTGGCACAGAGTTAACCTTTTTAAAATATTACAGTTTTTAGCATGAGGATCTGACAAATATCGGATAGTATAGATCCAAGATCAGACTTTTCGGTGTGTGCAGTCTGATCTTGATTTTTATTGTCAGCAAAAGTGCGTCTGTTGGCACCCACAAGTTAAAGATACTCTCATCTTAGCATTCTAAGCAGAAATATCTTTAAAAAAGATAATCGGCGTAAATTTGCCAGCAAATAGGCAGGGGCTCTTAAAATAAACATGTCTGCATTTTTGACCACAGGGGCCCTTAGAATAAACATGTCTACATATTTGACCAATCACAAATTTCTATTTATGATTTTTTATCAGTAACAAACAAGTAGGTCAAGAGCCAGCACATACAGCTACGCCGAAAAACTACTTTTGTAAATCGAGAAAGAAATCCATCTTAACGCTACCTGTAGTTGTAAATTCTTACAGACGACTTGTAACTAAGTAGATCACTGACTCCTTTTCAAGCACGGCGAATTCTTTACGAGGACTAATGATTGTCATTGAGACGGGGTTCATTCCTCTTTCACCCCTGGCCATTTTTTGGCGCTATTTACCTCGGAAATCAGCCATTTGCTTCGGAAAATAATGGGCGATAACTTTTGCAAACTTTTTCACTGAGCGTGGCTCAAATAAGCTCTATCTCGTCGAGTTTGAGAAACTCCATGAAAACATGGATACACGTTGGCGGACTGACCGCCACGATATAACTGAAATAATGTTAAAAACGACGTTCAACACACACACACACAAAAAACCAAAGTCTTCCACAGGATAGAATTACGTGCTTATTGAATTTGAGCCACGCTTTATGACAAGGGGGCTTAACGCATTAGCAAAAAGTATCGACCCAGGTCAGCATGCGCAGTCTGCGCAGGCTGACCTGGGCCGAAACTTTTTGCTTCTGGTCAATTTTCTGTATGTCAAAGGACCAGTCTGCCACATGATTTAGTAGGTTTGTTACACGGCATAACAGATTTTATGGATGTATAATCATTTGGTGACTTGCTTGGTATCATGCATCATTGAGATGCATTGACCCCCTTTTCACAGAACGTGGCTCATTTATAATGTCGGGGGAAAGGGATTATCTTTAGGATTAATATCACAAAATTTTAAAATTCTTGCAATCAAGATTGAAAATAGACAATTTACATGCCTCGCTCTAAGTGCATCTAGCCATCAAAATATTTTTTTTCGAGTTTGTGCAACGTAATTTCGAAAACTCTTGTAATCGAGATAGTGCAAGAGAGTATATGTCGATAAGGCTTTTAACGCTAAATACTTCAGTTATGCTGTGGAAAAAGGGGGCTTAATGCACCTCCGTAATGCATGATACCAAGCAAGTCATCATAGTATTATACATACCAAAAGGGGTTTTCGCGGGAGTGTCCTTGGGCAAGACACTTCAGAGCCCTAGCCTAAGACTGGTGAAACCCAGGAAATACATGAATATGTAAGCTGTCGCCGTGAAATGACTTAAATGATGTTGAAAGCGGCGTAAAACATCAAGCAATCAATCAATCAGCATCCCCAAAATCCGTTTTGCCTAACAACCGACTGAATCATGTGGTAGGTACACTGGTCCTTTGACGAGTAGAAAATCAACCAAAGGCAAAAAGTATCGACCCAGGTCAGCCTGCGCAGTCCGCGCAGGCTGACCTGAGTCGATACTTTTTGCAAACGCATTAAGCCCCCTTTTCACATCGCATGACTATGTATTATTAACGCAACCTTTTTTGACTAGAAATACAATCCACTGACACCCAGAGAGATTTTTTTACCTTACAGGATTTACCAAACGATTGGGCGGTATAGATACAAGATCAGACTGCACGTTCTGTGCAGTCTGGTCATGATCTACAGCCTACCGCCCGAAAAAGGCCCACGACTTCGCCTATGGCGCTGAGAGGAATTGATAGCGCTATTATTGATAATTAGCATGATCTTGGTTCGAAATTCTCATTTGAGGTTTCGTCTCCCATGAGAATACAGTAAAATACTCACTGGGTTTGTAAGGAAACTGCTAAGCAAATCAATTTTGGAGAAAAAAAAAAAACTCCAATTTTTGTTTTCAGGAAAGAAAGACAAGAACGAGAAAGTGAAAATTGGGAATTTATGAACGAGCTATGCCCTAGCAAAAGGGGGCTCACTGCATCTCCGTGATCCATGATACCAAGCAAGTCATCACATAATCATGGATCTATAAAAACCATTTTGTCTAACAACCGACTGAATCATGAGATTGACTTGTCCTTTGACCAACAGAAAATTGACCAAATGTTTCAGCCCAGGTCATCCTGAGAGGACTGCGCCAGCTGACCCGGGTCAATACTTTTTGCAGATGCATTAAGCTCCCTTTTCACACAGCACGGTTCAAATGTATCGTCGTTTGTAGTTCGTTTTTACACTGTTATGCCCTTGGTTTTTCGTGTGTCCTGGGGCAACATACATCAGAGCCCTAGCCTAGTGCTGGTGAAACCCGGGACATGCTTTCCCGGAGTTGCTTTTAGCAGTACCTCGCGAAATATTCTTCCCAAGCCACTTTCTGGTTCCCCAAATATCCATCGTCGAAATAATGATCAGCTGTGAGACAGGCATAAATCCTGTCGTAATGACTTTCATCAATCCTCTGAAGGAAATTGGCCGAAGATTCGAACCAGAGACCCAACCTGTTGTTTCAAGTCTTGCACGTTACCGACCTAACTATCATAGTATATCACGTTAACTTTTATCCTGCTAAATAAGTTAAATAAAACTTTGAAGCCGATAGTAAAAACCTGACTAATGTTATTTCAAACATATTTTTTGGGGAAAAAAACTCTTATCGGACAGCATAGATCAAAGATCAGACTGCACGTTCTGTGCAGTCTGATCTTGATCTACGCTGGCCGCAAAAGGTAAGTGAGTCGCGCGTAGCAGCTCAAGGCTTAAATAGCACCAGTTTGGATGTGAAATAAATAGCTGGCATCCATGAATAAACTGTTAAAATTAACGCATCTATTTATTAGATACGACTTGTTCCGTCGGACACTTCTCGATAATACGGAAGTGATGTATAGGTTCCCCGATATCTTTAGACACCCGATAAATCATCTTATGATATGTTTTTCCCGAAAGTTGCTAAAAATAAACGAAATGGACGTCTAGGTCAGTTGAAAAAATCAAGGTTGGTTTTCGTAGGTGTAATATTTGTCTGCGATTTTTTTTTAACCTTTTCTGCACTGTAGGCGAAAACAGGGGCTATCGCGACACACAACTTGCAGTCTGATCTTGAATCCATATCGTTCACTTGTTTAGTAATGTCTTTGGGAAGATCAAAGTGCTGATAGTACTGACACACTGACAAATGGGTTGATTGATTGTATGGTGCTTAATTTCAGTTATATCGCGGCGGCCAGTGCACCTATCCATGCTTTCCTGGAGTTTCTTTTACCAGTGCTTCGCACAATATTCTTTCCAAGCCACTGGCTGCTTTCCCACATAACCATCGCGGCTGCCAGTGCACTTATCCATGCTTTCGTGGAGTTTCTTTTACCAGTACTCTGCACAATATTCTTTCCTAGCCACTGGCTGCTTTCCCACATAACCATCATCGAAACAATGATCTGCAGTGCGAGAGGAATGAATCCTGTCGCAATGACTATCATCAATCCTCGGAAAGGAATTGGCCAAGCCGGCGATCGAACCAGCGACCTCCTGTTCTCAAGTCCCACTGGCAAATGGGGAATACGTGGCCTTTGTAAAATGGCAAATTTGAAATAAGCGGCCTCGGTTAAATGACAAATTGGGAATAAGCTGTCTTGGTAAAGACAAAACTTGGTTGGTCCATACAAGATTGAAGCAAAATGGTCCAATCCGGTTTTCAAGTCTGGGCCGGTTCAATCAGGTGACTTTACCTACTGCTCATTGTCATTTACTAGTCACAATAGGAAACACAATGAAAACTTTGTTAATCTTTAATTGAAAAAAGGCAAATTAAGAACCTATCAGTTTGACGATTTGGCATACAAATACTATCTAGAGTTCCTTTTAAGATGAAATTTCCAAGCTTTTTCACAATTATTTGTTGAACAAACTCATAGCTATACGAGAAGTACAACACCAACAAAAAACACGAGGATGAAAAAAGGTTGCGTTGGGATAAGTAAAGATGAGGCTGATTTTCAGAGCCCTAGGACCTAATTCACATATAAGAAAATATCTTACACCTTATCGATGGCATCTAGTTCATTCTGTGACTTTGTGAGTAAACATCGTTTAAATTCGAGTGGTAGGGATTTTGTAGTTCATGTCTACGTTGGCATATTTAACAGAATTACGACTTCTAACAGAAAGAATTATTTTCTGTTAGGCAGTATGTGGCGACCGTGTGTTTCTGTTGGGTAGTACTTGGCGACTGTTGGTTTTTTCGTTTACATTTGAATCTGGGTCGATTTCGGTTGTAATAGACAAGCCATGAAGCGATCTTTCAAGATCGCTAGCATAAAAATCTTTCGAAGTTTCAGTTGATTGTATTTTGCGCCGTCGATCGATAGAGTTTGGGTTTACTTCTTTTTGGCGGCAAAAGAGTTAACCCTTTGGCTGCTAAGCGCGACTCACTGACCTTTTGCGGACGGTGTAGATCAAGATTAGACTGCACAGAACGCCCAGTCTAATCTTGGTTCTACACTGTCCGATAAGGAGATATATTTCTCCAAAGCATAAGTTTATTATAAGAATATTTTTCTCCACAGAATAAGTTTGAAATAGCTTGAACGTTTCATTTAACCCTTAGGCTGCTTATCGCGACTCACCGACCTTTTGCGGACACCGTAGATCAAGATCAGACTGCACAGAACCTGCATTCTGATCTTTGATCTACACTGTCCGATAAGGAGATATCTTTCCTCCAAAAATACCTTTGAAACAAGAAAGTTTTGTGCTTCTACTGTCTACTATAAAGTTTCATTTCTTTTATTCAGCAGGATAAGGGTTAACTTATTCAGCAGGATAGAGGTTAAGCGTTTGAACATTCTCTCAATGACAATGGTTGTTTTAGCTAGAAATACCAGACCCAGCATTGAAGTGTTAGCGCTGTTTTGGAAAAAAGTTACAAAGTAGCTCTAGGACAGAGTAGAACAAGATCCGACTTTACTGTCTGTGCAGTCTGAGCTTGTTCTACACTGTCCAAAATCCAATAAGCTTAGTGCTCTAACGGTAAGCGATATATTTCTAATTTCATAGATACGATACAAAAAATACGTTAGAACAGCTGTGCTTCAGATCAAAGCACGGACAGTCCCGAAAAATCAGCCTTTGTAACAGACAATTTTCCTTTGTTTTTTTCCGACACATGAAACATTATAAAAAAAAAGGTTTTACCGGCCCTGAGAAAGAAGCCTTTTGAAAAGATTGTTGGAGAAGGAGAAAATGTTGGTAACCAGCATTTTGTTCTGTTCCCACAATGCTTTCTACCCTAACAAAGAAAATCTTTATCATTTGAGCCAGATTTAAATTGTCGTCTGCAAATACTTTTAACCTGGACAAGTCTATATTCTTGTCGTGTGGTAAAGAGTTACTGTAAGTGTTCTTTATTCTATATTATATACCATTTAATTAGAAAAATAAAAGACAAAACCTTTCCTCCAGAAAATATTTGATTTCTTTTCTTTCAACAGTTTCTATTTGGCCTCATTTCAAGATACATCTTTACTTGTTTTCAACCAGTTTTTTTTACCCATTTCATCTTTATTTAATCAAACAACAATCATTCTTGTATCTTCTTGCCAGATGTTGCTCCTGACGGTTTCAAGGTTGCATAGATTACAACCAATAGAAAATGCGTCTCATTTTCTGGAGGCTAATAAAAAAAAAAAAAACACTGTTGTGATGTTTCCGGTTTTGAACTGAAGATGTCCGATTATGTATTTATCTCTTACTTCATATATACATTTAGTATTATGGAAATGCTATAATGTACAGTCATTGGTTAAATAATATCTCTGAATGAAAAAACAGGTTGATTTCATTTCTCATGTTACAATTTCAATGTCTGAGCAAATCAAAGGAGAAAGCCATATTGCAACCAAAGCGTTGAAAACGCTGGTGTGGCATTTGTCGAGGGAGCCATTGTGTGGAATTAATAATTCGAAAAATAAACAAAAATGTGGGACGAACAAGCCCGGGCGAACAAGCAAAGGGACGAACACGCCTAGAGACGACCTGGTTTTGTGACGAACACGGTCAGGAGACAAAGCTTTTTTGTGTGTATCATTGCGCCAATAGAAGGCCATAGCGGTTACAGATATATTCAACAACAAAAAAAGAAGTATTCCCATGATCGATGGCCTCATCCAGGTTCTTTTAATACGCCTTTGTTAATTATATATCTGAGTGCTATCGAAACACTTATTAGTCTTAGGAAAGTTTAATTGGGTTTACTTCCTTCGGTTTTGCACAAACTAAAATACATGATTTTCAAAATACCATATTGAACTCATAGTGGCATCGTCTTCGACAAATGCCACAAAAACAGTTGTAATACACTCTAAAGCTCAGCCAGCACTAACATTTCGCTTTTGTAATATCAAACTGATCCCTAATGCAGAAAATTGTTATGGCTAGCATAAATAGATTATTTGCTGAATTTTTTTATTGTAAAAGATGGAAATTTATTTCATACTTATCGGTAGTTTATCGTGAAATAATGGTGGATTATGGTTTGATATTTCATGGTTACGACTAGAAAAAATACCGATTTCATACTTTCTAACTCTTCAGTTGGAGGCGGAAACAGTAGTTCCCGCGCACTAGTTACCTATGTTAACGGCGTGTGCCGTTCAAATACAGGTAATTTACGCAATATTTTTCGCACTTTACGTAATATTGTAGCGCTATTGTGTGAGGGGGTACGCTATGGGGAATTCCCGAAAACAACTGTACTGGAACATGAAAGTCGCAACAAAAAAGGGGTTAGAAGCATGAAATAAATAAACAAAAACTTCTTTTTTTCGGTGAAAGATCGAATTTATTTCATCGAGTGAACATCATCGGTAATATTTTCACGAGTGGCGCAGCCACGACTGAAAATATTATCGATGATGTTCACTCGATGAAATAAATTTTTATCTTTCACCGAAAACTGCGCCACTCGTGAAAATATTACCGATGATGTTCACTCGATGAAATGAATTTTGATCTTTTACAAAAAAAAAAAAAAAATATCCTCTCTGTATTTCATCGAGTAAATCGCAGCCACAAGTGAAAGATTTAGCGTATGATGTTCACAGGATGAAATAAATTTCGATCTTTCACCGGAAAAAAAAAAAATCTATTTAGTTCATGCTTCAAATCCCTTTTTTGTTGGAACTTGCGAAGTACAGGGGAGCTCTCGGTATTTCTGCACCAGTGAGTTTATCAATCAGTAAATTCACTGGTCGAAAGGGTGAGATTATCAAGTCGTAGTCCATCATTATTTTCCGATAAACTACCGAAAGTACCTCTTTTATGGGCTGATCAATTTGTTGGGTGTACGATATATATATATATAGAGTAAAATTAGTGTGGCACCCCATGTGTTTTTAACGTGTTTAATTTTCTGGCGTGAATGAGATGAAATGGGTTGAAAATTAGAATATGGCTGCTGTATACAAGAACAAACAAGTCTGTTGTCTCTGAAATGGAATGAACTGAGGTATCCCTTAACCTCATAGCAGCAGCTACTGATGGAGCTGTTTCAACCTCTCGTGAGAGGTGTGAGACAAAGACTGCAAGCTGTTTTGCATGCCCGGGGCGGAAGTGCGCAATATTGCCTGATTTTGTGTGTCCATTCTCTGCAGGTCACTTTCAACCTGTCGTAAGTTTTGTTTCGACATTAAGTTCCCTGTTTTATCCAAACTTAAACGCTTCTCGTTTTTCTTAAATTTGAAAGCAACATCTAGGCAAAAGATTCCCACTTACCATGAGGTCAAGGGATACCTCAGTTCAGTTCGTTTTATGGGCAAAAGACGAGTCTGTTGGTGTATGCAGAGCCGAATTCTAATTTCGACCCAATTTTATCTCATTCACGCCAGGAAATCAAACCCGGTAAAAACACAGGGGGTGCAACACTAATTTTAATATATATGGAAACAGAAAAGTCGGCAAATGCCGATATATATATATATATATATATATATCAGCAGAGGCTGAGGGAATTCTATTCGCATGCCAGATATCTCAGCCTGTTTCTCTGCATTCAGTGCCCCCAACTTGGCGCCATTGCTGTATTTGTCTGGTCTACTCATTTACACTTTGATGCGACTTACTGCTCGTAACACAATCTATTGAAAAATAAATTGTCGAAAAAGGAGGAAGTGTTTGTTACAAGTGATCGCTCCTTCGCAAATAACGATTTCCGTATTACTGGAATAGATGTATGCATTTTCCTTCGGCTTCAGATATGTATTATTTGTGTGACTTCAAACCAGTTTTCGGTATGATGAAATGTCCGGTACAGGTTCAGCAATATCTGTTAATGAAAACCAGAGTGTTACTTTCTCATATTACAGTTTTAATATACATGTAAGATCAAATAATTAACAGACAACCATGTATTTCCAGGTGCAAATTGAACTACACAGCAAAGCGTGTTGGTAGTGTAGGTGGTAATACTGCCAATAGCTGGCCTTTATTACAATTTTAAGTTTACTTCATTTTCAAAAAGTGTCGATTCAGGTCAGCCTGTGCAGTCCGCGCAGGCTGACCTGGAGCAAAACCTTTTGCTATTTGTCAATTTTCTGTGTATCCAAGGACCAGTCTACCTAATGATTAAGTCGGTTGTTAAATAAAATGAATTTTAGGGATCCTTAAGTATGCAAAGACTTGCCTTGTATAATGCATCATTGATAACCCCCTTTTTTGCCAGAGCGCCGCTAGTATTTATAGTCTGAAAACAATATATCAAAGTATCGCAGTACAATTACAAAGCCGTTTTGTCAGAATATCTCATTAAATAAGGGACAGTATAGATCCCGAGATAAAAAAAGCACCAACAGCCTTGAAAGTTATTAAAAGTGTTATCTCTTTACCTGAGGACAAAGTTTAAGACTTGTCCACACTGAAAACATGAGTCCCAGGTAACAGTGTTTGTGTTTGAAAGGGTAGAGAACACAGTGGAGAAGGAGAAAATACTGGTAACTAGTACGAGGGACGCTTTTTAAGTTCGTAGAGTAAGCCTATAACTTTTTAACGCGATTATGAAGTTGCACGATTTTTTACACAGAACTTGCGTAATCATTCCTCTCTCGAACGGTGTCACGGTATGCGGCGCACGTGGTCCACGTGCGCGCTGCGCTGGGTATTTTCAACACGTGGTTTTATACACTATAGTAAAATATAGCGTTCAATATGGATGGAAAAATCTCTGAACAGAGGGTATATTGTAAGATTCGAGCACAGCTCGGGTTTCCGCCAACAGAAATTCATGCTGATTTGCAAAAAGTTTATGGGAATGGTGCTTTAAAATATGCTACAGTTTGCAAGTGGGTACGTCGTTTTAATGATGGTCGGGAGTCAATTGAAAATGACCCTCGGGCGGGTAGGCCGGTTTCCGTTTTGACGGAAAAGAACGTTGCTACTGTGAAAACGTTAATTGAGGAAGACGCACGTTATACCGTGCAAGAGATAGAAGAATTAAGTGGCATTCATTCGTCAAGTGTTTTGAAGATCTTACGTGAACGACTTGGGCTACGTAAGATCTGCGCGCGCTGGGTGCCCCATTTGCTCACTGACGAGCAGAAACAAAGTCGGGTTAGACTTGCATCGCAAGTTATAGAAAAATATGATAAATGTGACCCACGTCGTTTGGAAGAGATAGTTACAGGTGATGAAACCCGGATCTATCATTTTCAACCCGATTCTAAGGCTAAAAATAAGGTTTGGGTTTCATCTGTGGGCGACAGACCTGTCATTGCGCGCCGTTGCAAAACATCAAATCGCATGTTGTATGCGATATTCTTTGATTCGAAAGGTCCAGTCCTTCAAATTCCAGTCCCGAAAGGTAGTTCTGTCACTGGAAAGTTTTACAGAGAAAGTGTTCTTACTCAACTTGTTGATTTCTATCAGAAACGCAGACCGCGCACCGGTGTCCGCGGCATCAAATTACTCCATGATAACGCACCGGCCCATAAATCCGCTACGGTACAGGAATATCTGAAAGAATCTGGGCTCGATGTCTTAGATCATCCCCCATACAGCCCTGACCTGTCCCCCTGTGACTTTTGGGTGTTCCCAAGACTAAAGGAAATGCTGGCAGGGCACCGTTTTGAATCCCGTTGTGGTATAGGCAGTGCGGTCTACCAGTGTCTGCAACATATACCTAAAGAGGACTACCGAGCGGCGTTCCGGAAATGGGTAGATCGGTGTAAAATGTGTGTGGAGGCAGACGGGGCATATTTCGAAGGTCTTACATAAATAAAATTTTGATATTTCAAGCGGTTTTAAAAAGACGCCCTACTCTACGAACTTAAAAAGTGTCCCTCGTATTATCTTCTTTTCCAACGATGTTTTCCGAGGAATCTTACTTTTGGGTTAAATAATAAAACACGTGACTGCTTGGTAAAATGTTAGGCTGTATAGGAACAATGATTGACTATCAGATTATTTTCTTATTGAATAGCAAACAGACAACAGAATGAAATAATGGTTCATTTACTATATAATCACTAGAGTATTCTCAGCTTACGCTCTTTGATAATATTTCTGGCGCAGACGATAACAGAAGTCCTATTGAACAGCTGCGTCTCTCGTATTAACACATTACCTCATAAAACAAATTTGCAGCTGATGGCTTTGAAAATGTAGTTTGTACATTTTTGTATGGTGTATACACCGTTTTTAACATTTTTTTAGTCCTATCATGGCACCTATCCATGCTTGACAGAAGTTTCTTTTACCAGTGCTTCGCACAATATTCTTCCCAAACCACTGATGGTTGTTCCCGAGCAACCATTGTCGAAATAATAATAAGTGGTGAGAGAGGAATGAATTCCGTCGTAAGAAAGAGACTGGCCGAGCTCGGGGATTCGAACTAGCGTCTCCATGGTTTCAAGTCCTGTACGCTATCGACTTGCTATACCAGGACTTCGCGACTCAGAAAATATAGGTTACACATGTAAAGAAATGAATTGAATAATGAATTATCAGAAGAAGTTAATTTTTCGTACGTGTGAACACGCGTGAATACATTGTTGACTAAAAAAAGAGGAATGCGTCATGCTCTGGCAAAAGTGGGGGGGCGGGGGGGCGGCTTCATTCATCTCCATGATGCATACTACCAAGCAAGTCATCACATAAGTTTAACTCCGATATGTCCATATTCTCCAACAAATGACCAAACCCTGAGGTAGAATGGTCCTTGAACATACAAAAAAATGACCAAAAGCAAAAAAGCTTCGGCCTAGGTCGGCCTGGTCGATACTTTTTTTGCAGATGCATTAAGCCCCCTTTTCACGGAGCGTGGCTCGTGAATGCTCTATCTGATTAATTTCTTCATTTTCCAAAATGTTTTAAATAGTGGTCTACTCCATGACAAAGGGAAAAAAATGTTTGCTGGAAACACGTGTTAATATACATATTGAGCCATGCTCTGTGAAAAGGGGACTTAATGCATCTGCGAAAAGTATCGACCCAGGTCAGCCTGCGCAGTTCGCGCAAGCTGACAGGGGCCAAAACTTTTCACCTTTGGTCAATTTCCTGCGTGTCTAAGGGCCCGTCTACCTCATGATTTAATCGGTTGCTAGACTAAATGGACTATATGGATCCACAATTATGTACATTTGACGGAGATGCATTAACCCCCTTTTGCCAGAGCATGGCTCATATCAATAAAACTGTAAAGAAATGCCTACCTTTTCTTACAGCTTAAATGACAGAATCGAAGGGACCAGCTGTTGTAATTAATTCCGGTTTTTGATTTAAAGGACAAATGCTGTAATTAATCCCGGTTTTTGATTTTAAGGACACATGCTAAAGTTTTTTCCTACGGACTGATTATTTTCGTTTTTGCTCAGATGATGACATAATGTATGCAGAGTATAAAAATGAAAAGAAAAATCATATTTTGCGGGGCAAAATACAAAGATACATTTCTTCGAAGGAGATAACTCTTGTAAAAATTACAGAAAATAGGCTTTATTTTCAAATCTAAAAAATGGCTCTTAAAGTAACAAATACTGCTAAAATAAATGATCATTATTAGAACAGTGACGTTTGCCAAAAGTAAAACGGATTAATCGAAAGAATTAAGCCACCAGACACATCACAGTGGCAATTAGAAATGTTCTATGGTCTACCGTGTCAACAAAGACTTTTTTCTGATCATATTTCTGCAACTAAAAAAAAAAAAAAAAACAGACAGATTTTTTAGAAAGTTTCGCCCAGAAATAGAACTTTCTAATATCTTGTATAAAAAAACAAAACAAAACAAAACAAAACTAATAATAATAATAATAAAAATAATAATAATAATAATAAAAAGAATATTAAAGTGGGGCATTTTCAAGATTTATTGACAAAAGTATTTACCTCCCTTTATTCTAAACGTCTATTTTAGCGTGATTTGGCATACCGATCATTTATAAATCTCCCATTATTCTTTCGCGTCTGTGATTTCCACATTTTTGAAAGACAAGCGACATATAATAGATTAAAAATACCATCTCACTGTCATAGTAACCCAATGGAGTATAACAGAGTTACAAAGACGAAACATGCGCAAACTGCTGAGCAGAGAAAACCGAGGCAAATGTCCTTAAACGGGTTTAAGGGAGAAATGAACAGATAAGTGAACAAAATTAATGATGAATCGATAAAGATCAGTGATTTTTAAATGTGCATCGAAAAAGGCCCTATGGCGGCCCAAACTAAACGACACGGGTGTTAAAATGCATTTAAATTGAGTTCATACCATTTAAAAGTATGGACATTATTTTGATGATGACATAGAGAATATTTGTTTTTTTTTCGGTGAAAGTTCGAAATTTATTTCATCGAGTGAACATCATCGGTAACATTTTCACGAGTGGCTGCAAGCTGCGCCACTCGTGGAAATATTACCGATGATGTTCACTCGATGAAATAAATTTCGATCTTTCACCGAAGAAAACAAATATTCTATTTGTTTCATGCTTCTAACGCCTTTTTTTGTCGAGACTTCAAAAAAAAAAAAAAAAAAAATGAAATCGGTATTCTCACTGGTCGTATCCGTGTAATATCGAAAAATATTTTCACCGCTATTTCTCGATGTCCTACCGGAAAGCATGAAATAAAATCTACTATTGTACGGTTGGTCCATGTGTTAGTAGCTGGCAGGAAAAAATGAATATTAATACTAGGTAAAAAGTTGCCAGGTCGCTCTAGGACCGACCGCACAATAATAGATGGAGATGACCATCTCCGAATCAATTTCCAGCGCTGAGAGAGGGAATAATCCACCATTATTTCATGCTTTCCGGTAGGATATCGAGAAATAGCGGTGAAAATATTTTTCGATGTTTCACGGGTACGACCAGTGAGAATACCGACTACGGTAAGTTTGTATTGATTTTTATGGAAGTCTCGACAAAAAAAAAGGCGTTAGAAGCATGAAATAAATAGAATATTTGTTTTTTTTTCGGTGAAAGATCGAAATTTATTTCATCTCGTGAACATCATCGGTAATATTTTCACTCGTGGCTGCGCCACTCGTGAAAATATTACCGATGATGTTCACTCGATGAAATAAATTTCGATCTTTCGCCGAAAAAAAAAATCCTCTATTTCCTCGTAAAAATAGCTGAGGTGGGTGTTGAAGTAGCGACCCCTGAGTCGATATTCACCAACCATTCTTAAGAATATTTTTAGTCTTATTCTCGAGAATTTTCTAAATTTGAAAGCAATACAACTTCTGATTGGCTAAACCATTTGGTTTAGCCAATCAGAAGTTGTGTTACTTTCAAAATCTTGAATTAGACAAAGAATGTCCTTCAGACTGGTTGGTGAATACAGACCCTGAATGTCCAGCCTTGTACCTTACCGATGGGCTTCCGGGCCCGGCATACGTCGAAATCAGCAGGATACTGGACTTTATAAATAAATAGCACTCTGAGGAACAGAGGTTCAACTCATCTCAGTCATGCATTAACCCTTTCAGCGCCATAGGCGAAAACAGGGACTTTTGCGGACGGCACAGATCAAGATCAGACTGCACAGAACGTGCAGTCTGATCTTTGATCTGTACCGTCCGCTTAATTAGTCAAGCCCCTATGATAAAAATCTTTCTGGGTCTCTGTGGATTGCATTTACAGCCACCGAAAGAAGCCGAGTTTATTTATTTGGCGCTGAAAGAGTTAAGCCAGAGATCTCATATTATGGATCTATAAAACCCATTTTGTCCGCCGACTGAATCATGAGGTAGACAGGTCCTTTGGCATGCAGAGGATTGACCGATGAAAAAAAAAAAAATCGATCCGCGTCAGCCTGTGCGGTCTGTACTGGAAGACCTGGGTCGATACATTTTGCAGATGCATTAAACCCCCTTTTCACAGAACATGGTTCCTATGTAGATTTATCGCTTGATAAAGATAACTCACTCTCAAAAGAAAATGTTGAACAATCCGTTTTGTAAATGTGGAAAAGTACTGTCATTGTCTGGGACAATCTTGAAAATAATATTCGGTTATGACCAAAAAAAAAAAGCAGCAGAAACTCACGGATAGGAGCACGGGCATCCTTGATAATGACTGAAATACTTTTGAAAACAAACACCACCAACTAAGTCTCAATGAGGGGATATCATCTCCTGTAGAATTTCAGCCATTTAATGTTTACATTTTAGATCTTAGGGGTCCTTGGTGGCTCATTGGTAAAGTGTGGGACTCGCGACCTTGAGGTCCCGGGTTCGAGACTCACTGGATCAACTGGGTTCTTCTTGGGAGTGTCCATGTGCAAGACACTTCATAGCCTAGCCTAGTACTGGTGGAACCTAGGAAATACATGAATATGAGAGCTGTCGCCGTGATATCACTGAAATAATGTTGAAAGTGGCGTAAAACACCAATCAATCAATACGTAAGATCTTTACCCTTAATCAGACACCAAAATTATAGACATTCCAAAAGTGAAAAAAACAGGGATAAAACATTTGGCATGAATAATGGAATTGTCCTAGAGTGGGTATAAACATTGTGGGAAGAGGGAGAAAATCTTGGTTACCAGAATTTTCTGCTGTTACCACAATGTTTTCAAAAGCTTTTTTCCTCAAGGTCGTATTACACGGCCTTGTTCGGTAAAGGGTTAATATTTCCTAGACCTTTAGATTTCAATATACGACATGTATATGCACACCTGTTCACCAGGAAAAAAAGGTCACGGACTCTGTGTTTTTAGATATTTCGTCATAAATGACGTCAGTCTTGAAATGAACTGGCAATTCTTAAACTGTATACGAAAAAATTCCGCGATTTGAGCTGTAACATTAACTCTTTACCTCACTAGCCCGAGATTTAACAAACCTGCGATAGACGTTCTATGAAAATATTATGTGACAAGAAATAAATGCTTTTTCCACAAAGTTGTATTTATTTTCATACGCAAATTCTATCATTTTAGCGGCATTTAATGTGTAGGCTGCAAATGCTTTCAGTATGTACACATTTTTGTCGTCTGGTAAACACTTAAATGTGTAATTCAGAAGCTGGCGAAACGGGGTAAGGTGTAGTCTGGATTACCCACCCCTACCACTACGTTATCGGGTCAGGCTAAGTGCAATAATGGCGGCCTCCTAGGTGTCCTCAAGCTTAGCATTACATGCTTCCCCGTTTTCCCAAATTTCAGGTGATCCGGTTTGATCAGTCAATAAAATGAGATAAATTTTGTACAAAAGATGCAATACCGAATCTAAAACGTGCTGTTGGGATATGGTTTAAATATAAATTAGACTATGAATCATTGTAAAAGTAGCCCTGTTCTCGGACGTTATACAGGTCCATTGACATTTTGGATACTTAAAGCATTTCTGATATGTAGTTTTTCTCGCTAAATAAGAACGACATGTAGAAAAACTCACTGCCATGACTTTATTGCAAGCGATCTGTTTTGATTTCAGTCCATGATCCGATTTGATCATGTGAAATAACAATATCCCGTCTCCTCTGCATATTACCAACGGGGGCCGCTATTATTGCGCTTTGCCTGACGCACTCTTGTAGTACGGTGGGGTACCAGACTGGGTAAGGTGTCGACGCTTGCCAACAAAAAAGTAGTCCGTCACTTAAAGTCGTTGTAGTGGGTCTTACAGTGTATACATATGCCCTTTTGGTCGGTTAAAATGCGCGAAACCGATTTTTTTTCTTAATACAAATTTCTATTTCTTTTACAAATGTTCTTTTCCTCAGCCCCCAGTCATGCGCAGTGTCCTCGAAGACATGAAACAGCTTTGAAGCGATTTCGTCTTGTTGCTTGGATAAAAAAATATGAGTATGAAAATTTATCCCCGTTGAGCACTATTACAGTTATTTTTCTAAGACCAGAGTCCGTTCCAGCAGTTACTAGATCTATAAATTCATGAATGAATTTCGTCACTGAATCCTTAGGCTGCTAACCCCGACTCGCTGTCCTTTTGCCGACAGTGTAGATTAAGATCAGACTGCACAGAACGTGCTGTGTGATTTTGGATCTAAAACGTCCAGTGCGGAGATATTTTTCACCAAAAGTGTTAAAAGCTAATGGCTGTTGACCCTTCATTGTTTTTTTCCCCTCATTTCATCTAAGCATTACCCTATTTGTGGCAAGCACCATCCGTAGTAAATTCTCATGCACAGTGTAAATGAAAATGAATAGAGAAATAAAGATTAGTTTTATGGGACAAACTTTCTTGAATGGCATTAAACTTTCCAATGGCAACCCATGACATTTAACTCCTAGAGCGCTGAATAAACCAAACATGAATTTTCAGTCTAGAAATGAAACCCAAATAAGTCAAATTTCAAGGTTGCTAGCGTCCAAAATATCTAGGGAAAGCGGGTGAGTAGCTAAAAATTCAGACTGCACAATCTGTGCAGTCTGATTTTGATCAACACTGAACTCGAAGGCAATGCAGACTGTGAGAGGCCCTTTTGTGGTTAATAAAATCATTAGCCGTAGAAATAAAACTTTTCTATTACAATAGAAATGTTTCCCTCGAGAAAGTATAATATCTTTGCTCCCGATTTTGAGAGTTCGTGCAATTAATATCTCTCTCAAAGGTGCTGTTATACATTTTGTAAACAGTAAGCTGAAATAGATTACATCTGAGAATAAGAGACTTTTCTTGGAACATATTAGCAAATTATTTCATTCTTCTTTTCTTCGTCTTAAGCCCACTGACCGACTTTCTCGCTTTCAAAATTAGATCAAAATGATCCAATGTATTATAAAAGCTTTTTTCTTTATCTTTTATACTGCTAAATAAGTTGAATGAAACTTTCAAGCCGATAGTGAAAGACCGAACAATGTTATTTAAAACTTATTTTTTGGAGAAAAGACTGTCTATATAGGACATCGTAGACTTAACTTTAGACTGCACGTCGAAGTCAATGAGTCACGCTTAGCAGCCTTAGATTTAATAGAATATCAAACTATATATGAGCAATGCTCTGGCAAAAGGAGGCTTAATGTATCTCCGTGATTTATCATACCAAGCATGATATGACATAGGGATCCTCAAAATAGATTACGGCTAACAACCAACTGTATCATAAGGTAGAATGATCTTTTAATATACGGAAAATTGACCAGTAGCGAAAAGTTTCGGGAAAAAAGGTTAAGCAGCATTTTATCCTTTTCTTACAATGTTTTCTACTCTTTTAAAAAGAAGTCCTATCATTTGGGCCTCAACTAATTTGCCTTCTGCAAATGCTTTCATTTTGAAAATGTATAAAGTTTTGTCGTCTAATACAGAGTAACTATATCGAATAAGTGATAAGGCGGCCAAAAACTATCAAACTTTTCCGAGCAAGCTTCATTTTAAACATTCAATGGTCTTGGAAACTTTCCTGGCTTAACAGTTGTTCTCTCTGTGTCTTGAATACTTTAACATTTTACCACACGATGCCGAGTTTTAATGACCCTGAGGAAGAAGCCCTTTGAAAACATCGTGGGAAAAGAGAAAATGCTTGTAAACTGGATTTTCTCCTTTTGTCACAATATTTTCTACTCAATCAAAGACGAGTTCCATCATTTGAATCCCATTTGAATTGTCGTATGCCAATGCTTCCAGTTTGGAAACGTCTACATTTTTATCGTTTGGTAAAGAGTTAAGCCTTTCTTAGTAATATGTTAATAATGTCAGATCGGCCATTTTACCCATTTAAGCAAACGTTTTTTTTCGCCAACTTTGTATCTCCTAAATGAACGAATTGAAAAAAAAAAAAATCAATAGATAGTAATTAATTATTGGTGTTTTTAAAGTCATTTTCGTCGGAAAGTCCTGCTGTTTCGGACAGTGTGCATGGATCCGAGATCATGAGTAGGCGTCTAAAATTTCTTCCACGAATCTTGGAAATGTTTTTGAGCGAAAGCTTTTCTTGGCATGACTGTTGCTTTCGAATTAAATGTATGTAAAACGATTAGATCTATTTGAACCATGCTCTGTGAAAGGAAGGTTAAATGCATTTGCAAAAAGTATCGGACTAAGTCAGCCTGCGCAGTCTTCCAAGGCTGACCTGTGTCGAATTTTACTGCTTTTTGTAAATTTTCAGCATTTCCAATACTAATACTCCCTCAGGATTCAGCTGGTTGTTAGACAAAATGGATTTCATGGATCTGTTATCATGTGATGACCTGTCTGGAATAATGTATCATGGAGATGCATTATACCCCCTTTTCACAGAGCATAGCTCATTCGTAAAAAAAAAAAAAAAAAAAAAAAAAAAAAAAAAATCACTACGTTTTTGTAAAAACCCAAACATTTATTTCAACACTATTTATTTAAACGTAATAGATGCTTGAACAGGCGTTTACGTTCGGGATAAAAATAGTTCTAAATAAACTGACCAAAAATACTCTATTTTCAATTTAAGAACAAAACAAGTCTTGGCTTTACTACGATAATAGATTTTCACAGTTGAATTGACAGAGAAACGTTACCTGACTTGTTTGGTAAATAGCTGGCAGGAATAAATGCATTGGCAAATAAAGTAGTAAGTTGACAACACGTTCAATAATTTCTGTGGTCGTTCTGAATACGTTATATAGGTTTACATATATATACGTCGGTGTACGGTATCTATAACTTATCGATTCGTTCTAGATGCGTATCTAATACGCAATGAATACGTTCAAGTTTGTTATGAATACGGTATGTATCCGCTCGAACATGGCAAAACTATTTATAGGTCAGCGTATGCCAACGTTTTAGAGAATTTCGATGAAACACTTATATGTCATGCCTACGTTCTACAAATCCTTAAGGTGTGACAGGGCCTTTAAGCATGTGTAAGCTATGAAAATCCGTAATGGCTTTATCACACTGAAAACAAGAGAGATTGATCTCGGATCTACACTGTCCGATAAGGAGATATCCCCTGCCCCAACAAAAAAAAAAACAAAAAAACTTTGAAATAGCAACATTTCGGTTGTTACTATGGGCTTGAAAGTTTCATTTTACTTATTTAGCAGGTTAAGGGTTAAATATTTATCTGCTCCAACCCAAAATGGGTAGTCTCGACCTCTTTCTACGCCTATGATCCGATGAAAATCACACACACACACACACACACACACACACACAAATCATCTTACAGGCAAAACTAAACAAAAGGACAATATAGATAAAATCTCAGACCGCAGAGTAAGTCAAGTTTTTTCTATGTCGTCGAACAAAAGCTCTGGACTGTTTTTTCATTGGTTAACCCTTTACCAGACGATAAAATTTTAGCCTTGTTCAAATTGAGAGGGTTTGCAGACGACAATTTCAATGTGGCTCAAATGGTACAATTTTTCTTTAATAGGGTATAAAATATTGTGGGAAAAGGAGAAAATGCCGGTTACCAGCATTTTTTCCTTTTCCCATAATGTTTTCAATAGGCTTCTTACCTGGGGGTCATTAAAAGGCGGCTTTGTGTGGTAAAGGGTTAAAGATACATCCTTTCAGTCTGAGAGAAAAAACACTATTAAAACTTGATAGTGTGTAGAAAGACTTAGAATTTAGTCAGCTGTGTAAACTTAGATAATTTACCAATATATGATGTAAGGGATAGAGGAACTCAACGGATATGTCCTTATTTACAACCAGAAACCACAACAGTGATTTCTTTGAAGGCCTCGGAAAAAAAAAATAGGCATTTAATATCCGTCGTTATCTGTGCAACCTTGCAACCGTCAGGGGCAACATTTGGCATGGAGATACAAAAATGATTAATGTTTCATAAAATTAAGACGAAATGGGTTAAAGACGGACTGAAAACGAGTAGAGATGTATCTTTAACTAATTGAGATACACTATATCGGTGAAGAGTTTACGCGTGAGTGTAATTAAAGAATGTTTCTCAGTCGAAGACGTCGAGGTAAATATGTTTTTAAATGAATTCGAATGAGTAATGTTTCGACTTTCAGGTTTAGATTGGCTCGTAGGAACATATTTCAGACTCTCTGCCAAACGTAGCGTGCTTGACTGTATTTATTTCTGTATTCAAATTAGATTTGCGTGCTGGACAGAGCTTTTTGGATAAACAACTTACAGTTTTATAATGGAGAAGCACCGTTGGTTGCATTTTTTTTTTTTCTGTTCTATATATTGAATGCTCTCGCTCCTAGACAAGCGTGTTGGTACTATTACCGACCACAAGACTTTGTTTGAGGTCTAATGCTGTTTACAACATTATTTCAACATATTTCAACCATATCGCGATATTCACTGCACCTATCCATGCTTTGTCTCAGTTTCTTTTAACAGTACTTCGCGCGACGTTTTCAACGCCACTGGTTGCTTTCCCGTTTTAACACTGTCGAAATAACGTGAAACGGTGAGAAAGAAAGAAATTCTTTCGCCATTACTATTATCAATTTTCGGACAGAATTTGGCCTAGCAGGAAATCGAACCCACAACCCTAAGGTTTCAAGCCCTTTCTGTTACAAACTGAGCTAGAAACTCGGCTGTACCACTATAAATGAGCTATGCTCTGGCAAAAGAGGGCTTAATGCATATTCGTGGTGCATGATACCAAGAAAGACATCACATAATTAGGGATCCATAAAATTTATTGTGTCTAACAACCGACTGTATCATAATGTAGACTGGCCCTTTGACATACAGAAAATTAACCAATAGCGAAAAGTTTCGGCCCAGGTCGGCTTGCGCGGACTGCGCAGGCTGACCTGGGTCGATACTTTTCGCAGATGCATCAAGCTCAATTTTCACAGAGCATGGCACAAATGTAATAAGCTGAACGAAATTAACTCTTTACCAGACAAGATTTTAAACTTGTCCATATGGAAATCATTTGGAGGCGACTTATAAGAAGTGGCTATAATTACAGGAAGTGCCTTGAAAAGTTAGAAAAAATGTTTGTAAATGAGAAATGTAGGTCACCAGCATTTTATTCTTCTCCCACAAAGTTTTCAGAAGCCATCTTATACAGGGTCATGAAAACCAGGAAATATTTGGTCACTGGATCAGAGTCATGTAAGAAGCCCTTTGGGGTTTCTTGCAGATCAACAAGACATTATATTGTCAATATTCGGTCAGCTAAAGAGAAAAAGGCCAAGAACTTCCGTGTAGGGACGCCATTACTGGTCGTTCATAGGAGAAAAACATACATCTTTATTTTCATATCTAAAAGACTTTTGGACATTTTAGCCCATCATGTTATCATGTGAAACTATGTTTGAGCTTTAACCTAAAGCCTTGAACCTGAATTAGGTTGTTTTTTGTGGGCAATAAAGATCTTTCTCATATTAGGCCAAAAAACAAAATATATGAGCCGTGCTCTGTGAATAGGGGCTTAATGCATCTGCCAAAAGTATCGACTCAGGTCAGCCTGCGCTGCGCAGGCTGACCTGGGCCGAAACTTTTCGCTATATGTCAATTTTCTGTTTGTCCAGGGACCGGTCTACTTCATGATTCAGTCAATTGTTGAAAAAAGTGGCTATTACAGATCCATAATTATGTGATGACTTGCTTGGTATCATGCATCAAAACAAGCATTAAGTCTCTTTTGCCAGAGCGTGGCTCATACATATATGTGGTTCCGGTTAGATATTTTTGAGAATTAGGGTCGGCAGGTAGGGAGACCATTTATTTTAAAAACTTTTTATATTTTAAAACTTTTTATAGCTCAAAACATGTGTTCCGGCTTCAAATATGGAAGTGCTTTTATCATACTGTCCCGCATAAACAGCTGATATTAAAGTGTTATTTTATCTTTGCTTGGCCTACTTTTCTTTTTACATCCATATCCCATACATCTAGATCTACTTTGTCATGGTAATTGTTGTTCAGGTGATCTCTTGTCTTCAGATGTCGCAACAGGAAACACTTCCGATTCTTCAAACATCCTGTATTCGGGTGTCTTAAAATATAAACGATCAACTGGTGAGGAAAAAAAAATGTGTAGGTTCGAGCGTATAAATTTAGACACGGTCGGGTAACCGAAACCACATATATATTTTGTTTGGCCTTACTTTGTTGTACCACGTACAATACATATAAATAAACTGAATAACATACGTTGAAACTAAGATCATAAGGCACGAAGCGTGCAGTCTGCTTCTAAATCTACACTGTCCGTTACTTTGTTCGATATTCTGGCAAAACTACCATGAAATGGCAATATTTTGGTCGTTTTCCTAATTAAAAAGGTCTATTTTCTTAATCCGAAGGCTACTACGCGCGACTCACTGACCTTTTGCGGAAAGCGTAGATCAAGATCAGACTGCACAGATCGTGAAATCTGATCTTGGATCTACACTGTCTGATGATGAGATATCTTTCTTCCAAAAATAAATTTGAAATAGCAATGTTCTGGTTTCTTACTTTCAGCTTCAAAGTTTTATTTAACTTATTAAGCGGGATCAGGAGTAATCCAGCACTCAAAGTGCTATGGGCACCTTGGGGTATAATAACACTGGTAATGTCTGCAATAGGCTGGCTTGGCCGCCTTCTTCTTCCGGTAAATTCCGTGCGCTCTCTTAAATATTATTTATTATGCACGGAATATACCAAGAATAGTCGACGTGTACTGGTTGACATGGTTACGGTTTCCAGGAAGTAATTATCGAGGGTGTTTAACACTAAAGCTGCTAAAAAAGTTAAATAAAACTTTCAAGTCGATGGTTAAAAAGCCAAATGTTGCTATTTCAAAGTTGTCTTTTATCTGAGAAACAAAAAATTCCTCATTGGACAGCGATTCAAGTGCTGTCTGATCTTGATCTACACTACCCGAAAAAGTCCTTCAGTTGCGCCTAGCAGGCTAAGGGTTAAGAAAATTGTTAAAATTTGTTTAATAAAGGATGTAAAATAAGTAACTTAAAGACCAAAGATGAGATTTTTTTTACAGAGCTATCTTCTTTTAAAATAAAGCAGAAGGGTGTTACGGAGGGAGGGATGGAGATTCCTAAACAGGCAGGAAAGAGAGACGATAGACAAGACGGAAGACATGCTTGCAAACTAATGAATAAATTGTGTCCGTGGGTGTGAGGTAGAACGTTGGCCTCGTAATCATAGTGTCCCGAGTTCGATTCCCGGAAGCAGGTGTCGACGTTAGGACTGTGCATTGGCGCACACATTCGGCGCGAGTACTGGTGTAGTTTCCAGGAAGCAGAATCGAGAGAGATTAGCATACGTTTTAAGAACTTGTTTCTCAACCGATGTGAAATAAATACATTTAAATAAATGGTGTACTATAGCGCACTTGTAAAGGAGAAAAAGCATAATTGTTAGTTGATAGTACTTAAAGTAACAATAGCAGCCAAAAGCAAACAAAACGGATGTTCAAATGCATTTTAAATTGAAATCGTAGCACCGTAAGACCGAACACACAATAACAGATTGCCATCTTCAAAATATCTCTCATACTTTTAAATGGTACGATTTAAATTTAAATGCATTTTAACACATGCATTGACTTTGAAGCAGCTAATGGCCCATAAACAAAGAAAAGAAATGAGCCATGCCCTGGAAAAAGGGGGCTTAATGCATCTCCGCAAAGCATGATGCCAAATTTGTTATCGCCTAATTAGGGATACATGAAATCCAGTATGTCTAACAACGGTCTGTATCATAAGGTAGACTGGTCCTTTGACATACGGAAAATTGACCAAAAGCGAAAAGTTTCGGCCCAGGTCAGCCTGCGCGGACTGCGCAGGCTGACCTGGGTCGATACTTTTCGCAGTTGCATTAAGCTCCCTTTTCACAGAGCATGGCTGAAATAGTTACCAAAAATTGAATTCATCCGTTTAAAGCGAAACAATACACCGTATACCTCTACTGGATAACTGATTGATTGATTGTATTGGGGTTTTATACGCCGCTGTGAACAACGATGGTTATATCACGGCGGTCAGTGCACCTACGCATGTGTTTCCTTGCTTTATCACACCAGCACTGACACAACTTTCTTTCCAAGTCGCTGACTACTTTTCTCACATGCATTAGAGGTGTGAGGCAAAAAAAAAAAAAAAAAAAATCGCCTGAAAGAAAGTTTGCCTCAACCGGGTATCGAACTCGCAACCACCGGGTCACAAGTCAGATACGCTAAGCACTGAGCTACCCGGGTGGGCCTACAGGATAATGTAAAAGGACTAAAGATGCACAAGTTGTACTTAAATCTCTAATCGAATACATCCTTAACGGAGCTATAAGCAGATGTTAATGATTTGTTACACTACGGAAACTGAGGTTTAAAACCAAACACATGGGGATGAAAAGACGAAAGAACTTCCGAGAGGACGTAAGAATGTAAACGCTATGAGCCATGCTCTGTGAAAAGGGGACTTAATACATCTGCAAAAAGTTTCGACCCAGATCAGCTTGCGCAGTCCGCGCAGGCTGACCTGGGTCGAATCTTTTTGCTGTTGGTTAATTTTCTGCATGTCAAAGGGCAATTCTGCCTCATAATTCAGTTTGTCGTTAGAAAAACTGGATTTTATAGATCTACAATTATATGCTGACTTGAATGGTATAACGCATCACGGAAACGCATTAAGCTCCCTTTTGCAAGAGCGTTGCTAAAAAAAAAAAAAAGAAAAAAAAAAAAAAACACACACACACACACACACACACACACACACACACATATTGGCTCTGTTAGGACGATACCTGACGTATCAGTGATGTAAAAAAGTAAGACCTGTATTCGTGACGGTATTCTGTCGTAAATGTGGAGGCATAGAAACCTTATATGCATATCTGGTTCCATAAATTCACCATTTTTCTTTAATTCAGTATGATAAACATCAACTGATAACTGAAATTTATAGCCATAGAGAAATGTGTACACAGATCTCAAAGCTCTATCACGCTATAATCCGTTTAGGCAACACGATTGCAAAGCCTGGTTCTGTGTAGGTTAGCACTTAAATTATGAGATATATTATGGCCTAGTAATGTAGCACAGAAATCGTGCAGTTGTTAAGTATTCGACGTATAGATATAAGATCTTACGTAAGTTAGCATTTGATGTAAAGTTTTGTGAAACGAGTCTGCAAAAATGTTATCAAGCGAGCCTCTGGCGAACTGTTATGTAATTACACCTTGTATACGTCAGTTAAATAAAATTCTATCTACTAATCCAACGAATGTAAGATTACTGGACTCGTGAAAATTTCCATGACAAAACCCTACCGAGATCTCACAAAGTAGTATAAAATGACGTCATGTATGAAGTCACATACTACTCATCTCAAACCTTTGGAAGATGAGAAAATTTGTTATGGCTGTTTTACACTGAAAACAAGGATTAATGTGATAATCGCAATTTCTCGTTGACACACTGCACTCTTGAACCATCCCTATATTCCTAGTGGACCGATCCGATTGGCTGAGACAGGAAATATCAGGGACTTAGGAGGATGTTCACGGAATTAAGAGGCTGAAAATCATTAGGTCACTTTGTGAATACGAACATGAACAAGTTAAGAAAAAACGACTTTTCTTCTAAAGATTTTTTAAACAGATGGGAAATATTTACTGTTAAAATACCTTGAAAGAAGGGGATAACTACTAAATGTCTTTTCTAATTGGTTAAGTGAGGAAATATAGACTGACCTCATAGCACAGTTTTTTAAAGTTAAATATACCTTTTCCCCTCGGAAGTACTTAATTTACTTGATACGACAGACACGTTGATATCGAGAAACAGATATGAGCCATGCTCTTGCAAAAGGAGGCTTAATGCATGTCCGTGAACTATGATACCAAGTAAGTCATCAGATCCATAATTTTTGTAACAACTGACCTATTCATGAGGTAGATTGGTCCTTGGACAGACAGAAAATTGACCAACAGCGAAAAGTTTCGGCCCAGGTCAGCCTGAGCGTACTGCGCAGGCTGGCCTGGGTAGATAATTTTTGGAGATGCATTGAACCCCATTTTGTTAAAGTATAACTCATCTCATATCTTTGTTGCGTTTGAAGGTGGTTTAGATCAAAATAAGACTTTACAGAACATGACTCTTTCGAACATGAAAGTCCGCAACAAATGCATCGCTGAAATACAGACCGCCCCGGCTGGGATTAGAACCCGTGCGGCAAATATCCTCGTTTATTGACGTTTAAAAGACCAATACACTAACCCCTGAGCTAAAGAGAATTCCCTTTAATGCAGCCGTCAGGTATTGATTTTATACGGGAAGAAGCTATGCCGTAAGAAAGGAGTGATCTCCTGTAACATGACTGTATATTTTGATTCTATACTGTGCGATGGTTTGTAAGATACCCCCTCCATAACAAGCTACTGATTGCAAAATCTTGGGATTATTTACTGACTGACTGTGCTCATGCAATTTCTCGGGCTCTGTTCCAGTTAAACTGTTGCCTATCACGAGCCCTTATGTATTATTTATTGGAGTTAGATTTGTTTTGATATGAACTTGCGTGACAGGATAAATGATTTCACCATGCGGCTTTACCTCCTTCAAGTTTTCCTTTATATTGAAAAAGAACGCCCACTCCTATTTAACGGACAGTGTCATTTTAAACAGATATAGGTTGTGCTGCTTTGAAATGTATTACAATACATTTAATGGTAGTTTTTTAATGGTATACCAGAAATATATGTGCAATGGATTATACTGAAATACTATTGAAAACTGCACCAAACAGGAACATTCTGCTGCATTCCATTTTAACAACACAAGATGAGTCATAAAAGTAATTGCATGGGAGCAGCAAAAATCAAAGCGGTGAAACCGCTGCTAAGGTGGGATGTGTTTAACCCTGCTCAAATTGAAAGACAACTGTTGTGCCAAATAATAAGCACGTAGTGCTACCAGAAAGAATTGAGTAAAAGCAAATAGACATTTAAAGAGATGAGAGGTATCTCTTCTATAAATCTCAGAGCAACCCAACGAATTTCTCTTTTTTTTTGTGTGTGAGGGGAGGGGAGTTTAATAGAATGTCAAAATGAAACGACAAGAGAAGTATTATTAAGCAATATTTAGACAAATAAAGCAATCCTATTCAAAGAAATTACCACAAGAATTATCATGATGCTTCTAATGCTTCTAAGCTTTCCATGGCACTTGTTGACGCTTCTTGACGCTATTTGGTGGAACTGATACATAAATGGGTATACCTACGCATGCCTTATGGTAGTCTGTTCTAACACTCCTTTTTAAATTTTGTAATGATAATGGTGTATTTGTTTACATATATATTGTCCAAGTCGTTTAAGTTTCCCTATTGTTAACGTTTTAGTCATGCCTTGCTGCCAAAGTGAATAAAATGCTTTTTTAATAGTGCTATCTTTCCAGGTAATGATTTTGCAATGTTAGGTACCCCAGAATCGGATTTTTTAGGTTCAATTTCCCACGTGGTAAATCTGAGCTGGGATACTTCGCACCCCGCCTTAACAATTTAGATCTATTTCAATTCTATACAAGTCAAATAGTTTTTACCTGTAGTAATTTCCGGTGTTCTGTCAATGATGTCTCGGATGTCTCTTGGACAATTTGCAGAAATAGGAGATGTTTTCAAAATTAGTGCGGCAAATGCACTTTCAACTAATTCTACAATATAAATGAGCCATGCTCTGGGAAAAGGGGGCTTAATACATCTGCGAAAAGTATCGATCTAGGACAGCCTGCACAGTCCGCGCAGGCTGACCTGAGCCGGAACTGTTCGCTATTCGTCAATTTTCTGGATGTCAATGGACCAGTTTACCTCATGACACAGTCGGTTGTTGGACAAATGGATTTTTGTATCTATAATTATGTGATGAACTGCTTGGTATCATGGATCACGGAGATGCATTAAGCCCCGTTTTGCAAGAGCGTAGCTCAAATGCGAAAGGAACAAAGTCCCCCAATACTTAAGGGGTCCTGCGTGGCTCACGCTTCGTATGGGAGCCTCACTGGAAGCAATGGGTTTTTCGTGAGATTGTCCCTTGGGAAGACTTCACTGACCTAACCTAGCACTAGTGAAACCCAGGACACGCATCAATATGTGTGTTGTCGCCAAGAAATGAGTGAACTTATTTTGAAGGCGGCATAAAACCATTCAACTAATTAGTCAACCAACCCGCAATACTTACCTTGGGAGAACACTGAATCCCTTTCAAGTCAACTACGGTGTTTATTTTTCTCTGCCACTCTGCTACGCGTTACTGAAAAGGTTCCTCTGGAATGTCCCTCAGCCCAGTCATTGTGGTAAACCCGAGTCTGTTCTGATTGAAAACATCTATTTCATTTTCTAAACATGTGAACGGTTTATGGGACTGCGTCTGTCTTTATCATGATAAGAATTCCATTGTTGTCTATTTGCAGGTGCATTTGTTATATCCTGGTTGCCTTATTCAGCGGTGGCTCTGTATACGGCTATAGAAGGTACGACCAACTTGACGTTTGCAGCCACGCTGGTCCCTGCACTCATCGCTAAATCCTCCATCATTTGGAATCCAATCATTTATGTTGTTCGACACAGAGACTTCAGGAAGGCATGCATCAAGACCATTAAGTTAGGTTTATTTTGTAAAAGTAAACAAAATGCTGAGAGTACAGTTAAAACGGACTATATTCACAGACATCAGTATCAAGCAAACATCGAAACTAGGCAAAAACTGATCAAACAATCTTCACTGTCATATTCGGAATGTTCATCCAGTCATGACAGTTGTGCTGGCACTGGAATCACAGGTTTGATGTTCGAAAGTTATGACATAGTATGTAGAGAAAAGGTACCAAAACTAACGAGCAAAGAGGACTGGAAGGATAGCCCACATCCAATCGTACGGAGATCTTTTGAACAGAAGAAGCTTTCAATTCCATCAATTAATCCAGAATATATACAGTATCTGAGGAAGAAAGACGCCGTCACCAAAACCTGCTTAAGAAAGACTTTCCTCAAGAATGCAAATGTATCAAATATTCTATCAACAGTCGTAGACATCGAATGTGAAACTGGTCAAAGCAATACACAATCAAGAGACGAGGAATCAGTTCCAGAAAGCCAACATTCACATAAAATCTTGGACTCTTCTTTGTACATGTCATCACTACCTTCTGGAAAAGCCAGTTCACAATCAAAATCATATATTAGACGACAAATGTCTGTTGCAGTACCACATCGAGAGTCTTATATACCAATAAGAGATCCTAGATGGTTTGGTGCTGAATACTCAGTGCGATCGAAAGCTCGATCGACAATGTTTGAAACAAGGTGTGATGAAATGACAACCCCTTATAGAAAGAAATATAGGTCAAATACCGGGGGACGTCGGCATCTTTCGGATTCATCGACAACTGTAAATAAGCAATCTAGATACCATAAATATGATGCAAAACAGAAACGCTCTATGATGAGAAATGCAAATTTACACCAAAAAATAGAAATGAGTGTATTTGAAAAAGAGACAAGTGTGTTCAATTCCGATGAAGCTCAAGATGAACTACAAGGATTAAGTGTAGGGCCAAATGATGAAGGCGAACAAGAGGCTTTCGAAGCTCATATAGGGGCTTGTAGCATGATACGCCAGAGTACTGTATAGAAGCTAGTTTACAGCTACATGATCTTCTTTCTCCCTGATCATTAGTGACATGGAAAAAATTGCTTTTTCATGAGAATAAAAATCACTGAGAAATATTCCTTACTCTGTTGTATGAATCAAGAATGGCGGAATGGCGTTTTTTTTTTTTTTTTTTATTCCTTTGTCAGTCAACGATTCCTTATCTTCTCACAGCGTTAAGGGCAAAAATAAATCGTATGTGAAGAAGGCTTCGAGGATTGGGGAAAGAAAAAGTTGTTACAAAGGGCCAGTGTAAAGGTTGTTATTGAATTTAATAAAACACTGTTTTAAAAGTCTTTTTAAGAAGACAACTTTGGATGGTATTGAAACCTGGAATGAATAATCGGTATTTCAAAGTTATATAATATAGGTTGTTTAATGATGACCACCGGTCTGGTCATTTTTTTTTTTTCAAATTGTTATACGCTTGGCCACTGTTTATTTTTTTTACAGTTACGCGAGGACAAATTTGGCAGACACAGATCTTCTGTTCTGCAGTTGAAAGACAAGCAAAGTCAATGTTTTATACATGGAACTCGGCCAAAACTGTTTATATACTCACTCTGGTCCAGTACCAGGGGTGTTCAGCATCACATATGGGGCGTTTATTTATGACATTCTTACCTAGAACCACCCGGTATAGAGTCATAATATTTGATGTGTTATACTGCCTGATAATATTCTACAAGGACACTTTCGCTCATAGTACTGGAAGCAAAATTGCCACTTCCCACGGTTCAGACGTTTTGCAGTGATTTAGAAGAAAATCTTTAGAATTTCCATTTTTCTTTCTTTTTTTTTTACAAATTATACTGCCTATAACCTTGGTATGCGGCTTCAGTATTTCCAGTTAAACCTGTACAAAAAGTATTCAAAGTTCAACCCTTTAAACAACATGGTTACAAGTTTCACGTCGAATTATTTAAGAACATATGAAACCACAAGAAGGGTGGCCATAGATCTCACAGAACACTTTAAAACGTCTCATTTTGAGCATGAAAAGTCGCGGTGGTGCATGCTACGACAATCGAGGTGATCCCACATGGTAGTGACCTTCTGTGAAAATCGACGTTGACGTAATGTTTTAATGAATGGTGATTTAGCTTAAAACAACACTACCAAGACTATGGTCTTATGTGTCTACTGTTGACCAAAAGACGAATGATAGATCGCTCCTCCCACTGATGTCATGTGGTTGCAAATAAAAAAAAACCTTGGACACACAATATGCCGCTATGGCTTGGCTAGTAAGTTACCAGATGTAGCAATGAAATAGTTATTTTAAACAGAATGATCATGGGAACAAATTGAGAAAATGCTTTTACATCTTTAATACAACAATATCGAACTTCCTACGCATGACTTATAATCATTGCTCTGCTGTCAGAATCTATCTTTCACCAGAACAAAAATAAGCCTCTTTTTAAAAAATTCAGACTGCATATGCAGAGATTGTTTTCATTATTCAGATCCCGATATTTGCCAATTGAACATGTATGTATAAAAATCCGAATCTCAATAACTTATAATCAGAAAAGGTTAATAGGCACGGCCGCTTATCTCCTGAATCACAACAAAGTGTTGTGAATGGAAAAATGTTGAGGGGACATCGGGTTGAAGTTCATAGGACTATAAATCGGGCAATAGGAGGGTGAGTGTAACGGTTGAATCGCCATTTTTTTTCTGTTCCGGGGTCAAATATCAAAATTCTAAGACTGTCATGCAACCCGTTATTCATTTTCCTTCAAAATATGACACTCATTCGAAGCCAGATTACAAATGATACAACAGAAATGCATTTTTTCCCCGGAGCAAGGGTGATCGGAAGAATGTCATTTGATGGCAGGCGAACAATTTGGATTCACATTCTTGAAGTCGCCGAGCGCAAATGGTTCCATCATCAGCGTATATTAAAGGTCTCTCAGTTTGTTGTAATTTACAAGCAAAACTATATTCCGTCACTGTCCTTCTTCCAAGAAAATGAGTTTTTTAATAATATTTTTGATATAGGGGATCTGTGGTGATTAAAGGGATAGGCTGCGATTTAGGGGAAGAAGCAGTAAGATACGTTGAAAGAGTGGGAGAAAAAGGAAAGGGTGGTATTGTACAGGGTGACACATTGTCTGTAACTGGTTTAAGTTTGGATTCTGTGTTTTAACAGAATACAGTCCGTATAAAGTTTTTAAAGTTCCGACATTTGTGTTGGATTTAAATAAATGTCAATTCTTTATTTAGTCGAATCTGTAAGAAAGTTCTTTGTAAGTAAGAAGGTACTTATGGATTTAGACTTCCGCTTTCAATGAGAAAAATTCTGATCGTTGATTGGTTTATCCATTCCTTTGATGGACAGTTGTCGTTTGGTCAATTGTTACTTAAAACATTTTATAAAGGCAAGAGGTAAAAGTTAGTCGTTTATTCCCCGTTGAAATGATTTATCCCTTGCCTTTTGCTAATAGTAATATTAAAAGCTGGCCATGGCTCCCTCACAGGTCTTCTTCAAAAACCTAACGGACACATATTCTGATTCTAATTGAGTTCGTTATTTGGTACTTATTATTTCACGAATATTATTGGGCTTTAGTAACGTTCTCAATTCCTGAGCTGATAGAACGTTTTGGACTCAACTCAGTAGAATAAACGGACTTGATAGACTTTCGTCCAATTCTGCAGAGTTGAGTCGGAAGCCTGGGTCAACCCAGGAGTTTAGTTACTGAAGTCTGTTGATGTGGGTATTAAATTAATGCGTCTCAAATGAAGAAATCAACTTAATTCAAACAGTGAGTCGATTTGTGTTTTGGGGCAAAATACGAGTAAGACGTAAGTTTTTTCGAGAAACAGGGCCCAGGTGCTAGAAAATGCAGGCCATTTCGGCCATCATGCTCCATCATAAACTAAGGCATTTACTAGGAATACTAACAGATAGGTAATTGTGGTACCTAACAGCATGTGTTATTTTCAATTATTCTTGTCGGAACAATTTTTATTGGAAACAGTACAGTTAAAGTTTTATTGTAAATTTCTTTTCTTTACATTCCTCTTTGCGTAAAGGTTTAAAATACAAAGAAGCCGTGCTCTGTGAAAAGGGGGCTTAAAGCATCATCGAAAAGCATCGACCCAGGTCGAGCAGGCTGCCCTGAGCCGAAACTTTTTGCTTTTGGTCAATATTTTGTATGTCAAAAGACCAGACTGTCTCATGATTCAGTCGGTTGTTAGACAAAATAGACTTTAGGGATCCATGATCATGTGATGACTTGACTGGTATCATACATCACGGAGATGCATTAAGTCCCCTTTTGTCAGAGCATGGCTCAAATTATTTTATTGACGTCTTTAATTATTGTTTCTCTTTGAGACGTATTAGAAGGCAATAAGCGTTCGGTTTCAGGATTTCAGTTATACTCTTAATCTTGTGACGTTTGAAATCGACATCAGTTGATTTGCACATAATGAAGACCAAGCTCGGACTCCCAGGAAAGTATAGTTCCATCATGCACCTACATTGTTGTGTGATATATTTTGGCTAAAATTGCCCGCTGTAGCAAAGTTAAACTGGGCCATGCTCTTGTGAAAGGGAGCTTATTGCATTTCCCTGATGCATTATACAAAGCAAGTCATCGCATAATTATAGCTCCATAAAATCCATTTAGTCTAACGATTGACTGAATCTGGGAGAAGTGTGGTTCTTGGACAAGAAGAAAATTGACCAGTAGCGAAAAGGTTCGACCCTAGTCAGCCTGCGCAAGCTGACGATACCTTTTGCAGATGCATTAAGCCCCCTTTTCACAGAGCATGGCTCAATTACTTTTTCCTACACATTTTATACACAAGTATGTAGTGCCGAAAAAGTTGAGAAATAATCAACACAGGGACAGTACTTATCCAAGATCAGACCGAGTGTTCTTTGCATTAGTCTTTTGTCTACAAAAAAAAAAAATCTAATCTAGTTTTTCTTTCTTGGTAAGGTGTTGGCGGAAATATTGAAACCAGCGCTTAAATTAATTGGATAAAATGCTTTTTTATTGTCTTTTAACTTACCTGTGTTGACTAGTGTTTTTATCTCCTTATCGTCGTAAATGTGTATGGCATTAAATCAAATCAAAATTCTTTTATAACTGTGAGAGAAAATAAAATACGTTTCGGTCGGTCCCAATTTGTGCAGATGTTACTTTTGTTCTTTCTTTTTTCTCCACAATGATTTAAGCCATGCTCTTTGAAAAGGGAGGCTTTACCCATTTGCGAAAAGTATCGACCCAGGTCAGCCTGCGCAATCCGCGCAGGCTGACCTCAGTCGAAACCTTTCGCTATTGGTCAATTTTCTGTATGTCCAAGGACCATTTTACTGTATGAATAATTCGTTTGTTAAAAAAAGTGGCTATTAGGGATCCAGAGTTATTTGATGGCTTGATTGGTATCATGCATCACGGAGATGCATAAAGCACCCTTTTGCCAGAGCATGGCTTATTTGTATTTGCCCATTAAATAGCCCGCAGACGGCCGGATGGTAGGACGGAATGGTAGACGGATGAACAGGCTGATTCCAGTATACCACCGTAAACATTCGTTCACGAAGTTGTAATGAGTTCAATACCGACCGCAAAACCATGCAGTGATACTACTAGTGCTATGGTGGGGCAAGAAAGTTCCTTTGCTAAATCTACATCCTCAAAGTTTTCTACATAACTAGACGACACTGTAATTGAAAAGCACGATGCTAATAGCACAATTAGTTTGATTCATTGACCGAATTTTGTTTGATGTCACTTTCAACATTATTTCAGTCATATCAAGGCAACAGCCTTTTTACCAGTACTAGGCTAAGGCTCTGAAGAGTCTTCTGTGGGAGTGTCTTAGACACTTCCATGAAAGACCCAGCGCCTGAAATATGGATCAAATCCGGAGCCTCCGAGTCCTGCATCTTCACCTATGAGGCTTCCCCCAGCCCAAGATAATTAGCGAACGTTGGGCTGATTTGAAGGTTACTCGCTCTGATTAGACAACTGATAGTAGTGCTTTCTTCTTTTGCGTCTTGTCTCTTGTACCTTATATCTTTGTCGAGCTTTTGCACACAATAAAGACCGAGACAAGACTCAACATAAGGGTGCAATATGAATTTGGGCCAATATTGTCCGATCTGTGGCGAAACATGGGACAAATGCATGCGACCCTGAAAATTAAACAATTTTGGCTTTTCCGAGAAAATGCATACAGCATAATGCATAATACATAATGGCTAAAGGTAAACCTTACGATTTTACTAAATGGCCCGCAACATGCGAAATGAGACCTTCGGACATTTCCTTAAAGTTCCGTCCCGGATTAGCCTGCGTAGTCCGCCCAGGCTAATCCGAGACGGCACTTTACGACTGCATAAGATTTTTTCATACAGTAGACTTTCGTGAAACAGAAAATCGCACGAAAACGGGAAGTGTCGTCTCGGATTAGTCACAGACTGCCCAGGCTGATCTGGGATGTCACACTTTTACGCATATGTCCGAATGCCCCTTTTCGTGTGTTGCACGCCAAATGACAAAATTTTCTCATTTTAATCACTAAGTTTTATATCTTTTCAGAGACAAGTCCTATCGTTTAAGCTATATTTAACATTTTCTTCTGCAAATGCTGTCAAAAATAAAGAATTCAGCCTTCTGTCTTTTGTAAAAGAGTTAAGCAATTTTCTTTCAACTGACCTGATCACACCATTTTACCATCTCCGGTGATACATAAAAATGCTGTCAAAGAAACCGGAAAATCGCTTTCTCAAACACGTCTTCAATACTAATCTATTATAAACAGGATAAAATGGTCTGGAAAGGATTTACTTTTTACCATGCGACTTTATTTAAAATTCGCCCATTTGAAAACATATGACAAAATGTAGGAAAATCGAATGATGCGATCTGTCTCAAAAACGGTGGAATACGTTCTAGGAAGTGGGGAAAACGACAGTCACCAGCATTTTCTTATTTTCAAAACTATTTTAACAGCCTTGTTCCTCAGGGTCGCAAAAGTCGCCACTTTTGGTAAAGGGTTAAACAGAACTTGATGGTTTTTGGGTCATGATATGGTGATAAAGCTGTGATACATTATTCATTGATATCAAATGATGATTTTTTTTTAATGTTCAGACTGCGATCTATGGCTTTAAGAGCCTATTTATCAATTTAAAAACTGACGGCACTGGAAATGTTATGAATGCTGGTAGCATTCCAAAAAAAAAAAAAAGCTTTAGAAGCGAATCAAGAACAAGGTACAAAAGAAAAGACAAAATTTATACGAACATGAAATTTTAATAGGAACAAAAAAAAAACTTCAGATTTAAAAAGAATTACATACATATGAGCCATGCTCTGGCAAAATGGGGGTTAATACTTCTCCGTGATCCATGATACCTATCAAGTCATTGCATAATTGTGGGTCCATAAAATCCATTTTGTATCACAACCGACTGGATCATGAGGTAGACTGGTCCTTTGACATACAGAAAATTCACCAATAGCGAAAAGTTTCGACCCAGGTCAGCCTGCGCGGACTGCGCAGGCTGACCTGGGTCGATACTTTTCGCAGATGCATCAAGCCCCCTTTTCACAGAGCATGGCTCACACACACACATATATAATTCAGATTCAAATAAGAACAGGTAAAAATATCTAGAGATAAATTTGAAATGACTAAAAATGTAGTATAAAAAACGAATAGCAGCGAAACGCGGCTTTAAATTATAACTCAGCGCCCCCTTCACATATTTACACTTTATTTTGGGACATGGACTTTCAATACATATTAAGTAATGTATACTCACTGTGCGCTAATATGCTTATGCAATGCACATAAATATCCACATTTGTTACAGGTCATTTTAGTTTTCTACTACAGATAATTACTGTCTGTGAATCAGTGAGCCAACACAGAAACCTTCACACTCAGTCTTCGCCAGTTTACGACAAGTCTTGATTTGCAGGCTCCGTTTTCCTATTAACCCTTAAAGCGTCTTTCACTACTATAGTTGCCTTTGCGGCCAGTGTAGATAAAGATCAGACTGCACAAAACGTGCAGTCTGATCTTTGATCTACACTGTCCGCTTTACCGATTCAGTAAAGACAAAAGGCAGCCTCGAGAATGCATTTACCTTGCTCTTATTGTAAAATGAAAATGTCCACTGGATTTATTCGGCGCTTTAAGGGTTAAGGCTACTTTTAGCCCTTCTCCGATTTTCAGTGAACTACCTTTAGCAGATGATATCCCAACGTTATGAAATACGTGAACAGGTCTCAGCTTCAAACATTGTCGGAAAAGAAGAAAATGCTGGTTACCCGCATTTTTCTCTTTTTTCCAGAATGTTTTCAAAAGTTTTATTTCTAGGGATCGTTTAAATTCGCGATTGTGAAGTAAAGGGGTAAACAAATGCATTTGGAAAGCACTGTCGATATTGAACGTGTGCGTTTCTGGGTTTCTCTGCACGCTGATTTTAATAGATCGATTTCTCTTAATTATGAATGATTTACTAGACTTGCAAAAGGCATCTGCAACTATCAAATAGATCTATCTCATAATTTATGCAAGCCTTTAACATTTTTAAATCTCGACTTGCATATCAACCTTAACCCATAACCACAAAATCCCCAGTTTTGAAGAAAATAAGTAGGAAACCTTTTGAAGGAGAAAACGCTGGTAACCAGCATTTTCTCCTTTTCCCAGTGTTTTCTGTTCATTTAAGGTCAAACTTCATCATTTGAGCATCATTTAAATTGTCGTCAGCAAATGCCTTCTATCTGGACAAGGGTGAACTTTCGCTGTGTGGTAAAGAATTAAATAAAGTAATAGTGCGTTAACTCGTAGGATGCTTTGCAGTACTTTAGTTGCTTTTGCAGATAAACAATCGTATAAATCAGGATGCAGAGAGAAGGGCTGTTTAAGTTTGGACCTAAGCTGTCTGACACTGCAAATTCACTCTTTCACCAATTAGATGTTTACCACACAATCCAAACTTTTTACGACCTTAAGAAAGAAGCCTTTTAAAAACATTGTGGGAAAAGGAGAAAATACCCGTAACCAGCAGCATTTTCTCCTTTTCCCACAATGTTTTCTGCCCTTCCAAAAACAAATTTCAATTTTTCAGTCACATTTATTTTGTCGTCTGCAACTGCATTCAGTCTGGACTAGTCTAAGACTTTGACGTTTGGTAAAGAATTAAGAAGTCTCATCATACTGGCTGGAAATGATTTATTGAATGTTGGTTAACTCCGCCCTTAACGTGATTTTAGTAATATCACTGCAGCAGCTCAGTTATAGATAAGTATCCTGGTTTTTACAAGTAGAAGGCTGGGACTTTTAAGTTCTTGTTCAAGGACACTCCAACGAAAACTCTGCGCCTCGAGTTAGCCACGAACCCAGGACCCTTTAGGTTTCAAATCATGCATCTACATCACTGAGACAGGCAGAACCAAAATGGAACCAAGTCCGTATATAGGCAGACGTCGTGGCTCCTCCTTGAACCAATCAAGCCCGGAAGCTCAGCCTGTAACGCACAAGATTAGAAATCAAGGTGTCGTTGACTCGATTCCCATCTCGGCCAAATTAATACCGAGGACTGATTACAGCCATTGTGACAGGATTCATCTCTTTCTGTCTCATCTGAACATTGTTTCATCGAAGAAAATTGGCAAAAGTATTGATACGTGCAGGTGCACTCACTGCCGCGATATCACATAACTGTCAAGTCCATCTGACTGAAATTCTTTTCGCAAGAAGTTTTAGTTAAATGCGATTAACCCTTTTAGTGGTGACGGCAAAACAAGGGACTTTTAGCACTACGGTGCCGTGGACGTGCAGTCTGACCTTGGATCCGTACCGTAGGTCTGTCTATGAAATAAAAAGTATATCCGAAAGAGGAAAGAGGTAACTCTTTACTTGTTGAAAAATTTTAGACTAATGCTAAACTGTTTCGCAGACGAATAGATTAAACATGGCTAGGATCATAAAATCGTCCGGGAAAAAAAAAAACTCCGTGGGAAAAAGGGAAAATGCTGTTTTTCCCCATGATATATTTTCAAACGACGTTTTTTTTTCAGAGTCGTTATAAAATGAGGAACTTTAGGTAGAGGAAAGAAAAGGGTTCGTAAAGCGAGACGAACGCAGTGTTGCAACTCAAAGATGGTGTCTGAAACTGTTTCCGGTCTAGTGGTTTGACACGTGAATGACGTTGTTTCTCACTGCTTCCTGTCACTGTCAACAAGAAATATGACATGTTATATGGACTGGTTTAACTCTTTACCTAGACGACAAAGTTATGGACTTCTCCATATTTAAAGCATTTGCAGACAGACGGATTAAATCTTGGCCTAAATGATAGGGTTTGTCTTTGAAAAATCGTTGTAAAAGGAGACAGTGCTGGTAACAAACATCGTTTTCTGGTACAGAAAACGATGTTGGTTACCAGTACCGTCTCCTTTTACAACGATTTTCCACCGAAAGCTTTCTTCCTCAAAACAGGTGGTCTTTTTGTAAAGAGTTTGCCATTGAAATGTAACTAAAAACAGATAAAATACTGTAATTTTGTTACCGGGGGCGCGGTGGGGGAGGCCAGGATATCTCAGATAAGGGACACTAATTATCCAAGTGGTGTGCAGGTCTTTTTTATAATCTATAACCAGACGGCAACAGTCTAGACTTGTCCAAAATAAAAGCACTTACAGACAACACCTTAATTGTGGTTCAAATAATTGGATTTGTCTTTAAACATATGAGCAACGCTCCGCGAAAAGGGGATTTAATGCATCTGCAAAAATCATTGATGCATGGAAGTTTGCGCCGTTCACGCAGGCTGATATTGGTCGAAAGCTTTTGCTATTTGTAAATTTTCTGGCTGTCAAAGGACTAGTCGACCTCATAATTCAGTCGGCTGTTGGACAAAAAGGTGCTTATGGATCCATAATTATGTGATGACTTACTTGGAATAATGCATCACGGAGGTGCATTAAACCCCCTTTTGCCAAAGCGTGGCTCATATTTATTTCAAATGGATTGTGAAACTGGGTCTTCAATCCTGATTTAATAATTTCAACAAATGTTTCATGGAAACTTTTACCTGTACTCGCGCCGTTATGTGGATGGTTCAAAGATTGACCCCGAAACTTTTGATGTGAGAGGTTAACTCTCTACCCCTTCACCACTGTCTTAGAAAGGGTAGACAACAATTTGGGAAAAGGAGAAAATGCGGGTTAGCAAACTCGTTACCAGTGATTTCTCCTTTTCCTATATTGCTTTCAAAAGGCTTCACTCTGAATGCCTTTAAAAATCAGGATTGTTTGGTACAAACGGGAATTCGAACCCAGAATCTTTGATGTGAGAGGCCAACCCTCTTCTCTATCACCAATCCTAGTAAGGATAGACAATAATTTTGGAAAGGGAGAAAATGCTGGTCACCATTCTGCCTACTTGCGTTTACAAAAGTCTTAATTCTCAGGATCTTTTAAAACACGAGATAGGTTGGTAAAGGGCTATAGAGAACCAAGGAATGTGTGACTGGAAAACGCGTAAGGATTACAAGTCAGACTGAATTAGCAAATTTTTGTGACTTTTATAGTATTATTTAATGGTATCTCAAAAATAAAAAAGGTTTCTTCACAGACAATTAGGGTTTTGGAGGAGAGAGTAACATTTTGAAATTTCTTTGCCTTGGTCAAGTAGTTCTTAGCCGTCGAAAAAGCTCGAATTAATTGATATAATTAGCGTTTTTCCGTGTCTACAACCTGTTGCACAATGTTTAAAAAAAACCTATTCAAACTAGTTTCATAATGTAAGATTAAAATCAGTTATCGATTATGCTACTTCAAAGCTTATTTTAGCAGATATATATCTCTTCATCGGGTAGTGCAGATCCAAGATCAGACTGCACGTTCTGTGCAGTCTGATCCTGATCTACGCTGTCCGCAAAAGGTCAGGGTCAGGGAGTCGTGCTTAACAGCATAAGGGTAAAAAAAAAAAAATCCTCAAATTAGATTTAGATTTTTGCCTTAACTCTTAAGCTTCTAAAGAAATGAAACGAAACTTTCAAGCCGATTGTAAAAATCCGAATTTTGCTATTTCAAAGCAATTTGTTGGGGAAAAATATCTCCATATTGGACAGTGTAGAGCCAAGATCAGATTGCACGTTCTGTGCAATCTGATCTTGATCTACATTGTCCGCAAAAGGTCTGTGAGTCGCGCTTAGTAGCTTAAGGATTAAGGAAAAAAAAAACTACTCAAATTAGTTTGATATTGTTCGATTGAAATCAATTTCCGATTAATCATGTCATATCAATGCATTCAGTGGTTAAAGTCGTTCTATGTCCAGCCATATTGAGGCCAAGAACTAGTCACATGACCTACCTTGTTTTCCAAGTAATAAAGTAATACAGCCATTTCGAAATCTCACTCGATATAAGATTTTGGGATGTCATAGTAGCGCTATGTGACGTCATTTTCTGAAAGCATTTTATACTTGCGTGTTATTTCAAAACATGCCCAACACAAGTCGCCCAGTCAGTTCAACTCTGAAAATTAATAATCTTGGTAAAGTTCAGGTTTGTTGTTTTTTACATTTTAAATAAATTGGTTTTGATTCAGTTTCATTGTTATGCGTCGGCTTTGAAACGGAATTATCTAATCTGGAAGGAACATTCCTGTAAAAACAGTGAGTAGGTCCTACACAAATCTACAGGAATCGGACATTTAGGAGGTGAAAACAGCTCATTGTGGGCCAATCTTTCTATTAAATAAAAAAGAGTCAAGTTTTGACCCAAGTACCATCAGAAAACAACTGAAAAACGGGTCAGATAAATAAATTGAGCCATGTTCCGTGAAAAGGGGGCTTAATGCATCAGCAAAAAGAATCGACCCGGGTCAGCCTCTGCAATCCGCGCCGGCTGACCCGGGCCGAAACTTTTCGCTACCAGTCAATTTTCTGTATGTTCAAGGACCAGCCTCATGATTACGTCGGTTCTTAAAAATTTTGGCTAGAGCTTAAGGATTCATAATTATAAGATGACTTGCTTGGTATCATGGATCACGGAGGTGCATTTTGACAGCATGGCTAATACATATCTGCCAACAAAAACACATAGATCGTGCTCTTTAATCTCTCATCTACCGAATTATAGTGTGCATACCTTTATTGAAACACTCTTCCTGCGACAATTCGTCGAGTTTTCCTAGTGGCACGTGAACCCAACATCCACCTTGGGCGAAAACTAAATTACAAACGTCATTTCCGGTATATCGCAGTGAAGGAAGAGGTAACATATTTATTTACTATATTTAGAATCTTTCCAGAACATGTACGTTGAGGCAAGATAAATTTAAGGAAAAAAAAACAGGGTTAATTTATAAACCACAGTGACACATCCCTGCGATCTAATACAAAGTGCATGGTCCCGGTTACAAACAGCGGACGATACAGATACGTCCCATAATTTGCGGGAAAATAAAAATTCATTCAAACTTTAATGTCATAAAATCGTAAAATATATCAACGATAATGTCACAAAATGGCAAAATTTATCGACGTTCCTGCTTGGAAAGATTTTAGATCTATAAAACTTGGAGCGTTATTCAGTTGCGCATGGCAGCCTACCGATTAATCTAAAATATTCACCCAAGTGCAAACTTTCCTAAATCATAGTGTACACAACTCTCATGAAACGCTGCCCGTTGACAGCATTGAGTGGTAAAACCAGGAGGTGCCGAGATCGAGGAAAGATAAAAAGAAGCAAAAGAAAAACCCTGCATGTATTACAAAAAAAAAAAAACTCCTACAAACATTGATTTTCGTCGGCAAAAAAAAAAAGATCAAAAGATCGCATATGAACTTTAACCCTTTTTTCCAAAATAAATTTCGTCGACACTCCGAAAGGGGAACCGATAGGAAAGGATCTGTAAGAGAAAATATCAAACAAACTTCATACAATGGTAGTTTCTGCTTTCAATCACGTAGACAATTAGACACTTATACACAAAAAGCTAGGAAAGCGCTCAGTAACCAGGAACGACGTGAAGAGCACCGATGCAGAAGCCGTATTATTGGAAAAAAGGTTTCATTAATAACAGACCGTCTACGAAGTATGTCAATGGCAAAGTGATGGTTTGTGCTTCTCTGATAGAAATTAAAAATACTGAGAATTACTAACTGAACTTGCTTGTACCTAGATGAAATAGTTCATGTTACCGTTCACATCCTGGTTTCCTATCTTTTGTAAGGAAGTTTGACTTAGTTGTAACAAAAGAACTCGAACACTCAAGAGTACTCTGGTCTGTATCTAGCAAATGTTGATTTTTCATGTCCACATGTCCGGGAACAAAAGTCGTGCTACTATAACACACAGTAATATACACACAATAGAAATTTGCGATTCAGTTTCAGTATGCACTTTGTAACTTTGTAGTGCATTGTATTAATCTAAATCGATCGAAAATCCAATTGTTCGATAACTAAATAGTTTTCATTCTGTAGTTATGATACCAGCCATTTTTTTTAATGTGGTTTTTTTTTCTCTCTCTCTTGCAAAAATCAGACGTCTTAATTGGCATTTTCATGACAAGCGCTATCCAGAACAAAAGCCTCATCTTTAAAAAACGAGAGATTAAAGTAAAATATAAACAAGAAGAACAGACAATTGCACCAATCTAACTTTTGTAATTCTATATGAAGGGTTTGGCCGAAGTTGAGAGAACTTGTATTCAAACAACTTTGCCTTGCTGTTATGTTACATGTACAGTACATGTATTTGTGACTTTTGTGGTAACCATATAACTCAATTTTTCATTTTACACAAATATACATTACGGTGTTTCTTGTATAGGACGATAATATGTGGACTATGTGTAGACAGTACTGAAGGGAAGTGTTACCCTTGCTTGATATAAAATATACAGAAACGGAAAATAGGATTTTGTCACGGTTAAGCCTGCTACTGCGTTGAAACCGGAAATGCATCGGCGTTATGATGTCAAACAAGATGCCCTGCTGTATGACAAGTAACTTTGATCGCTATTAGAGGAATTAGACATTTATGGTAAATGATAAATGTTATCTAAAATTTCGTATCTTCTGTCAAAATTAGCAAGTAGATTGCGTTTTGATGCATCAAGAACGCAGCCAGTCTGTCTCTGCCTACATCTAGTAATTAGATTGTTTTCGGAACCAAGAAATGTGCTCGTAAGAAACCTTATCGAAAGAGACGTATATCAGGCGTGTCCTTTTTTCACTTATACAGGCTATTTTTAACATAGTTTGTACTAGACTGTGAATTAAATCACTCTGCTTTTTCAATATTTCGGCTAATATCATTTTCCAGAGTTTGAAATACTTGAATTTTGAAATCCCACTAGAGCATTTTCAAACGTGTATTACTTCTAAACCCTCTTCGCGCTGGCTTGCCCATAGCGCTACCACCAGAGATCTCCAATGTAGCCGCTCCTTTGCCAATGTTTGTACTTGGCCCACATGAGCTAGCAAGTCTGATAGAGAAGTCTAACATTCCAACTGCCAACTTGTGTGATCTTAGGCCCGAGGATAATCACAATCGGGCTTCCAGCTCCCAGCTGGGTCTGGCTGTCATCCGTCTCCCGACCAGTACTGTGGCGTGTGTCTGTCCTCCACATTACATTTCTAGTGTCCCTGGTATTGGTTTCTGTAGCATGCTCTTTAATTACATGGTAAAGATGCTTACCCTGCGCGCAACTCTCCTCCCTCCTTTTCATCGGGGCTTGGAACCGACAACAGCGGAGGTAACTCTTTCAGTGCTAAATATGTAATCTTGACCTATTTCGTTCTGTGCAGTCGAATCTTCATCCATGCAATCCACAAAAGTCCCTGTTTTCGCCTGCGACACTGAAAGGGTTAAGCATGTATTACTGTGACTATACTGTTTAGCAAGGCAACCACATTGTTCAGCTTTGATATTAAACCTGTCTGCATTGAAAGCAATTGTAGACTACAAATTCAGTGCTTCTCGAACAATGAAATATATCTATGAAATTTAAGAAAGCTTTGCGGGGAATGGAGAAAAGAAACAGTTTGACTCGTCAAAAATAATTGCTACTGTTCCAACCGCGTTTTGATTATCACGTAAATCACTCAGTCGTTTCCCTTAAGAGTATTTTTCTATTGCTTTACATGTATTAGTGTTTCCTTGAGAGGTCTGTGCAGTCATGGATTCAATAACTGTTTCGCTGCATGCCGTAATGCCGAATGGCGAGAGTAAAGAAAACCAGACAGAACGAATAGAAATTCCATAAATCCCTTTTACAAATAAGCCATGCTCGGTGAAAAGGGGCTTAATGGATCTGCAAAAAAGAATCGACCCAGGTCAGCTTGCGCAGTCCGCACAGACTGCCCTTGGCCGAATCTTTTGCTATTGGTCAATTTTCCGCATTTAAAAGGGCCAAATTACTTGATTCAGTCGACTGTTAGACAAAGTGAATGGTAGGGATCCCTAATTATTTGATGTCTTGCTCGGTATGATGCATTACGGAGATGCATTAAGCCCCTTTTGCCGGACCATGGCTCAAATATATTGCAGCACATGATAAATTTCTTCTTTATTTTATTTTATTTTATTTTTTTTTTTTTGTCAAAACAGCTATCGAAATTTCAGCAACGCCGTACAGTGAAAGTTTTCCAAACAATCGAAATGTACAAACATCCTTTATTTGTTTGAATAGGAAATCAATTGTATACAATGCTTATATCTACGTTTCTTGAATTTCTCAGCTCGGCTGTTTTCAGAGAAAATGTCGAAGTATTGTCGTAGCCCTGTCGTTTTTTTTTAAATATCTCTATCATTACTAAAGATAGTTACATTTACTTCAAACTCAGACTAACTGTTCACTGGGAACCCATAGAAAAAAAGGGAAGGTTACCATCAAATATGTTTGACACAGTTATGCCCCTTTTTGACCTAAGATTTTCACTTAAAATTAAAGTAACTACAGCCGAGTGTTGGCACCCACGTGGTTTTACTTGTTAAAGTATGTCTCGACAACAAATTTTGTTAGCATACCATATAAAAAGTATGGAAATTATTGTGAAGATTGCAATCTGTTATTGTACGGTTGGTCAAAGTGTTACTCGCTGGATTTTAAAACCAGGTAAAAAGTAAACAAAAGATTAAACGACTTGGCAACTCTTTACCTTGTTTTAAAATTCATTTTTTCTGAGAGCAGCTATCACTAGAACTGATCGCACAATAATAAATTGTCATCTTCACAATAGTTTCCATATTTTTAAAGGCCGGTATGATTAAAATTAAACGCATTTTGGTCGTAAATGGGCCTTCAACGTCTGAAAATTCGATCAATTGTAGACATATACTCGTATGACACCAATAAGTTCCTCTGATACTGTTTTTAGTTAAGGAATGAAGAGAATTTTTTTTTTTTTTTTTTTTTTTTTTTTTATGGAGGTATGAAAAAAAAAAAAAACCTAATCACACTAAAAGTGTGATTAGGTTTTGTTTTTTTTCATACCTCCATGAAAAAAAAAAAAAAAAAATCTCTTCATTCCTTATAATTTAATATTACAGGCAAAAAAAAGCTAACTAATAAACTTGGGACTCTGTATAAAATTCTTAAAAAAAAAATGTGGAATATTGTATGTATACATGTTTGTTTACATTAGTTTGACAGCTAAAGTAGTTCCGGCACAACGTGATTTTTTTTTTTTCATGGACCTATGAAAAAAAATTTTCAGCCAATCAGAACTCGCCAATATTCATGAAAACAACTGATATTAAATTATTTATCGAATGGTATCCAATGCCATAGAAACTAGAAACCAGCGTCAAACAAGGAACCCATTGATAATAAGGACATTTCCATACCAAAAGAAGACTCTTATTTCTCGGCACGTCAAGCTGAAGGCAACAATCAATATTTGAGCCATGTTCTGTGAAAAGGGAACTTAATGTATCTGCGAAAAGTATCGACCTTGCTCAGCCTGCACAGTCCGCGCAGGCTCACTTGGGCCGAAACTTTTCGCTTTTGGTCAGTTTTCTGTATGTAAGAGGACCATTCTACCTCATGATTAAGTCGGTTGTTAAAAAAAGTGGTTATCGTGGAACCATAGTTATGTGATGGCTTGATGCATCATAATGCATCACGGAGATGCATTAAGCCCCCTTTTGCCAGAGCGTGGCTCGTTTATATGTGTCTGCTTTCTACAGAATAATCAATGACAGTTTGTTCCCTGTCTTACATATTTATGCCAATTAATGTTTATTAGGGCAAATTTTATGTTGTTAATAAACACACATGGGAACACATACTCTCGCACAGGTGGCTTGACCTCATATTGACCTTTGACAAAATGTGCCAGTACGCTTTTGTCGCAGCACTGATCGCCGCCCCGTTTCCTTTTTATCATGTTATTTGTGCTATATGAAGGAGGGGGGGGGTGACAATGATTTCTAACGTCTTTAGTAAAGAAGTACGGTTGGGAAATCGCTGTTTTTAATGCCTTGCACGGATTAATGATAGACTTTTGGTGCAATTCTTATCATGGCGATGAGAATCGAGACTGAATGGAAAGGCTGTTCGCAAAGAGTGTGAATTTGAGTCATGCTCTGGTAAATGGGGGCTTAAAGTCTCTCTGTGATGCATTCTACTAATCAAGCCATCACATAATTATGGATCCATTGAAGCCACTTTTTTTTTAACAAACCGACTCAATCGTGATGTAGAATGGTCTTTGGACATACAGACAATAGACCAATAACATAAAGTTTCGGCCCAGGTCAGCTTGCGCGGATTGCGCAGGCTGACCTGGATCGATACTTTTCGCAGATGCATTAAGCCCCCTTTTCACAGAGCATGAATCTTTTATATGATACCAATATGGTGTCGTTAAAGCAGGATATGAATTTGCCGAGATAAAATGCATACATCAGTTTATAAAATTCAGCCCAAAAAGACAAAAGAAAAATAACCATCTACCTTATCATATCATCGAAATTCCACGTTTAATCCATTAAATATTTCCAAACAAAAGCACAAGTGGTTGCCCTGAGAAGTGTCTACAGTACAAATTGGCTTTGTACCATCTTGCAGATTAGGGTAAAAGCATTGTTGGTATTTGAAAAGTCTAAGTTTCCCATATCAGCCAGATGCAATGTTTTGTTACTACTTGTTCTCGGGACTACATTTTGACAAAGAATATCGCGGTTGAAAAAAAAAAAAAAAAAAATCATAAAAGATGACCTTAGCTTAAGAACACTAGACATATGAACAACAGTAAATTGAAATACCCTGTACCGACCAAAAGGAAAACAATGCAGGTCATAAAATTTAGATCATACCACCAAAAAGAATGGAAATCATTGTGAAGACTACAATCTGTTGTTGTGGGGTCGGTCCAACTAGTAGTTGCTGAAAGAAATACGAATTTTAAATTAGGTCAAAAGCTGTAGGTCTGTCTTTTGTTTCACTTTTTTACCTGATTTTAAAATTCGTTATTCTTCCAATGACTCAAACACAGACCTACCTCACAGTGACAGATCATCATTTTTACAATAATTTCCATATTTTTGAATGAGTGCGATTAAAATGCATTACCCGCATTGTCTACCTATGGCCGGTATTGGATCTTTAACATTACTGCCATAACAGGTACGAAAAATAGTTTGATATTAAAAATGCGTCTCTTCATTCGTTCGAGTAAAATGTTCTCATTTTAGGCTTTCGATTTCTCTTTGAAGTGGAAAAAAAGTAACTGTCTGGCAGAGAAAGGAATTGACATCTTGTTTATCTTTGTTACCGACACTTGTCTCACAATGCGCCTTTCCTACGGTTCGCTAAAGCACGGGATTATCAGGAAAAATGAAGTTTTAAAGATAAGTTTTAGATTTCCGTGAGTCCATCTCAGTGATAGATATTTAGCAAGTAGATACAGAGGGAATTTCGGTATTTGCCAATGTCATTAGGAGATTTTGAGAATTTCTGAAGACTATATAATGAAGACTACATTTCAGCTTATCAAAGACCATTTAAATATACAATCGTTGAAAAGGTTAGTTCTTTTAAATGAAAGGGATCTTTGGGGTTTTAAGTATTTTTCCTGTAGACTACATTTCCAATTTTCGAAACCGATACAAATACAACCATGAAACTAGTGGCAATATCTACAAGAAAGCTATTTTCAATCAGGATAAACGATATAGGAGGTACTGGAATATTGAAACTTTTGTGGAGAGGCCAGGCTTTCAATGGCCATTCTGAAAAAAAAAAAAAAAAAAAAAAAAAAAATAGGAGAAACTTTTTGAAAAAATCATGAAAAAGTAGGGAGTTATAATACTATAAGAAAGAAAAAACAGGGATAGTAGAGCATATTTTCAGAGAACTTACCGTATTTTTCATTAATAATAATGAAGAATTTACCATCTAGTTATATATTTTGACTGCGTTATATAAATATACTTGGTCTCTTTACATCATGCACCATCCGTGCTCAGAGAGAATTCATAGGCCAGCAACATAAACAATCTGGAATTTGTATAAAAATTAAACCAATCTCTATATTCGCAAGTCAAAACAAATCATTAACTTTAAGGAGAATTGACATTTGAACGGACATATGAAGTACTTAGAGTGTATAACTCTATACAGCAGTTATTTTATTTGCGTTATTGTTTACACTGTATTAACAGCTGAGTTTCACAAGACATATTTCCAAGATATTGATGCGAAATCTACGGATAAGGATTTCGTTGCTAGGATGATTACGTGGTTTGTTCTTCCTGAATGACTTCCTGCTAAAGCAGATGTAGGTTCTCTTAAACTGGCATTTTTCTCTGGTTACAGGTATTGTAGACCTCGTCGTATAATTTACTCATTCAAGAATTATGATGAAGTGAATATGATAAAATTCAGTGATGATGCGTGTCATATGTATGTACCCAGACTGATAGGTTTCCGTTATATGCATGATTACCAGGACATAGCTCAAGGAATTGATGCTGCTATTGACATAACTATTCGTAAAGAGGATTTGGAGACACGCTTAACACGTATAAAGAATGTAGTGAATAGAAGTCAGAGGAATTGTTTCACTTTCTCGTGGAAACCTAATTATAGATACGAGAAATACAACGGATGGATTCGACCAGGTACTGGTAACAATTCCTTTAGGAACGATTATCTGACCATTTATACCAGATTTCCTTCTTATAGGAAATACATAGATGAAGTAGGTGGAAACAAAGATTTATGTAGATACCTTGATGGTCCAAAGGATTTGACTCCTGAAAACAAGACATTCACCCCAGACTGATATTCGTGAGACTTTTGGATTTTGCTGATGCAATTTTCAACAACGACCCTGGAATCAAAAAAGTTCATTAACGAGTTCAGTACGATATGAGAATTAGGACAGTTTGGGAATTTAAGACACCAATTATTGCTAAGAGTATACGATCATAACAATGTTTTATTGAACATATAGACAGATTAATAAATTAACATCAACAGGTCTTATTTATCTTTCACCAAATGTTTGTCCACTCAATTCATACCAAGAATGATTTGAAAACCAAGACTCATTGCTTCTAATACATTTTGTGCATTTTGCATATCTTCCGCACTTATCTCCCTAGATATATATGCATTCATTTGAGCATTAAATGCTTCTTGGTATTCTCTTTCTCTATGATGTGAGTCTGCCAAGACATCATTTAATACTTCATCTGTGATATCTCTCAATACTCTATTACATGTTTGAGAGGTAGATGGTTCAGGATAATTTGTGTACATGCCAGCATTCTCGTTGCGTGGAACAGGTATGACCAATGCCATAGGTTTTTTAAGATCTGTTTGTCTAGTTTCTATGACTTCACACCTTCTTCCGAAACCATCCCATACAGGAGGTGGAGAATTGCTTGTAATTATAAGCCTGTTGCATCTAACTACAAACGACTGTCCACCTTTACGTTCACCTGTTGCTACGCTAAAGTCATTGGTAAGATTATTTATGATTGATCTATACATTTCTAGATCATTGAAGTCGTCAAAGACTATGCAGTGTTCTTTGGAATTGGCAGTAGATAAGGCAAATCTAGGCCCTGATTGAGGTACTAAATAAGCCATAAGCCATACCTCCAGTCAAGTCCCACATGAGTTGACTTTTACCAGTCCCTGGAGGACACCCCCCCCCCCCATATATATATATATATATATATATATATATATATATATCCTTCTTAGCGCTATCATTAGCTCTTTTATACAGTTCATCATGATCTATTGATCTACTGAGTCCTTGTTTAGCGAGTTCCTGCCTTTTTTTTTTTTTTTTTTTTACGTGTCCGTCCCAATATGCCACATGCCAGTCTTCGAGTCGTCTTTTCTTGAATGTTGTGTTGTACTCCATAGTCCAACGGACTTAGGACTTCATGTTCCTTTATATACTTCATCATTAAGAAGTTATCGTGTAGTATATCGAAGTCTATATTGTCCAATATAGGTTCTTCATCTTCTTTTGTTATATACTTTAACCATTTCTTAGGACTTTTGCATGTCTCCATATTCATCAATGTTATGAATGACATCTCCCTATTGATTAGCTCCTGTCTTATAACATCGCTTAGATTCTTATAATCCCATCTATGTGTTGTCTTCATGTAGACACGCATGTGGTTGAAGTTGTTCATCCCTTTCTCTGCAGATATAGCAAGTTCCACATATCCGATACTGCTTAGGAGTTCTTTCAATAGTGTTTTTGCTACACCTTTGAAATCCATTTTCACATGTACTGGTTTATCAGCATCCTTTTCACATTTTTCTTCGTGTCTTTTTATATTAGCTCTTGTTATCTCTCTTTCACAAAATCTGCATTTAACTTTCATAACGGTTCTAGTTACTCTGCCTCCTATTTTGAAGTTTAAGTTCAAACTGAAATAAAAGAGGATGTTGATTGTGTCATAAACGGCCTTGCAGACGAATGGGTTGTTACAAAGATGGCGATTGGTCGCCAAAAAAAATAGTTTTTTTTTTTAGTTTCGTCTATCATGACGTCATTTCCTGTTTACATCATACATTTTCCCGTCATTCTTGATACGTCATTTTCCAGCCATTTTTATACCATCAAGGAGCAAGATCCTGTGTATGGGAACGTTCCCTTGCTCACAGGCCACTTTATGTTTATAACCGAGACGACTATCCAGCATGACTGCCCTTCGGACTTCCTGTGTCCCAGCATGGAGCAAGCTAACTCTGTGTCAAGGATGTGCATTATCAAGGAGCAAGGACCTGTGTCCCAGCATGGAGCAAGCGATAGTAACATAGCATGGAGCAAGCGATAGTAACATAGCATGGAGCAGTAAAGAAAACAGATATGTCCACTGACTGCCGGAACCCTGTAGGGTCTATTGCGCAACTTTGTGCGCAGCTAAAAACGCAATACTTAGTTTTACTTATTACGTTTTTTTTTTGTTTTTGTTTTTTTTTCCGCTGAAGCTAATATGCAAATGAGATGTAGTCATAGCAACAAATGATCACATGACCTAACACGTGACCTTAGAACTAGTATATAAGGAGGTGTTTTATTAGGTTTTTTGATATTAGGTTATGCCTTTCCCTTTTGCTCTACAGCCTTTTATTCAGGGGTTACGAGTCGGAGGTATAGGAAGTTTAGTAGGAGCTGCGCGTTATGCGCATTCGTGATATAATCCTAGTACTTATCATACGGTTCGTGCAACCTCTACTGCTATGCCTACATACCGATGACAACGACGAAAGTATCGTCGCTTTAGAGGTGCTCGGCGCTTTGCACGCCGCTACTTTAGACGTAAGAAGAAGTAGAACTTTAAAAGGTACAAGAAAACGAAAAAGAGGCTGTTCAAGCAAGGATCCTCTTAAGAAAAGCAAGCAGAGGAGGTAAATATGGTGGTGTTATTAGAACACTGACTCGCACAAATATATCTTTAGCTTTGCTATGCTAGGCTAAACATGGGTACAATATGGCACGCAGTTAAAGCAATGTCAGGATGCATTCATATGGATAAAACTATTTAGAAGGACATGTAAGAGAGTTTGGTCATTTTTGGTCTGATCAAAGTTTCCTTCTAGTCGAATAAAGCCTTCAAAATACGTGTTATTGAATAGAGTTCAATGCGACAGTTTAAAAAAAAAAGTTTAAAATGAACGAAAGAAATGCCACATGTAAAAGCTCTGGCCTAAATGGAAGAGATGACACACAAAAACAAACAGTTTCTAAACACACAAGAGTAATCGCACTGAAAGTTTGATAACGTTAATGTTAGTAGCAGTGAATGACAAGCAGAAATGCTTGTGTTTCCTTTTACAAATTAAACGCGTATTCTTAAAAAGAAGTTCAGATAAGGCATATGCATGTGAGGATGGTTAAATAAGTATTGCAATTTTGCTATGAAATCTAGCATTTTCACGCTTTTTTCCGTGGTATTCATGTCTCATCGTAGTTCAATTCAATAGCTACCCGTTGGTATAACACAATTTGAAATCTCTCTATTGGTTTTAATTTTACATTCATCCAACTTGTTGGCACTATGTATGTTATGGCAAAAGAAATTAGTAAAGAAATAAGAGGGTATATAAACAAAACCCGTTTTAAACTATGGACACCTGCAAAAGAAATTAGCAAAGAAATAAGAGAGTATATAAACAAAACCCGTTTTAAACTATGGAAACCTGCAAGAGCAATATTTGACGAGTTATGTGTTGCACAGGGGTATCGCACTGTGTCATATTCAACAGGCTCGAGATGACATAAGCGCTTTAAAAGTGGGATTGATACCGTTTGAAGTGCACCAAAGCCAGCCAGCGCAGTTGTCCCTCAGATACTAGTGATCAAAAAGGTACAAAATATCCTGAAAAAGGATACACGGTTGACTACGCGTCAGATAGTTAAGACTGTCGGCATGTCGACGGTATCAGCTTTTAAGATCCTAAAGTGCGAAATGAAAGTATGGTGTATGGATACCCCATTTGCTTACCGAGGACCAAAAAAGGCAGTGTGTTTCAACTGCTCGAAAATTGTTGAAACTACTCTAAATTCAGCCAGACAGCATTTTCTAACCATGTGACGAGACACGGCAGCATTATTTCCAGCCAACCAGAAAGTGCAGTAACAAAATATGGGCCACCAATCAGGCAAACAGACCTGCTGTAGCTAATAGAATTGTAAGTGCTTGGGTCATGTAAATTATTTTCTTTAATAGTCGTGGAGAAACCGTTCAGGTGGTGATTACATGTAGTAGGACAGTTACTGGCAAAGTATATTGTGACATCGTACTGAAAAAGTTTGAGAAACGGTTAAAAAAGAGACGCCCACTTGTTGGTTTATCAGGTATAACATTACTGTATGAACTGCTCCGGCTCACAAGTCCAACATAGCGACAACATTTTTGAAACACAAGGGCGTGTCTGTTCTACCACACCCTCTTTATTCACCCAATCTCGCCCCTTCTGACTTCTTTTTATTTCCGAAACTAAAAAAAAATCCTTGAGGGTCGCAGATATCAACAGAGATGCTATAGGGTCGGCCATTTTCCAGTATCTCAAGACTATACCCCAAAAGAGACTATGAAGGCGCTCTTCAGAATTAGATCAAAAGGTCGCAACTTTGCATAAAGGTAAACAGTAAATACTTCAAAGGTATGAAATAGAATAATTACCTATGTTTGTGGTATTTGGTGTTATACAGGCTAAGCTGCAATATTTATTGAACCATCCTTGTATATGTTGGACATGTTAGCAAAATAAACATTTACTTGGCTTCTGCAAGCAAGTATATAAACTGATGCATATTTGTGAGTGTAGGCAATGCAAAATAGAAAAGAAAAGTTATCTGAATGAGTTAACTAAATACTTATACCCATTAATTTCTATTCCAAATCTCAACGGTTAAGGCTCGCAGCTTGGTAAATGCAGTCCCTCAGAATTGAGTATTATAGGGAAGGATATGTGTTTGTAAAAAAATACTCCGGGTCATTTTCAGTTGAAAGAAGATAATGTAATAAGCACCTATCAACATGACAATATTGACAGAGAATAAGGAACTTAACACAAAATACATTAGCAGATATAACAGAAGACCTGGATACATGAGACAACTTTTTTCATGCATGAGTATCAATCTACTCAACCTCTTAACATTCACCTTCAGTAATTATGTACAACAACCAGTCTTGCCTTGTACAAAAAGTAAGTCAGTGATTTAACTGACGATGTTGAGTAAAACTTACATAACATAGACAGTGAGGCATGACAAGGTTAGCTCCGTTTCACCATGAATTCCCCTGGAAACCACATGTGCCTTCAGTACAGCCATTCTGAAATATAACTACAGACCAGAATTTGTAACACTTTTCACTTCTTTTATCCTTTTTATATATATTTCCATATTAAACGTAGGAATAGTAGGGCATTTTCAGGAAAAAAAGGTAGGGAGAAATAGGAGCACAGAAAAAAGAAAAGAACGTAGGGCCAGCTTGAAAGCCTGCAGAGGCCAATATAATAAATATGTCCACATCATATTAAAATCGCAAATTACTCTCTATTCATTGCAGACATATGCCAAGAAGTAGGACAAAACCCAGCTTAAAAAGAGAACACGAAAACAAGACTAACTTTACCATGTTAACAGATATTAAACGGATTTAATCTGATATCGAAAATGAATAGGATCATTCTTTCGTGTCGACTTTTTCCATTTAAAGGTTCTGTTTTCTCTTCGAAATTGGAAAAAAATCAGTCTCTGGTTGGCTGAGAGATTAGTATCTTGAGTAGAGATGTTAACCCATTTTACGTTACTATTAGCATCACTTGCTTTTGCCGACTGCGTAAACAAACATTAAGACTGCAAAGAATGTGCATTCTGATCTTGAAGTTGTCTCTAGACCATTCGGTACATAATTCTAATTTTTTTTAAACAAAAAGCCCTTTCATTAGCAGAAGCTTTTTTTTTCAAGAGCAAGCTCATGATATTTTGAAAACTGAAGTTTACTGACCAACCCCGTATTTAACGACCCTGAAGAAGGCTTTTTAAAACATTGTAGGAAAAGTAAAATGCTTGTTACCCGACATTTTCTATTCTTTCACAAAAAGTTCCATCATCAGAGTCACTGTTTACTTATTGTCGGCAAATGTTTTCGGTTTCGACAAATCAAAATTTTGTAGTTTAGTCAAGGATAAGAAAAAAAAAAAAAAAAAAAAAATGCCAAGCGCAATTTGCATATGCAGATCTAATCTTAGATCATGCTACGACATTTTGGAGATATGGTGGCCATAGAAAAAACGTTTTGGAATCGCCATGTCTGAGTTTGTTTATTTTCTGCTGATTAAAATATGATCATATTATTTTCATTATCTGTTAACTCTTTACAAAAGAACATGAGTTTGGACTTGTCCAGATTCAACGCATTTGTAGACGGCAAATTAAATATGGCTCAAATGGTGAAAATTGTCTTTGAAACGGCAGAAAACATTCCTTAAAGAGGAGAAAATGCTGGTTACCAGCATTTTCTCCTTTTTGCAAAATGTTATTAAAAGCCTTCCACCTCATGGACGTTAACACTCGGGATTGTGTGGTAAAGGGTTAAAAGATTAAGCTATAATGTCATTGTTGAGTGTTTCCAGAGCCCAATCTGAACTGACTGGTTTAACCCAATACGAAATCATCCTGAATGTTGATGAATCTGAGAAAGAACTTTTTTCTCTAATGAGGAAAATAAAAACCTAGATACAAGTGAAAACTAAAATAAACACGCTAAAATGTCATGATCACAAAAATAATGCAATTTATTCCAGCGTTCGAAAGAGGCTGTGTTTAATCAGTATAATCTCGCGAAAGTCTTACGCTTCTTAGCTAAACTCTCAGGCTTCCCAGTCCGATCCATTGTGCTTTTGCATACGGTACAGTCTGATCTTAGATCTATATTGTCCGATACGGTAAGATTTTTTCTCTTTGAAAAGAACTTGGAAATCGCATGACTACAGTTTTTACTTTTAGCCTGAAAATCCGTTTAGTTTGCAGATTAAGGTTTAAAACACTATCTTATCCGAAACAGAATCTTCTTCAAAAAGAGCAGTCTAAATTTGGACGACACATCGTGAGAGATAGAGACACCTCGTGAGAGATAGAAAGTATTACTGACCAAATCAACAAATTGTTATTATTTGGGATGAATGGTAGATAAGAGCAAATTTTTCTTTTGAATGTTCCAACACCCTATGCAACACAGATAAATAAATCGTTTGGTTACATTTTTTTTAATGCCTCGTAAAATTAATACGAGAAAAAAAAAATCACGATTTAATATCTGTGACAACAAAAACAGAAAAATCTGCTTCCGAATCGATCACAAAAGGTCAAATGTAAAAATATGGTGTAGATAGTGTGACAAATTATTGGTTCTCTTGAGAACAAAAAACAAATAGATCTTAAAGTAATTTAAAGTAAGATGTTTGATAAAGTTGACACTATTACTCTTTACGAAACTGTGGACATTTGCAGATAACAAAAGTGTGGCTTAAATAATGGGACCAGTCTTCTATTGATTGGAAAAACGTCGTGGAAAAAAAAAAGGATACAGGATGCTCTCCCCCAAATCGTTTGTAATAGTCTCCTACTGCATGTTTGTAAAAAGACAATTATTTGGTAAAAGGTTTAGTTAATGATATTCCCCTGATAATCTGATATCAAGATTTTTTGGTCGCATTCAGAAAATCTCACGAAATATCTCTTCGCAAGTGCTGCCAAACTAGCATTGGTCTACAACAGCAGCTAAAGTTGAAACTGCTCTCTGAAGATAACTTTATGTAACCCATGAAGAAAATAAACCGGATAAAGATCACGGTGCATGTTTCTTGAACTTAAATCGTCAGCCTACAAACTATTCTTTTCTTCTCCTTTTTTGTGAGATAATTTCGGAATGATATCAAGGAATGTATCTTGTCACGGGAAACTCGAAATTCCTTAACGAGAAGAAATACTCCCGTTTTTGAAAATTGAAAATTGCAACATACAATAAATCTTTCAGAGTCGTGCCGCGTAGATCTGCTGTTTCCTTAACAGTGCACAAAATGTGAGTGATAGCTCTAAGTCACGAAACTGACTGAAAAAACGCATGGACTGTGTAATGAGTTTGTCGCTTTAACCATTGCATTGTTTTACTTTTCTACTTTTTACCTTTTGTCTGAGACATTTTTTTTTTCATCTAGTGTTTTCTATATATAAATATTACATAAAATGGGCAAGAAAATTTAATTTGTTTACGTGAAATAAATGACAACATCCAAACCGAATATAAAGCAAAAAATGCACATATATGATAAATAATGAGAATCTTAGCTTAGTGACCCTTTTTTCATGTTTTCAATCATTTCTCGTTTTACTCAAAGGATTTAAAACATACATATAAAAAGGTCCACAAAATATGTTAATATGAATTAATCAAGGTAAAAAGTACAAGTGGACATGAAGCCAAAGGGTAACCGCTTACATCATTGATGAGAGTCGTTAACGATTTTTTTTTTTTTTTTTTCAGTTGCAGCTCAAAAAAACTAATTTCTCAGGACATTTGATGGATTTTAAACAACCAAATTTGGCAACTAGGACAGAGCTGTGGCACAAACTCTACATTTTCATTGGGGAAAAAAGCCGAAAAAAACTGAAAAACCATAACAATATAAAATTAACACAAAATTATCAAAACAAAGACATCTTTTCGAAGAACTCGTTAAAACCACGAAAAATCGTGGAAATGGCGCTGTATCCAGATTAGATCTTACAATAAATTTGAAGTGTTCTTCTTGTAATTCTGGAAGATCTTATTGTGTTTGACAATAAACTAGACAAGATATCGTGAGATCGTGTGTATTGGTTATAAAATGTCAAACTTTATTCAAGTATATTCTAAACATTCGAAACTCTTCACACTTAGCCGGCCAAACTGATAATAAAAATAAAAATTCAGTGTATAACTAAAATAGCGTTTTAAGTATTCAAAATTAGCATATTGAATCACACTGTTCCCCTAAACATTGGACAATGCAGATCCAAGATCAGGTTCTAAATTTTGTGCTGCCTAATACTGGATCTTCGCTGTCTTCACAAAGTAAATATCATCGCTTTAGACGTCGAAAAAGTTATAATCTGACAAAAATATAGGCTTAGCGGATAAGCACGTAAACCTTATTTCCACAAGAGTGAAAATTTTGAGCAATAGCTTCGCCATCACGAAAAGTATTTCAAATAGGATACTGTTCCATCCACACGAGAAGAAAATGTAAGACAGCCGTCTGAGAATTGGGTCATCCGATGACTCAAAGGTTAGACGTCGGATTTTGCAATCCGTAAACCCTGGTTCGATTTCTGCTTGATACTGATCGCGTGGGAGTGTCCTTTGACAGAAACTTCAAAGCTCCAGCTTCTTTCAGATGCAACCTAGAAGAAAATGACTACGGGAAGAGAAGCCTTGTGAACTATTAGTTTATCATATGAAGCTAGAAGTGACCTGAGACAATCATTTTTTTTTTATACAAGTACATTGAAATAAAACCCTTCTTCAAACGTTTAACCCTAGCAGCGCTAAATAAATGAAACAGGTTTAACAATCAAGAAAGAAGCACTGCAATGATAATGGATTTTTTGCCAGAATATTTTATACATTCATAAAATGGACTGTTTAGATGAAAGATTTGACAGAACACACTGTCCTTTAGCCAGTCAGTTACCTTTGAAACTCGTACGAACCGGGCTGGGGATACAGTTCAGTATGGTTTGTGTACATGGCTCATGAACACGGATTTCAGACTAAAAGTAGCAAAGAACCTAAGGACAAACCGAACATAACGATTGAAACGGGTTTTATAATGGTTTACTATATTTGAAAAACAGCAGCTGCACATTCTAATAATTTCAGTGTCTTACAAATGGCCCTTCAATGACAGTTATCGAAACATTATCAAAAGTGCTCAACTCTTTCACCGCCATTGGCGAAATCAATGTTTTTTAGCACAGAGTAGATCAGCATTAAGCGACAAAGATAGTCTACTCTGGTCTTAGATTTACACTGTCCACTTCTCTTTCTAAACACCAAGCAATGAAGTAGTTTCACTTGTACTAGAACTGTATTCGAATCGTTGAAAAAGTTGAAATCAATGATTTGCTGACAGCGAAAGAATTCACAGTATTAGGTAGATATTATTCTATTTCCAGTCTACCACGTATGCATATTAAATTAATTGAAAATGCAAGTACTATGCAGTTACTCATTATTTAGTTACATTATTACAAAACAGACAGGTCTTTTTCGCTGAATAAGAACATTCTTGATATACAATAGTGGAAGTGTTTTATAGGCTTAAAACAAGCCATTCGATCTTGTAAAATTGAACCTTTGCTCGGTTCAGCTTTTTGTCAAATGACAAAAATTTATACTCGTCAGAAATTGAAAGCAATTGTAAAGATACAGCAAATATGGCTCGAATAATGGGAATTGTCATTGAAAGTATTAAAATAATAGTGGAAAAAGGAGAAAATCCAGCGTTTACTCCTACACCAATGACTTCAAGCGCCCTCTTCTCAAAGTCGTTTAAACACGGCATTGTGAGAGAATTAAGGCTTAAGACCGAAAAATATGAAGGATGTCAAGGCTAGCGTCACATAATTTTCGTAAAAACGTGTAATAATTGTTATTTCTAAACTAAACACCGGCGGAAGTTCTTCTATACAACCTTTAGATGACGGGCGGTTCATCCAAATCAATGTATAATATGATAGAGCATTATGAAATTCTCTTTCCTTCTCTCTGGTATGATTGTCATCTGTTATAGGCGGCATTTGTTTGTGGTAATATTGGATTTTTATGGCTGCTTATCATTTTCATTGCCATGCCACCGATTTTCGTTATGACATAGCCAATACGTGATCCATATTGTATCAATATGTATGATAGCGAGGGTACAGCACGCAAAAGGAATGAAGATGTAAATGGAGAAAAAATGGCGAACTTGAACGTGTTTAAACGATTGCAGATACAGTGCTTTCTATAAATGAGCCATGCTCTGGCAAAAGAAGGCTTATTGCATCCCCGTGATCCATGATACCAACCAAGCCATTACATAATTATGGATCTGTAAAATCCATTTTGTCTATCAACTGACTGAATCATGCGTTACAATGGTCAATGGACATAAAAAAAAAAAAAAAAAATGTTTTGGCCCAGGTCAGCCCGGGCAGACTGCGCAGGCTAACCTGGGTCGAAACTTTTCGCAAAATGTGTTAAGCCCCCTTTTCACAAAGCATGGTTCAAATAAATAGAACATCAATTACCGAACAAGGAAAACACACGCTTATATCAGACACGATTTAATCCCTCTTGGACCTTGTTTGTAAAGGTTAACATGCCATAAGAATCACATGGGAAGCATGAACCAACATTATGGCTTCATGTAAAACAGGAGCATCTCTGAGAGTTAACATCTTGATATATGAGTATTTGAAGCAAGCAACACGAAAATGACTTTATAGTATTTCTCATCTATGGAAAGTTAGCAGCTTACATAATGCACATACACAATAATTGTTTCCGTAGGTACTTCGCTTTTTAAAGACGATATATAAAAATAAGTGTACTTGGACTGTGTTTACATATTGTAGAATCGATAATTATTTCAAAAGGTCCCCCGACCTTTTATAGGGCAGACTGACTTTGTGTTTCGACCTTTTTCGCCTGTAGTTTAAAGAAAACAATCCACGTCATTAGTCCATGATAAGGAATATATTGTAGACCTATTTAACGCAACACACAATGCTCTTTGCCTCTTTCTCTGAAACCATTTTTCAGTCGACCTCTCACAATATGTCAGTCTGTATGCTTTCCTATGCCTGCCTGTAATTGTACCCTCCCATCTGTCTAGATCTATACTAGTCAGTTTCCCTGACTATAACCATTGCCCGACTATGGATCAGTTTGCCTTCCATCCCATCTGCCTGTCTATGCTTTTGGGCTTTTCTGACAGTATGCCCTTTCACTCACCTTTCTGCTTTTGGCACGTACATTGTTGATAATGATGAAAATTGTCTCAAAGAACTAAAGAAATGATTGATAAGGTTATACAGCAGCCAAGTAGTCAAAGAAAACAATTTTGCTGACATGTGTAAAGCTTAGGCTTGTTCACATGACACATATACGTGTATTAGCGTAATGAGGGTAAACATACTTCTGCACGACCTCAAAAGGTTGTGCTTACACGTGAAATGCCAAGATCGATGCACATGAGATACATGTCTTAGCAAAGAAAGTATTATACTATGAAAAATAGTTATGATAAAGTTTTGCATTGGATAACGACAACGAAAGACTGCGGTGGTCTAAAGTCACGCCTGCGAATTTTACAAAATAATAATCGCCATTATTCTATGCAATATAAGTCCAACTGCCCCCACTGCTCTAATTTTTCTCGACTGTCAGAACAGCTTGTCAACTAGTTGTTGGTCATATTAAAAACGTTTAGCTTTTTCTTTAAGATATAGATCTATCCAACAAATCCACTTTATGAATGTAAGGCTTGAAAATTACAAAATATTGATAGATTTTATCATATAACAACGTGAAATGGTTTAAAATGCGAAGCTTTAAAATTTTATAAACACGAGAGGGCTGTTTGGAAAATGCAAGTCGTTTGTCAGCATGAGAAATGTCTTGGGATTCTCTCCAGTAATATTATAAAATTGACGGCGGTTTTCAGCAAACATTAAATATGCATCTCTTTGGTCGTGTTCCCAAGAGGAATGTCTGCAGTGTACTGTTGGTGGTTGTTTTAAATTTAATTACGTAAGTCGGTGAAGCACTAACTGAAATTTTTTTGGTCCCTGTGGTTGATATAATGCAAGATGAGAGCAAATAAATGAGCTTCTATCGTGATCAATGGCAAAAAAAGAAAACAAATATTAATGTTTTCAATGCACAAGGACAACTAGATTAGCTGTGATGTGTTCTGTAAATTTCCTGTAAAGAGCAGTTATTCATAACTAATTTGTATGTTTGGTGTCAAATTACTGAGGATACCAAAGCACAAAATATGGCTAGTTGTGTCTATTATCCATGACTAATCTTAACAAGAGGGTCATTATGGCCAGTAGATAGGATAATGCTTGATCTGGCTCATACCCCCTCTTAATCATCACCCCATACGCACACGATTATGTCTCACCAAAATTTCATGTAACATGCACGCCCTCTAAGCCGCATGCTCATAAAATTATCACCCTCATAAAATTATCACCCTCATAAAATTAACAAAACCAATAGGTGAAGCATTCATAATTAAATCAAACAAACCTCTATCTTAATCCTTTTACCTTTAATTCAATTATTATATCATATCAACCCCTCACCCACTAACTGAAAAATTTTCGAAAAAAAAAAAAAAAAAATTTCATCATCATTACATCATTGCTTCAGTTACTGAGTTGCTCAAGACAAACCCCCCATCAACCAGACGCATCATTACATCATTGCTTCAGTCACCGAGTCACTGATTCATTCGAGTCACTGATTCATTCGAGTCACTGATTCATTCGAGTCACTGATTCATTCGAGATACTGAGTTACTCAAGACAAACCCCCCATCAACCGGGTGCATCAAAGCAATGGCTAGCCAGTTTATGAACTAGTGGAGGGAAAAAATTAAAAGTTAAATAAAAAAAAATAATAAAAAAATATGACTAGTGAAAACGAAATATTGAGTAATGAGTTTTTAAAAGAAATCTTCAACCAAAAAGAAGATATGATACAATCTATAGTAATAGAACAAGCAGAGGAAGTTTTAAAAAGGAAAGTATTTGAATGGTTTAAAGATGATATATTCGAAATAGTGGAAAATGGAAGTAAAAGGTATTCGTTGAATTTGGAAAAAAAAAATATTTATGAAATGGAAAAAGAAGATATCAGAGCATTGTTTACTACATGTCTAATACATAGTATAGCAAGTTTTGGGACGAGATATATGTATAGTGGGGAACCATTAGTATTGGTTTAAAAAAAAATTTAAAAAAATTTTTTAATTTTTTATTCCTTTGATAGAAATAAAAAATTGAATTTTACTTAAAAAGTCTCAACAACATAATAGGTTAAAGAACCAGAGATATATAAATATGGAAAAAATAAAGGAAGATATAGAAGCAAGTAAAACTGTAGAAGATAAATGGCAAATAGATCAATTCCTATCAAGAGCATCTATAGATATTAGTGATAGTTATGATTTATTTAAAGAAATGACAAACAAAGGATGTGTAGCATTTTCCAAAGAGGATAAAGAATATGAACACGTAGTAGATGTGATAAAAAAATATAGAGAACTAGAAAAGTTTTATGAAGAAATAAATTGTTATACTTACTACCTAACCCATAGTATACACGATGGTGTAATGCAAGAATGGTTTGATAAAAAATGTGAATTTGCAGACGAATGTTTCTATCTAGATCATCTAATATCTGTAAGAGAAGATATAAAAAACAGCTTTTCAATAAATTGTCGCATATCTAAAACGGAAGAACAGTTTTTCCATGCTTATGATTATTTTAAAAGAGAAACCCTAGCTGGTATAAGAACATATTTAGAAAAGAAAGGGGAAGAAATTTATAAAAAACTAGAAAATCTTTTGTTGAAAGAGAAAGAGGGTATCACTGTAGAAGAACAACAGTTGAAAGCTGTGATAGAAGAAGAATATAAAAAAATTAGAGAAGACATTATGGATGAAATAGAAGAAATAGATTATTAAACAAAATAAATATCTAACCCTTTTACTGGGTTATATATTTTTACAAGTCCAATTCTATTAATATTGTTAAATATGCATTTTTAGCATTTGGATTGTTTCTCTTTGTTATAAAGTTAATAACATCACATTGCTCCACCTCTAAAGGTTTAGGAAAAACTGTACAACTACAACCTTCTCCTTTCTTTTTTATTATGGAGTAGTTAGGTTGTTCAACTCCATTTATAACAATATTAACTTTTGACTCTTCTCTTAGAGCACCGGCTCCTTTAACAGCCATTAAAGTTCCTCTTATAATTCTACCAGGAGCAGACATACAATAACCTCCTAACCCATGACTTTCTCCACTGCCTCCATTACCAAAAGCAAACTCATAACTACCACTTGATAATGGACCTTGTTCCTCAGCATGCACGCTTATAATAGGTTTAGGACCTATGAGAGAAGGAAGTGATACTTTTCCATCCACGTAAGATTTTGTTGCTAAGTCTCTTTCTTCTACAGGAGCCCCAGCATTTTTTATAGTAAAACCTTGAAAATCAACATCAGATATTGCCGTAAAACTTCCATCAGGATTTTTTACAATGGCTCCTCCATTATCAACATAATTTTTATTAGCGGCAGCATCACGATCTGTAGGATTCGGCAATCCAGTAAGTGGGTGAGTGTTCATATCTATTTTACCAGTTGCTAAGAAAGTTCCATATCGGTTTTTTGTTAAAGCATTATTACCTGCAGTTATTGCCTCAACAGCGGTATCAACATAAAACTTATTTGCAACTTGCTGAGTTTCTATAGGTGAACCAACATTGTTAATCCTAAATCCATCCATAGAAATATCTCCTCTTGCTGTACCATCTGCCCCCAAAACAAAAGCACTTTCAGCAGCATCTACATATTTTTTATTAGCAGCTTCACTCAGTTCCTCTGGGTCCGCTATATTTTTTATTTTATTAAAACCCATATTTAAATATCCAGTCATATGATATCCCCCATTTTCATCTAACAGCCCTGCGTTTGCATCAACATAACTCTTAGTGGCAACATCCTGTGGATTTACTGGATTACTAACCCTCGTTAGTGTGTTTCCATTCATATTTATAGAACCAGCAGCGGGGGTAGTTCCATCTTTACGTAAAAAATTATTTGAGATGTAAGCAAGTGATACACCATCACCGCTTGTTTTAACTTCATCCATTCTTCCAAATTTATCAACAGGCATTTTTAATATTGCTAAAAAAGTTTATTTAAAATATCTTGAAATTTATTACCCAAGCACAATTCTTTAAGAATGTACAAACATAAATGACCACAAAATACTTCACCTGCTTGTTGTAATTGATCCGTATTGTAATGTAATGGACTTTTTAAATAATCTATAATTTCGAGAGGCGGTTGAATACCATAACTATCAAAATAAATTTTTTTCTTTCCATCTTTAAACCAAGCAACCCAATGAGTACCAGGTCCGCCCACGTCATCAAGATTAAATATACCACATTCTTTATTTCTTACTTTTTTAGGTAGGGTATCTCTTAAAAATATTCCTCTAAAATTTTTTATTTTTAATTTTTTTGCTGCATCCTCAAGCTCAAAATTGCTTAAAGGTTTATTTGGTAAAGTTATTTTATCAACTAAAATATTCTCCATTTTTTATATACTTAAATATTTACAATAGCACTATTATCAACCCATGAATTAAACTCATCAGAATAACCTTTCCACTTTACAAGAGATTTCTTTTTACCTTTTTTAATAATCTTTTCTATCCTATACACCTCTTGGCTCGTTTTTTGTAGTTCAGGCTCATAAAAAGAACCTTTAATTTCTTCACCATTTAAATCTTCAATCTTATACGTTATAGGCGTTGTTTGTTTTACTTCTGTAACAGTAAAAACCTCTTCAGTCCATCTCGTTGTATAACCTTTTTCAAAAGTCTTTTTCTTTTTACTTATCCTTACTTTGTCTCCAACAGAAAACTTTGGTTTAATATCCTCCCTTACTTGATCATAATCAGGATACAATGTTGTCCAAACTTTATTTTCATTCTTCTTCTTACTTGCTTCAATTGGTGTCATCTTAATAGAAGAATGCCTCGTGTTGTTGTATTCCTTAACAAGATTTTGTAATACATCAATATATACATTTGTTGAGTGAGCAGAGAAATACTTCCACATTTTTTCTTTCATTGTTCTAATCCATCTCTCAACAACGCTTGATTTTTCTTCATTTTCAGTAGAATACAATTCAACCAAATCTTTAACATCTTTGTTATAAAACTCTTTACCTTTATCCACCCACATTTTCTCAGGTTTTCTTTCCTTAAAAATACTCTTCAGTGCAACAGAAACAGATTTTCCTGTTTTATCCTTTAATGGTATAAGCCATCCATATTTTGAAAAGATATCAATGACAGCAAGAAGAAATTTTACTCCACGATTTAGTTTAGAAAATGCTTGCATATCTACTAAATCAGCAGCCCATATCCTATCAATACCATTTACTCTAACTCTTCTCTTCTTAAATTTTCTTTTTACAGGTTTATGTAATTCTTCTGCTAGTGAATATTTTTTTTTTTACTCATTCCCATACCAAATCTTTTCTTGGTTCCTATCAATGAGGAAACCAATCCTCTTTCCATTCTTTCCTTAATAGTAGGATTATAGATACCGTTTAACTCTTTAAGCATATTAGCATCACATACATCATTACGTGTTTTAGTATCATTATGCTTTAGATAACAAATATCATGATGATAAGCTGCTTTATCAACACGATTTACTGGCTTTGACCAATCTTTAGGTGTTAAGTCGGGATTTAATCTTTTCTTTAACTTTGTACCGGGACCAGTAAAATTATGACCAGGCAAGTGCATTTCAACAGGTAAGTTATTGATTGCTTTGTTTAACAATGAACCACCTTCTTGTTGTTTAACAAATTGTGTTTTAGTTGTACCACAAATAGCACATTTTCCTCGCACCATTTTTTTACCATTTTTACTTACTACACAATTTAAATCAGTAGTATCAGTTTTCTTTTTACATTTAACGCAATACATTTTTTTATATTAAAATATATTTTTTAATATAAAATGGATATTGTTAATTTATCTTGGAATGAAACATTAGCAAAAAGATTTAACCATCCCCTTTTACCTAGAAGTATCAGAGGTTTAATAGTAGGTAAATCGGGATGTGGTAAAACTACACTTTTACTTAACCTTTTGTTAAGACCTGAATGGTTAGATTATAGTAACTTATACGTTTTTGGTAAAAGTTTGTTTCAACCAGAATATCGAATACTAAAAAAAGCTTTTGAAGAAAAAATACCAAAAGAAATCATATTAAGGTTGTTTTCACTTAAAGATGAAGTTCAAAACCGTGATATTTCACCTACAGCATTAGTTGAAGAATGGGCAAAAACAATTAAGGAAAAATCTGATATCAATTGTGAATTTTATGAATATGCTAGTGATGTTCCTGATCCGAGAGATTTAAATGCATCAAATAAAAACTTAATGATATTTGATGACTTACTTTTAGAAAGACAAAACAAGTGTGAAAACTATTATGTGCGGGGTAGACATAGTAACGCAGATTGTTTTTATCTGGCACAAAACTATTTTAGACTACCTCGTCAAACTATTAGAGAAAATGCAAACTTAATATGCTTGTTTAGACAAGACTTAAAAAATCTTAATCATATTTATAGTGATCATGTAGGAGATGATATGACTAAAACAGAGTTTATTAATTTTTGTAAAAAGTGTTGGGAACAGCCTCATGGATTCGTAGTGTTAGATTTAACTAAGAACTCTAATGATGGTAAATATAGATGTGGATTTGATATCGTTTATATACCACGAGATTATAAAGATTATTATTAAAAATATATTTTTCATTTTAAAATATATTTTACAAATTAATAAAATGGAAGTAGAATTACTTGAAAAGATAGTAAAAAACACTGACCACAAAACTTCATTTCAAATTATCGTAAGCGATAACAAAACAGAAATTAGAACTAGATTTACTCCTCCTCTTTTATTAGAAAAAGATAAAGAATATGAAATAGCATTGGTTAATCTTGAAACTTACTATTCATTTCCTAATATTGACGCAAGCAATAACATTTTTGTTTATACACCAGATAATGGTGCAACATGGGTAAAAATAAAAATACCTGAAGGAAGTTATGATCTAGTTGATATTAATGATGTAATTCAACAAGAAATGAGAAAAAAAGGTCATTATGATGCTGTTAATGAAGAATATTATATTAACATCTCAGCAAATACTAATACTTTAAAGTCTATTATTGTTTTAGAAAATGGATATCAGGTTGATTTTAACCAACAAAATTCTATTGCTAAAGTATTAGGGTTCTCTCGTGCTAAATATGAACAAGGATTTCATGAATCAGAAAATGTAGTAAATATTCTTAGTATTAATAGCTTACTAGTTAATATAGATTTAATTTCAGGTAGTTATGTTAACGGTTCACAAAGAAATACAATTTATAGTTTTTTTCCAAATGTATCACCAGGATATAAAATTATAGAAAATCCAGTTAATTTAGTTTACCTTCCATTAACATTAAATGAAATACATAATTTAAATGTGACTATTACTGACCAAGATGGAACATTACTCAATCTTAGAGGGGAAAATTTAACAATTAGATTTCATATAAGAGAAGCAAGATAAATATAAAAATGACAAACTATATTAATGCAAAAATAAATATATCAGACGGACAAAAGGAAAAAATTTTACATTCTTTTAGAAACAAAGCTCCAGCTAGTATTCGTTTAAAGCATGAGGATATTCATGGTAATGATGTAATAGCATTAACCAAATCTCAAGTAAATAAACTTACAAAAGCTTATAAATCTGGTAAGGGGGCAACGTTTAGAATGTCAACTAAACAACTTAAGCATAATATGAAAGTAGAAGGCGGATTTCTTGGAATGTTGGCAGGATTAGCTTCATCAGTTCTACCTACATTAGCAAGGACCGTTTTACCTGCTTTGGGAGTTGGTGCACTATCTGGGTTAGCATCTTCAGGAGTTCAAAAAGCAATGGGTAATGGTCTATATCTTAAGAAAGGTGGTTGCGTCTGTCAAGTAGAAACTGATGGTAAAGGTTTATTTCTTGGTCCAGCTAAAGGTAAAGGATTAAGTTCCGTTGGTGATGGATTGTATTTAAAACAAGGTGGTAAAATTTATGATGGAAAAGGTCTTCTTTTAGGGCCTAATAGTCCATTTGCTAATATTCCTATATTAGGTGCAATATTGTAAATTAAAAAATATGAATGTGCATAAATTTGGAAATGGAAAACATAAAATAGTTCAACCAAAAACTATTTTTTGGAAACCTGTAGAAGTTAAGTATCCAGCTAAAAAAGTTAATCCTGTTACATGGGATGTTTTTACTCAACAACCGTTAGTAATAGAAGGAGGACAAACGAAGACGATAGCCTTAGGTATGGGCTTCAATATGAGTAAAGGTTTTGTTTTAGCTTCTCTATCTTATAATCTTAAACTCAAACAATTATCTATTACAAATGAAGTTACATTAGAAGAGGTGGATGACATGGTTGCAACAATTACAAACAACTCTGGTAAAATAAAAAAAATGCAAGAAAACACCTTTTTGTGTCGTCTTTATTATTCTATTTAAAAATAAGTTGCTGTTAATAAAATGGAACTAAAAGAAAAGATTTATCCAGAGCTACCAGAAGCACGAAATATACCAAATGCACCATCATTAGAGCCAGTAATAACTGCAAGAGATAACGGTCAATCATTCAGGTTACAAAAGATATCAGAAATTCAGACTTTTCTAGAAAATGAAGTTAAGGAAAGAGAGCAACTAAGTAAAAAATACATGAAGATTAGTAAGAATGTGGACAATGTAGAAGCTGGACTAACCGTTATAGCACTAGGCGCAGGAGCAGGGGGAATCGCTTTATTATCAACCGTAGTAGCGATACCTGCAACTATGGTTCTAGAAGGCTGTGCTTTAGTTGTTGGGTTAGCCGCTTTAGTGGGTAAGTTTGTGGTTAGAAGAAGCAGAACAAAATCTGAAAAACATCTTCAGATTAAAATGTTGGCAGATTCAAAGCTAAACACACTACTTACACATATATCAAAAGCAATAACAGACAACAAAATAGATCATTCAGAATTTACCTTAATTATGGAAGAATTGGAAAAATATAAACAAATGAAGGAAGAAATTAGAAGTAAAACAAAGAAAAAAAGCAAGCTAGAGGAATCGGAGAGTTTAATAGAGAAGGGACGAATAGAAGCACGGGAGGAATTCAGGAGACTTGTAGAAAGGCATTCAAATTAAAACTAAAACCGCCTAAGTTTAAGTGTTCTTGTGCATGTGAGATAAACAATACAAATTAAAAAATTTTTTTACTTTTTAAAAAAATGTCATTTTTAAAGATAAAAGACCCTTTAAAAAGGGAACAAACAGTAAAAGAATTTCTTGCACTGAAGAAAAGAATTCATGATAATCAGCTTGCAGAAAAAACAGGTGAAATTGAATTACAAACAGACCTTTCAAAGTTTTTTAAACCTATTACAGAAACACAAAAATCTGCAACAAAGGAAATTATAGAAGGGCTTAAACCTATTAAAGAGGGGGTTGAACGGTTGCCACAGGCTATTACGTTTCCTGCCTTTCCTTCTATAGAAGCTAAAAAAAGTGATGGTCTTACTGATGAAGAATTAGAAGAAATATTTAGGTATGTGGATGAAATGGAAGAAGAAAGTGATCCATTATTGCTTATTGGACCAGAAGCAGCAAAGCAACTAAGAAGATTTACAAATAAGGATGAAGCCGATACAACTTATGGATTATATGACAAAAAAGGCAAATTTTATATTGGTAATATGGAAACAGTAATTTTAGGAAATGATCTTTTATTTGAAAATAAAACTTATGAAGGCACTCCCGGTCTGTGGGAGTTAATTGTAGCTAAAAAACCGGATAAAGATAAATATACTGACGAGGATTTTGATAATTACAAGGAGTTAATATTAAAATCTGGCACTCTTCATCGAGATAATAACCCAAAAAGTAAATTTCCAAAAAGCGGTAAATCATATAAGTGGAATAACATGCTTAGACATATTTGGAATGATGCAGTCCTTGGAAAAGGAATTACGGTAATCCCTTCTGACCCTAACGCTCTATTAGAAAGATTTGATCTCTTAATGGCAAGTAAAGGTGCGGGTAATACAGGTGTGAGAAATGAGCTTGTAAGTATTTGTGATGAATTAAAAAGACAACGTGTTTTAAATGCAAAAACTTATAAAAAATTAATGTCTATACTATAAAAATGATTACATCACAAAAGAGAGGATTTAAAAGAAATTATGCTTATGGAGGAGCAGGAATATTTGATAGTTTTGTTAATTTTCTTACAAAACTCTTTACAAGCAGTGCAGCTAAACAAATTGCATCTTCAGCAGTTGATGTTGGTAAAAGTGTAGCTAAGGAAGGAGCAAAGAAAGCATTAGAGGTTGGAAAGACGGCAGCAATTGATGCAGGTAAAAAGTTAGTTCAAAAGGCTTTAACACCAAAATCTAAAAAGATTATAGAAAAATATGCATCAACTCAACCTGCAACACAAAATATAAACACCTTAATAGATGGTAGTGCAATTGCTATTCAAGATTTAGTTAAGAAATTAAATAGTAAGGGTTCCGGAGTTAAAGTATTATAAATTAAAGCTAAGTTAAGTAAAATATTACATTAAATAAAAAAGAATGACAAATCTAAAATTTAATTTAACGCTTTATGAAAAATACAACACAAAAAAGGTTAGTATCCTTTATGCAAATTTAAAACTTGATGAAGATTGTGAAGTATTAGATAGCAGTGATACAATTTATGATTATAAAAAGGTTGTTTTAAAATTGTCACCTGAAAAAGCTGATATCATTAAGGAATTTGAAGAAGATATAAATCAATATCTAAAAAAAAATAATATGTCTAAGGTAACCATACTTTACGGAAATAGAATTTATCTAAAAATGAAAAAAAACCTTTCAGTAGAAAAAATTAAAAATATTAAACTTAAGGGTGTGTATGTAGATGATGAAAACAAGTCATTCCCTCAACTATGGGCAAATTAAATTAAACAATTATAATTTAACTTAAAATTATAATTGCATATAATAAAAATGGATATTTTAAATATTAAAGCACCAATTTTTAAAGACGACAGTATTGATGAATATGAATATTATGAATATCTGCCTATTACAGGGACTAATTTTAACAATGATGGAGGAAATATTAGGATTGATATTGAAACTCAAGATATTTTTTATCATCCTTCAGAATCATATTTAGAAGTTGTAGGTGAATTAGTAAAAAATGATGGGACTGTTTATGGAGCTGCCGATGAAGTTACCTTAATAAATAATGGAATAATGTATCTGTTTAAAGCTATCAGATATCAACTTAGTGGACAAGAGATAGAATACAATATTTACCCTGGCACGTCTACAACAATGCTTGGGTTGTTAAAATACCCAGATGACTTTTCTAAATCACAAGGGTTAAACCAACTGTGGTATAAAGATACTAGAAGAACAGCTGATTCCGTTAATAATAATGGTTTTAAGATAAGAAGGGATTATATTTTTAACTCAAATCCAGTTGGAACATTTAGTTTTAGGATACCATTAAAACATATATTTGGTTTTTGTGAAGATTATAACAAAATTTTATATGGTATGAAACAAACTTTAACCTTAACAAGAGATAGTGATGATGACGCAATTTATAGAGCTGCTGGTACAGTTGCTGGTAGAGTTAATTTACTGAAGGTATCTTGGTTTATGCCACATGTAACACCAGAAGATAATCATAACATGGAACTTTTTAAATTTATTGAGAAGAAAGAAAAATTTCCTGTTGGATATAGAATGATACAAAGTGATAATATTGCTGTTCCACAATCAACCAATTTTACTTGGAGGTTAGCATCTAAATCTTCACCTGAAGTACCAAGGTTTTTAATTATTGGTTTTCAAGATGGAAGAAATGATGACCAGGAACAAAACCCGGCTATATTTGACAACTTTAGAGTTAATAATATTTATGTAATGTTAGGTTCAAAAAAATATCCAGCATATGATTATAATATAAATTTTAATGCTAATCAAATTAGTAGAATATATGGTGAAGCTGCTTCATTTAGAAAAAAGTTTTTTAACATGGATGAATTAGTATCAAACCCTAATATTAATCCTTCAGATTACAAAACCCTTTATCCTTTGTTTGTGTTTGATTTAAGTAAACAAAGTGAAAGACTTAAGTATTCTGTTACTGATATTCACGTTAAAGCAGTATTTGCTGCAAATCCACCACCAGATGCTGTAGCTTATTCAGTTTTAATTAGTGATAGACTAATTAACTTTCAGAGTGATGGGAATAAGATGAGTGTAGTGTATTAAGTAAATTTTTACTTAAATAAAATGAAAAAGGTTGCTGATTTTAAGAAAATATTAACAGATAACAATATTAAGTGGTATTCCTATTGGAACAAGAAAAAGTATATTGATGTTTTAAAAAAGCATGGTTTGTATCCTGAAGAGGAAGAAAAAAAATTTTTAAAAAAAATTCCTAATTATGAAAGATTAAAGTATATTGCTAAAAACCCAAAGAGGGTTACCTTAAAGGATGTAGAAACTGAAGAGGTGAAAGAGTTTCCATCAATTTATAAAGCTAGTAAGTATATTGATAGATGTCCACAAACGATTGAAAATCGGAATGGTAGAGTATGGAATGGTAAATATAGAATTGATATTCTTTAATTTTATTATTTATGAAAAAAAATAATAAAATTTGACTTAAGGAAAGAAATTTATATTTAAAAAAATGGATCATCAATTTGATAGATACAATGTTGAAGGATTAAGAAATTTAGCAAGGGAAAGGGGATTAAGAAGATACTCAAGGCTTAGACGTGATGAACTAATAACTCTTTTGATTAATACGGGACCCTCAATATTAGATAGAGACATAGATACAATTGATGCACCAATATTACAACCAACGCCCTATATACCACCAAGACAAAGACCAACCAGGCAGCAAACTACTTCAGTTAATGATTTGCTAAGGAGCTTAGAAAATGTAAGAGTAGAACAACCAAGTATAACACCAGAACTTAATGCTTTAAAAAATAAATTAAAAAGTTTATATGATGAAGAAAGAGAGGAAAAAATAAAATTATTTCAAAATAGGTCTGCCTTAAAAGATTATGCAACTGAACATAAAATAGATGGTATACCTGTTAAGACATTACAAGAGTTTTTAATGTTTACAAAACCGATAATTGAAAATCTTTTAAGAAGCATGCATAGTCATAAAGTAAAATTAAATATTCAATGTTTTATGAGAAAAGGAGAAGATAATAATGAACAAAGAGTAGTAGCAAATTTTTCTTCTGGTAGTTATGAGATTAAATTAGAAGGAACTAATGTAGAAGAAGTATACGAAAAAATGATGGAAAGAATTTTAGAAAATTTTACTAAATTTACTTCAAATGGTAGTGGGTGGGATTTAGATAGTGTGGTTCATTTAAAGTTACATAGTGTTATTTATGAACCATTAAGAGCAGGTGGTTGGATACCTTTACCTAAGTGGATTGCTAATAAAAATGCGTGTATTAATATGAAAAGTAAGAATGATGAATGTTTTACAGATTGTATTTCGAGACATTTAAATCTTAAAGAAAAAAATAATGAAAGAGTTGATAATGATTTAAAATCAAAGAAAAATTGCTTAAATATGAAAGGAATTAAATATCCTGTTTCTTTACAGGATATAGATAAGTTTGAAAGACAAAATCCAACAATTAGCGTTAATGTTTTTGGGATAGTAGAAGGTAAGGAAAAAATCAAACGTATTAGAGCTATAAAAAGTTTAAAAGAAAATCATATAAATTTGTTATATATTGAAGATGAAGAAGAAAAAACACATTATGTTTTAATAAAAAATATTAATGCTTTACTGAGAACTCAAGCAGCTTCTAATCATAATGTAGAGTATTGTATGCTTTGTATGAATCATTTTGGTAGTAAAAAACTTTTAGAAGAACATATGGAGCGTTGTGAAGATCATGATGGAGTTGATATAATAATGCCTAAGTTTGATCCTGAAAATCCTGAAGAAATTTTAATAAAGTTTAAAAACTATTGTAGAAAAATTATGGTACCATTTGTTGTTATTGCCGATTTTGAATGTATATTACAAAAAATAGAACCACAACAAAAAAGTAATACTATTGAAACACAAAAGCATATACCTGTAAGTTATAACTATTTAATTAGTCCTTTTAATGATAAAATTATGAAACCAGTATTAAGAGGATATGTAGGTGAGGATGCCGAAAAACATTTTATAGATACTTTAACTAAGGATGTTAAACAACTTTATAAAGAATTTTATAAAAACCCAGTAAAAATAGAAAAATTAACTGAAGATAAAGTTAGAAAACATAAAAATGAAGTAAAATGTTGGATATGTGGTGGTAAATTTACTCATGAAAATTATAAAGTAAGAGATCATTGTCATTTTACTGGTAATTATAGAGGTGCCGCACATAATGATTGTAATCTTAAAGCAAAAGTTCCAAATTTTATACCTGTTATCTTTCATAATTTATCTGGTTATGATGCTCATATTTTTATTAAATATCTTGGTAAAACTAGTGGTAGAATTGATTGTTTACCTAACACAGAAGAAAAATATATTAGTTTTACAAAAAATCTAAAGGTAGGAAATAAAAATATTAAATTAAGATTTCTTGATAGTTTTAAGTTTTTAGCTAGTAGTTTAGAAAAAATTGTAGAAAATTTAAAAGATGAAAATTTTAAAAATTTAAAGTATTATTTAAAAAATCATCGTGGTGGTTATACAGAAGAAAAATTAAATTTGTTAAGTAGAAAGGGTATCTTTCCTTATGAATGGATGGATAGTTTTGATAAGTTAAAAGAAACACAACTACCGCCTATAGAAGAATTTTATTCAAGCTTAAATGGAGAAGGAATTTCAGAAGAAGATCTGGCACACGCGTTAAAAGTGTGGGATGTTTTTGGTTGCAAAACTATGTCTGATTATTTACAACTATACAATGAAACAGATGTTGTACTTTTAGCTGATGTAATGGAAAACTTTAGATTTTCTATGCATAAAGAATTTGGTTTAGATCCTGCTTGGTATTATACTTTACCTGGATATGGATGGGATGCTATGCTTAAGGTAAGCGAAATAAAATTAAAAAAACTTACTGATATTAATATGCTTAACTTTTTTGAAGCATCAAAAAGGGGTGGCGTTTGCATGACAAGTATTAGACATTTTGAAGCAAACAATAAGTATATGGGTGATGAGTATGATTCAACTAAACCTAGTATATATGGGTTTTACATTGATAAAAACAGTCTTTATCCTTGGGCTATGAGTAAGCCTTTACCTGTAAACTATTTTAAGTGGATGACAGAAGAAGAATTAAATAACTGGGAAAATTATCCGTGTACCCTGGAGGTTGATTTGGAGTATCCAAAAGAGTTACATGATTTACATAATGAAATGCCTTTAGCAGCAGAAAAATTAAAAATTAGTAAAGTAGAAAAGTTAATACCAAACTTAAATGATAAGGAAAAATATATACTTCATCATGAAGCTTTAAAGACTTACCTGAGATTAGGATTAAAAATTAAAAAAATACATCGCGGAATTAAATATCAAGAGAGTACCGCTATTAAAAAATATGTTGATAAGTGTGTGGCTTTAAGAACACAAGCAAAGAAGGATAAAAATAAATTTTTAGATAATTTATGGAAGTATGCAATGAATTCTGTTTTTGGTAAAACCATGGAAAATATAAGAAATAGAGTAAACATAGAATTAGTTAATGTTGAAAATAGTGAACGATTTAGAAAGTTAACAGCAAAACATAACTTTCATAATCATACTATATTTGATGAAAATTTGGTTGCTGTTCATATGAAAAAAACATGGATTAAATATGATAAACCAATTTATTTAGGAGTAAGTATACTCGATATTAGCAAAACAACTATGTTAGAAGATTATTATAACTATTTTAAAAATAAATTTGGTGAAGATAAAGTATTTATGTGCTATACTGATACTGATAGTTATGTTTTAAAAATAGAAACTGAAGATTTGTATGAAGATTTAAAAGAGGATGCCGATGATTTGTTTGACTTTAGCAATTATCCAAAAAATCATCCATTATATAGTGATAAAAATTGTAATGTGTTAGGTAAATTTAAGGATGAAATGGAAGGAAATCTTTTAACTGGATTTGTAAGTCCAGGAGCAAAAACTTATGCTATGAAAAAATTTATCTTAAAAAAGGATAAAGAAGGTAAAGCAGTAACTGATAAAGATGGTAAATTTATTTATATTAAGCCTATTGAAGCTAAAGATAAAGATGGTAAACAAATTTATAAAACAAATGAGAAAGCAGAAACTAAAAAATGTAAAGGTGTTAAAAAGTCTGTGATTAAAAATGAACTAAAATTTAAAACTTATAAAGATTGTTTGGATACTGAAAAAGATTTTTGTGTAACTATGGGAGGAATAAAAAGTAAACTTCATGAATTAACAACTATAAAAATGAAAAAAATAGCTTTAAGTTTTGAAGATGATAAAAAGGGTTTGATACTGAGGGATGGAAGTTATAGAACATTATCACATGGGCATTATAGATTACAAGGATTAACAGAAGAAGAAAGAGAAATGTATGAAGCACAGGGGGCAAGACCAAAAACAAAGTAAAATAAAATATTTAACCTTGTTTATGAGGTTAAATATTTATAATTTTTATTTAATTGGTAAATCATTTTCTGTTGTAAAAGGAATTAACAATTCTATTAATGCATTTCTATTTAGTCTAGTAAAACCTTTTATTTTTTTCTTTACTGCTAAATATTGTAATTTAAAAATTCCATAACACTCTAGTTTATCTTTTATTGAACCTTTCCATTTTTCTTTTAAATTAATTTCATCAACTATTTCTCGTGCTCTATCATCATCAAAACAATCAGCACAGTAAAATTGTGAACAATCATTATTAAAACAATTCCAAAAAGAAGGTAAACATTTTTTCCCACAATATATACAAGTTGGAGAAATACAAGTTGAACAACTGATATACAAAAAAGTTTTTTCTCCCCATTCACACTTACATGATTTTGACCAACCAAACGGTTTATCTTTGTTAATACACGCTTCACAATTTTTTATAAAACCCTTTCCCTTTTTTACTTCTCTTTTTAATAAACTATTACAACAGGTACAGTTTGTTAATAAAATACTTTCATTTTCACAATAGTAAGGACAAACTCTAATTTCCATATTTTTTATATCGTCGGTTCTTTAACCTATTATGTTGTTAAGACTTTTTAAATCTTAAATTCAATTTTTTATTTCTATCAAAGGAATAAAAAATTAAAAATTTTTTTTATTAAAAATTTTTTATTGTACAACGTTAAACATTCTTAATTTTTCCTCGAATAAGGTCATAAACTCCTCTTATAATATCGACGTTATTGTATATTTGTCGTCTTAATGCAATGATTCCTCTTCGTTTATTGTCTTTCATTTTATTTTCGTGGGTTGCAATCAACTTTTCAATTTCTTCACGACATCTTTCAAGTTTTATTAGGATTATGTTTTTCATTCTCTCGTTTCTATCTTCACCTTTTACCATGTTTTCATTTAAAAACTTCATTGCTAAATTTAACCTGGCATTGGAGATGCCATTATCAAATCGTTTTCCTATTAGCTGCATTGTCTGTTGGGCAATATCACTAAAGTCTACTATTAGAGTTTGAACATCACAAGTTCTTCCAGGTTTAAAAACAATACCATTTTTTGTTAATCCTACTGCTTTGGGTCTATTCATATCTGTCTATCTTATGTACTTATAGATGCCTGGTATTTTTAATCTTAAATTCAAAAATTATTGTATTTATAATTTTTTTATCCACCCACTTACTCAGTCACTCGGCTAACCCACTTACTCAGTAACTCAGTAACTGAAGCAATGATGTAATGATGCACCCGGTTGATGGGGGGTTTGTCTTGAGTAACTCAGTATCTCGAATGAATCAGTGACTCGAATGAATCAGTGACTCGAATGAATCAGTGACTCGAATGAATCAGTGACTCGGTGACTGAAGCAATGATGTAATGATGCGTCTGGTTGATGGGGGGTTTGTCTTGAGCAACTCAGTAACTGAAGCAATGATGTAATGATGATGAAATTTTTTTTTTTTTTTTCGAAAATTTTTCAGTTAGTGGGTGAGGGGTTGATATGATATAATAATTGAATTAAAGGTAAAAGGATTAAGATAGAGGTTTGTTTGATTTAATTATGAATGCTTCACCTATTGGTTTTGTTAATTTTATGAGGGTGATAATTTTATGAGGGTGATAATTTTATGAGCATGCGGCTTAGAGGGCGTGCATGTTACATGAAATTTTGGTGAGACATAATCGTGTGCGTATGGGGTGATGATTAAGAGGGGGTATGAGCCAGATCAAGCATTATCCTATCTACTATGGCCATATATAGCTCCATTACCTAATAAACTGCATGTGTCATACAGGTAATTGGCATTCAACAGTCATCAAACTGTTAGAAATCTGTTTTGCAATAATAGCCATGAAAGAGAAATGCTTTTTAACATGCCACTAGGATGATTTCAATGAAGACAAGCAGGTCTATCAAGAATTATTCGTTTAAAATATCAATGAACTCTGACAAAGAGTACTTCTAAAGAAACATTTCCAACAAAAAGGCAGAAATTGCCCTCAATTGCTCAACGGAGAACAATCGATGACAACCATCTCCTCCAGTTGTAGTAAGTTTGACCCTACGGCAATAGTTGAACTTTTTGGTAGAGATCTCCGATATCTAGCTACAAATCAAATATTACATTTCTATGCCAAATGGTTTGGAACAAGAATATTTTCGAAATTTTCTTTATAAAAGCCTGTATGAAAGTGGTGACCCACATGTGGTGCTATTTTCACCCAAAGGCTATAATTACTTCTATCCTGGTAGAGGGCTGCTAGATGAAACTACAGACCACTTAATACAGGTTTAGGCCGAATGCTTATATAAAAAGATATTAAAAGTATCCACAATATAAAGACCCTGTAAAACGTGTGATCCACAGGGCTAATTTTGAACAAAAGTTGTGATCCACTAGATTAAACTACGTTTCAAATTTAGTAGCAATAGGTTTATGGCTAGGGTAAAGAAAAATTTTAAAGTTTTCCGTATTTATGCTTAACTTGTGCCCTCCTCCCCCTTGGCTGGACCATTTTTGACCAAATGCTGTAATTTGATATATCTTGCTTAAGACTTACTAGATGATACAAAAATACAGAATATTGCAGTTCTAGCACTCATGGCTAAGAACAAGCAGAGTTTTAAAGTGTTAACTAAGCAAGCCCATACTAAACTTGTGACCCTTGGGGCTGGGCAAAAGTTGACACCAGGGCTCTTATTTGAACAGTCGGTGCAAGAGGTTTACTAAAAGAAGTCAAATGCCAAATTTTGTAGCTCTAGGCCTTCTTGTTATAAGTTTTCACTATTAAAGCGTGTGTGAAACTTGTGACCCCTGAGGTGAAGCCAATTTAGATCCCAGTGCCATCATTTGAACAGTCTTAGTAGAGGCTCAGTAGATAAAGCAACCCTCAAAATTTGGTAGCCCTAAACTTTATCATTATGAACGACAAGATTTTTAAATCTTTCACCACAAAAGCTCATGTAAACTTGTGACCCTTGAGATGGGGCCCATTTTATAGAGGCCCACTAGATAAAGCTCCATACCAAATTTCGCAGCTCTAGGCCATATGGTTTCGGACAAGGCTTTTATTTATTTTCAGTATTTTTCATTTTTTAAATTTTTTTTGCCATGAGAACTAGAGTTTTTGCCGAACTTTAAGTCCTTGAAGAAGCTCTGAAGAGTACCACGGCATGATCATTTCTGTGAAGTCCGGTGAAAATTGGCTCGGTTGCTTCAGAGATGTTTTGAAAAAAAAAAAAAAAAAAAATTGACGCATCCATGGATGCAAGATGGACACAGAGCCATGACATAAGTTCGCTAGCTCGCTGGCCTTCGGCTAGTGCAGCTAAACCTGATGTCAAGCGATTGCTTGCTTAAATACGCTATCACTTTATCTCATCCTCAAAGTATCCACCAACAACTTTTGTCCTAACTCGATTGCTTCCTTTAATACACTATCTCTTTATCTCATCCATCAACAGCTTTTGTCCTAACTTACAGATCTACAGGCCGGGGTTACCACTTATACCGATGAATAACAGTCATCCGAAATTAAATTCCTTTTAATCTGCCGACAAGATGGAAATATTTAAATATGTTATTTCTGGAAGGGAGAGGATGGTAAATCTTCCCACACTAAACGGTTACCAGAGTAATTCTAGGTGGTTATAAAATGAGGCATGCTCTGTTGATGCATCTGCAACAAGTATCGACCCAGGTCAGCCTGCAGGCTGACCTGAGCCGAAACTTTTCGCTATTGGGCAATTTTATACGTGCCAAAGGACCATTCAACCCGTTGGTTGTGAAAAAAAAGTGTCTTTTATAGATCCACAATTATATGAATGCTTGCTTGGTACCACGCATCACGGATATACATTAGATTGGATTGTATTGGGGTTTAATGCCATTTTAACAGCTTAGGCCATATCACGGCAGTCAGTGACGCACCCATGTGTTTCCTGGCCTTCCCACACCGGTACTGCCACAACTTTATTTCCATAGCCACTGACTACTTTTCTCACATGCATCAGAGGTGAGAGGCGAAAAATCGCCGGAAAGAAAGTTTGCCTCAACCGCGTATCGCACTCGCAACCACCAGGTCACGAGTCAGATACGCTAACCACTGAGCTACCCGTACGAACCGGATATACATTAAGCCCGCCTTTCACAGAGCGTGGGTCACATGTAATCCGTCGTCCGTTTGTCTGTTCGTCCACGGAAACGACTTTTTCTACTGCACTACCGGTTCAAATAAAATCACGCTTCAAGTAGACACTTCTCGGGCATGGGAAACATATTGTTCCAGTCCTTCATGTCACGCGACTGTTATGGTTACCAGTGCCTAAAAAGCTAATACTTAAAAATATTTTCCTCGAACACAGGAAACCATGTAACATTGGATTTTGACGTTGGTTATAAGTATCAAAGATTGTTCAAATGGTGAGCCAAAGTTGAATTTGACTTGTATTTTAAAAGTCAAACTTCAGAGTTTCTATGTTCTGCAAGTTACACGTAGGAAACACTTCGAATATCTTAGTCGGAAAAGCTTAAACCGCACGTAGACCAAACGCCACAATGCCAATATATCTTTTTTTGCAGTTGAACGGGGAATCTGTTAAACTGACTAAAATCTATCGGTTATCGTTTCCGAGTAAAGAGAAAACACTTAAGCACACTAAGGAAACTGATTCCCTTCGTGCCACACGAGATCAAGGCATAGCATTAGAACTTGCTCGCTGTTGTCTGAATAATAAGCCGCTAAGATTTCGTAAATATAGCCCAGTCAATGGTACCTATCATAACGAGTAATCGTGGTCTCTTTTGCAGACATGAATCGGGACATTGTTTTGAGTAATTTGACGATAAAATGTTTCATTTGATAAAAATGGTTGTCTCTCAAGAGTTCCAAGTGTTATGAACCATTGAACTTATTTTAAAGGGTAAGTAGAGTTTGACTCAGGACAGAGTCTATCAGAATAACAGTACATTGTGATGGGGGGGGGGGGACTTTTTAATCAAGTTTGTAAGAATATTCAGAAAAAGTGATTTTCTAAAGCGTAAATCAGTCTAGTAGCCCAATAGCTTAGTTTAAACGTTCTGCCCTAACTATGATTTAGTTATGTTCTAAAAATCTTTCGAAGGAAATATGGATATGCATCATAAACTCTGGGGTAGTAAGCAACACTAATAAGCAGTCATATTTAAAGATATATAAGACTAACGTCAATCCTGACTGAAGAATCATTTGCGATATTGAGGCGTGTTAAGTATTTTTGACGTTCAGCTTACTAATGGCAATCCATTACAAATGTCAATTGAAGAAACACACGCACACGCACACACTCACGCACACACACACACACACACACACACACACACACACAAAATGGACATTTCCCGGTACCGTCGTTTTACAAACCTTGCAGCTGAAGTATTATGTACTATTCAGTTTGTACAGTCGGTCAAGAGTTCATTCACCTTTGAGGCAGAAATTCTTACAGACGTCTTTACCCTGTAATTAAGGTTTTTCTGCTTTCGAGTATTCCCAGTATTGATACTAGACAGTAATTATTAGGTTAGTGAGAATGATTAGTACTGATGGGTGAGATATTTATATCTAACGACTTTTGCATTCTCGAGTACTTCCAACATATTCAACGACTAACGACGTATGATCTTTCAAGTACTTCCAACAAATTAAAGTAAATTGATGGTGAACTGCGTTTTGAAAAGATCCAATAACCAAGAGAAAACCACCATTTCTACAAGTAGGCATTGTGCTTCAAGGATTCGCCAATTATAAAACGCCTCATCAAGAAGAAGCACTCTTTGACAAAGACTTGAACGGTAAGACAGAATGGGAACTATTTAAATCTACCGTATGTCACTTAATAAACACCGACAGGGCGCTCTTATTTCATAGCCAATTTCCAGAAATTTAAGTGCCGTCGTATTGTAGAAAGTACCGTACTGTAATAGAAGCGCAAATCGGGATACACGTCGTACACATTTATTGATCGGAAGATGTTAGTGATATTTTTTAATGACGTCGTCTAATTTGACACAACTTACGTCATTGGAATTTCATGAAATATGTATAGGTCAACATAGAGAATAATAGGTTAGTGTCTGAAATGGATCAAGTTTTTTCGGGCGAGGCGTAGGAATTTATTAGGTGAGCCGAAAGTGAACCTAATAAATTCCGCAGCTGAGCCAGAAAAACCCATTTCAGACACTAACCTATTATTCTATTTATTCTGTTACACGCCGAGAGAAAAAGAGAAAAAAAAAAAAATTGAATTTCGCTGTTGATCGAAGTGGGAGGGGCTTTACTAAGCACGAAAATTCTTCCGCGGATAAAGGTTACAAATATAGTTCTTGATATTTCCTATGATTTCTATAGATCTACTATTCATAGGAAAATTTCAATTTCACAAAACCCGTTGTTAGCTTAAAATTATAGACACTATGTTATTTTCTAGTACAGCGTTTGTTGAGTTTCGTCCACGCTTCGATTTACACATTTGTGTAAACGACTATGTACAGTAGCTTGGCTGTAGTAGGGTGGCCTTGTCGTACGTAAACAAAGATTTCGCCTGTGAGGTAAACTAGATCTGTCAGAATTCATGCGAAATATATTGTGATTTGGCATTAATAGTTAGTTACCGATTGAAATAGAATTTTTTCAAGGAGGGAATATTATAGATTTAAGGTGTTCCACAAGCATGTGCGCTTGATATCTGTAGACGGGTGTCTGTAGTGCGTGGGAAGACACACAGGAGGAAGGCAAATAAATCCTGAACCTATTTTATTCAACACATTGGCTCAGGCCTGGGTGATGTAAATGTAAGTTTATATTAAAATTTAATCAAATCTTTAGAATTCTATCAATAATGAATTGGCCTACAAACAGTTTAATGAATAACAACAGTTGGTCAAAAAACAATGTGTGTAATAAATTGTATGACTGTGATGTGTAACTGTAAGTGAATTACTCTGCTTTAAGCCTCATTGAATGAAAATAACAAGTTGTCAATGGGCTTAAAACAATAATATATATATATATATATATATCTCATGCCTCATGGCTTTGCAAATTTAACATTAATCTAAGTTTACTCTTTACTTCATGTACACATTGACATTCTGGATATTCAAAACAGCTCCAGAAAACAAAAAACTCAATTCATTGTTGACATTAATTTTGTCATTTTGTAAAGAAAGAGATGATGGATTCTTAGGATTGGTTCCTACAATAGAATTTGAATTGGTGGTCATAGACACTTGAGCATTATGTGCTGCTACCATATTGTCGATTATGGGGGTATCTTGTATTGGTTTGGGAGCTACATGCACATCATAGCTTGAAGTAGGCCTATTACTTTCTGGTAGATCTCCAGATGAAATGGTGGCTGTTGCCTGCTGTCTTGAAGTTGAAAGTATCCTTGAACATTGTTTTTGTTTGTTTTCAGAAATAGCAGAGAATTCAATACAGATTGAATATTCTTATTCCTGCTGATTTGCATAATATCGGTTGGAGCTATACCAGAATCTCTTAATTTTTGCACAAGATGTTTTCTGGTTGAGTGATTTGTTAGCCTCTTTTGAGATTCAAGCCCAGCAGCAGCAGCCATACATTTCATAGAGGATCCCAGTTTTTTCTCTCCAATTGTCATTTTCGTGTACCATGTACTGTGAAGCAGTGGGGGGTGGGGGGGGGGGGGGAGCTAGATAAAAGGGATTATTAGGACAACAAAATCCAATGGGGCGATTTTGGGCATAAAGTTTATAGTAGTTCACAGGGCATCTTTCTTTATCTTCTGGAGTTGCAAAGATTTTGGGATTTATGGGCCTAATGTCATTTGTTTGCTCTCCTGTCCTGGTTTTAGTCTGTCTTTCAGCACAATATTCCAGGTATTCAATGCCATCAGCCCCCTTTTTTCAACTGAACGTCTTCCCATCTGTAGAGATAAGGGCAAAGTGTCAGTGATAATTCCTTACCAGAAACCGAATTCACCAAGTAGTCCAAATTAAATTCTACATTTAATTCTAAATTAAATGACAAGCAATCTGATTCAAGAGATCTCTGTCTTGTCCAATCTGATTGGTAGTCCTGGTATTTAGAATAAGATCAGCTTGGACCGCTTGGTGAAAAAAAAAAAAAAAAAAACGTGGACAAAATTTGAATGCATTTGCAATTGCAGTCAACAAATTTCAAATATTAAACCTAAATGAATTAACTCTTTACCGGACAACAATACTTTTGACTGGTCCAAATTGAAATCATTTGTAGATGACAATTGTTACTTAAAACATGAAATTTGTCTTTCATAGGGTAAAAACATTGTGGGAAAAGAAGAGAGAGAATGCTGATAACCAGCATTTTCTTCTTTCCCTGCAATGTTTTCAAAGCTTTCTGTGTCAGATGTTATTAAAACTTGTGAATGTTTGGTAATGGGTTATGCTTATTAATAAACTTCGCTTGAATCGGATAATGTGTGAAAAAGGAGAAAATCCTGGTTTACATCATTTTCTCCTTTTGCCACAAGGCTTGTAAAAGATTCCTTTCTCTGAGGCAATTAAACTTCAAACTTTCTTGGTGAATGGTTTACTTCGCTTCTCAATAGACTATATGAAAAAGACTTAAAAATAATGGCACACTGAGCTGGAACTGGTCATTGAAGTTATTTACTATTTGATAAATTAAGTCATTTGTCACAAATTGTGAAATGCCAAATTTGCATGAATTAGAAATCAATAAAAACTCTTTGTATCAGAATAGTGAATCAGTCTAACAGATGAAAACTGGTTTTAGGCTCAAAACCCTTGTATTTTAAAAGTAAAATACCTGGGCAACTAGGAGATCGCAGTTCAAGTCTCAGCAGGGGTCTGAGCTGCTAGAGTATCAATTTTCTGATGCATATTGATTCAGGTAACAATGTACATGTACAATGTAAAAGGAAGAATAAAACCAGTTACCAGTAATTGAAATTAATAGGCAAATGTGCAGACCTGGCAAAAACAACCTTTTTGCAAGATTTACATTTATGACAGAGGAGAACTGGTGTAAGCCTACCATTATAAATTTGCACATAATTCCCTTTATTCAATTTGACTATTCATGTAATTTTTTTGGTGTAACATTTGAAACACCCACCTAAGGTTATAGTTTTCTTTGGTTCCCCTCATACCAAACATAAGGCAATTGTTGAGCCATAAAACATTCAGCAGGCTTTTTGCATCATTGCTCCCTTTTCATACAGTAGGTTGATCTCATCGTTTGTAAGAGGACATGCGCTGCTTATTTCCTTTCCCTTGTTTCTTCAAAGATTTTTGTTTGGCTTTCAAGGCATCCCTGCTTAGTTGGAATTCACGTGTTGAGCTATTCATTATTTGATGAGGGTATTTTTGCCTTTTAAGTTTTCTGTCTAAGCTTGACACAATATCTCTTAGTGTCGATGGCTCATACTCATGCCCGTCGGCTTACCTTATGGACAGAATGAAGTTTGCTAGATACTGACCTAGCTTCTCCGGCTCCAGTTTTGACATTTCACAGGGCTCATTCTTGGATTTTAAAAAGTTCTCAAACTTTTTTACATCACACAAAGTCTTTTTGAGAGTACCTTTGTTAGACTGTGATTGAATGAAAGTCTGCACGTCACTTCCAGCAAGATTAACAAATTTACAAGAAGTATCAGTACTAGTAGTTTAATGTGGGTGTTTCTTTTGTGTTTTTCTCAAGATTTTGATCCATTTCTTCGTCAAATACATTGTGTATGGAAGGGTCTATTCCAATCTCAAATTCTTCATCAAATACAGAAGGGTCTATTTCATATTCTAACTGAAAGTCATCAAAAGTTATTTCTCTTACGGTTGTACATGGACTCAGAATTGGTTCGTCCCATATTAAATCAAAATTTACGGTGTTATCTGGTGTATCGTTGGTTTCATTCATATTTGTAAACACGATTGTTTGTAAACATTGACCCTTGTGACGCAAATATTGCAGACGATCATTTACATGTATTTATAAATCAAGGAAGGAAGAAGGGATGTAGAATGTATTGTAAGTATTATCAAACTATGTGGTTTCTACGCTTGGGACTCATTTGATATTTTTTTTTTTTAATTTTCTGCATTTTTAAAGCCTAGATTAAGCGTCGGGAGAGGGAAAGGAAATATTAGGTCAATAGTAGTTCCGGCCGTTATGCAAATGAGCAAGGTCACGAAGCAAGTGACCGTGTAACACAAAGTTTTCACGGCACCCCTTTCACGGCCGATATTTCACTATGTAACAGGATAAAATAATTTTCGTCAGTCTGCACTTGAAAATGGGCCCAATCCAGTCAACGTATCAGACGGGTTAGAACTAATTGCAATAGTTTTTATTTTTGCATTCCACGTCAGAGAATGAACATTAATCACCAGAAAAAAAAGTTGCACCAAAAATTCATTGCCCGAAAAAAGATATTTGTAATTTAAATTTGCAAATTTCGGGAAAAAACAAAGAGCTCGCTGATGGCCCGATTAACCGCCGTAATGAATACTCTCTATCCAACCTACGTCAACGTTATCACGCGCCATTCTACGAGTCAAATGTAAACACAGTAGATGATGACCTGCAAAATGTACTTCGGTAAAGAATTTTAAACTACCGATGTATCAACGTCGATGATTACTTAAAAGATATTCTTCTTTCACTTACGGTACCTTTCATTTCAGATGGTCGTTTGAATTCGAAAATAGACTTCTAGATCTGTTTGTTCGTCCATCATTTCACGGATGTCGATGATCATCTGACGTGTGTCAGATCATAAAACTACCCATTTCTGTGTTTCAATGATTGTATATCAGCTTTATACATTGGCCAAGTATCTTTTTATTATAGATAATGAGATAAATATCCATGTCAACTGTTGTGTGTATGTTAAGTGTGAAATAAATCTAAGGATCAATAAAGTTTGATGACGTGACGACAAGCGATATGGTTGCAAAAAGTACGGAAGCACCGTAGCACCTCAATTTCACCGTATCGGTAGTAATAACACGATATAATTTCTTTCATTTCATAACTTTTGTTGTCGTTGTTACTTTTATATTATCATACATTTCAATTTATTCGTACTTGATTCGTCTCTTTCAGATGGTTGTTGAATATTATTGACGCTTAAGAATGGTTGAGTGAATAAATTAATTTGAAACTCAAGTAGATCTAGTTCAGTACGCATTTAACAAGTTGAATGATAAACTAATTCATATAATTTTTACAACAGAAGTGTAAGCATGTTTAAACTTTTATTCGGTGTTAGTTGAATGATTCACTGGTTTTCACTATGTTTCACCAGGGATCGTATATATAACAGGTAATTTTACGATCTCTGGTTTCACTCACATCACAGCGAACTTCACTTATTCATGAAAGTAGTTCATGGGTTTCACCAGTACTTAGCTGCCTTGCAAGAAGACATTCCCGTGTGACCAATGATGCCAGTGGGATTCCATTCCAGGTCCCCTGGATTACGAATCCAACTTGTAACCAATGAACTACAGATGGCCTCATATCAGTGCTAAGAGTTTGGCTAATTATATGTGTAGAACAAAAGCATATATATATATAGGTAAATTAAAAATAAGACGCAACGTGCCTATAATGCGTGTATTTTCATTATAAAATAATTAAACAAACATGTTTCGGCTATCGCCTCATCAGTGTAACGTTGTTACTGGCGGCAACGTCGTTCATTACGTCACTTCCCTTGTAACGTCATTGAAGAGTATAATAAAAGGGGGGGGGGGGGTTCACTTTGAACAATGTCAAGCATTAAGTGAAGGTTTGAAACAATCAATGAAGTATTTTTCTTTTGCTAACCTGATTGATAGCTTATCCAAATGTAACTTGTAAAAAGGAAATATTTTGAATTTAATTTCGTCCCTGGAACAACTGTCTATGTGACTGCTTAATGGTAATTGTCGGGTTGATGGATCTCTAATTTGTTGGGCATGTACAGTTCGGCGTGTTCTTAATTTATCCCCTGTTTGTCCTGTGTAGTATTTTCCGCATCCATTGCATGTAATAACGTATAGGACATTTTGTACATCGCAGCTCATGTTTGCATTAACTTTGAATAATTTACCGTTAAAATTGTAGGTATATCCTTCTGGCATGTAAAGACAGAGGCTGCAATTTGATCGACCACATCTTGTTACTTTATATGTGTCTGTATTTGTTTCCGTAAATCTGGCTTTAGTAATGAGTGTTTTTAAATTTGGGGGTTGTCTTTTACTTTTTATAAATGTTATGTCTTTGGTAGCTTCTTTCATCCTTTCGTCGGAATTTAATAAATACATGTTATTTTTAAATATGCCGAACATTTCAAAATTGTTTGGGTTAAATGTTGAAATGTATGGTATTGTGTTTTGACTACGTTGGTTATTTATTACTAGCAGGTTTTCTCTTGGAATATTTAAAGCTTTGTTTATTCCTATTTGAATTATACGTTTAGGGTATTTCCTAGCAGTGAGAGCGTGTTTTAACTCCAACAGTCGTTCATTTCTTGTTTCAGATTTTGAAACTATGGGGCAAAATTCGTCGGGCTAAATTGTATGGTATGCTAATTTTTGTATGCTTGGGGTGAGTTGCGATGTACAAAATGTCCTATACGTTATTACATGCATGGATGCGGAAAATACTACATAGGACAAACAGGGGATAAATTAAGAACACGTCGAACTGTACATGCCCAACAAATTAGAGATCCATCAACCCGACAATTACCATTAAGCAGTCACATAGACAGTTGTTCCAGGGACGAAATTAAATTCAAAATATTTCCTTTTTACAAGTTACATTTGGATAAGCTATCAATCAGGTTAGCAAAAGAAAAATACTTCATTGATTGTTTCAAACCTTTACTTAATGCTTGACATTGTTCAAAGTGAACCCCCCCTTTTATTATACTCTTCAATGACGTTACAAGGGAAGTGACGTAATGAACGACTTGCCGCCAGTAACAACGTTACACTGATGAGGCGATAGCCGAAACATGTTTGTTATTTTATAATAAAAATACACGCATTATAGGCACGTTACGTCTTATTTTTAATTTACTTATCTAATTTACTTGTGTCGGTCCGGTAATAACCGGGTTATTTCATTTTTTTTCCGTCTGTATAATACCGACACTAGTGACGGAACATGCCTCCCAAGAAATCAGCAAAGGATGACGATGACAGTCAATCTTCGAGTTCGGGCCTTGAAGCTTGAGAGGGAAGGAAACTCACTGAGCTAAGTAAAAAACTTTCACAAATTCTCTCTGCGATCGAATGTCTTACAGAAGCAGTGAAGCAATCAAAAATACCGACTGGAAATCAAGAGACGGATATGCTAAAACCAGCACTTACAGAGATAACACAGGCCATCTCTAATCTGTCGAACACAATGACCAAGCAAAACAATGATACCGTTGGAATTGACCGAACTACTGATAAGACATCTGAAATCATAGAGGAAGAAGCCCTGAAAATAAAATCGTCAATATCTGATCTTTGGAACTTTAAACTTCACAAACGAAGAGAAGCTTATTGGGGTATGGTCAAGAATGAAGGTCACAAGAACACCTATAAAAGATGGTTAGACAGTGAAAACATTATCATTCCTAGATACTTACAGAAGAAAGCTTTCAGAAATGAACCAGAGGCACAGAGAAGAATTAGGGAACAGGCAGTAAAATAGGATTTTGAGACAGAGATCGAATTACAATCACTGAGGGCAGAACAACACAAGGAAAGATTTGAATCAATTGATACCTACATGATTGACATCATCTCACAGAAATCAACAGGACAAGTACAAAAACTCCTTATTGATTGGTGGCTCTCTGAAACACGCAACAACGAAATAATATCAAAACGCAGACGGAAGAAAAATGACCGGTGGCTTTCAGATTATGAGAAATCATTTAAGAATGACCTTGGAGACAAGAATCCTTTTTTCAAATCCGAAATTAGAGACGAAAATCGTCAGACACAATTCGACCAGCAAGAACAGACAAAGTACCAGCAAAATGACCAGACAGTTTTGAAAAAGCCTGCAATGCAAGCAAATATCTCAGCTCAAAGACAGACTCTCAGACGGCGAAGAAATGGATCGCGCGAAAATCCAAACTATAGATTTAACAACAATCGTTACAGTACAAATGGAAACCGCAACAGTATCTTATCTAAAACTCAACTCATTCCCCAAAGTAATGTCAATGAAGAGTTAAATGATGATAATTTTTTAGAAGACAGCCCGAGCTCCTCAACACTAACCTGGTTGATAGAACCCCGAACAGTAAGAAAGTAAAAATCTTTAACCTTTCAAGTAGAAACTTATCAGACATCGAAATTAACCTCTTAAGAAAAGGATTAAAATTTGCACCTACCCCTGAAAAACCTAATTATCAAGAACTAGAGTCGGATATATCTGAATTTCATAGAAAGCTCAGACTGAGAGAATTTTTTTTTTTGATGGAACTATACAAGGAGACAACTCCTTAGTAAGAAACAAAAGTGACTTTCAACCACCCAGGGGTAGAAATGAAGCATTAGGGAACTTCATTAATAACACGAAATATGTACCTAAGAATACTAGAGGTACCGTTAGAAAAAATGTATCACATGCAGAACAAAAAGCTATATCAATTTTAAGTAATGATCAATCTATAGAAATAAAAGAGGCAGACAAGGGTGGAGGTATTGTTATCATGAACAAAGAATTTTACAAGAAAAATATCCTAGAAATGTTAAATGACAATACCTTTTATAAAGAAATATCACAGAATTACTCTAAAGAAACAATCAAGAAAATACATAAGTTAACTAACCTTTCAGATGAAATTACTAGACATGAAATCGACTACCTCACAAATTTCGAAAGCTCGGAGAGTTTGTTCTATGGCTTAGCAAAAATACATAAGAGCAGCTTGATAAACAACGAATGTATGAACAACACTAATGATTATATCCAAATCATTGACCCAGAAGACTTGAAATTCAGACCCATAGTAGCAGGACCCACTTGTGAAACACACAGATTAAGCAATCTAATTGACATTCTCCTAAAGCCATTTATCAAGCACGTAAAAAGTTATATACGTGATGATTTAGACTTTTTGAACTATATCCCAACAGAGGTTACACAAAACACATTACTAGTTTCATTTGACGTCACAAGCCTGTACACAAATATCTCACATGATCTAGGTATGAAAGCAATTCAGTTTTTGCTAGAAAAGTTTTCTAATCTAATTCATCAAAGGTTTTCAAAAGAATTCATTTTAGAAGGCATTAAAATCATATTCTTAAACAACAACTTTTCTTTCAATAACAGAACATACAATCAAGTAAAAGGTACCGCAATGGGTACAAAATTTGCCCCAACATACGCTACCCCAGTGTTGGGATATTTAGAAGAAATCCTATATTCAAAATCAGAAGTAGAATTTGGTAGAATTTTCTCAGAATTTTTAATTGCAAACTGGAAAAGATTTTTGGACGACTGTTTCATATTCTGGAAATACACTCAACAAGAACTTGAAACCTTCCATACACTCCTAAATGATTTACATCCCGACATTAAATTCACAATAGAAGTTGACAAAAAATCGTTACCATTTTTAGATATCTTGATAACAAAGCAAAACACGGAAATTAATACTGACATCTATTTCAAAGACACAGACAACAAGCAATACCTCAATTACCTTTCATGCCACCCCAAGCATACAAAAAATAGCATACCATACAATTTAGCCCGACGAATTTGCACCATACTTTCAAAACCCGAAACAAGAAATGAACGACTGTTGGAGTTAAAACACGCTCTCACTGCTAGGAAATACCCTAAACGTATAATTCAAATAGGAATAAACAAAGCTTTAAATATTCCAAGAGAAAACCTGCTAGTAATAAATAACCAACGTAGTCAAAACACAATACCATATATTTCAACATTTAACCCAAACAATTTTGAAATGTTCAGCATATTTAAAAATAACATGTATTTATTAAATTCCGACGAAAGGATGAAAGAAGCTACCAAAGACATAACATTTATAAAAAGTAAAAGACAGCCCCCAAATTTAAAAACACTCATTACTAAAGCCAGATTTACGGAAACAAATACAGACACATATAAAGTAACAAGATGTGGTCGATCAAATTGCAGCCTCTGTCTTTACATGCCAGAAGGATCTACCTACAATTTTAACGGTAAATTATTCAAAGTTAATGCAAACATGAGCTGCGATGTACAAAATGTCCTATACGTTATTACATGCAATGGATGCGGAAAATACTACAAAGGACAAACAGGGGATAAATTAAGAACACGTCGAACTGTACATGCCCAACAAATTAGAGATCCATCAACCCGACAATTACCATTAACCCTTTCCCAAACGATAAATTTTAGACTGGTCCAAATTGAAAGAGTTTGCAGACGACAATTTCAAATTTGATGAAAATGGCAGAAAGTTCTCAAAAAGGGTAGAAAACACGGTGGGAAAAGGAGAAATTGCTCATTACGAGCAATTTCTCCTTTTCCCACCGTGTTTTCAAAAGACTTGTACTGCAGACACGTGAAAACCAGGGCTTGTTTGGGAAAGGGTTAAACAGTCACATAGACAGTTGTTCCAGGGACGAAATTAAATTCAAAATATTTCCTTTTTACAAGTTACATTCGGATAAGCTATCAATCAGGTTAGCAAAAGAAAAATACTTCATTGATTGTTTCCAACCTTTACTTAATGCTTGACATTGTTCAAAGTGACCCCCCCCCCCTTTTATTATATTCTTCAATGACGTTACAAGGGAAGTGACGTAATGAACGACGTTGCCGCCAGTAACAACGTTACACTGATGAGGCGATAGCCGAAACATGTTTGTATAGTTATTTTATAATGAAAATACACGCATTATAGGCTCGTTACATCTTATTTTTAATTTACCTATCTAATTTACTTGTGTCGGTCCGGTAATAACCGGGTTATTTCATTTTTTCCGTCTCTCTCTCTCTCTCTCTCTATTTTTTTTTTTTTAGAAATTATAATCTTTTTCTTCCTTCATTCCCAGTAAACAACATACACAAAATAAGATGTTACATGCACATAAATTATGGTAATCAAAGGATTTAGATCATACAAACATGGTATGTTTCCCCTTTATTTTGGAAACATGGACATGACATTGAAATGGAGAATTTTACTGGCCGTTCCATTACCGTTGGGAAAACTATTGAAAAGAAAATTCTGAGATTTTTAGCTTATAATTGGGGAAAAAGGATACTTCAACTAGTTTAAGTATAAGGAATAAGGTCAAATGACGACTTTTGTTCCATCAAAATTAAAATGATGAAAATTTACCAATGAAAAAAGCATTTACCATTGAAAAGACAAATGCGTTACTCGTTCCAAAGCAAGTATTTTATGTAGCAATTAATCTTTTGACTGGTATTGTATAAAAAAAAATCTGAAAATGATATGAAACAGTGATGTGTTTGTTTCTCTACTGTGTACTTTATAAGGGAATGTAGTTAAGGAATCTAACTAAGACTGCAACATATATTAAAATAATTCCATGTTATCTCATTTTTTATTGCAGATCGGTCGCAACACTGTGCTATTTGTATGAAATGATTTGACGATACCAGAGCAGCACCGACATTGAAACGCTCAACATGTCTCATTTAACCAAATCTTTTTTTTCATTGAATTTAAAAAAAGAAATATGTTCTGTGAAAAGACGTAAAAATAAATTTGAAATTGGCGATGGATGGTTACCCTGTTCTATAGCCAATAAATGAGAGCAGGACATAATCACATTAATTAAAAAGCCTTTACCATTCGTTTTTGGTGGCGATTTTCAGGTACCTTCAACATCTAGTGAAGTTAGAAGTTACCTTATGAGAAGGTCTACATTTGTAAGTCATTATCGCCTACTTCAGCTGCAGTGTTCAGAATTTCGTTCCCTTCGTGTGCACTTTCAGGTACAATGCTAGATAGCCAACATAACTTTCATTGCAGAAGAATGGGTCTAGGAACAGAGAGAGTGAATATTCTTTCCAATAAAAGCTTGCCTTCCCCTGCCCCAGATTATGAATATATTGAGCACAGTCCGTTTAAAACACACTGTGATACAAAGAAATGTAAAATTGCTAAAAAAATGGTTTAGGTTATTTAGTTGGTCCAGAGATTTTCATTTACGAAAAAAGGCATATCATTTGCGAATTTGTTTCTTTCATTTGCGAATATAATTTACATATCGTTCCCAGAAATTTTGGAAACATGTTTACCTCTTCCGTGAGCAAGTCCGTGTTAAACATCCATGCTTGATCAACTTGCTAGGTCTTTACGTGCACAGGCTAGATAGTCCAAGACCTTAAATTTTTCACCACCAAGCTTGGCCAAGATAAAATCTACAGCATTGTAGGAGCGTCATGGTAAATGTTTTCCTAATGACATTATGCATTACCTTTATAAAGCTAACATGTACAGTAGCTTGTTCTAGCTTCAGATAGTGGTCCTCGCAAAGGCAAGGATAGCATCCCACATGCTTATGTATGTAGTTTGTGCCTTGACGCAAAGTAAGGGTGAACAGAAGTGTTATGTAATGTTAATTCTTTAGGCCATGGATACTGCACAACTGCTTAAAGAACTTTGGACAGCAATTAAATCTTCCAACAATAAAAAGATCTGTTGCAGATCAAAAACATTTTAAGTTCTTGCTACATGACAATACTACTATTCCTTTGATAAGATTTTAACGTGACGCATATTGATTTGCGATATTGCGCTTTTTAAATACTGAACAGTTACATGTATGTGCGCTAACGAAAGGGTAGGTTTTCCCGCTTTTGATCAATATGCAATTAATTTTTCCTTTTTCCGTAAATGAAATTCACCCAGTTGGCTATTAGCCATGTCATCATTGATGCACAAATTAAAACATGTAAAACTGATTAGGAAAGAATGGTTACTACTGATAGATATCTGATTGGTAGATCAAAATGAGTTGTTGTCACATAAATGTACTAGTATATATTCTCTCTCTATTGGTGAAACCATCCTCTGGTAACATCTACGACTAGACTAAACTTGAAGGAATCTGTAGATGAAAAATCTGACTTTGTAAGGATGGCATGAATAGAAAATGTTGCGAAAAGTGAAATTGCCCGTTACTAGCAATGTCACTCTTTTCCAAAGTGTTATCTACCCCTTTCTGCTGATGATCGGTCATCTTTAGTCTTATGTTGGAGAGAAAGAAATAAAATAATTCCGAGTAGTACTTTAACTCTTTACCTGACATGGAAAATATGGGTTTGTCCAATTTCTTAACACTTGTAGACCACAAATTAAATGTGCCTGAATTAACAAAATTTGTGAGTGAAATGACAGAGAACATTGTCAGAAAAGGAGAAAATGCTGGTCACCAGTTTTTGAAAACCTTCTGTTTTAGTATCGTTACAACTTAGGACTGTGTGGTAAAGGGTTAAGTGTCATAATTTTTATTTCGTGCTATTATGTCTGTCCTAAAGATACAGACGAGGATTAAATTTGTTTTACTTGTGTTGGCCCATTTATTTAAGACAATACTGAAAATTAAATATCCAAGCATCATGCAGAAATAATACGGCTCAAGAATGCAACCTCTTAAATTAGCGAGCAATTTGCGCTGCTCTCTTAATTCGATATCATATCGAGCGCAGAAAATTTGAGAAATTAAGCCTATAAGCATCTTGTTGGAGAAGAAGAAATTGTTCGGACAAGAATTTGAGTACCGGTATCTCAGAGTTTTCAGAGCATGGTTTCGATTATTGACAGCGCCGCACCTGAAAGGGAACTGCTAAAACGTAATCTTGCTAAGCTTTAACATTTGCTGTTCCGGATAAAGACATCAAACTTTTTACCTATTAACTCTGCTGAATTGGATAGGTGCACGGACCGCCGCGATATAACTGAAATAATGTTGAAAAACAGCGTAAAACACCTTACAACCAATCAATCTGAGTTAAAGGCATCTGCAGATGGCAGAGTAAACATGTTACAAATGTTTTATTATTATTATTATTATTATTTTTAATCTGATCTATGAAATTACTATGGAAGTAAAAGAGCTTGGTCATTAAGAGCAAAAAAATTCTGCTTCTCTTAAATATTTTCAAAACACATTTAAATGTCATGGACGTAAAACGTGGGATCGTGCAGTTAAAGGGTTAAAAAGGGTCAAAAAGTGAAACTACAAAGGGAAATCTTACCAGAATTAGCAGCTTCAGTCCTGTAAAAATTCTACTTTGTTTCTAATTTCTAATTTGTTTTCTTGCAATTATTTATATAAGATACATGTATTTTGGTTATGACAAAGACACAGATATGCTATTTACATCTATAGGCCCCGCCTCCCCCTCACTCTGGATATGCATATGCATTGCATATGCGCATGACGATGTTTTGCCATAACATTGTTTTACTTCAAACAGATTTGTGTATCAAATGTATTTGATGTATTGCACTTCATTAACTAACAAAAAAGAAAAATGCATTTCTGAGCTAAGTGGGTGGGGTAAATTAATACGGAATTGCTACAATTAACTTTTTTCCCCCTTGTTTTGATCACAAAACGACAGAGTTTTAGAGCATAATCTTTCCTGCAATAACATTTTCACAAATAAGGTGAAATAAAACCATTTTCCATTGAGTATCTTGCATAAAATGGCATTTTGTTGAAAAATTAGATGATGTTGGAAAAATTATAGTGGGGCTGTTCGAGGGCATTTTTTGACAACTTCCCCACATAGCTCAGACTGCAACTTTTTTCTTGTGATTAGTGTGGTATCACACGAAATGAAAATGACAAAATCATTTCTTTTGCAATTAGTTCCAACTTTGGTGCTGTTTTCGGATAGGTTGACTGGCCTACAAAGCGCGCAATTACCTCAGCTTTCAAATTAAAGGTCATTGCCATGGAATAACTTTGAGACGGACAACCTACATCTCCCAGCCCTCCGTGCAAATAACTTATGACCGCATTGACAAGTTTTACATTTTGTAACACGTTTGCGTAGGCTTCGAGAGTATACAGATGCTGAACATGGACGAAACCCCTGTTCGGTTCGAGATGCCAGGAAAGACTACGCTTGCAGTTCGGGGAGATAATGAAGTTCGAGTCGCATCAACTGGGCATGACAAAGAGAAGCTTACCGTGACATTAGCTGCTTACAGCGACGGAACCAAGATAGCCCCTCTGGTGTAATTACCTGGCGTTCGGCCACCTAAGAAGGATGAAATTCTCACTGGGATAATTATCTACAAGTGTGGTTCTGGCAAGAAGTCATGGGCCAATGAGGAAAGCATTAAATTCTGGCTTTCCAAGCAGTATGGGGTAAACAACAGGCGCCGCCGTTTGCTAGTTTGGGATTTTTTCGGGCGCACATTACCCCCGACCGTGAAAGCAGTTGTAAAGAACCAGTACAACTCTGATATTGCAGTTATTCCCGGGAGAGGGGGGTGTATCTGCAAGCTTCAGCCAGCAGGCGTTTCCTGGAATAAGCCATTTAAGGCAAAGCTTGCAGGATAAAATGACGAATGGCTACTCAGCGGGCCGATCCATCTTACACGGCAAGGAAACCGTCCTCCACCACTCACCCAAACCTTTACCTCTGTCCTGGATTAAGGAAGCTTTGCCGACTATCACACCACATATAGTACAAGTACACAAGTCATTTAAAAATGTGGACATTCTGCTGCTCTTGACGGCTCCCAGGATCACCTTTTCCAGGCCCAGTCAGATTTCGAAGATGATGCCGATGAATTTGATGGCTTTAGCCAGGATGATGTCGACATAGAATAAGTGAACAGGTAAGCTATAAATTTCAAACACCTGGGAATCACATCAGGAGTGAGCTGCACCTTTAAAAAGCCGTTTTGTTACAAAAGTGGTTCTAACACCCCTCTGATGTAAATCCAAGTCATTTCAAATTGATAGACAGAGTTGGCAGACGACATTTTTTCGAATTTCGACCTTTCTTCTGTTACATTAGATTTTGGGTAGATCTACAAGTAAATGCTGTTTCTTTATTGGAATACTTAAAGGTGCTAGAGCGCCAGAAATTACTCAACCCTCATGGATAATTCTAGTAAAAACCACCGTGATATTTACGCTGAAAAACTGTTGAACCGGTACAAAAAACGCTCACTTCGCTGTCTGTTAACTCTTAACCACACAATCCGGAGTTTTGATGACCTGGAGAGGATGGCTTTTGAAAACACTGTGGAAAGAAGAGAAAATGCCGGTAACCGCATTTTTTTTTTTTCTTTTCCCACAATGTTTTCAACGATTTTAAAGATAGATACTGTCGTTTGTATCCCATTTTAATTGTCGTCTGCAAACGTTTTTAATTTGGACTGGTCTAAAATTTTGTTTTGTGGTAAAGAATTAATTAACTGAAGAATTATTGAGAGCTTCGCCGAGATAGTAACTGACAACGTGATAGTAACTGACAAATGTTGAAAGCTTCTCCATGATACAACTTAATGATTATTGGAAGCCTCGTCGTGATATAACACACACATTGGTGAAACCTGCGTAAATCACCATTCAATGTTAACCATGAATATGACAAAATATGAAGACTGGGACAAATTTTCCTGTCTAAATGAGCGGGTACTTAGCAGTCTAAAAACGTATGCTGTGAGTTACTTTCCTGGATAACATGGCGGACTCGGTCATTGGTGATTGTGTTTTCTGATACTCTTTTGTTTTGTTATCATGTATTTGTATTACTTGTGCAAAAGAAAGCATGGAAAAATAGTTAAACATACTTCCTGTGATATTTCAAAGGTCCTTGACGCTGTTGAAACCCCTGCTGAACCCCCCCTGCTAGCCGGTTATGCTTTCTGATGGAGAATCCAATCTGTCCGAGGGTGAGATGTCAGACTCAACTGACCCAGATAGTGGTGGACATTGAGATCATGACATCATCGTATTTTTTTAATTCATTTGGTTTCAGAAGTCAAATAAAGTTTCAGTGAAGTTATGTTGCGTTTGGAAGTTTGTCACTAAAGTCGTCGATTCTAACGTAAGGTCGGGTATGGGTGGGGGTTGTCCGGAGGTCTTTGGAATAAGAAATATAATGGGGCGCTACTATTAGTGAGGCAGCGTTAATTAGGTGAAATACAGCATTTCAATTCAAAACAGACAGATGCAACAGGTTTTTTTTTTTTTTTTCCTTGGAAAAGTCGTGTACATCACGGTGCTGAAATCTTGCTCTTGAGAGCGGCAACGAAAGAAAGTGATTTTGCTCGAAAGTTTAAACAATATTCTTGTGTAGAAACTTATGTGTATAAATCTGTTAAAAAAAAAAAAAAACATACTTTTCAGAGCTTTAGTTATACATAACATTATAACAATAGAGGTCGCGCGCTTGAAGAAGCACGGCTTTCGGAGGTTTATCTCCGCACATCAGGGCATCTATGTACAATGGCCTTACCGCTTGGCTCTAGCAGGAAATGAAAGCGAGTTTAGCAATATAGATAAGCAAAAGCAAATCAAGGCATAATATTCCTTTAGGTTATGGCTCTATGGCAGCATTCTAAAGTCGAGTTGACATCCAATGAGAGCACCGCATTCGGGAGCCAACGCTCGGCTGCGGTTGCTTGATTTTCAGTGAACATTCTAAGTCGAAAAAGGGGCAATTATGACTGTCACAAATACCTTAAGGGTGGTCTGCTCTTGTTGTATAGGTTCCCCTTTTGAAACTTAACAAGGTGTACAGGTTTAAAGATGTTTGTTTGTATTGGATTTTAACGCCGCTTTAATAGCTTAGGTCATATCACGGCGGTCAGTGCACCTACGCACGTGTTTCCTCGTTTTCTCGCACCAGTACTGACTCTTTTCAAGTCAAATGTCCACTTTTCTCACATGAATCAGAGGTGAGAGGCAGGCGAAAAATTGACGGAAAGTTTGCCTTAACCGTGTATCGAACTCGCAACCATCAGGTCACGAGTCAGATCCGCCAACCACTGTGCTACCTGTGCGGGCTCCCAAGTTTAAATTAAATATCTTCAGTAATAACAAAGATACCATAAAATGTCAAAGTTCTTGCACCACGACGACGACAGGGTTACGACAATAACTCGACGTTTTCTTTGAAAGTAGCCTAGCTTAAAAGAAAGTTGCTTTTGTCTAGTATCACAAAGTACACACAGCACAGTTTTTTCCACTCAATATAATTATTTGATGATGTCATTGCTGTGATATCATTCATGGCGTCATTCTAGATACAATTGAATAATGTAAGCTTGGCATCAGAACATTTTAAACGGACGATTCGTAGTAACTTATAGAGTCCGTAGATCTATTATTGAAGGTTCGTTTTAAATCTACATCTATTTCTCATTTCAGATAAATTTAAAATGTACTGTTGGTGAGTCAAAGTGTCTGCACAGTTGTTCTCTTGATTAATAAATTTTCCGAGAATAATTGTGACCTGGCTGAGCGACTCTGTGGAAAATAACATCATACTGCAAAACTGTTTTGTGCAAGAATAAATCTCACGATGAGATATAGTCTTCGTGTGTTGGCATTTACCTGGTCCCTCAAAAGTTGTTATAATCCTCTTCTCCAGCTCGGACAAATGCCTTGATGCCTATGATCATTCAAAATATGGGCCTGTAAGTTATTTAAAGATAGTGAGCATTCTTGATTTTGATTCAAATCGGCTCATATCGAGTGTGCTGAGTAAATTTTCCAGTCCCAAACTATGAAATAATTTAGTATAGAGGCTTCAACAAGCGTGTTTCTGACTGGCCAAACTAAATAATATAGGCAAACAAAAATTGTGTTATTTTGAAATTAAGAAAATATTCGGAAGTTTGAATGAGAATGCAATTTAGAATCTTTGATGCATGCAGTCCTGCTTGGGGTTGGATTACCAAGTACATCGTGTAAATAGGATCGTAAAATCGGTTTGTTTCAAAATTTGTACTTTAGAGTGATCTTAAATAATGAGACCGCTTTATGTAATTATAGCTTGTCTTTGCGAAAAATTAACAAAATGATGGATCTATCTCTAAAACAAATCGGTTACACATTTCAAAAGCTGTTCTTCATAACCTTTTCAACATGAAAAATATCACAGCTATAATTTCTGCACGCAACAAACCACTCCGTCTGTAAACGGCAGTAGTAATCCTTCACTAAACAATACAAAGTCTTCACAACCAGAAGAAGGAAACGTTTGAAAACGTGGGGTAATAAAGCAAAAAATTGCTTGTGGCTATCATTTTCTCACATTGTTTGTACCATTTTAGCTGTACTTGACTTATCGTCTGGAAGTATTTTCAACTGGGACCAGTCCATATCCCAAAGTTTGAGATATTGACAGAGTAGAAAACTGACTCTTTCTTGTTTGAATGGTATTAAATTCTTTTAGCTTAAACCAATCGTGAATGGTCTATTAGATATTGACTTCTTTTTGATTATCATGTTTGCTTATATATAAGTGATCAGTGTCAAAAGTGTGTGTTATTGATAAAAGGCAGTACCTCTCTGGGTAAGGGATATCTTCAGATATTCTGAAAGAAAATTTGAGAGGCCAGGGATGTGAACCAAGAATCCCAAAATAACTATGTCTTTGCCTTACGAACTTGACGTTCAGCACTCTTCTTAGTCTCATTAATCTAGTTTGCAATGTGATACGTTTATACCATTCGACCTGTTTAACAAACTACAAAATCTTTAGACTCTTCCAGTTTTAACCCTTATACTATTTACTAAATAAATTAAATAAATCTTCCAAGTCGATAGTAAAAACCTAAATATTGCTATTTCAAACTTATTTTTTGGTGAAAAAATATCTCCGTATCGGACAGTAGTAGTATAGGAGGGTAGACCTCGGACAAAACGCGTTTTGTCCGAGGTCTACCCTCCCTGAGTGCCATTTTGTCCGAGGTCTACCCTCCCTGAGTGCCATTTTTGTCCGAGGTCTACCCTCCCGAGCAGAAAAAATGCCGCATCACTGCAATTTTGGCGTGATTCGGTTTCCGCGACATATGAATACAATAATAAATAGTCCGTTACTAGTCTCGGGAGGGTAGACCTCGGACAAAAGTAGTTCCGGCAGCTGGTTCAGGTAGAAACCCTCGTTGGACTTAGTCTTTTTTGGAGGGTTGATCTTTCTCTCTCTATTACCGTCGGACTTAGTCTTTTTTCCACAATTGGATTAAAAAGTAGTTCCGACTGATGTAAACAAACGTAAACAAACGTTTTGATTGGTCGAGACGTTTTCCCGCCAAAATTCGATGGGTTATTTCCCCTTTTCAGCTTGGATCAAGGCAAAGACCCTTGTTGGACTTAGTCTTTTTCACAATTGTATTAAAAAAGTAGTTCCGCCTAATGTAAACAAACAGGTTGGTTCAGGCGGAGCCTATTGTTGGACTTAGTCTTTTTTCCACGATATGGATTATATTCTCTACTTACGCTGGGCCAGGCAGAGAGCATCGTTGGACTTAGTCTTTTTTCCGTCTTTGTTCGGCTGAGAGCTGTTGTTTCTCTATCACCGTGTTGGACTTAGGCTTTTTCTCTGTCATCGTTGGACTTAGTCTTTTTTCTCCGTCTTTGTTCGTCTTATCCTTTCTCTATCAACGTTTGACTTAGTCTTTTTTCACCACGATATGGGTTATTTTCCCTCCTCAGCTTGGTTCAGCCAGAGATCATCGTTGGACTTAGGCTTTTTCCGTCTTTGCTCGTCTATCTTTCTCTACAACCGTTGGACTTAGTCTTTTCTTTGGCTCCTAGCAATATGATCTTTAGACATTACCTAACTATATGATCTGAGTGTGGGTTTTTTCCGACATTTCCCGGAAATCACTTCGTCTAGACTTACCCAACCTTAGGTTTTATTCGTCCCTAGTTTTATTCGTCCCTAGTTTTTAATCTGCAAATCTTTTTTAAAATTGTAAAAATTTTTATCCGAAAATTTTTATCCGAATTTTTTAAGCGTAAAAATTTTTTCTATCGCTAAAATTTTCTCTGTAAGATTTTTTGAAAAATTTTTTCTCTGCAAGATTTTATTTGAAAAATTTTTTCTATCGATAAAAAGTTTTTCTCTCTGCAAAAAAGTACAACAACACATCTACAAAATTGACAATTGTTAAAGATAGATTTTTTAAGGTTTTGGTTAGTCCTGAAAAGGACTGTTTTTGGAGATTAAACTGTCTTTTTTCCTCGTCTAATGACAGCAACCAAAATTTGCATGACAGATGGGACAACTTCCAGTTCTTCTTGTGATTGTCATTGTACCATCCTTCGTGGTGATCTTTCTCCCGAGTTCAACGTCAACTAATATGAGCTCTGGAGTTGTTGTCTGCATAAACAGCTCAAGTAATTTTTCTCCGAGCTCTCTGTATGGCTGTGTTATCTGCTCTAGATGTCTTTGAACTGCTATGAGTTGTCTTCTTAATACCAACAGATCTTCACCAGCATTTAAAATAGTCTTGGAGAGCATCAATTATTTGATGGTTTATCTGTTCCATATTTTGAATTCTTTTTTTCGCTTTGGTTACTTTATGATTTATTCGTCTTACTCGAGAGAACGAGAGTCGAATGACTATAGAAGAAGTTCACTGATTTTATAGCTTGGCAGAGGGATTGACCTACTTTGACTTGGAATTAACGTTAACCAATCGTTAGTTTCGTTACATTTTTTTTGGAACTGATACTCTTAGACATTGTAGATAGATCATATAGTACATTATGTTCTATCTACATGCTCTCGCCCACGTTCGCGCTTTTAATTCTAACGTGAAGTAGGTCAATCCCTCTGTCAAGCTATAAAAGAGCCAGCATTTTTATTCTTGTATTAACTCATTTCACGATGAAGTTATCAAAATTCTGCTGTGGGCTGTTTGCCAGCAAGAAGAATAAGAAAGAAATGAAAGAAATGAAAGAAAAATGGGAGCAAGAGGCCATGGAAAAGAAAGAAGACGAGGCAGAAGAAAGGAAGAGCCTAAAGCATAAAGCTCTTCGGGAGTTCTTCGCAAGACGAGGGTATGAGTTTTATACTCGTACCCCAATCGTCAAGATGGGTAATATTTACCCGGACTTATCAGAACTGATACCGCCAACAGAGCATCGCGGTTGGCAGAATAAATTAATGAGAATGTATCCTTCATTGAAATGGTGAAGAATACGTTCTCTTTAATTTTAAAAACAGTCCTTTTCAGGGCTACCCAATACCAAGAAAGTTTTACTTTCTTCAAATTGTCAAAAACAAAAAAGTCAAGTCCTATATGTTTTTATATCTTTTATTTAAAACTTTTTTATTTAAAACTTTTGTACAATAATCATTACAATGAAATTTTTATTTAAAACAATAAACTGGTAAAATATATACAATGAAACATTGAACTGTAGAAATATTTGAATCTTTTTTTGAAAACAGTTCTTTGAAACAGTTCTTTGAAAATGTTAGCACATTTTTACAGACACGTTTTTCTTTTTTTCTTCGGGATGTCAGGCTCACATTCACTCTTGCGTTTCCTCTTACTGTTTCCATTATTGTGTTCGTCATTGTTATTTTTCAACACAATATCTGGACAGATTTTTGCGCCATGTTTTTTTGTTTTGCAGAAGAAACAGTTCTTCTTTTTCTTTTCTCTTTTCTCGTTGATTTTCTTTTCTTCAGATCCTGAAGATTTCTGAGATATCTGTTCGTTGTTTTGCTCCTCTCCAGACAGCAAAGAGGGTTCATTGTTTTGATCGAGTATAAGAGTATCCTCTGAAGAAAGTTTATTTTTTTGCGAACTTTGTTGCGGCTTATCATGTATTTCTACTTGAATTCTACAGATTTCTGTGTCGTTGATTTCTGTGTTATCATGCTCCATATTTTCGATCTCCTGCTCGATCTGATTTCCTATCAATGAAGTTGTAGTCTGTGACGATTTTGTCTTCCATTTATTCTCGTCTACTTTATAGGATAATAGAGCCCCAACGTATTTCATATGTTGGAATTCTCTCCCGGTTTCCATTGTTGGCGAAATTTTAACATCGTGACTGTAGGGGTCCACGAAGACAGAGACGAATCTCCACATCATTTTTTCTTTTTCTGGACATTGTCTAGCCCAATGTCCTGATCTGTTGCATGTAAAACAGATATTCGTTGTCATATCACTCACTCCATGGCGCTTGTCGAATGTTGCTTGATCCAGGACTCTGGTGATACGATAGGTATCTTTCTCTGCAAAATGTTGGTGGGATAGAAATGATCCCACGTAGTTCCCAGTATGGTAGACTTGATATCTTGACGGTATATTGGTGATCTCATAGTCGTGAGTGTATGGGTTAACATACAGGTACATTCTCTTTGGTGTTGTACTTTGTAGCTTGAACCCACTCATTTTTTCTACCAGTTGTCCTGTTTGAAATCTTTCCGAAGAATGATGAAGATTTCAGTCGTAACGCCTCTTTTTATACACTCTTGGTCTGAAAAAAGATATAAAAAAGCTAGGATTTTTTGAGTTCTGGGACATTACTTGACTCGCAATCGGTCATAAAACCATGTCTAAAAGGTTAGTACCGTATTCAGACAGTACAAGTGACGATGAGACAATTCAGCCTATGTCGAAGAAGAGAAAAAAATTACTACCGGCAAAGAAAAGAAAAAGAATCCTAGTCTATCCAGATAGTAGCAGCAATGGTGAAAGCGATGATGAGAAATTTCCACCCAAAAAGAGAAAAAGTTTACCATTGAAAAAAGAAAACGACGGTGAAGTCAAAAAATCTTTGAAAGAAGAAAACGATGAGAAATTTCCACCGTCAACCAAAAAGAGAAAAAATTTGAAAGAAGATAAAAAATCTTTGAAAGAAGAAAGTCATGCTGGGCTATTTTTACCCAAGAAAGAAGAAAGTGGAGACAAAAAATCTTTGGATATGAAAAGTCTATACGCCTTAAAAGAAGTGGGAAAAAAGAAGTCAAGAAAATTCAATACAGATTCCCGTGTGCTGGCGGCGTGCTTTAAGAAATTCGATGAGTTACAACCCCACCAACTGACTGCCTTATTCGACGATGTTATCCAACAAATCGTTCAAAAGTTAAAGGCTGAATCGAGGGATATGATCAGAATTACCATCAATCACCGTTCATTGGATATGGGGATTCATATACCCTTTCTATATGTGGAGGAGTTGGAGAGTCATACTATATTGGACGAGATTGAAAAAGTTCTACAGTCGAATGAGAAATTCGTCTTGAACGATGGTCACATGACATTCGATATCACACATACGGTACCCCCAAGTGGAAGTGGTAAAAGAGTTAGGGGTACAGAAATATTGGATTCAAAAGTTTTCGCAAAGAAGAAACAATCGATTATTGAAATTAATAATGAAGATCATCTATGTTTTGCAAGAGCTGTTGTTGTGGGGGTTTATCACCATGAACGTGAAAACACCCAAGAATGGAATCGAAGATGGGATATCATCAAAAGATCAAACAGACCGCTTCAAAAGATTGAAGCCGAGAAATTGATGAATGAAGCTGGAGTTTCGTCAACACAACCTGTAGGACCTGAAGAATACAAAAAAATTCAAGATTTCTTGTATGAAAAAGACTATGTTATTAAAGTCCATCAACAGCAATCGAGAATGGAAAAAGTGTTTGAACATCCAAAAGTGAAAGATAATAGTAAAATTATACATTTGTACTATCATCAAAAACACTATGACTACATCAAATCCATTACATCATTTCTTGATTGTGGTTATTATTGCGAGTTCTGTGATATACGTTACAGGAATCGGGAAGACCATGTTTGCTCAAAGATCTGTAAAGGTTGCTTTCGTACTGGAAAATGTCCATCGAAATCAAAAGAGTATGTCTGCTCCAAGTGTCATAGATGTTTTTTCAGTGCAGAATGCTTGGAAAAACACAAAACACTTCAAGGTAAAGAGAAGAAGACCATTTGTGAATTAGTGAAACTCTGTTCAAAATGTGGAGGCCAGTTTTTTGTCAGAAAGAAAAATCATGTCTGTAAGGGAAAGAAAAAGTGTCATCTCTGCAAGAAAATAGTTGACTTCTCTCATCGCTGTTTTATTCAGCCTTACCAGAGTAAGATGAAGCATGACAGTGACGATGAGACGAGTTCTTCTGTAGTCAAAAAACCTTTGTTCATTTTCTTTGATTTTGAATGTCAGCAAGATACAGGGATACATATTCCTAATTACTGTATTGCACACCGAGCCTGTGCTGAATGTATCGATAAACCACTTGATTTTCATTGTTCCACATGTAGTGAATTCGAAGAAGGAAGAGAAGTTATTTTTCAAGGAAAAGAAACTTTGAGTCAATTCTGTAGCTGGCTCTTTACAAAGCATCATAAAGGAATCATAGCTATTGCCCATAATCTCAAAGGTTATGATGGTCAATTTATTCTCAATCATATTATCAATGTTGGGATGAAAGAACCAGAACTGACTATGAATGGGAATAATATTTTGAAGTTAGAATTGAATGGTGTGTGTTTGATTGACTCCTTCAGTTTTATGAACTTTGGTCTGGCAAAATTTCCGACTACATTTGGACTTCAAGAAATGAAAAAAGGCTACTTTCCTCACTGGGCAAATACAGACGAATTCTGGGATTACGTTGGGCCATACTTGGATATGTCTTATTACAAGCCCGATTCAATGTCTGAAGAGGCTCGATCGAAATTCATAGTCTGGTATAATGACAAAGTTCAAAATGGTGAGGAATTCAATTTTCAAAAAGAGATGGAGATGTACTGTCGATCGGATGTTGATATCCTAAGACGAGGATGTGGTGAATTCAGAAAGTTGTTCATCGAACAGAGTGGAATTTGTCCATTCACAGAGGCGTTTACTATCGCCGGCGCCTGTAACAAGATTTGGCGAAAAGATTATTTACCAAAAAATCAAATAGCCATCATTTCAAGCAAAGACCCAGTCAGACGTCGGTTTTCTATGAAAGCAATACGATGGATTCAAAGTATTGCTAGGGAAAAAGGGATTCATATTCAACACGGTAAAAATGGTGGTGAATTTCAAATAGGAAGATATACTGTAGACGGTTTTCACCGTCAATCAAACACCGTCTATGAATTCCTCGGGGATTTATTTCATGGCTGCCAGACATGTTTCAAGGATCGAAAATATATCAATCCCATCAATGGAAAAACAATGGATGAATTGTACAACAATACCATTGAACGATTAGAAACCATCAAAAGAATGGGATATAACATCGTGACCATATGGGAGCATGAATTCGATACCAAGATGAAGAAGGACAAAGAGTACAAAAAAACCATTGAAAGTCTATATCCGAACTGTGACCCCATCGAACCAAGAGAGGGTCTGGCTGGAGGCAGATGCAATGCAATAAAAATTGCTTATGATGTTGAGGAAAGCAGTGAGAAGGAAATCAAGTATATCGATATCTGCTCTCTGTATCCTTACGTCTGCAAACATAAATTCTATCCTGTAGGTCATCCCACAATCTTGACTGCTGAGAGTATTGATATGAAGAATATTCGTCAGTATGAAGGGCTCATTAAATGCAAAGTTCTACCCCCAATTGATTTGTTTCATCCTGTTCTTCCAGTTCACTGTAACAACAAGATGATGTTTCCACTCTGTATGAAATGTGCACAAGAAAGCTCAAACGTTTGTAACCATAAAAAAGAAGAGAGATCCTTGGTTGGAACTTGGGTTACATTTGAACTGTTCAAAGCTCTCGACTGTGGTTATCAGCTAATGCAAGTGTATGAAATCTGGCATTTCCACTCTGTTTCGGATCAATTCTTTAAAGGCTATGTGGATAATTTCTTGAAAATTAAGCAAGAAGCCAGCGGATATCCCAGTTGGTGTCAGACAGACTCGGAAAAGAATCAATTCATTCGCGAGTATGAGGAAGCTGAAGGGATTCGTCTCGACCCCAAATGTATTCAAAAAAATCCTGGTAAAAGATCGTTTGCTAAGATTATGCTGAACTGTCTTTGGGGGAAATTAGCACAGCGTGAAAACATGAGCAAGACGAAATACATCAGAGAACCATCTAAATATTTTGACTTGATTACCGACCCGAAATATACGGTAAAGCATGTGGAAATTTTTGACAATGAGTGTCCATTCATTTTAGTCAACTATGAAGAAAAGATGGACTTTGTCGAAACACATGCAACAGCCAATGTTATTGTAGCATCCTACGTAACAGCTTATGCAAGGTTGGAACTGTACAGCGTTCTTGAAAGATTGGGGGATAGAGTTCTATATTTCGATACAGATAGTTGTATGTACATTCATGATCCTGAATTGTGGAACCCTCCCATCATTAACAGTAGGCTAGGAAAATGGACCGATGAAGAGCCTGATTGTAGAATAACTCATTTCAGAGGATTAGGCCCCAAGAATTACGCTTACAAAATGAGAACAAAAGATGGAAAAGAAAAAAGCAAATGTAAAGTCAAGGGAATTACTTTGGATTACAATACAAATCAGATGGTAAATTTCGGCACCTATTCAAAATGTGCTTTGGATCGTACAATAGAAATCAAAGTTCAGTATGACTGTAGAATCAAAAGGCATAAAGACAGAACAGTGACCAGTGAACCACAGACAAAAACCTTTCGCTCTGTATACACCAAAAGAGTGATTGTAAACGATACTGATACTGTTCCCTATGGTCATAAAAGTTTGAGGGTATAAATATCTGTAAGAAACAATATCGTGTTACACTGTTTTGAAGTGAACGATCGAAGTAAGACGCTTTTTAAAAAACAGTGAAAACTATCAAAAAGTGAGAAATCATGTCAGGCGAAAAAGTTTATAGAGATTTTATCCAGCAGCACACGCTCGATAAACAAGTACAGTTGGATATTAAATTCGCCTGTGTGAAACTTTGGATAAACAAATTGCATAAGGGAGTTGCAAAAGGAGAAAGATCGTGCAAGTTGTATAGAATGCACAGCTTTATTGTAATGATAGGGGATGATACAGATTTTGATTTTCCTCTCAAAGCTTATTTAGCATTTTGTTTGTTGAAAGACAACTATATTGCTAAACAGATGGATTCCACAACTCGGTGGCAATTCATTATCGTAGGAAGAACAGAAGAAAGTTTTCTGAACGTCCTGAAAATGAAATCAGTTCTGTTTAACTTTTACTTACGCTACAAAAAAGGATCCATTCAAGATGGTGAGGAAATAGTGGATACCATGGAAGGGTATATTCTTTTTGATAGAGATGTCACAGAAGAAATCGTATATTCAACTCTTTCGACAAAAGATATTTCAAAACATGTTTTTCCATTTAGTGGAGTACGTGAATATAGTGAAATGGATAGCAAATTTCCATTGTTTTTGGGTAATGATCAGTTGCACAAAGTTATTGTGGAACATGAAGACAAGTGGAAAAATCGAGGTATCTGTGAATTTGCATTGTAACGATACTGCACTCTATGACCTATAAGATTTGAGGGTATAAATAACTGTAAGGGACAACACCATATTACACTGGCTTGAAGTGAACAATCAAAGTAAGACGGTTCTATCAAAAAGTGAAAATCATGTCAAGTGAAATGCTACCTTTGCCAATAGAGCTACGTGAAAAAGTTTATAGAGATTTCATCCATCTGCACACACTCGATGAAGGAACACAATTCAACCTTAAATTCAGATGTGTGAAATTTTGGATAGATAAATTGCACAATGGAGTTGCAAAAGGAGAGACATCCTGCAAAATGTATAGCATGCACGACTTTATTGCAATGTTGGTGACTGAGTCAGACTTCGATACCGCCATCAAAGGCTATTTGACAGCTTGTTTGTGGAAAAGTGACTATTTCGCTAAGAAGTTGCAAGCCACAAGCCGATGGCGATTCATTATCATAGGAAGACCAGAAGAAAGTTATCTGATCATGCTGAAAATGAAATCACTCCTGTTTAACTTTTACTTACGGTATACAAAATCAAGAGATAATGCAGAAGGAGTGGATATCATGGAAAGCTATCTCCTATTTGATAGAGATGTCACAGAAAAAATCGTACTTTCAACTCTTTCGGCAAAAGCAGTATTCAAAAACGTCTTTGAAATTAGAGGAACGTGTGAATATAGTGGATTGGACAGTGTATATAGTTTGTTTTTGGGCAATGAACAATTGCACAAAACTGTTGTGGAACATGAAGACAAGTGGAAAAATCGAGGTATCTGTGAATTTGCATTGTAAAAATGTTCTGTCATTGTTGTAAATAAGAACTGCATTGTCAATACTTTGTATATAAAAATGTACCTTCATTGTTTTTTGTATATAAATTGTCTTTGTATATATGAAATATAGTGTTAGAACATTTGGTTTGTTTTAAACGTTACTGTTTTTCATGATATTGTTAAGAACTTTTGAATGAATAAAGAAATGATTTTTAAAAAAGGTCGTCTGTTTTGATTTTCTTCCCAAAACTTGAATAAAGAAAAGTTCAGACTTAGAAAAATGTAGCTAGATCATTACATTCTATGTGAGACCATATAGTACGTTATGTTCTATCTACATGCTCTCACCCCCGTTCGCGCTCTTAATTCTGTATCAAAGTAGGTCAATCCCCTACCAAGGTATAAAATGTTGGCAAAAATTTTCCTATCTTTTATTCTTTCTCTATCTTTTTTATCCTAGCGATATGTCTGTGAGACAAGGTTTTGGCACACCGCCTCAATCTTATTATAGCGGGCAATATTTACGCTATAAGAAGTACTTCAATCATGAGCATTTCATTAGAAAGCATTATTTTGATGCAGAACGATACTTGGATGAATCTCAGCCTAGTTTGTTCTCTAGAAGGTTTTCCGTTTCAGAAATTTATGAAATGGTAAAATCTACTGTAGAACATAGCGATAGTATTAAATTGCAAGGTTTCAACAAGATAATTTTTGAAATGAAATTTCCTGTTGAAATCGGAAAAGATGCAGATGGTAAAGAGGCGTATGTTTGTAAAGTCGTCGCCTGCTATGATGGATTTGAGTTGCCGGATGTAGTCAAGTATAAAGATCTTTCTGTCATCACGGCATATCCTGTATAATGGATAAAAACAATGGTTCTTTTTAAGAACCACTCTCTCCTTCTTTTTAGGATTGAGGGCTCTTTTCAGAGCCAACCAATACCCAGGAAGTCTGCTTCTTCAAATTGTCAAAATCCAAACGTATTTCTCAGATCGAAAGATTGATTGTATCAGACTCAAAAAAAGACTAAGTCCTATCCGAAGAGTCGTCGTTTTTCCCACCCGCCAAGATCAACCGTTTTTCCCACACCCGCCATTTCTTTTCTACAAAAGAATATAACAAGTCTGACGATTGGTCTACGTTAATTCTGAGTCAGAAAAAAGTAGGTCAATCCCTCCACTAAGTTATAAAAATTCAGTGAACTTTTCCTATAACCATTCGACTCTCGTTTCTCTCGAGTAGCACGAATAAGAAATCGTAAAAGTATACCAAGACGAGAAAAATGCTTATATTTTTTCCTTATTGTCCACAGTGTGATAGACCATGTGCAATAGAGTGCGGAAAATGCTTTCATATCCTACAACATCTTGGAGAAAAGCACAATTGTCCAGAACCAGATGAGGGATTCTATGACTATGATGAAGACTATGGTGTAGTGATTTGGTGTTATCATTGCTGTCAAGCTTTCATCGTGGTCCAGTTTGAAGAAGAAGAAGAACATCTCGATCGCAACCAGTGAAGAATGAAGCTTCATAAAAACAGCCCTTTTCAGGGCTAACATGCAACAAGAAAGTTTTCTACTTTTCTTCAAATTGTCACTTCAACTCAATTCTGAATTAAGAAATATAACGAAACTAACGATTGGATAACATTAATTCCGAGTCAAAGTAGGTCAATTCCTCTACCATCCTATAAAAGACGGGGCTATTTTTCTTTTTTAATCAGTTTTCCCTCTCAGAGCTCAAAAATGAAGACCCTCGACAAACGGTTCAAATTGCTTGAAGCAGAGCGACGACTTAGAAAGGGGTGCAAACAGATCGAATTGCTTAAAAATCGTCTGAGTGGGATAGAAAAACGATATGATAAGTGTAAAAGCAGAGCGGTGCAGTATAATCTGAAAATTCAACTTTGTTCAATCAAAGGAGTACTCATTATGTATAATGAGTATGTCCAAGCCAAAGTTGAAGAAATCAATGAACTTCGGCGTGAGCTATTCCCCGAAGATTCAGATGAGGAGGTTTAGAGTCCTCGATCTTTTCTCTAGTTTTGAAATTAAGTTAACCGATAGTTAAATTAATTTCATTACAGAGAATAGTGAAAAACAGCCCTTTTCAGGGCTAACATACACCAAGAAAGTTTTATCTCTCTTCAAATTGTCAGACCAAATCAATTCTGATTTTAAGAAAAGGTTAATTTTTACTTCAACTTATCAAAAAAGACTAAGTTTATCAGAAAACCTTATTCCCTACCACAACGTATAGACTTGTTTTCATCTATCTTTTACTTATTCAAAAGAGAATATAACAAAACTAGCGACTGGTTAACGTTAATTCTGAGTCGAGGTAGGTCAATTCATCTGTAAAACGTATAAAGAAACCCGGTCAAGTTCTCATTTAATCATTTTTTACCTCTCAATACTCGAGAATAAAAAATGTTTTGTATGTTCATGTTTGGATCAGTGGCATATTATTCGATACTGAACTGGTTAGAAGATTGGTTTCGTCGACGGCAGATACGTCATAACCTAGCACTACTTATTATGTTACTTGATGAGTTAGAGGCTGCGAGAGATAGACGAAGAGGTTAAAAAATACAAATCTTCGAAAAACAGTCCTTTTCAGGACTACCAAACGTTAAGAAAAGTTCTATCTTTTCAAATTTTGTCAAGCAAAATTCTGCATAACTCTAAGAAAAATCTCATCCCAAATAATATTTTCTAATATAGTATAGTTCATTCTTTTGCAAGTAAGCAGTATAACTATGTAAAAACCGAAAGATTATCATTTCTGCTTGACTAGAATTCAGTTGTTTTCGTTCAATCATAGGATATGTTACATTCGCAATAGAGCTCAGATCAATCGGTTATCCAGGACCCCAGATTTCTATCATTTCTCTCTGTAAGTGTTATAATCATTCGTTGGTGCTTCCGACCGGGTCCGCGCTCTTAATTCTGTATCAAAGTAGGTCAATCCCCCTACCAACCTATAAAACGTTGACGATATTTCTCTACAATCATTCGACTCTCGATCTTCGAGCAGCACGAGTAAAAAACATACTGTTAACGGGAAAGATGAATCTCAACTTAGCCGATTACAACTTAACCGACTACATCTTAGACAACTCCTTGCCACAGAGTGGAAACAGTGGAGATATTCTAGCGTCAACCATGAATTCGACATTCATTGAGCCAATGGCAGCGCCAGTTAACAAATTCGAGGAAGAGATACGACAGATGATCTCAAAACAAGATGCTACAATAACTCAGATTTTAGAGGAGTTGAAAACATTGAACAGAAACATCGAGACAATATGTCAGCAAAGACAGTCAACTACGCCTGTTATTGTGAAGATTCCGGTGGAGTTCGACTTTGATAAAACCAGCCTTCGAAGACTAACAGACTCCCTTGTATCAGTTGTAAAAAAGAAAGATCAGAAGTCAAAGGAAAATCAGTCGAAGGAAAAGCAACACTCAAAGGAAACACAATCAGAGAAAGATCATCACCCAAAGGAAGAGAAGATAAATAAAAAACGAAAAATAGAGAAAGACGATAATGAACAACTTCACAAAAAACAACGATACGAGCCCACCTATGTATCACCGTCAAAAATAGGCTTGGGAAAACATGGGAAAAATATCGACAACTTCAAAGACTTCAAGATCCCAAAGATTCCAAAACTCAAACTCAAAAAGATACCCAAAGAAACAAAGAAAAGTTCTCAATAGAGAAAAAAGACAAAAAAAGACAGTTCAATTTCCAAAAACAGTCCTTTTCAGGACTAACCATTCCCCAAGAAAAATCTATCTTCAACAATTGTCAATAAGTAAGTCAAGTCGCCTCCAAACGTATAAAAGACGATGATATTTCCAGTACATTAATCATTCGGTTCCCGAATAGATGACAGCTAAAGAAATGGTGATGGACTATAGTGTACAATTTCTACTTCTCTCGATGACAAAATGGTATCTGACAACCTTTCTACTGGCCATGATGCATGACTCCACTTTGCCTATGCATAAAATAAACAAAATAAGAAGGTTAATAGCAGATCGAAGAAGAGTTGTGGAGTGCCCTATCTGTCGGACAAATTTTGGATACTGTCATTAGAGGAGGAGGAGAAAAAACAAACTCCAAAACAGCCCTTTTCAGGGCTAACCATTCCCCAAGAAAAGTCTATCTTTCTCAAATTGTCAATATCGCTAAGACCAATAGAAGAGTCTTTTATCTTGGGAACCATATCGTGGTGAAAAAAGACTAAGTCCAACAATAGGCTCTGCCTGAACCAACCTGTTTGTTTACATTAGGCGGAACTACTTTTTTAATACAATTGTGAAAAAGACTAAGTCCAACAAGGGTCTTTGCCTTGATCCAAGCTGAAAAGGGGAAATAACCCATCGAATTTTGGCGGGAAAACGTCTCGACCAATCAAAACGTTTGTTTACGTTTGTTTACATCAGTCGGAACTACTTTTTAATCCAATTGTGGAAAAAAGACTAAGTCCGACGGTAATAGAGAGAGAAAGATCAACCCTCCAAAAAAGACTAAGTCCAACGAGGGTTTCTACCTGAACCAACTGCCGGAACTACTTTTGTCCGAGGTCTACCCTCCCGAGACTAGTAACGGACTATTTATTATTGTATTCATATGTCGCGGAAACCGAATCACGCCAAAATTGCAGTGATGCGGCATTTTTTCTGCTCGGGAGGGTAGACCTCGGACAAAAATGGCACTCAGGGAGGGTAGACCTCGGACAAAATGGCACTCAGGGAGGGTAGACCTCGGACAAAACGCGTTTTGTCCGAGGTCTACCCTCCTATACCACTGACAGTATAGTTTCAAGATCAGGCTGCACGTTCGTTGCAGTCTGATCTTGATTTACAATGTCAGCAAAAGGTCAGTGAGTGGCGCTTAGCAGCTTAAGGGTTAAAGCATTTCCACGTTATTTGTGGTTCATATGATGTGGTTTCGTCTCTGAAAGGGTTGAAAAGATTGTGGAAACAGGAGAAAATGCTGGTAAGTACATTTTCCTCTTTTTCAAAAGCCTTATCATGGGGTGGACGATGTGTATCCAAGATTAACTGCTTGCTTTCCTTAATCAGGTCTTGATCTTTACAGCCCGTTACCTAAACTAAATCTGGGCTACGTATTTTAGATGAATGAATAATGCATTTAAAATGCTGTAAATCTTAGCCTTAGGGACTAGTTATTTCTCTCTGTATTGACAAAGTATGAACACCTACAAAATGCAAACATGCAATAACGTCCGATTATCCAGGGAAACGTCCGTGCTTTCGTCTACATCACGCCATTTGTGGTACCAAAATAGAGAATGTCGGGAGAATATTCATGCAGCTGTCGCATTAAATGTCTATTTAACCCTTGAGCTGCTGAGACCGACTCACAGACCTTTTGCGGACAGTGTAGATCAAAATCGGACTGCACAGGACGTGCATTCTGATTTTGGATTTTCACTGTTTTATAAGGAGATATTTTTCTCAAAACAGTAAGTTTGAAGCAACATTATTTGGGTTTTTATTATAGGCTTGAAAGTTTAACTTATTTAGCGGGATAAGGGTTAATGTACTAGTGGTGGATTCTGAAAATCGAGAAACAACTTCTGTAAGTTGCACTACTGCTATATTTCAATATTAAAGAGGATTAGGTTTCCGGTACTTTTTAAAGTCTTTTTTTCAAATATAAACGTGTGTATGTGTTCGCGTGTGAAGACAACTTGCCGTTACAATATGAATGGCCTGGAACTTATACATGATTACAAAAATTTCAAAATAATGTTTTCACTAAACTTCGATCGTGTCTTCTGTAAATACCAAGTAATCAAGACAAGAGGGACATGATGGCCCTGTAGTCGTTCACCTGAGCCTTTTGACCAAACATGACACATTTCCAATCCCTCCAAGAGATTAAGGAAAACTTATCAACTAACTTTCATGAGTACTGGACTGATGATATGCCCTCTTGAGTGTATACAAGCTTTTTTTCTAGATATTTTCCTAAGAGAGTTACTTAGGGACCAATCATGGCACCTTTTCATACTCGTAAATATCATTAAGACCAACATTTTGACAATTTTATGAATTTTGGACAGAGAGAGTGTACACACGGTTTTTCCTATGATTTGCCAAGTGACCAAAGATTTGACCTGATGGGACCATTTTCAAACCTGTCTAAGATATGGCCTGTATAAATATTCTGACCAATTGTTATGAGTATCGGACTGAAAATGTAGCCTTTAGACTGTACACACGCCTTTTCTAGGATTTGTCCTGGTGACCTACTCTTTAATCCCACTTGACACATTTTCAAACACATCCTAAGTATTCTCAAGAATAATATTCCGATCCACTTGCATGAGTATTAGACTAAAAATACTTCCTCTAGACTGTAAATAAGGTCTTACGAAGACTTGACCTCGGGACTTAGTTTTTGACCCAGTTTAACGTATTTTTCAACCAGTCCGAGAAACCAACAAGAAAAACGTTCTGACAAGCTTTCATGGGTCTTGCACAGAAAATGTGGCGTCCAGAGTGTACACAAGGCTTTTCTAAGAATTGCCATGGTGACCTATTTTTTAACCCAAAACAATTCATTCTCAGACATGTCTGAGATATAATCAAGACCAACAATCTGACAGTTTGATCAGTATGGGACTGAAAAACGTAGCCACCGTGGCCTCCAAGGATTACAGAGGATTTTCAAAAAAATGATCTGGTGAAAAAGTCTTTCACCCGACGTAACCCATATTGTAACTTCACAGAGATATCATAAAGACAAATATTCTGATAAAATTTCACGAATTTTCGGCTGAAAATGTGGCCTCCAGAGTTAACAGAAGATTTTTAAGGATTTGATCTTGTAACCTTGTTTTTGCACCAACGTAAACCATTTTCAAACTCGTCTGAGATATGATCCAGATAAACATTCTGATAAACTTTCATAAGTATTGGATTAAAAATGTGGCTCCTAGAGTGTGCACAAATTATTTCTACATTTTTGATTCGGTGACCTACTTTTAAATATTTCAAACAAGTGTCATGAGTATTAGACTGAAAATGTAGCAACTAGACTGACCACAAGGTAAAAATGGAAAACGCACGACAGACACAGCACGATCACAAAAGCTCGCCTTAAACACTTCGTGCACAGGTGAGCTCAAAGGCGATTCCAAAGATCTTCGGAATATCGCCAAAACGGTGTGACGTAGATCTACATAAAGCGCACGACTTTCGATGTCATCCGGATAACAAAATTCCGAGCTGTTACTAAATCCAACGTAACTCAATCTGCGAAATTTCACTCGATCTTCTTTACAATCTCGACTTTCTCTCAATTCAGGCTGTAAATGTTCGTTTTAAAAGGTTCGATTTTGTCGAAGAAATGCTAGTCTTGTGAGTACCCAATAGATCTACCTAGATGTTTGTCAATACCAAGGTATTGCCTCTGAAACCTAAAGCTCGTCCAAATAGGAAGCATTTATAACACACCAATCAAATACAAATGTACCTTGTTGGTAAGACGTTCTTTTGTAATTATATCTGCAGGTCGTATTCATTCATACATTTTTTTTTACAGTATCTAAAACTTAATTCTGGCGACGAATACCCAACATCAATACAGTTTATGAAATAATTTTAACGCGATGACAAAGAATAGCAATTGTGTGCAACAAATAAATATTCAGAGAATCTCAAATTTATATTTCAAACGGTATACATCTAACGAGTTATGTAGTATTATTTCTCTGTCTTGGCATTGGAATTTAAAATAAATCATGAAAAAAAAAAAAAAAATGTAGTGGGATTCAAACGATTTATCCCATAACAAGAAATACGAATGTCATATTGGGACACGTTTCTACTCCACTTTGTGTAAAAAAATCACCATTGTCACTGATGCATAATGAATGATTTCTAAACCCTAATATACATCCACTGGGGGATTTCTAATTCCAAAGACATTTAATAAATGTCATCATACTAAACGTTATGATTTATCATGAAATATGAAAAATATGAAAAGAGGTATCATGTGATAAAAATTAAAGCCTAAATTTGATTTTCATAGCAGCGTAACAATGGCGACAAAAGTGTATGAATGAGATATTTTTAGCGTTTCAGTAGCGTATAAAATAGACTTTGGTTAACTAATACTTAAATACATTGACTTGATTTATATAAAGCACCTAATGTTTAGTAAATAATGCATCCTTTCATACAGTATGTCTAGCATAGTTCAGTTGTTGCAACACGACAAATGACTTGTGACTGTCTATATATCAAATCAACTTGAACATATAATTAATCTATACATTTAACTGAAACTTCTTTGCAAATGGTGACATAACATTGCACATGGCTGCTGCAGCACTAGGCTTTGAAGATGAAAAGATTTTTTTTAGTTCAAAAGTACGATTCCTCTTTGCATCTTAAAAGCTTTATGTCTGCGAATAGCTCATGACACATGAATTCCACGGAAAGCTTAATTGTTTCTACGGATTGTTTTTAAAGAAGCATCCTGTTTTTCCATATCTTGCCATTGTAAATGTTGGCTCATTGAGAGGAGCACCTTTCGGGAAAGATGACTTCATTTGGAAAAACAACACGATCTGCCATTACTCCGTTCAAATAGGAAATGTTAAATCTAGACTTAGCAGTCTGGTTTTATTTTCTTGTTACTGATATTACCACTCCATAATTTTGATGCAAATGTTGATGCTCAATTTTACGGAAGTGCAACTAAGGCTATGAGAATTGTTTCGGGAGATCACTCCTTCCTTACTGCATAGCTTCTTCCCGTATAAAATCAATACATGACAACTGCGTTAGGGAGAATTCTCTTTAGCCCAGGGGTTAGTGTATTGGACTTTTAAACCTCTATAAACGAGGATATTTGCCGCACGAGTTCGAATCCCAGCCGGGGCGGTTGGTATTTGAGCTATGCATTTGTTGCGGACTTTCATGTTCGTAAGAGAATATTACGATTCTCTTAGTTGCTCCAAACGCCTTCTTCGGTTAAAAAGTTGAATATACATCTCTTTGCAGTCTATAATTGTGGTGGCTATTGAAAATCTTAAATCTTATTGCTACTTGGCAAGTGCTTCTTTGTTTCTCTTGGTAGGAAGTTGTGAAAGATCTCGGCACTCTAAGAATGGTACAAATCATTTATTTATATGAATTCGGTCCCACAGCTGACATATCAATTTAAATTTGAGCATGCAGGCTGGCATGGGTCGATACTTTTTGCAAATGCATCAAATCCTCTTTTTCATTTAAAATGGTTTCGAAATGATATCAAAGTGATGTCATCATCAAATTATTTGATACCTGCACTGAGCGAGGGTACAGTAAAACCGGAAATGTTCGCGTCGAGGAAATCTTTGCGATTTTCCCGTATTGATAAAAATCACGAAGACATCCGCCAGCGTACATTCAAGGTACATTAAGGTATATTTTACCTAGACACCGTGTCATAAGGGAGCGCTTGACCGCTCGACGTCAATGAGTGCCTTTTTTAAATCAAAGTCGACGAGGCGGTTAATACTGCCAATTACACATGTTTCATCGTCATCAGCTTGTGGGGTGGGGGGGGGGGTGGAATAGGGAGCGGATTGATTCTTAAGGTGTGTATTTGACATGCAAGGTCGTCTGTTGCAGTTTTCGCGGAAATTAAAACACGCGTAAGGTCAGTATTTCAGATCCGCGGTTATATCCAATTCTCCAATCAGCACAAGGTCATGTGATGAGCCCCTGTGAGAGATGCATGTCGTGTCCAGGAGGTCAATTGCAGGTTAGTTCCAGAAAGGTCAAGACATGTTAGAATATACCGTATTGAGAATACGAGTTACAATTAAAGGAAAGTCTTATTTAATGTTTTTTCCCAGTTTAATGTGCAGTTGGATTGAAATCTACTATTTCATATTATTACTAGTGTTTATTTGAATCCAATGTTTAGTATTTCTTATTAGTGTGATTTATCTGAAAAGTGATTCGAGTGTTTGAAAATATAATATCTGAAAGTGAAATAAAGTGCTGGATAATTAAGTGTACAGTTACAGTTCAGTTCGAGCTACAATTCAGAGAGCATAGGACTCTTTTAAGGAGCACCACAGAAAATGTGTTTCCAGAAGTACTAAGACTTCTGCATTTAGTTCAGACTGAAAAGGAAGCAGAGAGCGCCAAGAGTAAGGGGCAAGGAGAGCTGTAAGCCTCCACAATTCATGCTAATAGAATATGACTCACAAAAGTGGCAAGGAGAGCTGTTAGCCTACACAATTCATTGTAATGGAATAGGACTCTCAAAAGGGGCAAGGAGAGCTGTCACGCCTCCACAATTCATGCTAATAGAATACGACTCTCAAAAGGGGCGAGGAGCATTGTAAGCCTCCTCATTTCTACTAGAATCTTGTGATTCTAACAGGTAAGTGATTTTAGCAAAGAAGCCCCAGTAGGCATTAAGCCCTACATGTAGGCTATTAAGCCCTACAAGAAGCCCCAGTAGGACATTAAGTCCTACATACTGAACTACGAGGGAAAGGAATTCATCAATTGTCATCGATCCGGGGACAGACAAAATCCCCAAAACCAATTTCCATATTTAGACTTGAACTGCTGGTGGAATAAACAGTGAACATATTTAATACATATAAAACAGACGTTTGTGTTTCATGATACTAGTGTAAAGCGGTCTATACCACAACCCACCCCTCATCCGAATAATCGGACAGCTGTAATGGGTATTAGGAAAAATTCAGTCACTGGCTAGACGACCCACTGTTACATTGTTTTACATGCAACTTTGCTTGCATTGTCAGAGCATAAAGGGCCACTGCTATGCCAGGAGATGGCAAGCTTTCTCAAAACATTTTTGTCGTCTACATTGGATGACTGTAAGACAGTGTCTGTTTTAGAAAAGTATCAGATACCGGAAAAGACTAGCCAACTCAAAACTTAGCCATGAAATTATGTGGGTATTTCAATATGAGGCTCAGGCAAAAGACCCGAAATAACCGGGAATACATTCAAACTTCTATAGAGCAAGTGCACTTGTTTTGATTGTCATAGACCAAGAACCGAAACCAACCTGAATAGGTGAACACAGAGAGAATGATAACTGCACTTGCTGGCAATTAAGCACTCAGTTGAGGCTACGGTACTAATTCGAAAAAAAAAAAAAAAAAAAAGGGGGGGGGGTGGAAAGTGTGAATATGACATAATTCATACTGACGAATCACAACAGTACAGCAAGGTGGCCACGTTCAAATGAGATGAGCTGGGGGGGGAAAAAAATCTCTTTTCCAAGCAAAATTCTTGAAAAGCTGGGAAACAAAACCAAGGATAGAATATGACAAATTCATTAAACTGAATTGATATTGCTTGCCTCTCATTATATTCACAAAGCTTACGTCAACCTACATTCATAATTTCCATTGCTAGATATAGAGTTATTCTGAAAAATGCCAGGAAGAGATGTTCAGTGAGAGGGCAAAATACAGATCAAGGAGGTATATCCTTATCTTTGAATTAAAACGAATGAATGAGCCAATGGGTTACATGCATTAAGTTGTTAAGCTCACAATCATCTCTCAGATTAATGAGGCATAGACAGTATAATTAGCCTTCATAGAGTAAGAGGATGTCTATAAAACAGTATCAGGGAATAAGGACTGCAGAAAAAGTCTGTGATTCCTGTAGAATGGACAGATGTTAAAATATAGATGCTGCCTGAATAACTGATTGTGCATATTCCTTGTTCAATCACAAAGATATGGGAGGAGTCCTCGGGCACTTATGAGCAATGGGATTTGGTCAGTCAGTCATATTGCTAGTTCATACTTCACTGGGAATGCCTTAGCAATACACAATGAACTAGTGATCATGCTTCACATTTGGTTTGCTGCAATAACAACAAGAACAAAGTACATTCCTTCCCACTTAAATGAGTACTTTTCTAAGTTATGTGCAAAAGTCAGTCACAATGCTGGAGCACTTTAAGCTATATCTACAGTGGGAAATGGCAAGAAAATACTATCAGTTCTTAGGTCATTAGATCAAAGTATCACACCAGTAAATGGTATTTGTGTCTGTCTGTATCATTTCCAGAATGCTGTTGGTTTTGTATACACAAAAATATTGTAGAATGAAAACTTGTTAGCTCTAAAAACATGCCAAAGGTAATTTCATCGAAGAAACGTTTTTTAAGTGCTTGGGCTATTTCAATAGCTCAAAAATGACATGATGGTATTTACTATGAAGTGCTAGAACTATTTCGGACATGCAGTGAGGAATATAATGGGGCTAAGGATTCCCCCAGACTGTATATCTCCGCTAAAATTACACTGACGACAGACTCTTCCTTTATGGGCTGGGAATCAGTCCACATGGGGTCAGTGAGGTGTCTCAGAGATACCTGTTGACAACAACATTCATTATCTTGATCTGAAAGCCGTTTATTTCGGATTGCTATCTTGTTTTGAGACACCGTTAAATAAACAGTACTTGGGTTCAATCGGGTAAGGCACAACAGTCCCCTACATAAATCATTTTGGGGGTCATTAGTCGGCCAGAGTACTTAAAGTGTTAGAACCCCCCCCCCCCCCCGAGCTTGGCAAAACATTGCGACATACTGCTAATTCAAGCGCACATGATAGAATGGTAAAGGTAACTGCGAATATATGGAAAGTCCAATTGTATTTCATGATCCCATGATGCTTAAACAGGCCATCCTTTAATTAAAGTGTTAAGCCTTTCTATTTCGAAGTAGAGACAGAGCTGATTGCTTTTGAACAGAATAAGAAATTAGAAATATGTGTATTCCGCAAGCGTGACCCATAAGTTCTTCATGTAATTTAGGTTTAAATATCTTAGATTCCAAAAGCTGCAGTTCTGCCAGTGTAATAAAAGTGCCTCAAAAGCATGAGGCTGACAAAACGGGGGTGGGATATAAATACTGCCGTATTGGCTATGACAACAATGGTTCCATCATGCAATGAAAAACATGTGTATCAACCCCAGTCAGATCACCACTTGCTGAAAATTTACTGACCTTACATGCATGCACCTGGTGGCAGAATCCATCCATTACCTCTCGTAGGGCTGAGATAACTTGTCACTTGTCAGGGACCTTAATTAGTGGTCAGGCTTATCTCCCTAATTCCCTAGCGGGGCAGCACTAAATAGGGTCTAAAGTATATCACAAGTTGGATCCATTACTGTGGCAGTTCTTCTCAAAATAGCCATTCAGTCCCAGAAAATCAAGTACTTGAACTTCTTACATGCCCTTTGGCAAGCGGGGTTAAGCTGAAGTGTCTTATAGTGCCTTAACCACATCAAAAAATGCATTAATTCATTCTTTCGTGCTGTCTCTGATATAGGTTACAAAAGTATGCAGTTAGTAATCCCAGTTTCATAAAATAAAATTACACACCTTCTTATCCTACAGGTAAATATAATTATAATATAACTGTAGTCATATTATGACTACAATTGCCTTATGATTTCTAACATCATTGGCAGTAAGAAACAAGAATAGATTGACATTACTTAACCCATAAATAACCAAGTTCATTGTTCTCTTGTCGGGTAAAAGAGCCCTTCCTAATGATTTTGGGACATAGCAACAATGTCTTAAATAAAAGTATGAAAACCTAGACCAGGGTGAATCTACGTTTGACAGATAGGTGGTATACAATATTGACTAAAATATCTATTTAAAACGGTAGGTGTATAATAGTTGCCTTTAACATCTATTTAAAAACAAAAGTGCATACTTCTGGTATTTGCCTTAAATTACCAGTACCCAGAATCTTTATAAAACTTTATAAGACTGGGTCTGTTAACACTGTCTAGATAGATCTCGAACATATTACCAGATCAAGTTATTACTAGCTAGAAAAGGCATTGCACAATAGTGACATGTTTCTGCAGCTAAGAATGCAGGGATCCCATTACATAATACCACGGCAGCTGCGAGTTGAACATCTTAGGTGACTTTCTCAAGGTTTTATAACAACCCCACACAAAATGAGAACAACACTTCACTAATGCTAGACTTAAAGTAGTGAATTAAAGTACTAGGTGACAATGTTTTCAAACAAAACATTAATGAATTGCACTCATTCCACTGTATTTAGTGGATAAGATGCATACTTGGAGATTGGTTGTTCGTGAACACCTTTAAAACTCTCACAGGGGCTCATCACATGACCTTGTGCTGATGGGAGAATTAGAAAATTAAACGAGACTTACCTGTAAGTTGAAGTTGGATTTCAATTCTCCGAAGCACAAGGTCACCGTGATGAGCTCATGTGCCCACTCGTTTTACCCGCCCTTGGTGAAAATTGGCTATACAGAAATACATGGTTACAAAGTTTTTGAAAAGTGTTAAGCGCAATTTCGGTATGTTTATTCGGTGTTTAAAAAAAAAAAAAAAAAAAGTGTATATGTGAATCAATTCCGTGGGAAAAAAGTGTTCACATCACAAGTTGAAAATTGACCTCCTGGACACGACATGCATCTCTCACAGGAGCTCATCACGGTGACCTTGTGCTTCGGAGAATTGAAATCCAACTTCAACTTACAGGTAAGTCTCGTTTAATTTTCCAATTTTACAGTATTTTGTTTGGTGCATGTATGCCTGTCTTTACATGCATACGTAACATGTACTTTGTATTACACGGTTGGAAAATCTACATTCATTCCTGATATAAACGTAACGCTGTAAACTTAAAATGTAATATCTGTAGAATGTTGGCAGATCTATCTGTATTAATTTCACCTTTAGAATTTAACGGATTAATCATGTCTATGTACAAAGAAAGGAAATTCTGATTGTATCTTCTCTCAACAAATTTTCTTTTCTTTTTTCTAGTTGCTACCTATCAACCTTCACGGATGCAAAGCGGTTAATTTAGGGTCATGCTCGTAAGGTTTACTTCTTTTCGGTGTCTTCTAGGATTTCTTTTCATACCTAATTTCTTCCTCTTCACATGTGTTGAGATGTAAATCCTTGTTATTCGTCTGGTGTGCTGATGTTGTGGTGCTAAATTGTGTCTTTCAGAAATATCGAGTGCTGATTTATCTTTTTCATATAGCTGTGCTAGATCATTATTAATTTCATTTGTTCGTTTTGCCGAACTAACAATTTCAGTAATTTGTCTTGGTCTTGGTGAATTAACATTTTCTTGGTTTAGATGTGCTGAATTATCATTTTTGAATTGGCTGTTACCCTTTCCTGTAAGCTTTTCCCCATTTGCATTCATTCTCTCTCTTTTTTTTTTTTTTTTTTTGTTTGTGGTAAGGACATATTTCCTACTTCAAAAGACTTCAAACTTCTCAGGTCATTTTCACTGCTGACTTTATCCCTTACATTAAATCTATTTTCTTTCAAAAATTTGTGTAAAAACTACTAGAGACTGAATTTTCCCAACCAAAGATAGTAAAGCCATATGGGCTATACTCTCCAAGGTCAGATACATTATCTGAACTTACAGGGTTGTTTAAAACCTTACCTACAGGTACATACTCAATGTCTTTTATAGGTATGTCATTTGGGTCCTTTCCCCGTCTATTCAATCTTACCTTACCAGGAGACTTACTACCACTTTGGGCTACCTTTATAGACTTCCTCACTTTCTTCAGGTCTGCACTTTTTATCGAAAACAAAAAGGATAGAGTATTGCTGCTATATGCAGAACATTACAGAAGTTGTAATTTCAACTGAAACCAAGGTAGTTGTTTTCGTTGAAAACATGTTTCCTGTCTAAGCCTTGTGATTCCGTAGGTAAAACGATCAAGTGCCCGCAACCCTTAATCCCTATGTGAAGCCTCTGCTCAGCATATCTATAGATGGATATATGGGTGACGTATCTCAAAATCAGACAAGGAATTGAGGACATGTCTAGCATATACTGTATGGTTCCGGTGCATCTGACCAATGAACCGCTACTCTAACCTTTATCTTAAATACTATTATACGAAACCTTTGCTCTGCACGTCATCTCACCAAGCCTTTAAACCCTGTTGTGACTTTGACATCGGAGATGTGTGTCAAACCGCCGCTGTGTACATCTTGGCGTTGCACTGAACATAAGTGCACAAGGAAGTTCAAAATACAGAGTAGGTCGACGTAATTCCAGCGCCTGTGACTCTGAATACTGCTGCGACCTGGACAAAGGAGGTTGACATGTGAAACCCCTAATATGAATCTGGGTGATGGGTGTGAAATATTTTCAAAATCCAACACGAAAGTTCATGAAGACATGAAAATATCACAGAGGGACATACAGACAACACTTACGAACAAAATATGTTTCACCTAAAATAAATTTTGGACAGATATAATTAGGAGCCATGGATCTGTCTCTTTCATAAATTGTGTATATATGCATAACTGTCTGTTATTGTGTATCAAATATCACTCCAACGGAAAATCCAACGGAACCCAGGTCCTCTAGGTTATAAATTCTACAACTCACCAAAAGCCACCCAGGATCCCTACTTACGATACAAGCCTTTAGTGTTTTTCCCAAATTCTGTGTAATGTCCATGAATGTAGGATCGTGTTTGTGAAATGACATGTATTTCAAATGACAGGTTTAAATATAACTTTATCATCTCAACAGCTGACAACCGTAAAGCCATGTTTTTATGGAAAATAGCCGTCAGACTGTCTTGTGCAGACCTAGCAACAAGCTCAACGTAATGTCAAAAACTCGATTGTCTAAGCCCATTTCAATGTCTGAACAAGAGTTTTTTGGGTAAAAGGGTCAACTTGACTTTTGATTTGTGTAACTGGAATATGAGAGCAGCCCCCGCCCCCTCCCTCCAGCAAATACTCCAAAAAGCACATTACCAAATACTTTATATGAAGCCTAATGTTTTACCATCCATTAGTTAAAATTATGTTAAACCTTCAACTCGCGAAAACTTTTTACCAGATTTTCTAAAAATTTTTTTCCTGTTGATCATGGTGTTGCAAAGCCCTGAAGGTAGACTGCAGATGTCTCGATATGGGTCATTTGGTTTGAGGTTTCTTTCGTTGCTTGTAGTACAGACTTCCTTCTTGCTTGTAGTACAGACTTTCTTCAGATACTCTCTAGTAACATTTTGGTTAAGTCTCTTGTTCTTTCCGGTATGAGCAGCAGTTTGCTTTTTTTTTTTTTTTTTTTTAAATCTCCAGACTGGAAAATAATATGGATAAATAATTATGCTTTTTTTAATGAATCTACTTTTGATCATACATATTAACATATGTACTAGCAATTCATTTTTTGATTTGTTAGTTAAGAATGAATAAATCAATAAATGCACAATAAACCGCTGCATTCGTAAAGTTTTGGTATCTGCCATGTAAATTACACTCTAAATGTCTAAGTTACAAGTATCCTAGTTATTACAGGGTGTCCACGATCAGGGAAAAAGTCGAGGGAAAATATTTTTTCCAGGTCAGAGAATTTTGAAATGTGTCTGGAAATTTCGGAACTTCAGCAAAAAGTCAGGAAAAAGACAGGAAATTTTGCAATATTAAGTCTATGAATGATAAAAACATCAAAAATAAAGGCCAAGACAATTTCTTCATGTTTGGTTATTATCAAATTAATAGTTATTATAATACTTATAATAATGGTAAAAATAATGATAATAATGATAACAATTATTTTATTTTTGAAATTGTTCTTTGAAAAGAAACTGAAGGGAGTAGAGCCTCTTCCCTCCCCAGCCAAAACTTCTTTTTTAGGAATAGATGTTACTAGAAAACATTTAAATTACCATGACATACACCATTTCTAAATAATTCATTTTCAGAATTGTGTTGCATAGTCAATTTACAGACAGCTGAATATAAGTTTATTCCTTTTTTCCTGGAGAAGACATTTTTAGTTTTTCTTTTTGTGTGTGTATGTTTATGAAATAATTATAAATAACGGTTACAAATTATTTTCCCCCACTGCGAATGAGGTTGGTTTTTGTTTCCGATTTCCATGCACTTTCTCCTGTGGGCCAATTTCACAGCACTGCATTGTATTCAAATAAACAATAAAAAACTTGTCATAATTGTTTGTCCAGCTTGCTACTGTGTAGTTGACTATCTTTTTTGAGAGTTGCATATTGCCAATGGAAACTAAAGTGTTTTTTTTTCCCATACCAAATGTGTACCTGGGTGTTTCGCCCTTCATCACACAGTCCCGAGTTTCTTCGACCTTGAGGAAAAAGGTTCTGAAAAACTTTGTGGGAAAACTTGTTTCCCAGCTATTTCTTCTTTTTACCCCAGTTTTCTACCCTTTTGTAAAAGAATTCCATATGCTCAGTCATAATAAATTTATTGTCTGCAAGTGCTTACAATTCATTAAGCCCAAAATTGTGTAATGCGATAAAGAGTTAAAGCGCATAACTCCATCAGACATACAATTATGTGTATTTCTTCAAAGACAACTACAATACCGAATTCATACACAAGTCAATGTGCAATTTGTTTTTTAACCTTTTTATCGTGTTTGAAGTCGTTTTCATTATTATTTCAGGTATATCGCAGTGGCCAGTGCACCTACCGATGCTCTCCGGGAGTTTCTATATCAGTGAATCGCACAACATTCTTCCAAAGTCACCTGCTGCTTTCCAAAATAATCATCGTCGTGGCCCTGCTAGGGATTCAAATACGTGACAACCTCGACTCAAAGTCGTGTTTGCTACCGATTGTGCCACCGGACTCTGCTCAATGAAAAATTTAGTCCTCATACACCAATATCATGATCCTTGGATATTAAGTCAGACACAAATGTTTAACGAAACAGATAAGCCATGTCTTACAACAATCAATGGTGCTATAGGGCAAAATAGGGCAGGAAAAGGTGTTCAGTCACCCGTGTCAGTGGCCTTGATCGCAACGCGAGGCGGAGGGAAGAGACTTACATAATGAATCAGTCAGTATACATCACGGCGTCACACAATACATCAACTCATTCTAACCAAGAGCTAGGCTTGGGCTCTGAATGTCTTGCCCAAGGACGCTTCCGCAAACAACCACTGCTTTAGGAGGGTATCAAACAGGGGGGCCTCCAGGTTAAGATTACTACACTTTACACTGAGCCACCCAGGAATCCGCTGGCAAAACACATGCTTTAGACAGCAAAGGTTTCGATGATACTTATATATAAATAGTAATAAGCTCACTGCCACATATCTGCTATGACCAACTATTGTGTAACTTTTCTCACAAATAATATTTGACTGATTGCTGCAAGATGCACATTCCACCATTACAGGTCAATGGATCTTGTCAATGCATAACTTGAGAATTAAATATAGAAACAACAGATATATTTTATGCTTTATCCAGTTATTTCCAGCGTACATCTGACCAATTACAGCGCTTCTGGTTGTAGGATATTTTCATTTATGTTGAATAACCAAATTGAACAGAATATGAAACTAGAAACTTATCAAAATATAGAATTTGCAGGGAGACTGGATGGTTGTTAAAAATATACTGAATATAGTAGCAAACTTTGCTTCAAGCTATCACCTTCTTACCTTATTTTTGACTCCTGCTGCTTGTGCCTCCTAGGGAGTAATTATAGTGGAGCTCTTAGCCTATTCAGTAGTTGAGCTTTGTGCCTTAGAACCAGGAAAGAATAAAATTGAAAATAAAAGTAAACTTAAACTGTATTAATTTTATCTCGTGTGAACAGAATGTTTGCCTTTACCTACCAAGCCAAACAAAATCCATTCTTTACAAAAGCTTCAGTATAAAACTTTAAGTAAGGTAAAACTTGTCTGTGAACTTGACTTTTCAGCAACAGGTATGGCCACTAGTCAGAGGGAAAACTTGGACCTTTGTCAATTACCTAAAAACTTTGAACCGATTGAATCAAACAGTTTTGATGATCTAAACCCTAGAAAAATTTTCAAAGTCAGTAACCTTCACCTTATCATAGGCATGGCTAAAAAAAAACGTTCTCATTAGTTAAACCTTTCAGAGGCTGGAATACCTAGGAGTACACATGTTGCACTTCTCTTTGATAAATCATGCTAGAATAATTATTCTCACAGTGTAATGAAAAAAAGAACGGTCATGCATGCGATGTTTGTACGAGACACGACGTGAAAACAAACCTCTCCACCTGCCTGTCCACTGCATTTGCCCGCCTTATATTTGACTGACACTGTGCCATGGCTATAGCTTTAAAAGATAATGGCTAATCATGTCAGGTAATAGCTTTTCAGCGCTACTTTCTACACATCATTTGCATGTACAAGTAATCATCAAGAAAATTCCTGCAAAGGACTATAAATAAAGTATAAAATAAAAATATTTGAATTCACTCCAAAAGAAACATTCTTATCCATGTACACGTTGCAATACTTACACATACTTCAAACAGACATAGATCACAAAATGCCTTTACAATGGTATCATCCCAACCAAAGCTCACATTCACAAGATCCTTGGTTATGGGATACTAACATGTTTTAAGAAAGCGTAGAATGTATTAATATAAAATTTTGCAGTAATAGTTGTTTACTTATTCAGACGAAACCAATCAATCTAATCAACCGATCAGCTATAAGTAATCAACTGAAAGTTTGTTCGTACAATAAAAAGCATATTTAAACTATTGAATCTTTTGCTGTGTAAGGTTTACTTGAAATCTACTGCATGGATTTTTTACATGTAGCATCAAAGCAAGGTTCAGATTTTCTGACTAATGACATAAGAGCAAACAAGTTTCACACAAGATTCAAACAGTTTAAAAAAAAAAAAAACATTCATAGCGCTTAAGTGCTTTGTTTGATGTAAAAAGTGAATTCTGCTTCTGAGGTACAATAATGCCTAACATAAGTTTTCAGGATGACAGCCTTTATCTTTATGTGTGTGTGTGTTTCTTTTGTTTATAAAATTAATCTACTGTGATTGTTCCAATTTCGGTTCCTCTTTTCATAAATACTCTTCTTCTTGGTGCATGAGCTTGGCTTCATTCTATAATTCTAGCTTTTCATTTTCTTTTCACATTTCAATTTAAAAAGTCTTACAGAGTTTTACTTGATTCTTCCCACATTTTGTTGAAGCCAATTTTTAGTAGGTATAGCATGTACAAATTGTACATTCATTTTGCTTTATTTTTTGAAATATCAAACTCCTCAAAATATATTTTCAGGTTTTACTCTAAACAGATTACATTCTTTTCCTCCGCTACGGTTGAATTTGGGGATCCAACAACTGATTCCCAAGCTGGCTCATCATCAAAGGCCATCTTCACAGTACAGCAGGTAGATGAAAGCTGTGGCTTTTCTTCTGAGTCGAGGGCACTTCCAGATGGCACAGTCTCTGAGATGCACGGTTTACTAGGATCAGGTGCAAATTACTTCCTATCTACTTATCAAGAGTAGTTAAAAGCAAATGTTTCGCAACTGCTGGCTTTGTATGCAGTCCATCTAGGCCAAGGTGCTGTAGGGGAAGATTGTATCTGATGTACTCTATGTTGTCCTCTACACATATTTCATTCAGCACACTATTAATAAAAGAAACATTATTCTTGATTTCTGACAGCACAAACTTGAAAAAAAAAAAAAAAAAAATTATATATCCTTATGCATTATTACGTGTCCTCTCTTCTTTATCTTCATATCTTGAGAGTACTTTGTGCAACATTTACGTTTCACATGCATGTATATATTCTTATTCCATATCTTGTTAAGTGGCGAATAGTCTTAATGATTCCTTTTTAATAAAAGAGTGCAAAACTGGTTCAGCGTCTTGTTTTCTTCTTTCTGATTAGCTGGTTCCAATCATGAATTTTCAGATCTACAATATGTCATATTTTTCTTAACCCTTCAGCTGCTAAACGCAACTCACTGACCTTTTGAGGACAGTGTAGATCAAAATCAGACAGAACGTGCAGTCTGATCTGGGATCTGTACTGGCCAATAAGGAGATATTTTCCCCAAAAGATAACTGAAATTTGGGGTTTTACCATCGACTTGATAGTATGATTTAACATACTCAGCAGGATAAGGGTTAATTTATGCCTGATTTTGATACATAAAACCAATAGGGCACAGAAGTGCAGATATGGCAGAAGCTTACTTTGACACAACTTCGACTGATGTAAGTACGAGGGTTGTTCGGGAAGTTCGTAGAATTTTGCTCTAAAATCCATATTATTTGTAATTTATAGGTAAATATCAAGGTATAAGTACTTAAACATACCGTGACTACATTTCCAAAAGATTATTCGAAAATATCAACAATAACCGAAAATAGCGGTAACCCTAGCAACACAATATCGGGATACCGGAGCAGTCCATTTCTTAACAATGTATAACATAGTATAACAGATTTTACATTGTATCTTTTATACTTTCTATTGGCATCAAAATGGCGCGAAAACGTCAATCGTTAACACAACGTCATGACGTCATTTCCTGCAAATTTCATAACGTTTTCGGTTCTTTCAAACGAGCTACACGATTTTGAAGGAGATATCAAAAAGTCGCTGACCGGAAGAGATGACGTCTACCGGCGACGTCGAATTGCGAAGTGTTGTGAAATTTTGTGTCGCGCTGGAAAAATCACCAACAGAAACGCTGAACATGATCAAATCTACAGGAAAATATAAAAAATGCAGCCCAGCTACTGTATATAAGTGGCATGCGCGTTTTAGAAGCGGACGTGATTCTATTGAGGACGATCCTAGATCTGGTCGGCCGGCCGTCGTAGTGTGTTCAGTTAGGGATCGAGTGAAAGACATGGTAAATTGTGATAGGAGAATTACTGTCAGGTCGATTGCAGATGAACTCGATGTTTCGGTATCCACGGTGCATGGGATATTAACAGATGAACTGGGCATGTCTAAAGTTAGTGCGCGTTGGGTGCCCCGATTGCTCAAGGAAAGTGAAAAAGAATGCCGGGTGCGATGTTCACAGGAGTTTCTTACCCGCTACGAAACAGAGGGAGACGCATTTTTAGACAGGATTATCACCACGGATGAGACCTGGCTGCACCACTTTGACCTGGAAACTAAGCGCATGTCATCGGTGTGGAAAACCCCGCGTACCCCTCCACCAAAAAAGGCTCGGGTCCAAAAAAGCGCAGGAAAACAGATGTTCGTTTACTTCATGGACCGGCACGGGATGCTATTACAGCACCGAATTCCAGAGGGCCAAACAGTCACAGCGGCATACTATTCTAAGGTAAATGATAAATAAATAAATAAATAAATAAATAAATAAATCTAAATAAATAAATAAATAAATCAAATAAATAACAAAAAATGAGATATTGATTTATGCAAACCTAATGAACCGTGCATTTCTTTCTTTAGGTTCTGAGGCGGGATCTCGTTAACGCGATACGGAAGAAACGGCCCCACTTGAACCATGACCAAGTAATACTACACCAGGATAATGCACCGGGACACCGAGCGGAATCTACACAGCTAGAGATCACTCTGCTGGGTTTTGAGGTCTTGAAGTACCCACCATACAGTCCTGACCTCGCCCCCATGGATTTTCGCGTGTTCCCGGAGCTCAAGGCACAGTTACGCGGAATACGGTTTGATTCAGCTGACGACCTTACTAAACAAGCCCAAGCAGTTGTGTCGTCATTTTCTGAAGAGTGGTATGTAGAAACGTACACTAAGTGGATAAGCAGGCATCGGAAATGCGTGGATCTTGCGGGTGACTATGTGGAGAAAGTGCGACGTTCGTTGGACTTAAATGACGCTTGACGTTACTTATGACGTCGACGTGCTCCGGGTATGACTTACATGCTGTTTTATTTCTGTTAGGAAAATTTTGCTATTTAAGATACTAGAAAAATACACAGGGAATGGATAGAATAAAATCTGAAATTTGTGCCCGTATATTCTATTTTATTAAACTGCGATTATAACTTGTCCTATAAAAAAATTCTACGAACTTCCAGAACAACCCTCGTAAAATAGTGTACAAATGATTCACTTATAGAAGGTATACATGACGGAACTGTGCACGAACATTATCCCCTTTTTTTAACGTTAAAGTCCCGATGATACTTGGTACTTTGTTGTTTTTAAGCTGGGTGAGTGCTTTCTTGACTACTTTTTTTAGCCTGATCAAGTGTTTCTTGGTTCTTTTGTAATTTAATGCCCAGTTAAAACCTCATGCTCAGAGAAGCTGAGAACGAAAATAATTGAATCTTCTTGGATCATACTTCCGTCAGATGTATGGATGGTCTTTTGCATGAGCAACGAAAAGAAATTAATGGTAAAGAATAAAACACAACTTCTTGAGCTGTATATAGCTATATCTGTTTATATTTAAACTACCAAAAGCATGCGACCTTTGAATGTTCTGCTTTGACCTTAAACTTTTAGACTGATGTAAGAGACCTCGCCTCTGTTCTTCTCTCGACATCATCTCATCATCGAGATACGGAAGTATTTATGGTAGCCAATTTAAATTTATGGACAATTCTTGAGAAAGTTTTGCAAAATATTAAGGTTCACAAAAATGTCTTAAAAACCTTCTATAGATGTATATGTGTGTTCACCTTTAAGCTATCGAAATGTCTGTGCAGTTTGTAACTGCATTGTTTTGGCAATGTGAGTAGTTCAAAATATGGTGCAGAGAAATCAGTCAAGTGTTGATCCTAGAGAGTCTTTCATAATGGAGTCATGATATCTGATCTAACATTATTTACCCTTTCCAAATCATGTTTTTACAACCATGAGGCAAAAGACTTTCGAAAGCATTGCAGGCGAGGTGAACATGCTGTTAACCAGAATTTACTCTCTTTCTAAAAATGTTGTTAACCCTCAATGAATAATCACATACATTGGGCTACCATTGATTTTTCCAATGACTTGTCATCTGCAAATGCGTCCTACATGGTTAAGTCGAAAAACTGGTCATGTGAAAATTTAAAAGTCTCAGCTCGTCAAGAGCTGGTGAAAGTTTAAAGGTGAGCTGTAAAACATTCAGTAGGATTTTTCACTAACCCAGTGGGAATTTTAACACTTCAAAGCTCTTTACAGGTATGTACCTGTTCCAGCTGTTCTCTTGTAAGCGCTAGATGTGTTCTAGGGAGTACTGAACACAACTTCATTGTGACCTCTGGAACAACAGCCTTCATATCTTCAATCAGTTCTCTAAATCCACTGCAAAATATATATAAACGTAAAAAGGGGTACAAGAATTCTGCCAAAGAAATGAACATGAAATTCAATCTTTTTTATTGAACAATTACAATCATTTGATTTAAAAAAAATCAGTTTTATTAATTTTCACCAACGGCCAAAACAGTTTTCAATTTTGACAAGCTACCGAATAGCTGAATGTTTTGGTAAAGCATTAGGCAGGTGGATTTCATAGCTTAAAGGAAGTTAAGCACAGCTAAAGCTACTTAGAATCTCAAACAGACAGTCTTTGAATAAATTCGGCTAAAAATTTAAACAAGTGGATTTAGATGGACAATTGTAAACCTGTGTTACCTTAAACTTATTTGGCTGTATATCAGACGATAAAATTGTAGACAAATCCAAATTGAAAGTATTTGCAGAAAACAAATTAACTTTCAGTCAACTTTTGGGACTTGTCTTTGATAGGTGTAGAGAGGAGTGTGGGAGTAACGTCAAGTAGATGCTCCGATATTTCTTTTTTCTATATACTCTATTTGGCGAATCGTGGCGATTCTCTATAAAGAAAATAAATACAATAAAATTAACTTCAATTAACTTATATTCAATAATGAAATCATCCATATAGTAAAGACAATAAAAACAAACAACATTTGAAATGTCGTCTGCAGAGGAAATTCTTATGATGAATACATGTGATAGATTTCACATTTAAATTATTTGCTATTACTATCTAACATATATTAAGAAAACTAATTTACCTAAATAATTATAGCTTAAAATATCAACCCATGGAAAACTCACTGACCACTAACCGATTTTTACATTCTTCTCTACTGACGGAAACAATCAGATATGAGTAAACGAAAAGTGACCGTTTACACGTAACGTCGCGCGTAAACGTGAGTATAGCGTACGTCTTGATGTTCAGTTTGTAAAGCGCGCCAATTGATGGATATACAATATTCTGTTTTTACAAAAAGGCGACGTCTTTTACGATGCGGTAGATAACATGGTGGGAAATGGACAAAATTCTGAAAGCTTTCAAAAGCTATCAGTAGCAGGGTCGTTAAAACACGCAATTTGTTTACTAAGGGATGAAGGGACATGAAATCAACTGGGAAAGGAAAACGCTTTTAAGCTCCTGAAAGAAATTTTTTGAATGATCACACAAATTCTTGCTTGATCTCGGAAAATTTCGTACATGATAATTACATTATAAGATGTAAAATCTCCCTTTATTCATTAATTCATGGAGCAGCATGTTTTCTGAAAATCAGGTAGGTCAGTTTCGCTGGTTTCTTGCAATGAAACTGAGAGTAACCGAATTATTTGCTTTATAATTAAAACCGGGCATAGCCAAGAATACGACACACTTCGCCAAAATTTGGCACGTTGTGTTATTGGGAGCAGCTTTCAGCTTAATGCGACAGCTCAGTTGTTCATGTTTTCCCTGAAGCGCGGTGCCTAAGACCATTCACACAGAAGCTTTGAGATACAATGTTAAGGTTGCCATTAAGCGGAGCATGATTAGTACGTAAGACACTTTGCATATGATATATAAAAGGCTGCTGGCTGATAACAGGTGAATTTACATTAACTCAGACAACCCAATAAAAATAAATTTGATGACTGAAACTAGCTGCTAAAATTATTAAGATAATGAACAATGTACAAAAAATATGTTTAAAGTTAACGATTGTAACAATACTTTCTCCATGAAGCAGGTCTTCTTGAAACATCATTGGACCCAAGATGTCGAAACAGCGCCTCTTGTCCGAAGGTTCTCACAGCCTCTATCAGAAGTCCACGGGAGACGGTGACGTGCTTCATTATTGATGTCCCTATCAAAGTCAGATTCCTCTCTTCGTCTTCATATATCGCTGACACAAACCATGGCAAAAACTTCAGGTTCGAGTCTCCTGCAAAGAGAACTCAAGGCAAGGTCATTATTAAATTTCTGATACAGATCTAAAAATTGGGTGGGCTACCCTACTTAGCACTTCTAGACAGAAATTTTAATATATACTGGAAAATAAAAGCTTTGAAACAAATTGCTAAAGGCTAACCGGATTGAACCTATTATTGATCTATTTCCAGATCTATTTACAACTGCTTCAATAAACCTAAAGATATATTTTTCCCGATTAATGTAAGAGGATGTAGAGACTTACTTCAGCAACCGATAACAGCTAAAGAGTAGAGCAGAATAATCATGCCAACATGGCTTCTTCTTGATCAAATGCTTTTTGGCAGGTGGTTATTGCAAGAACGCTTGATTTCGGTTGATTGTTGTATGTAATAACGAGCGAATATGCACAGCACAAATATAAAGGACAGTAATTCATTATTCTCGCCTATCTTGGATGTAAAGATGCGTCTAGACGCCATGAATCAAATAAAGTTGTGCATAAATACGTAAAAATACAAGTTGGCTTCTTTAAAAAAGAAGCCAGGAGAGGTCGGCATCAATGTTTTCAAATAGTTTATTGGCTTTTGATTTCAGTATATTTTGGTAGATGTAAACAAACAAGTGAGGAATTAAATGAATGAGAAAAAACATTTTTTTTTTTAATTTTGCTGGTGTAAAGGCACAAAACAGTACATGTTCCACATTGTTATAATATTCTAGAAATTGTAGGCCATATGCTATCAACATGCTCAGAAATACATTCTTTTTTTTTTTTTTTTTTCAAAATTCAAGGACACAAAACTGAAGATGATGACCCATTTGGCTCATTTTCAAAAGGCACAAACCTCTAATGAATGTTTGTTATGTGTGCTCAGATAAGCCAAAATATTTTTGGAAAGGAGAAATCGTTCAATTAAAATTTGATACAATATGCCAATTCCACTGAATAGGCAAGAATCTTACCTGATGACAATAAATAAAGGTGGCCTATACATAATACTAGTACCAGACATGTTAAAAATAAATGTAACATTTTTTAATCCTTTAACAAACAGCAATTTTTGGACTGTCCCAAACAGAAAAAGCATGCAGACGACAATTCAAACTTTGATAATGAATGTGGAAGATGGTGCTTTGATGCGATGAAAACCATTGTGACAAAGGGGGAAACTGCAGTGACTAGCAGCTTCTCTTCCCACAATATTTTTAAAAGTTGTCTGCTGCAGACATGTAAAATGAAGAGGTTGTTTCTCTAAATGTTAAAAATTTAAGAAAGTAGTTAAATGAGCCATGCTCTGAGAAAAGGGCGCTTAATGCATCTGCAAAAGTATCGACCATGTCAGCCTGCGCAATCCGCCAAAAACCAAAGGACCACGGACTCTTTTGAGGTGTGCGGTACGTAGGGCGAAAAGGACGACTTTTTTTCCCGCTCATAAGTTGAATTTCGCGGGATTCTCGCAATCCCGCATTATAGAGGCAACTCTGTGTGTTATTTCATCAAATCTATATCATTATAGATCCATAGAATATTTGTATAAAACTGAGAAAAATGCTAGAGTCTAGTCAGTTTTGAAAAACAGAAGTTGAAAACATACTGATCAACCTATTTATATCTATTTGTGGGGTACGAATTCTCCAGAGAACTCGTGCTTTCGAGATTCGGGTACGAGTTCTCCAGGGTACGAATTCTCCAGATAGTATCAAGTCACGTGATCTTTTCCAGCGGTGTTCTTACTCTTTTATTTATTTATTTTATTTTATTTTTTTTTTTTTTTTTTTTTCTCTTTGCTTAGATTTATTTTTTAATGAAAAATTGCAATTTTTAGAGAGATCATTTACAATTACTATAGTATAATAAACCTTTTTGGAAATGCGTCATATAAAAAAGAAAACGTTTATTTCCTGTTTTAGTTTTTTGATTTCGGTTTGTTTATAAAACCATGACGAAATAGACTGTGTATCACAACAATTTCGCAAAAACAAATGGATTTAGACAGCGATTTCTGTGGCAGTCTGCCTTTTAAACTCACCACTGTTGGAGAGGTCTGATGACCTCTCAAATAAAAGAGACAGTCCATACCTACCTTATTACCATAAATCACACAGTTTTAACAGAAGAGCGTCAAGTATTAAATACAGTGGAAAACACTTTGAGCTGAAAGTGCGTAAGAAAGTTTCCATAGCCTCGGATGTCAACAAGAAACTATTTACTTCTAAGAATTAGTAAGAGAAGCGCGTAATCCCCTTAAACTATTCTGCTTTACATGTGTATCATACCTGTCTGCAATCTGAGCGAAATATTTAATGCACGTAGCACTCTTGTCCACCTGACCCTCTTAACACCCCATGGAAAGAGTGTTACTATTACAGTGGTCCCAATATAGCTTAGAAGGGCGGCATTGTGAAGCCGGCTTCAATGACGCCAACTCGGTAAAACCTCCATGAAACCTCTAAATATTGAGCTCCTCCTAACCGCTGTTCAGCTTCTAAATGAAAATGACCGTAGGTAGCTTATAAAATGTCCAGTGGCAGTATTGTTTGAATGTACACAATTCTGCTTCACTGAAACATCAGGTCTTTACTAAATGTATATAGGCCTATACTACGACCCCGGGCTGCAATGTGTTGCAATTATCCCCCCCCCCCCGCCACAAAAAAAGAAAACAAACACACACACACACACGAGGGCCATATTGGCCCTAAAGCGCTCAGGTGAGTAAGGTCATCTAGGATTGATAAGGCTGAAAAGATCCTCGTCGTGATGATGTAAAACGCATGAGTGTAAGTGATCTACTTTCTGACTGCTTTAGCCTATTTTTGAATTTCTAATCTGGCTCAAAATGTGGCCTCTAGAATCACACAAGGTTTTGTTTTTTCTTTTTTTTAATTTGACCCCGTGACCAACTTTTTGACCTGACGTGACTTGATACCATTCTTTTCTGACGTTTCATCCAGACAAACATTCTAAACAAGTTTTATGAGTATCCGGCTGAAAATGTAGCCTTAAGAGTTCATACAAGGTTTTTCTATGATTTGGCCCAATGACCTACTTTTTGACCCTACATGACCCAATTTCAATCTTGCCCGGGATTTTATCCAGACAAACATTCTGACAAAGTTTCATGAGTATCAAGCTGAAAATGTGGTGTCTAGAGTGCACACAAGGTTCTTTTTGAATTGGCCCAGTGACCTACTTTTTGACTCGACATAACCCAATTTTCTGTGTGTCCAAGATTTTATCAAATCAAACATTCTAACCAAATTTCATGAGTATCAGGCTGAAAATGTGACCTCTAGAGTATACACAATGTTTTTCTAAGATTTGGCCCAGTGACATACTTTTTCATCCGACGTGACGCACTTTCGAAGTAGTCCGAGATTTTATCAAGACAATTATTCTGATTAATTTTCATGGGTATCAGACTGGAAATGTGGCCTCTAGAGTGCTCACAAGCTTTTTCTAAGATTTGGCCTTGTGACCTACTTTTTGATCCAGCATAAACTGATTTCGAACCTGTCCAAGATTCTAACCAAGTTTCATGAGTATCAGGCTGAAAATATGACCTCTAGGGTGCACACAAGCTTGTTCTAAGATTGTCCCCATGACCTACTTTTCGACCCAACATGACCCAATTTCGATCTTGTCCGAGACTTCCCAGATTTGGCCCAGTGACATACTTTTTCATCCGACGTGACGCACTTTCGAAGTAGTCTGAGATTTTATCAAGACAATTATTCTGATTAATTTTCATGGGTAACAGACTGGAAATGTGGCCTCTAGAGTGCACACAAGCTTTTTCTAAGATTTGGCCCTGACCTACATTTTGACCCCATGTGACCCGATTTCGAACTTGTCCAAGACTGAGATTTAACAATTATGGTCGTAATGAAATTCAAAAAGAAATTGGTTTAGCCCTAGAAATGCCAACGGAGCTAAGTTGGAACACTGTTTCAGTATGCCCTGGATACTTGTTCCACTTTACCCAACGAAACAATGGCAAGTTTAAATACATCATGGCGCATAAACAAACAAACAAACAAACAAACAAACAAAACAGAAAAAAACAGTATCATATGGCCGAAATACTGAACCGAAGACGCCGTTTAAAAATCGCCTGTACGTTACACGTGTGGGAGCAATATAACAAATCAAAGCACTGCTGAGGTGGGCTGCATTTATTTCATCTCAATACTTATGACAGTCATCAGAGTGCATGTCTTGATAATTGAGATGAGATTGAAAATGGTCAGATCAGGTCAAAAACTAGGTCATCAGGTCAAATCTTGGAAAAATCTTGTGGTCACTCTAGAGGTCACATTTTCTGTCCAATATTCATTAAATGTGGTCAGAATTTTTGTTTTCATAATTATCTGCCACAAGTTGGGAAATGTTGGGCTAAAAAGTAGGTCACTGAGACGAATTCTAGAAATAGCTTCTCTACACTATAGTGGCTCCATTTTCAGTCCATTGCTCATGAAAGTTTATAAGAATGTTTTCCATAATATCTCGGAAGAGATTGGAATTGGGTCATGTTTGGTCAAAAGGCTCAGGTGAGCGACATCAGGGCTATGGTGACCTTCTTGTTAAGAATTAATGGAAATAGTTTGATTCCATCAAGAAACCAAAGCTTATAATGACACGGAATTACATGTAACTAACTCTTTTTATTTCTTTTTTCATTACAAATATTTGTTACTATTTATCTGCCATGATTGTCCTACTACACGCTAGGATTGTTGGTGTTTTACACGTCGACCCAGTTCCGATGTAAACTACATTAATCGCCCCTGGGTTACGTTGCGTATGTTTTCTCGTTCTCATAAATTATTCATGAGGCATTTTGATTGGTAATCTCAGTTTTTCAGTGAGAAAATTTAATCTTTTTTATCATCCATATGCCATTATTTCTGTTTTTACCTCGTCTACAAGCAATCAAATTGCTTGTTTCAAATCAAATTGTTCAGTTTATTCGCGCACATATAGCGGACCTTCCCCCTGCTACATACCCCTAAGGACTGCAACAGCACGCTGTATTTCTGAATATTTGCTTTTGTATACACGGCTTTGTAATGTCGGCCCTGAATTGTCGTAAGGCAAATGCCACCGAAGGAGGGCCCACTTGCGGCCGCCATATTCGTTGATAATGATGTGGGTTTTACCCGGTTTATTCATAGTAACGGAAGAAATGTGATTATCCTCCACTACAAGAGAGTATCGTTATGTTATCGACAACTCTATTGCTGTTGGGTGTAATTCGCAATCTTATGAATATTCATAGAAACGACGGGTTCGTAACTGAATGTCCCAGGGGTGATGAATCTTAATACTTCACACCTGGGTTAACGAGCGTGTACAAACACATTCCTCGGCAGAAAATGTTCAATTATTAGTCACGACGATAATGTATGAATAGGGAAAATATGTTTTTCATTAGCTTTGTCTGGACATCCGTCTGAGATTGGAAGTGTTACATATAAGTCTGCAAGGTCAAGCTGACAGTGGGTATTAAAAGATCACATGCACTCGAAATTTGTAAGTTCTTGAACCGGTTGCTGGATGAAATATTTCACATGTTCATTTTCATAAGACGACGTGCAGAGTCGGGACTTCACGTACCAGTCGGTCATAGTGAGATGTTAAGGGTTCACATGCAATTAATATTTCTTTTGTTACATTGACATAAAATTTAAAACTTTTGGGGAAAGACATCTATTTTGACAAAAACATATCCTTTATTTGATGTTAAAGGTTAAGCTAGGATGTGTTGAATATTCAACATGAAGCAAGATTTGTATCATTCTATCATTTTTGTTCCAATACCTTACCATTAATGCAAAAGGAAATTTGTCTTCTGCCGCAAAGTGTTTGTCAGAACTCATTGATATATAAAATGAATTATTTGTGAGTAGACCTGCTTTGCATCCATTGATATATTGGCTTGTAAAAACTGACATTTTTTTGGTGGGGGTGTTTGGCTTTTTTTCTCTTTTCTCTTTTTTGTTATTATTGCGATACAGGTTTCATACAGATTAGTGCTCTAAGTCAATTAAGCGTCATTTATCTCTACGGAAGTGGAGCGATACATGCCTGAAAATCATTTCAAGATTACTCATGTCGCCTTTAGTCTCTTCTTGACCATTCATTGCACTTTTTGACGCTTTCTGTCGGTTTTTTCGAGGGACCGATACAGAAACGCATATTCCTACGACGGGCGCTTGTTTCTTCCCTCATATAGCAATTTTTTTTTTTTGTCGGTCTTTTTTTGTTATAATTATAGTGTATTTGTTTGCACATGTGTCTTGAAAGTCGTAAGTTTCCCTTTAACATTTTCTTGTAACATTTATTGAAAAAAGAAATGTACATTCTTGAAAACCCTGATCAACATCCTGCGCTCGTCCACCCTTCCTTCACAAGACTAGTGAAAAACTCACTTTTTCGGAGCATATATATTTGATTCAAAGATGGTCAAATACTGTCACTTTTGAGAAAGCTGACATGAGGGATAGAAAGTTGAGTACTGCTCATACCGATTTGGATAAAAGATAGAGCAAAAATGGAGATAAAATGAGAGAGAGGGAGAGGGCTTGGTGGATTGTTTTAGGGATTGTTTAATCGTTTAAATAATAATGTGTCCTTTCTGTTTCTTCAAATCTGGAATTTTAGACAATAACTAATGCGTTGACGTCCGTCATCAGATTCCATCTTTCTTGGAGATATCCGGTCCCCACAGCCGTCATTCAGTTTCCTGTTCCGACATAACTCCATGCAATTCGACTCGGTACCCCTTGATACCGACGGCTTATTATTGGCCTCTGCCCGACCAGTACATGTATTTGATAGCAGGTGTCACACCACTTTTTTTTATTTTGCTAAATCTTTGACCCTCTGTTGTACTTTTTTTTTTATGCAAACCAACTGCTGTGGTGTTTGTTTCTATCATAAATACGTTCAGTGGCCTACGCATGAAGCTAGAAAATTTGGCACCTCAACCGATTTGGTGATTTGCTATTCCACCTCAAACACAAGTAATTGTACCCAGTAAAAAAGGGCCCTTCCGGGTTGTACGCCAAGTTCCTTTATGTGGCCACAGGCACAAAATAGTTCCCCAAGAAAGATGGCACAGTCTCTGAGATGCACGGTTTACTAGGATCAGGTGCAAATTACTTCCTATTTACGTTATCAAGAATAGTCAAAAGCAGCAACTGCTGGCTTTGTATGCAGTCCATCTAGGCCAAGGTGCTGTAGGGGAAGATTGTATCTGATGAACTCTATGTTGTCCTCTACACATATTTCATTCAGCACACTATTAATAAAAGAAACATTATTCTTGATTTCTGACAGCACAAAGTTTAAAAAAAAAACATTATATATCCTTATGCATTATTAAGTGTCCTCTCTTCTTTATCTTCATATCTTGAGAGTACTTTCTGCAACATTTACGTTTCACATGCATGTATATATTCTTATTCCATATCGTGTTAAGTGGCGAATAGTCTTAATGATTCCTTTTTAATAAAAGAGTGCAAAACTGGTTCAGCGTCTTGTTTTCTTCTTTCTGATTAGCTGGTTCCAATCCTGAATTTTCAGATCTACAATATGTCATATTTTTCTTAACCCTTCAGCTGCTAAACGCAACTCGTTGACCTTTTGAGGACAGTGTAGATCAAGATCAGACAGAACGTGCAGTCTGATCTGGGATCTATACTGGCCAATAAGGAGATATTTTCCCCAAAAGATAACTGAAATTTGGGGTTTTAACATCGACTTGATAGTATGACTTAACCTACTCAGCAGGATAAGGGTTAATTTAAGCCTGATTTTGATACATAAAACCAATAGGGCATAGAAGTGCAGATATGGCAGAAGCTTACTTTGACACAACTTCGACTGATGTAAATAAAATAGTCTACAAATGATTCACTTATGGAAGGTATACATAACGGAACTGTGCACAACATTATCCCCCTTTTTTAACGTTAACGTCCCGATGATACTTGGTACTTTGTTGTTTGTGAGCTGGGTGAATGCTTTCTTGGCTACCTTTTTAGCCTGATCAAGTATCTTTTGGTTCTTTTGTAATTTAATGCCCAGTTAAAACCTCATGCTCAGAGAAGCTGAGAACGAAAATAATTGAATCTTCTTGGATCATACTTCCGTCAGATGTATGGATGGTCTTTTGCATGAGCAACGAAAAGAAATTAATGGTAAAGAATAAAACACAACTTCTTGAGCTGTATGTAGCTATATCTGTTTATATTTAAACTACCAAAAGCATGCGACCGTTGAATGTTCTGCTTTGACCTTAAACTTTTAGACTGGTGTAAGAAACCTCGCCTCTGTTCTTATCTAGACATCATCTCATCATCGAGATACGGAAGTATTTATGGTAGCCAATTTAAATTTATGGACAATTCTTGAGAAAGTTTTGCAAAACATTAGGGTTCACAAAGATGTCTTGAAAACCTTTCATAGATGTATGTGTGTGTTCACCTTCAAGCTATCGAAATGTCAGTGCAGTCTCTAACTGCTTTGTTTTGGCAATGTGAGTAGTTCAAAATATGGTGCAGAGAAATCAGTCAAGTGTTGATCCTAGAGAGAATTTCATAATGGAGTCATGATATCTGATCTAACATTATTTACCCTTTCCAAACCATGTTTTTACAACCATGAGGCAAAAGACTTTCGAAAGCATTGCAGGCGAGGTGAACATGCTGTTAACCAGAATTTACTCTCTTTCTAAAAATGTTGTTAACCCTCAATGAATAATCACATACATTGGGCTACCATTGATTTGTCCAATGACTTGTCATCTGCAAATGCGTCCTACATGGTTAAGTCGAAAAACTGGTCATGTGAAAATTTAAAAGTCTCAGCTCGTCAAGAGCTGGTGAAAGTTTAAAGGTGAGCTGTAAAACATCAGTGGGATTTTTCACTAACCCAGTGGGAATTTAACACTTTAAAGCTCTTTACAAGTACGTACCTGTTCCAGCTGTTCTCTTGTAAGCGCTAGATGTGTTCTAGGGAGTACTGAACACAACTTCATTGTGACCTCTGGAACAATAGCCTTCATATCTTCAATCAGTTCTCTAAATCCACTGCAAAATATATATAAACGTAAAAAGGGAATTCTGCCAAAGAAATGAACATGAAGTTCAATCTTTTTTATTGAACAATTACAATCATTTGATTTAAAAAATCAGTTTTATTAATTTTCACCAACGGCCAAAACAGTTTTCAATTTTGACAAGCTACCGAATAGCTGAATGTTTTGGTAAAGCATTAGGCAGATGGATTTCATAGCTTAAAGGAAGTTAAGCATAGCTAAAGCTACTTAGAATCTCAAACAGACAGTCTTTGAATAAATCTGGCTAGAAATTTAAATAAGTGGATTTAGATGGACAATTGTAAACCTGCGTTACCTTAAACTTATTTGGCTGTATATCAGACGATAAAATTGTAGACAAATCCAAATTGAAAGTATTTGCAGAAAACAAATTAACTTTCAGTCAACTTTTGGGACTTGTCTTTGATAGGTGTAGAGAGGAGTGTGGGAGTAACGTCAAGTAGATGCTCCGATATTTCTTTTTTCTATATACTCTATTTGGCGAATCGTGGCGATTCTCTATAAAGAAAATAAATACAATAAAATTAACTTTATATATTCAATAATAAAATCATCCATATAGTAAAGACAATAAAAACAACGCTACAAACAACATTTGAAATGTCGTCTGCAGCGGAAATTCTTATGATGAATAATAGATTTCACATTTAAATTATTTGCCATTACTATCTAACATGTATTAATAAACTAATTTACCTAAATAATTATAGCTTAAAATATCAACCCATGGAAAACTCACTGACCACTAACCGATTTTTACATTCTTCTCTACTGACGGAAACAATCAGATATGAGTAAACGAAAACTGACTGTTTACACGTAACGTCGCGCGTTAACGTGAACATAACGTGCGTCTTGATGTTCAGTTTGTAAAGCGCGCCAATTGATAGATATACAATAATATATTTTTACAAAAAGGCGACGTCTTTTACGATGGGGTAGATAACATGGTGGGAAATTGACAAAATTCTGAAAGCTTTCAAAAGCTATCAGTAGCAGGGTCGTTAAAACACGCAATTTGTTTACTAAGGGATGAAGGGACATGAAATCAACTGGGAAAGGAAAAAGCTTCTAAGCTCCTGAAAGAAATTTTTTGAATGATCACACAAATTCTTGCTTGATCTCGGAAAGTTTCGTACATGATAATTACATTATAAGATGTAAAATCTCCCTTTATTCATTAATTCATGGAGAAGCATGTTTTCTGGAAATCAGGTAGGTCAGTTTCCCTGGTTTCTTGCACTGAAACTGAGAGTAACCGAATTATTTGCTTTATAATTAAAACCGGGCATAGCCAAGAATACGACACACTTCGCCAAAATTTGGCACGTTGTGTTATTGGGAGCAGCTTTCAGCTTATTGGGACAGCTCAGTTGTTCATATTTTCCCTGAAGCGCGGTGCCTAAGACTATTCACACAGAAGCTTTGAGATACAATGTTAAGGTTGCCGTTAAGCGGAGCATGATTAGAACGTAAGACACTTTGCATATGATATATAAAAAGCTGCTGACTGATAACAGGTGAATTTACATTAACTCAGACAACCCAATAAAAATAAATTTGACGACTGAAACTAGCTGCTAAGATTATTAAGATAATGGGCAATATACAAAAATATGTTTAAAGTTAACGATTGTAACAATACTTTCTCCATGAAGCAGGTCTTCTTGAAACATCATTGGACCCAAGATGTCGAAACAGCACCTCTTGTCTGAAGGTTCTCACAGCCTCTATCAGAAGTCCAGGGAGACGATGACGTGCTTCATTATTGATGTCCCTATCAAAGTCAGATTCTTCACTTCGTCTTCATATATCGCTGACACAAACCATGGCAAAAACTTCAGGTTCGAGTCTTCTGCAAAGAGAACTCAAGGCAAGGTCATTATTAAATTTCTGATACAGATCTAAAAATTGGGTGGGCTACCCTACTTAGCACTTCTAGACAGAAATTTTAATATATACTGGAAAATAAAAGCTTTGAAACAAATTGCTAAAGGCTAACTGGATTTAACCTATTATTGATCTATTTCCAGATCTATTTACAACTGCTTCAATAAACCTAAAGATATATTTTCCCCGATTAATGTAAGAGGATGTAGAGACTTACTTCAGCAACAGATAACAGCTAAAGAGTAGAGCAGAATAATCATGCCAACGTGGCTTCTTACTGATCAAACACTTTTTGGTAGGTGGTTATTGCAAGAACGCTTGATTTCGGTTGGTTGTTGTATGTAATAATGAACGAATATGCACAGCACAAATATAAACGACGGTAATTCATTATTCTCTCCTATCTTGGATGTAAAGATGCGTCTAGACGCCATGAATCAAATGAAGTTGTGCATAAATACGTAAAAATATAAAAGAGACAGTCCATACCTACCTTATTACCATAAATCACACAGTTTTAACAGAAGAGCGTCAAGTATTAAATACAGTGGAAAACACTTTGAGCTGAAAGTGCGTAAGAAAGTTTCCATAGCCTCGGATGTCAACAAGAAACTATTTACTTCTAAGAATTAGTAAGAGAAGCGCGTAATCCCCTTAAACTACTCTTCTTTACATGTGTATCATTCCTGTCTGCAATCTGAGCGAAATATTTAATGCACGTAGCACTCTTGTCTACCTGACCCTCTTAACACCCCATGGAAAGAGTGTTACTATTACAGTGGTCCCAAAATGCTTAGAAGGGTGGCATTGTGAAGCCGGCTTCAATGACGCCAACTCGGTAAAACCTCCATGAAACCTCTAAATATTGAGCTCCTCCTAACCGCTGTTCAGCTTCTAAATGAAAATGACCGTAGGTAGCTTATAAAATGTCCAGTGGCAGTATTGTTTGAATGTACACAATTCTGCTTCACTGAAGCATCAGGTCTTTACTAAATGTATATAGGCCTATACTACGACCCCGGGCTGCAATATGTTGCAATTATCCTCTCCCCCCCCCGCCACAAAAAAAGAAAACAAACACACACACACACACGAGGGCCATGTTGGCCCTAAAGCGCTCAGGTGAGTAAGGTTATCTAGGATTGATAAGGCTGAAAAGATCCTGGTCGTGATGATGTAAAACGCATGAGTGTAAGTGATCTACTTTCTGACTGCTTTGGCCTATTTTTGAATTTCTAATCTGGCTCAAAATGTGGCCTCTAGAGTCACACAAGGTTTTTTTTAAATTTGGCCCCGTGACCAACTTTTTGACCTGATGTGACTTGATACCATTCTTTTCTGTGATTTCATCGAGACAAACATTCTAAACAAGTTTCATGAATATCAGGCTGAAAATGTAGCCTCTAGAGTTCATACAAGGTTTTTCTATGATTTGGCCCAATGACCTACTTTTTGACCCGACATGACCCAATTTCAATCTTGCCCGGGATTTTATCCAGACAAACATTCTGACAAAGTTTCATGAGTATCAAGCTGAAAACGTGGTGTCTAGAGTGCACACAAGGTTCTTTTTGAATTGGCCCAGTGACCTACTTTTTGACTCGACACAGCCCAATTTTTGTATGTGTCCAAGATTTTATCAAATCAAACATTCTAACCAAATTTCATGAGTATCAGGCTGAAAATGTGGCCTCTAGAGTATACACAATGTTTTTCTAAGATTTGGCCCAGTGACCTACTTTTTCACCCGACGTGACGCAATTTCGAAGTAGTCTGAGATTTTATCAAGACAATCATTCTGATCAATTTTCATGGGTATCAGACTGGAAATGTGGCCTCTAGAGTGCTCACAAGCTTTTTCTAAGATTTGGCCCTGACCTACATTTTGACCCGATTTCGAACTTGTCCAAGACTGAGATTTAACAATTATGGTCGTAATGAAATTCAAAAAGAAATTGGTTTAGCCCTAGAAATGCCAACGGAGCTAAGTTGGAACACTGTTTCAGTATGCCCTGGATACTTGTTCCACTTTACCCAACGAAACAATGGCAAGTTTAAATACATCATGGCGCATAAACAAACAAACAAACAAACAAAAAAAAAAAAAAAAAAAAAAAAGAAAGAAAAAAACAGTATCATATGAACCGAAGACGCCTTTTAAAGATCGCATGTAGGTTACACGTGTGGGGGCAATAAAACAAATCGAAGCACTGCTGAGGTAGGCTGCATTTATTCCATCTCAATACTTATGACAGTCATCAGAGTGCATGTCTTGATAACAGATGAGATTGAAAATGGTAAGATCAGGTCAAAAACTAGGTCATCAGATCATCAGGTCATAGCTTGGAAAAATCTTGTGGTCACTCTAGAGGTCACATTTTCTGTCCAATATTCATTAAATGTGGTCAGAATTTTTGTTTTCATAATTATCTACCACAAGTTGGGAAATGTTGGGCTAAAAAGTAGGTCACTGAGACAAATTCTAGAAATAGCTTCTGTACACTATAGAGGCCCCATTTTCAGTCCTTTGCTCATGAAAGTTTGTAAGAATGTATTTCCATCAAGAAACCAAAGCTTATAATGACACGGAATTACATGTAACTAACTCTTTTTATTTCTTTTTTCATTACAAATATTTGTTACTATTTATCTCTCGTGATTGTCCTACTACACGCTAAGATTGTTGGTGTTTTACACGTCGACTCAGTTCCGATGTAAACTACTTTAATCGCCCCTGGGTTACGTTGCGTATGTTTTCTCGTTCTCTTAAATTATTCATGAGGCATTTTGATTGGTAATCTCAGTTTTTCAGTGAGAAAATTTAATCTTTTTTATCATTCATATGCCATTATTTCTCTTTTTACCTCGTCTACAAGCAATCAAATCGCTTGTTTCAAATCAAATTGTTCAGTTTATTCGCGCACATATAGCGGACCTTCCCCCTGCTTCATACCCTTATGGACTGCAACAGCACGCTGTATTTCTGAATATTTGCCTTTGTATACAAGGCTTTGTAATGTCGGCCCTGAATTGTCGTAAGGCAAATGCCACCGAAGCAGGGCCCACTTGCGGCCGCCATATTCGTTGATAATGATGTGGGTTTCACCCGGTTTGTTCATAGTAACGGAAGAAATGTGATTATCCTCCACTACAAGAGAGTATCGTTATGTTATCGACAACTCTATTGCTGTTGGGTGTAATTCGCAATCTTATGAATATTCATAGAAACGACGAGTTCGTAATTGAATGTCCCAGGGGTGATGAATGGTAATACTTCACACCTGGGTTAACGAGGGTGTACAAACACATTCCTCGGCAGAAAATGTTCAATTATTAGTCACGACGATAATGTCTGAAAAGGGAAAATATGTTTTTTATTAGCTTTGTCTGGACATCCGTCTGAGATTGGAAGTATTACATATAAGTCTGCAAGGTCAAGCTGACAGTGGGTATTAAAAGATCACATGCACTCGAAATTTGTAAGTTCTTGAACCGGTTGCTGGATGAAATATTTCACATGTTCATTTTCATAAGACGACGTGCAGAGTCGGGACTTCACGTACCAGTCAGTCATAGTGAGATGTTAAGGGTTCACATGCAATTAATATTTCTTTTGTTACATTGACATAAAATTTAAAACTTTTGGGGAAAGACATCTATTTTGACAAAAACATATCCCTTATTTGATGTTAAAGGTTAAGCTAGGATGTGTTGAATATTCAACATGAAGCAAGATTTGTATCATTCTATCATTTTTGTTCCAAAAACTTACCATTAATGCCAAAGGAAATTTGTCTTCTGCCGCAAAGTGTTTGTCAGAACTCATTGATATATAAAATGAATTATTTGTGAGTAGACTTGCTTTGCATCTATTGATATATTGTAAAAACTGACATTTTTTTGGTGGGGTGTTTGGCTTTTTTTTCTCTTTTCTCTTTTTTGTCATTATTACGATACAGGTTTCAAACAGATTAGTGCTCTAAGTCAATTAAGCGTCATTTATTGGAAGTGGAGCGATACATGCCTATCATGCCCTTGTTTATTATTTTTTTCCTCTACTTTTTTTTTCCATTTTTTTTTTTAAAACGGGACCGCTCCAAAATTTTGGCACAAACATCGGCGGCCATTAGGAGAACATGTATTTGTTTCCACATTGCATGTGATTTTTCTTCGGTGGGTGAATAAGTAATTGTAAATCCCGAAAATCATTACAAGATTACTCATGTCGCCTTTAGTCTCTTCTTGACCATTCATTTCTTTTCATTGCACTTTTTGACGCTTTCTGTCGGTTTTTTCGTGGGACCGATACAGAAACGCATATTCCTACGGTGGGCGCTTGTTTCTTCCCTCTTATCATAGCATTTTTTTTTTTCGGTCTTTTTTTGTTATAATTATAGTGTATTTGTTTGCACATCTGTCTTGAAAGTCGTAAGTTTCCCTTTAACATTTTCTTGTAACATTTATTGAAAAAAGAAATGTACATTCTTGAAAACCCTGATCAACATCCTGCGCTCGTCCACCCTTCCTTCACAAGACTAGTGAAAAACTCACTTTTTCGGAGCAAATATATTTGATTCAAATATGGTCAATATTGTCACTTTTGAGAAAGCTGACATGAGCGATAGAAAGTTGAGTACTGCACATACCGATTTGGATAAAAGATAGAGGAAGAATGGGGATAAAATGAGAGAGAGGGAGAGGGCTTGGTGGATTGTTTTAGGGATAGTTTAATCGTTTAAATAATAACGTGTCTTTTCTGTTTCTTGAAATCTGGCGTCTCCCGAAGTTTAGACCATAACTAATGCGTTGACGTCATCAGATTCCATCTTTCTTGGAGATATCCGGTCCCCTCAGCCGTCATTCAGTTTCCTGTTCCGACTTAACTCCATGCAATTCGACTCGGTACCCCTTGATACCGACGGCTTATTGTTGGCCTCCGCCCGACCAGTACATGTAATTGATAGCAGGTGTCACACCACTTTTTTATTTTGCTAAATCTTTGACCCTCTGTTGTACTTTTTTTTTATGCAAACCAACAGCTGTGGTGTTTGTTTCTATCATAAATACGTTCAGTGGCCTACGCATGAAGCTAGAAAATTTGGCACCTCAACCGATTTGGTGTTTTGCTATTCCACCTCAAACACAAGTAATTGTACCCAGTAAAAAAGGGCCCTTCCGGGTTGTACGCCAAGTTCCTTTATGTGGTCACAGGCACAAAATAGTTCCCCAAGAAAGAACAAACTTGCACTCAATTTCCAGAACCATCATTATCTAAACACCAGAAACACATTTTAAACTTGTCCTTCCATTTTTTTCTGATGAAAATGTGCAGCAGAATCACTTACTTTCGAATTTTCAATCGACCCGGAAGAAGTTCACTGGTGCGACACCAGCAAGGATTGTCATATTTATTACGCTGGCGTTTTTGCTGAATTAAACACTACGCTGAGTAAGTTCTGCTTTTTCTTAGTTATTGATATGAATAGATATATACGCTTGATTAAAACCAATACAGAAACGCAAAATAGTAAGTATTGCTGTCTATTCCTGTTGTCCGGGCATGTCTTATTCTTCGTAGATTAGATCTGTCTGCGCATGTCTTATTCTTCGTAGATTAGATCTGTCTGCAGTGATGCATTATTATCCTATACAGGATAATTATTTATACGCGGTGCGTAAATCGCCGCTAAAATAGCATGCAGAATATGGCTTTAAATAATATATCTGTGGAAAAATCAATATAACGATTCCAAAAGGGAAAATTAATTTTGCAAAAATACCATTGCTTACTGCAAATCTCTGTAGATCTATACAGTTTCTAATGTAGATATAGATTTGTGCAACAGACTGACAACAAAATAACGTCCCCACCTTGCTGGGCTTTTCTTTGGACTATTTGCAAACGACAACACACGTATGGTCCAAACTATTGAATTTCTCTTTGAAAGGGTAGAAAACATTGTAACCAGCAGTTAACTTCGATTCACCACAATGTTTTCATCTACCATTTTACCTCAGGGTCGTTAAAACTCGGGATTAACTGGTATAGGTTTAACAGATATTTCGTGCTTGAAAGGCCTTGGATATGACGTGAGCCATATAGCTGATATTCAGGGCCATACTTAAATAAAAGAAAAACACATGAGCCATGCTCTGTAAAAAGGGGCTTAATGCACCCGCGAATAGAATCGGCTCAGGTCGGCCTGCGCAGGCTGACCTAGGCCGAAACTTTTCGCTATTGGCCAATTTCCTTTATGTCCAAGGACCACTCTACCTCATGATTAAGTCGGTTGTTAAAAAAAGTGGCTATTATGGATCCATTATTTTGTGATGGCTTGATGGCATTAAGCCCCTTTCGCTAGAGCGTAGCTCATATATTATGGAGGCTGATATTTTCAAAATAAACGCATTTACGGTCAAGTTCATGCTATGATACTATATTTGGTATCATTATTGTACGTGACCTTTAATCTAATGGCGTCTGGATGTAATTAACTCGGTGCTTGTATCAGACAGTATGCTTTTAACCCTTTTACCAAACAATCCCGTTTTAACGATCCAGAGAAAAATAGGCTTTTGAAAATATAGTGGGAAAATTTAAAAAAAAAATGCAGATAACCAGCATTCTCTCCTTTTCCCGTTGCGTTTTCAACCTTCCATTGACAAAATTTCATCATTTGAGGGACATTTGTACTATCGTCTCAAATGCTTTCAAAATTGATCAGTATAAAATGTTGTCATTTGTTGAACAGTTGAAAGGAAATAAGAACGTTAAACATGCCTTGCGTTACATGTCACGCCCATGTGCTACTCTCATTAACTTTGCTTAATGAGATACAGTTAAATATCTGTATTAACCCTTTTGCTAACGACAAATGTTGGACTCTCTCAAATTGAAAGCATCTTCATACGACTAATTTGAAATTGGTACACTACAAATAAGCAGAAGTTCATTGAAAGGGCAGAAAACATTGTGAGGGAAAAGGAGCAATTGCTTGTTACGAGCAATGTCTCTTTTTCCCCCACTAAATTTTAAGAAGCTTTCTTCTTTGGGATCATTAAAATTCGACATTGTTTGGATAAAGGGTTACCTCCTTATCTCCTGTAGACAAAATCTGTAGTCTTGTGGGAGATCGCTTTCGACAACATTGTGACAAAAAGCAATTTCTCCTTACCCAGACCAATCCCGGCAGGTCAGTTGGGCTTGAAATCCAGGGGTCGCCGATTCGAATCCTAAGCTTGGCAAAAATATACTAAACAATCCCATCTTTCTACGACTTTTGGAATGAAGGCTTTTGGAAACAGTGATGGTAAAAGAAAGTACTGGTAACCAGCATTTTCTCCGTTTTCCACATTGTTTTGTATCCTTTCACAGGCAAATTCCGTCATTTCATCCACACTTAATGTGTCGCCTCTAAAAGGCTTTCATTGTGTACAGGTTATGGCGATTTCAAAGTTCTTTTCACGGGAAAGAAAACACCGTTTTGGACAGTGTAGATCAAAGATCAGACTGCACGATTTGTGCAGTCTGATCTTGATCTACACTGTCCGCAAAGGGTTAGTGAGTCGCGCTTAGCAGCTTAAGGGTTAAATATCATTAAAAAAAAAAAAAAAAACGACGAGAAGATTAAATATAAATCTTCTTACCATTGAAAGACATGTCATTTTCCGCGGCAATCCAGAGATATTAATTCTATCATTATACTGCAATATTATTTTTCATTTCTCCACAATAGGAAACATTTCTGATGTTGGAGACCTCAGACGGAATTAATTACTTCGCCAAGGTCGTAAAAGGCAATTTTGGTAGTTTTTGCGGAGAGTGTGAACCCAGATCACACTGCAGAGGAATTAACTTCCAGGTCTACACATTTGACTTTGCATCCATCAATGGTTTTTATTGTGTTTAACGCCGTTTTTCTTTTTTTTTTCAAAATCTTTTCCTTAATATTGTGGCGGCCAATGCACCTATCCATGCTTTCCTGGAGATTCTTTTATCACTACTACGCGCAATATTCTTTCCAAGCCACTGGCTGCTTTCCCACATAACTATCGTCGAAAGAAAAGAAAGAAATCGGCCGAGCCGGGAATCGAGCCAGCGACCCCTTGTTCTCAAGTCCTGTACGCTATCGACTGAGCTACAGGGGCTCGGCTTTCATCTAAGTTTATGCTTACGATTTGTAATTTGCTTGGTTGTTGTATAGCCATGTACTTAACTCTTAGGCTGCTAAGCGCGACTCAAGGGCCTCTGATCTTGGATCTACATTGTCTGTTAAGATTTATTTCAAAAATAATGATAATAATAATAATGATAATAATTAATAATAACAATAATATGAGGGTTTTTTACTATTGGCTTGAAAGTTTCATTTCATTATTTAGCAGGATAAGGATGTGTTAACACGCCTGTATCTACAATGTAGAAAGGGGTAGCAGAGCCTGAAAACCATAGTTCGTCAACTGCTAAATATAAATGGCGATTTTCAACCGAAGGTAAACAACGAAATATTTCCGTTTCAAAGATCTTTTGCCGTATCGGACAGTGTAGATCCAAGGTCAGACGGCACGTTCTGTCCAGTCTGGTCTTGATCTACAATGTCCTCAAGAACAACTTGAGGCGCGCTAAGCAGCCTAAATCTGCGTCTTGGTTTTACTCTTAACCCTTAAGACTGCTTATCGCGACTCACTGACCTCTTGCGGACAGCATAGATCAAGATCAGACTGCACGGAACGTGCAGTCTGATCTTTGATCTACATTGTCCGATAAAGAGATATCTTTCCTCCAACAATACGTTTGAAACAGGAAAGTTCTGGGCTTATACTATCGGTTTGTAAGTTTCATTTCATTTATTCAGCAGGATAAGGGTTAATTTGCTAAATAAATGAAACGAATCTTTCGAGCCGATAGTAAAAACCCCAAAGTTAGCTATTTTATAGGTATATGATTCATCGGACAGTGTAGATCCAAGATCAGACTGCACGTTTTGTGCAGTCTGATCTTGATCTACACTGTCCGCAAAAGTTACCCGAGTCACGTTTAGCAGCCTACGGTTTAACAAAAAGCCAAGGGGTGCACTTGGCTGCCCGTTTGATTGGTTTATTCATTTGATTTTCGAGTCCTTAGAATACTCATATGGTGATGCCAGTAAAGAGTCAGAACGATTCTTAAAGGCCCAATAGCGGCCAAAGAGCAATATAGGTGATAAAACGTATTTAGATTTAATCATCTCATTTAAAAGTATGGAAAATATTGTGAAGACGACAATCTGTTATTGTGTGGTCGGTCCAAGTTTGAGGCGCTTGCAGAAAAATGCATTTTAAAATCTGACAAAAAGTAAACAAAAGATGGAGCGACCTGGCAACTTTTAACCTAGGTTTTAATTAATGTCTCTGCCAGCGACTGACACATGGGCCGACTTTACAATAACAGATGGTTATTTCACTATAATTTTCATACATTTAAAGGGTATGATTTAAAGTTAAATGCATTTTTAAACCAACATTGTTTACTTTTGGCAGCTGTTGTTACCTTAAAGCATTACTTTCAGTACATGTCAAAGAAGAAATATCTTTAAAAAAAAGATGATGAACGGCGTAAGAGTTACTAGAATATGAATATTGAAATTCTTTTGTGGCTCAATATGAAGTAAAATAATGAAAAATAACCTCACGAGCAATTGCTTTTTCTTCGCCGTTCTTCTCTTTGTTGAAGAGTAGTACTGGGTTAATGGGTAACGCTTTTGAAAACATTAAATTTCCAAATAGATATCTAGCGCAAGAAAAGAATCATTCTCTACTGCATTATTTTAATATGGTATGAATGAAGCCCACGGGGTATCGATTAGCAGTAGCAACGCTTGTTAAAAGTGCCTTCATAAATGTGTGAGCAAATATGCCATCAGGGGCCCGCCGAATAAACATGTGCACAATTATGACCGATCGCAAATCACCATCTATTCATTCTTTATCTGTACCAAGAAGCAGGTCAAAAACCAGCGCATTTAGCTACGCCAAAAAATCTCTGAGTATATGTCGGTAGTTATAAAAATTTCAATCTTTACAGGGTTTTCGCTAGCTCGGTAAGGTGAAAGGATGCTTTTGTCCCGGTTTACCAAAGTTAATTAAAGAGCTGCCGAGGCCTTTCCCAACTTCATCCTAAAAGTTAAACCAGTGCATACCAGAAGTTATTTCCACCACATTGGGACTAAATTTTAAATAAGGAATAGGCTGAGAATCAGCTGAAGGAAGCCCTCAGGACGAAATGTGTTCCTTCGTCTGATAGTTTTGAACTATCTGTCGCCTTGTGCGTCTCGGTGATTCTTTGAAAAGTTATTTAGTGGTCTGATTTATTGAACCTGTGCAACATCCTTTACACTTGAAGGTTTGATTTATCTTGCAAATACAAACGGATTGGTTGGCTTGTAACTTGGAAATCTTTCTTAGGTCTGGTTCGTTCTTCATTGGAAATTATCCGCTTCTGATTTCGCGAGGATGCCTTTTGGTAGGAGACTTCAAAGAGTGTAAAATGTCTTTTACTGGAAAAACCCAGGACCGACACAGATTGGATTGTTGCAATGATATGACCGAAATAATGTTAAAAGAGTCGTAAAACAGCACTCATCATAGAGGTGAGAGACATCATTTTAAGCCCTTTCTTCAACCGTTTTCACAACCATTTTAAATTTTTTTTCCCAGATGCATACAAACAATTTCATATTTCTAAAATTAGATAATTCATCAAAATCTCTTTCAACGTTGAAAGATTATGTATACATTTTGATACTTAGCGATAGGACATACTAACTTCCTTGGTTATTGTTGCTATGCGCTCCCATTAACGAATGCTCTCAATAAGGTTTCAAGTTTTGTCGTATGTCTGCCTGCCAATGTTAAAGTATCGGCAAGAATTTAAAGTGATGGATTTGAACAATTTCACGCAAGGATAATTATGTGCAGAAGTTCGATATCGGAGGATTAGAGCGATGAAAAACGGTACCTCTTTGCGCAAAGTGCTAGGGTTCGATGAGAATGAGTAAAAGGAGAAAATTATGTTTTCCAGCATGTTGCCTTTTTTCCACAATTTTTTCTAAAAAGTTTCCTTTCCCAGGGTCATTAAAATGCGGGATTGTTTGGCAAAGGGCATATGCGATATCTGAACGGGTAAACATGTTTCAGACTTCAATGATAAGATGTGCAGACGACAATTATAACAAGATAACTTGTAGTGATCTTAGAATTATGCATTCGAAACATGGTTAACACTTTACCAAACATTCCCATGTTTTGCGGCCCTGAAAAAGAATGCATTTTGAAAGCATTATGGGGGAATAGGAGAAAAAGATGGTCAGCAGCATTTCTCCGTTTTCTTACAATGATTTGTACCCTTTCAAAGACAAATCCCATCATTATAGCCAAAATTTGATTTCTGGTTTGCAAATGCTCTCAATCTGGGCGAACCTTAATCTTTAGTCGTCTGGTAAAGAGTTAATTATAAACTTGAAAGACGTTTATTTATCCTAATTTTGACAATGTCTGAGCACCGAGAAACGAAGGCGATGCAATAACTTTAAATTTAGAAGACAAATGTATATACTAGTGTCTATATCCAAAACGTCAATGCCAGTCTACTTTGAAAAAGGTCTTGTCAATTTATAACCTTATCATTGTTCTAACAAATAACTGTATTTTTGAATCTCAGCAGGGGTATTTTTTACAAAACTGCGTAGATTTTAGCTTTTTTTTTTTTTTTTTTGGGGGGGGGGGGGTCGAATATATACTTACGATCTCTGCTTTATGAGCTGGTATAAAATTATGGGAATATTTACTAAAACGTACAGTTTTGCAGTTCAGTGAAACTTGTTTTTTGACTTGATGTTTCCTTAAACCGCGTACACAACTTTCTTGCATATGCAGTACAGAGACAGGTACCCCTTGACACTTAGTGCTCAAAATAAGCTTTCATGATACTGTTATATCCCTCGTCCCTCGTAAACTTTTACATCTGGTTTACTCTTAAGGCCTTATATTCCATCCGAAGCAAATAATACATTATTAGAATGTGTGTTCTGATAAATATTTAACGACTTTGAAACAGGTTACCTCGGGTCAAAAGGTACATGCAGGTCACTTGGTCAAGTCTCAGAAAAATCTTTATGCACTTTAAGACCATATTTTTCGTTCTTAGACCATTAAACGTAGTGGAATTTTTCTGTTGACACGTTAGACGAGTTGAATAAGTGGTTCACTGGGAATAAAAATGTAGGTCACTGGGACAGATGGTTAGTAAAGATCCTCATTAGCTGCACTTGGTCACTCAGTGCACATCTGTCTTATTTCAGAAGCCTTTGTTTTCAAATTTGCATGAGGATAGGAGTATTCCCCATTTATGAACAAGTAGAAGCTTAATTTGTTACCTTCATGTATGACCTTGACCTTGAAACTACTGAAGTGAATATTTCAGAGAAACAGTTAATACTCATTGAGTAGAAAAGTTGCAAACTATTTTATCATTTGATCAACAAGTGTAAAGTTGACCTTGGTCTTACCTGAAGAAATTTAATGGAATGGCATGTCTACTCATAAAGGAAAACAATCGTGCAGATTCAATAATAATTTTGTCGTTCGACGTAAATGTATGACCTTGACCTTGGAATGAAGCAGAATACTCGTGCCAAATTATTTTGAAGTCCGTCTTAAATGTAGAATTATGGCTCGCACATACTGTATTAATGACAATTGTGTCAAACTAGCTTTAAATGCATGAGCAGATGTAGCAGTTATGGCTCGGAGAAGCGCCATTTATGCTAATTTTTCATTTGACCTTCGACTTACCTGAACAAATGTTTCCATCGATAAATATAGATTTTCTGGTACGGACCAATGCGGATGGACGCACCAAAGCATGCACTAACGCACGCCGGAGCGATATTATGACAACTGTCTCGCTCACCGCAAGCGGGCTCGGCAAGACAGAAAAACATATTCACCCCGGTAGCTATCATGCCAATGCTTCGAAGATCTGCGTAATACAGGATTCGTTACTCTTTCCTCGCTGAACGCTGTTCCACCCCATTTTTGCGGCGTTGCGTTTAGTATGAAAAGATCTAACATACTGAAAACGCCATAATACATCATGCAAAGTATACAAACTTAACACGAAATAACAAAACCGTTCCCTGACCATCAATTATGATAGATTCTGTAATTACATGAGAGAAGACTCCAATCAAATGTTGCTGATATATTTATAACTCTGATTTTACATAAAACCTCTTACGTGTTGCTATATTCAGCCCTGTTTTTGCGTGTCCGTTAATTAAGTGGATATTTGATATATGAACCCATTTCTACAAATACAAATACTGTGTATACGCCTGATCCCTGTCTAACACGAATTTTGCCAATATATATGTAAATATATATTCAATGCAAGAACATTCTTTTTTTTTTTATGTCACAAATATCATTGCAGGTAAATTAACTAACTGCTTACACAAAGAAATTCCTATTTCCCCCCAGCATGTTTTGTAAAATCTTAGACGGTGAATGTTGAAAACCGTGCTCGTGGGGTGACTGGTAAACCCGATACTCAGGTCATAAAATAGGTATTGTTGTCGATCTAAGATCCCAGAACATGCCTTAACCCTTTGGCTGCTATTCACGACTCAATCACCTTTTGGGGACAGTGTTGATCACGATCAAACTGCACAGAACGCGCAGTGTGATCTTTGCTCTACACTGTCCGGTAAGGAGATTTTTTTTTCCAAAAAAATTATTTTGAAGTAGCAACATTCGGCTTGAAAGTTTCATTTAACTTAAGCGGTATAAGGGTCAACTCTTAGTGCTGCTTTGTGCGACCAAATGCGCTATTCGGACAATGTATATTCAGATCAGACTGCACAGCATGCACAATATCGAATACGCTGTGGATTTTCGGAATTCAAAAACGTTTAATTCGCGAATTGCCTTATTGTATCTTTCACTGTTGGCAGCAAATGCTCATTCAACTTGTTGGGCAAGTATAGAGTTCTTATCTGATGCTTATTGATGTTCATTGCGTGGCTAAATAGATTAGAAACAAAAATGGCTGTGCACACAGAGGTTAAAGATACATCGCTGCAACGTTAAAATCAGTTCTCCGTTAAAATCAGTTTTTGGAAAAAAAAAGACAGATTTTAACGGGGGACTTACAAACGTTAAAGTCAGTTTTTGCCGTTAAGGTCATTTCCGTTAAAATCAGTTTTCACTTTTTACCTCCGTTAAAATCAACCGCCACACGCTAAAATCACCCATGGTTTTTTGGTAGTCTTTCCAGACCAAAAGTGTTTTTTATATTCTCTTGGCTCATAAATTGATATATGTGGTACGCCTACATTCAGTTGTAATATTCTCCATACAAACTCCTTTGACAAAAAGGTGTCATTTGCAAACTTTTCATGCCCCTAAAGGGAACTTTGGGGGTATAAAGTAATCGAACTGCCCGTCCGTCCGTCTGCTATTCTATTTAAGGTAGATATTCCAAAATTTGGTGTGTGCATATATCTTGGGGTTGCGGGGTGTTGCGTGACATATCCGGGTCAGTGTGACATTGACCTTGACGTCTGGCCTCAGATCTGATAAAATCGTGTCCGGAGCTTGTCTGCTATAGTATTTGAGGTCGGAATCCTAAATATGGCAAGATACAACTTGGGTTCTCGAAGTGATGCGTACTGTTGACTGGCCATTGTAACCTTCAACTTGACCTCCGGCCTCGGTTCTTGAAAAATCGTGTCGGGAGCTTATCTGCTATACTATTTGAGTGACTCCTGAATTTGGTGTGTGGATATATCTTGAAGTCCCGGAGTGTCGTGTACCAGTACCGGATCAATTTGACCTTGACCTCTGGCCTCAGATATTTAAAAAAGATCTTATTAGGAGCATATATGATATACCATTTTAGGTAGGAATCTCAAATTTAGTTTGTGGATGCATCTTAGGGTCCTGGAGTGTCGCACATCGCTACCGGGTCATTGTGACCTTGACCTTGACCTCAGTTCTTGAAATAAACTATTTTGTTTAGTAAACAATCAAGTCAAATCAAGGTAAAAACTGTAAAATGTCCCTGATATACCTTTACCAAATTGTCATTATTCTTTTCACATCATTTAAGTTCACACTGAGCAGATACTTGCGACTTAAGTCACAAGCGACTTTAATTTACTTCAGCATTTAGCTTCTCTTGAGGCTGTTAAATACGGGTATTTCTATAACGCATGGTATGGTCTGTTACATGCAATTTGGGGCCTTAGAACATTTATTTAAAGTGTCTTTCTGGATAAGACTACACAGTTTGTGCAGGCTGATCCGGGACGTCATTTTACGCAAATGCCCGAAGGCTCCAAGTCGCATGTCGCAGGCCAAATGTCATAGTTTGAAATGTTCAAGTTAGTAGTACTTGAATGTCATGATTTTGTTTAATGCGAGTTTGTTACACTCGTTTGAGTATACACTACTCTTTTATGTTAAACGATCGGGTAGGAACTTCTGCCTTTTTACATTCTAATCTCTTGCTGTAGATGCAAAGTAACGGCTTTGTCGACTTAAAATGCAGGGTCACCAGTTTAAACTTCGGCTTAGCCAGCGGCTTAGCGATTATTTAAAGATATTATTGCCCGATTCATCCGCGCTCTTCCCTGAATATTTTTATCTTTTAAAAGCGCTTTGAACACGTCGAATAATGTCACATGTGTTTTCTTTGAATCCCTGCAACTTCACTTCACTAGTCTGCATTATTTTCATAGAGCATTGCATGTGTAGCAGTTCTGAAAAATCCGACCTTGGTTCGAACCATGGTCCTATTAATCCGTGAGGTGAACGCTCTACCACGTCGCTACAAAACTGGCTTTACAACAAGGCAGTATTAGTGTCCCCATATACAAAACACAAGCTTTATAGACCATTATATTACATTATCCCCCATCTGAGATTTGCCCTCAAATCTTCCATTTGGACTACTTATGCTGTAGTGTTCACTGTACGCCGTAGTGCATCAATCCTTTACCAATGTAAACTAGCAAAAGCATGAACAAGTGAGCTGTGACCGTGATATGTCAGGAATATTATATTACGAATTTGTATTACGAGTGCAAACCTCAGGAAGGATTGAAGCCTATATTTGGATAATCATACTTCAGGTAAGGGTACATGTAGCTTTTTTTTAAAGCCGTGACAAACTTATTTTATCTTTCATTTAACTCTTTACCAAACGACAAAATTTTAGACGAGTCCAAATTTAAAGCTTTTGCAGACGACAAAATAAATGTGATTCAAAAATTGAAATATGTGTTTGGAAGGATAGAAAACATTGTGGGAAAAGGAGAAAATGCTGGTTACCAGCATTTTCTCCTTTTCCCACAATGTTTTCAAAAGGCCTCTTTCTGAGGGTCGTTAAAAGTCGGGATTGTGTAGTTAAGGGTTAAAGGATCAGAGGAATAGCAGAGGAAATTAAATGTATACTAATTTTCGTGCGATGGCGTCAAAAGATCCACTCTTTATGCAAGATGGATTACAAGAGAAATAAGTAGTCCACGAGGCGTGTGCCAACAGATTTAGAAACAGAGTGGCTCTAAAGAATCATTTTCTTAAGTCGAGTGCGCCGGATAAAAGTACATACTCTGTCAAAGTAAGATGATAGGGGAATAAAAAAGCATGCAACATGGCGAAGATATCTGTCATAAAAGTGCATTTCAACTGCAGTAAATCATTGTCTTCAGGTCTCTTTGAGTATAATTATAGAGTCATCATTTGACATAGTTTCCTAGCTTTTTTTTCCCTGGGTCATAATTTCAAGAGTAGTTTGCAAAACTGTGTATCCAGGCCATTGGCCGGTTTCCCACAAAAACATCATCGACACCATGGCAACAACCATCGTAAGTCCTTGGAAAGAATTTTGTCGAGATGGGAATCGGCTCTTGGGTTTTTAAGACTTGGGTCGGTATTCACCAACCATTCTTGAGAACATTTTAAGTTTTTTTTGTTTTTTTTCCAAGATTTTCTAATTTTGAAAGTATTACAACTTTATTTGCTAAACCAAAATCCCGTGTTGCCGCCTTTGGCGCGGGAAGGGTTAATCACTGAGTCATAACCCTATCTCCTTTGACCAATAACAGTCTTTTTAGCTCACCTGAGCAGAAAGTGCTAGTGCTCAAGGTGAGCTTTTGTGATCGTGCTGTGTCTGTCAGCCGTCGTGCGTCGTCCGGGCGTCAGCAATTACCTTGTGCGCACTCTGGAGGCCATATTTTCAATCCTATACCCACGAAACTCTATCAGAATGTTTGTCTTGATAAAATCGCGGACAAATTCGAAATGTGGTCATGTCGGGTCGTGTGTACTCTAGAAGCCACATTTAATATCAGATGCTCAAGTAACTTGATCAAAATGCTTGTCTTAAAAATGTCTTGGACAATTTCAAAATTTGGTCATGTCAGGTCAAAAAGTAGGTCACTGGGCCAAACTTTAGAAAAACATTGTGTGCATGCTAGAGGCCATATTTTCGGCCGGATAGTTATGAAACATTGATGTTTGTCTTGATTATATCTCACATAGGTTTGAAATTGGATCATATCCGGTCAAAAAGAAGGTCACTGGGCCAAATTTTAGAACAAAAACGTGTGAACTCTAGAGGCATCATTTTCAGTCCGATACTTAAGCAACTTCGTCAGAATGTTTGTTTTGATTATATACTTGAAAGGTATGAGATAGAGTCATGTACAGTCAAAAAGTAGGACACTGGGCCAAATCCTAGAATAAACCTTGTGTGCACTCTAGAGGTTACATTTTCTGTCGGATGCTCTTGGAACTTGGTCAGAATGTTTACTTTTCTGATATTTCTGATAAGTTTGAAATTGGGTGACGTCAGGTCAAAAAGTAGGTTACTGGGCCAAATCTTAGTAAAACCTTGTGTGCATTCTAGAGGCCACATTTCCTGTACTGTACTTATGAAACTCCATTAGATTGTTTGTCAATTGTACTAATAATTGTTGTCAGAATGGCTCTGTATGTGTTTTCATAACGAGATAACAAACTTTTGGGCTAGTCTAAATTGAAAACATCTGCAGACGACAAAATAACTGTAGTTTAATAATGGAAATAGAGCACATTGTGGCGGGTGGAGAAAATACTCGCTAAGAGTATTTTCCCCATTCCCCACATAACTCCTTGGACAAATTGGGTGCTTGATCTAGGAACTGTCAATTTTATATTATGTGTTTGTGTGTGTACGTGCGTGTGTATGAACGTTGTCCATATAATTATTGTTTTAAAAAAAAGTTTTGTGTTGGGCAAAAAGAGGGGAGATAACAAAACATTTATGAATGGTATGCTATGTAACGGAGGCCTTAACTACAGAAATAAATGTTACGAGTTCTGAGTTCTTAATGATATCTCTGACAAGTTTAAAAATACATCAAGTTTGTGTAATTGTGGGGCACTAACTCTCATGCGTTTTACATCATCTGATCACCAGGATCTCTTCAGTATTGTCAATCCTGGATGACCTTACTCAGGTGAGCGCTTTAGGGCCAATGGTCCTCTTGTTGTTGAAAGAGGGGATATCTCGACCTTTTAAGGTGCTTTTAAAGTGTAGCACTATCAGTCTAACATTCTGCATTAATTATGAAGATATCACTCTGCATCTGCACCATGAAAGCAAATTATAAATGTGGTTCGATAAATTTTTGAAACGGAATATTTTTTAATCGGAAGAATAACACTTCCATAAGTTAAGATGGCGCCATGGGTAAATTTATGCGACAATGTGTCTGTACCAAATGTATGAATGGCTTAACCCTTAAGCTGCTGATCGCAACCCAATGACCCATTGCGGACAGTGTAGATCAAGATCAGACTGCACAGAACGTGCAGTCTGATCTTTGATCTACACAGTCCGATACGGTATTTTCTTTCCGGTGAAATCAACTTTGAAACTGCAATGTTTGGGCTTTTACTATTGAGTAGAAATTTGGGTTTCATTTATTCAGCAGCGGTATGTGTTAAAGTTAAATCACAATAGACCCAGAGAAAAGCTGAGGGTCGCCTTACAGGAATTTAAGTACCCTATAGATCAAGATCAGACCTCACTCTGATCTTTGATTTACACTATCAGACGCTTTATTAATGAGATACTTATGACAAAGCTACACCGGGAATAGGAATTGCGACACGTTGCAGCATATGACAAAGCTACACAGGAATTGCGACACGTTGCAGCATCAAACAGGTTCAGTATGATCTACGGTCTTCCTCAGGTCTGACTTTCATTGCTATTGCCTTTACTGTCTTTAACTTACTTCCAATGCCAAGTATATGAACTCAGAACATGTATTTTTGTAGTTTAGGCCTCCGGCCCATGCTACATACCATACAGTTTATAAATATTTTGTCATCTCCCCTCATTTTTGCCCAGTACAAAGCTACAGTCAATTTTTAAGAACGAATATATGGACAACGGTCATACACACGCACGTACACACACAAACACACAATACAAAACTGACAATTCCTAGTTTTAGCACCCAATTTGTCCAAGGAGCTGTGTGAGGAATGGGGAAAACACTCGTAGCGAGTATTTTCTCCACCCTCCACAACCATGCTCTGTAAAAAGAGGGTTTAATGCATCTGCAAAAAGTGTCAACCCAGGTCAGCCTGCGCGGACTGCGCAGGCTGACCTGGGTTGACACTTTTTGCTTTTTGGTAAGTGTTTTGTAGTCTAAGGACCATTTTACCTGCGCAGGCTGACCTGGGTTGACACTTTTTGCTTTTTGGTAAGTGTTTTGTAGTCTAAGGACCATTTTACCTGCGCAGGCTGACCTGGGTTGACACTTTTTCCTTTTTGCTAAGTGTTTTGTAGTCTAAGGACCATTTTACCTGCGCAGGCTGACCTGGGTTGACACTTTTTGCTTTTTGGTAAGTGTTTTGTAGTCTAAGGACCATTTTACCTGCGCAGGCTGACCTGGGTTGACACTTTTTGCTTTTTGGTAAGTGTTTTGTAGTCTAAGGACCATTTTACCTGCGCAGGCTGACCTGGGTTGACACTTTTTGCTTTTTGGTAAGTGTTTTGTATGTCTAAGGAACATTTTACCTCAGAATTTAGTCGGTCGTTGGACAAAATGGATTTTATGGGTCCATAATTATGTGATGAATTGCTTCGTATAGTGCAGATGCATTTAACCCAATTTTGCCACAGCATCTCGCATATAATACTCCAACTCTTTTGAAGGCTGAAAATACGGAAGCACAGATTTCTATTTTACAAGCTATACAACAAAAGCGGACAGTATAGATCCTAGATCAGACTGGATGTTCTGTGCAGTCTGATCTGTCACCTGTGCCATCCGCAAAAGCCCCTGTTTTCCCCTGTGGCGCTAAAAAGGTTAACTTGAATGGACCAAGATCCGTAGAGAAGTTGCGGGCGGCCCTGGGCGAGTCCCTAGAGAATGTAAATCAACACTTCAGCCTGGGCTTAGACCAACACCGCCGATGGTTTAAAGATACAGCTATACTCGTTTTCAGCCAGTTTTTAACCCAATTCATCTTCATTTCCAGCAAGTTTTTAAACCATAAAATCTTTGTTTTATGAAACTGTAGTCGTTCATGTATCTTCATGCCAAATGTTGCCACTGACGGCTGCAAGGTTGCACAGATTACAACGGATAGAACATGCATTTCATTTTCTGGCAGCCATTAAAGAAATCACTGCTGTCATTTCCGGTTTTAAATGAGGACAAATCCCTTGCGTTTCTCTATCCCCTAAACCATATATATTGGTAATTTATCAGTGTTTACAAAGCTGACCAAATCTTCAGCCATTCTACACACGTTCAAGTTTTAACAGAGTTCTTCACTCAGGCTGTAAGAATGTATCTTTAAGATCCTGATTTGGTCCGTAACAGCGAAGACGGCTACCGGCAGTGTTGAGAAAGGGTTCGAGAATATATTGGTGACATGCAAAAACATTCCAATTTTCTGCGTTATCAGAAGGGGAACCATTTAGGATCTTAAACGGTCGACACTGTTTGTATTATGGTACTCAATGTCATTTCGACAGTCATCGTCTGAAGTTTTTTTTTTTTTTGAATTGCTAACAGTTCTTGTTATAGTTTGCAGTTCATTTTGTACTCTGGCAAAAGGGGACTTAATACATCTCCGTGATGTATAATATCAAGCAAGTCGTTTCAGTTTTATACATTCCTAAAATCCGTTTTGCATAACAATCAACTGAATAATGAGGTAATATGGTCCTTTGACATGCAAAAATTTGACTAAAAGCAAAACGTATTGTCCCAAGACAGCCAGCGCGGACTGCGCAGGCTGATCTGGGTCGATACCTTTTTGCAAATGCATTCAGACCCCTTTCAAAGACCAAGGCTTTTTTTTTTTTTTTTTTCCTCCTCTATATATCAGACTTTCCGGACAGCTTTGTGTGGCATCTCTACTTCCCGTGTCATAATGTTTCATGACAAGGCACCGGCAGCTGAGGCCTTCGATAATCGCTTTCGTTTTTTGCTAGCCGGCAGCTGCCGGCCACACAAGGTCGACTCCCATCCCTACCGTGGCTTGATCCCTCGAAATCCTGGTCCATTAGTTAGGATTTAAGTCCAAGAATTTGCTCTGTGAATATGGGATTAAACCCCATTATGTAACACTGGCAGCACATACTCTCTTGTTATTTTCGGTGTAGCTGAATGTGCTGGCTTTTGACCTACTTCCTGGTACTGATAAAGAATGAACAGATGGTAATTTGCGATTGGTCAAAAATGTGAACATATTTATTCCGAGGGCACCTGCTGGCAAATTTGCTCACGCATTCATGAAACCACTATTAACAAGCGTTGCTACAGCTTATCGATACCCCGGGGCCTTGATTCATACCATAGCGAAATAATGTAGTACAGAATGATTATTTTCTTGTACTCTTTGGAAATTTAATATTTTGATATGCGTTACCCAATAACTCAATACTACTTTTCTACAAAATAAATGGAAAAAAAAAGACAATGAAGAAAAAGAGGCAATTGCTCGCGAGGTTACTCTTCATTATTTTACTTCATATTGAGCCAAAGAGTTTCGATATTCATATTCCACTATCCCTTACGCCGTCTATCTTTGTTAAAGATGTTTCTTTTTTTTTTTTGATGTTGAATATCTTAAAATCTGCTTCCGTGCTTTGAAGGTTTCTCTTCAGGTGTCATAAAGCACGTACAAATTCAATTTTCTTTCACACTGACAGTCTTGATCTCTTGCAGTTAATCTTATTACATCGTGATTAAAAATTGTTCTGTTGCTTGTATTCCAGCCTGCAATTGGTATCAGCTGATTAATTGTATCATAAAATTCGTCTAGAGGTTTCTGGTTCGAATCATCGTATTCTGTTGGTACTTTCATGGTTTTTGTAAGATGCGGACCAATCTTCACAGATTGTTTCGGAAATTAACCCTCGTATCTGTATGTGCGACGTAACTTGCGTATACTAACCTCAACGATCAGGATTGGACGACTGCACATTACACGCAATCTGATCTTGATCTTGAATCTACAATAACCATTAAACCATGAAAGTTTTTTTTTTTTTAATTGGGGGTGTCACAGTGGTGTTTTTTTAAGACGATAAAAAAACCTAATAGCTGTTCAAACAATCGTGTACTTTTTTTTCTACGACTCTGTTTGCCAGCATTTTCCTTCTTCCAGCAATATGTCGTATATTTTCAAAGATCAGTGCCATCATTTTCATTTAAACCAGGTCTAATCTGTCGTCAGCAAGTGCTTTTACAAGTCTGAAACATTGGTGTCTATCAAAGAGTTTACCCTTTACGAAACAACCCCATGTTTAAATGACCCTGCGGAAGAAGGCGTTCGAACACCTTATGGGAGAAGAGGAAAATAGTGGTTTCCAGTATCCTGTAAACTTACCCCCCCCCCACAATGTTTTGAACCTGTTCAAAGACAAATGCCGTACGTAATCTAAGCCTCATCTAATTTGTCGTCTGGAAGTGTGCTTGATATGGTGATATATAAAAGGTTGCCCAGGGTCCGTATTCACCAACCATTCTTATAACGTTCTTCAAGATTTTCCAAGTTTGAAAGTAACACAACTTCTGATTGGCTAAACCATTTGGTTTAGCCAATCAGATGGTGTGTTACTTTCAAATTTGGAAAATCTTGAAGAACGTTATTAAGAATGTTCTTAAGAATGGTTGGTGTATACTGACGCTGTTGTCAGAAAGTTATCTCTTTCACCGCCTACTTAATACAGTCGACCTTTTCCAAGGTGTATGAACGGTGTAGGTCTAAAATCAGACTGCACGTTCTGTGCAGTCTGATCTTGATCCACTCCGTCCGCAAAAGCTGTAAAACATGCCATTGGCGGCAAAAGGGTTAGACCAGCAAAGTTAGATATCATAAGACACTGCACGATTTGGGTTCGCAATTTTTGCAAACTAAGTAGATCTAGAAAGGTGTCCTTAAAGGCCCAGTAGAGGCCAAAAGTAAACAATGACGGTGTTAAAATGCATTTAGATTTAAGCTATACCTTTAAAAAGTATTGAAACGGTCAGTCAAAATGTTGCTCGCTTACAGAAAAATGAAAATCAAAACCAGGTGAAAAGTCAAGAAAAGATAGAGCGACCTTGCAACTTTCAACCTAGTTTTAGAATTCTTTTTTCTGCCAGCGGCTAACATTTGGACCTACTGAACAATAACAGATTATCATCTCCACAATAATTTCCATACTTTGAAATGGTATAATTCAAATTTAAATGCATTTTAATAACACGCATATTGTTTTCTTTTCTTCGCTATTGGGATTTTAACAATACAACTATAATTATGTATTAGAATTTTCTCCAAAGAAACCTTAATTTGTATTTTCATACAATTATATAATTCGATAGAAAAAATTCGCCAATGTACAGCAGAATATTTTGAAAAAAAAAAATGCAAGATTTATTGTTTTGACTAGCGCAGTTATCCCCCTTGAATTAATGCAAATAAAATTAGGCTTTCGGAAAAAATGTTTGGGTGCTTTTATAGGTATCACCTGAAGCTGAAGAATTTCTAAAATGATTTTTTTCTGTATAGATGCAATAAATGCCCCTAGGTCGTTGCTTTCACCTTATTTGTCTTGCTTTTCTCATTTGGGTCATGCTCTGGCAAAAGGGGGCTTAGTGCATCTCCGTGATGCATTATACCACGTAAGCCACCACATTATTATTGATCCATGATTGCCACTTTTTCGACAACCAAAGTAATCATGAGCCAGACTGGTCCATGGACAATTTGACATGCAAAAAACTAACAAATAGCGAAAGGTTTCGGCCCAGGTCAGCTTTCGCGGATTGTACAGGCTGGCCTGGGTCGATACTTTTCTCGGATGCATTAAGCCCCCTTTATACAGAGCATAGTTCATTTACTCTTTTGGGTTATGTTAAATCAAGGTAGGTAACTGTGTTGATGACAGTATTAGTATATGGGCTCTGAATGCACCGTTTCTCCATTTGAAACGTATTTATCCCGCTAAAGGCTACCGAACGCTGGTAAAGTAATCAAGGTGTCGCACCACCACAAGATTGCTTCCGGGTCATAGTATCAAAAGTAGTCCCGTATGAAATTTTGCAGTAGCACTTCTGTTACATTGTTTGATGGAGCCGAGATGGCTCGGAGGTGTATAATATAGATTTGCTTCAAATTTGGACAGTGTAGTATTTTATTGTATATTGACACGACTATTTTGCATCTATGGAGGAACAAAAACTTGGGGTCATGGCTGTGAACACATGTTCCTGAGAGTACAAATTCTAGGGTGCCTGTGTAGGTTGGAATTTAGCGAATAACGAAATTAGGTTGACATGGGTTTTTTTTTGAGGGACTATGGATATACTTTTGAGAGTAAAACGGAGAAGCCATAGTTTTGCCATTAAGCGATCTGTGAAGCTGCGGTCAATTTCGCTCTATTTTCAATGGGCCCAAAAACCAGTGGTATGACGACTCAAGGAATTTGCATCGGATCGGTGTATTTACTCTAATTTTGTCTGTTTTCGTCTGTAAAACACATATCAACGTATTTTTATTCCAAGTTTTATAAATGTTTGAAACTTTGTACTGTGAAAGTTATTATAGATCTACCGCTTTTCTGGCTTTTTTTTTTACAAGTACCCCTCGACTTTGTTGGGAAAACTAGAATTGTAGCAGAGCGGACAAATATCGCCCACCAGCACCTCGTCACTGAAGCAGCACAATCAGAGAACGAAAATGCTTTTCAAAACAAAGATCACCAGCGACCTTAATTTTTGATCCATAGGACAAAAAAAAGCAGGACACCCCCTTGGATCATTACCAACACTTTATAAAATTTCAGGGTCCTAGGTCAAACAGCTATTGAGTTAGAGCACAAAATGATTTTTAAATAAAGTTCACCTGTGACTTTAACCTTTGACCCATGTGACCCAAAAACCATAGGTCATGAGCAATACTTGTATAAAGTTTCAGGGTCCTCGGTCAAACGGCTTTTGAGTAAGCGCATGGAAACGAAAAAATATACTCCTCGCACAGACGGACGAATCGCGGACAGACAGACATGGTGAAACCGGTATAGCCCCGCCCCCACTCCACCTCCTTAGTAGGTGCGGATATAAAAAGAAAAACTTGTCTCAGCTCCAATATCGTTTGAAACCAAATAATTTAAAGAAGAATATGAGAAAAAGTGTACAGTTTATGAAACATTAAGGCATTATTGTTACAAACATTTGACTATCTTCAGGAGTTGACATTTAGAAGTAACGACATTAGGAGGTTATGCAAACTAAAATAACTGCATGCCTCTCACTTTAAATTGCTTGAAATAAGATTTTTTCCTTTGCTTTGATTATCAGCGAAATAGAAGCAAAAACCAATGAATCAAGTTTTGTCATGTTAATTTCATATTGACATTTAGTATGGTGTAATGTTTGTATCGCAGTTTAACGCCGTTTTGACAGCTTAGGTCATATCACAGCCGTCAGTGCACATACGCATGTGTTTCCTGATTTTATCTCTTTCACCAGTACTGACACAACTTTCTTTTCAAGCCACAAACTACTTTTCTCACATGCATCAGAGGTGAGAGGCGAAAAATCGCCGGAAAGAAGGTTTGCCTCTACCGGATATCAAACTCGCAACCACCAGGTCACGAGTCAGATACGCTAACAACTGAGCTACCCAGCCGGGCATGGTGTCATAAAAAGACGGTCTGTAGAAACACAGTTATGTTTCACATTCCTCACACGGAAACAGTAAAACACTACATGCACATGCGCTGTAACTTCATCTGAACCGGGAGTGATACCAGTTGCTTCTTGCCAAAGAACACTGAGTCGCGGTTGGCAACCCAACAGTTAAAGTACAAATGAACCATACTCTGTGGAAAGGGGCTTAATGCATCTGCGAAAAGTATCGACCCAGGTCATTTTGCGCAGGCTGACCTGGGCCGAAACTATTCGCTATCGGTCAAGGACCAGTCTACCTCTTAAGTCGGTTGTTAAAAAAAGTGGCGATTATGGATCCATAATTATGTGATGGCTTCATTTGTATCATAGGTCACGGAAATGCATTAAGCCACCTTTTTGTCAGAGCATGGCTCAAATGCATTGTAACAGTCTGAACGCATAATAAGAGTCACGCTTTAGCAAACGGGGATTTAACCCTTATCCTCTTAAATAAATGGAACGGAACTTTCCAACTGATGGTATAACCCCAAAGTTTGCTCTTTTAAAAGGAGCTTTTGGAGAAAGATATCTCCTCATCGTAGAGTGTAGATCCAAGATCAGATTGCACGTTCTGTGCAATCTGATCTTGATCTATGCTGTCCACAAAAGTTCAGTAAGTCGCGCTTAGCAGCCTAAGGGTTAATGCATCTCTGTGATGCAAGATACTAAGCAAGTCATCACAGTAGTATGGAATCATAAAATACATTTTGTCTAACAGCTGACTGAAATATCAGACACACCGGTCCTTGGACATACAGAAAATTGACCAATAGCGAAAAAATTCGGTCCGGATCAGCCTGCATGGCCTGCGCAAGCTGACCGGGGCTGATACTTTTCGCAGATGCCTTTAACCCCCTTTTCAAAGAACATGGTTCAAATTATGTATTTCATTCACTGTTTACCAAGATAGGTGTACCGTTTGGGCGGCACAAACACCTTTAATTGAGCCTTGACTTGCTTGGTAAAATGTATCACAGAGGTGCATTGTATGGCTAATTTATTTTGTGTACTGTGTAGATCTAGATCGAATTCAACTGAAATGCGGGGTCATGTGGCTCAGTGGTAAAGTGTAGGATTCGTGACCTGGAGGGCTTGGATTGGAGCCGCCCTTGTTCCACTGAGATTTTCGTGGGAGTATCCTTGGGCAAGACACTTCAGAACCCTAGCCGAGTACTGGTGAAACCCAGAAAATACATGAATATGTAAGCTATCGCCGTGATTTGACTGAAATAATGTTGACAGCGGCGTAAAACACTATTTAATCAATCAATCAACTGAAGTGCACCTTAATCTTAGATTTACACCGTCCTATCTTTTAGACTAAGCCTTGAAAATACGACACAAGTATGTGCTACAGTACCAAAAAAAAAAAAATCCAGGAAAGCACGGACATGTGCAGTGGCCACCGTGACATAACTGAGGAAATGTTGAAAACAGCGTTAAACACCTCGCCAAAAACTAAAAAAAACCTGCCTTGGCAGAACGATTCGAACAGAGCAACTTGAATTTTACTTTTCGACAATTTGATGCAAGTTTAGGTTTTCATCCCTTGCACATTTGTGCTGCTGCCTCAACGAACGACGAAGATTCACACTTGTCCAACTTGAGACCACTTACAGATGACGACGGATCTAGCGTGAAGGATCTAGCGTGAAGGATCTAGCGTGAAGGAATTCATCAGTACTGTTATAGATTAGGAAACTTCTTGGGAAAATGAGAAAACGCTGGTGACCAGTACTTTTCTTCTTTTTCCTACAACATATATAAGAAGCTTCACCCATAAAGTCGTGAATGCACGGGGAAAAATTGTTTGTTAACCCTTTACCACACAATCCCGATTTGTAACGACCCCGAGGAAGAAGCCTTTTGAAAACATTATGGGAAAAGGAGAAAATGCTGGTGACCAGTATTTTCTCCCTTTCCCATAATGTTTTCTACCCTATCAAAGACAATTTACATCATTTGATTCACATTTCAATTGTCGTCTGCAAATGCTTTCAATTTGGACCAGTCTAATTTTTTTTGTTGTTTGATAAATAGTTAAGGATTAACTATGTCAGCGTTGTCAATCAGAATTCTGCTCGATCCTCCGATGTCGAGCTAGATGAACTACCTCTCGTCCAAGATCGGTATCTTCGAGCCATTTCTTCGTACATTTCTACCAGGTGTTGCTTGCGGAAGAAGGATTTTTTCCGTTTCGTGGTCAAGTCTGAAATCAAAAGAAGATATCACTTACTCCGCGGAGTATTTACTATTGTAGTGTCACTTCTGTGGAAAAGGTGAGCCAATATGTGGCCTATGAGATACCTTTTTATCACATAACGTCCCTTGTTTTCAATGTAATATACACATCACAATTTTTCTTATCTTATACACGTTTGATATCACAGTTTGTGTGACGTCATTGTTGACGTCATTTTGTACGCGTATTTCAAAGAGGAGAATGTTTTTTTTATGAATATTACGGCACGTGCATCTATAGATCTAGATGGTTTTGCATCTTCTGATCTATACTTTGTGAAATATCGTTATGTGATAAAAAGAATCTGACATTCGTTGGCTTTTGAGATAAAATTTTATTAAACTTGTCAAGAAAAATTTTAAGCTCGCCAGAGGCTCACTGATAACATTTTTCCTATATTCACTTTTAAAAATAGAATTTTACCTTAAACGCCAACTCATGTCAGATCCTATATGCCTGGCACATTAACTTCACGGGTCCAAAGTGTTTAATCCAAATCAACAGGCAAGTAGGCACTCATTAAGGTCTACGACCTCTAACTAATCCGCAAATATCGTGTAATATAGACGTTTTCGGAAAGGCTATTAGGCCTATCTCGGCATCTTTCATCTCGTCCTATTTTAAGTAATTTTTGTCAAGTGGCACGGTGTTTTCCCCTTTTCTGACTTCATCACTTTGCATTCCAAATGGCTGACCCAGCTGTTTCAGCTGTGAGATCGAGAGACAATCGTGGCCGTTTTAAGAAAGAAAAAAAAAGTGAGTTGTGCAAGGAATTCCGCTGAAAATGTTTATGTTGAACATAACTACATTTGGGGATATACTTGTGAAGGGGAAACATGTGAAAACAAGGAATGTCCGGTGGAAATGCGTTTTCATAACTCTGGTGATGGTTGGCGAGAAGGCCTACGCATCGTAGAACTTTCTGTGTTGTTGGAAGCTCTGCAGTTTTGTGAAGCTTGCAGACTAGGACCAGTACCGTTCACATTATTTAGTTTACAGGTTGAATCAAAGAAAGGGCTCGGCGGTTATCTCCATGTACAGTGCCAGAATTCTGACTGTGGCCACATAAATACTATCTCTTACGGGAGAACCCACCACGTATCAAGGACTAGTGCCCCTTGTTTCGTTGTCAACACAAAACTCGGTACAGGTAAGAAATATCTGAATAAGTATTACAGGATTTCTTGTGATAATTACAGAATTATATGTAATTCTAACAGAGTTCATTGTGTGTTTGAATGATATATTCCATCTGTCTTACCAGGATTTTTTTCATTCGAATTGTACTCACTAGTTAACTCTGAATTATTCTGAAACGAATATTTTTGACAACTAATGATTGTTTATATCTGAAATGAATAAACTCTTGCATTTTTTTATCCTTTGCACAAAAGGATATTAGTATCCTTTTTATTATTACTGACATGTTTCTGTTTATAGAGTGTAAAATGGGACATAAACAGATTTATGTCAATGCCTTAAACCTGTATTTCTTAATTTTCAGCAATGATTGCTAGTGGAGGAGGCCCGAACAAGGTGAACAACTTCCTGTCAACACTGAATATTCCAACAATAAACAGCAGTAAGTTGAAGAAAATGGAACGGCGTACAGGAAATTAAATAGAGAATGTTGCATCAAAGTCAACTCATAAAGCTGCAAAAGATGCCTCTCGCTTTGGAAATGGAGTATGTATATATAACAAGAAAAACAATATTAGAATGATTGCATATTTCAATAACTATTTTCTTCCTCTAGTTATTAGGTAGGGAGAACTTCAGAAGAGCTACTGAAAATAAAATTTTGGAAAGGAGGTAGGATCTATAATACCAGGTGATCCTGGTTATTGAACTGCAGTATATTTGACATGATTCAGTTTACATTCGATGTAGTTGTTAGATTGCTGTAGACACATTTGAAATCAGACATAGCTACAAGGTGATCGTTGAAATAACCTCCATGTCTAAAAAAAAAAGATAATTTTAGACTTAAAAAAAAAAATAAATTAAGACTTAACACAACAGGAAGAATGATAAAGAAGGTACTGACCCTTTCCAAAACGACAATTTTTAAACTCTTCCAGAGTTTAGGAGTTTGCCGATGACAACTTTAAATTTGGTAGAAATGGCGGAATGTTCTCTAATAGGGTAGAAACATGTGGGAAAAGGAGGAATTGCGCATTACTAGCACAATGTTTTCAAAGGTTTTCTATGACAGACAAATGAAAGCCCAGGAAAACAACTGTATAACCTTCAAACACAGAATGTGAAATTGAGCAACAATGTCATTAGTCATATTCAGAAGTGTGTAAAATATGCTTTTGCCAAGAATAAAGGAGACGCAGTGGAAATGACTGAAAATTTGAAGGCAACAGTAACCCACCACTTTGGTGACCATGGACACTGTCATGAAAGATTGTGTGGTTACTTGAAATGTGACAAGGGAAAATACACTCACAACAGTCTTCCATAAAGCTTCACTTAAGATACATGTGGAAATACAAGATCAGCTCTGGGGAAGTGTCAAGGTGTCATTTCTAATGCGGTTCTGTATTCTGATTTGGGATCATCTTAGGAGTGTGAGCATGCTAATAGGGAGGTAACTCTGCGAGCCCCAAAGTCCCTTCACTATGGAAATTCAGAGTCTATGGATTATCGAGTGCAGGCAACAGCAGCATTCATTAATGAGGGAAGAGATTACATAGTTCAGGTATTTATACACTGTTGCCTCCACAAAGTTACTTATGTTGTTAAATGTTGAAAGTTATAAGATTTGCTTGGTTATGACTTGTTTTATGTTGAAGATTTTTAAGTGAGAATGTTATCATATCACCTGTCTGTGAAATTGCTTGAACTTATATAAATTTTGGAGGTGCAAACATAATTTAGAGAATGGCACTATACCTCTGAATGACTAACAAATATACTTCAAACATTATAAAAGAAATTTGATACTAATGGAATTACATTTAGACAAAGATAAGCTTACAAAACATGCTATACATTTAATACTCTGTCAGTGTTAGTTTACTCGTCACACAGTACCACAACTAGCGAATGTAACATTGGAACCAGGAGATGGAATTCTCTGCCAACACATTTTTATGGATAATACATGGAACAAAAATGTCAATGCACGTAAAATTCAAGGTTAAAAGGCTTTAGAAATTGTAGAAAAAGAAGCTATGGTATTTGACTCTGTTGATTGGGAATGGAATGCATGGAAACCAGACAGAACAGCTAAGAATGTTGCATTTCTTAGTTAGTAGTGTAGGCATACACATGCATAAATGTCCAAACCAGAAGCGTAAAATCTAGCTTATTTCACAGACAGTCAACATGTACAAGTGTGTATTGCCTATTCATATTAGCCTTGTCAGTTATGAAATTTTGGAAAACATTTTTTGTGCCATCTTCTTCGCCTGACATGAATAAAGATCTCAGTTTCTCTGGCATTAACTCTTAACTTTGATCAAATCTCGGGATTCTGTCAAATATCATTTTCAGGTCCTCTGACCTGATCTCTGATTTTGAACTAAAGGGGCCTCTGTGAACAAGGAACAAGTTGTTAGTTTGTATTTTGTTATTTTCTTGTTATTATTTGTTACAGCTGCATTGTTCATATTTCATTTTAGTTTATTGTTACAGTTACTCCAGTTGAGCAGTTGACGACAAATGGATATTTCTGATAAGTAAGTGTGAACTCGTACTATATTGGCATGGAAAAAACATTTTGAAGGAATCTGTTGATCGGCAGATGAGATTTAACAATTATTCAGTTTTAAACAGCCACATTTCACCTATTCATGGTGCCTGTTTCTAAGACAAGAAAATTTACTCGTCCAAAAATGTTCCACTGTAACTGCCCCAAGTGAGGATTAAAACCAGAACTTGTAAAATGATTTTGTAATCACAATTCTGACCAGTTAATTATTCAGTGCACATTTAGGATTTAATATCATTCTGATATGGTAACGTGATAATTTTTAAGAAATAATAGTTTGAAACTTTTGTACAAATTTAACAATAGCCTAGGGATTTGAATGAGAAGTTTTAAAGTTTTCTTATTTAATCTACCCCGCTTTATTGTATATGTCTGCAGACAAATCAAGAATCGCTTTTATCTCCTGGTTACCATACGGAACGATATGCAAAAAGCGCATGAAGGAAAGAAAGCGCAACCAGGAAGTGTTTATTCGTCCATCTGCTAAGCGTCGACGGCTGATTATGAAGCAGGAACGGTTAGTGACCCACGGAGTACATGGAGCATTAGAAGGTGTATCATACCAATCAGGTAATTAATTAATCCATTACCAAATGAGTTATTTTTTCAACTTATCCACAATGAAACTATGTGACAGAAAGGAATAGTACCCGGAAGAAGGGAAAAATGCAATTTTAGACAGTTTGGAAAATATTGTGGGAAGAGGAGCATTTGCTCGGAACGAGCAAATGGTGCTTTTTCCACATTATTTTCAAAAGTTGTGTAAAGCAGAGTAGTAACAAGCAGGGATTGGTAATGGGTTAATCTCTAAATAAAAAAAACCTTACGTAATGTGTAGATACAGGTACTTTACAATGCATTGAACAGAATAGTGCATTGACTTGGGCAAGCGAAATTGTAAAGATGATAACTCTGTGTAGGATAAAATTGGCTAACAAGTGGATGAAATCAAATATGCTTATCCGCAGGAGATATATATGGAATATAATGTTGTAGTAACTTTCCTGGTGCTTATATTTGATTTGAGCAGCGTGAGAAAACTGGAGACCGATGGTTGAGCGAGATGTCAAAATTTTCTTACGCAGCGCGAAGTAAATACAAGCATCGGGGAAGTTTAAACAACATTCTTTTTATTATATACCTACACTTTTCAATGACATAATTTTACAGTTATAGACATTTTATTGGTAAACAAAATAAACAATGGTGTAGTGGTGTACGTTTGTTTTTATGAATGGCGGATAAATATCATGGTGTAAGTTTTGACCAATCAAATTGCAAATCAATACGTATGTTTTCCGAAGGTGAGTTACATGTACATCATCACATCGTATTTTGAACCATATTTCACACTGTAGATAAGATTTTTTTTCCTGTAGTGTGTGATATTTTATCCGTGTGCGACACTTGTATTCGAGCTGGAGAATTTTCAGGTATATAATAGATGTAACTAAAATGCAGCAACGAAATTTGTTCTACTTTACAATCATGCATGGAGTGCAATGAATCACACGAAAGCTAGAATGAAAACAATGAGAGGGTATCTTCATCAAGTTACTGTGGTACACTGTATTGAAATAGCTTGCACCATCAAGAAAATACTGTATTGCTACATCTTTCATTCGCATGCAGCTAAGTACAAAGTGATAGACAGTGTGTAGTGATTTCAGATATAGGTCTGCAATCAGATGTGGATGTTGAAAGAATTCCTGATGCAGTTCAACGTGGAGATTTCAAGCCCATCAAAGTGCATGACCCACCTACTATTGTAGTCATGGATTTGGAAACAACTGGTCTGAGTAAGGTTCAATGAGTTTTGATAGCATTTCAAATATGGCCCACGTGGTGCATAATTCTTCATTTTCATTGCAAGCAAAGGGAGATAATTTTGCATTGTCAGTTCCATCTGTCTTGCCTTGAAAGCCAAATATGATGAATATTTTTGGGTGTAGTCATCTTTGAAACATAGTGATGAATATGCTTGTTGTTGAAATTGTGTGCTTGCATTTTCTCACTATTATGTAAACTTGTGTGTTTCCCTCTGCTCCCTTATCTAAATAGTTTCTGGTATCTTATCATCATACTCAATCATGCATTTTTTTTTTTTTTTTTTTTCATAATCTGCTCTTTTCATGTAAAATCTTAACATTTTCAGTTTGTTGTCCCAATACCAACAGTGTACAAATGAGCTTTATCATGGGAAAATCGTTTGAATTGTATCTGCATAAATTATTACCCAAATTGGAATGCACGCTATGATCCGATAGACCTCGTTCATCTGTTTCTGCCAACAGGAAATAAGGGTATAAAACACTTTTTTTTTTTGTGATGCACAAAATTTATTTGAAGCAGAAAGTGATAATTCTGGTTAGTTTCAATGAACTGAGCAGCTAATCTGGATCGATATTTTGCAAATTCATCATCTTCCTACAGTACTGAAACTAAGGAATGTATCCAGAAATGGAATGCACCATTAATGTTAATTATTCGACATTATATGGACCGAAAAAAAAATTATACATAATGTGCAGTTCAAGTCGCAAAGTTAGAGAAAGCATTGTGGAGAAGAAGCCATTGCTCATCCAAGCAATGACTTTTTTTCATAATGTTTTCCACTTCGTTGATTCAGAACGGAGAGCATCAAAACCAGAATGGAACCACTGCATATATTTCATTTCCAAGTTTCAGTATTGTATTCAATTATCTTTGTTACAGTTCGTCATGGACAGATGCCTCGTATTACAAAGACTGCTGCAGAGGTGGTAGGCAGAAACTGCGCTTTTACCCAGTATGTGAAGCCAAAATTGCCAATTAGCCCAGGTGCTCAACAAAACAACTGGAATTTTCATGGTGAATGATAGAATGTTTGTTGGTGGAGTGGAAGTGACTGCCATAGATGTTCATACTGCCATTGATCGGTTTCTTGAATTGATCAAAAAGTTTGACAATGTTGTGGTAGCAGCTCATAATGGAAAGCGCTTTAAAAGTGTTGCATTTCCAAGTTTCAGTACTGTAATTTTGTGTCAGCGTAACTCTTATTAGATTTTTGACTGAATTTTTAGCTTTTATCGAATTAGAAATTCTGAATGAAGTTTTGCTCGGGCGTTCGTATCTCTGTCATTTCACCATGGATTGAATTGAAACTTTACATGAGACTTTTGTATAAATAGACCTACTTCTGTTTCTTTACTCTAGCTGAATACATAATGTAGTTATTATCAATTTTAATTTGGAAGTTTTGGGCTAATTGTGCTACTTGTTCTGTGACAAAATGCCACAAAATAGTCAAATGTACTGGTCTCAGACAGCTCTAGTTTGGAATGGCATTTGTTTTTACATAAGAAAAGATCTGTACAGTAAACCTGAAATTTGTGAAAAAAACAAATGTCTTCAATAGATTGTAGTTTCCTTATTTACTTACGTATGTAATAGATTTGATTTTGATGATTTGGTGACTATTGACACTACCTTACCATGTTTAGGTCCTGTTTTTTATCTGAAACTGTATGATAAACTTCCTTTAAACTTCTTCCAAGCATTTGTTAATGATATTTTGAATTTTTGTGGAAGTTCTACTGTGTTCGCTAATTATTTGAATTTTTTATGATTTTTTTTTTTTAAGATTTAGTGCGAACTCGCCAAATTCTCTTGAAAATGAGTGGGGCCGGAGAACCTGCATCCGAATTTTGTCAGAATAGTGTTTTCTTCTTGAGACATTTTGCCATTTTTCATTTAATTATGTTCAAGTAATGCTTACTTAACTGTTTAATGCCCTTTATACCATTTTGTGTTGAAAAATATGACAGGCACATCGAATTTCAAGGAGGTAGTACTCTATTATTTTTTTCAAACCCGGGCACCCGTGGGTCACGAGATAAAATTCCTCATAATTCAAGTTACGTGAGGTGAAAGGTTTTTAAACTCCACCATAAAGTGTCTCTACCAGTCACTATTGCTGTGAGACTAATTGTATACAGATCCTTAAATGTGAGAGTTAGGGGCCGTAGACCTTAATTGTTACTCAACACCTGACGGCTCATCAAACGGCTCCGAAACAAATGCGGACCAGAAACCCGCGCATTCCAGCCCTGTAGGCGGTTACCTTAACCGTTTGACTATGGAGACGGTATGGTAACGTAACACTGCATGTAATCCATAGGCTTGAAGTTCGAGCCGAGGCTTGCTTTGCAAAAATTCTGACCGGGATTATTGAGTGCTGTCACTATCAACACATATTACATCTTTAGAGGAAAAAAAGATATATTTACATCCCTTTTGAAAATATTGTGGGAACCCGGAGAAAATGCATTTTATTTCATTTCTCACAGTTTTCTCGCCATTCAAAGACAATGCCCATCAATTCAGCTACATTTAATTTGTTGTCTGTTAATGCATTCATTTTGGACCAGACTCAAAAATTGTAGTCTGGTAAAGGGAAACCCAATGGCATACTTGCTTTGCTTTAAGTATTGAAATACTGAAGTCTACATCGAGAAAACATTTATTACATGTAGATCTTGTGTGACCCTGAATATATGATACCATTTAACCTCTTATTTCTGTTCGTACTGACGCCATATTTTTTAAAATCAAAACAGTTATAGAAACTACAGATCCTAAAGTGAAAGGGTAGAAAACATTGTGGAAAATAGGAAAAGACGCCGATAACAAGCACCTTCTCCTTTTCACAAAATGTTCTCAAGCTTTCTTCCACAGATTCGTTATAGCAAGGGGTTGTTCAGTATACGGTTATTTCATGCTGAGGCTGTTTGGCGCGACTCACTGACCTTTTGCGGACTGTGTAGATCAAGATCAGACTGCACAGAATGTACAGTCTGATCTCGGATCTACACTGTCCGATTAGGAGATTAATTTAAAAAAAAAAACCTTTGAAAGAGCAAAATTTAAGTTTTTACAATCCGGTTGAAAGTGTCCTATTAGTTATTTAGCAGGATAAAGGTTAAAGGTCACCACTCTAAAGCTTAATGGGACTTCAGTAAAATCATTTACGCAAACGCGAAGAATCCTGTCAAATACAAAAATTCCCACTGATCCAATTTATTCACGATTACGCCAATGTAGGCTAGGACTGCAAGGTCGATAACAGGTAAGAAAGGTCAACTGCTGGCTTATTTCAAGCCATAAACGACTGAGTCAACTATGTGAAAATTTCTAGCCATATTGCGAATTCAAAGTCATTTTAGCCCAAAAAAGTCTTATCGTATTGGACTGTAGTTCCAAGATCAGATCAGACTGTCTGTGCATTTAGATCTTAATGTTCACTGTCCGTGAAAGCGCATTTATTGAATGCAAGTGACGCCCAGCAGCCTTATGGGTTAGTAACAATAAAGAAGAGAGCCGTGATGGCCCAGTATCGCTCCATTGGCCCATATGTACAGACCGTAGACACCAAAGGCAAACATAACAATCCTAGGCCAAATGGTTTCGAAGAGGAAGACTTCTAAATTTTTCTCTGTAACAGCCCAGGTGAAAATTGTAACTCCAGGGCGAGGCCACTTTTGACCAGAGCTAAAATGAGTTGAATCGTGGTAGAGGTCCACAAGATGCAGCCGCATACCAAATAATACAGGTCTTTGGTAATAAACAAGATGCTCGAAATTTCCTCGATGTAAAACCCTGTAAAACATCAGAGGCGGGGCTTATTTCGATTTAAGAGCTAAATTCTGATCAAATTCAGATGTGATTCTTTAGATGAACCTATGTGCCGAGTTCGGTAGCCCAAGGCCTTACAGTTTGAAACGAGAGGAGTTTTCACTACATAAGTTCATGTAAAACTGGTGCCCCCACCCCTCCCGGAAAGGACATTTTTTTTTTTTTTTTGTCCCAGGGCTATGATTTGACGAATCTAAGGAGAGGTCTATCACCTGAAGCTACAAATTTGGTAGCCCTAGGCCATATGATTTAGAACCAGAAGTCTTAAAGTTTTTACTATATAAGCCTATGTAAACTTGTGAAATCCAGGGCGGGGCCATTTTTGACCCCGGGGCTATACTAGTAATTCGAAGAAATTTGGTAGAGGTCCAATACATAAAGCTACCTGCCAAATTTGGTAGCCCTACGCCTTATGGTTTCAGACAAGATCTTTAAAAATGTTCAGTATTTTTTTTTTGTTTTTTTTTTGTTTTTTTGTTTTGTTTTTTTAGTTTTGATGCCATGGCAACCTGAGTTTTCACAGGAATCGAATTCTTTCAAAGAGTTCTGAAGAGGAACATGGCAGGATCATTTCTGTGAAGTTTGGTCAAAACTTGATGGGTAGTTTCAGAGATGATGTTTGAAATAAAAGTCACCGCACGGACGCACGCATGACGAACACAGGTCCATGACATAAGCTCGCTGGCCTTTGGCTAGTGGAACTAAAAATGAGATCCTAAACTTTCCAATATGGAATCATTTTACTGCAAATTGTGGACAGCTTTTTAGGTACATCCTTAGATTTTTCGTAACTAGTCAAAATATTCTGTATTTAACGCCAATAATAGATCAACATAAAATGTTTCTATCAAACCTTGAAAGTATTTCAGCATTGCATTTTCTTCCAGAAAATTAATCAGGGTTGTTATCTTTTGTCATGTAGACTAAGTACATGAAGAGAAATAGAAACAAATAGGAGTATTGTACGGCAAAGTTTTGACCGCTAAAATTTGACTGATGAATCATGCTATAAATATCTTTCTTGGTAGCTCTGAAAGCGTCGAACTTTCCACCAGAGAAATAGTCCGGGCTGATAAATAGCTTTTATCATATGGACCTATCGGTAGTACATGAAAACGAAAAGATTAGAGTGGTCTGTTTTAATTCACATTGTTGACTTAAAAAAGTAAACATCTATTTTATTGCATACATACTTTGAATATGCTCGGTTTTCTTCAGAGTGATAATGATGTAGGTCAAGGTCACAAGAATAACTGTTCCCATGAGTCCGATGACAAATGAAGCTGCTACATTTAAAGGCCTGCAAAAAAAGATCAAAGTAATGAAGAGAAGGGAAGCCAGTTATCTTTGTGAAACTTATCAAGAGTAAGTGGTATTGATAGTAAATATTCACATGAAGATCTATACACTGAAAAAAATACGTACTGTGACATTCGATTCTAACCGACTAACCAGGCGGATTTGTCTGTTTATAGCAACAGCTCTTCTAATAGAAACTGATGTTAATTACCAAGCGTTTTGTTCTATTTATAGCAACAGACGCTGTGTAACAACAGAATTTTCTTTCTATTAAACGGTGTATTGTCCTAGCAAATGTTGATAATATGCCGTGTGCGTTCAGTTGAAACTCTGCGTGAAGAGTACCATGTGACATGCTATCGTCGTGAAGTATTTATCACAGTTATGTTTTTCGATGGCATTGGCTTTGTGTTAATAACCCTGTCAGTACTATAGACAACAACAGGGGCTTTGCGGGCGGCATAGATCAAGATCGGACTGCATGGAACGTGGCTTTATACCGTACGCTTGTTAAGTCAAACCCCCATGATAAAAAATCTTTCAGAGTCCAAGTAGTTTGTGTAATCAGCCGTTTTTAGACGTCGAGTTTATATATTTGGCGATGAAAAATAGATTTATTCTGTTTAATACGGATTAATATGTTTTCTTATAAAACGACTGATTTGTCCCGTTCTCTGTGTTTGCTTATTTCATTATTAGCTTTCAAAAACAAAACCCATGTAAAATCGGATCCTTTAACCAAACGAAGTATATTCTAGTAGCCAAAAGGTAACATTGCGAATGCAAAAATGCACACCAATTTAACTCATACTATTTAACTCATTACCAAACGACGAAATTTTAGACTGGTCCAAATGAAAGCATTTGCAGACGACAAAATATATATGACTCAAAAATTGAAATTTGTGTTGGGAAGGGTAGAAAACATTGTGGGAAAAGGAGAAAATGCTGGTTACCAGCATTTTCTCCTTTTCCCACAATGACCGTATAATAACAAATTGTTATCGCTGCAATAATTTTCATACTTTTAAATGTATGATTTAAATTCAAATGCATTTTAACACACGCGTAGTTTACATTTGGTCGCTACAGGGCCTTTTTAAACCCTTAGGCTGCTAAGCACGACCCACTGACCTTTTGCGGACAGTGTAGATCAAAGATCAGACTGCACAGAACGTGCAGTCTGATCTTTGATCTACACTGTCCGATAAGGACGACTCCCATAACTTTAAAATACCAACAATTTGGTTTTTACCATCGACTTGAAAGTTTCATTTCAGTTATATAGTAGGATAAGGGTTAAACTTGGGTACCCTTGAAAACTGCTATTTAGGGATCCGCCATATTTTTGTATATTAAATGACTATTGTATATTAAATGACTATCTATATGGGTCCGCTAAGGGTAAATTCGACAGATACGTTTCTGTTTCTTATATGATACCTCAAACATTTTGTAGTCAGAACTACTTTCCCAATGGCCCTGAAACTGTCATGAGGTTCATATATTTTCCAGGCTGTAAAACGTCCTGCCTAAACTCAGTACGAGTGAATGTGTCGAAGCTAGATTCGAGCGGTTGACCTATTTCTAGACTACTATAATGAAATAAAGACAGAAACACACCTCACTTTGGAGTCTTAGCACCCCATTTGCACTTTGTTCGTAGGAATTTCGAACAAATTAGTGTTCCCAAATATATCTTGATTTTCACAGGTGTTGGCCTCTATTTTTTCTTTTCGCCAGACCTTTAGAACTTTTTTCACCTAGTGAGTTATGCCGATTCCTGTTATCTAATTTATCAACACCTCAACACTGTATGCACATCCCTAGCTTTATTCTATGACAACTGGAAACAAAGTAACTCCTACTTGAATCTTGAGCTACACCTAAAATTAGTGAATTTACCATTTTCCAAACAATCCCGTGTTTATACAACCCTGAGGATGGTAGGTTTAGACAACATTCTTCAAAAGGGAGAACATGCTGATAAACAGCATTTTCTCCTTATCCCACCTTGTTTTATACCACTTCAGTAACAAATCCCTCCATTTACGTTACATCTATTTGCGGTCTGCAAATGTGTTCCGAATTTTGAGCAAGTCTATAATCTTGTTGATGATTTGATTTGAACAGAGATTGCTTAAGCAAATATCAAAACATCACATCTGGTTGTTCTTGCGAGTCCTGTTTTTTTTTTAAGTTTTGACATACACATAAAGAAAAAATAGTGGGCGTGAAGAGCAGCGAACTACTTTTTTTGTTCGTTCGCCTCAATAGAATTCCTGACAGATTTTTAGGTAATTAAAATTCCTTGATAATTCAACTAATTTACCCGGATCTATCGGTAATCAAGATAAAGAAAAAACCAAACCCATACCGTGTATAATCATAGTGTTATCTTTCGGCTGGCTTTACACTAGCCTGTAGATCAAGATCAGATTTTACAAAACGTATGGAATAATCTTTGGATTTAAGCTTTCTGCTATTTGTAAGAAAGGTCCAAATTTTGCCTAACCCTCTTATCAATCAATCCCATTTTTTCAACACACCATCGAAGATGATTTTTGAAAATGTTGTAGGAAGAGCCGAAAACGGTGGCACCGAGTATTTTCTACTGTTACCACAAGGTGTTTTGGTTCAACTAAATGCGCCTTCTTTTGACCTACTTCTTGGTATGAATGAAATACAATGAATAGACGATAATTTGCGATTGGTCGAAAATGTACCTAGATGTTTATCCACTGGGCCCCTACTGGCCTATTTGCTTTCACATTTATGTCACCAATATACAAGTTTTGGTACTACTAATCGATACCCTTGAGCCTCTATTCAAACTATAGCAACTAGTGTGACAGGTAATGATTCTCTTTTTTGCTCTTTTTGGTGATTTAATATTTTTCTCAGCGTTACTCAATGTCTACACGAGTGTAAGTCGACCAATCTCGGTAGATTTCAGTATCGACCGAGTGAGTGCACGAATGTGTCACAGAGAGCGATTATCTATAGCCACTTACAATGGTGGAAATATACAAAAAGCTGTCGCGTGGTTATGGCATGATGCGCGGCTCTCCGTTGAAATCAAACGAAGACCACAAAGGTTAGTGCACGGATGGGTGTTCAAATCGTCTGCGATTCTGGAATGTGGCAGCAATTTTTTTTAAATTATTTTCCTTTGTTCAAAGATGATTGGGATATTGTTTGTTTGTATATTGAAGTTTAACGCCATTTTAACTGCTCGGGTCATAACATGGCGGTCAGTGACGCACCCATGTGTTTCCTGGCTTTCTCACACCAGTACTGATATAACTTTCTTTCCAAAGCCACTGACTACTTTTATCATATGAAACAGAGGTGAAAGGCGAAAAATCGCCGGAAAAGTTTGCCTCAACCGGGTATCGAACTCACAGCCACCAGGTCAAGAGTCAGATACGCTAACCACTGAGCTACCCGGGCGGGCGATGATTGCGGTAACTTGTTATTTCAAAATATTTATCTAATCGAAAATTCCACGTTTTGACAAAATGAAAAAGAATGAGGAAAAAGAGGTAATTGCTGTCTAGGTTATTCTGTTACTATTTTCCACATGTGTATCAAAACATACACACAAGAAAAAAGAAAAAAAAACGTTTAATACTCATTTTCCAGTACCTCATACGCTGTCTATCTTTTTCAAAAATATTTGAGCCATGCTCTGTGAAAAGAGGGCTTAATGTGTCTGCGAAAAGTATCGACCCAAGTCAGCCTGCGCTTACTGCGCAGGCTGACATGGGCCGAAACTTTTCGCAAATTTTCTGTATGTCAAAGGACCAGTCTACCTTATGATACAGTCGGTTGTTAGACATACCGGATGTTATGGGTCCATAGTTATGCGATAACGTGCATGGTATCATGCATCACGAAGATGCATTATGCCCCCTTTTGATAGAGCATGGCTCATTTTCGTTTCTACTCTTTCAAAAATAAGTCCTGTCATTTGAGCAAAATTTATTCTATCGTCTTGAAATGCTTTAAAATTTGACAAGTATACAATGTTGTCGTCTGGTAAAGGGCTTTGATATCGCTTTAGACTTACATGTAGTTATTTAACTAGCTAAACCCGGCCGGCTAGCTCAGTGGTTAGCGTATCTGACTCTTGACCTGGTGGTTACAGTTTCTATACTCGGTCCAGGCAAACTTTCTTTCGGGCGAGCTCTCGCCTCTCACCTCTGATGCATGTGAGAAAAGTAGTCAGTGGCTTGGAGATAAAGTTGTGTCATTACAGGTGTGAGAAAGCCGAAAATGCGTATGTTCACTGAATGCCCTGATATGACCAAAGCTGTTAAAAACAACGTTAAACTCCAATACAAACAAAATCAACTATATGTGCCTGAAATATCAGGTTAATTTATCTACAAAGCCAATGCACACACACCCTTTTTTTTTCGTTTTTTTTTTTTTTGAAAGGGGGATTGTTCTTGTTTTGCCGAATTGCATTGTAAAAGAAACCATATTGGTGGTAATTTACCCGACTTTGTCTCAATTTAAGGAATTTTATTACTTTTAAATCCTAATTTTATGGTGCGAATTTTTAGTACGGTATGCTATGTATTGCTGCTTGAAGGTTGAAACTATACGAAATGGAAGTGTTAGGCCGAAGAAAAAACACGCAGTTGGCAGTGTCAAGGCTTTTCTGGCAGGAAATAATGAACATGACAAAATATCGGTCAGTTCGTATGCTGGTTACCAGCATTTTCTCTTTTTCCCACAAAAGGCTTCTTTCTCAGCGTCTTTAAAAGTGTGTTAAAGGATTTTAATACACTAATAACAGTGGAAATTAAACTTTTGCCTTTCAAAATTCCGACAAAAATCTAGATATGTCCTTGAAACTCTTCACAAAACATCGAAATTTAGAGTCTTCCATTTTGGGAGCATCTGCAAACGATGTGTGAAATATTGTTCAAAGGATGGGACTTGTCTTCGAAAAGGTAGAAAACATTGTGAGAAAAGGAGAAAATGCTGGTACCCAGCATTTTCTCCTTTTCTTACAATGTTTTCAAAAAGCTTTCTGCTTCACGGTCGTTAAAACAGGGATAGTTGGATAAAGGGTTGTTACTTACACGTCCCAGAATTTACAGCAATACTCCGCATTTTTCACGCCACAGCAGTAGGTATGTGAATCTGGATATATCGGTAGTGGACAGGTAAATATTCCAAGGTATGTTCCGTTTACATCGGCTTCGTAATTTCTACATACAGAAATATCTGTAATATAAGATATAGGCACTTACTAAAAGCTCTTTGAAGCCAACCAACCATCATCAGTTGCATCAAATGCATAGAAGAAGACTGCAAGCGAGATAACCTCGCTTTGATATGTAGGGAAAACTGCTTCAAACCCCAAAAATTTTTTTCCGGTTTTTTTCGGCCTAGCTGAATGTGCTGGCTTTTGACCTACCTTTTGGTATTGATAAAAAAAAAATGAATATATAGAAATTTGTGATCGGTCAAATATGTAGACATGTTTATTCTAAGGGCCCTTGTGGTAAAAAAAGTAGGCACGTTTATTCTGAGAGCCCCTGCCTATTGGCAAATTTACGCCGTCTATCTTTTTTAAAGATTTTTTTTTTTATTCTATTTATTTATTTATTTATTTATGGGGGGCATTATTTCACTTTCAACATTATTTCACTTATATTGCGAGATGGACAATGCTTTAATCAGTGCTTTCCTGGAATTTCTTTTTTCTATTCTTTCCAAGGTACGTGTTGCTTTACAAATTAAAAATCATCGAAACAATGTTCATTGGTGAGTGAGGACTGAGTTCTATCACAATGACTATCAACAGTTCTTGGAAAGAATTTATGCCGATCTGGGAATCGACTGTTGGAATTTAAGCCCTGCACGTTAACGACTTAGCATCAAACTTCAGATCTGAACATTCAGGCCGTAAGATTTTTTTTCGGCAGACGAACATTGAAACCGCAATAGTTCGTTTTTAACGAACGCCTTGAAATTTGCAATTCATCTATTCAGAAATCTGAAGGGTTAAATAGACAAGTCGGTACTCAGAAACTAGCGCAGCACCGATTTTTTCCAGCTAAATGAAATCTGTATCCTAATTATTGCATGTATTGAAGAAACTAGGTTTCATTGAAACTGACTTTGATGGCATGTGCTTCTTAATCTACATCTAAACCTAAAAAAAATTCGAACATTCGGAATTCTTAGGGTAAAATAAATGTCAAATCGTCAATTACTTTTTTAAGTTTCTTCTACTATTTTTCTCGAGTTTTTTTTTACCTCTCGAAAGCAGCAACTCCGAAATTATTCAAAGCTTGTCCCATAAAATATACGAGGCCTAATTTTACTCCCGATCTAAGGCTTGGTCTAGTACACAGATTGTCCGGGGCTCAGCCTACTAGACCTCCAGATGAAAGGGGGTGATAGTATTCTAAATCCATTATTTCTATTCCAAACCCTATGTTGTGGGTACTCATTAGAATCGTCTCGATGAGACGATTCTAATGAGTACCCATAGCATAGGGTTTAGAGGAGAGTGATTAATATTTTCAGTTTTGAAATCAAAATCACTCCCTCTATCTGGAGATCTGCCTACACAGACAAACAGTCTGTAGACATTGATTGATTGATTGATTGATTGATTGTATGGTGTTAAACACAAAAAATACAGGTTACTCTCAAAATAAAAATGCATTTCAAATGCTTTCAGTTTCGGGTAACCATCATAACCGAAAGCTCCACAAAAACCAAGGTCATCCAAAATAGCCATTCCCCTTACGGAATAACATAATTATATGCAAATACGTTACTATAAATAGTAATAAAATGGCCGTAGATTACTTTTTCTTTTATTCTTTTCAGTAGTTTATAGAAATCTAACAGTGAATGGTATCCTTATAATTCCCGGTGAATGTTATGACTCAAAGTTTATTTTTAGATATGCCACGGATATTGATAAAATATGAGTGAGTTTTTAGCGGGTGAGCTTCACGTTTTATGACGCAGTCAACATCACTCATGACGTCATTATTACAGCTAGTCCACATCCGACTTGATTGAATAGATCTATTTCGTTTGAAAAACACACATATTTTTCACGATGAGCAAAAATCAGATGTGAAAAGAAAGGTTAAAGTAAAGAGCACAAAAGAAATATAATAATTGTTTGTTTCAGTGTATAATCGAAATTTCTCGTGAAAAGCAAAGGTCATATTTACACTCGTGGCTTCGCCATTCGTGAAAATATAGCCTTCGCTTTCCACTCGATGAAAGAAATTTCGATCATACAGCGAAATAGACAATTATCCTCTATATCTTTGTTTGCCACAAAACAGGCCGTTAGACTATTAAAATCATTTCTTAACAAAGCGCAACCACACAGAAGCATTACTAAGTTCGATGATATCGTAATGACGAAATAAGGATTTCGATACTACGTACACGGGTTTAAAGATGACTTTTTTTTTTGTTTATGTTACAGATCGGATTCCTTTCCTACATAGCGGTCGCTTACGGCGTGGTCTGGTTAGCAGTGCCTTTTGGTAGGACATTGCAAAGAACCAGATCGGCAATGGTTATGCCCGGGACAGACATGAAAACGGAAGCTTTTCGTTGTAAAGGCTTGTCGTACGGACAACTAACAGCTCTTTATCACACAGTAGAATCGAAGAATCCTTCCAACTTTAAACATTTCCAGACGGCAAATTTAACCCTTAACCTGCTAAATAAGTGAAAACTGCTAAATAAGTGAAAACTGCTAAATAAGTGGAAAGCTGCAAAATAAGTGAAACTGCTAAATAAGTGGAAAGCTGCTAAACAAGTCGAATGAATCTTTCAAGCCAATAATAAAACCCACAGTTCTGCTATTTCAGAGTTAATTTTTTGGGAAATATACATGTATCTCCGTATCGGAGACAGTGTAGATCCAAGATCAGACTGCATGTTCTGTGCAATCTGATCTTGATATACACTCCGCAGAAAGTCCTAGAGTCACGCTTAGCAGGCTTAGGGTTAATTTGTCTAATATAATTTGTCTTTTAAACGGTATTGTGATAAAAGGGGAAAATGCTGGTCTCCAGCATTTTCTTCTTTTCCCACAATGTTTTCAAAAGCTGACTTCCTCAGGGTCGTTTAACCCTTTACCACACAATCCCGAGTTTAACGACTTGAGAAAGAAGGCTTTTAAAATCATTGTGGGAAAAAGAGAAAATGCTGGTAACAAGTATTTCCTCTTTTTTTCCCACTGTATTTTCTGCTAATTTAACCCTTATTCTGCTAAATAAGTTAAATAAAACTGTCAAGTCGATGGTGAAAACCCAAATATTGCTATTTCAAAGTAAATTTTTTGGTGAAAAATATCTCCTAATCGGAAAGTGAAGATCCAAGATCAGACTGCACGTTCTGTGCAGTCTGATCTTGATCTACACAGTCCGCTAAAGGTCAGTGAGTCGCGCTTAGCAGCCTAAGGGTTAAAGGCAAGTTTCGTCATTTTGATCCACCCTTGATTTGTCGTCTGCATGTGCTTTGAAATTTGGACAAGTCTTAAATTTTGTCTTGTGGTAAAGATTTAAACATGCGTATTGTTTGGTGAAGTGTTTAACCCTTTCCCAAACAAGCCCTGGTTTTCACGTGTCTGCAGTACAAGTCTTTTAAAAACACTGTGGGAAAAGGAGAAATTGCTCATAACGAGCAATTTCTCCTTTTCCCACAGTGTTTTCTACCCTTTTTGAGACCTTTATGCCATTTTCATCAAATTTAAAATTGTCGTCTGCAAACTCTTTCAATTTGGACCAGTCCAAATTTTGTCGTTTGGGAAAGGGTTAATTATACTTACAGTCCGATGGCGTGTTTTTATAGATGACGAACTCTTGGGTTTTGAACCAGTCAAACATTTTCAAGTAATAGTCCTTGTATTTGTTCTTCTTTGTAGAATAAACCCGGGAGTATCTAGCGTAGCCGATACCTCCGCTGTAGGAAAAGTATCTGTTGAAACGTGAATATATTAAACAAACATTAAAAAAAAAACATTCTACCGGGTACTAATATGTGACAGACTGACAGAAAAAATAACATATATATATATATATATATATATATATATACACACACACACACACACACACACACACACACAAAGCCCCTGACAGAGGAATTTTTTATTTCAAAATTCAAAATATTAATTATTCCCCACTAAACCCTATGCACCAACAACATAGGGTTTGGAAGAGAAATAATGGATTTAGAATACAAAATGTACCATCACTCCCTCTTATCTGGAGCTCTGTATACATACACCGGTATATGTAACACTTTAATGATTAAAAACGATTGAAACTGTATATGAATACAATGTATTACTAAAATCAAAGGGAGATAATACTGTTTAACTTAGAGTTGCTAAGTCCTAATTTGTTTCTGTTCTTTCTGTTACATTTCACGTTTTAATTCCGAATGACAAAAGCTACCATCCGCTAACTTTTCTTGGATAAAGTTCCTTACATTTAGTGTTGTAAGGATGCATAAGGAACCTTAATGCTTTCCGATTTCAGAAAAAGAAAACTTACAAAAAATATGTTCAGCATCCTGAAATGGAATACCTTTACGCAATTTTACTGTAGATCTGGTAAAGGGTTTTTTTTTTTAATCAGATTCAAACTGAAAGCATTGAAATACACGAACTTTTTTTTTTCATTTTTTTTTTAAACAAAAATATAACTATCTTTGATGGGACGTTGGTGTTTTCTCTACCACATACCCCCCCCCCCCCTTGTTTTCAGTGTAATACAGACTTAACGAATTTTCTTATCTTACACACGTTTTCGATAAAATTTTGTGACATCACGTAGGAGTGTTGTTTGACGTCATTTGTCAAAAGATTGTATTGTTGCCCATTATTTCCAACAACGAAAGCTGACGCAAATCTGTCGTTTAAGTAATCTGTGAAATTGATAGTTGTGACAAAGCTAAGGTTTGTATTATTTTTAGATTTAAGATCAAGTATTTGTAATATCAGCTTCTTTGGAACTATTTTTAGCTCGGAACATACCCCTGGATCAAAGTTGTGAATCGGTCTCATTATGAACATGATGGTTTTTCAAAGAGATCTAACGGTTTTTCAAGTAATTCTTGCGAAACAGGTATGACTGTGATAAAAAGAAAACGACATTCGTCGGCGTCTGAAATTAAAAAAAAATAAATAAATAAACTCGTTAGGAAAAATATTTTATTAATCTGGCACAATAGCATTTTCCCCAGGCTTCTATAAAAAATCTTGAATTATGCTCTGGCAAAAGAGGGCTCAATGCTTCCCCGTAATGCATGGTACCAAGCAAGTCATCACATGATCACTGATCCTCAAAGTCCATTTTGTCTAACGACCGTCAGAACCATGAGGTAGACTGGTCCCTTGACATACAGAAAATTGACCAATAGCGAAAAGTTTCGGCCCAGGTCAGCCTGCGCGTACTGCGCAGGCTGACCTGGTTCGATACTTTTCGCAGATGCATTAAGCCCCCTTTTCACAGTGCATGGCTTCTTACATTGATCAGATCATACATATCTGCACTAGCAATCACTATTTCGACTTTAAACTCCTATATCTACTCTTATTTCAAATAAGAATGAATAAAACCCGCCAACATAGAAGATGAAACACGTCTTACTTTGTGCTGTAATAGTTGCCATATCGTTTTGCTCTGTAGTTAAAGGAAGTGATGGAATTACCAGAGTTTGAGGCTGTAGACCGACCCAGGGACGTACCTGCAATATAGTATTTATATTGATCACGTGATAGACGGGCGGACATTATATATAGACGGATAGTGATCCAGCTTTTTTATGAACTGAAATGAATTGAAAGGAAAGATTCTATATACGTAACCCCAAAAATAAGGGAACCCTGTTACTTGTTTTTTTCTGACATATGACAGGGTGACTTTATCCTTAAATTTTTCTGCAGATACGATACGCCGTATCATCTCCAGTATGCCCCGCTTGGCGTCATGCAGGTGTAGCTGCACATGGAGGTCACGGCCGATATTGACCCGGATTCCATATCTGTTATATGTTTTAGGTAAAATAAAGAATTACCACAAGATGAAATACATGGGTTCCCTTATGTATGATTCTACGTATATATGCATTCTATAAGAAATCAAATGATAGGAATTGAATGCAACTCGGTGAAAATGCAAGAAATTTAACATAATCGATCGTGAACGAATGAAAAACTAAATTGCTGGATGTAACTGAATCAAGGCTGCAAGAGTTTTGTTGCAGTGGAATGTAATGACATGAACACGAAAGGAATTGTATAAAGTATCTGAACATATCTGACGGGAGTATCGGTCATTTCTGTCTGTCGCTGTCAAGTTCAGAATCTGCCTAGCTAGATTGGAATTCAAATCTTGAATCCCTATCTGTGTCAGTATTCAGTAACCATTCTTAAAAATGTTCTTAGTCTTACTTTCCAGAATTTTCTAAATTTGAAAGTGACACAACTTCCGATTGGCTATGCGAAATGGTTTAGCCAATTAGGAGTTCTGTTACTTTCAAATTTAGAAAACTTTGAAGAATACGACTAAGATAGTTCTTAAGAAAGGTTGTTGAATACTGACCCACTGGTCTAGTTAGAATCCGGCCGGGTCCGTATTCACCAACCATTCTTAAGAGCGTTCTTTGTCTTATTCTTCAAGATTTTCCAAATATGAAAGCAACACAACTTCTGATTGGCTAAACCAAATGGTTTAGCCAATCAGATGTTATGTTACTTTCGAATTTGGAAAAATCTGGAGAATAAGACTAAGAATGTTCTTGAAAATGGTTGGTGAATAAGGGCCCGGATCTATCTCGATACCAATCTGGCCTACAACATGATAATCAGGAAAATCTTACCTGTTAAAATCTGGACAAGAAGAACATGACATAAAATGTGATGTAATGATAATTCCCTCATTCTTTAATTTTTTTCGATGATTGATAAGCGCTGAGATCAAAGAAAATGCACACAAAATGGGGAAGAAAGTCACTGTTTATAAGGTTTCTAAGTGTTGGTCCTCGCGTTTTTAAACTTTTGTTGTTTTCTCCGTCAGCTTTCTCATCTCGTTTCTACGTTGACAAATATATTTTAACAACAATAAAAACCAGCACTCAACAGGAATATTAATAAATATGCAATTTAATAAATAAATAAATAGAAAAATAAATAAATACAGGTATTTCTCTCAACTTTTTTCCAAGGAATTTCTCCCAAGTTATCTCCAAAATGGATCTATGGTAATACCTATATATAATACCCTTATGCTGCTACCTATCAATATATATGAAAGGAAACTTTCAATCCGATAGTAAAAACCCAGTTTTTGCAATTTCATAGGTGTCTTTTTGGGAGAAATATCTTCTTATCGGACAGTGCAGATCTAAGATCAGACTGCGCGTTCTGCGCAGTCTGATCTTGATCTACACTGTCCGGAAAAGGTCCCTTAGTCGCGCTTAGCAGCCTTGGGGTTAAAACACTTTATGTACAATTTCGCGTTGACTTTATCAGTATCCGTAATAGAGCAACACAGATATTTCTGAAATCAACTAAAATCTGTTTTTTAAAAAAGGTAAGACACTGTGCACTGTCCCATATCAATCCAGATTGTCCCTATATGTTTCTATATTTGAAGTCTATTTTATGCAAATCTATGACACTTCATTATATATGACAGCCGTGCTCTGGCAAAAGGGGGCTTAATGCATTTCGATAATACATTAAACCAAGCAAATCATCCCTTAACTATGGATCCATGAAATGCATTTTGACTAACAACCGACTATTTCATGAGGTAGAATTGTCCTTTGACATGTAGAACAGACAGCAAAACGTTTCGGCCCATGGCAGCCTGCTCGGACTGCGCAGCCTGACATGTGCCGATACTTTCTTTCTCTCTCTCTCTCTCTCTCTCTCTCTCTCTCTCTCTCTCTCTCTCTCTCTCAAATGTATTAAACCCCCTTTTCACAGAGCATATATTTCAATTTCATGTATTGTTGACTTCACCCTTTACCACACAAAAATCATTTTTAGGCTCGTCCATATTGCTTCACGTGATGGGTTTTGTTCTTGAAAGGGTAGAAAACAATGTGGGAAAAGTGGGGAAATGCTGGTTGTTTACGACAGTGTTTTTACAGGAATTCTTCTTCGGTGTCGTTAAAAAACGGGATCGTAAAGCGTTAATCACTTCTGTTCTATACACACACACACATATATATCAGCCATGCTCTGGCAAAAGGGGGCTTAATGCATCTCTGTGATGCATTGTACTAATCAAGCCATCACATAATTATGGATCCATAATAGCCACTTTTTTTAACAACCGACTGAATCATGTGAAAGACTGGTCCTTTGACATACAGAAAATTGACCAATAGCGAAAAGTGTCGGCCCAGGTCAGCCTGCGCGGACTGCGCAGGCTGACCTGGGTCGATACTTTTCGCAGATGCATTAAGCCCCCTTTTCACAGAGCATGGCTCATATATATATATCAGGCGGTTTATACAGCCCGTTTAGTGCAAACGCAAGCTGTTTTGTCCAGGATCTTTCACTGACTATCGGGTGCTGTAAAATCAAGATCCGATCTGATCTTGATCTACACTCACCCACAAAAGTCAGTGTAGTATGGGTAAAGGGTTTAAGGTTTGGGGAGGGTTTATCCGCTTTTTATATCTTATTTTAATTCTTTTGTTGAGGAAGATAACTTTTTTTTTTTTGTCATCAAAGATTATCTAAGACTAAAAAATCTTGTCACAGGCTTAACCCTTTACAACACAGTCCCGAGTATTAACGACTCTGAAAGAGAGAGCCTTTGAAGACATTGTGATAAAAAGTAAGCAGCATTTTTTTTTTTTCCCATGATGTTTTCCACCTTTTTTGAAGACAAATCTCGTCATTTCCGCAATATTTACATTGTCATCTGCAAATGCTTTCAATTTGGACACGTATCACATTTTGCCATATGGTAGAGAGTTAAACGTCATTAATGAAGATAAAAGAAACTTAAATAAACTCTAATACTTAGTTTCAAGATCTAATTACATCATTGATCATTTTCTTCTTAACCAAACAATCTTGTGTTTTAACGACCCTAGAAAAACAGCTTTCGAGAACATCGTGGGAAAAGGAGAAAATCCTGGTAGCCGGTTTTTTTCTTTCTCCTCCCACAATGTTTTCTACTGTATCAAAGACAAATTCTGTCATTTCAGCTGTCCCCAATTGGAAGTCTGCAAATGCTTTAATTTAAATTTGAAATGCAAATGCTTTAAATTTGGACAGGACTATATATTTGTGGTTTGTTAAGGAGTCAAATCTATCCGATAACTGTAAATATTCATTTATTTATTTTGTTATGTATCTTGGGCCAGCGGCCTATATGTACAATAAAGAAGAATTGAATTGAATTAACCATTTATCACACAATCCAGTGTTTTAACGACCCCCAGAAAGATGCCTTTTGAAAACATTGTGCGAAAAGGAGAAAATGCTGGTAGCCAGCATTTTCTCCTTTTCCCACAATGTTTTCCTCCATTTTCAAGAGCATACCCCCATTTAATTTGTCGTCAATCAAAACCTTAGAAAATATTGTGAGAAAAAAAAAGAGAGAAAATGCTGGTAACCATTTTTCACACAATGTTTTCAAAAAGTTTGGTTTTTTTTTACAGGTCTTTAAAACACGGGATTGTGATGTTCAGGGTCATTCCTACTTAATACTGTTATAAGGAATTACACTGTATTTGTAATGGGTGGATCACAATTATGATTTATTATGGACAGGTGAAAGAGATGAAATAATATGGAGTGCAACACACGAAAAGGGGCCTTCGGACAATTGCGTAAAGTGTTGTCCCGGATTAGCCTGCGCAGTCCGCGCAGGCTAATCCGGGACAGCACTTTACGACTACATAAGATTTTTTCATACAGTAGACTTTCGTGAAACAGAAAATCGCACAAAAACGGGAAGTGTCGTCTTGGATTAGTCACAGGCTGCACAGGCTGATCTTGGACGACACAGTTTTACGCATATGTCCGAGGGTCCTTTTTCGTGTGTTGCACGCCATATATAGATTACTGGGTTATGCAACAGATTAAATGAGCCATGCTGTGTAAAAAGGGGTCTTAATGCATCTGCAAAAAAATATCGGCACAGGTCAGCCTGAGCCCAGAGCAGTCCGCGCAGGCTGACCTGGGCCGAAACTTTTTGCAACTGGTCATTTTTTCTGCATGTTTACCCCTTAACTGCTAAATAAGTGAAACGAAAATTTTCACGCCACAGTAAAAAACCAAATGTTGCAATTTCCAAGTTGATTTCACCGGAAAGAAAACACCATAACGGACAGTGTGGATCAAAGATCAGACTGCACGTTCTGTGCAGTCTGATCTTGATCTACACTGTCTGCAAAAGGTCAGTGAGTCGCGCTTAGCAGCCTAGGGGTTAAAGAACTATTCTACCTCACGGTTCAGTCGGTTGTTTTACAAAATGGATTTTATGGATCCATAATTATGTGATGACTTGCTTGTTATCACGCATCATGGAGATGAATTGAGCCCCCTTTTGCCAGAGCATGGCCCATATTATTTCAAAAGAGTGTTGAGGCAATGTGAGGTCAAATATTCTATGCCGTTCTGTTCTATGATAAATTGTGTTTTGCGCCACGTTCAATATTTCTTCAGTCATATCAAGGCGAAAGCTCGCATATTTATGTAGATACCGGCATTCACCAGTCTTTAGCTAGGGATGAAGTGTCTTTCCCAAGGTTTAGTTTTTTTTTTGTATTGGAGTTTAACGCCATTTTAACATCTCAAGTCATGTCATTGCGGTCAGTGACGCATCCATATGTTTCCTGGCTTTCTCACACCAGTACTGACACAACTTTCTTTCCAAAGCCACTGACTACTTTTATCACATGCATCAGAAGTGAAAGGCGAAGAATCGCCGGAAAGAAAGTTTGCCTCAACCGGGTACCGAACTCGCAACCACCAAGTCACAAGTCAGATATGCTAACCACTGAGATACCCGGGCGGGCGTCTTTCCAAAGGACGTTCTCACGAAAAATCGAATGGTTCGGGCCAGGCTCGACCCCGAAGCCTAAAGGTTTCGAGTCCTACACTTTACCACTGAGCCATGTTGGACCCCTGTTCTGTACTATAATGGCAGAGTCCGATAGCTCGGTCAGTAACGTTCAGGGCTGGAAACCAGAAGGGCCGCTGGTTCGATTCTCCTGCTCTACCATTTTCTTTCTAAGGATGGATTACAGTCATTGCGTCAGGGTTCATTCCTCACAATCGCTGATCACGACTGCAGTAATTCTTCATTCCGGGGAATATGACTAAGAATGACAGTGAGAATGGCAAGTGCATACAAGTCCAGTGCTTGCTCCATGCTGTTTGGTATTTGCTTGAGTTGACGTCTGCTTGCTTATCACGGGATTCGAACCTGGACCATAGGCGACCGACGCTTAACCTCTACACCCCTGTTTTTCACATTGTAAAGACAAGAAGGTTTCATGATGAGCCCTTTATCAGACGACAAAATCGTACCCTTGTCCAACTTGGAAGCATTTGCAGACGATAATTTCAGTGTGGCTCAAATGGCGCCATTTTCTCTTGATAGGGTAGAAAACAATGTGGGAAAAGGAGAAAATACTAGTTACCAGCATTTTCTCCTTTCCCCACGATGTTTTCAATAGACTTCTTTCCCAGGGTCGTTAAAACGCGGCATTGTGCAGTAAAGGATTAACCCTTTCCCAAACAACAAAATTTTACCCGTGTCCAAATTCAAAGGATTTGCAAAAAAGAAATTAATGTAGCTCGAATGATAGTTCCTGTCTTTCATTGGGTAGAAAACATTTGGGGAAAAGGAGAAAATGCTGGTTACCAGCATTTTCTCCTTTTCCCACAATGTTTTCAAAAGCTGGCTTTCTCAGTTTCGTTAAAGCTCGTGAATGTCTGGTAAACGGCTAATAAAGTATTAGACAGTATAGATTCAGACCTTGTCTGATCTTGAACTAAGCTTCCCGACAAACATACCGATTTCTTGTTTTTGCCCGCCTTGAGTCAGATTTCTATCATATTATGTTGTACGTGTTCATAAAATGTGTAGGAAATTGCAAAAATAAGATCAATAATCTAATATGCTTAACCCTTTCCAGTACAATGACGCCTTTTAACGCCCCTTGGAAAGAAGCCTTTTGAAAACATTGTGGGAAAAGGAGAAAACGCTGGTAACCAGCATTTCCTCCTTTTCCCACAATGTTTTCTACCCTATCAAAGAAAACTTGCACCATTTGAGCCAAATTGAAATTGTCATCTGCAAATGCTTTCAATTTGGACTACGCTAAAAATTTGTCGTCTGGTAAAGGGTTAATCTAAACTATACTAGTTAAATAACGAGTTCCGGTAGGACACAGCGAGAGAGATATGAATATATCATTGTACAAGGGAAAGAACTCTAGAAACTCATTTATTCCTAAAAAAACGAGTTACTTCCCTTGTAATAATTTTAGCTTTGATTTGAGCGATAGTGTTGTTCTTTTTCTAGGCAATAACGAATCGAGTAGCTTTTTTCAAACAGCGTAGATGAAGATCCGACAGTTTGATCTTGGATCTACACTTTCCGGTACTTGATGTTAAAATCTAACGAAAAAGAATGCTAATTTGCAGTAAAACGATCTTTTTAGACCATAAAAATTAATTTGCTTGTTTGAAGCGAAGATGTGAAGTTTTACGTACTACAGTACATGTACATGTATTTCTCGCATTTTTCAACAGGATTCAAGGACATAACTGCAAACAGTGACAACTGAATGCATCCTAGGGCGTCTTAACCTCTTACCATCGAATTCCTGTCTTTTACGACCCTAAAAAAGAAAGCTTTTGAAAACATTGTGGGAAAAGCAGAAAACGCTGGTAACCAGCATTTTCTCCTTTATCCTACAAAGTTTTATAACCTTTCAAAGACACGTCAAATCATTTTAGTCACATTAAATTTGTCGTCTGCAGACGCTTTCAATTTGGACGGGTCTAAGATTTTACCGTGCGGTAGAGTCAACTTTTTCAGTGCCTAATGTAGAAACTTGGCCTCTTTGCTTGAAAAAGGGTGATTTCCGTATTGCTGGTATAAGTCTTCGAGCACTATATCCGAAAAAAGGGGGCTTTTGCCAATGGTTTAGCTCAAGATAAAACTGGGCAAACGTACAATCTGATCTTGAATCGTTCTTTTAAAATGTTTACTCTTCTTCAATATTTCGGCTTACGCCTTTTTCAAGAAAATCAACATGAAAATAATGCCCTCTACATTTTGTGACAGCTTTCATACCACCATTATTTTCAAACTGAAATGACGTTGTCATTGACGACATGACGTCATTTAGTACTCTAATGGTTTTTGGCGCTTTGACGCTTAGGGTCCTATCAGCAGTATTACAGTGACTTTTTTGGCGCTAAACGACGTCAAAGCGCCAAAAACCATTAGAGTACTAAATGACGTCATGTCGTCAATGACAACGTCATTTCAGTTTGAAAATAATGGTGGTATGAAAGCTGTCACAAAATGTAGAGGGCATTATTTTCATGTTGATTTTCTTGAAAAAGGCGTAAGCCGAAATATTGAAGAAGAGTAAACATTTTAAAAGTGTGTATAATTAATTCCCTTTGGAATACAAGTGAAATTGACATGATCTTGAATCGTTCTTTTCTTTAGTCAGGTCTCTCATACAAAAAGCTGAAATAAGACTTTCAGGCTGACCTGGGCCAAATCTTTTTGCTATTGGTCAATTTTCTGTATGTCCGAGGACCACTCTACCTCCAGATTTAGTCGGTTGTTAACACTTAAGCTGCTGAATAAATGAAACACAAATTTCTACTCAATACTAAAAGCCCAAAAATTGCTGTTTCAAAGTTGATTTTACCGGAAAGAAAATACCGTAAAGGACAGTGTAGATCAAAGATCAGACTGCACGTTCTGTGCAGTCTGATCTTGATCTACACTGTCCGCAAAAGGTCAGTGGGTCGCGATTAGCAGCTTAAGGGTTAAGTAAAAAGGATTTTATGGATCCCTAATTATGCGATGACCTGATTGGTATCATGCATCGCGGAGTTGCATTAAGCCCCCTTTTGCTAGAGCATGGCTCGTATATTTTGCACTGAAAGAATTTATAGTCCCAGAGTGACGAGTCATGGTCCGTCTGTAACAGCTGGGTTTTCTCCCTTTGTACTTAATCAGGGATTTCATCCTTTAGGCGGCTAAGCGCGACTCAATGTCCCCTTTGCGGACAGCGTAGGTCGAGATCAGACTATACAGAACGCGCAGTCTGATTATAGACCTATGCTGTCCTACATGGTGAGAGGGTTTTTTTATTTCCCGACGGCGATAATTGGATTTTGTTGGCTAAAAGTTTTCATGCAGTTTGCTTAAAGCTGGTTAGGGAAATAAAGGTTGGACTCAGAGAGAGAGAGAGAGAGAGAGAGAGAGTTAGACAGACATAGTCGGAGACAGAGAGAAAGACAGACGGGCGGACGGATAACCTGGATCTGGATTAACCAACAGTTCTTATGAACATTCCTAGTCTTATTGTGTGTTAGATTTATCCCATTGACTTACTTTTTGACCCAACGTGACCCACTTTCGAACTTGTCCAAGATTTTATCAGGACAGACATTCTAACCAAGTTTTATGACTATCTGACCGAAATGTGGCCTCCAGAGTGCACACAAGGTAAATATTGACGACCCAAACGACGCACGACAGACACAGCATGACGGGACACAGCTCGGTAACAAAAACTCACCTTGATCACTTCGTGCTCAGGTGAGCTAAAAAACGTGGCTATTATGGCTCCATAATTATGTGATAGCTCGATTGGTATCATGCATTACGGAGCTCTAGCAAAAGGGGGCTTAATGCATCTCCGTAATGCATCATACCAATGATATTTTTTATTTTGATATTATTTTGATTACATCCACGGTCTGCTGATAAATCAATGCATTCAAACGCCTCCAGTGATATTTTTATTTCCCTATGGAAGTTTTACATGGCAATACAGCTATTTTTTAAAAAAAATGATCAGGCATCAAAATCCTAGAATAGTCCATATTTAGAGTATTAGCAAACAAATAATTAATATATTAATTAAAATATTGTTTGAAGTATGGAAACTATTGATTCAAAGCTAGAGACCATTGCGGGGATGGGAAAAATGGTGGTTTATAACCAATATTTTTTCCTTTCTCACAATGGTTCCCAAAGCATGCTGTTTCGTGGTCGTAGAAACATGGAAATAGAAAACATTGTGGGAATAGAAGAAAATGCTGGTAATCACCAGCATTTTCTCCTTTCCCCACAATGTTTTTACCCTATTGCAACAATTCTCATACTGTCTGAATTAGAGTTTAACGCCGTTTTAACAGCTTAGGTCATATCACGGCGGTCAGTGCACCTAGGCATACATGTGTTTCCTGGCTTTTTCATACCAGTACTGACACAACTTTCTTTCCAAGTCACTGGCTACTTTTCTCACATGCATCAGAGGCGAGAGGTGAAAACACTTCTCATAACTTGAGCCATGGTTGATCTGTCGTCTGCAATTGTGTTTCAAATCAGACAAGTCTAAAACATTTTGTCGTCTGGTGAAGAGTGTAAATCACAAGTCAATTCAACTTTGTACATGTGCTTCTTGCAACAGACTTGTGGAGTCTTGCGCCATATCATGATGAAAATGTTGCAGCAAAAGAAGGCATTGCTCGTAACAAGCAGTTTCCTCTTTTGCCACGATGTTTCTAGGTGTATATCTAAATTAAACTTTCATTCTTGATGATTTCTCTATTTGACTCTTTAACACACGGCCAAATTTTAGACTGGTCCAAATTGAAGGCATTTGCAGGCGACCAATTAAGTGTTGCTAGTTAAGAGCATTTTCTCCCTTTCCCACAAGGTTTTCAAAAAGCCTTTACTGTCAGGGTCGCTAAAACTCGGAATCGTGTAGTAAAGGGTTAAAAACCAAAGTCGTCTCGGATCCTGCGTGGCTCAGTGCTGAAGCTGTAAAATTTACAACCTGGATGCCGCGGGTTCGATCTTCACACAAAAAGGCAAGACACGTCAGAGCCCTGGCGTAGTAGTGGTGAGATCCGGGACACATTTAGATAGGTGAGCTGTCGCCGAGATTTGACTGAAATAAAGTTGAAAGCGGAGTAAAGTATTCAGTCAGTGAACTAACTCTTCACCATACAATCCCGACTTTTAATGACCCTGAGGAAGGAGGTTTTTGAAAAACATTTTGGGAAAAGTAGAAAATGCTGGTAACCAGCATATTCTACTCTTCCCAAAATATTTTCTACCCTTTCAGTAAAAAAATCTCACCCTTTGAAACATGTTTAGTTTCTCCTCTACAAGTGTTTTCGTTATAGGTAATTCAGAAATCATGTCGTGTATTAACTGGTAAAGGGTTAAATTGGTTTGGGAAGAGTAGCGTGTGTTAATGCATTTATGCTCGGACAAACCGGGAACATAATTGAGCCATACTCCGTAAAAAGGGTGGGGGGCTTATTGCATTTGCGAAAAGGATCGACCCAGGTCAGCCTGCGCATTCCGCGCAGGCTGACCTGGGCCGAAACTTTTCGCTACTGGTCAATTTTATGTACGTCAAAAGACCAGTCTACCTTACAATACAGTTGCTTGCTATATATAATGTGTTTTATTGATCCCTAATTATGTGATGACTTGCTTGGTATCATGGATCACGGAGACGCATGTAACCTCTTTTGCCAGAGCATGACTCATATTTAAATGACTGAAGATCATTGTTATGAGTATAAAGCGTAAAAAATACGACTATTCGGTCATTTCTTCTCTGGAATAATCTCTAAAGAGATCACTTGTGGTAAATTTCGTATTGGCTTCCTGTCGCCATGTTGTAAGTTTGTTAACACATCTTGTTGCACATTTGAATTGCTTTTTGCTTCAACTTTTTCTGTAATTGAAGGCAAGGAACAGGCTTGTCTTGTTCCGGGAAACTGACTTCGAATGTTATTGTTGTGTAAAGAAAGCATCGATAGGTGCGCGGGGGATGCAAAGTTTGTCGTTGGAGTGAGAACAACTGAATGGGGAATAATGTGGGAGGGGTACTGTATTATTTGTCCATTTGCAAGCACTGTCTGCGGGCAGATAATTTGTCCCTGATGTATCAGAAGACTCCCTTGTTCAGGTATTACAGTTACAAAACTTGGACTGGTCTCTGGTGAGCTTTCTGATGAGTCTCTACTCCTCTCTTCCTGATTTGTAATGAGTATTCGCGTCTCCTCCCTGTCCACTGGCTGACGTACACCCCTCAAGCGACCACGTGATCTGCTATGTCGGTGTGACGTCACATTAATGTGACCGGACGGAATGGCACTAGGAAATCGGCACATGTTTTTCACTTTATCCGCAAAACAGCACACAAGAAATACGAGGACGAAGCAAATAGAAAACGGAATTAATAAGGCAAAACTGAGAGATTCTATGTCCGCCATATTGAAACTGCAATGAGGTTTGTAAAATCACCCGGAAGCTCGTAAACTGCAAGCGCCCACTGACATGAATTCTTTGATTGTGACCGCTGACCTGAAAATATAAGACAAATAAAATTGATTCTCTACTTTCTGCAATTAGTATATCGTTTTAAAGTTCTGATAATGAAGATGACATCTTCTTGGGATCTTGAGGAACAATGTAATCAAATACACTGCAGGACAAATTAAATCGACTATTTCGACAGGATTCATTCACTTCTCGTCGTTTATCCTAATTTCAACGATGTTAATGTGGGAGCAGCCAATGGGTGGCAAATAATATTGTGCGACTAACTGGCAAAAGTAAGATCCAGGTAGTCATATATAGGTCACAGGCCGTCGCGATATAACTCTGTTTGAAACCGCGTTCGGGGCATAATTGGCCCGCTACATGCGAAATGAGACCTTCGGACATTTGCGTAAAGTGTCCTCCCGGATTCGCCTGCGCAGTCCGCACAAGCTAATCCGAGACGGCACTTTACGACTACATAAGATTTTTTTCATACAGAAGCCTTTCGTGAAACAGAAAATCGCACAATATCGGGAAGTTTCGTCTCGGATTAGTCACAGACTGCACGGGCTGGTCTGGCACGACACAATTTTACGCATATGTCCGAAGGCCCATTTTCGTGTGTTGCACGCCATATGACAGCTTTCCCTGGTACCGGTTTTAGTACGTTTCTTTTTTTTTTGTACACTTCACTGGGTTAGTATGACAGAGAGATGGTATGTTTCATCTGTAATATGTCGGTTGCCTTTTATATATCGTGAAATCACAGATGCGAAAGAAAAATGAGAGATTGATAAATGATAGGGGTGCAAAATCACGCCAAAATAGAGGTTTATTATAAATTTATTGTCAATAACTTTTAAAAATGCACCGTATCTCTAACATATGCCCAGCTTGACATACTTTTTTGTTTGTTTTATAAGATATTAGAAAGCACTATTTCTGTGCAAAATTTTGAAATAAAGTTGTTCAGAAAATTGATCAGAAGGTAAGTCTTTGTTAGACATGTTAGAACTTTTCTAAATGCTGCTGTTATTTGTCTAGTGACTTAATTCTTTCAATTAATCCCTTTTACTGTTGGCAAACATCACATTTATAAGAACACTTATTTATTTTACAATATTTTTACTTGAAGAATCTCTCTTTCGGTTTGAAATTAAAGCCCAGTTTCAGTAATTTAAAAAAAAAAATCTGTCCATGGGAAAAAACTGTGGCACACGTCCTTAAACAAAATACAAATAGTTCGCTGCAAACTATATATATTCCACTCTTTTCATTGTCTGAACATATGTCCATGACAGTTACAATAATTAGTCGTTGGCAAGCCTAAAACAAACATTATGAGCCATGCTCTGTGAAAAGTGGGTTTAATGCATCTGCAAAAAATATCGACCCAGGCTGACCTGGGCTGAAACCTTTTGCTAGCGGTCAATTTTCTGTATGTCAAAGGACCAGTCTACCTAATGATTCAGTGGATTGTTTGACAAAGAGAATTTCATGTATCCAAAATAGTGTGATGTCTTGCTTGGTACAATGCATTACAGCGATGCACTAAGCTCCCTTTTGCAAGAGCATGGCTCATAAATAAATATTACGTGTAATCTTCTATTATTTCTTGTCTGATGACGAAATTCTGGACTCGTCCAAATTGAATGAATTACCAGAAGACATATCAAATGCGGCTCAAATGATCAAATCTGTCTTAGAATGGAAGAAAACATTGTAGGAAAAAGAGAAAATACTGGCTCCAAAGCATCCTTCAATGGGGTCGTACAAAATACGGACTGCATGGCAAAGGGTCTGCTGAGTTTCATTTTACAGCACAACAAACCAAAATTTACTTTAGAATCAAACAAAACGTAGATTGACCCTTACGCTGCTAAGTGCAACTCAAGGACCTTTTGCGGACATTGTAGATCAAGATCAGACTGCACAGAAGGTGAAGTCTGATCTTGGATCTACCCGGTCCGATTCGGAGATATCGTCCCCCCCCCCCAAAAAAAAAAACCTTTTAACCCTTTCCCTGGTTTTCACGCGTCTGCAGTACAAGTCTTTTGAAAACACTGTGGGAAAAGGAGAAATTGCTCGTAACGGGCAATTTCTCCTTTTCCCACAGTGTTTTCTACCCTTTTTTGACAACTTTCTGCCATTTTCATCAAATCTAAAATTGTCGTCTGCAAACTCTTTCAATTTGGGTCAGTCCAAAATCTGTCGTTTGGAAAAGGGTTAAATAGCAAAATTTGGGATTTTACGATCAACTTGAAAGTTTCATTTAACTTATTTAGCAGGCTAAGGGTTGAGCATTCCATGTGTAAGAGAACTGAACGCATTACATAATGATCAGACTGCAGGGATTTGCTGTCTAATCTTGATCTGGTCTCTTCGCAGACGACATAACAGACTACGGTACCCAGAGAGAGGAAGAATCCATGTAGCAGACGACGTTTTAAAAAAGGCATTCATTCCGTTCACTTCGTATTTTTCCAAACCTTGACGGCGTCAGACAAATATCCAATGAAATGCCATTAAAACCAGAAGTATATTGAATTTCGCATATGTTGGTAAATTTCCCAATATCTGTATATTCGAGGGCAGTTCAAAAACTTCTAGGCTAGGATACATTTAGATACATTTAATCATGCAATAACTTAACCGCCATGACTCGCAATGCACGTTGCCAATTAAAGATACATTCTTACAACCAGAGAGGAAAGAAAAAAGTCGTAAAATTTTGGTAAGACTGTGGAATGGATCAAAATTTAGTCATCGGTAACATACATAGATAACTTACCGATATATAATGGTGTAAAGTATAAATACATATATCGAAAATCTTTTATTTAAAACCGGAAAAGTCACAGCAACGATTTCTTTGATGGCCCAAAGAAAATTTATACGCATTTGAGCCATGCTCTGTGAAAAGGGGGCTTAAAGCGTTTGCGAAATGTATCGATCAGGTCAGCCTGCGCAGTCCGCACTGACATGGACCGAAACCTTTCGCTATCTTTCAATTTTCTGCATGTCAGAGGACAATGAAAGCAATTCCTGTAACTCAAATGATCTCCCTTGCCAGATAAAGACTAAAGGTAACCAAATATCAGATATGTCCTTTTACCTGTATTCCTTTGTTTTTATCCTGGATTCCTTTGGGGATGTTGCGATAAAAATAATTTGATTTATGACTAGATCTATATGTACTGTAAGGTCCCCACATAATTTTAAAGCAAATCATGATCTCAGTCATCAGAGAAATGTATGTATATATCGATTTGTAAAACAATCTAACCCAGTCTAGCTGAGATATCATCTGAAGAATATAATTGTGAAGTGCAAGAAAATCAAGGATAAAATCCAAGTAATCTCCTTGTCAGGACCAATGTAGTACTGGAGAGGAATCAGGGGAAATAACTGAAGAATGGCTCTCATTCTACCCCCATGCTTCAGTCGTTTGTTAGTCAAAATGGACTTTATGAATGCATAATTAGGTGATGTCTTGCTTGGTATAATGCATTACGGAGATGCATTAAGCCTCCTTTCGCGAGAGCATGGCTCACTTCTACCAGTCGCAATCTATGCAACATTGCAACCGTCAAGGGCAACATTTGGCATGAAGATACAAGAATAATTATAGATTGATTAACCCTTTCCCAAACGACAAATTTTGGACTGGTCCAAATTGAAAGAGTTTGCAGACGACAATTTTAAATTTGATGAAAATGGCAGAAAGGTCTCAAAATGGGTCGAAAACACTGTGGGAAAAGGAGAAATTGCTCGTTACGAGCAATTTCTCCTTTTCCCACAGTGTTTTCAAAAGACGTACTGCAGACACGTGAAAACCAGGGCTTGTTTGGGAAAGGGTTAAATAAAGATGAAATGGGATTAAAAACTGGCTGAAAACTAGTATAGATGTAGCTTTAATGTTCAAGCTTTGCAGTCCCTTCCTGAAAGGTTGCATTTTGAATTTCAAGACACTATGAAACGGTATTAACCCTTAACCCGCTAAAGAAGTGAAATGGAACTTTTAAACCGATAGTAAAACCCCAAATTTTGCTATTTTAAAGGTATTTTGGTATGAATGGGGGGGTGGGGGGGAGACATTTCCTTATCGGATAGTGTAGATTCAAGATCAGACTGCATGTTCTGTGCAGTCTGATCTTGATCTACACTGCCCGCAAAAAGCCCTTGAATCACGCTTAGCAGCCTATGGGTTCAAGCTTAGCAGTTCCTTCCTGAAAGGTTGCGTCTTGAATTTCAAGACACTCTGATACAGTAAGAATGACTTCATTATCACTTTGAAAGTGGCGACAACTGATTGATTGTTTAGTGTTTAACGCCGTTTTCAACATTATTTCAGTTATATCACGGCGGCCAGTGCACCTATCCATGCTTTCCTGGAGATACATTTACCAGTACTCCGCACAATATTCTTTCCAAGCCACTGGCTGCTTTCCCACATAATCATCGTCGAAACAATGGTCAGCGGTGAGAGAGAAATGAATCCTGTCGCGATGACTATTATCAATCCTCGGAAAGAAATTGGCCAAGCCGGGGATCGAACCAGCGACCTCCTGTTCTCAAGTCCTGTACGGAAAGTGACGACAAGGAAGACGGTGTCTACTTGTAGGGACAAGGTAGAAGAAAGACGGTGCTAGTGAGTAAGGAGCATGTTCAAACAGTTCAAAGCCACATATTTCAGGTTCATCCACCGCAACTTGTTTCGATTTCTGATTGGCTAGACCAAATTTGGTTAACTCTTTACCACACGACAAAACTGTAGACTGGTCCCAATTCAAAGCATTTGCAGACAACAAATTAAGTGTGGCTCTAATGATTGGATTTGTTTCAGAAAGGTTTGAAAACATTGTGGGAAAAGGAGAAAGTGCTGGTTACCAGCATTTTCTCCTTTTCCCTCAATGTTTTCAAAAGTCTAATTTCCCAGGGGCGTTAAAACTCGGCGTTGTGCAGTAACGAGTCAAGTCAATTAGAAAGTGCGTTTCTTTGAAATTTAGAACATTCCTGTAGATTAGGCTATGAATGGTACTCAATATGGTTGGTGAATAGGGACCCTAATCTCTCTTATGTCTATTTAGCAGATGATCGCGACCTTATTCCTATCAAAATTTAATCATCTGACCATGTAAAGGGACCAAATACGGCAGATTTGGTGAATAAACAAATTACGAGACCTTCGATTGCGAAGGGAGACAATAGAGAAATTCACATAATCTCCCTTGTTAGCAAACTGCAGCTAGGTACTTTTACTTGTATTCCTTTGTTTTTATCCTTGCTTCAGTAAGAGACATTGAGATTTGTAGAGTTTTGTCTATGAGTTACAACTTACATGTAAGCCACGAATGGTAATTGCAAAATAAAGTTTTATCAATATTACCACTACAATGCAGTAAGTGGATTAATGTAAGTTTCATAAACTTCGCTTGAGTTATTTATACCTGAACGTCCCTGCATAATGCGAAGGATATCGACGATAAAAACTAAGTACCCTGTTCAGGACCTATGAAGAACTGGAAAGGAATCAATGGAGGCAACTGGCTACTTTCTCCAAATGCACTGAATAAAGAAATTTAGCAATATCGATTTTGTTTCTTTGTGGGACCGAGAATTTTTTAGAGGGCCCTCGTGGACTCTTGGATGTCTGTAGAACATTAACTATGCACAGTATACAGAAGTATATAATGAAATAGGTAAAAGGATACTGTAACAAAAAGCCATCGAAATATTTCCGCTTGAGGTTTTGAACATTGCAAAAAAAAATTATTATAGCATGAAAATGTACGTAGATTATTTTCAATAAAACTTTTCTTTACCTCTTTTCCAAACGACCAAAAATAATAGGCTTTTCCAATTTGAAAGTATTTACAGATGACAACTTGGTGGTTAGACGTAGCTAAAGTGACTGGATCTGTCTTTCAAAAGATACAAAACATTAGGAATATGGAGAAAGTGGTGGTTATTTTCATTACTTCTCTGACTTTTTTTTTTTTCAAAAGCCTTCCTCTGCAGGATTTCTCCTCTCTTCATGGGCAATTCTCCATTTACAAGAATGTTAAAAAGTGCTTTCACAAGATGCACTTAAAATGTTTTTCATAATTGTCGTTTGTCTGATTGTTTTATTTTTTGTACTACAAAATAGTTTTACGAGAAGTACTACATTCCTTTACCAAACAATCCAATCCTTTTTTTGGACCCTGCAAAAATTTGTTCATTTGTTTGGTGTCTGTTACCATTTTCAACATAATTTCAGTTCGGCAATATTTCAAAAAGCATTAGAAGACGAAAAAAAATAAATAAAGCTGAAATAAAAAAGTATCTTTGATAGACAAAAAATAACATTGTGGGGGGGGAGGGGAAAGAAAAAAGCTAGTAATCTACATTTACTCTTTTTTCCAAAATGATTTCAATAGTCTTTCGTTCTGCTGGGATTCATTAAAAGTTTTAAAACTTGGGAGTGTTTGGGAAAGGGGTAATATTCAGGACCCATATTCACCATCTGCTGAATTTTCTAAATTTGAAAGTAACACAACTTCTGATTGGCTAAACTATTTGGTTTAGCCAATCAGAAGTTGTGTTACTTTCAAATTAAAAAAAAAAATCTTCAAGAGTAAGACTAAAAATATTCTTAAGAATGGTTTGTGAATACGGACCCTAAATATCGCTGGTTTAACAAAAACTTTACCTAGCTTACAGCCACGTATAGGGTATGTATACTCTGAGGTATGCATGTTTTAGAAAATACTAGTATATACGATATGTATGACTGTGACTATAAACCATGTACAGTCAAATAAACTATGTTCTGTTGGGTAAAAGGTCATTGTTTACATTCCTAAATGAAAATGTCAAGCCGGTAATTTTTTCTCAGTAACTTTCTGTGTGGGAATCTTGAACCGACAGCACGAGTTATGCGGATGTCTGTCATATTGAAATAAAACACGTGACTTACAATGACGGATCAAAGTACAAGCGGTCATGAGAACAGTATTTTTTCCCGTGCAGCCAAAAACATTCTTTTTTTGCGTTTGCTTTTTGATTATTCCTTTGCTAAACTATTCAGAATTTCAACGACCCCTGTAGTAGAACCTTTTAGAAAACAGTCTGTGAAAAAGAGAAAATTCTGGTAACAACAACGCTATCTATCCTTTATAGACATAACTCATCGTTTAATCAATATGTAATATGTCGCAATTCTCTTTCTTTCCCCCACCCCCGAAATAAAACAAGAGGGCCATGATGGCCCTGTATCGCTCCACTGGCTTATAAATATAAACCATGAAGAGAAGTCTTCACTATATAAGCCCTTATAAAACTTTGACCCCAGGGCTACAGTCGGACTAAATGGGGAATATGTGTATTAGAAGAATAACATGCCAAATTTGGGAGTTCTTGGCCTTATGGCTAGTAACAAGATGGTTTCTGAACTTTTCACTTTATAAACCCATGTAAAATTTGTGATCCCTGGTGCAGGGCCAAACTTGATCCTAGGGCTGTAACTTGGGCCCTCTTTGTAGTTGTCCACTAGATAATGCTATAATTATGCAAAATTTGGTAGCCTAAGCCTTATGGCTGTGTACACCAAGATTTAAAAGTTTTCCCTATGTAAGCCTATGTAAATCTTGTGAACCTGCCCCCCCCCCCCCCCCCCCGCCCAGCATGAGGCCAAATTGACCCCAGGACTATAATTTGGGCACTTTTGGTAGACCCCAACTAGACCAAGCTAAATGCAAAATTTGGTAGCTCTAGGCCTTATGGCTAGGTACAGGAAGATTTTTAAAGTTTTCTCTATATAAGCCTATGTAAAACTTGTGACCCCTGGGGCAGAGCCAATTTTGACCCCAAGGCTATAATTTCAAGAAACATGATAGAGGTTTACTACATAAAGCTACATGCCAAATTTGGTAGCCCTATGCCTTATGGTTTCAGACAAGAAGATTTTTAAAGTTTTCTCTATATAAGCCTATGTAAAACTTGTGACCCCTGGGGCAGAGCCAATTTTGACCCCAGGGCTATAATTTCAAGAAACATGATAGAGGTCTACTACATAAAGCTACATGCCAAATTTGGTAGCCCTATGCCTTATGGTTTCAGACAGGAAGATTTTTAAAGATTTCCAATATTTTTCAGTTTTGTTGCCATGGCAACCAGAGTTTTTGAAGGAATCAAATTCTTTCAAGAAATTCTGAAGAGGACCATGGCAGGATCATTTCTGTGAAGTTTCATGAAAATTAGATGGGTAGTTTCAGAGAAGATGTTTGAAATAAAAGTTAACGCACGGACGGACGGTCGGATGCACGGACGGACGGACGGACGGACGCACGACGGACACCGGGCCATGACATAAGCCCGCTGGCCTTTGGCCAGTGGAGCTAAAAAAAAAAAGAAAATCGGTTAAAATCTAGTCTTGTTCTACATTAACACTGTGATGACTTTTTCGACATGGGAAAGAGTGTAACACTTATATTTATATGTATTGCTGATTACCCGTTTACAGCACAATCACGATCTCGGATTTTAACAGTTTTAACGAACCTGAGAGAGAAGACTTGAAAACATTATAGGAAAAGGAGAAAATGCTGGTTACCAGCATTTTCTCCTTTTCCTACGTTTTCTACCATTTCTGAGAAAAAAAATCATTACTTTAAATTTTCGTCTGCAAATGCTCTCATATTGGGTAAGAATAACATTTTGTCCTATGGTGAAGGGTTCATTCTTTCGGAACATAAGCCAAACTTCATAAATTGAGAAACACTTTCATCTAAAATAAGCCGTCGGTATGGATCCAAAATCAAATAGCACGTTCTGTGAAGTCTGATCTTAATCCATGCCGTCCACAAAAAGCCCCATTTTCGCCTGTGGCCTTGAACGGGTCAAGAAAATACAACGCATCTGGGAATTTGTGAACTGGTTGCAGCAATTTAACTGCAACTCCAGTGTAAAGGGCGCTGAACATCAAACAAACGCAATAACAAGCCGGGAACCAGTAAAACAAATTGGTTTCGTCGCGAAAACTATTTGGACGCCGTAAACAAGGTCAGGTGACCTTGACCATTACTGTAGGCGGAATATAGATCGTGGATAACCGCATACCCTACCTTGCCTGTGTTTACTATTTATTAGACAAGACGACTTGTTTACTCTTTGTCGTACAAGTAGACACGTCCATATTGCAAGCATTTGCTGTCGACAAATTCGACATTGCTTAAATGCTGGAATTTATCGTTAAAAAAAAAGGTACAAAACATTGCTGAAGAATTTGAAATTGCTAGTTTTCAAAATCTCCTCCCTCCATAAGGTCGTTAAAACTGCTGGATAGTTTTGCAAAGGGTGTTGCTCTTCATTGCCATTGGTTTATTTACAAGACTAGGGTACTTGTTCGCAAAGCGGATGAAAAAAAGACAGCGTAGTAATTTTCCATTCATAAATATAGAATGTAGCGTATGCCTCGAAAGAAAACTAATTACCACAATTAGGGTTTGTTTATAGTTTTTATTTCAGCCATGCTCTGGCAAAAGGGGGCTTAATGCATCCCCGTGATACATAATACCATGCAAGGCATCCCATGATTAGGGATCCGTAATAGCCACTTTTGTCTAACAACTGGCTGTGTAATAAGGTAGACTGGTCCTTTGACATCCAGAAAATTGGCAAACAGCGAAAAGTTTCGGCCCAGGTCAGCCTGCGCGGATTGCACAGGCAGACCTGGGTCGATACTTTTCGCAGACGGATTAAACTCCCTTTCCAGAGACCATGGCTAAGTAGTTTGTTAACACCGTTTTTAATATTATTTAAGATACATCGTGTCAGCAATTGCACCTATCCCGGCCTTCCTGTAGTTTATTTTACCGGTACTTCACACAATATTTTTCAAAAACCAATGTCTGCTTTTGGCTCCTTTCCCACATAAATATCGCGGAGACAATGATCAGCAGTGAGTGAGGAATGGGGGGGGGGGGGGGGGGGGGAGACCCAAATTTGAAAGCCATCGCTGAGAAAAGAGTGTTCTCTTTTGGAACGAAACGTTTTACAAACCATTCAAAAGTCCAGCCTCTATTACGTAAGCAGTTAAGAGTCTCGCAAAATGTGGGCAGGTAAATGTTTACGCTTAGGCTACTAAGCGCCACTCGCTGACCTTTTGCGGACAATGTAGATCAAGATCAGACTGCACAGAACTGTGCAGTCTGATCTTGGATCTACATTGTCCGATAAAGAGATATCTTTTCTCCGAAATATAATTTTAAAATAACATTATTCGTGTTTTTACTATCGGATTAAAAGTTTTTATCAACTATTTAGCAGGATAGGGGTTAACATAGTTCTAGTATGCTTGCTTAGCACAAGTTGTTTGCTTGCTAGAGGTGGCGCTAACACCGGTTTTATACCGTATACATGTATATTCCTCCTTTAACTAAAACAGGATTAATTTATTATTTTTCTTTCCTAAATCTGCACCAATTAATGTCTGAAATTAGACCTGGCGGTCATGGATTAAAGCGTTTAATTATAGATTAATTTATATTGTTTACATTTTGCAAACTAAATCCTTAACGTAAATGTGCGCATCTCCTAAACCTCAAGTACTATGTTCATTGTAATATGAGATGTCGGAAAACGAAGAGCACTGTACTCTTCTTAACTGATCCCAACTAAAAGAATTTGCACACGAAAAATTAAATATAGTTTAAATGATGGCAATTTAAATAATACAGCACATAATAGGGATATGATGGAATGCAGGTTACCAGCTTTTCTCCCTTTATAACAATGTTTCCCACTATATCTTCTTTCTCAGGGTGGTAAAGTGGAATGTTTGGAAAATGGGTAAGTCAACACTAGAGAAAACACGTTGTTTCTTCACGGGTAAAACGTTTTTTTTTCCAAATAAAGGGAAAAAATCAATAAATCAATTAATATATTTATGGACTGATTAAAATGGAGAATTTGACTTCTTAATAAATCAATGCATTATCTATCTATCTATCTATCTATCTATCTATCTATTCATTTCAACTTCTCTATACATTTTCAATGTGTTTATTTCAACTGTGCGATAATAAATAAATAAATAAAAATTAAATAAATGAATAAATAAATAAATAAATATTTTTTATTTATTTATTTATTTATTTATTTATTTATTTATTTCAACCATTTTTACATGCAGTGTGTTTATTTTTTAACATTGTATTTATTCATTTAATAAGTCAATCAACTCATTCACTCATTTCAATTAATCAGGTATCCATCAATTAAGTGACTCATTTTGATTTATCAGTTAATCGAGTGAGTGAGTGAGTGAGTGAGTGAGTGAGTAATTGATTTTTTTCCTTATTTATTTACCTTTGGAATTTCCAACCATTGTTCATGTTATACCTTTTATATTACTGGTATTTAAAGTATTTAATCTGACCAGTCATAAGGAATTATATGGGGAGAGAGAGAGAGAGACAAAGAGAGAGAGAGAGAGAGAGAGAGAGAGAGGGAAGGGGGTAAAGAAAATTTGAAACGCGGAAATGCATCCGTTAGACAGACAGAGCAGTGGTTGGGTAACACTTAGCACTAAAAAAGCGAATAGATTTTATTCACTCAGTGCAAACGACTGACACATTAAAAAATTCTAGGCTTTTGCTGTCTAAATATAGGGAAAAAAATATATCGGAGGATGTAGACCTAAGCGTGCAGTCTGATCTTGATCTAGAGAAGCAGCCGTAGTAGTGCTTGGCTCTCCAAGGGTTAAACAGGATGGAAAATTTATCCAGCGACAGAAACTGGTACATATTAAGAGCGTGCAATCCTGCATCTGTGCAGCAAAATTTATCTTTGCAGCAAAATTTCTACTCTTTAAGCTTTGCGAACCTGAGGTGCTTTTCACTAAATTACGTAGATTTACTCTTTTTTTTTTTGACTGACTATACACACATACAATCTCTGCTTTACCCAAAGGTATGAGCTGGCGTAAAGTTTTGTAAATATTTACTCAAATTGTGAAGTTATGCAGTTCAGGTAAACTTGTTTTCAGACTTGATGCTTGCTTACCTAAACTGCGTACGCAAATTTCGTACGTACGCAGTTTACAGAAGGGTGTCCCTGAAGAGGAAGGTTTCTGACATCATAGTAAAGGAGACAATGATGGAAACCAGCATTTTCTCCTTTTCCCAAATTATTTACTGCCCTTTCGAAGGTTAATCCCATCATTCAAGCCACATTTGGTATGTCGTCTGCACACACTTTCAATACGGACAAGTGATAAATTTTTGTCTAGCAGAAAGTTCATAAGAGTTTTTATATTAACGCTTAGGGTAGTAAGCGCGACTCAAGGACCTTTTGAGGTCAGTGTAGATCAAGACCAAACTGCAAAGACACGGAACTAAGGAGATTACGATCCCTTACAAAGAAAAAAAGACAAGATCTCGCCAGACAATAAAGCCTGCCAATCCCTGAATAAATACTCTACAAATATCGTATCAACTTTAGACGAGGTAACCGCAAGTTTCATCAATTGAAAATGTTCAGTTTCGTGGAACCCTTAACTCTTTACCACACAACAAAATTTTAGACTGGTCCAAATTGAGAGCTTTGGCAGACGACAATTTGAATTTGACTTGAATGATGAAATCTGTCTTTGATAAGGTAGAAAACATTCTGGGAAAAGGAGAAAATGCTCGTTGCCAGCATTTTCTCCTTCTTCCACAATGTTTTCAAAAGGCTTCTTACTCAGAGTCGTTAAAATTCGGGATTGTGTGGTAGAGAGTTAATAAGTTGTCAAAATTGTCTGCCACAAATTTTGCTTTAAATGATTATGAGTCAAAGCCATTCTTGTAGTCTGATCTTTGCCGTCACACTTTGTAAAGGTCGCCAGAGGTCGACCTTAGCAGAAAACGTGTAACTTTAAACTATTGGTGCGGCCGAGTTATCGAAAACCATTCGAAATTTCAGTTCAAAAAAATCTTAAAACCCTTTCTGCGCCACAGACGAAAGAATGTGCCTTTGCGGTCGGCAGAGATCAAGATCAGACTGTACAGAACGTGCAGTCTGATCTCGGATCTATACCGTCCGCTTGTCTAGTCAAGCCTATAAAATAAGAATCTCCCCGAGTTTCAGTGGGTTGTGTTTTCAGCTGTGGACAGAGGTCGAGTTTACGCCGTATAATGAGCCATGCGATGTGAAAAGGGGGCTTAATGCATCTGCGAAAAGTATCGACCCAGGTCAGCCTGCGCACTCCGCGCAGGCTGACCTGGGCCGAAACTTTTCGCTGTTGGTTAATTTTCTGTTCTGTATGTCCACGGACCAGTCTACCTTATGACCGAGTCGGTTGTTGGGGAAAAAAAAAAGCGGCTATTATGGATCCATAGTTATGATATGGTTTGACTGGTACAATGCATCACCGAGATGCATTAAGCCCCCCTTTGCCAGAGCGTGTTCCATTACATTTTTGCAGTATAACAGTTGAGCTCTTTCGTTACCCACTAAATGAAAACGTCTCTTTTCGAGGCCTAAAAGTAATTTTCACTACAATTAAAGATGATTTTGGTCATAGTTTTAACTCAGGTGGCGTACGGGGGTGGAACAAAGATCAGAGTGCACGTTCTGTGCAGTCTGATCTTGGATCTACATCGTCCACAAAAATCAAACTAGTTAAGTCGCCATAAGCACTAAGAGAGTTCAAGAACAATAACGCATTATAATACTTATGATCGTGAGTCACAATGTAAATGCGATTTAGTTGTTTTTTTTTTTTTGAAAAATAATGCACCAGCTGTTGTATTTGTCCGTATAAGTGGGTCCTGCGTGGATCTGTAGTTACGTGCAGGATTCGACACCAGAACCCTCTAGCCTAGTTCTGGTAAAGCTAAGGACATACATGAAGAGGTGACCTGTCGCCGTGATCATTTTGAGTAGTTGATCGCTTAGGTGCAGACGGCTTGGTGCAGATAATTGTGTTCATTGGCTTATCCCATTGATTCTCACCGAGCTCCGGTAGCGTACAGGGTCCGTATTCACCAACCATTCTTAAGAACATTCTTGATCTTATTCTTCAAAATTTTCCAAATTTCAAAGTAACAGACCTTCTGATTGGCTAAACCATATGGTTTAGCCAATCAGCAGTTGTGTTACTTTCAAACTTGAAAAATCTTGAAGAATAAGTCTAAGAACGTTCTTAAGAATGGTTGGTGAATACAGACCCAGGACTTGAGAACATGGAGTCGCTGGTTCGAACCCACATCTCGGTGAATTTCTTTTCGAGGAGTGATGATATAGGATAAGTGTTCATATAGAACACGCACAAAGTTGCACCGAGGTCTGGAATTCAGTATTGAGAACAGAATTCTTAAGTTCCACAGCTATAGTTCCATTTCTGAAGACATGAATTCATCAATCATTTGAGCCATGCTCTGGCAAATTGGGGCTTAATGTATATCCGTGACGCATCATACCAAGCAAGCCATTACATAATTATGTATCCATAATAGCCACTTTTTTTTAACATTCGCAAAGCTCCAGATATGAGGGAGTGATAGTATTCTAAATCCATTATTTCTCTTCCAAACCCTATGTCGTGGGTACTCATTAGAATCGTCTCGATGAGACGATTCTAATGAGTACCCATAACATAGGGTTTAGTGGAGAGTGATGAACATTTTCAATTTTGAAATCAAAATCACTCCCTCTATCTGGAGCTCTGACATTCGACTTAATCATGAGGTAGACTGGTCCTTGGACATACAGAAAATACACCAACAGCGAAAGCTGACCTGGGTCGATACTTTTCGCAGATGCCTTAAGCCCCCTTTGCGCATAGCATGGCTCAAATCTATGTAAGCTTTATCAGTAATTCTGTACAAAGAGGGGAATAATATAAACCAAATAAGTTAAAGAACTACGCCACCTCTTCACATCATTTTCCCAAGCGGTGATTTTTTTTACATTCATAAAACTACCTGGGGAAACCAGGTAAACATAGAAGATAACCTTTGACATTAGATTCGACAGGTGTCGCAGTGTTTTGTTATCCCCTTTCCACAACATCCACTGTTTATACAATACTGAGGGAGGAACGCTTCTGAAATCACTGGAGGCAATTGAAAAAAATGCACGCAAGTTCAGTATTTTTGAAGTCATCTGAGCCACAATTCATTCATTTGTCTGCGAGTGCTTTCAGTTTGGACATGTCCAAAATTTTGTCGCCTTATGAAGAGTTAAAACACCAGACAGAAAAAAGAAATGTCTTAACCCTTTCCCAAACAAGCCCAGGTTTTCACGTGTCTGCAGTGTAAGTCTTTTGAAAACACTGTGGGAAAAGGAGAAATTGCTCATAACGAGCAATTTCTCCTTTTCCCACAGTGTTTTCTACCCTTTTTGAGAAGTTTCAGCCATTCTCATCAAATTTAAAATTGTCGTCTGCAAACTCTTTCGATTTGGACCAGTCCAAAATTTGTCGTTTGGGAAAGAGTTAATCAAAACAAAACTGTTAGTTTGTGGGTTAACCCCTTAGAATGCTACCGGCAACTCACGGTCCTTCTGTGGACAGAGTAGATCAAGATCAGACTGCACAGAACGTGCAGTCTGATCTTGGATCTACACTGTCCGATAAGGAGATACCCCCCCCCCAAAAAAAAAAAGAAAACCTTTGAAAAAACAACATCTTTTTTTTTCAACCATCGGTTTGAAAGTTTCATTTCACTTCTTCAGCAGGTTAAGGGTTAAGAGTTATGAGTTGGTCTGTACAAAATGAAGGACAAACATTCTGACAGTGACTGCTTCACCTCTCCACGACATTTTCTCACGCGGCGATTTCTTTTGCATTCATACAACTATCTCATAGAACACCAGGTAAACATTGTTGAGAACCAAGCTGACATAGTTACCCTTAAACATTTACTTATCTGACATTTCAAATTTTGTCTTTGATATGCATGAGCATGCAAACGGGGCAGCCATACTTCAATTCTGTGTAACAAATCTGATCTCATTACAGTCGGTAAAGTACGTACAGGAACACCAATTACCTTCACGGTTAATTTTATTTGACAACATTCAGCTGCTGTCTTGCTAAATTCTGGCCAGATTTATTCGGTATTCATTCAAGCACTATCATGTCGAACTGTCATCGGAGTTGCCGCCATTTTTCTCCCATCATGCAACCGGTTGCATAAATACCCGCGAAATGACTAAAGATCTTTCCGGTTACATAAAAAACACAAAATACTAAAGAATTTCAAACGAATTCTTTTCAATAATTATACTGAATTGTGCCGAGCATAATTTCGTTTTAAAAAAAGGACATAAACAGATTGTGTTAGTTGCTTCACTGGTCTCAGTCGTACTGCTAGTAAGTGTTTCTATTCCACAGGCTTGCATAACAAAACAGAGAGGTGCAAAAAAGGAAGTGATTTTAATCATAAATCTGCAAATATTGTACAAGTAACTTTAAACTGAGTATCAATCTTACTTCTGATGTAAATTTGATCGAAAAGAATATTTTTCATATGTCTTATTTTGTTATTCAAAGAGCGCCAAAAAAAATCGATCTTGCAGTTTGCTGTGCTAAAGGAAACTATGACAAAACCGACGAGCCCAAGCGTCAAACATGAATATCAAAATTAACCCTTAGGTTGCTAAGCCCGACTCAAGGACCGTTTTGCGGACAGTGTAGACCAAGATCAGACTGCACAGAATGTGCAGACTGATCTTAGATCTACACTGTCCGAGAAGGAGACATCTTTCCTCCCCGCTCCTCCCCTAAAAAATACCTTTGAATAGCAGAATTCGAGTTTTCACTATCGGTTTGAAAGTTTCATTTCACTTATTCAGCACGATAAGGGATAAGGGCGGACTTGTCCCAAGGGTGTCTCATTTTTTTTTTACAGGCTCGGTCGAGTAAGTCCAGAACTTCTTTCCTTGGCTACAAATTCCATACAAAACTAGATCTATACCAATAAGATGAATGCATAACTACTCCTATGTAAGGTGTCCATTATGGAACAAGAGATCGGAGCAGAGCTCTGTGAAAAGAGGATTTAAATCTTTACTACACAAGTCTGAGTTATAACGACCCTGAAGAAGAAGGCTTTTGAAAACATTGTGGGAAAAGGAGAAAATGCTGGTAACCAGCATTTTCTCCTTTTCCCACAATGTTTTCTACTCTATCAAAGACAGAAATCATCATTTGAGCTACGTTTAATTTGTCGTCTGCAAATGCTTTCAATTTGGTTGAGTCAAAATTTTGTCGTTTGGTGAAGAGTTAAATATCTATATAATGCACTTATAATATACCAACAAGTCGTCACGTGATATGGGTCCATTCTGTCAAAACTCCGGCTGAGAGGAGAATGATCCTTTGACACGGACAAAAAAATACCCACAACAAAAAGTTTCGATCCATGTCGGAAACTTTTTGTAGATGCATTGAAGAAAATTTTCATAGTTATTCTATTATCAACTGTTTACAAACCGAGAAAATGGTATATTCGTCTGTATTTGTCTGTATTGCAAACATCTGCGATAAGGTGAGGTTCAGTTGATACGATTTGCATTAAATTTGATAAATTTGAGAACACTGCGGAAATAGGAGAAAAACGCTATTTACCAGCATTTACTCCTTTTCCCACCCAGCATTTACTCCTTTTCCCACACTGATTTGAAAATATTATTATCATCGAGATCGTTATAAGAACGAAATTATAAGGAAGTAACTGGCAGCTCCTTGTTTCTCATAACTAGGGACCTTTTTCCGTCCTGGATAATCTTTAACTATTTTACTCAATTAATTATATTCATTTATTTATTTACTTATTTATTTATTCATTTATTTATTAAATGATGTTATATGCCGCTTTCAAGCTCTTCATTACTCAAATTTTAATCTTCAGTTCCGGGTCCATATTAACCAATCCTTCTGAAGAACATTCCTAGTCTTATGCTAGAATTAGGAAGTAACACATCTTCTGATTGGCTAAACCATTTGGTTTAGCCAATCAGAAGTTGTGTTACTTCAAAATTTGGAAAATTCTTTAGAATAAGGCAAAGAATGTTTTTAAGAACGGTTGATGAAGACAGGCTCTGATCTCTTGCTGGCCCAGTCCATCGCATTCGCACCAAGTGCTTGTAATTAACGGAGTTTTGCATGCTCAAATCCCAGCTAGATCGCCATGCTTTCTGATATATCATGACGGCCATTGTCACAGCGAATACTCCTGTCCTCCCACACAGGTCAGTGTGCTGTTTTTGCTCATAACGAATGAGGGAAAGAAGTAATAGTAAGTTGTGCTTTGTAAAGAAATCTAAGAAAAAGGTATATATGTCTTGTAGATCTAGACCGATTCAGATGGTATGGTTATTTACGCCGCTTTCATTATTATTTCACTCAAACCACAGCTCACAACTATTTATGTGCCGCATGGGTTTTACCTGCACTATGTTATCTTGCCCACGGACACTCCCACGAAATATCCAAGTATCTAGACCCTACATGTTAGAAGTAACTCACAGTCTGCAAATTCAAGATCCACATTTTGACTTATAGATTTTATAGATTTGCGGTGCTCTTTTCTTTGTTGGACATTTATTGTGCACCTGAGGCAACCAATCAATACTAACCCTTATCCTGCGAAAAAAGTGGAATGAAATTATTCTAGCCGATTGTAAAAACCCAAGTTTTGCTATTTCAACGATTTTTTTGAGGGGGGGAGGGGGGAGCGGGGGGGGGGGGAAGAGATATCTCCTTATCGGACAGTGTAGATCCAAGATCAGGCTGCCCGTTATGTGCAGTCTAATCTTGATCTACACTGTCCGCAAATAGTCAGATAGTCGCGCTTAGCAGCCTAGGGGTTATAAACACTGTCAAACGAGAAATGTAACACTTCGCTAGACAACAAAATCTTAGACCCGTCCATATTAACAGCACTTGCAGACGATCTAGGAAACAGTCGGTGTGGAAAAAGATTCTGGGAAAAGGTGAAAATGCTGCTTTACAGCATTTTCTCCTTTTCCCACAATGTTTTACAAAGAAATTATTCATGTTCGCTAATACACTGGATTGTTTGGTTAAGGGTGAGAGGGGAAAGTAGAGGAGAGAAAGAGAGAGAGAGAGAGAGACTGAACATACCTGTGTGTATAATAGCCTGATCCAATTTACGATGAAACTATCTTACAATGAATGGACATCAACGTACAAATAACAGAACTTTATTTTCACCAGGACGCAGTGACAATCCAAACAGACCAAGATAATCACAGCGGTGTAGATACTTGAAGACTGAAGGTTGGAATATTCCCAGTATGTATCACAATACGTTGTGTTTACTCTACCGTATTGGCTATTTTTAGAAACCACGGTGGGAATTTTCCACAAACTCTTCCATTCAGTGATGGATCGGTTACCAGCTGTACGGCTATATTTCCGATACATGCTTGATAAAGCTGAGTACCATTCTGACTTGGCGCGCGCGGAATTTAAAGTGGCAGCCTGTTATCGATCTTCGTGTCTATCGGACGGTTACGGGAGATACAACGGGTACCAGTTTAGCGCGGAATTCAGATTGAGATAAATGAAGAAAATTTTAGTGTCTCAGAAGAACTCATTTTTCCTTTCATATAATGAACTCGTTAGCAAACGTGAACATTTTAGGCTTGTCCAAATCGAAGGCTGTTGCAGACGGCACAATAAATGTGACTGAAAAATTGGACTTTGTTTTGGGAACAGTAGAAAACATTGTAGGAAAAGGAGAAAATGCTGGTACAAGCATTTTCTCTTTTTCCCACAAATGTTTTCAAAAGGCTTCTCTCTCAGGGTGGTTAAAAGTCGGGATTGTTTGGTAAAGTGTTAATTGTAAAAAGAAAACATTGCATGAAAAAAATGAAGGAAATGGGAAAATAATGTCACTGAACCCAATTTACATTTGTTCTAGATTTACCTTTAAATCAAAGCAGATATATCTTGTTTATTAAAGGAGGTCTTGACATAAGTTTCTATGACATAACTTGGGTGACAAGAAGATGGGATCCGGTAAACCGCCCTGCATCATTTCTATGAATATACATGACAAAGTGCTCGGTATTACTAGATACCTAAAATAGCCTATTTTCGCCATAATAGCTTTCCCTCTACGAAACATATTTGAATATATTGCTTTTATTTGTCATTTTCATGTAATATCTTTTATAATTATATTGATAACGTGTTGAAAAGGGTGAATTGTAATTAATCGATCTTAATAAATTTTATACGACCGGACCATGCATACGGCCTATTTTCGCGAAAATAGCTTTTCGTGTGGTACGGGCCGTGTATCGACGACTATTTTCGTTGCATATGTGTTGTATATAATACTACTATATTAAAAACTCCCCTATATTCTTATTTCTAGACAGGATTAAATTGATTAACCAATTTATTCATTTATTAATTGTTCTGTTTAACTTCGAAAATAAATAGTACGAAAATACCATTAAATCGATGTTACCGTTTTCCTTCTCTCCTGCTTGAGGAAATAACCTCATTTCTCTTTTATTTAGTTTTGTTATGTTAATCATCGATATGGAATATGAAATAAAGAATGACAGTAAGGGGTATTTGGTGAGAGATAAAAATAATTATTTTTTCCGAAAATACTGAGTTTTCTTCTTATGAAAATACCTACCGATTGCAGCAATGGAAGTATTTCTTAGTTCAATAAATATTTTCGTTATTGTAAAATTAGGGCTAAAAGAGTACGTTTATTTTCCGTTTCATGAATGTCAATTTTTGAAAGGTAAAAATCAACAGCTTTTATAGTAAAAGTAAATGTCCGCTTCTCGCTAGAATTCTTTGTACGAAATAGCTTGTGTCTGGATCCAGTTTTCACGAAAATAATTTGAAACCAACCGTTACAAAAATATAATTACCTGATAATACAAAAATTACCTTTGAATATTTATTTGAATGTTTATTTCGGTGCAAAAATATCATTCTTGTTTCCTTATCTAGTTTTCACGAAAATAGTATTCTCACTGTTTGACAATACGAAAATACGAGGAAACCACGAAAACAGTTTTATCACCTGACAAATCGAAAATAGCTAATGATCACCTGACATATCGAACATGACATTCGATTATGTATTTCACATAAACTTCTTGATCCAAGATATTTCTTATTTATAGACTTTTTTTAAATACATGTATGCTATCATTATTCATGTCTTTATCTATAACTGAACACATTTTTTTGGTAGGGGTTAATCCCGGGATCCGTCAATCAGCTTTGATGCGAATAGCCCATGTACAAACTACACTGATAGCCCATGTACAAATTTCACTGATAGCCCATGTACAAACTACACTGATAGCCCATGTACAAACTACACTGATAGCCCATGTACAAACTTCACTGATAGCCCATGTACAAACTACACTGATAGCCCATGTACAAACTACACTGATAGCCCATGTACAAACTTCACTGATCACGTATAATTATCTCTACTAATATTTTTTTTAAACTAATTTCGCACGTTCATTAAATATGCGGCAAGCCTTTTCGGTATTCCTTTAGGTTCTTTAGCGTTTTACTTTAATAAGTTTTAAATTGTTTGTTTTGTTGGCATATAAGATGGACTTAATTTCTAATATATGTATCTCAAAAGATGATTGCTCTTTCCGGAGGGACAGAAACATTGTGGACATCAGCATTTTCTTCACATGCTTTGAAAGCATTATTCGTCTATGTCATTAAATCTCGGAATTATGTGATAAAGGCTGAACCTTTATTGATCTTAATCGAATTTCTAGACAAAAACCAAACGACATAAATGTTGGAAAGGGCAGGATGGGTTATAGTAAGCAGTTTCTTCACTGGATTTTTATATTTTGAAGCGAAAGATACATTATGTTCAGTCTGATCGTGATCTTTACCGTCCGCTTTTTTTTTTTTTTTTTTTGTAGGAAAGCCTTATACTTTTCAGTGGATTTTATATTTCGTGCTGAAAAATAAAGAGTAGCAACAATCCTCGGAGAGAATTTTTCCGATCTGGGGAATCGAACCAGCGACCCCATGTTTTACAGTCTTGTCTATGGACTGCTCTACCTGGCTTGGCCCTTTTGTCCTATTCGATACGAGAATAGAAACCTTTGTACCATAATAGATTGTGTTAATCCTTAGGCTGCTAAGCGTGACTCAAAGATCTCGTCGTCTGCAAATACATGTACAAGTAATTGTATACTAGCAGAATTATAGATTAACCCTTAGGCTGTTTATCGCGACTCACTGACCTTTTGCGGACGGCGTAGATCAAGATCAGACTGCACACAACGTGCAGTCTGATCTTTGATCTACACTGTCCGATGAGGAGATATCTTCCTTCCAAAAATCCTTTTGACACAGGAAAGTTTTGGGCTTATATCATCGGCTTGAAAGTTTCATTTCTTTTATTCAGCTGGATAAGGGTTAAGATGCATACATAGGTTGGTCAGAGCAAAGACGATCGAACTTTGCTTCATACTTTCTTCGAGTGGTCATTCAGCCTGAAACTCTATGGAATTTGCATTGATGTTTAAATCCAACATTACCATAAGAGAAATTTTCTAATCGAGATATGTAACTATCAGCAAAAATACCGAAAAACATTGTGCAACAGTTCATGCAGTTCAGTGCAACCTTGGGCCTTTTCTTTTTCATCATATAAATGTATATATATCGAATCAAACAGACGTGTGTCACTCATCGCAAGCAAATCTCAAGCCATTAATTGCTGATTAATGGAATGCATGTACCTACATGTACAAACTCAAGTAATTAATTACAGTTTTATATGTATATATAAATCAACTACACTAAGAACCACCCACCCCTGTCTGTCTGTCTGTCTGTCTGTCTTTGTCGGTCGGTCGGTTGCTAAAGCAACTTTCGGAAGAAAATGTACAAAGCATTGTGTATCGGTCTTCCATTTGGTGCTATGGTACAGCCCAATAGATTATAACTCTGTCCGCTCTTGTACTATGTATTAAACAATTACCATGTACATATTGATATATGACTAGTAAAATAAACAAATAGATAAATAAATGAAATATAATAAATATGTGTTCATCAAACAAAACTTGCAATAGAGCTATTTTCGTAACTGTAATGTGCTATTTTCGTTGCAAATGTTTTGCATTTTTAATGCTTCGTAATTAGCATTTTCCTGTTTATTTTCTATATTGTTGTTCAATGAATAATTTGTTTTTACAAAAAACGAACAAATACAAAGAAATCACGCCTTTTCAACACGTTTCCAGTATATAATAAAAGATTATATATGTAGCAATTAATCATAGTGGAAGCTATTTTCGTAGAGGGAAAGCTATTTTCGTGAAAACGGGATATATATGCTTGGTCCAGTCGTATAAAAACTTTAATAAGACCGGTTAATTACAGTTCACTTTTTTTTAAACACGTTATCGATATATATTACAAAAGATAGAACATAAAATGACAAATAAAAGTAATCTATTCAAACATGTATCCATATAGATCAACCAATGGAAGCTTTTTCGTACAAGGGAAGCTACTTTCGCAAAAATAGGCTATTTTCGGTATCTAGTTATATCCCCTGAAATACGAATTGGAAATTTTTCGACGAAATGGACGAAATGGAAGCTAATTATGTTTTCAAACGTTTTATATCCCTGCGATTTCCATTGCGTCAAACGATTTCCATTTCGACAATTTCGTCGAAAAATTTCCAATGCGTTTTTCAGGGGTTATAACTTTCAGGCTTACCGTTAATTCCCAGCCCCAGCGGCCCCCAAGCTATATCTTTTGCCTATCGTTTGATTCTGCTGAAATTAGTATTATATGAAAGCCTAGATATCAGCCTATCATGTGACATAAAATACAACATGATCGATGAAACACTTTTTGAAATATTATCAATCAAAAAAGGTAAGTTCTTCGTATTTTCTTCCAGGTATATCAAGAATTAGACAAATCTGGCCCCTAAGACAAATCCGGACTTTATTTCGTGGAAAACATCGCTGAAATTATTTCCAAATGAAAGTTTATGTTTTTAGCTTTCGAACAGGATAAAAATGAGTGAATTCCGATTTAAAATCATGCGGAATAGTAGGCTTGTTGCAGAGCATGACGGAATTGTGTTGCTTGGATAGGGTCTCGCGCCGTCGTTCTAAATCTGTTGCTAGTAGACCTTTGTCACCGACGCTGACTACGGACCGCGGACATCTGACCGCGGACTTTTAAGAGGGGTTTTCTCAAAGTAGTAAAATGAAAAAAAAAAGGGGGGGGGATATCGTCTCTCAAACATTTATTTTCATGTAACAAATTTTTCATTTTCTTCCGCATTGTCTGAGCTTATTCCGAGTTCACGTAAAATTTTTGGACCTTTCTTTTCATAAATTCCTGATTGGATCTGATGATATCCACCAGAGATCACAAACTGGATATCAGTATGTCACGAGAAGAGCACCGTACATGTAGTATCGTACATCAATCTGCACGAAATTATCGGTCTTAAATCACTTCTTTCGTTAAAGGGGAACTATATTGAAATAAACGTGATTTTGTTATTAAATCTTTTCATTTTCCTAAATGTAATCCTAATCGTTATTCAATACTTACAACTTTCATAGCAGCCAGACTTAAAAAGAAAAAAAATGGGACTGCAGAAACGTCGAATGTTTAATCGACACTTAAAAGCATACAGTGACGCGCTAGATCTTGAAATCATAGGGTTTTGAGTTCGAATCCTGGCTTTGTCTAAACTAATTTTGAGGGTTGTCAAATGTTATTGCACTCTTCTCTCGTAGTGATATATGTGAAATACGGCGAACGGCCCAGGATTCTCTTAACAAAATCAACCCAGAAAACTTGAAATGATACAGTACCAACCATATTGAGAGAAGTGATTAAAAAGAAAGAGTAGGGGCGGGGGTTTGGTGGGGGAGGGGGGGACCAAGGGAGATAACTACTCTCAAATTTGTGTCTGATTAAAATGAGTTACTTCCCTTTGACGACTGAATCTCTAAATGAGTCTGTTATCTATCATTGACTCTTTGCAGTATTTGTGGACAATGTAGATCAAGATCAGACGGTACAAAACCTGCTGTCTGATCATGGATCTACATTGTCCCATACAGTAAATTTTTGTGTATGTGTACGTGCAAAGAGCTTTGAACTCGCAACATTTTGGTCTGTACTACTGGCTGAAAATTACCATTTTATTTATCAACGCTTTACCAAACAGTCCAGAGTTTTAATGATCCTAAAGGAGAAGGCTTTGGAAAACATTGTGAAAAAAAAGTTGAAATGCTGGTTACCAGCATTTTCTCCGTTTTTCCACACACCATGCCCAGGTAGCTCAAGTCGTTAGTGTAAAGGACTTGAGAAAAAGGGGTCCCTGGTTTGATTCCCGGCTCGGCCAATTTCTTACCATGGATTGATGATTGTCATTGCAACCGGATGCATTCCTCGCTCACCGCTGACCATTGTTTCAATGATGGTTAGTTGGAAAGCAGTGTCTTGGAATGAATATTGTGCCAAGCACTGTACCGGTAAAAGAAACTCCAGGAAAGCATGGATAGGTGCATTGGCCGCCGTGATATAACTGAAATAATTTTGAAAACAGTGTTTAAACAAAATACAGTGAATCAATCCTTTTTTCCACAATATTTTCTGTTCTTTCACTCACCACTCCCCTCAGTTGAGCCACATTTAATATGCCGCATGCAAATGCTTTGAAATTAGTCTTTACCAAATGACAAAATTTAACCCTTATCCTGCTGAATAAAAGAAATGAAACTTTATAGTAGATAGTAGAAGCCCAAAACTTTCTCGTTTCAAAGGTATTTTTGGAGGAAAGATATCTCCTTATAGGACAGTGTAGATCAAAGATCAGACTGTACGTTCTGTGCATTCTGATCTTGATCTACGCTGTCCGCAAAAGGTCGGTGGGTCGCGATAAGCAGCCCAAGGGTTAACACACGTCTAAACTGAAAGCATTTGCAGACGACAAAATTGTCATGCAAAACTGATATTTGACTTTGAGTGGCTCGAAAACATTGTCGGAAAAGGAGAAAATGCTGTTTACCAGCATTTTCTCCTTTTCCCATGATGTTTTCAAAAGCACTTTTCGTTTGGTTCATTAAAACTTGGGATGGTGTGGTAAAGGGTTAAGCAGTTAATTGATTAACAAAAAGCAAGCACAGCCTGCAGCAGGCATGTCTTAAACCACATGACAAAATTTTAGACTTGGCCCAAATTGACAGCTTTCAGACAATACATTAAATGTGACTATTTAAAAAAATTTCCATGGATGGGTAGAAATTTTGTTGTTTGGTAGAGAGTTAGGTGTTAAAGGCCCTGTTATACCTTATTTTAAACAGTAGTATATAGAAGTGTATAAAGCTACAATAGAAATAGACCTCCAGCCTGTTATGCATGAAGCAAAGCATGCCATTGGAAACATTATGTGGATTTAAAGCCAGTGTGGATCCCTTATCTTCTACTGTCTGATCTAGGATTTACGAGGTCTGCGTCTATAACTCTTTACCAGACATCAATATTTCAGCCTTTTCCAAACTGAAGAATTTGCAGATGACAAATCAACGTTTCCTCAACACACGAAATTTGTAAAAATAATATAAGTTTGTGTTTATATCTCCTTTCGCTAAGTGTTTCCCACGTGACTCCCTGTTAAGATCCGCTAAAGACACAAGTTTACTGCATCCAGTTACGATTCTCGCAGCCTCATTTTTTACTTTTTCTTTTCAATTTGATCTTTCTGGTATTGCAATAGATTTGTCCAAATAACATCTGAATATTCAAGAACTGGAGGGATAAAAGAAAAATATATTGTCTGAAGGGATGTTCGATCTAGGCTCATCTTTAGACTTCGCGTAATTCCAATTCTCTTCTATGCCTTCGTTAAAGACTGGTTTACACGCTCAGAACCATCATTAGAAATGAAACTACTGAGATGCTTATAAACTTGCACTGATGGAATTTCAACACCACACATTAAAAGCTGAGGATGAACAGGTCTATTACGTTTGCGGGTTCCGATTTTGAGGGGTTAAACTTATCGAGCCACTTTTTTTGCCCAATCTTTTATTGCTGTCTTTTTGTAAAATTGTACCGACTGTATCAGATCCCCTATTACCGTCATCTGCAAATAGGTTTATGCTTGACTCAATATCATTTACGATGTCATTAATGTAGACTAGTAAAAGAAGATGTCCGAGAATAGATCAGTCTTGTGGAACTCCAGCATCAACAGAACTGAAGTCTGAGACAGCACCAGGTAGGACAACGCTCTGATACCTATTTGAGAGGTAGTCTGAAAACCATGAAAGATGTTTACCACCGATTCCTGCTTTTTGCAGCTTAAATAGAAGACCGTTATGTCAAAGCTTTACTAATATCAAAAATAAACCTCGGTTTTCTCGTCCTTCATCCAAGGCTTGCGCAAACACATTATTTATATGTGGTTGACAATTCTGCAAAGGTATACTGAAATTCACTCATAATCAAAAAAGTTACAGGCCTCACACAAACACTCCTTCAAAACATTTAATTTGCTGTGACCTAGACCTTTAAGCCACTGGTATAACTCTTGCGCACGACATGTCATGGTACAATTAGGCGCTATGCTGAAAATCATTCACAACCAGAAAAGTGACAGGCAGGACACGAATGTCACTACTCCTGCATTTTTTGTTAAACATAGTTGACCTTGTTGTGACCTTGATCTACTGGCATGGTACTTGCACCCATGTATTGTTTATATGTGGTTGATAATGCTGCAAAGTTATATGAAATTCATTCATAATTAAAAAAGCTACAGGGCTGACACAAACACTAACCCCCTTTGAAAACTTATATATGTATCTGACCTTACCGTGACCTTGACCTTTAACCTGCGGGCATAACTCTTGTGCATGACAAGTCATATTGATGTGGTTAACATTGCATTTAAGTGATAGGAAAAAGTTAAGGTTCAGACACAAAAACGGGCATTTGACCTTACTGTGACCTTAATTTTTGACCTTCGGACACGGTTCTTGCGCGCGACATGTCTATATATGGTTGACCATTCTGCTCAGTAATGTTGAAATTCAATCACAGTTTTTAAAAAAAGATACAGGCCGGACATGAACACCCCCCCCATAATTCTCTTTTTAGACACATATGACCTTGCAGTGACCTTGAACTTTTACCTACTGACATGGTTCTTGCACCCACATATCATTTATATGTGGTTGAAAATTCTACAATTCAGCAAAGTTATTCTGAAAGTCATTCATAATTAAAAAAGTTACAGACCTCACACCTTTGAAAACACATTTGGCCTTCCTATGACCTTGACCTTCAACCTATGAACTTGAATTTTGTGCATGACACATCATCTTGATGTGCTTAACATTTGTAAAAAATTATTTGAAATTAAGTGATTAAGTCACAGGGTAAAAGTTAAATTGCCTAAACATTGAGTAATAGGGAAGAAGGAGGTACATGTACGTGGAAAACCGGAGTAGGCCTGAATGGACCGGAATGGACCAGAACGGACCGGAATGGACTTGAATATAGAATGTAAACTCTTGTAGCGACACTTCATTTATTGGAATAGGGAAAAGATTAAACTTACACGTATATAAGCGAAAGAGGGACCTGTACGACCTTAGCTATAGAGAATATGGCCTTTAACTTTTTACCAAACGACAAAATTTTGGATTCGACCAAATTGAAAGAATTAGCAGACGACAATTTAAATGTAGTCCAAATGGTGATTTTCGTACTTGGTAGGGTAGAAAACATGGTGGGAAAAGGAGAAAATGCTGGTTACCAGCATTTTCTCCTTTTCCCACAATGTTTTCAAAAACCTTATTATTCAGGATCGTTAAAACTCGGGATTGTATGGTAGTCTTAATCTCGCTTATTGGATTTTCGAGTGACGCATCTATGCTTACAAATGCATTTTTAACTCTTTCCCAAACAAGCCCTGGTTTTCACGTGTCTGCAGTACAAGTCTTTTGAAAACACTGTGGGAAAAGGAGAAATTGCTCGTAACGAGCAATTTCTCCTTTTCCCCACAGTGTTTTCTACCCTTTTTGAGACCTTTCTTCCATTTTCATCAAATTTAAAATTGTCGTCTGCAAACTCTTTCAATTTGGACCAGTCCAAAATTTGTCGTTTGGGAAAGGGGTAACGATAAGAACCGGAAAGTGTCAACAAAATATTATAAATCAGGAAATGAAAAGAAAAAAATACCCAAATCTGGGCTGGAGGTGAGCTGTGATATCTTACTTTGGAAACATCAGACAAGACGCCAAACCGGGACCATGATAATGAAATTTGAAAACATTGAGGGGTAAGGACCGTAAGGTCCTGAGTTCGATACCCGGGAGGAGATGTCAAATTTGGACCGTCTATTGGCCCATACATTCGGCCCGAGCACTGGTGTGGTTTCCAGGAAGCAGAATCGAGAGAGATTAGTATAAGTTGTAAGAACTTGTTTCTCAATCGATGTAGGATAAATAAGTTTAACCTAAAGGAGAAAAGGCTGGTTTATAGCATTTTTTCCTTGTTCACAGTGTTTTTCAAAAGGCTTCTTCCCTAGGTTCGAACGTTATAACATGGGATTGTTGGGTAAAGGGTTAACTCTTCACTAGACGACAAATTTTAGCCTTGTCCAAACTGACAGCAGACGACAAAATGAATGTTCCTCCCTCAACATTTGAAATTTGCCTTTCAAAGAGTAGAAAAAAATGTGGGAAAATTAGAAAATGCTGGTTTCCAGCACTTTCTCCCTCTTTCACATTGTTTTCTTTATTCTCCTCAGGGATCGTATATACATGTGTATATACGATCCCTGTTCTCCTTTTAAAGAGTTGTCACTTTAAAACTTGAATTGCTTGGTAAAGGGTAAATTTTCCGTAGGCCTACTGTGGGGTACAGGGTTGTTTTCAAAATAAGGGTGGTTTCAGTCATCTGCTGTAAATTTGCACGATAATGTTTTGGATTCTTGTTTTCAGCAAGACAATCATGTTATATCAAAACTGTCAGTAATGTTAAATAAATGTTAAATAAACATACATGGGTTAAGTAAAGCACCAATTTTGTATGTATCATTTTTCGAACTTGCCCAGTGTTTCATTGTTCTTAGTTCTAAAAATAGATCATTTGTGGACAAAGCAAAACATTTCGGGGCCTTCGTAAAGGTTTGAAGTGAACTGTGATCACTGTCCGAAACATTCTAAAATAACCTGAGGGTCTAATCTTGGCTAAAAACTCGAGAAACCACAAACAAACAGTGTATTTTCCTATGTACACAATATTGCCAGCACTCACTCAGCTTGTCCTGTATTTTGACCCTTCCTAATTTTTAACCCTTAGACGGGACTCAAAGACCTTTTACGGACAGTGTAGATCAAGATCACACTGCACAGAACGTGCAGTCTGATCTTGGATCTACATTGTCCGGTAGGGAAACATTTCCCCCTCAAAATAACTTTAAAGTAACAACATTTGGGTTTAACTGAAAGTTTCATTTGACTTATGTAACTGGTTAAGGATAACAATACGTCCAATGAAAAATAATGAAGGTTTAATATTATATCGATACAAGTTAAATTTTTTGACACAAAAGGAGAAAAGGAAAAATTAATGCATTGATTTTTTCCGGCGAAAACTGCAAAGAGAAAGATATTTGTATGGTGTTTGACGTCGTTTTCAACGTTATTTCAATTATGTCCCGGTCGCCAGTACACTTATCCATGCTTACCTGGAGTTTCTTTTATCACTATTCGCGGCAATATTCTTCCCAGGCTACTAGCTGCTTTCTCGTGTAACCAGCGTCGAACAGATAACGATCATCTATTTTTTTTCCATTTCGACGTGACATAATATATACAGACTTCATTCCTATCAGATTTGACAAGGCAACTCCCTTATTAACGGCAGTGGACGATTATAAAAACATCCGTGTACAATATATCAAATGCAACTTTAAGCAAAATTTAACCCTTCACCACACAATCCCTAGTTGTAACAACCCTGAGGAAGAGAGGTTTTGAGAACATTTTGGGAAAAGGAGAAAATGCTGGTTACCAGCCGAATTACATATGGAGATCGAAGTTTTGTGATTGCAGCCCCAAAATTATGGAACAGCCTACCGGCAAACCTTAGAGACACTGATTCACTGTTTGCATTTAAAAAAGGACTGAAAACATACTTTTTTATCAAAACTTATGGAAATTAATTCCTGATAGACTGAAATTTATTTTTTAGACTGCAACCATGTGGAGTCAGTTTTTACAGTTTTAATATTTATATTGTACATGCATAAGAGATAATCTCGTTTATGACGGTGTTTAGCCATAACATTTCTTAATCTGTATGATGTTAATTTGTAAAAATTGTGTACCTGTAGCTAGGATGTGAAGCACTTTTGAGCATAGTTAAGCTATGATTAAAGTGCTATATAAATAAGGTATAATAATAATAATTTTCCATTCTATTAAAGGCAACTTATTCTATTAAAGGCAAGCTCCATCACTTATGCCAAATTTAATGTCATCTGCAAGTGCTTTGAACTTGGAAAAGTCTAATATTTTGTCGTTTGGTAAAGAGTTAATGCAGTAATATATGTGAAAACATTGTTACAAAAGGAGAAATAAGGATGCATCTTCCCAATATAAAATACCTTTGAAATGGTAAAATTTGGGTTTTTATTAATCGGTTTAAAAGTTTCATTTCACTTATTTAGCAGGACCAGGGGTAAAGTAATGTGACTGCATTGTCGGAAACATTTTACATTGTGGTAAAAGAAGCAAAACCATTACATGCTCAAGACGTCTGAACTCTTTATCGTATGACAAAATCTTAGACTTGTCCAAGTTGAAAACGTTTGCAGACTATGAATTCAAAGTGGGGTTGTTGTTGCAAGGTAAGAAAACATTGTTGCAAAAGGAGAAAGTGCTGGTTACCAGTATTTTCTCCTGTTTAGATCAATGTTTTCGATAGCCGCTTCTTTATCAGGGTTGTTAAATGACGTGAATGTGTGGTAGATCTAAGGGGTTTATTTTTATCTAAAACTTTAGAGTCCTAAGCTTATATTTTGATGTGGGATAGATCAAGGTCAGGCTGCACGGAAAGTCTTATCTTAGATCCACTCTTTCCACAAGTCAAGTTTTGTGACCTAACATCTAAATTGCAAAATTTCTACTGGTTCTGAAATGCAGATCTGAAAACGGTTCAGTAAGAGTATGAAAACAAATATAAACATTTTGGCAAAAGCAATTTCTCCCTTCACCCAATTGTTTTCTGTATGCATGTGCAGTCAGAGCTGTGACGTCACAGTGCATACCTGTATAAATACCGGGCGACCGCCATTATTCACCGGCTTATGCCTCCTGGTAGTTGTAGAGCGAGGTGGTTGTTTTCATACGAAACTCAAGCACAGACTACGACTGCGATCTTCTTGGTTGTTTTGCTACGAAACTCATACACAGAATTCGACGACGATCGTCTGGGTGAGTACAGTATGGATTTTGTTTGATTTTGTTAATTGCAACCAGACACTGGAGAAAAATGCCCTGGAGAACAGTTTTAAAGAAAAAATGCTAGTTTTCAACCCTCACAGCTGCCATCGTTTGAGCTGCAATAAATCATTTCTTCCTCTTATAAATCTCCTGAGTAGGAACAAGTTATTTGAAAGTTTTGCTATAAGGGTTAGTGTCTTTGGTTTATTTTCTGTGAAAATGAATTGTGCGATCACTTCTCACGGACTCGGCCGATTCCGTAAATATCTAGTACCAACCGAAGTTTGCCGAATGGCACGTCTCATGCCGTGAGATATGTCCCATCATTGGCTCAAGTTGTGGAAGTAGTCTTTGATAGAAAATATTGTCTGAAAAAAGCTGGTTACCAGCATTTTCTCCTTTTCCCAAAATGTTTTCAAGCCATCTTTCACAAGGTCGTCAAAAAACGGTGTTGAGGTGTTAATCAGGGATCGTCAAATGTCTTGACCCTTTACCAAACCACAAAATCTTGAATTGGACGAAACTCGGGGCATTTAGCATTGCAGATGACATACGTGGCAAGAATGAATATTTCTGTCGTTGATAGGATATGAAACGTTGTGGGGAAAGGATAAAATGCTGCTTACCAGCATTTTCTCCTGTTCCCACACAGTTTTCAAATGACTTCTTTCCCAAGCTTGTTAAAACTCGTTTAACACTTTACCAGCTACAAGATTGAAGGCATTTGCAGACAACAGATTAGATTTGGTCCAAATGATGGAATTGATATTGCACAGAATAGAAAACCTTGTGAGAAAAGGAGAAAATGGTGATTAGCAGCATTTTCTCTATTCTGGCAATGTTTTTGAAAGGCTTGTCCCAACATATACACGATCCCAGGGCCCAGGCAGTCTCCAGGGGTGTGAAACACAGGATGGTGAGGGAAAGGGTTAAATCTTTACCACACAAAGAAAATTTAGACCCTCCCAGATTGACACCTTTTGCAGACAATAAATTAAAGTGGCTCAGTTGGTGAGATTTAACATTAAAAAGGAAGAAAACAAACATTTTCTTCTTTTCCAACAATGATTTTAATGACCATCATTCATTCTCTTGAACTCTTTGCCAAAATACAGAATTTTAGGCTGGACCAAATTGAAAGCATTTGCAGACAACAAATTAAATGTAGCTAAAATGAAGTTTCCAGTATTTGATGGGGTAGAAAACATTGCGGGAGAAGGACGAAATGCTGGTTACCAGCATTTTCTCATTTTCTCACAATGTTTTCAAAGGGCTTTTCTTTAAAGGGTTGTTAAAACTCTGGAATGTTTAGTAAAGGGTTAACACAGACTGGACAGTACTTGAATTTGATCATTCTAAGTTGTATTCTTAGTCTCTAAACTGGCAGCCTGTTATCGATCTTCTTATCAACAATGGGTAAGACCCAGTGCTCACAAGTCGGGTTTCTGCCCAGTTGGAGATTTCGCAAGATAACCCGAGACTCAGAATTTGAATTGTGATTTTATTTATGCAGAGCAGCCGACTTTTTGATATGATTAAGTTCTTTAGAGTTTGATAAATTGATCGCAGTCAGAAAAAAATCTTTGTCCGTCATAGACATTTTTTGGTTTGTGAAAAACTAGATCAGACTACACTACAGTTGTATTTTGTGGTTAGTGAAGAATGAGACCAGACTACATGTCAGATCTGTTGTGTTGGTAGTGAATAACTACATCAGACTCTTTTAGTTGTATTTTGTGAGTAGTGAAGAATGAGACCAGACTGCACTTTTTGTTCTATACAGAATTCAAATATTAACTCTTAATGCGCCTTCATGACTTTAGTTGCTTTTGCGGCCAGTGAAGATCAAGACCAGGCTGCACAAAAACATGCAGCCTGATCTTTGATCTTCAATGTCCGCTTTAGACTAAAGCAACCATGAAATTGCAATTATTTGGGTCGTATTTCTAGGATGAAAATGCCTGATAGGTTTATTCAGCGCTCTAAGGGTTAAGCCTTTGCCAAAGGATGTGGTATTTTACAACCCTGATGTAGAAGAAAACATTGTGAGACAAAGAGAAAATACTGGTCACCAGTAAGTTCTCTTTTTGCCACAATGTTTTTGTAAAATTTGGACATTTTACCTCTTATTGCAAAGGCATTGCTGCTGGTATTGATACATGTAGAACATAATTTCCGTGTACTGCCTTTCAATCTTATTATTTGCAGTTATTTGAAGTATACAGCTCTTTCATGTCATCTAAAGCATTCCCACCTTGCAGAACTGCTGTTTTACACTCTGGCTCATCCATGTGGACACCTTGATGATGAATATGCCAAACCTCAAGTCAAAAAAGGTAAGAGCAGGTTAGGGTAGTCTTTCAATTCCCTCAAAAATTCTTAAAATGAAAAAAAAAAAAAAAACCTGACGGGAAATGTATAATTTTCTTTCGGTTCAGAAAAGAGCATAGCCAGAGTCTGTATTGATCTTGTGCAAGACAAAGAATGCCCTCAAATATTACAAAAGTGTTCTGTATTTAAAAGGAATCATGTCACTGTAGTACTCTGAGGGAACTCTTGTATTCTGGGAGTGAAAATAGCATGATGATTTGAGCAAAAACAAGGCGGTGGTCTTGGGGTAATGGGGACATTGCTGTTATGTCTGTGGGTCTAGGCCAAAATAAAAATTTAGCCCTTTATAAAAAACCATGTCTGAAAACTTGGTAAATATCTATCTTGCCCGAGTTAAAGGACAATAGCACGTCTGTTGCTGATATTTTAATATCCGCATTTACTGACAAATTCAAACGGGGCAAGGGGAAAATTGTGGTTCTAGTATTTGGATGGACATGAGATATATCAAGAGCTGTCATGAGATAGCACAGCTCACCTGAAAAAGTTAATCGTTGGGGGAGACAATCATTCTGGAAAATGGGAGCTCAAAATCTGAGACCTTAAGTCTTAACCAAACAGCAAAATTTCATACTGGTCCAAATTGAAACCAGTTACAGACGACAAATTAAATGTGACTGAAATATTAAAATTTGGTTTGGAAAGGGTAGGAAAGATTGTGGGAAAAGGAGGAAATGCTGTTTTTCAACGTTTTCTCCTTTTTCCCAAAATGTTTTCAAAAGGCTTCTTTTACAGGGTCGTTAAAAGTCAGGATTGTGTGGTAAAGGGTTAACTTTAACTCTTTACCATGCAACAAACTGATAGACTGGTCCAAACTGAAAGCTTCTGCAGATGAAAAATTAAAATTGTGCCTCTAAAGTTCAAATTTTTTTGTTTGAATGGTAGAAAAGATTGTGGGAAAATGAGAAAATGCTAGTTACCAGCATTTTCTCTTTTTCCCACAATGTTTTCATTAGCCTTTGTCCGTAATGTGTGGCAAAGGGTTAACCCTTTACGACACAATCCTGAGTTTTAACGACCCTGAACAAGAAAGCTTTTGAAAACATTGTGGGAAATGGAGAAAATGCTGGTAACGAGCATTTTCTCCTTTTCCCACAATGTTTTCTGCCCTTCCCAAAACAAATTTCATTTTCATGGTCACATTTACTTGGGCATCTGCAATTGCTTTTAATTGTGAGTTATCTAAAATTTTGTAGTTTGGTTTAGAGTTAAGACCATGGGGTCGGATATTGCATGAGCTCTTCCTTGCCTTCATCCAGGAGCATTAAAAAGGAATAATGGTTGAAAAGGAATAATGATTGAAAAGGAATAATAATGAAAAAAAAAAATCTCATCAGATTCTTTTTTTCAGGCAAATGTTTCGGGTCAGAATAGTCAGGTGAAATCTCTGACCCCTGGCTCATACTGACAACACTTGGCAATGGAAGACTTGAATAAAATTGGTATCTTGGCATAATTGTGGTATTGGCTGTTTACCAAATGACAAAATTTTGAACTGGCCCAAATTGAAAGTATTTGCAGACAACAAAATGTAACTCAATAATTTCTGTCTTTGATAGGGAAGAAAACAATGTGGTAAATGGATAAATCCTTAATAGGGAAGAAAACAATGTGGGAAAAGGATAAATCCTTGCAACTATTATTTTCTCCTTTTCAGGCGATATTTTCAAAAGCCATCTTCTTCAAGGTTGTTAAAACAAAATTTTAGAACGATCCAAATTCAAAGCGTTTGCAGGCAACAAACTAAACGTTGCAAAACAAATACATGTATTGTTTGGAAAGGGGTAAAAAAAGTGGGGAAGAGGAGAAAGTTATGGTTATCAGCATTTTTTTTCCCCTTTTCCCACAATGTTTTTTTTCAAAACTCTGTCCCTAAGGGTCCTAAAAATAGGGGTTGCATGGTAAAAGGTTAAAGTAAAAGTTCATTTTCAGATTATTGATGATCCATTTCTTTATATTCATAAATAGCTGGAGGTGTCTGCTGGCACGGTTAACCCTTTACCACACAATCCCGAGTTTTAACGGCCCCTAGAAAGACGGCTTTGTTTGAAAACATTGTGGAACAAAGAGAAAATGCTGGTAATTGGCATTTTCTCCTTTTCCCAGAGTGTTTTCTATCCTTTCTCAGACAAATTTCAAGATTTTGGCCACATTTGAATTGTCGTCTGCAATTAGTCTCAGGGATTAGTCTTAAAAGGGGTAGAAATCTTGTTGGAAAACCAAAAATGCTGGTAACCAGCAGTTTCTTATATGCTGGTAACCAGATTTTTTTTCTCTTTTGTCAAAAAGCCTTCTCCTCAAAAGGGGGGGTATTGTCACATCACTTGACAGTTTGGTAAGGGTAAAGGGTTAATCAAGAGCAGTTTTGATGGGTTTTTCCGGTTCCGGTGAATTTAGTGGTGGTGCTCTGAAAAAGAATCTTCTCTTTATCTTGCTTCCAATGTCTTGTCTCTTTTTATTTTTTCCCAGAACTTCTGTACTTTTACTTTACATCCCTATTTGTATTATTTCCCCATATTGTATAATACTTGGGTGTAATAAAGAGATATTATGTTATGTTATTATTATTATTTATCTTTCATTTGCTATTTCAGGTGTCCATATAGATGACCAGGGAGTCATGCTGCAGGATACTTGCCTTGGTGGAAATGCTGTACAAATTTTTGGTTAAGTAAAACACAAGTTAAATCATTTTATCCAGTTATCAAGTAAGTGCATTGTCTCATGAATGAAGTATTTTTCCATAAAATTCCTATATTTTCTCCCAAAATGTGCTTAACCCTTTACCACACAATCCTGAGTTTAACGACCCTGAGGAGAAAACATGGTAGGAAAACAAGAAATGCTGTTAAACCAGTATTGTCTCCTTTTCCCATGATGTTCTCTACCTTTTCCGAAACAAATTTTGATTTTGTTTTTTGAGTCACATTTATTTTGTTGTCTGCAATTTTTTTCAATTTTTACAAGTCTAAAATTTTATTATGTGGTAAACATTTAAACCTCCCATTTTTTTTTTTTTGAGTTAAACCTCCCATTTTTTTTTGGGGGGGGGGGATGCACAGACAAATCCTATGTTTTTTTTAACTTTTAACCTTTTCATCTCTAATCTTATTCAAATGATGTGGTTTACCTTTTTCTTTCTGAGGGTTAAAAACATTGTGAGAAAAGGAGAAAGTGCTGATTACCAGCATTTTGTCCTTTTCCCACAATGTTTTCCAAAGCTCACCTTTTAATAGATGTATAAAACAAGGATTGCATGGTAAAGGATTGAAAATGGATTAAATGATGGGATTCTGTGATTCACTGGGCATGCAATCTGATCTTAGATTTACATTATATGATGTAATGTGAAAAAACTTCACCTTGATGGTTTTATAAATTTAACCCTTTACCAAATGACAATATTTTAGACTTGTCCAGATTGGAAGCATTTGCAGAAGACAATGTGACTCAAGAATTGAAATTAACCTTTGGAAAGGTGGAAAACTGTGGGAAAACTGGTAAATGCTGTATACCAGCATTTCCTCCTTTTTCCACAATGTTTTCAAATGCCTTTTTGCTCAAGGTTGTTTTAGACCTGACCAAATTGAGAGCATATGCAGATGGCAAATTAAATGTTGTTACATTTTTTCCCACTTTTTTTCAACAAAATTTCTCTGGGTCCTAAAATCATGGAAATGTTTGGTAAAGGATTAAACCTTTCCCAAACAAAAAATTGCAGGCTCTACAAATTATAAAAGCTGCAGACCACAAATTTTAGATGAGTAAAAGTGAGCTTTAGTTCTGTAATATTGGTAGAAAACATTGTGGAAAAAGGAGAAAAGGCTAGTTACCAGCTTTTTCTCATTTTCCCACAATGTTTTAGAAAGCTTTCTCTCTCAGGGCTGTTAAAACTTGGATTGTTTGCTAACCCTTTACCACACAACAAAATTTTAGACTTGTTGGAACCCAAAGCATTTGCAGTTGACACATTAAATGATGGTCAAAGTGTGGAAATTGGCTTAGATAGGGTAGAAAACATTTTTGGAAGAGGAGAAAATGCTGATTTCCAGCATTTTCTCCTTTTCCCACGATGTTTCCAGAAGTCTTCTTCTTCAAGGTTGTTAAAAGTTGGGTTTTTATGGGAAACGGATAAGGGGTTAAGGGAGAAGCGCGTTCATTTACCTTGCTGCAACCTTAGTGCAAAATAGCTGATGAAGTCAAGTAATTAGCTTTTGCAATAAGCAAGCAGCATTTCCGGGTGATGTACAACATATTTATGCAGAAGAAAGCCAATGAAGTCGAGTAATTGGTGAAAACTGCATGAAGCGCGAAAAGTGTAAATCTGTTTTACTGCAACCTTAGTGCAAGATAGCTAATGAAGTCAAGTAATTAGCTTTTGCAATAAGCAAGCAGCATTTCCGGGTGATGTACAACATATTTATGCAGAAAAAAGCCAATGAAGTCGAGTAATTGGTGAAAACTGCATAAAGCACAAAAGGTGTAAATCTCTTTTACTGCAACCTTAGTGCAAGATAGCTAATGAAGTCAAGTAATTAGCTTTTGCAATAAGCATGCAGCATTTCCCGATGATGTACAACATATTTATGCAGAAGAAAGCCAATGAAGTCGAGTAATTGGTTAAAACTGCATGAAGCGCGAAAAGCGTAAATCTGTTTTACTGCAACCTTAGTGCAAGATAGCTAATGAAGTCAAGTAATTAGCTTTTGCAATAAGTAAGCAGCTTATTTCGTTCATGTGCCACACAATCGTTAATGCTAGAAAAGCACTGAAGTTGAGTAATTTACATTTAGGATTAGTTTTTTGTTCGACTGACCGAAGGCCAGCAGAGCTTATGTCATAGCGTGGTTTCCATTTGTCAGTCTTTTTCTTTAACATGATAAAGTCTGCATTTATAGTCGGATTTTTGTGAAACATCCAGAGTTTATTTATATCATCAATTGCTTGAACCATATTGATTTTGAAAAGAATTTGACTACTGGGAAGGGAAAAGTTGCCACTTACAGTTGAAAATTAATATTTCTTGTGTCCATGATAAAGTCCGCATATGTGGTCAGATTTCTTAATATCATCAGTAGCTTGAATCCTATTGGTTTTGAAACCAAAATTGTGATAGATAGTATGGGAAAAGAAGCCACTTAAAGTTGAAAATTTACATTTCTTGAGAAGTCTACATTTGTGGTCGGATTTTCGTGAATCTGGCACACTTTCTTTAATTCATCAATAGCTTGAAATCCTATTGATTTTGAAAAACATGGGTTTTAGTGCTTTTTTTTCTGCGGGTTCCAAATTTTCCAAACAGAGGGGTATTTCAATTTCTGAGAATCTTATATCTGTGATGTGCAGTTTGAGCATTTTTTTGGTGTTTAGTAAGGAGGTGTTGAATTACGGGAATTACCATTGACGACCGTCTACTTCAGATCGTGGAGACTTCCGGCAGTGTACATGTATAGATATCAGATAGGTATCCCCACCTGGTCTTAAAATACTACACTTTATGTTAGTAAATGGCTATGTTTGTTTCGTAAAAGAATATTTAAGGGAGTTAGTTGGATGTTTTTGAAATAGTCTCATCTAAACATATATAAACACAGTTTTTATCAGTTTCCACTGATTAGATGTTACCCCTTTACCAGACGACAAAATTTTAGCCTTGTCCAAATTCAAAGCAGTTGTGGACGACAATTTCGATGTGGCTCAAATGGTGCAAGTTTTCTTTGATAGGGTGGAAAACATGTGGGAAAAGGAGAAAAAAGCTGGTTACCAGCATTTTCTCCTTTTCCCACAATGTTTTCAAACGGCTTCTTTCCCAGGATCATTAAAAGGTGGCATTGTATGGTAAAGGGTTAAATTGTAATTAAAAGATTTAATCCGACATTTATCAGTATTAAGAAGTCATAACTGTTTTTATCAACATTTGCTGAAGATCAATTTAATATAATGAATAATGCTGTTTTATAGTGGGATTGGGCCTGCCCGGGTAGCTCTCTGGTTAGCATATCTGACTTGTGACCTGGTAGTTGCAAGTTCGATACCTGGTTAAGGCAAACTTTCTTTCCGGCAATTTTTTGCCTCTCACCTCTGATACATGCAAGAAAAGTAGTCAGTGGCTTTGGAAAGAAAGTTGTGTCAGTGCTGGTGTGAGAAATCCAGGAAACACATTGGTGCATCACTAACCACCATGATATGACCTGAGCTGTTAACATGGCATTAAACTCCAATACAAAATATAGCAGGATTGACCACACTAGTTAGTTTTCTTTACACATAATCCAATAACAAGACTACTTGTTTCTGATGCTGTATTGTCCAAAGAAAAACTTGGACATTATAATCTGGGTGATTAATTGCTGCAGCCTTGAGTTGCTTGCAGACATAGCAGAAATTAAATAGCTGCAGAAAAAACACTTAAATATGCTAGTATTAGGGAAAAGTAGTCATTTTAAGTTGAAAATTTACATTTCTTCTTTACACGATAAAATCTGCATTTTTTTATCTAATTCTTTTGAAACTTACTGAGCAGTGGTAGCTCTGTCAGTAGAGTACAGGACTTGAGAACAGGTTGCTGGTTCAATCCCCAGCTCTCCCAGTTTCTTTCCAAGGATTGATGGTAGTAATTGCAATAAGATTCATTCCTCTCTCACTTCTGATCATTGCTCAACAATGGTTATGTGGGAAAGCAGCATGTGGCTTGGAAAGAATATTGTAAGGAAAGCATGGATAGGTGCACTGGCCAGTGCGATGTAACTGAAATAATGTTGAAAACAGGGTTAACCCTTTACCAGACGACAAAATTCCAGCCTTGTCCAAATTGAAAGCATTTGCGGACGACTAGAGCTGGGACAGGTAGAAATTTTGTACCCGGGTACCCATGGCCGTATTACCCGCGGGTACTCGGGTACCCAATGTTATTAATTCTGATTAAAAACACCAATAGTTGTCTATCTTTATGCATCCTGGCACCTGCACAACTAAACATGGCTTCAAATAGCCATGCTTCGTCAAAAAGCGAAGTTTGGCAGTTCTTTAGTCTTCTGCAAGACAAACAGAAGACAAAATGGAGTAGCTGATGAGACAATGGCCTTTGATTGTGTTGAGTTTTCCGTGATGATTTGAGCTGTTATAAATAGATCACAAAATACACATGTATGTTTTGCTTTTAATTCAAATTACCATTGTCTATGTTAAATAAACCTAAAACGCTGAATGGGCAAATATATAACAATATTTACCCATTACTGAAGAGTTAGGCGTTGCAGGGGATATAAGCGGTACAGCCTTATTTCAAGCTATTTCGATGATCTACTTCTGGTTCATGTACGGGAGTGGGTAACATGTTTTTTTGCTTGTATTTAAATTAAGATCAAATAATTTCATTGGAACTTCAAAATTATAGCTTTACTTAATAAATCACTATATAATTATCGGGTACCCGGGTAATGATTCAGTACCAGGGTACCGGCGGTACCCTACCTGATACCCGGGCACTGGAGTACTTGTCCCAGCTCTACAGACGACAATTTCAATGTGGCGCAAATGGTCCAATCTTCCTGCTATAGAGCAGAAAACATTGTTACCAGCATTTTCTTTATTTCCCACAATGTTTTCAACAGGCCTATATGCCAGGGTCATTAACACTCTGGATTGTGTTGAAATGGGTTAAGCAAAGCGAACAGCGTAGGTCAAAGATCAGATTTCATGTTTTGCAAAGGCAGCATGTTTGCAAAGGCAGCTTCTGAAAGGAACTTTAACTTGTTACCAAACAGTACAATTGTAGACAGTCTCAATTGAAAGCATTTGTAGACAAAATTGAAAGCTTGGCTCAAATTATCAGATTTGTTGGTGACAATAGAAATCAGTAATGGGAAAAAAACATGTCAGCTTTGTTAAAACTCGGGTGGTAATGGGTTAAGGTAAACATGGTTTAAGGGTAATTTGTCTTTGAAAGGGTGAAAACAATGTGGGTCCCTATCAGGGTCCTTAAAAATCTGGATTGTGTGGTAATGTGTTAACCCTTTCCCAAACAAGCCCTGGTTTTCACGTGTCTGCAGAACAAGTCTTTTGAAAACACTGTGGGAAAAGGAGAAATTGCTCGTAACGAGCAATTTCTCCTTTTCCCACAGTGTTTTCTACCCGTTTTGAGACCTTTCTGCCATTTTCATCAAATTTAAAATTGTCGTCTGCAAACTCGTTCAATTTAGACTAGTCCAAAATTTGTCGTTTGGGAAAGGGTTAAGGGTAAAATTTGCTGAAGTTATGTAATTTGTCTTTGAAAGGGTTCTGTATCAGGGTCATTAAAAATCTGGATTGTATGGTAATGTGTTAAGGGTAATATTTCGCTGAAGTTATGTAATTTTTCTTTGAAATGGTAGAAAACAGTGTGGTTCCCTATCAGGGTGATAAAAATCTGGATTGTGTGGCAATGGTTTAAGGGTTAAGGGTCAGATGAAATGATGTAATTTTTTTTGAAAGGGTTTTTCAACAGTAATTTCAAAGGTCATTAACCTCCAGGATCTTAACCCTTTACCAAACAACAAAATTCTAGACTTGCCTGAATTTAAAACATTCACAGACAACAAAGTAAATGTGACTCATAAATTGAAATTTGTTTGGGAAGGGTAGAAAACATTGTGGGAAAAGGAGAAAATGCTGGTTCTCCTTTTCCCTCCATTTTTTTCTTTTTTTTCTAAAGGCTTCTTCCTGAGGGTCATGAAAACCAGGGATTGTTTGGTAAAAGGTTAAATATTTCAATTGTTTGGTAAAGGGTAAAGTTGGTGGACTTGTAATCGAGAGATCTGTGTTAGATCATCATCAATAGAGGAACTGGGCTCTTAATGATTACCCTTTGGCAAGGCACTAAAAAGCCTGGATCCAGTACTGATGAAACCCAGAAAACTAATATAAGTTGCAAAAGTGATATTGTTGAAAAAAGCTTAAAACACATGGTTTTTGTGGCTCTGTGAAAAAAGACAAAATGATCAAAGCTGTTGATGAACCATTAAAGAACATTTGATCACTCACTCATTGTTTCATTCATTCATTTAGTAAAAAAGTGTGGACACATGAATTTTGATCATAAATCATCGCACTGAAGTTGAAGCTAGATCAACTGCTGTACATGAGACTAGGTTGCTTTGATTTGATATTTGTTTCACAAAGAGGACTAGGTTTTTTTTTTACATACATGGACTTTGGGCTTGTCCTTACTGACACCAAGAGGGCTAAGAACAGCCAACAAACATTAATCCTTTAGAGACAACAGAATTTTAGCCTTGTCCAAATTGAAAGCATTTGCAGGTGACAATTTCAATAGGGCTTAACTCTTTACCAAATGACAAAATTTTGGAATGGACGAAATTGAAAGCATTTGCAGACAACAAATTAAATGATGGTAACATGATTATTTCTGCCTGTGAAAGGTTAGAAAACATTGTGAGAAAAGGAGAAAATGCTGGTTACCAGCGTTTTCTCCTTTTCCCATGTTTTCAAAAGGCTTCTATTTCAGGGTCATTAAAAGTTGGGATTGTGTGGTAAAGGGTGAAATGGTGCAAATTTTCTTTCTAGGATAGAAAACATTGTGGGAAAAGGAGAAAATTCTGGTGTTACCAGCATTTTCTCCTTTTCTCAAAATGTTTTTCAAAGGCTTCTTTCCCAGGGTTGTTAAAAGGCATCATTGTGTGGTAAAAGGTTAATTCTTTACCAGATGACAAAATTTCAGGCTCTGCCAAACTGAAACCATTTGTAGACGACTTTGAAGGTAGCTCTGTCTTTGATAGGGCAGAAAACATCATGTGGTTACTAGCAATTTATCCTTTTCCAACAAGGATAATTTTTTAAACAGCCTCTGCTTTCTATGAACATGGGATTATCTGGTGAACGGTTAAAGGGACATTAAACCAGATTTTGAAAAATAGTTTGTGGGGGGGGTGGTTATTTTTTGAAAGGAAGAATAACAAGGATGTGACTGTATACCCTGTGTTGGTGAAAAACAAATTGCATGTTTTGTGACTGGAACCTACAAAACTGGTTCTGCAACTCCTAACAAACTGAGTTTTAGGGCCAGCATATAATTTGCCATGTTAAATATGTACTTTTTCTTTGTTGTGCAATTAAGACTATACAGTTATATGGGAACAGAATTTTTACAATAAAGATAAAAAGAATGTAACTGCTTGTGTTTTCTATGTGTAGTTCTTGGGCAAGACATTTCAGAGCCCTATCCTAGAACTGTTGAAACCCAGGACATATATGAATATGTGAGCTGGGGCCATGATACCACTGAAATAATGTTGAAAGCAGCGCAATGCACCAATAAATCAATCTACATGTAGTTCTCCAAGGGTTTTAAATTCAAGGCATTTTTCAAAGCAAATTAAAATTAGCAGATTTTTTTTTAAAGACTTTAGTAAAAACTTAAGTTTTGTGAAACAAAATCTGGTTTAAAGTCCCTGTAAAATACAATTAAACCCTTATAAGTAAGTGCAGTTTCAAGGGGGCTTATTTTCCAGAATGTCTTTAGCAAATCAGATAGTGAAAAAGATCAGACTGTATGTCTTGTGCAGTCTGATCTTGATCTACACTGACTGACAAGGCAGCTATGATTGGGAAGAGACTGCAAAAATTAAAAGCATTTGCAAATGACTTAATAAATGTTAACTTACTTAATTGGAATTTGTCACTGAAAGAGTAGAACAGCCCAGCTGGGGAGCTCAGTGGTAAGCATATCTGACTCGTGACCTACTGGTTGAGGGTTCCAGTTGAGGCAAACTTTCTTTCTGGCAATTTTCACCTCGCACCTCTGATGCATGTGATAAAAGAAGTCAGTGGATTGGAAAGAAAGTTAATATCAGTACTTGTGTAAGAAAGCCAGGAAACATGTGTAAATGCACTGACTGCCGTGATAGGACCTAAGCTTTTAAGATAGCATTTAAACTTCAATACAAACAAACAAACAAAAAGAGCAGAAAAATTTTGGAAGAGAAGAAAAAAGCAATTTCCGTGCATTTTTTCCTTTCCCACAATTTTATTTTTACCTCTTCACCTAATGACAAATTTTTAAACTTGTCCAAAATGAAGGCATTTACAGAGGGCAAAGGAAATGTGATTTAAAATTGATATTTGATCTGTAAGGATAGGAAATATTGTTGTCAAACTAGAAAATGCTGGTTATGTCCAAAGCCTGATTTCTTATGGTCATTAAGTTTGGAGATAGTTAGGTTAAGGGTTATAGCAGAGTTCAACAGGGTGTGAAACATGTTCATTTGTTAAAGAGTTTTACCACATGTGACACTTGTGAAATGGAGAGAAATATTGTGGGGAAAAAGGAGAAAATGCTGGTTACCAGCATTATTTTTCTTTTCCCACAATGTTTTCAAAAGTCATTCTACCTAGGGCACTAACTCTTTACCACACAACAAAAAATGTACACTTGTCCAATTTGAAAGTATTTGCAGACAATTAGTTTAATGTGGCTCAAATGATGAAATTTACAAATGTTGAAATTTAATTTTAATAGGGTAGAAATTTTTGTGGGAAATAAGAAAATACTGGTTACCAGCATTTTCTCCTTTTCCCATATATTGCTTTCACAAGAACGTTTTCTCAGGGTTGTTTAACCCTTTTACCACACAATCTCATGTTTTAACAACCCAAGGGAGAAGGCCTCTTGAAAGCATTGTAGGAAAAGGGGAAAATGCTGGTAACCAGGATTTTCTCCTATTCCCACAATGTTTTCTGTCCTTTCCAAAGCAAATTTCAATTTTTGAACCACATTTAACCCTTTCCCAAACAAGCCCTGGTTTTCACGTGTCTGCAGTACAAGTCTTTTGAAAACACTGTGGGAAAAGGAGAAATTGCTCGTAACGAGCAATTCCTCCTTTTCCCACAGTGTTTCTACCCTTTTTGATAACTTTCTGCCATTTTTATCAAACTTAAAATTGTCATCTGCAAACTCTTTCAATTTGGACCAGTCCAAAATTTGTCATTTGGGAAAGGGTTAATTTGTCGTCTGCAAATGCTTTCAATTTGGACTAGTCTAAAATTTTGTCATTTGGTAAAGAGTTAAACTCGGCATTGTGTGGTAAAGGGTTAAAATGCAGGATTATGTGGTAAAAGGTACTAGTGTTTACCAAACAGAGGTGGCATATTTATGAAGTAACAGAAGTCATTGCTCAAATAAGACAATTTTATATATAACAAAAAAGTCAGTGCCTCTTTCATAACAATATTAGCCTCTTGTTCATGGTAACTTCATGGAATTTTGGAGAAAAAAGAAGTAACTTATAAGAAAGTGGAAAAAAAATTTCACTTCATGTAAATGAGTTACCTTTAGTGTGAGAGAGTAAAACAATGTTTCTGTCACTGAACAATGTAACATAAAATACTCAATATAAAATTTTGTCATCTGGAAAAGATCTAAATGCATAACATGCTAAAATTTTCCTGTTTCTTTCACAAAATGGAATTTGTTCATATTTGGTATTTTGTTACAGCATTGTATTTTTGACAGGAAAATGAAATAAAACTTGGGAATTGTTGACTTTGTTTTATTCTATATTTCATTACATATTTAGTGTCAGACATCCATTCATTGACAAATTTAATGGCAGTGGAAATACATGTGTATATATACAAGGAAGTGCCACATTATATTACTCTAAAACCTTACATACCATAGCTGTATTTGTTGACCAGTAAACTGCTAAATACATGTAAATTAAACTTAAGATTTCCAGCCAATAGTGAAAACGTATAGATTATAGTTTAAAAATTTTGCTTGTAGGAAAAAATCACACCATATTAGACAGTGTACATCCAAGATCAAACTGAACCTTCTATGCAGTCTGATCTTGGATATGCACTCTTCACAAAAGCCTACATAGTAACGCTAAGCAGCCTGTGTTAAGGAATTTGCCAAATAATGGAAATAATATTTGTACAGTATAAAACACAAACAAATGAAGAAAAAAAATAAGCCAGCATATTATCATCAATTAAGTGTCTTTGACAGCTTAAGTTACCATTTCTGATGGTATATACATGTATTAAAATCAAAGCATTCAAAATATGCAATTCAATTTTGGATGTAATGAACAGTCTGTCAGTACATGTACTATAGATGCATATGTCGCTATTTCAAAGCTCTTTTTGACGGAACATCTAGCAAAAAAAACCAACAATGTAGGTTCAAGATCAGACAATGTAGGTTCAAGATCAGACTGCATATTTTGTCTAGTCTGATCTATGCTGGTTACCAGCATTTTCTGCTTTTCCCACAATGTTTTCAAAAGCCTTAGGGTCGTTAAAACACAGGATTACTTGAGAAAGGGTTAATGCAAATCCTGATTTTTTTTTTTTTTCTTTTTTCTCTTTCCAGATACAGAAGAATTCAACTCGACGATAAGTGAAAAAATGGCTTTGGTAATTTCTGCCCTTGGTTATGCGTCTGACCTCCTGTCATGGGCAAAGAAGACTTTGGTGGAGGCCGCCCCAAATGTCGTCTTTGAGCATGAAGGAGACCATCTCGAGTTCTCCTTTGATGCGGATGAAGGTACCTCAGTGGATGCTGTGTGTGATGAGAGTACCTCTGTAGACTCTTTGTCCTGGGATGATACTGTGGAGGAGTTGGGAGAAGAGGTTAGCTCTTTGGAGTTAAGCTGTTCCTCCCTTTTCCCTACAGAGCAGGATGTGGAGATGGTGGATGAGAGCTGTATGGCTCTCAGCCCCATATCCATATCACCGGAGATGTGGAATGGCATGAACAAAGAGTTTTATAGGGTTGCTTTTGTCATCGAGAAGGAGGAAGAGCCGAGGTCTGTAGATTTTGGTTCTGTCTCCTTCTGGTCTGTTGTGGAGGATGTAGAGATGGAGGAAGAGAACGTTATGGTCTCTTCCTTCAGCTCTACATTATCCACATTGCATGGTGCAGATGCTGAGGTGCTGGATGATGTGGAGGAGGAGATCCTTCGTGATGGTGATGCAGAGATTGAAGAAGACTTTGAGGTAGAAATTAGTTCTTTGGAGCTAAGTTGTACCTCTTTGTCCTCTTTGACTTTGACACTGGATATACCGGTCCTGCAGACTGAGGGTTGTGTTGGGGTGGCTGATGGAGAAGAGGCTGAGCTAAGCTTGGACTCTCTCTCCATTAGTCAGGGAGATGAGCTTGAGGTCTGTCTACCGTCTGTTGTGTGTGAGCCAGTGGTTGTCACACGTAGTGGGCGCCGTAGCCGTCGGCCTGATAGGTACGGGGACTGGTTGTACTATTAGAGGGTTTTGATAGGTACGGGGACTGGTTGTACTATTAGAGTGTTTTGATAGGTACGGGGACTGGTTGTACTATTAGAGTGTTTTGCCAACATTATGCTTTCCTAACTCCTTCAGTTGTAGACAGCCTCAACAGCTTATCTCCCATTGAAGGTATCTGTGTCTGGTTAACTTGGACATAAATCATGTGCTAGTGTTCTCTAGTAAGCAGAAATGAAGACAACTGAATGTGGCCTCTAGAGTGTACACAGAGTTTTACTAAGATTTGACCCAATGACCTACATTTTGACCAGACGTCATCCATTTTCAAATGTATTGTGAGATATCAAGACAAACGTTTTGACCAAGTTTCATGAGTATTGGACTGAAAATATAGCCTCTAGAGTGTATACAAGGTTTTTCTAAGATTTGACCCAGTAATCTGCCTCTAGACCCAAGGTCACCCATAGATATGAGATATGTTAAACATTTTGACAAACTTTCATGGGGATTGGACTGAAAATGTGGCTTCCAAGTGGTCACAAGGTTTTTCAATGATTTGACCCAGTAACTTATTTTTTGACCATATAGCACCTGTTTTTTATGTAAATGAGATATTATCAAGACTAACATTCTGACCAACTTTTATGTGTACTGGATTTGAAATATGGGCTCTGGAGCATACACAAGGTTTTTCAAAGATTTGACCTGATGACCAAGTTTTTGATCTGACATCACCAATTTTCAAACCTGTCTGAGGTATCAGATATATCAAGACAAACTTTCTGACCGATTGTCATGAGTATTGGACTGAAAATGTGGCCTTTAGAGCATTGACAAGGTAGAAGTTGAGAGGAATGATAGGTTGCACAAAAGCTCAGAGGGCCGATAGGTTGCACAAAAGTTGACCTTTAACACTTTGTGCATAAATGTTTAGGAATGCAAAGCTGAGGTTAGGTATCATTTAAGGTAATGGATGGTGGAGGAGAGAAGATAGTGCATATCTATATGTGTACTGCATTAGGCATATGTTGGTCATGGCTATAGCTTGATCCTTTCTTTGACACTCACCCCTGTCTCTACATGTTACCCTCTGTTTTGGTGGTTCTTGAGCGTAAAGTGGCGACAGGAAGGTTATGGATGGGATCTGTCACTAGTAAGACCAGGGACTTGGTGACAGGTCTTTGAAGTGAGCTTTCCATTGCACAGCCACAAACATAGATTACCAAAGTTTACTGAATATGTTGATCAAGGAATAACCATCCTACAGAGTGTCAGCCTGGAGGGGCTTCCATCTGTTTTGATGACGGATGTTTCATTCCCCATGCTTAATGTTTCATTTATGAAGTGAGCTTGCATCATTTTGAGACCTGTAGGTTTGTTATGATCAGATGCAAACATTCTGACCAACTTTCAAGAGTATTTGACTGAAAACATGGCCTCTATTGCATACAGAGGTTTTTTCTAATGTTTGTCCCAGGGGCCAGTGACCTTGTTTTTGACCCAACATCACCCATTTTCATACTGGTTCAAGATAAGCAAGACAAACATTCTGACCATTGGATTTTATAGATCCATGATTACTGTGATTGTGATTGTTATGAGTATTGGACTTAAAATGTGGCCTCTAGAGTGCACACACAAGGTAAAAGTTGACAAAGGATGACAAACAACAGACACAGCACAATCATAAAAGCTCACCATGAGCTCTTCATGCTCATGTGAGCTAAAATTAAAGGAATTTCAGAACTTTCCTGTTATAAGATGGTTTCATGCAGAGTATTGATGATATGGTCATTGCAGCAAGATTTATTCAAATGAATTTGGGTTGTTCATTGCTTTAGATTGATCCTTTCTTTGACACTCGCCCCTATAACTGTAGGGGCTTCAGTCTATTGTGATGACTGATTTATGCTTCATTCCCCATGATTACTGTTTCATTTGTAAAATAAGCTTGCATAATTTGGAGATCTGTAGCTTTGTTATGATTAGAACACAGCCGTTGCATGGATTGAACCAAGTCATGTATTCAGAGTTATTACATATTATTTCTTTAACCCTTCACCAAAAATTTTTGTGTGTATATAACCCTGAAGAACATCATAGAGATAGGAGAAAATAATGGTCACCTGCTCCTTTCCTGACAATGTTTGTATAAACAGCCTACTCTTCAACCTGACATGACCTAATTTCAAACATGTCAGAATGATCATCTAGACAAACATTCTGATCAACATTCATGAGTTTAGATGTCATTTAAACTAATAGATGGTGGAGAAGATAGGATAGTACATGTCTATATGTGCAGTGCAAGATATTGGGCATATTGTTGTCATTACTTTGGATTGATCCTTTCTTTGACACTCACCCGTCTCTATTAGGTTGTTACCCACTGTGTCACTGGTTCTTGAGCATAAAGTGGCGACAGGAAGGTTATGAATGGGATCTTTCACAAGTAAGACCAGGGACTTGGTGACAGGTCTTTGAAGTGACCTTTCCATTGCACAGCCACAAACAGGGTCAATTAATGTTTTGGTCAAGGAATGACCATCCAACAGTTGCTGCAGAGTGTCAGCCTGGAGAGGCTTCAATCTATTGTGATGACAAATGGTTCATTTCTGAAGAAATTGAGCTTCCATAGTTTGGAGATCTGTATATTTTTATGCTCGGGTCATGGCCATTGCATGAGTTGAACCAACCCTTCATAAAAAATTTCTGTGTGTTTGTAGCCCTGAAGAACATCCTAGAGAAAGGAGAAAATAATGGTCATCTGCTCCTTTTGTGTCAATGTTTGCGCAAAGTTATGGTGTGCCAATGCTTCTATTATGAATGTCTTTAAAATTTGACCATAACTATGTTACTTCCTAAGTTTTCTTTATTCTTGCAGAATCCGATGATCCAGATATGCATGGTGTAAGGAAAAGGTGAACTACCATACCTGTTCCATACCGTATGTTTCAGATCAATATCAATCATTACAGTAATTTCAGCTTAAAACCACAGCATGGATCGAACAAAGCAATGTGTTCAGATATATCATGTGCCAACAGCATGGATTGAACCAAGTTTAGTATTTTACCTAAACTATGTATGACCATGGATCGAACCAAGCAGTGTGTTCAGTTATATCATGTACCCCCAGCAAGAATTGAACCAAAAGTAAGACCATGGCATGGATTGAACCAAGTATAAGATTTTACAACGGCATTGCCTCGGCCTCCATTGAAACAAGTTATATATTCAGTTATATCATGTATCTTTCACCCTTTATCCAACAATCCTATTTACACAGTGGCAGGTACATCAGTACGACCATGGCAAGGATTGAACCAAGTTCTATTTTCAGTAATATCATGAATCCCATACATTTGCAGTTACAACACTTTGACCATTGCAAGGATTGAACCAAGTTTTATGTTCAGTTATATTATGAATTCAACACAGTGGCAGGTATATCAGTACAACCAGGGCTTGGATTGAACCAAGTTTTATGTTCAGTTATATTATGAATCCCACACAGTGGCAGGTATATCAGTACAACCAGGGCTTGGATTGAACCAAGTTTTATGTTCAGTTATATTATGAATTCAACACCGTGGCAGGTATATCAGTACAACCAGGGCTTGGATTGAACCAAGTTTTATGTTCAGTTATATCATGAATCCCACACAGTGGCAGGTACATGCATCAGTATGACCAGGGCTTGGATTGAACCAAGTTTTATGTTCAGTTATATCATGAATCCCACACAGTAGCAGGTACGTGCATCAGTATGACCAGGGCTTGGATTGAACCAAGTTTTATGTTCAGTTATATCATGAATCCCACACAGTGGCAGGTACGAACATCAGTACAACCAGAGCTTGGATTGAACCAAGTTTTATGTTCAGTTATATCATCAATCCCACACAGTGGTAGGTACGTACATCAGTACAACCAGAGCTTAGATTGAACCCAGTTTTATGTTCAGTTATATCATCAATCCCATACAGTGACAGGTACATCAGTACGACCAGGGCTTGGATTGAACCCAGTTTTATGTTCATTTACATTGTGAATCCCATCTTTGAGTCTTCATCAAACAGTGCTATTTACATACAGTTGCAAAGTCATGATGACTGTGATGGGGATTTATATTCAGTCATATTACATCACAATGAGGGAGAAGCTAGCTTCTTTGAATAGTTTAGGTGGCTTCTATCATTACTTCAAGTCATATCACAGTAAAACCTCACTTATTCATGTGTGTCCTGGGTTTCACCAGTACTAGGACTCTAAAGAGTCTTGCCCAAGGACACTCCACAAATACCCTAGTGTTTTGATTGAGGATCGAACCCAGGCCTCTGGAGTATATACCCTGCTAAGTATGACCACTGAGCTACACAGAACCCCATGGGGAACAGAGAAGAGCAGCCCCTAACAGATGGATGGAAGATTGATGTTGATGACCAGAGCCAAGATGGAGTTCTGGAAGAAGTAAGAAGAGCAGCCCCCAACAGACGAATGAAAGACGACATTGAAGAGCAGAGCCCAGAAGATTGCAGGAAGAAGCAAGAAGAGCACCCCCTAACAGATGGATGGAAGACCCAGGTTGATGTACAGAGCCTAGATGATGTTGAAGAAGAATTGCAGCCGCTAACAGACGCATGATGAACCTATGGTGATGCCTGATGTGTAGTAGAATATCCAATGGATAGATAACAAGTAAGTTTTTTACGAGTATCTCTTTACCAAACAAACCTTTATTTATGATAAACAGCATTTTTTCCCTTTTCCTGCAATGTGTTCAATCCCTGCAAAGACAAATCCCATCACTCAACTCTTCAACAAGAGACAAAACTTGGCCATGACTAAATTGGAAGCATTAGTAAATGATGAATCAAAGGTGGCTCAAATTATAAATTTGTCTCCGAAATGGTTACCAGCATTTTCTCCACTTTCCACAAGGTCTTCTACTTTATCAGAAAACTTCTCATTTGTATCAATTTTTAGAAATTGTTGTCGGCAAATGCTTTAGAGGGGCCTAATATTTGCCGTTTTGGGAATGCATTAACTGCTCGAGGAGCCCATAGAGAGGTGCACTGGCTGCTTTAATATGACAGAAAGCTACTAAAACACCCAATTCACCTTTTACCATACAATCCCATATTGCAATAAACTTAAAAACAATGACTTTTGAGAAAATTGTGGTACAGGGAGAAAATGCTGGTAACCAGTATTTTCTTTCAGTGTTTTCTATCCTTCCTAAACAAATCTCTTTGAGAGTTAACCATTTTTGTGCCAAATAAACCCAATGGATATTTTTATTCTACAATAAGACCAAAATGATTCCATTTCTTCTGGCAGCCTTTTGTCTGTGCTGAATCAGCAAGCAAAGTGGTCAGAGTAGATCAAAGATCAGACTGCATGTTTGCGAAGTCTGATCTTGATCTACACTGACCGGAAAAGCAACTATAGTAGAGAAAGGGGCTGCAAGGGTTAGTTTGTTGCCTGCAAATGATTTTAGTTTGGAAGTCTAAAAATTGTGCTTTGGTATAGAGTTAACCATTTACCACACGATCCTGACTTTCAACGACCCTGAGAAAGAAACCTTTGAAAACATTGTGGGAAAAGCAGAAAATGCTGGTAACCAGCATTTTCTCCTTTTCCCACAATGTTTTCTACCCTACCCAAAACAAATAACAATTTTTCAAGCACATTTATCTTGTTGTCTGCAAATGCTTTCAATTTGGACCATTCTATGATTTTTTTGTTTAGTAAAGAGTTAAATAAGTTTATGTTCATTTTCATTCTTTTTTCAGCAGACGACATGAAGATGGATGATTCTGAGAGACAATGTACATAAGAAGATGGAACTTTTTGCCCAATCATCTCCAGACGACGATGCCCACCTGACTCTAGATAACCAGATAACTGCAATATCCAACAGCCAAGAGGGTAAGTACTAGTAACACTTTACCATACAACATTTTAGACATGTCCAAATTATAGCTTTTGCAGATGACAAAAATGTCACAAATAATGGGTTTTGCTATTAAATGGGTCAAAAACAATGAGGGAAAAGGAGAAGATTCTGGGTACTAGCATTTTCTCCTTTCCCACAATGTTTTCAAAAGCTTTCTTCCTCAAGGTTGTTAAAACATGAGATCATTTGGTAAAGGGTAACCTATTCCCACACAATTTAAGAGTTTTTAATGACACTAAGGAAGTAGGCTTTTGAAAACATTGTGGCAACAGGAGAAAATGCTGGCAACCAGCATTTTCTACTTTTCCCACAATGTTTTCTACTCTGCCCAAATAAAATTTTAAATTTTTCAATCACATTTGGTTTGTTGTCTGCAAATGCGTTCCAGTCTAATTTTTTTTTGGTAAAGAGTTAAATAAGTTTATTCTCATTTTTACTCTTTTTTCAGCAGACGACATGAAGATGGATGATTCCGAGGGACGATGTACCAAAGAAGGTGGAACTTTTTGCCCAATCATCTCTAGACGACCAGACGGTGATGATCAACCGATTCTAGATGACCAGATAACTGCAATATCCAACAGCCAAGAGGGTAAGAACTGGTAACACTTTACCATACAACATTTTAGACATGTCCAAATAGAAGCTTTTGCAGATGACAAAAATGGTACAAAAATTCGGTTTTGTTATTTAATGGGTCAAAAACAATGAGGGAAAAGGAGAAGATTCTGGGTACCAGCATTTTCTTCTTTTCCCACAATGTTTTCAGAAGCTTCCCTCCTCAAGGTTGTTAAAACATGAGATCATTAGGTAAAGGGTTAACCCATTCCCACACAATTTTAGAGTTTTTAAGGACGCTAAGGAAGTGGGCTTTTGAAAACATTGTGGCAATAGGAGAAAATGCTGGCAACCAGCATTTTCTACTTTTCCCACAATGTTTTCTACCATGCCCAAAACAAATTTCAATTTTTTCAATCACATTTATTTTGTTGTCTTCAAATGCTTTCCAGTCTAAAATTTGTTTCTTTGGTAAAGAGTTATATAAGTTAATCTTCATTTTTATTCTTTTTTCAGCAGACGACATGAAGATGGATGATTCCGAGAGACGATGCCCAAAAGAAGATGAAACTTGTTGCCCAATCATCTCTAGATGACGATGCCCAACATACTCTAGATGACCAGATAACTGCAATATCCAACAGCCAAGGCTTGCAAGCCACCTAGATGGACAGTTTTGTGCAATACTATTCTAAGTGCCTATACAACGTACAGGCACTAAGAATAGTATTGCACTGACCTATTAAAGTGTTTATTAGGTAGGATTTGGTATGTTTTTTTTTTCTTTTTTCAGTATATCCCTATTTTTGCTTTGCTTAGTAAGCAATTTAGTACATGTACTTATATGATAGTTATAGATATATTTAGATATTTCTTTTAACTTTAAATGTCTTTATTCTAGGCGCCTAGATATAGCAATATTTTTGTTGTTGTTTTAAGATGTTTGTTTTACTTGTTGATAAGGTGATGGAATGCTATCTTGTTTACTTTCCCTACATTTGTCAAAAGGATTTGTTTTGATATCTATTACTTAAGTAATGGGTACCCATACTTTTTGTAGCTGATTGTTATTATTAAAATACGCTTTTTCTAAAACATGCATACATTTTTAACATGCATACAATGTTAACATAAAATTTTTATGACAATAATTATTACTTTTTTTTTTCATCACAAGATCATTGGTACCATTATTGTTATTAATAAAATAAGTTTGTTTTTTTAATATGGACTGTATACCTTACTTAATGGTGGTTATTGATTAAACAGTTTTTTTGTTTTTTTTTTAATGTACTCTTTACTGTGCTGTGGAAATTTATTAATAGAGTTTGTCAAGATTTTATATTACAAACAGTTTTCAGTTGTTTTTTAGTTAGTTATAGACAATAATTATTATGTCCCAGTAGTGATTATCTACAAGATGTTTATTTGTTAGAGCTATAAGTGATTACCGGTATTCACTAGATAATTTCTGTTCATGAGTGCCATTACAATTTATGTAGAAACAATTTATATACTGATTATACATCTGTTAGCAGGATGGTCTTAGTGTACACTAAAATCTCAGATTTGAAGGTGGTGATGGTTGGCTGAAGGGGAGGAAGGAGGCCAATTTTTCTAAATACATCATGTGTACATGTTTGTAGAAGTTTGGAAGTCTAAAAAAACGTTTTGGTGAGACTTGTATTGTGGTCAGGGATGGGAATTGTACCAACTCAGTCAATGTTAGCAGTAAACTAAATCTGTTCATGTTGTCTTTAATTTAAGTGACTGTTGTTGCCTTTGTTTACATAGAATTTTTCTTACATTAAGCATCCTTTTTTTTTTTCACAAGATCATTGGTACCGATATTGTTATTAATACCCATTTTTTCATATGGATAGTTCAACCTTCTTAATGGTGGTTATATTATTTAAACAAGTTTTGTTTTTGTTTTCTAATGTACTCTATACTGTTCTGTTGAAATTCATTTTCAGCTGAGTTTGTGTAGATTGTATATTATATGCAGTTTTCAGTTGTTGTTTTTGCAGTTAGTTAGGAACAATTCTGTTCATGCAGTGATCATCAAAAAGGTGTTTATTTGCCATATCTATAAGTGATTATTCATTAAATGTTTAACTAACACATAATTTCTGTTCATGAGTTCCATTACAATTTATTTAGAAACAATGTATGTACTGATTATACATCTGTTTGCAGGATGGTCTTAGTGTACACTAAAATCAGATTTGAAGGTGGTGACGGTTGGCTGAAGGGGAGGAAGGAGGCCAATTTTTCTAAATACATTTTATGTACATGTTTGTAGAAATTGGGAATTTTACAAAAATGTCTTGGTGAGAAGTGAATTGTAGTAAGGGATGGGTATTGTACCCACTCTGTCAATTTTAGCAGTAAACTGAATGTTTTATGTTGTTATTGATTTAGATGACTTTTGTTGCCCTTTGTTTACATAGAATTTTTATGATATTAAGTATCCTTTGTTTTTTTCATCACAAGATCATTGGTACCAAAAGTCATTTGTAAACATATACCAGTTAAGTTAGTTTATATGATGTTACAAGTATTTCAATAAGTATCAGGTATCTGATCATTTATTTGGATTATATGGAACGTATGAAGTTAAAAATTTGGGTTTTATGACAATTTGTTCAAGGAAAATTTGTAATGGACATTTGGTAACCCAAAATTTGGCCCTTACAGAGGTGGTCTCCTCGTGGCAAGGGCTGGGCATTAATTCTCTCTTTTGCAGGTAATGATGGCGAACAACCTCTTGTTATTTGCAATAATGTGAATAAATGTTGCTTGAATTTAGACTTTGTCTTATCAATATTGGGTAAGTTGAAGAGTCACAGACTAGACTAAATGCCTCCAAATGTATTTCCCCAAAGCCAGCATTTCTTTCTTTACCATGGGCCATATCTGTTTTCTCCAAAGGTTTATCTCCAATATTTATCATCATTTAACTGCTTACCAAACAACAACAAACTGAAAGCATGTGCAGATGACAAATAAAATATTGCTCAAATGATGAAACCTGTCTGCGAAAGAGCACAAAGCATTGTGGGCAAAGGAGAAAATCCTAGTAACTGCCATTCTCCCCCTTTTCCTGCAATGTTTTTATAAGTTGCCCCTCTCTGGTTGTTAAAATTCTGGATTGTTTGGTAAACGGTTAAAGAGTTTTCCCTTTTCCCACAAAAAAATTCTTGTTTTAATAACCCAGAGATAAGATTGAATTTAAAAACATTGTGAAAAAAGTAAAAAAAAAAAATATATCGTTTAAAGTAGGAAGTCTTTAACATTTCACCACACACACACAAAACTTTCATCCCATTCCCAAACAGCAAATTTTAGACTATCTAAAATTCAAAATAGGTAGATGACAAATTTAAGTTGTTTGGTAAGACAGAAATCATTGTGCGAAATGGAGAAAATGCTTGTTACAAGCATTTTCAGCCTTTTCCACAATGTTTTCAAAAGGCTCCTTACTTACACTCTGGATTGATTGTCAAAAGGTTAATGACTCAGAGGAAGAATAGTTTTGAAAATATTGTGGGAAAAGGAGACATAAAATGTGGCTCATTGGCATTCTCTTCTTTCCACAATGGTTTGTAACCTTTCAAAGACAAAATCCCATCATTTGAACCATATTCCATATCATCATCCAAAAATTTTCCCCATGTTTGATGGAAATCGTCACGACTGTAACAACAAAACTCTACACAAGTCTTTACCAGATGACAAAATCTTAGACTTGTCCAATTTGAAAGCAGATGACAAAATAAATGAGACACAAAATTTGAAATTTGCTCTAGGAAGGGTAGAAAACATTGTGGGATAAAGAGAAAATTTTATCCTTTTCCCGCAATGTTTCGAAAGCCTTCTTTAGGGATGTTAAAACTAAGGATTGTGTGGCACAGGGATAAAGATTTAGACGTGAATGAAGGGAGCTTACTCTACTATTTCTATTTTATGAAAAAGGGAGATAATCAGTAGTTCCATTCCCAACTTTCAACCAACCCTGAAGTCTTTACCAAACGACAAAATTTTAGACTAAGCCAAATTGAAAGCATTTGCAGACGAAAAATTAAATGTGGTTCAAATAATGGAATTTGTGTCCGAAAAGAACAAAACCAGAATTTCCTGTTTCCCACAAAGTTTTCTCTCAGAAAACTTTAACTTCCTTTTTACTAATTTCAATTTAATCATCTGCAGATGCTTTCAACTTTAAAAGTCTAGTCTTTATGTCTCCTTGGCTTTCAACAGTGCAGTGCTGGATTCTGCAATACCTTGCCAAGGGGCACTGCCACATGATCAATGCTGCCAGCTGAATCAAACAAGGATTTCTTGATAACAGACCCAGACTGTTAACCCTATACTATTGACAAACAGCCTTTTCTCCTTTTCCCACAGTGTTTTCTACTGTTTTGAAAAACAAATTTCGTTATTTGAGCCAGATTTAGATTGTCATCTGCAAATACTTTCATTTTGGACGATTCTGAAATTTTGTCATCTGGTAAAAGATTAAATAGGTTAACACTGCTTTTAACAGTGTTGCAGCTCAACCCAGGCATAAGCTCAGTTGTCTACATCTCCTTGGATTTCACAAGTGCCAGGCTAGGGTACTGCTATACCTTGCCCAAGGACACTGCCACATGACTAATACCATGAGCAGACTCAAACAAGAGGACTTGTTCACCAACCATTCTAAGGACCATTCTTGGTCTTTGAGATTTTTTTAATTTGAAATTAACACAACTTCTGATTGGCTAAACCATTTAGCCAATCAGAAGTTGTGTTACTTGCAAATTTAGAAAATTCTGTAGAACAAGACTAAGAATGTTCTGAAGAATGGTTGGTGAATACTGACCCTGGATGACCTGATTACAGGTTCCAGGTTCTTGACCCTTTCCACACAATCCTGTATCTAAGCCCTGAGGAAAAGGGTTTTTGAAAACATTGTGGAACAAGGTTGATTGATTGTATGGTGTTTAATGCCATTTTCAACATTCTTTTACCAGTACTCCGTACAATATTCTTTCCAAGCCACTGGCTGCTTTCCTACATAACCATCGTTGAAACAATGGTCAGCGGTGAGAGAGGAATGAATCCTGTTGCTATGACTATCATCAATCATTGGAAAGAAATTGGCCAAGCCGGGGATCAAACCAGCCATCTCCTGTTCTCGAGTCCTGTACGCTACTGACTGAGCTACGGGGCTTGGCTGTGGAACAAGGAGAAAATGCCACAAGTAAACAACATTTTTAATTCCCTGCAAAGTGGAAGGGATTATAGGAATGGCCTTCGTCTGTCCATCCATCTGTCTGTCCGCAACACTTTCTTGTCTGCTGCATATCTCCTGCACCCTTTGAAAGATGTTCATTACACTTTGGTCAAATGTTTATCTCAAGTGAGACAGTGTGCAGTGCACAAGATCCACAACTCTACTATTTTTGAGTTATTGCCCTTCATTATTTTACACATTAGATTTTTGTCCAGAGCATGACTTCCAAAGTATGAAAGCTATTCACTTCAAACTTCATATGCACATAAATTACATTTAGGATAAGTGCAGTTTTTAAAATCCATGACTCTGTTTTCGTTTTTTTTTTTTTTTTTTGAGTTATTGCCCTTTGTTATTTTACACATGGGACTTTTCCTGGAGCATAATTTCCAAAGTATAAAAGCTATCAATTTCAAACTTCATATGCAGAGAAATCACACTGAGGACAAGTGCATTGAACAAGATCCATAACTCTATCTTAATTATTTTGTGGGGTTATTGCCCTTTGTTATGTTACTAATTGTAGTTTGGTCTGACACATAATTTCCAAAGTATGAGAGCTATCAATTTCATATGCGGATAAATCACCTTGAGGGTAAGTGCAATGCATAGGATCCATAGCACGGTGGTCAGTGTTTTTTGAGTTATTTCTCTTTGCAACTTTACAAATTGGATTTTTCAAAGTATAAATGCTATTGACTTCAAACTTCATATGCAGATAAATCACATTGAGAGCAAGTGTAGTGCACACAGTCCATAACTCTGTGGTCAGTATTTTTGGAGTTATTGCCCTTTTATATTTTATAAATTGAATATTGAATTAAATGAATCCGCATACCTCGGGTGATCCGGTGATCAAATTCCCTGCACATACATGGTACATTGGCTCATCGCCGGAGGCACATCGTTTTACCGTTATTGAAATTGTAAGGTTCCTCTTAAAAAAGAAAACATGAGTCACCATTTTCTATCGTTATCTTTCTAAGACTATTTCAGTCAGCACACAGTTTGTAAATTTAATTTTTAGCATGATTTATGAATTCCGGAGCTTTCATCTATAAATGTGAGTAACTTAACCGTGGTTGTTCATGTCATTGCTAAGCCATTACAGGAGTGGCAACGTTTAAGAGCACGTGATTGATAGTTCAAAATGGAATCCTCCTTTATAGGGGCGAGATTAGATGTAGGTACGGAATCGGCCAAGTTGTGGTGAGTGGAGTATTATTATACCCCTCCCCCCTACCTATGAGGTATATAGAAGGGGAAATACTGGTTTCACCATGTCTCTGTCTGTCTCCATCCATCCATTTGTCTGTCCACCATTTCATTTCCCCACTATCTCAAAAACCATTTGACCTAGCACCCTGAAACTTTATACAAGTATTGCTCATGACCCAAGGAGACACCCTATTGTTTTTTTGGTCACATGAGTCAAAGGTCAAGGTCACATGTGAACTTTGTTTGAAAATTGTTTCCATGCTCTAACTCAAAGGCCTTTTGAACTAGGACCCTGAAACTTTAAACAAGTGTTGCTCATGTCACTTCATACTTCATCTGCATCTTGCAAACTAGCATCTTGCAGATAGCATCTTGAAGACTACCTGCATCTTGCAGACTAGCATTTTACAGACGACCTGCATCATGCAAACTAGCATCTTGCAGACTACCTGCATCTTGCAGACTATCATCTTGCAGACTACCTGCATCTTGCAGACTATCATCTTGCAGACTACAGGTACTGCATCTTGCAGACTATCATCTTGCAGACTACCTGCAGACTATCATCTTGCAGACTATCATCTTGCAGACGACCTGCATCTTGCAGATGACCATTTACTGAAAACATTATGACATGTTAAGAAATTGCATGCAACAATGTTTCATTCTACCACAATGTTTTAATTTTTATCCATGAATTAAATCATACTACTTATTCATGGTTTGAATTTTTTTACCAACCAATTACATTTAAAGTCTTAATTCTGAATTAATAAGATAACACAATTTTTATTGGCTAAAATAATTTGGTTCAGCCAATCAGAAATTGAGTTCCTTTTAAAATTATCTAAATTCTGGAGAATTAATCCATAAAGCGCTGGTACCAACTGAATCTGTTTTTGCAGACAATGAAGATCAAGATCAGACTGCACAGAACATGCGTTATGATCTTGGATCTACATCATCCACTACTTCAGTGCATGTTCTGGCCAAAACAACATTGAATAACAAAGTTGCTGATGTTTTTTCTGATTGAAAAGGTCCATTTTATTAACTCTTAAGGTGTCTTGCACTATGGTTGCCTTTGCAGCCAGTGTAGATCAAGATCAGACTGCAAAAAACTTGCAGTCTGATCTTTGATCTACACTGTCAGCATTGCTGAGACATTCTAGACAAGAACAATCTTGAAATGGCAATTCTTTGGGTCATATTTCTTTACTGAGAGTGCACATTAACCCTTTACTGCACAATGTCGCCTTTTGATGCCCCTGGGAAAGAAGCCTTTTGAAAACATTGTGGGAAAAGGAGAAAATGCTGGTAACCAGCATTTTCTCCTTTTCCCACAATGTTTTCTACCCTATCAAAGAATTTGAGCCACATTGAAATTGTTGTCTGCAAATGCTTTCAATTTGGACAAGGCTAAAATTTTGTCGTCTGGTAAAGGGTTAAGACTTTTGGTGCGCCAAGGCTTAATTCAATGCTGTAAGGCTTAAACCAAGAGTTTTACTGAGAATACTAGTGTTACTATTGGTAAACACCTTCCCATATTTCACTGTTGTCCAGCCCAAACTTGTTTCTGGAGAAAAATAACCCTTAAACTGCTTAAGATGTTATATGAAGCTTGCAGTACGATTGTAAAAATCCAAATGATGCTATTTCAAAGTTATTTTTTAGGGAAAATATTTCCTTATCGCACAAAGTCCAAGAACAGACTGCATGTTCTGTGCAGTCTAATCTTGATCTACACTGTCGGCAAAATCTCACTACAGCCTGAGGGTTAACTCTTTACAAAAAGGCATTTAAAACTAGCCCAAAATGAAAGCATTTGCAGATGACAAATTCATTGATCCTCAAATAATGGAATTTGACTCTGATACAGTAGGAAAGACTGTGGTAAAAGTAGAACATGCTGATCACCAATATTTTCTCCTTTCTCTACCATGTTTTCAACATCCATCTCTTTCAGGGTCTTTAAAACTTGCGATTGTGTGGTAGAGGGTTAAGTATTTTAGTCAATATCAAGAAAGCACAACTAAGCAATATTAACTGCTTTCTTTATGGCCATATTTCCAAAAACATTGATATTTTGACTGTTTATGGAAGAAATCAAAGCGTTGAAAGCACTGGTGTGGCATTTGTCAAGGGAGCCATTGTATGGAATTAATAATTTGAAAAATAAACTATAGGAATAGTTTCAAAATATTTGCTTAAAAGTCAACCTACTATATAGTCATGACCAATCCTACAGAGTAGCGTGAAATCTTGTGGGACGAACAAGGCCTGGCGAACATATCCAGGGAGGAATAAGCCCAGGAACGAACTGGTTTGGGACGATCAAGCAGGGAATCGGGCGTTCAGGAATAAAAATATGGGTGTATCATTACGCCTACATAAGACCATAGCGGATCCAGCTATATTCGAAAAAAAAAAGAAGTATTTCCATGATCGATGGCCTAGTCCAATATATTTTAATACGCCATTTTTGTTTTCATATCTGAGTTCAATAAAAACACTTATTTGTCTGAGAAAAATGGAGTTTAATTGGGTTTACTTCCTTCGGTTTTGCACAAAATACGATACATGATTTTCAAATTGCCGTATTGAACTCATAGTGGCATTGTCTTCGACAAATACCACAAAAAAAGAGAAAGAAAAAGGATTGGAAGTTTGGCGAGTTGCTCTATCTTTTGCTTACTGTTTACCTGATTTTAAAGTTAATTTTTCTCCAAGCAGCTAACACTTGGATCTACCATACAATAACGGATTGTCATCTTCACTGTAATTTCCATTATAAATGATTTTAAATTAAAATGCAATTTAACACCCACATTAATTGGGCTACTTTTGGCCATTACTGGGCTTGTCACCATTAAAGTGACTTTTACTGCTATAGTGCCATTGCAGCCAGTGTAGATCAAGATCAGACTACACAAAATGTGCAGTCTGATCTTTTATCTACACTGTCCACTTTGCTGAAATACTGCAGACAAAAAGTAACCACAAAATTGCAATTATCTTGGATTATTCTACACTGTAAATGACATTTGGTTTATTCAGCACTTTAACCCTTAGGCTGCTAAGAGCGACTCACTGACCTTTTGCGGAAAGTGTAGATCAAGATCAGATTGCTCAAAACGTGCAGTCTATCTTAAATTTACACTGTTAGATAAGAAGATATCTTTTCTCCAAAAATGTCTTTGAAATAAAAGAAAAAAAAAGTCTTTATTAAGTGATACTCAGCTTCCCCCTTTACTTGTATAATACAGAATTTGCTCGTCCAGACGCACATATTTTGAATTCTGAAATTTTAGTTAGTGAAATTTCTGGTGTGATTTTAAGAGACTTTCCAACTGTAAATGTACTGGAATTGATGGAATATCGTCTGAGTTTTACAAAAATACTACGCCAGAAATTTTGCCTGTATTACATAAATTGTTCAGTGCTGTATTCTCTACGGGAAATTTACCTACTCTTTGGTTGCAATCTATTAGCTGTCCAATTTCCAAGTCGGGCATTAAAAGCAATCCAGCAAATGATCGCGGAATTTCTATTACGTACTTAGGTTATGTATAAATTTTTTTCTTGTATCATCAATAATCGACTGTACGAATGGACGGAGTCCAGTCAGAAAATAGACAAGTTAGAGTCTGGGTTTACACGTAATTACTTAACCGTTGATAACTTATTCTCACTGAAAGCTATGATTCAGAAATACTTTTGGGCGTTTCTATTGCTTATATGTAGACTTCAATAAGGCTTTTGACAGAGTTAATCACAACATTTTGTTTGACTGTTTAAAACGTTAAGGCATTCATGAAAACTTTTTGAAAACATTAGAAGCTATGTATTCAAACATCTTGTCATGTATAATCAAAGCGCTGAAGGCCTGGGCATCAGAACGGGTGAAGAGGTAGGAAGATGAGGCCCAGAAGCTTAAAGTTGCTATCACATTTGTACAGGCTTAAAAACTGCTATCACATTTGTACAGACTAATGAAAAATATCTACATGTCTCACACGGACAGTCTGTAGTCTGTGGAGTTGACAACAAAATGGAAAAAACATAAATTTGTAAAGGCCAATATGATGAGTATTTTTGTATAGCCTTGGCCTCATGGTCTTTTATGGATTGAAAGGAGATAATTTTCAAAGGATTTTCTGTGTCCTATTGTCTTCCTTTACGTTGCTTTGGCAACAAATCAAAGTGGTAACAAACCAAAATGAGCAGCGTGCAAAAAATTGCTGATAGAGGACAAGTCCAGGGAACATTTCTGAAAAGTGCAAAAAATCCACAATGGCCAAGCAATGAATCATATTTTTCTTACAGGTTACCATACTCAGTCTATAAGTTGAAATAGTGACCATGTCCTTTGAGCAATGACAAGGAAAAACACAAAGTCTTTAAAGGCTAATATCACAGAGCATGATTTGGTGTCTAAGAAGACGATTTTTTAGCTATTTCTTTTTATTTTTGTATTTTGGTTTCTATGGCATTAAAGAAAAAGGACGCCAATGCTCGACAACAGTTGTATTTAGTAACAAGAGCGCCATATGCAGGTGCCAACGCTCGGCTGCAGTTGCTTAATTTTTAGTGAAAACACAAAGTTGAAAAAGGGGCATAACTAGATAGTTACATGTAGCTCCAGAATGGTCAACCACATAAAGAACATATGACAGCAAGAACCATGTCTGTAAATCAAAGTCACAAACAGGTCAAATGTCCGACTTGTGCCTGGGCCATAAGTTTTTATCCTATCACTGTAATTAAAAAGTACTTTGCACAAATCTTAGCCACCTCAAGGTGACCCATCATACTCAAGGAGTCATGTCTGTAGGATAAAGGCCAAGTCACAAGGTCAATTGCGTTTTCAAGGCAGTGGTATGTTTGTGTCAGGTCTGCAACTTTTTCAATGATGAATGAATTTCAGTATAACTTTGCAGAATTGTGAAACACATATAAATGATAAGTAGGCACAAGAACCATATCATTAGGTCAAGGTCTTAGCAAGGTCAAATATATTTAGAAAGAGAAATTTGGGGGGATTTTTCAGACAGCCCTCTTGTTTTCAGGGGAATTAGTCACTTCTCAATGAAACAAATTGTTTGATCAGGTGAGTGATCTAAAGACACCACGGCCCTCTTGTGTACCTTAAATGAAACCTGCCCAGGTAGCTCAGTGGTTAGCGTACATGACCCATCACCTGGTGGTTGTTAGTTCGATACCTGGTTGAGGCAAACTTTCTTTCAGGCGATTTTTCGCCTCTCACCTCTGATGCATTTGAAAAAAGTAGTCAGTGACTTTGAAAGAAAGTTGTGTCAGTACTGGTGAGAGAGTACATACGTAGGTGCACTGACCACCGTGACATTACCTAAGCTGTTTAAATGGTGTTAAACTCAAATACAATCAATTAAATGAAAGCTGTTTCAGTTTGCTTAAAAGTTTATTTAAAAAAAACTGAAAGCTCCAGGCCCTTTTTGGCAGACTTGAAATTGAACCTGCATCGGAAGGTTTTCTTTATTTTTCAACCCTATTGTTTTTCTTACTCTTCCCAGCAAATGTGTTTTTAAGACCTTCAGGAGAAAGCTTTCGCAAACGCTAGAGAGATAGGCAGAAACTGCTCATCATATATTTACTTTTTCCTGTGATTTTTTTTTTTTTTTTTTTTTCATAACCCTTTTAACGATCAGTCCCATTATTTGATCAAACTGAAATTGTCTTAAAATACTTTGAAACTAGAAAAGGGTAACAAAGCCTATCATATGGTAAAGAGTTGAAGGATGCAAAGTTTTGTTCGTAGAGCTTAACCACTGGAGCCAATACAGTACTAAGGAAGTGATCAAATACATTTCAGTTTAGTTGTTTCAAGAATTCTTAGTTAATTTTGATGACTTGAGTAGCAACATTGTTTATATTTTTTCTGTGTTTTGTTTGTTTGCCATATTTCCGTGAAAATTAAACAGTTGTCTTATAATCTTTTGAATAAACTAAAAATCACTTTATCTTGTCCAAGTTTTTCAATGCATGGAGACCCAAAATATTTTACCCTGACCGAGATCTGATTATACATGGTTATATGAGATAATATTGTTTATTTCTATTAAAAGGATGGGTGGAAAACAGTAGATCTACTGGTAGATCAAACCCTGTGAAGTAGCACTTCTAATGAGTGTCCACTGTTTTTGCCGTTGGAATAGAAGTATTTCGAACTTTCAAATGTCTCAATGATTGCGAATAGTCTCATTGAATTTTAACGAATATATTATCATTTAGTCCGGAATAGATGAGAGAAAGCATAAATGAGTCACTATTTAGTGCTTTGCATGTATAGTGAGTTATGATGTAGGCAATATCCACTTTAAAATATGGTTGTCCCCCTACTAAAGACATTGAAAATTATCTTTCCTGTTGGTTTTATACAATAATTTTGTTGTAACAGTGCTGCAAAGTACATGTGTAGGTTTGTGCTGTGTTCTTTAATAATGTGTGTGCATTAATGAGCGCATGTAAAAAAGACGTTCACACATGATAGGAATGTTCTGAATTTATCGTTTTTTATGGTCCTTTTATTTCAAGCTCCAAACTTCTTTTCCACAACAGTTCTCTCTTCACTGTATGGAATTCAACAGAACTTCATGGATTGAATGTTTTACGCTGCTTTCAAGATTATTTCAGTTATATCAGGGCTATAGCTCACATTTTCATATATTTCCTGGGTTCCGCCAGTACTAGGCTAGGGCTCTGAAATGTCTTGCCCAGAGGCACTCCCATCAAAAACCCGATGGATCTAGTGAGGGTCGAACCCAGGGCCTCCAGGTCATGAGTCCTCTACCTACCTACATGCCTACTAACTTACCTTCCTACCTACACACACACCGTCCTTCCTACCTACCTAGCTACCTACACACATACGCACATACATACATGCCTTCAACCTACACACCTAAACATCTATATACTATCTAGTTACCTATACACCTACACACACCTACTTACACACATTCAAACCAATCTATACACATACCTACACACCTAACTGTCATCCAACTCACGTCTTACCTTCCAAGCTCTACTGTTTCAGTTGAAAAGGTTTATCCTTAGATTAGGGAGAGAGCTCAAGGGGGGGGGGGGGGGGGTGCAAGTCGGTGCCCCTGTCTCTTTTTGTTGTTTTAGTTGGATAGTTTGTCACTGGAAACGATACATGAACAATTACTTCAGTAACGTTAAATGGATAGTAAAACATGAGGTATAAAAATGGATAGTAAAACATGAGGTATAAAAATGGGTTGTAAAACATGAGATATAAAACAACCTCGGGGTAGGAAATCGCCCTTTCTCTTCTTACCATTGAGCGGAAAAAGTATGTTGAGGGATACACAAACGCCCACTTCAGGATCTTAGCTGACATTCTTGCAAGGTATAAAAATTTATGGAAAAGAAATTCTAGGCTGGAATACAAGGGGGGTGGGAGCCGTAAAGCGACCTCGGGTCCCGTTAACCGTCCATGAATTCATTCAGTCATTTTTTCAGCTGAGTGAGTTTCTCAGGAAAAAGAAACGTTCATAATGGTGTTTAAAATAGCATATCTGAATCCAGATTTCATTCCATGAGTTAGGACATACGGAGAGTTTCTTGCTTTCTTTGTTTACGTTATTGGTGAGATGTCAGGCAAAACCACCTCTGCCTTTATTTCTGTTTCATTGAATTATTCTGTCGACGGTCAAAGAGTGTTGAAATAGGGTCCAACCTGGCATGGGGCCATTTCCAAGATACGAACAAATATTTAAGTTTCATTAAATTGGTAGTGAGACTATGAGGGGACAAATAATAATAAACATTACTCGTAAAAGTGTAAATAGCATTACAATTGATTCCATTCTACAGGTAAGATTATACATGTATAAACTACATGTACCTAAGTTACGTTAGATGGAGAGTCAGAAAGACATGCAGGTCCAGTAAAGCACCAAAATAGCATGTCTGACCCATTTGCATGAGCAACGCAAGTTCTTCAATATGTAAGATAGGGAGCAGCACGAGGGTCATCAGAAGAACTTGGGGGTCCAGTAAACCGCTCTTATCTCTGTTCAGTGCCTTAGTCGAGTAAGATTGTAAGCGGGCTCGGGCAATGACTAATAGGCCCGAAAAAGGATGTCTTACGTATTTGCTTTGGTTAGATACATCAAGCATCAACATCTGGGTCAGAAATTGCATAACTTACCCATTTGCACTGGTAAGGTTATATAAGTAACTTCCTTTGGGTCCAAAATTGCATATCTTACCCATTTGCACTGATTAAGCTTTATTAGTAACTACCTCATAATGTTTTAAAAAGAAAATAAGATGGGTTATCCAGTAAACCGCCCTGTCTTCATTCATTTTCTTAGTAGAGTAGGTCCAGAATATTTTGATATGAAAAACCAAGGGTAACAAGCTTTATAACAACGAAAAACGAACGATTTTCAATGGGATATGGTGGTTTGAGCAGTGCCAGCTAGTAGGATTTCGCTGTTTTTTGCAGCATGCATGAATATTATTTTTTTAATCACGATCATGGACAACAGTTGGACATCTCTAAACACCGATGCTCATCGTTTGGTAGGAAGACACCCATAAAAAACCATTTTTGACTCGATTGACTCGCCCCACTACGTGCCATGACTACCTTTTGTGTCGACTCGGCTCGTACCAAGTTCCGGAGTCGATGATACACCGTGAGAATGTTTGTTTTTCTGCATTAGATAGGTTTCAGGCTGCAGTTTTGTAGTTAAACACGGATGACGGAAAATGCCGATCTTTTATTTGCATATTCATGAATCAGACTACGTCATCAGCCGAAATGACGTAGGGCGGTTTACCGGATCCCATCTTCTTGTTACCGATAACCGTTGGCGCATTCGGCATACCTCGGGTGATCCGGTGATCAAATCCCTCGGCTGTATCACGTAGCTTGATATGCACCTACACGGTACATTTCGCACGTTTCCGGAAGCACACCGTTTTACCGTTATTGAAATTGTAAGGCTCCTCTTAAAAAGGAAAATATGAGTCAATTTTCTATCGTTAACAGCAACAACATTACCATTTATTCTCCCAGTGATGTGATATCAAACATGGGACTATCATGACATAAGTAAGTTTAGCAGTTTGGTGAAACATATGCCAATAATTATTACAAAGAAACAAACAGGGGAAAAAATCTCTGAGAAACGGAGAAACAGCTGACGTTTAGTCGTATCCCTTTACACTGTTAGACCTAGACCTGCTTCATTTTAAAGCTTCCACTATTTCATTACGGGTTTCTTTAAAAAAAAAGGGGGGGGAGGGGGGGAAATCACCTACTGTAACACGATTTCAGTTACAATACGGTGAACGTTCACTTGTTCCAGTGTTTCATGTTACCAGGCATCGTTCATGAATGTAAATACAGAGCATACAACTAGGCTACTTGTATAATGATACCTGCCACAACACAGTAGGCTTATTAAATTTTATACAGACTCTTCTGCATAACAAACTTAGTCATGCTCTGGCAAAAGGTGGCTTAATGCACCCCTGTGATCCATGATACCAATCAAGCCATCACACAATTATGGATCCATAATAGCCACTTTTTTAACAACCGACAGAATCATGAGGTAGACTGGTCCTTTGACATACAGAACATTGACGAATATCGAAATGTTTCGGTCCAGGTCAGCCTGCGCGGAGTGCGCAGGCTGACCTGAATCGATAGTTTTGGCAGATGCATTAAGCCCCCTTTCACAGAGCATGGCTCAGTTATATTCGACTCTATTGTTCTGACGCAGGCGGACGAGTAATGTTAACATCTGTAGGGCCTAAAAACTGGTATGACAGCTGAGGTGAGGGTCACAGGGTTTCTGTCATCCTAAAGTAACTATATCGCGTTGGTAAATGGGGCGCTATTTAGTCCTTATTTGGAGTTATTCTCCACTCTCCACCTACTCAGCTGATCATCAGTCCTCTTTCAGCCGGTTGTGTAACGTTATGAGTGAAAACTCAGTTATCAACAACTCTATGGCTCTCCGGATGGGCGTGTGTTTTGAGAGTTTAGTTTGCTTAGAATTTTGGCTACTGATGCCTTATGAATATTGATATTGACAGTGGGAGTGTTTTGACTCCCTATAAATGTAGTGTGAGATGCGCAATCGGAGGGAGAGATGTGAAGACAGAGAGACTGGTACCATCAGGTTGCGTGACAAGATCTAGTGGAGAGAGATGTTAGACAGAGAGATTGTACCATCAGGTTACGTGATAAGATCTGGAAAGAAGGACTTAGGAAAATACGAGAAAATGTTTTAAAATAAATGTTGTTTGTGAAAAATTTTGACTTGGTTGTTTAAAGGAAAAAGCCACTATACGATCTAGACAGAAGCATAACGTTACATGGTCACAATTTCTGGTGCCGTGACCAGGGTTGACTTTAGAAGTCATTTTTCGGACTTTTGGGTCATTCGTAAGTCTGTGATGAATGTAAAAATAGATATCTGAAATTAACGAAAAACAAAGTGATAACTTGCCATGCAGTAGCATTTTCAAATGCCGGATTAAAACTTTCAATGTATGTTTTTGCTATGAACACATTCGAAGATTTAACGCTATGGCTGCAGAAAATATGTACATCCATTTTTACCACCTGTGAGTCTAAACTGGTCTTTCTGATGAAAAATGAGACAATTTCTGGAAAACAAAAGATTCCTGACATGGTTAAGCTGTTTTATACCAACGCTGGACTGGCAGCCAACAACTCTAGCGAAGGGACAAAAAATTAGAAATCTACTGTGTTTATTATAAACAAATTTGACTGGCAGCCAACTAAAACTGTGAGTATTCATTATTTCTTAAATTGAAACTTGCAATAGAGAAAAGAAAACAGTCAGCCAAATTAAGAATTTAAAAAAAAAAGTATTTTCAGAACAAAAGAGAGATATTAGGGATGTAATTTAGGCACTGGAGGTTTGGGAAATGATGCTAAGTTTTCAAGAGAACCAAGATATTTATTTTTGGATATAGACAACTGATAAATGTGCTGTGTAGGCTAGATTTCCGTCCTGACACGCACACACACAAAAACTTAATAGCTTTACAGACATCCGCGGGACTGATTTCAGTTGAAACAAGGCAACGGGTAAAATGTCTATGTATTCGGAGAAAGGGTGTTAAATTTAGCTGTTCAGACATTAAAATATAAGGGAAAACTCTCAACGGAATAGCCGTTAATTAATTTTGCTGTGGATGGGACGCACAGAATAGGAAACTATTACCGAAACAGAAAAATCAGTAGTTATAAAAATTTGATGAAATTGTCGTAACAAATCAACGTGATCAAATCACGGTGAAATGCTTGCATTTGAAGGCTTCAGCAAAACAACTAAGTTAGCAAATCTTGATTGGAAAGATTTCAGAAAAAAGAGAAATTTATAATTTCAAAGATAGACCACATGTTAGAAAGACTAAATTAGCCGGCATACTATCAGAATTAAGGAATCGAGGAAAACTCAGAAGAGAGTTATATTTGGGGAAAAGGGTAAACGATTAGATGGTCCGAGCTGATTCCAATACTGAAGATAATATTCCTTTGTATGACCTGATACAAAAATTATTGGCTAGGAAAACTGAAGAGTGTTGTTCTAAAACAAACGCCGCCCACATCGGACAATTCTTCAGACTGTCTGTCGATAGATGATGAGTCTTATTCCCGGACGAAAAATAAGAAAAGCTGGATCAAAAGTGACCAGTCGGACATATATTTTGGGTTTTGTATGTCATCCAAATAGTCGTTTCATGTAAAGAGATGAAATGTAAGAGAGGAGAATAATGTCGGTTTTTTTTTTTTTTTTTTCGCGTAAATTGAAGTATTACGTAGCTATTCAGATATAGGCTTCATATATCTGGCGTAGATATTGAGAGAAAAATGTAACTAAATGTTGTTATAGGTCAAAATTTCATAGAGATGAAAGGACAAAGTTGTGAAATGTTGTAAAAATGTTGTTTCAGTAGGTTGCATTTTTTCCAATCAAAGTCAAATACTAGCGATGAAGTATGTGTGTGTGTGTATAACTAAGAAATATCTATCATCCATTCTAAATTGAAATCTCTATCTCATAAAGGTCAAAACGCCGTACTTAGCCATAAATTTAGGGAGATGGTGAATTTATGCTAATGAGCAACAACCAATCTAACCAATATCTTAGTCCACTAATAAAGCACTGCGAGATAGAAAAAACCAATTATTTTATTGGCACTAATTATATTTGCGTTGATCGTAACGGAAAACATTTAATGAAAACTTCTAAAATGATCAATCGGTATGTCATTTTTCTGTTTTACTCAAAAACTAATCCCATAACAAGGATGGTATTTATAAAGATTCCTGTTCTATTCGTTTTTCTTTGTTACAAAAAGAAAACAGAATAACAATGAGCCAACCCATAAGAGAAGTTTATCCTGAGTCTTATAACTTTGACTACATGATCACAAAAATGTGATTTATAGCCTGCGCGGAGCAAATAGGGAAAAAACAATTACTTTGGAAACAGATGTATGTGGATTGATAAACGAGCTTCAATGCGGCTGAGTTTGGAAAACATAACTGATAGAGAAATCTATTGCCGAATTGAATATTGACAAAACAAAACAAAACAGATCTTTTGTTGAAATATATGAATTCGTAGGAATTTCATGGAGTGAGTGATATTGTAGTAATTGATATAGTTAGCTATCATACTTGTCAAGTTTAGAGAGAAAATATTGGTATGGCTGGCTGGAAAATTGCAAGGTTCAAGGAGCTTTGGCGACCATAAAGGTTTTGGTATTTTCTGATAAGATAGTAGATTAATCTGGTTGAAAGTGTTTAATCTTGTCTCATGGTTTTACGGTTAAAGCAGTTATTTTCCTTTAACTTGGGAAGCTTTAACAGTAAGTCATAAAGGCTTTTGCATTGTTTGATGAGGTAGTCAATTGATCTGGTTGAGAATGATTAATTTTGCCTCATGGTTTTGTTAAAGCAGTATTTTCCTTTCACTCAAGCAGCTTAAACGGTTTGCTCTAACAGCCTTTGATGAATTCTACGAGGAACTAGTAAATTAATCTGGATGAGAATGATTAATTGTACTTTGTTCAACAGTAGGGGTTTTCTGATCATGTGTTTTTTTTTTTGTGTGTGTGTGTGTGTGTGTAAGTAGTCAACGTTGTGTACGGTAAAATGTTACTTGTGTCGTCTTTTTCTCCGACTTAATCGTAGTGCAAACCATTACAACCACTGAATGGCAATATCATAACGTTACCTTTTTTTTTTTTGTCTGATAATATGTCTTGGTAGACATTTATCTTGAGAAAGGGAGTTATGTAACGTTATGAGTGAAAACTCAGTTATCAACAACTCTGTGGCTCTCCGGATAAGCGTGTGTTTTGAGAGTTTAGTTTGCTTAGAATTTTGGCTACTGATGCCTTATGAATATTGATATTGACAGTGGGAGATTTTGACTCCCTATAAATGTAGTGTGAGATGCGCGATCGGAGGGAGAGATGTGAAGACAGAGAGACTGGTACCATCAGGTTGCGTGACAAGATCTAGTGGAGAGAGATGTTAGACAGAGAGATTGGCACCATCAGGTTGCGTGATAAGATCTGGAAAGAAGGACTTAGGAAAATACAAGAAAATGTTTTAAAATAAATGTTGTTTGTGAAAAACTTTGACTCGGTTGTTTAAAGGAAAAAGCCACTATACGATCTAGACAGAAGCATAACGTTACAGTTGTACATTTCCTAATTCTGCTTGGAATGAATCATAATCGCTCTGTTTTTTTACCGTATATTTTCAATTTTAGACTAGCGAAGCTGGTCTATAGGCATCAAGATCGACGTAGAGTCAAAGTAAACAAAAAAACCCACAGTTGCCAAATACTGCCTCACAGAAAATACTTCTTTCTGTTATAAATCTTAATTCTGTTTTATATGACAGTTTTGACAAAACCCATTAAATCTCTACCACTCCAGTTTGAACATGTCGTCTTACAACGTAATAAACTTGAACAAAATGTCATTTATAAGGTACAAGATCTTTGCTTATATGTAAATTAAGTGTCGTATGCAAAGCAGAGAATCACTTTTTCCTACACCACTGTAACATTATGAATGCATCTATCAGTAGATACACCTAGGTAACTTGTAGCAACTCCCAGTTACTTTAACCCTCAGTGGACAGGGAACCCTTGTCATATTCCTTTAGTCATTCATTATTTAGATCATTGTGTACAGTTAAACTGTTATGTTAAACTGTTATCTTAGTCTTGAATATTAACCCTTTACCAAACAATCCCAGGTTTTAACGATACTGGGGAAAAGTCCCTTTGAAATCATTGTGGGAAAGGGAGGAAATGCTGGTAACCATCATTTTCTCCTTTTTCCCACATTGTTTTCTGCCCTTTTGGAATCAGGTTTCATCAGTTCAGGCACTTTTAATTTATGGTCTGCAATAGCTTTGAATTTGCACTGGCGTAAAATATTCTTTTTGTAAAGAGAGTTAAATAGTTAACTACATCTTGTGCTATTGGATATTGACTAATTCATTACATGGTGTTTAACGCCGTTTTCAACATTATTTCAGTGATATTGCGGCGGCCAGAGCACTTATCCATGCTTTCCTCGAGTTTACCAGCACTTCCCCGACTCATTTTGCGGACAGTGTTGATTAAGATCAGACTGCGCAGAGCATGCAGTCTGATCTTGGGTCTACACTGTCCTATAAGAGGATATGTTTTCTCCAAAATGTAACTCTGAAATAGCAATATTCAGGTGTTTACCATCGGCTTGAAAGTTCCATTTAACATTTTTAGCAGGTTAAGTGTTAAACTTAGACTGGATTATATTTAACCAATAGCACACATAGCCCTGGCAGCTCAGTCGGTAGCATACAGGACTTGAGAACAGGAGGTTGCTGGTGCTATCCCGACACGGCAAAGTTCTTTCCGAGGACTGATGATAGTTATTGCGATGGGATTCATTTGACTCTCACGTTTCGACGATGGTTATGTGAGAATACAGCCAGTGGCTTGGAAAGAATATTGTGCGGAGTACTGGTAAAAGAAACTAAAGGAAAGCAATGGAGTATGCATTGGTCACCGCTACATTACTGAAATAATGTTGAAAACAGGGTAAAACACAATACAAACAATCAAGAAAATTCGCTAGTCTGTCAGTACTTTCAGTACTTTGATTATAAATGATTTGCCCTCATTTACTCGCGACCTATACATAAGCCTTGCAAGATAAAGTCGAAGGCCAGGTCAACTTAGTACACTGGACTGTCCTCCGTTTTACATACATAACTGTATCAAGGGGGCGATACCAATCTATTCGCGCTTTTTAGCTTTATAAAAGGAAAGGTAACAGTTGCTTTATGACGCGTTATTACATACATTACGATAATATTGCTTTACAGTAACACTTCACTAATCGATGACACACGTCACCCCGTTCACTTTCACCTACTTTGCAACGCGTTATTCCTCTTCTTTCAGTACCTTTCCTCATTGGATCCTAAGTAGGCCAGTGGTAAAGAAAAAGGACCCGTAACCTAAAGGCGTCGGGTTCAAGTCTCACTGAAAACATCTGGTTTTTCGTGGGAGTGTCACTGGGCAAGACACTTCAGAGTCCTAGCCTAGTACTGGTTAAATCCAGGACATACTCGAATATGTTAGCTGTCGTCGTGATGTGACTGAAACAATGTTGAAAGAGGAATAAAACAATTCAATCAATCAATCAATCAAGTGTCTCGGACAAGTTGTTAACTATAAAAAGGGAAACATAATAAGGGTAAATAACCCTCTTGTTATGCCCCTTTTTCAACGTTGTGTTTTCACTGAAAATTAAGCAACTGCAGCCGAGCGTTGGCACCTGCATTTGGTGCTCTTGTCACCAAACACAACTGTTGCCGAGCATTGGCGCCCTTTTTATTTGTTGCCATAGAAACCAAAATGCAAAAATAAAAAGAAATAGCTAAAAATTGTTTTCTCAGACATTTAATCATGCTCTGTGATATTAGCCTTTAAAGACTTTGTGTTTTTCCTTGTCATTCCTCAAAGGACATGGTTACTATTTCAACTTATAGACTGAGTATGGTAAAATGAAAGAAAAATATTATTAAATGCTTGGCCACTGTGGATTTTTTGCACTTTCCAGAAATGTTCCCGGGACTTTCCTCTATCAGCAATTTCTTGCACGCTGCTCATTTTGGTTCGTTACCATTTTGATTTATTGCCTAAGCAAAGTAAAGGAAGAAAATAGGAAAGAGAAAATCTTTTGAAAATTATCTCTTTTCAAACCATAAAAGACCACGAGGCCAAGGCTTTACAAAAATACTCGTTATGTTGGCCTTTAAAAATTTATGTTTTTCCATTCTATTGTCATCTCCACATAATGTCAGTGTGAGACATGTAGATATTTTTTATTACTCTATACAAACATGATAGCAACTTTAAACTTCTGGGCCTCATCTTCCAACCTCTTCTCCCGTTCTGATGCCCAGGCCTTCAGCGCCTTCAGCGCTTTGATTTAGCCCACTGCAGAGAATTGCTGTAGAAAGTACAAAGAGAAAAGGAGAAATACGTTCGTTTCCAGCGGTTTCTGCTTTTGCAGTAATGTTCACACCATGTAAGGCCATGTCCCGGTTCTTCACATCATTCTCCTCAGTGTCTCCCTTGTCAGTGAATAGTATGCCATTTAACCCTAAACCTGCTAAATAAGTTAAACGAAACTTTCAAGCCGAAAGTAAAAACCTGAATGTTGCTATTTCAAACTTGTTCGTGTGTGAAAAGTATCTTCTCATCGGACAGTGTAGATCTAAGATCAGACTGCACGTTCCGTGCAGTCTGATCTTGATCTACTCTGTCCGCAAAAGGTCACTTAGTTGTCCTTAGCAGCTTAAGGATTAACAGTGCGGGGTCAAACCCTTTACAAAACAACCCTGTGTGTTAACGACCTTATACAAAATGTTTTTGAAAACATTGTGGGAAAAAAGAGAAAAAGCCGGTGACCACCATTTTCTCGTTTTTACCGCAATGTTTCCTACCTTTCCATAGACAAATTCCAATGGTCAAGCAACGTTTTACCAATTTTGTCGTTGCAGTTACTTTCAATTAGGTCAATTCTGGGTTTTTTTTTTATATAATGCAAAGGGTGAACAAAATATCTGATAGCGACTCCCATAACACACGGAGTGTTAAACGCTTTACCAATCGACAAAAGTTTAGACTTGCTCAAATTCAAAGCCTCTTGCAGACGACAAATCAAACCTTTTGTATAACGATAGAATTTGTTCTTATACGGGCAGAAAACATTATGAGGAAAGGAGAAAATGCTGGTGGCCAGCATTTTCACCTTTTTCCTACAATGTTTAATTGAAAATCCTTCATCCCTAGGGTAGTTGAACCACGGTGTTGTTTGGTGAGGAATAGGGTCAACCTTTAGGCTGCTAAGCGCGACTCAATGGCCTTTTGAGGACAGTGTAAATCAAGATCAGACTGCACAGAAGGTGCAGTCTGATTTTGATCTACACTGTCCGATAGGGAGATATACTTTCCCCCTAAATACCTTTGAAATAGCAAATTTTTGGTTTTTACTATCGCGTTGAAAGTTTCATCTGAGTTTCAGCAGGATAAGATTAGGGTTTTGATTTGTACTGAACCAGTTGTGATACGTGAAGCAATGGATAGCGACATTTACATTTATGTTATAGAACATGGCTTTGGAGTAGTTAACGTAAATAACAGTAAGATTGTATTTTGTATTTCCTCTAAGGTTTTTCTTTATGTTATTTTATTTGTTTGTTTTGGAGTTTAACGCCGTTTTAACAGCCTAGGTTATATTAAGGCGGTCAGTCCGCATACGCATGGAGGTGTTTCCGGGCTTTCTCACAGCAGTGCTGACACAACTTTCTTTCTAAGCCACTGACTACTTTTCTCATATGCATCAGAGGTGAGAGGCGAAAAATCGCAGGTTTACCTCAACCGGGTATCGAACCCGCAACCAACAAGGGTACTTTTCACCAAACTGCGTAGATTTATGCAAATTTTTTCGGATTGAATTTACACACGTACGATACCTGCTTTACCCAAAGGTGTGAGCTGGCGTAAAGTTATGCGACTACTTACTCAAGTCGTAAAGTTATGCAGCTCAGTGACACTTGCTTTCAGACTTGAAGCTTGCTTACTTTAACTGTGTACGCAATTTCGTGCGTACGCAGTTTCGAGAAAGGTAGATTAACCCTAGGTCACGAATCTGATACCCTCACATAGGGGTAATCTAATAAACTTAGATTTATCCGGCAGTTGCGTATTTCTACGCGCTATAAGGATGATACAGACTTGTGCCATTAATTCAAACATCTATAAAAGCAAAATAGCTGCTGACATTAACTGTCAATGACCACTGAAAAACAAAACTGTTTAACATATTCAAAACCAACTTTTCGTACCTTAGACTTTTGTAATATTCTAATATTCTTTTGATTTTATTACATTCTCTATCTTCCTTGGTAGGCTGGAATAACAGTTCCTGATGTAAGCCTAATAAATAGGAATGTTTGTGTAGAAATGTCATTAGAGAGCCTTTGGCGAGCTTAATAACATTTTTCTCTTGGCTAGTTTGATAAAATTTCATCTCAAACACCAAAGAATGACAGATTCTTTTCATCCGACATAACTGTGTATCTCAAGAATTACTAGAACATGAAAAAATTGAGATCATCGTGACAAACTTAAATATCTATGGATGAGAGCCATTCACTGCTTTAACCCTTAACCTGCTAAATGAAAGAAATTAAACTTTCAAGCCGATCGTGAAAACCCAATTTTTCCAGTTTCAAAGTTTTTTTTTTTTTTTTTTTCGGGGGGGGGGGGGGTTATTTCATTTACTTTCTTTTTTGGGGGGGGAGGGGGAGAGATATCGTTTCATCGGACAATGTAGATCCAAGATCAGACAGCACGTTCTTGATCTACGCCGTCCGCAAAAGGTCAGTGAGTCGCGCTTAGCAGCCTAAGGGTTAACGTAAATGTACGTCCAGAAATAAAAAAAAAAAAAACTTCCAAAGACGCTGACATGTAATTACTAGACCTTAAATCTGACAATACAAACCTTATACAAACCTTAGCTTTACCATTGTCAGCAGTTCAATTGACTGTGAATGCTTTAACAAATGACGCCAAATAATTTCTTATGAAATCACAAAATCTTATCTCAAACGTGTGTTTACAAGAAAATTCGTAATGGCTATATGATATATATAGGATCTGTCATGAGTTGACTGTTGAGATAAAATTTTATTAAACGAGTCTTGAAAAATGTTATTAAGCGAGCCTTTGGCGAGCTTAATAACATTTTTCTGGACGAGTTTAATAAAATTTTATCACAACAGTCAACGAATGTCAGATTCTTTTTATCACATAACCGAATCCAAGCAAATTAAATAAAAAAAATAAGGGTCCAAAACATACTCATTTGGCTTGACATTTCCATGAATGAGGCCGTTTCACTTCTCTGAAGGGAATGTGAGTCCGTGATAAAAAATAGTTCCAACGAGGCGTACATTAAACTTACTAGACTCTACAAGACTACAACAATCGTTTATTCAAATCTAACAATTTAAACATATAACTCTTAGAGATTATTTTATCACCAGAAGAACATAAACCAACCTATTACAAACGAATAAATGTTCAAGACAGAGCCCCTATGCATTATGCATAACTACAATGTAAACAGAGCAATACACATGTATGCAACACACACGTGTGTGTAGAGTCTGCAAGTTGTGTTTGGTACGAGTAAGACTACTCGGAGTCACTGTCAACTATGATACGCCTTCGTTTCTTAACAGATTCGGGATCATTTTGTGGATTATTATCGTTTGAAGATGACATAATGTTTATGTTGAACGTGCCACCGAAAATATTTCCAGCAAACAATTATTCAGACCGCCGTGAAATGTGTATTCTGAGGAATTTGTGCCGCGGTTACTGTTACACTGCATTTGCTGGATTGTGCAAGGATTTTGCTGGTTTTTTGACGATGTAAGGATTTCAGAAATGTTTTTGTGTTGAAATTCACTGATGTGACTATAATTATGGACTGATTGGATATTCTTATGACCGGTGATTTGCATAATTTCATTTGCCGGAATATTATTCTCTGGCAACTTTTGTACCAAGTGCTTTCGGGCGCTGTGGTTTGTCAATCTTTTTGTCTCGGATAATCCAGCAGCTAGTGTCATCCTTTTCATGATAGCGGTAAGTTTATTTTTGTCCAATTGGTTGTCTCTTAAACCACTGATCACCTGGTTTTATCTCGTTTTGTTTGGTATGGGTGGCAATGTAGAAAGGGTCTGATGCACCGGAATAGTCAGTAAGCCTTCGGCTTGCGTATATCTTGTAAATATTTACTGGGCATCGCGCAGGCTCATCGACATTTGCCCACATTTTTGGTTTAACTGGTCTTACATCCCGTGGGTTCGAACCTTGTCTCGTTTTTGTCTGTCTCTCTTGAAATTCTAGAAATTCATGACCTGATCCGTCTGACAATAATTGAACGTCCCCCAACACATCTCTCTATGTTCGTCAGCCCCCCCCCCCCCCCACCCCCTTAAACCAAAACTGATCGTATTAAAAAACCAGAGCGTGTTAATGATACTCTCAGGCGAGCTGCTGCCTAGCTGATTACTGCTCCAAAGTTGGTCTATTTCTGAATCGGATATTGCTTCAGCCTTAAATGGTTGGTTACCTAAACCCTGTGATTTCAATTCTTTTGATTTTGCCTGCAGCACTTCTTTGACTCTAACAAATTCAATGCCATGGATAAGTGAATAGCCGTAGTTATTTTCGCGTAAATGCCTCTCAAAGCTGCCCAAAAACCCCCGCAAAGTGACCGGCTCAAAATTTGACCCGTCCGGTTTTCTTACACTGACGAAAAATTTGCAAAGAATGCTACACAACCGATCTGGGGGAATTTCTTGAATTTCTCGTGTTTCATTTTCTCCTGACATGAAATCTCTTAGTAGCTTTAAGTTGTAGTAAGTTTTAGACAGGGTATTTTTGTTTTTCTGCTTTGATATTAATGTGGAAACATCTTCGTCAGAAACTTGATGGAATCGTCTTGTCGTCTGCTCGTAGTCACAATCGGAGACTAAAGATAGTCTCTCTCTGGGTAAATCAACCTCAAAGTCAATTCCATCAATTAAAACTGTATAAATTTCACCCGTAGTCGAACTTCTTATTCTCTGAATTGTTGCCTTGCCCCGATTATCGATTTTGACAGTTGACCCGACCGCAAAATGTAGGTCAGCCATGTTTTGGAATTTTAGCGTAGGAATACATATGTAAAGTGCTTCGACCTATGACGTCATGAAATCTTATCTCACACGTGTGTGAGACAAGAAAATTCGTAATGGCTATATTACATTGGAAACAAGGGTTGTTATGTGATAAATAAATGATCTGGCATGAGTTGGTTTTGGGGATAGAATTTTATTAAACTAGTCTACAAACAAAGGTATTAAGCGAGCCTTTGGCGAGCTTAAGAACAGTTTTTGTGTGGACGAGTCTATAAAAAAAATTTATTAAGCGAGCCTTTTCAGATTCTTTTCATCACATGACTGTATCTAAAGAATTATAGCTCATGGCGTGTTAAAACATAAGCCTATATGACGGGCATGTGGATTGAAATTTACATAAAGCCTTTTTACTTTTTTGACAGATGTGTGCATCACAGACAAAAAATAGTTCCAAAGAAATTTGCATATATAACGGTTCTGTTTTACATCTAAAGATACTAGTATTTGCAGCTTTGTCACGACCATCAGATTTGGCAGTTAATTTCACACAGGAATCTTGGTCGGCGTTGTTTTAAAAAAAATGAGGTGTATAATTACAAGGCGTTGACCAAGTACGGCACTACTTTCTTATCTTAGGCGTGTGTAAGACAAGAAAATTCGTAAAAACTGTCTTACATTGAAAACAATGGGAGTTATGTGACAAAATGAAATTTCCTTTTTGTTTGTTTTTTTTTTCATTGTTAGATGAAGACTAACAGCAAGTATGGATGGCTTGTTGTTTGTGCAACGTTCTTTGTTGGGTTTATCACAGATGGAATCGTGTTCTCTTTCGGAATACTCCTCACAGAGTTGCTGAGTGCGTTTAACCAAGGGAGAGCATTCACGGTGATTATTGGATCAATAGCTACAGGAGTTATGCACCTTATTGGTAAGTTCATAGCCTTAAAAACCTGTTACCCTTTGGCTGCTAAGAGCGACTCAAGGAACTTTTGCAGCCAGTGTTGATCAAGATCAGACTGCACAGAACGTGCAGTCTGATCTTAGATCTACACTGTCCGATAAGGAGATATTTTTCGTCAGAACTAACTTTGAAATAGCAACATTTGGTTTTTACAATCGGCTTGAATGTTTAACTTATTTAGCAGTTTAAGGGTAAAGCCGTGGGAACCAGTTTAAGTTGCTTTCGCAGACAGTGTAGATAAAGATGAGACTGCACATAATGTAAAGTCTGATCCATGATCTACAACATATTTTGGCAAAATCAACTCTGAAATCGCGTTTCTAGGATCCTTTTTGATTTTATTAGAAGGTCACTTTCATTAACCTTAAGGCTCCTAAGCGCGACTCACTGACCTTTTGCGGACAGTGTAGATCAAGATCAGACTGCACAGAACGTGCAGTCTGATCTTAGATCTACACCGTCCGATCACGAGATATTTTCCCCCAAAAGGATACCTATGATATACCAAGATCTGGGTTTACTGCTACTGGGCCGAGCCCCGCCAGCTCAGTCTGTATCGTACAGGACTTGAAAACAGGGGGTCCCTGGTTCGATCCCCGGCTTAGCCAATTTCTTTCCGTGGATTGATGATAGTCATTGTGACAGGATTCATTCCTCTTTCATGGCTGACCATTGTTTCAGTGATGGTTATGATGGAAAGCAGCCAGTGGCTTGGAAAGAATATTGTGCGTAGTACAGGTAAAAGAAACTCCAGGAAAGCATAGATAGGTGCACTGGCTCCCAGGATATAACTTAAGTAATGTCGAACCGGCATTAAACACTATACAATCAATCCATCCATCCATCCATCTTACTATCGGATTTAAAGTTTCATTTCACTTATTTAGCAGGTTAAGGGTTAATTCAGCGCAAACCCTTAACCTTCGCATTGCGAGATAAATTTAAAGAAAAAATAATGTCAGTACTAAGTAATACTCATTTTACGACTTCAAAGAGTTTTTGCAGGGAAATCTGTTGGACAGGGTAGATTCAAGTGTGCACATTTTCTGTGCAGTCTGATCTGGATCTACGCTGTCTGCAAAAGCAACAGAAACTGTGCTTAGCGCCCAAAAGATTAACCCTTATCTTGCTAAATAAGTGAAATGAAACTTTTAAACTGATAGTAAAAACCGAAATCTTTCTATTTCAAAGGTATTTTTTGGTTAAAAGATACCTCTTCATCGGATAGTGTAGATCCAAGACCAGACTGCACGTTCTGTGCAGTCTGATCTTGATCTACACTGTCCGCAAAAGGTCTGTGAGTCGCGCCTAGCAGCCTAAGGCTTAAAATGTCTGTCCATTTTTTCATACTCCAAGGTTTGCGATACATAGCAATATATTTTTTTCTGTACTTTTAGGTCCGATTGCTGGTATATTATCGGAGAAATACGGATGTAGAAATGTCGTCATAGTTGGATCGCTGATATGCTTTTCTGGCTTTGTCATCAGCGTTTTTGTGGACAGATTGATTTATCTCTACTTTACTTATGGGCTTCTTGGGGGTAAGATTTTTTTCTTTATTTTATTTCGGTATTTTAGAGAGTGGTTAACGCAAGGGCATAACCAGGGGTTCAAAATCATTACGCACTACGAATTGAGAGTGCATTTTCAGCCTTTAGGCTGCCAAGAGCGACGCAGTGCGCTTTTGTAGACAGTGAAAATCAAGATCAGACTGCATAGAACGTGCAGTCTGATCTTGATCTACACTATCTGACACAATTAAATTTCTATCAAAAAGAAATAGGATGAAATAACAATATTTGGCTTTGTACTACCGGTTGGAAATTTTCATTTTTAGCAGTTTTGACTTAATCATGAAGGTGGATTTCTTCTATCAAGTGGTAAAAAAATGTTTAGATTGTTCCCATTCTGTCTAAATTACCTACTTACGTATTATGCCTTTGATTAAGGGGCTGATTATGCTTCAAGGAAAACCAAAGTTTGGTCAGATGTTAGCACTGCACGTTCTTTCATTCTGCTCTACGATGTCACGACAGCTCTTTTCCATGCCGACATCATTCTAAGATCCATCGAAGGGAAGATAGAATTCCTATAAAAAATCAAATTCAACACTTATGCAGAAGCGATTGCGCAATTGCGGACAGGGTGGATCTCCAATCCTAGTCTATGTGTAAACGTGCATCACCCTTCTTGTCATATTTCGCTGTTAAATATTCATCGTTGTATATAAGACTACGTTTACTTACCGCAACGCCAACCATCACTATCAGGGTGTATCCAGGCTTACGCCTGCCCAACCAAGACTATTATTTATCCTAAACTGTGGGACGTAAAGACAGTGACAGATAGGAACAAGACCAACATGACTCAAAAACGTGACTTCTTAAAGTGAGAAGCTCTTGCTACTTAAAATCTTTACCAAACGAAAAAATTTAGACTTCTCCAAAAGCGGAGCGTTTGCAGACGACTAATAAATAAATGCCACTCAAAAACAAGATTTGGTTTCTTGAAAGGTAGAAGACAACCAGCATTTCTCCAATTCCCACAATGTTTTAAAACGCTCTCTCCCTCAGGGTTGTTAAAACTAGGGGTTGCGTGTTAAACTGACAGGAAAGAAAAGTATAATCGACTATAGGGGAAAGGCTTTTTCCCTGTCCTGTCGCCCCCGCCCCCATTCTATAAGAAAGGACCGTCAAGTGTACTTCAAGACTAACTTCTAAGACTTTATTTCAGGTCTCGGGTTCGGGCTGATGTACCTTCCAGCAAGTGTGTGTGTGATCCAACATTTCGACAAACAGCGGTCCCTGGCTAATGGTATAGCCATGTGTGGATCAGGTAGGATCATTACCAACGATCCCTTATTTCTACGATCCTGATGAAGACACATTCAGAAAACATTGTGGAAAATGCATTTTTTTCTCCCTTCCAACTTTATTTCATACGCTTATAAAGACAAAATCCATTATTTTAGCTATATCTTATACGCCGTCTGTAAATGCCTTTAACTTGGATCATTCCAAAATTTTGTTGTCTGACACAAAGGTAAGATGGTTGTTGGATGTTCATGTAGGTGCAATACCCGAATTATGCTGATAGGGTTGTTTCGGGGAGTATATAATTTTTTAGAGGCCTTCGAACCTGATCATGCAGAATCGTATAAAAGAGTAGCGCTCTGTAAATAAAAAGGATTAAGTTTTCTCGTGACTTAATACCATGCAATTAATCACATATTTATGGATCTATAAAATCCATTTTGTCTATCAACCGACAGGTAGAATAGTTCTTTGACATACAGAAAATTAACAAATAGCAAACACTTTCGACTGACTGTGCAGATTGACATCCTGCACGGACTGCAGACTGACATCCTGCACGGACTGTGCAGACTGACATCCTGCACGGACTGTGCAAGCTGACATGGGTCAATACTTTTTGCATACACATTAAACCCCCTTCGTGTAGATGCGAATAGCATAGACACCGTCAGGTGATCATTGACGCTAGCGAGGATCCAAACCAGTAGTATCTAATTTTAATTTCAACACATCAGTACCTGAATCACAGAGAATGACTCAATGATTTGATCAGAAGTCACATAAGCTTGAGTTAATCACTTATGCGGCTAATTATGGAAGAGTACATTGAGGTAGCTCAGTTTAAATTATATACAGTAAAATGTCGTTAGTTTGCACGTCACTGGTTCGCAGCTATGTGTTGGTTCGTATGCTGTCTGCGGTGCCGATATTTATCCTTCTTTATCACAATATAGTTATGGATGCTAATAATCCATTTTGTCTTAAACCCGTCTAAACTGCATGTAGAAGGGCCCTTTGACATGCAGAAATTTAATAGTAGCAAAAGTTTTGGCTCAGGTCAGCCTCGGCCGATAGTTTTTGCAGATGCATTAAACCCACTTTTCACGGAGCATTACTCATGTAATTATGATGTCCATTTCTAGTGTTCTAATTATTGCTTGAAAAAGAAAGGAGTTTAACAGCTAAAATGGCCAGAAACGATAAAACTTGATTACAATCTAAAGTTTTATCGAACATGTTTTTTATTGTCATAGGTGCTGGTTCCTTTGCTTTCAATTTGATAACTGGTTACCTACTAGAAACATACGGATGGCGGGGCACCATACTAATTCAGGCAGGAATTCTGTTAAATGGAATTGTTTGTGGACTTATCTTTGTGTCGCCACAGAAATCGGGAGATACCACAAAGCACAATGAGCGAAATATAAAACAAAGTGACTTAGAATATGAGGAGGCGATTTGTTTACATCCCACAGAAAGTAGTACCACAAGTATTCATTTAGATAATACTAAAAATAGATTTAAAAGTAATTGTATGCCAGTAAAGGAAGTGGATGCCAATCATAAAGGGCAAGAAACATCTGAAATGAACAGTGAAAACCACCAGATCAATTATACAGGAAATTTTGATAACTTTGAAGGTAACACGGCGAGGAACTCCGAAAAAGCAATCTTACAGTCACGTGACACATACTGTACTTCCGGTAATCCTGGGAATATAGAGAGCGAAGTCATGCTACAAAGGAAGATTCCCGAGGAGAAAGAATTAGATGACAAGGTTCACTCAAACATTAATAACGGTTATGAGAACAAGAGAGTGTGTAAAGAATTGTGTGACGTTTCTGTACTAGGAAATACGAAACTTCTTGCGTTTTTATTTTCCGGATTTTTTGTGAACTTGGCTTTTACAGTTCCCTTCAACTTCGTACCGGACCAAGCCATTGAGAATGGAATGGATAAACATGAAGCCTATTAGCTAGCCTCCTCGATCGGTAGGTTACTATCGCCAATATAAAAGTTTCAGTTTTATTTACCCTCTAACAAAATATCCCATGTTTTAACCTGTAGGCTGCTAAGCGCGACTCACTGACCTTTCGCGGACAGTGTAGATCAAGATCAGACTGCACAGAACGTGCAGTCTGATCTTGGATCTACATTGTCCGATAAAGAGATATTCTTACCCCAAAAAATGGAATAGGAAAATTTGGATTTATGAAATCGGTTTTAAATTTTTATTTCTTTCATTTAGCAGGATAAGGATTAATGACTCCGGGGAGGATAAAGTTTGAAAACGTTAATGGAAAATTAGATCAGTCAGCAAACTTGTCGGAAGATGAATTGTTGAAGTTAATCGGTTATTTTACTCTGATCGACTTACGTTTCTATTTAGAAGAAGTTTGGTTTTGAAAAAAAAAAAACTCTCTTCATTCTTTCTCCCTGCCTTTCTTGCTTTATGTATTTCTCGTTTTTTGCTATTTTGCGAGCCTGTTCTCGCTCACCCTTTATTTTTACAGGAATAACAAACACAATTTCTCGGATTATAGTTGGCTGGATTGCTGACCGGAAGTGCATTAATCGGCTTGTTTTACTTGAACTCCTGTTGTTTTCTGTCGGGATTGCAACCGCCACGTCAGTGTTCTTGATGTCTCTCCCAGCCAAAATGTTATATACATGTGCATATGGATTTTTGATAGGCGAGTCATATTTTCTACTAGATCTGCAAGCCAGAATTATTCCAATAATAGATATGCAGCATTCTTAAATCACTGCTTTGATGCCCATGACCGAGCGCGGTAGCTAAGTCGGTAACGTACATCGCCTGAAACCAGGGACTCGCTGGTTCGAATCCGCAGCTCGGCCAATTTCGGAAAGCAGCTGTGGCTTGGCAATAGCCGCCGCGATATACTTGTGATTGAAATATTAAAAAAAAAAAACGGCGTTTTACACCGGGAAAAGAAATGAACAGTCAAATGAACAATGTATCGATTATGTAAGGCTGCGTTCCCTTTCTCATCCTTCCTATGTAAAGATATCGAGTATCGATTGATGATTGATTGTTTGTATGGTGTTTAACGCCGTTTTCAACATTATTTCAGTTATATCGCGGAGGCCAGTGCACCTGTCTATGCTTTCCTGGAATTTCTTTTACCAGTATTCCGCACAATATTCTTTCCAAGCCACTGGCTGCTTTCCCACATAGCCATTGTCGAAACAATGGTCAGCGGTGGGAGAGGAATGAATCCTGTCGCAATGACTATCATCAGTCCTCGGAAAGAAATTGGCCGAGCCGGGGATCGAACCAGCGACCTCCTGTTCTCAGGTCCTGCACGCTACCGACTGAGCTACCGGGCTCGGCATATCGAGTATCAGTCAAGAAAACATTGAACAGTTACTGTCGCAAATGAACCACCGAAACTTTAGTAATATTGAGAAGACGTATGACAAACAAAATAATTGAGCCATGCTCTGGCAAAAGGGGGCTTAATGCATCTCCGTGATACCAATCAAGCTATCACATAAACACGGATCCATAATAGCCACTTTTTCCAAGAACCGACTTAATCATGAGGTAGACTGGTCCTTTGACATACAGAAAATTGACCAATAGCGAAAAGTTTCGGCCCAGGTCAGCCTGCGCGGACTGCGCAGGCTGACCTGGGTCGATACCTTTCACAGATGCATTAAGTACCCTTTTCACAGAGCATGGCTCAATTATTAACACAATCTAAATGATCGTACAGCGCAAACAAAGTAGTCAGTTGATTCACCAACATTTTCAGAGCCAGATCTATAAACTCGATCTCTTTCGACGGCTAAAAATAGAATACACTGAAACTCAGAATGAGTTGAATCTTACAGACTTTGCCAAACAAGGTACCTTTTAAAGTTTCAAGTCTAAAACTAACGGTTACACCTTTTTGCTCTCTTATACAGGTGGATATGTTACTCTATGTCCAGTAGTATTAGCTGATTTATTTGGGGTCGACGTTATTGCGAGGTCATTTGGTCTGTTTATGTTTTTTGTTGGGATATCTGGAATCGTCTCCTCACCAATTGCAGGTAACTAAGTCAGTTTTTGAGGTAGGGTGCGAAGCATCCCAACTCAGATTTACCAGGTGGGAAATCGAACCTAAAAAATCTGATCCTAACATAGCAAAATCATTACATGGAAAAGTAGTACTATTAAGAAAACTTTTTATTCACCTTGGCATCAAGGCACTACTATAACGTTAACAATAGGAAAACTTACACGACTTGGACGATAAATATGTAAAAAACGTATCATTATCATAACACAATTTAAAAAAAAATAGAGTGTTTGAACAGACTACCAGGAGGCATGCGCAGGTATACATACTTATGTATCAGTTCCACCAGGAAGCGTCAACAAGTGTCATGGAAAGCCTAGATTATCATAAGAATTCTTGTGCTAATTTCTTTGAATAGGATTGCTTTATTTATCCAGATATTGCTGAATAATACTTCTTACGTCGTTTTATTTTGACATTCTGTTGAACCACCCTCCCCACAAGAAAAAGAGAGGAATTTGTCAATTTGCTCTGAGAGTTTTCGGAGAGATACCTCTCATTTCTTTAAATATCTGCTTGCTTTCACTCATCTCTTTCTAGCAGCACTACGCGCTCATTATTTGGTACAACAGTTGGATTTCAGTTTGAGCAGGATTAAACGCACTCCACCTCAGCAGCGCTTTCACCGCTTTGATTCCTTATTTCAATCACCCAGTTGCTTTCAATGAAAAGCCAGCGAAACCAGTCTTTTGATCTTCCATGTGTCGTATGGTGTTTAACGCCGTTTTCAACATTACTACAGTTATATCGCGGTGGCCAGTTCACCTATCCGTGCTTTTTCCTGGAGTTTCTTTTACCAGCATTACGCACAATATTCTTTCCAAGCTACTGGCTACATTTCCCACATAACCATCGTCGAAACGATGGTCAGCAGTGAGAGAGGAATGAATCGATCTTCCATGAAGAAAGCTTTAACTCTTTCCCACACAATCCCGAGTTTTAACGACCCTTAGGAAATAACCTCTTGAAAACCTTGTGGGAAAACTAGAATATGTGGGTAACCGGCATTTTCTCCTTTTCCCACAAAGTTTTCTACCCATTCAGAGACAATTATCATCACTTCAGTTACAAGCAAATGCTTTTGATCTCGACAAGTCTTAACACTTTATCGTTTGGTAAAGAATTAAAGTCGTTGGAGGGGTCATCAGACCTCCCCAACAGTGGTGAGTTTAAAAGGCAGACTGCCTCAGAAATTGCTGTCGAAACACAGTCTTTTGGCGAAATAGTTCTGATACATCGTCTGTTTCGTCATTGTTTTATAAACAAACCGAAATATATAAAAAAAAAAAAAAAAAAAGAAATAGGAAACAAACGGGATTTGTTTTTATATGACGGATTTCAAAACAGATTTATTGTATTTATTTGATTACCTCTCTAACAATTGTAATTTTTCATTAAACAAATAAATCTAAGCAAAGAGAAGGGAGGAAAAGAATATCGTTAAGAGAAAGAACGCCGCCGGAAAAGATCACGCGACTTGAAAACGTGGAAAGAAGGTCATGTGACTATCATGCAATGCATAAACCTTGAGGTTTCTACGCAGCGGTAAATCATTTAATGCCTTACTTATTTGTTTACATGTACCCAAATGTATATACTACTCAAAATTTGCTAAGGATCACTTTTTCATCTTGGGATTTTTTATATAAATAAGAACGATTCAAAAATCAAATTATTGTCAAAGATAGGTCCATATTCGGACTTCATGACACTGTAGTAAAAATGTCGATTTGTCATGTATACTTTGCACGGGAAGCAAAGGGAAAGACGTACCCCCTAAAACTTGTTACATTTCGCCTTTTACCTCCGTGTCCTTTTGTACATTTACCAAAGTTTTACCGACGCTATCGTCAGTCGCTGATTGAATTTTGTGTTAATATGGCAGATCAACAGTTTAGACGTCGTCTTGGCGAAGCCAAGATGAATAGGGGCATTGGAATGCTTCAACCTGGGTTTTCACAACGGCATGTTGCAAATGTTCTTGGTGTGTCCCAGAGTGTTGTCTCCAGATTCTGGAATCGATTTCTCACAACTGGAAATGTATCGCATTTGCATGCTGGAGGTCGAGAACGCTCAACTACTGAAGCCCAAGACCGATTTCTTGTCATTCAGGCACGGCGTCACCGATTTCATAACGCAACAACGTTACGTGTCGACTTGCAGAATGCTACCGGTGTGCGTATAAGTACACAAACTGTTAGAAATCGGTTGCATGATGTAGGCTTGAGATCACGACGACCTGCAATACGCGTACCTTTGACACGACAGCGTGTTCAAAGGCGTTTAGAATGGGCACGGGACCATGTTACTTGGACCCAAAATGACTGGACCCCAGTTGTTTTCACAGACGAGTCCAGATTCTGCGTGGACTTCACGGACAGACGTGAAAGGGTTTGGAGAATGCCAAATGAGCGTTTTGCTCCAGTTTGTTTTGCAGAACATGATCGTTTTGGCGGGGTTCAGTCATGGTTTGGGCAGGAATAAGTGCACAGGGGAAAACTGATCTACATGTCATTGAAAAACACCCTGACGGCTGTTAGGTATTTAATTGAAATTTTGGATGTTTACGTACGCCCATGTGCAGGTGCTGTGGGTAACGACTTCATCCTTATGGACGATAATGCCCGTGCACATAGGGCCCGCATCACCAACCAGTATCTTGAGCAAGCTACAATTCTGCGAATGGACTGGCCAGCAAGATCCCCGAACCTAAATCCAATAAAACATGCTTGGGATATGCTACGGAGTAGTACGGACAGCAGTTTCATCACGCCAAGTCCAACCAGGATCTGTCCAGGAACTCAGACAAGCTGTCGTCGAAGAATGGGCTCAGATCCCGCAACACAACATCAGGAGGCTTATCAGCAGCATGTTAAGACGATGTCAGGCTGTTATCAATGCACGGGGGCACCATACACGCTATTAAAGTGGCTAAAATTTTTGAAATTTGTGATTTACCCGATTTCCATAATTTCAGGATATCTTCTAAAATGTTGATTTTCCACCTTACATTCTTTTTGCCACGTTAACGCACAAATTAACACTTCAATGATCACTTTCTCACAAATTCTGAATATCTAACGTACTAACGTCCCCAGAAAAACAAACATTTTTATGTACTTTCACCAAAATTCAAAAATCTTAAGTTAGGAAAAAGTGATCCTTAGCAAATTTTGAGTAGTAATATATATTGAAGTTAAAAGCCAATAAACTATTTGAAAACATGGATGCTGACCTCTCCTGGCTTCTTTTTTTAAGAAGCCAACTTGTAATGTCCTAATCCAACGAGCGTTTATATTATTTTAGCCCAAACTGGTACTCGTAAACGCCTGACCCTTAACTGTGTACCAGACGAAAATATATGAGCAATGTTCTGTGAAAAAAGGGGCTTAATTCATCTCCGTAATGCGCGATACCAAGAAAGCCATCACATAATTATGGATCCATAATAGCCATTTTTATTTACAACCCACTGAATCATGAGGTAGACTGGTCCTTTGTCACGTAGAAAGTTGACCAATAGCGAAAAGTTTCGGCCCAGGTCTGCGCGGACTGCGCAGGCTGACCTGGGTCGATACTTTTCGCACATGTATTAAGCCCCCTTTTCACAGAGCACGGCTCATATACGAGTTGTACATATCGAAAACATTTGCAGACAAGGCGTTAAAAGTTGCTACACCGATAAGGTTTGGCTTTAAAGAATAATCAAAGGACTCGAAGTCCTGAAAAGAAAAGCGGATTCGTGGAAGAGTGTTAAGCTATGATATTGTGTAATGAAAAATAAAATTCCCATTGCAAGTAATGCATTCATTAACGTTAACATATGTAACTAGTTGGTGGAGTTAACAAGGGCAATGAAAGTTGAAGTTGTTCTGCCAAGCGTAATTGTTATTTTATTTCAGGAACTTACTAAGGAGTAGCAATTTAATCCATCAATCTGTTTTCTGCTGTATAAGGTCTAGGCCTGTTTGTACACGTATAGGACTGTATATAGGGTAGTAACAAAATGAGGTCGGTGTGTACTATCTAAAACTGAAAGTAAAATGAGTAGGGGGCAAGCATATATGACAGTATTTGGTTCATGTCAAGCGTGCATGCGTCGTTACACAGGATGTATTTGGTTCCGGCCAGTTCGATCACAGTAAGCGGATTTGCTATACAAATTCGCTAAAAACAATAAAACAAAGTGCTGGCTACCAGCATGTTCTCCCGATCCAGGATGCTTTAAAAAGACTCATTGATTAAAGATTATGTTTGTTTAAATTCATTTTAATGTTACAATGTCTTATCTCACTGTGTGGTAAATACTAAAATAACTTTATTTCTCCTTTCAGGTTGGTTGTTTGACCATACCGGAAGTTACATGATATCGTTTATAACAGCCGGAAGTGAATTTATACTTGGCGCTGTTGTACTATTATTTCCGTTTCTATTTGATAAAATTAAAATTAGGCGGAAATAGATTCAGAAAAATTAACCCTGTTTTACGGTTATCGATTGTCTTACTCCATTTTGTCTCTTTCCTGTTTAAACCCTGTTTCCGATCGTCAGTCATATTTCGGCGGAAAATGCGCCCATCCATGCGTTTTTGGAGCTTTTATGTTTCCTAGTTCTTTGCACAACACTCTGTGAAATCCAGTGATTGCTTCTACAGTAGACTGTTGTAGAGACAATGTTCATCGGCGAGAGAGGAATGAATCTTGTCGCAATGACTATAAATAATTCTCGAAAAGACCTTGGCCGAGATCGGATTCGAACTCGCGAGCCTTGGATTCCAAGCTCTACGGCTTACCCTTATTCTTGCCCCCTCTTTCATGTAAAACATTAACTTTAACCCTTATCCTGCAAAATAAGTGAAATGAAATTTTCAAGCCGTTAGTGAAAAGTAAAATTTTCTATTTCAAAAATATTTTGGGAGGTCAGATTTCTTGGTAGATCCAAGGTCAGACTGCACGTTCTGTGCAGTCTGACCTTGATCTACACTGTACGCAGAAGGTCAGTGAGTCGCGCTTATTCGCTGAAGGGTTAAAATCCGTCGTTGCTGAAAATACAACATCAAGGTCAGACAACTTTACCTCTAATATTTTATAGGGCCTATCTAGACTTCTGTCGTGCATCATAAGTTCTTGTAAAACTTTGATATATATCATTAAGCCTTAGGCTACTAAGCGCGACTCAAGGACCTTGGCGGACAGTGTAGATAAAGATCAGACTGCACAGAACGTGCAGTCTGATCTTGGATCTACACTGTCCGATAACGATATTATACCCCCCCCCCCCATTCAACTTTGAAATAGCAGAATTATGGCTTTTACTATCGGCTGGAAAACTTTATTTCAATTATTTAGCTGGTTAAGGGTTAAATCTGTTTTTCTTGGATAGAAATGGGACGGTTACATTAAGTGAAAATATTCAATTCTGGCGCCTCAATAGCGAGATGGTCCATTTGCAGGCAGTTTTGAGGTCAGGGTCAATGCTTATAAAAACTTTGCTCAACTGAGTTGAGCATGAAATTTCAAATTGTATAAATGTAATTTGATAAACCTGATGGAGTAACTTCTGAACTTTAGGGCTTTTCTTTGTCCCTGTCTATTAAATAAATGTCCTCATTTCAGATTTTCATACTGTCATTAAGTATAAATGAGACTTCAAGTTTGAGCACAAACTAAGTTGAGCATGGACCCAAGTTTTATGATCACTGGCACTGGTATGACGTTATCGTACCTTTTTGAACACGATCCCATGTAACCGATGCACAATATAGATCGAGCAATACATTCCCACAAGACTGCGAAAGCTACAAATATCTTAATTCCTTATCAGCTAAATACATTAAAACTTTCATTCTTAAACGTGTCTTGTATAATGGTTGGTGCTTTACCAGCGTTACTTATGCCGTCATAGAATATCTTCAGGGTCCGCATTCACCAACCATTCTCAAGAACATTCTTGGTCTAAATCTCCAAGATTTTCTAAATTTGAAAGCAACACAACTTCTGATTGGCTAAACCAAGCGGAAGCTAACAAAGTACTTCGAATTACAAGTTTAGTTATTACCAGGAGAGCTAAGCCATGACTTGTTTGTTAAGTGTTTCACGCCGATTTCACCACTAGTTCAGTTACACCGCGGCGGCCAAACAGCCCATCCATGCTTTCCTGTAGTTTCTTTCAACAGTAGAACTTCTTCGCACACCATTCTTCCCAAGCCACCGTCTGTTTTCTGGATGATTTAAGGCCGTTTTAAACATAATTTCAGTTATATCGCGGAGGCCAGTCAACTATCTATGCTTTCCTGGAGTTTCTATTACCGGTACTCCGTACAATATTCTTTCCAAGCCACTGGCTGCTTTCCCACATAACCAATGTCGAAACAATGGTCAGCGGTGAGAGAGGAATGAATCCTGTTGCAATGACTATCATCAGTCCTCGGAAAGAAATTGGCCAAGCCGGGGATCGAACCAGCGACGTCCTGTTCTGAAGTCCTGTACGCTACCGACTGAGCTACGGGGGCTCGGCTGTTTTCTGGATGCAATTGGTTCAGTTGCAAAGGCTCTGCTGGGCATATAGCTGAATCTCCACATTTCAAATAGGCAAAAAATATTATCATAATCACGGCAACAGCCATGATGAGTCCAGTTATCACTGATGGATAGCGTTAACCTTTTACCACACAATTCCGACCCTGAGGAAGAAGCTTTTTAGAAACATTGTGGGAAAAAGAGAAAACGCTGATAACCAGCATTTTCACCTTTTCCCACAATGTTTTCTACCCAGTCGAAAAGAAGCTCCATCATTTGAGTCACATTTAAATTGTCGTCTGCAAATGCTTTCAGTTTCTGCAATCATAGTGCATGTATTTTGTCGTTTGGTAAAGAGTTGAGATCTACAAAAATAATATGAGAAAGCAGCCAGAAGCTCGTTCTGGGTCCGTATTCACCAACCATTTTTAAGAACGTTCTTAGTCATATTCTCCAAGGTTTTCTAAATTTGAAAGTAACACAACTTCCGATTGGCTAAACCAAATGGTTTAGCCAGTCAAAAGTTGTGTTACTTTCTAATTTAGAAAATTCTGAACAATATGACTAAGAACGTTCTAAAGAATGGATGGTGAATACGAACCCTGTTCTGCTACACCTCGACTTCGTTCTTGGAATTCGAACCCGGAATCGTCTGTCCAAGAGACCTGACATTCTTTAGCCTTTGACCTGCATCTCTTATAAAACACTTTAGTCAAGGATGTACTTCTCGTTACACGAGATGTTATATGCCCGAAAAAGGGGGCGTGCTTCGCGATGTGTAAAACAGTGTACAATGTCTGTATATTTTACACATATGCATGTATCCAGTGGCGAGAGTTTACAACAATTAAGATAGGATTTTGTGATAAAAGTAGCTTTATCTAGTTTATGTCCCTTCTACATATCATTGTGAATAGTGCTCGGGGGAGATACGCTGATTTAAAACTGTTATAATACAGAGGGATTTAAGAACGTTTCGTCCATATTGTAAAGTACTTTTCCTTGATTTCTTGTGAATTTAAAAATATATACTCAGTCGTAGAAACCACATTTCTTTTTTTAGAAATGTCCGAATCAGGTATAAAACATTAATTGTGTATAAAAAGATTTTTCTAAGCATTACGAGTTGAATATACCTGTGGAAATAAGAGCGGTGCAAGTTAACGTTTATCATGGATTAAGAAAATTTTCTACCTTAACAGGTATAAACAGATTATTTTTTTCCATCTTTTTCTGTAAGAAATAGATTTTTATATGAGCCATCCTCTGTGAAAAGGGGGCTTAGTGCATCTACGAAAACTATCGATCCAGGTCAGCCTGTGCTGTCCGCGCAGGCTGACCTGAACCGAAACTTTTCGCTATTGGTCAATTTTCGGTATACATGTCCAAGGACTAATCTACCTCACGATTAGGTCGGTTGTTCAAAGAAAAGTGGCTATTATAGATCCAAAATTATGTGATGGCTTGACTGGTAAATTGCGTCACGGAGATGCATTAAATCCCCTTTTGCCAGAGCATGGCTCATATATTTCCGTATAATTCGTTTTATTTCATTTAGATTTTCTCATTCGTATTCATCGTCATCCTTATAGTCGTCGTCTCCGTCGTTATCGACGTCGCTTCATCAGTATCATCATCATCTTCTTCTTCATCATCATCATCTTCTTCTTCTTCTTCGTTTTCTTCGTATTCTTCTTCTTCGTATTCTTCTTCCTCGTATTCTTCTTATTCTTCTTCTTCCTCGTATTCTTCTTCTTAGTATACTGTCTTCACTTTAGTTTTTCTTCACCCATATCCTGCTAAATAAAAGAAATAAAAACTTTCATGCCTATAGTAAAAACCCAAATTTTCCTATTTCATAGATACTTTGGCGGGAAAGATACCTCAATATCGGACAGTGTAGATCCAAGATCAGACTGCACGTTCTGTGCAGTCTGATCTTGATCTACGCTGTTCGCAAAAGGTCAGTAGATCGTGCTTAGCAGCCTAAAGGCTAATATAGTTAAACTTTTCTTTTTTTTCAAATACCCTCTTGTTCTTTATTCTCCCATATTATCATCATCATCATCATCATCAATTCACCATCATTACTCCTCAAATTGTCAGTCACCGGAAGCAATCTTTAATACCGTAAGACTGTAACTCGAGCTTGATTCATGCATTTGATATGACCCAGATACATCATAGTATATACATTGCATAAATTATCCCTTAAGCTACTACAGCGCGATTCACTGACCTTTTGCGGACAGTGTAGATCAAGATCAGACTGCACAGAACGTGCAGTCTGATCTTAGATCTACACTGTCCGATAAGCAGATATTTTTCTCCAAATAATAAGTTTGAAATAACATTATTCGGGTTTTTACTGGAGGCTTGAAAGTTTTATTAAAGGTATTTAGCAGGATAGGGTTATAGGGTCATAAAGCTTGGTAAGAGAGTGACTTTCTGAAATATCATTCAAGTTTCAAATAGACGGTTAGTCAACACTTTACCAAACTATCCCTTGCTAGTTACCAGCATTTTCTCCATTTTCAACTTTGTTTTATACTCTTTCTATAGCAAATCCGAAACATTAAAAGCCACGTTTGTCATCTGCACATGGTTTCAGTTTGAGACATCTAAAATTGGGTCGTGATGTAAAGAGTTAAACAGCGAAACAGTGTGACAGACAATAGGTCTAATTAATCAAGAAAGTACAGAGAAAAAACTATCAACACTAGGTGAAAAGATTCGAGCAACTTCTCGCGCTTTTAGTTGCTTCTCCAGCAATGTGTTTCATATATTTGATTTATGTTGTTTACGAATACATATGAACCGTGCACTATGGAACGGGGGCTAAATGCATATGCGAACGGTATCTCATTTCGCCAAGGCTGACCTGGGCCGAAACTTTTCGCTGTCGGTCAATTTTTGGGATGTCTAAGGACCAGTCTACCTCATGATTCAGTGGGTTGTTATAAAGTGGCTATTATGGATCCATAATTTATGTGATAGCTTGATTTGGCACAATGCATCAAGGGGATGCAGAGCCCCTTTTTGCCAAAGCGCGGCTCATATTTTGTAAAGATGTTTTTACTGTTGGCTGCTGCTGTTCTGTTGGGCGGGTGATGAGTTCACACTTTCAGCATCATAGGCGAAAATACGGACATTTTTCTGGAGGCAAAGATCAAGATCTGACTGCACAAACTGTGCAGTCTGATATTGGATCGATACCGTCAGCTTGTCTAGACAAGCGTAAGAGATAAAAAAAAAACCTTTCAGAGTTTCAGAGGATTGTATGTTCCGCCGTTGAAAGAGGTCAAGGTCATATGACAGAGTTCAGGGCTCGTATTCGCCAACCATTCTTGGGAAGATTCTTAGTCTTTTTCTCCAGAATTTTCCAAATTTTAAAGTAACACAACTCCTGATAGGCTAAACCATTTGGCTCACCCAATCAGAAGTTGTGTTACATTCAAATTTAGAAAATCTTGGAGAACAAGACTAAGAATGTTCTTAAGAACGATTGGTGAATACGGGCACAGTAAAGTATTGTAGACTGCATGGTATGTTACGGACAGTGCACAAATGGTGGAGAGGGGGGTATCGGCCATACGTCTGTATGTCAGGGCATAGATCTACCATTAATAATATCGATTTTTTTCTTTTTTTATACCAAAAATAATTGTTGGGAGTGCGAGAAAAAACAGAAAAAGAAAATACATGACACACACACATATCCTATAATAAATCGGGTGACTATTACCCAAGTTTAGATATGACGTTAAAATATTGATTTTATACAAGTTTCAATATAAATATGAGGTACCGGATTATTCATAATAAATATACATATTCGATTAGCTTAAAATAGATATTACACTACATCTTCTCCTTACTTCACCATTCAAATGCCAAAAAGAAGACGGGTGTACTTTTTTTTTTTCAACCAAAGAAACCAAGAACAAAACACCGTCTAAAAACAGATTGAATCATGAGGAAGAATGCTCCTTTGACACGCAGATAGTTCACCAATAGCCAACGGCTTCGACCCAGGTGAGCTGGCGCGGACTGCACAGGCTGACATGGTCGATATTTTTTAAAGATTCAGATGCATTAAACCACCTTTTCACAAAGCATGAATCAAAGATAGTGACAACACACCTGTAAAATATACCTATCTGACTGTCGTCTAAGTGAGCAGTGTTTGATAAAGATAATCATTTATCTGTCAAGTTACCCTTCCTATTCTACACAACATACTACCTTTCTTTTACGTATTTTGTGATTCGATCCTTTACCATACAATCTCGTGATTTAAGGAATCTTTCGATTAAGTTTTCGAAAACATTGTGGGAAAAGGAAAGAAGTGTTGGTTACCGATATTTCCGCCCTTTCACAAAGTACTTTCTACCACTTTAAAACGATAAATCCCACCATCAGAGCAACGTTATTTTTTTATCTGTAAATGTTTTCAGATTAGACGAGTCTACAACTGTCGTTTGATATAGGGTAAAGTAACCCTTCTGTCGACTCATACATGTAGTATATAGTCTTTGCTTTTACGAGTACATGGTTAGTTATTTAACGCGTAAACGCTGGTTGTTTATACAAGTAGAAAACATCAAAATCTGTGGAACAAGTCAAGGTGCCAAAATGCGACGCATATGGGTCCGTATTCACTAAGCAATTTTAAGAACATTCTTATTTCTTTTTTTAATCATAGATTTTCTAAACTGCCGACCAAGGTCAGCCTGCGAAATCCATGCAGGCTGATCGGAGCCGAAACTTTTCGCTATCAGTCAATACTCTGTATGTCCAAGGACCAGTCTATCTCACGATCAAATTGGTTGTTTAAAATGGATCCATAAGTATGGGATGGCTTGCTTGGTACAATGCATTACAGAGATCCATTAAGTCCCATTTTGCCAGAGTATGGTTCAAATGGTTTAGCCATCCAGAGGTTGTGTTACTTTCAAGTTAGGAAACTCTGGAGAATAAGACTGAGAGTATTCTTAAAAATGTTTGGTGAATACGGACCCTGATCCAAGTCTAGAGCACGTTCCCGGATCGTTAAATATGTGAGTTACAGTGTTCTGCGAAGGTGGAGATTCGGTGGCCTTGTCCCTTTGAACTAAAAGAACGTTCCATCATAATACTTCGCACAAGTGTGGGACTTCATCCCTTTCAAATTCAGTCGACCAAAAAAATGGTCTTGGTTGCGTTTATATCACTGATTTTATAATGATATTATGCGAAATACTGGTTAAAGAACTCCAGGTAAGCATGAATTGGTTCACTGGCCGCTGTGATATAACAAAAGTAATGTTGAAATTGGCGTGAAATACTATATATAAAAACGAACTGTCGTAGAAGACTATCGCTTAAAGGTCCGTTTATACAGAGCGCGAACGCGAAAGCGAACGCGGTTTTTCGTCCTGGAATATTTTAGTCATTTGTAGAGGAACCGTTCAAATAGAGTGCGAACGCGAACAAATATTTGTTCGCGCGAACGACCGCCTTGATTGCCCCCAGACCGAATTTTCTGAGAAGGTCGCGCGGCTTTTTTGCTATCAACCAATCAGCAGGTACTTCCCTTGCATCATTTCCACAAATAGAAACTTGTACGCCTGACCGTTCCAAGAAAAAGCTAGGCACTAGCGTCAGTCTACTTTGCTTGTGAAGTTTGGAGAAGAATGGACAAGACAATGGACAAGACAGAAGCCATGATTCTTGAAATTGAGAAGAATCATGCAGGATGAAAATGTAGTTCTTGTACGAGGTAGTGGTACTCTCCAAATTCACTTCTTCTCTGTAAAATTTCGTGCACTGACACACGCCTCTTTCTCTTCCTCCGTTGTTTTGCGTACAAATACAGTACTATGATCTCCTCCGTGTCTGACTCTACCTGCGCCATGATTCCAAATGATCAAATTTTATCTCTCACAGCAAGAAAAAGACGAGCCGCCTCGAAAGCCGTCGTCGGTTTTCCGCGTTCGGATTCCTGCTCTATTTGAATGGCAAAACTGCTCAAAAGTCGCGTTCGCGTTCGAGTTCGCGTTCGACGCGTTCGCGTTCGCGCTCTGTATAAACGGACCTTAAGATAACTCTAAAATCAAATACACTGACCTCGTTATTTGATGACATAATTATATATATCTGCCTTGAGCAATGATATAAGGGTGTCTACATTATCTAGGTTCCGAAGAAATTAAAGAACAGAGTAAATGCGTCTCAATCTCTCTGTTTCTCTGTCTTTGTCTGTCTGTCTCTCTCTCTCTCTCAAGATGTTAGAAATTTTACGTTTCACAAGCTTTGAAAGTTTCCGTTCTTCACGAAACGTTAGATTTTGTTTCCAAGTTCTCCGTGTTGAACAAATAGGCCTTGCAATGATTCTTCTTATTTGCAATAATATCATTTCTTTGCCTTTTTAAGGCATATTACACACACACACACACACGCGCGCGCGCACCCGACCTCCCCATCCACACACACAACGGCTTTTAAAAGTTTACAATTACTCGGAGTTTATAAAATTGTACAAGTTCATCCCTTCAGAATTCTGAAAGTGTAACTTCTTTAATATCACTTGAAGAGCTGTGAAATTTTATATCCGACATAGATATGCAAAGTACACCTGTTTTAACAAGTGTCACGGACACCTCTTTTTAAATTATTTTTCACAGATGACGTCAATCTTGAAATAAGCAATTTGCAGGAAGTTTTGAAAAATGCATTTAATTTTAGCTGTTGTATCTTACTCACTGCCAATGGCGACTTATATTGCTATTTCAAAGTCATTTTTGTGGGAAAAAACATCTCCTTATCGGGCAGTGTAGATCCAAAACCAGACTGCACTTTCTGCGTGATAGGGTTACGGTTCTAAAAACACGCAGCAATGCCATCTGAGAACAAAATTTAAAGCAAGAATGCCTTGTAGGCTGTCCAATGTTTCATTTATAAATGGTACTTCTTGAAAAATAGTTCCGTTGAGATGTAAAAGAAAATAACGAAGTTCTTAAGCATCTATCCATTGCATTTGTATCAGTAAAGTATTATAATTATTATTACTGTGTATGAAAGAAGTAGATCTAATGTAGTTGTGTATGAATGTGAAGTTTCTGCATTTTAAGTGCTACTGTTATTGTATAAAGGAGAAATAAATTTACCACTTAATTCACATCGAACGCTGCTCCAGAAACGTAAAGGTGAAATCTTAGGTCTCTGACTAGCCGACTTGCCAGAACATACCGTGGATTTATTTCAGATACGTTGTCACTACTAAATTTGAGGCTGCCACTCGGTGGAGTTTGTACAATCGGTGATTGTCTTCAGTTTTATATTGTAGACTGCACTTGATATGAGTACAAAAAACGGCGCCAAAGGTCAAGGGCGACCAAGTTCCGGAAGCGTCACCGGAAATGGACCGAAAATTCATAACGTGAAGCTGGTGTTGCTGGGCGACACAGGTGTGGGAAAGTCAAGTATAGCATTGAGGTTCGTGAGGGGAGAATTTGTAGACAATTCCGAGGCAACAATTGGCGGTAAGAAAGAATATTTAACTTTTAATAAGTTAAATTTAATTATCATACCATAAAGACGTTTGCCTGTACCCCTGGTGTGTGAATGCCTTAATGATATCCTTTACAGACAGTGTGTATCATCATCCGATTGAGTAAATACGATGAAAATGTCGCTACAAATTTTGTGTTATCAACTCCTTTGAAATCTTCTCTTGTTGGGCGGCACGAGATTCCGAAATCTTCCCCAGTCTTTTCCAAATCTACACGTATCTCTCCCAGATCTACCCAAATCTTTCCCAAAAAGATTTGGGAATTTATTGCTGCCACGGGGGCGACACGAAATTCCCAGATCTCTCCCAAATCTTCCCCAAATCTCCCCAAATGTAACCCATACCATTACAAGATGTGTTAAAGTAAATAAATTTCGAACTACTATCCGATAAAAAGATGTAAAGTGATTTATTTTCATATTTCTTTGAGTCTTCGTATTTTTTAGAAGTTTTAACATCATTTTGGTGCATATAAGTAGAGATTTTTCAATAATTTCACGTTTAATAAAGCGGTTGATCAAAGCCTATATGTTATGTTTGTTAAATACTGGTGAAAAATTTTGTAATGGCTGTGGTCGTAACTCAGAGCGTCGGTCTTGCTATCAAGACTTTCTTTGCTCGATTGCTATGAGCGGCCATCAACCTATACAATTTTCATTTGGCCAAACATTCGTCAGTATTACTAGTGTTAGTGTATTTGACAAATTGATTTCACTAGATGACTATTTTCGTCTTCGAAGTAAAATGATTGATTCATTAGTTTACTCTCGTTTTCTCAGAGGGAAATATCTTGCATATGGCTGAAACCCGCGAGTTTAACCCGTAGAGCGCTGAATAAACTTAGCTAACATTTTCTGAAATAAGACCTAAATAATTGCAGTTTCAATGTTACTTTTGTACAGAATGTCTCAGCAAGCGGGTTGTAAGATTCGGCACAGAATTGGGAAAGATTTGGGTAGATCTGGAAGAGTTTTAGGTAGATTTGGAAAAGATTTAGTAGATTTGAGAAGATTTGGGAATTTCGTGCCGCCGGTCTTGTTCTTTGTCTTTACATTTACGTACGATAATTCCATCTGTAATTCACAATTTGTATTGTATTTATCACCTGGATCTCTTTATAACTGAAAAATATAATGCCAATCGTTGAATAAAAAGGTAAAAATAAAGTGTGGAAACTCATCATCGTCTTAAATTCTCTTCATGCATTGATTTGCATTAATTGACCCAGTAACTTATTGGTTTCAGCTGCCTTTCTAACACAAACTATATCGGTGTCTAACCAGACGATCAAGTTTGACATTTGGGACACTGCCGGACAAGAACGATATCACAGTCTAGCTCCTATGTACTATCGGGGCGCTCAGGCGGCCGTTGTTGTATACGATATAACTAATGTGGTAAGTAGAACGTTGTACCCAAGACTGGAGGGGTGGAATATGATATAAATAATGTGGCAAGTTACGAATCAATGTACTACCGGAGCGATTATGCGGTTTTAGCCGGTCGTCTTTTTGTATATATATAGTATACCTAGTGTGTAAGTTACGGCTCTCATTTACAACCAGGGTTGTCAAGCGGTTGTCGTTATGTACGATATGAATACTTTGGTTAGGTCCCGACTTCCATGTACTTCTTGGGTGCTTAAGCAGCCCTCCTTGTGTAAATAATGTGGTAAGTAACAGCTCTCATGTACGGCTGGGGCGCACATGTGGCCGTCGTTTTGGATAAATGTAACTGATGTGGTTAGCCATGGCCTTCATGTACTGCCGGGTCGCACAGGTGGCCGTCGTTTTGGACAAATGTAACTGATGTGGTTAGCCATGGCTTTCATGTACTGCACAGGTGACCTTCGTTGTGGGTGATGTGATCAGCCATAGCTCTTACGTACTCTTGGGCGGCCTACGTTGTATATGCTATTAAGAAATGTGATAAATCAGACCTTTTCATATTTTCAGTCGCATGCACGACCCGGTTTCTTGGCTAAGCGTCGATCTGTATGATAAGGAAAGAAGCAGATCAAGGTCCGTATTCACCAACTATTCTTAACCCTTTCCCAAACGACAAATTTTGGACTGGTCCAAATTGAAAGAGTTTGCAGACGACAATTTTAAATTTGATGAAAATGGCAGAAAGGTCTCAAAACGGGTAGAATACACTGTGGGAAAAGGAGAAATTGCTCGTTACGAGCAATTTCTCATTTTCCCACAGTGTTTTCAAAAGATTTGTATTGCAGACACGTGAAAACCAGGGCTTGTTTGGGAAAGGGTTAAGAACGTTCTTAGTCTTGTTCTTCAAAATTTTCCAAATTTGAAAGTAGCACACCCTCTGATTGGCTAAACCATATCGTTTAGCCAATCAGAAGTTGTGTTACTTTCAAACTTGGAAAATCTTGAAGAATAAGTCTAAGAACGTTCTTAAGAATGGTTGGTGAATACGGACCCAGACGTCATGTTAAAACCAGCAAGTCTAGCCGTTTTTCAGGGCCCGGTTTCACAAAAAAAGCTTAAGTCTCTTATTTTGCTCAAATCTGCTAACGGTCTCAGGTTCTGAACTAAGTTCAGTTCAGTATCTGAGACACATTTCACTTACATAAACGGGCTTAGATAATATTCTGAAATCTTGAAAGATACACCGTTTCAGATTCAACTCAGCTAACTACATGTAAACGGACTTAAGTCTTTAACAGACTGACCGTCCAACTGACTAGGATGTTCTCTATCAACTAATTATTTTTCCATTCCAAGATTTAAAATTGGGCCATGCTCTGAGAAAAGGGAGCTCAATGCACCTGCAAAATGTATCGACTCAGGTCAGCCTGCGCAGTCCGCGCAGGCTTACCTGAGTCGAAACTTTTTGCAGTTTGTTAATTTTCTGTATATCAAAGGACTCGTCTATCTCATGATTTAGTTGATGGTTTAACAAACTGGATTTTTATGGACCCATAATTATAGAATGATTCGCTTGATATAATGCATCGTGGAGATGCATGAAACCTCTTTTTGCCAGAGGATGTCTCAATTAAAATTGAACTTTATCATCAGCCGAAGATAATATGAAACCGAAATGCTCGCATCGTGACGTTTTTAGAATGATGGAAAATTTTTCCTGCACTGCTTTTTACCTTTTCAGAAAAGTTTTAACAGAGCGATTGACTGGATAAAGGAATTACGACAACAAGCCAACTCACAGATCATTATGGTAATGGCCGGAAACAAAGCCGACATGGCAGCAGAGAAAAGGGCTGTATCAAGAGATGTAAGTCCTTTGCAGTGACTTCTTGTTTCCTCTCCCCAATCATTTTCTTGGAGACATTGTTTTCGCAAGCGTGAACTGTCTGTCTGTTCGCCGGTATGTCTGCCACCTTGTCATTTCCGCTTCATTTCACCTAAAATCTTACGTCCGGTTTTAAAAAAGTAAAACGTTCACCTTGATGAAACCTACATATAGGACGATTCACATATCAGTTCCCATAGGTAGGGACTCAGTAGGGGTTTAAAAGTCACATATGGGGAGTTGAAACTTCTATTTTCGGCGAACACAAGCATCAAGATCCCAAGAGCAGACATAAATTATTCACACAGATTTGATTTTAAAATTAAGTTTTCACCAGTCTTTCATTCATTTCATGACGCCCTGTGCATCTATCCACCCGTCCCTTCGAATGTCTTACCAAAACTACGTGGAAGCAGAGAACAAAGACGTGCTTTATCTTGTGTCTGAATAGAATGATGTCTCACCTTGGATGTATACTGTTAGCTTCATCACCAAAATTTATTATCCTTCATTTAAGGTTACTGTGATCGCTTAAAAGTGCGCTCGTGTCATTTCTTAAAGCTGCTTGAAACTACATTGTGACTGCAGAAAAGTCTTCTCATGTCATTTCTTAAAGCTGCTTAAAACTATGTTGTGACTAAAAAGATTTGAGTCACGCTCTTTGAAAAGGGGATTGAATGTATCTGCGTAATGCATTAAACCACGCTGGTCGTCACTTATCATGGGTCTATTTTGTCGAAAGACCGACTGAGTCATGGTAAAGAACGAACCTTTGACATGCAGTAAAATTTTATCAGTAATAATAATGAAAAGTTCGACCAAGGTCAGCCTGCGCAGACTTTTTGCAGACGTTTAAACAACTTTTGCATAGAGCATAACTCATTTTTCTTAGGCTACAAAGCCATAGTTTGGCGTCACTGCCGACTGACCTACCGGCACACCTTTGATTTGTGATTTTTTTTTTTTTCAAATGAGCCATGATTAATGCATCTGCAAAATGGTCAATTATCTGCATGTCAAGGGGCGGACCAGTCTATCTCATGATTCAGTCGGTGGTAGGACAAACTTGATTTAAAGGATACATAATATCATGTGCTGAATCGCTTGGTATAATACATAAAGTAGATGCATTAAACCTCCTTTTGCCAGAGCACGGCTCAAATGTATTTATTCCTTGCAATGCACTAACGCCTTCCCTGTGACTAACGGAGTAGATCTTTGTACTTTTACCAAATGAATAATAATGATGATAAATGAATAAATGAAATAAAAAATGGACATTCCTCATGCTTTTCTACATGTACATGTAGATCTATAGAGTGGTTTAAACGCCATCTTTGCAGCTGAACAATTGTTTGTGAGTGTGTGTCTGCGAAATGAAATCTGGTTGCATGCCGCTTTAAAGAGCCAGAAGTGGAATTTCGGTCTTCTTCTATCTTGCAGGATGCTCAGGCTTTTGCTGATGAAAATAACCTGGTGTTCACAGAGGCGTCAGCTAAAACAGGGATGTGTGTCGGCGATGTCTTTATGACTATAGGTGAGTATAGCTGCAGTGCTATCCCATCTTTCGATAGGTCTACTTGTATAATGCTTTTTTAGACTAGCGAAGCTAGTCTATAGGCATCATGACTGACCTAGAGTCAAAGTAAACAAAAAAACCCACAGTTGCCAAATACTGCCTCACAGAAAATACTTCTTTCTGTTAAATATCTTAATTCTGTTGCATATGACAATTTTTACAAAAAAAAAAATCTCTACCACTCCAATTTGAACATGTCATCTTACAAAGTAATAAACTGAACAAGATGCCATTTACAAGGAACAAGATCTTTGCTTATATGTAAATTAAGTGACCCATGGAAAACAGAGAATCGCTTATTCCTACACCATTGTAACATTATGAATGATTCTATTAATAGATATTACCTAGGTAACTTGTAGCAAATCCCAGCTGTATGAACCCTCAGTGGACAGGGAACCCTTGTCATTCCTTCAGTCATTCATTATTTAGATCATTGTGTACAGTTCAATTGTTATCTTAAACTGTTATTGTAGTCTTGAATATTAAACATTTACCAAACAATCCCAAGTCTTAACGACACCGAGGAAGAATCTCTTTAAAAACATTGCTGGAAAAGGAAAAAAACGCTGGTAACCATCATTTTCTCCTTGTCCCACATTGCTTTCTGTCCTTTTGGAATCGGTTTCATCAGTTCAGCCACATTTAATTTATGGTCTTCAAAAGCTTTAAATTTGGACGAGTATAAAATTTTTCATTTCGTAAAGAGAGTTAAATAGTTAACTACATTTTGTGCTATTGGATATTTACTAATTGACTGCATGGTGTTTTAACGCCGTTTTCAACATTATTTCAGTGATATTGCAGCGGCTAGAGCACCTCTCCAGGCTTTCCTGGCGTTTCTTTTACCAGCACTACCGCGACTGAATGACCTTTTAAGGACAGTGTGGATTAAGTTCAGACTGCACAGAGCATGCAGTCTGATTTTGGATCTACACTATCCAATAAGAGGATATATTTTCTCCAAAATGTAACTCTGAAATAGCAATATTCAGGTGTTTACCGTCGGCTTGAAAGTTTCATTTAACATTTTTAGCAGGTCAAGGGTTAAACTTAAACCGGATTATAGTTAACCATTAGCATACATAGCCCCGGCAGCTCAGTCGGTAGCATACAGGACTTGAGAACAGGAGGTCATTGGTTCAATCCCAGACTTGGCAAATTTCTTTCCGACGATTTATGATTAGTCATTGGGACAGGATTCATTTCTCTTTCACGTTTCGACGACGGTAATGTGGGAATGCAGCCAGGGGCTTGGAAAGAATATTGTGCGGAGTACTGGTAAAAGAAACTCCTGGAAAGCATTGATATGTGCACTGGCCACCGCTACATAACAATCAATCAAATTCGCCAGTCTGTCAGTATTTTCAGTACTTTGATTATGGATTACAGAAAAACATCACTGGCGATTACAGGGGCATTGCTAGTCCTCTGTTTATGTAGATTCAGAATCGTGTCGGGGTCGGGGTCATTTCCCCTTCCGCGATTTATTTTCAAAACAATTGAGGTAGATTTAGAACTAGATATATACTGATATATACTCAGGACGATCTTAAAAGATCATCAACCTAAGAAGTTTAAACCAACAAAAAACACTCAACGATGGTTTGTTTGTATTGGAATTTAACGCTATTTTAACAACTCAGGTCATATCATGGCGGTCAATGCAGCACCCATGTGTTTCCTGGCTTTCTCACATCAGTACTAACACAACTTTCTTTCCAAAGCAATTGACTACTTTTCTCACGTGCATCAGAGGTGACAGGCGAATAATCGCCGGAAAGAAAGTTTGCCTCAACCGGTTATCGAACTCGCAATAACCAGGTCACGAGTCAGATACGCTAACCACTGAGCTAGCCTGGTGGGCCCTATCAACGATGGATTGATACTGAAGTATGATCCATATTCGTGCTAACTTTGAAAGACATCCTTTCGTTGGCTTAAATTTTAACACAATGTTATGTAAGGAGCATGTATCAACCGATCACCGAGGGTTTTATTTGAACAAGGTGAAATCGTCAATTTAACGACAGTCGCCCTTTTACCGACACCCATTGCAATATATCGACACCCTGCTTGGTTTTTAAAAAATATCTTCAAGAACAATGATTGAATAGTTCTTTTAGTTTGTATAACTGGATCCCTGGATATCTATGAATTCATTGCTTAAATTTGAACTACTGGCGAAGAATTACAAAGTGGACAGACGAAGTCAAATTTTTTTCGTTCATCGTTTTTTTTTTGCCATCAACTATACATACCAATAAGCAAGTAAGCACCCATACACTTTTCTCTACTTCCAGCACAAACAATAGCTCGACAAGGGGCCAGTATAGCCGGGGGAGGGCCAGGCGGAGGTGAGGGTGGCCTGAAAATAGACAGAAAGGACGAGAAAAAGAAAGGCGTGTGCTGTTAACCGAATTGTTTTAAATTGTAATATGTATCAACAGAGTAGAACAAAATTATTATTATTATTATTATTTTATTATCATGTGTAAGACTTGAAGCCCCCACTTCTTCGTCTTCCTATGACCCGTTATCAAATAGTGTCGTATTTTAAGACCAGATGGACTACGGCTTTTGAAAACATCTTTGGAAAAGGTGAAATACTGATAACCGACATTTTCTCCTTTTCCCACAATGTTTTCTATCTTTTCAAAAGCAGTTTCCGTCATTGAGACACATAGAAATTGCCATATGCAAAATGCATTTAGTTCGGCCAAGTGTAAAATATTGTCATTTGATAAAGTGTTAAGATTGACACACATTTAACCCTTTCCCAAACAAGCCCTGGTTTTCACGTGTCTGCAGTACAAGTCTTTTGAAAACACTGTGGGAAAAGGAGAAATTGCTCGTAACGAGCAATTTCTCCTTTTCCCACAGGGTTTTTTTACCCTTTTTGAGAACTTTCTGCCATTTTCATCAAATTTAAAATTGTCGTCTGCAAACTCTTTCAATTTGGACCAGTCTAAAATTTATCATTTGGGAAAGGGTTAAACTCCTCAAGCTTCAAATCTTTAAGTCTTAGACTCAAGAACCTTTTGCGGAAAGTGTAGATCAAGATCAGACCGCACAGAACGTGCAGATTGATCTTGGATCTGCGCTGACCGATAAGGGAATATTTTCGCCAAACAATAACTTAAAAATATTATCTGGGGTTTTACTACCGGCTTGAAAGTTTCATTTAATTTATTTGCAAGTTAAAAAAAAAAGTGATAGTTCTTTTCCTTTCATTACAATGGAACATGTCCTATCATCTGCTTTTGTAGATCAAGATCAGACCACACATAATGTGCAGGTTGATCTTGGATCTACACCGTCCGTTATCCTCATTTTAAACGATGAGCAAAATATCTTAACCCTTAGGCTGCTGATCGCGACTCATGGACCTTTTGCGGACAGTGTAGATCAAGATCAGATTGCACAGAACGTGCAGTCTGATCTTGATCTACACTGTCCGATAAGGAGATGTTTCTCCTACAAACATGTTGGTTATTACTATCACCTTGAAAGTTTCATTTAAGTTATCTAGCAGGATAAGAGTTAAAATTATAGGACAGAAAACATAATGTGAAAAGGAGAAAATGCTGGTTACCAGTATTTTTTCCTGTTCCCACAATGTTTTCAAAAGCCTTTTTTTCCAATGGTCGTTAAAAGTCGAGATTGTTTGGTAAATCTTTAATTCTTCGGGACAAAGGTCAAGCATACATGTAGATCTATTAACATAAAGTACAATATTTTTTTTTCTAGATGACTAACCCAATATCACCCCAGGTTTTTTTTAGACATTACGCTTACAATATTTAATATACACGTCAAGAAGGATATACTATCAGTGAACCTGGGAAAACATGGTACGAGTATAAGTAGCCAACGATAACGGCGAACGTGAAAAAACATGTGATATCAGTATAGTTAGCCAATGCTAACTGTGAGCGTGGAAGATCGTCGTATGAGTATAAACAGCCCATGATGACTTATAGGCTGTAAGAATTGACCTGGCAGGGCGGAGCTATGTTACAGGTCACTGCATTTTAGTTTGAGGTAAGTTTGGTAACTCGGACATCATCGTGAGTAGCCGTAAAGGATCGATAAAGTACGGTTAGGATGCATGTGTTTACGTAGATTTACCACGAATAATTCCGAACTGGCTCAAGGCCACTAAAATGAAAAATAATGTCGTCGACTTATGTCAAGGGTTAGCCACGCCCTGCCAGGTCAATTCTCACAGCTTGTAGTATTGGAAAACTAGGTATGGGTATAATTAGCCAATGTTAACGGTGAACGTAGAAAACATTGCGTGATTGTAACAAGCCAGGAATATAACAGATAATGTGGAATAAGTTTACTTAGCTAATGACGACTGTGTAGAATGGAACACACGGTATAACCTACAGCGGGGAAGTCAGCATGGTGCATTGAAATTACCTCAATAATGCGATCGATGTGACCCTATTGCCGCCTGCTGGTCGACGACACTTTTCGTCCTACAGACCACGTGTGAAAATATGTTTCAAAACGAGGAACTGCTCGTCACGAGCATTTCGTCTTTTAGACACATGTTTTCACTTTTTTTTTAGGAAGACGCAAATGATTTCGCAATTTTTTTGATTGTAAACGCTTTCTCGGAAAGATGGTGTACGTAAAGTTATCTTGGCATAGTACAATTGATACAGTTGCAGAAAAGAAATTTCCTTTTTTGGCGTAGCTGAATGTGCTGGCTTTGACCTACTTTTTGGTACTGATAACAAAATGAACAAATAGAAATTTGTGATTGGTCAAAAATGTAGACATGTTTATTTTAAGGCCCCTGCCTATTTGCTGGCAAATTTTCTCCGTTTATCTTTTTTAAAGATATTTCTTGTTTCAGTTTACCTTGGTTTAAGCGCTGAGTCCAATTTTATTGGTTGACAAAAAATAAACAAAAACATTGGCATATCCCGTGACCCTTGCTTGGGTACTGCTCGGCTTCCGCACTTACTAGTTTACTTATAGCGTACCATTTAAATATTCCACCTGACACTGGTAAAACAATACAAAACGAGTCTTTACGAAAAGTGTGAGGTAGTGTTATTCGTATTGGTAAAACAATACAAAACGAGTCTTTACGAAAATGGACGAAGAGTGTGAGGTAGTGTTATTCGTATCAGTTCAGTATTGTCACAATCACTATACAGAGTTGAATTTGTAGACATTGTACAGAATGTTTGTATATTGTTGTGCCAAAAAACAAAAAGGGGCGGTCTAAATTGAATCCTTTTGGGGCCAATGACAAACCTATCGCTTCGTTGTTTAACGCGTCACCACAAACAACTATTCTTGTCTAAAAGCAGTATTTTCTCCTTGTCCCACAATGTTTCCTAACATTTTAGAAATAAGTCGTATCATTTGAGCCACGTATTTTTTGTCGTCTGCAAATGCCTTCAATCTGGACCGGTCTGAAATGTTGTCGTTTGGTAAAGAGTTAGAAAACATTTTTTATCCAAGACAAGATTAATTAGTTGCTTTGATTTTCTTCTGTCTGTTTTTTGCAGCGTGTAAATTCATAATTCAGCAAAATTCTAGATTCACCAAAACTGAAACAAAAGTTGGCCACCACATTTTTTCTTACGATGTTCCCAAAACCCTTTTTCCTTACGTTCGTGAACGCACTGGAGTGTTTTGTAAAGGGTGTTGGACGCTGAAATAACCAATGTTATCACTTGTTATCATTAGTTGTTATCAACAAGTATGAAAGTAAAGGATTGGTTTTGAGGCCTCAGATAGATACATTTTCGGCCTCGTTAGATTTGAATTAGTCTGAATTACCTGCCCCTAACAATACATTATCGGTCAGGCAAAACGCAATAATGGCGGCCTCCATGGCGGCTTCAAGCCTAGCCCTATATGCTTTCATGTTTTTTCCCAATTTCATGATATCCAGTTTGATTAATGAATGAAATGAAATCAATCTTTTACAAAATATACATTACCGAATCTAAAACGTGCTGTTGGGGTATGGTTTTAATATAAATTTGACTATGAATTATTTTAAAGGTAGCCCTATTTTCGGACGTTGTATAGGTCCATTGACATTTCGCATACTCATAGTATTTTTGATATGTAGTTTTTCTTTCTAAACAAGAACGATCATTAAAAAACTAACTGTCGTTACTTTATTGCAACCAATTCAGCCTACAGTCCGATTTGATCAAGTGAAATAACAATACACCGTTATCTCTGCATTATACCGTCGGGGGTCGCCATTACTGCGCTTTGCCTGACGTACTTTTGAAGTACGGCGGGTTACCAGACTAGATTTGAATAAGTATATTAAAAATAATTCAGGAATTTTAGCAAATGTAGTTACAGTTCTGTTTGCTGAAGCAAATAATTGGAACCCGGCTTCACGAAAAATCTTCAGTCTCTTATTCAGCTCAATTCTTGCAATGGACTCAGTTTATGACTTAAGTTGACATTCTCAAAGTCTGGGCAGACAGAACGTTTCAGACTCAACTCAGCGAAATGAACAGACTTAAGTTCCTTAAAAGACTTAATTCAGTTATTACCACGTGTAAAAGGAGTACAAAATTTGCCTAATTTAGAGTAGAGAAGGCAGGTTGTTGATACTCAAAGTTACCCTGTATGCAGTATATTAGAAATAAATTGTTTAAAGATACTTTCATATTTTGTTTTTAAGCCATAAGATAATACTTGAATTTATATTACGGGGTTATAAACCATTTCCTTTAAAATATGAGTATTGTAGCCAATGGACCTGAGCCATGCTCTGACAAAAGGGGACTTAATGCAACTCCGCGATGCATGATACCAAGCAAGTCATTACATAATCATGGATTCCATAAAATCCATTTTGTCCAACAACTTACTTAATCGTGATGTAGACTGGTCCTTGGACATGCAGAAAATTGACCAATAACGAAGTTTCGGTCCAGGTAAGCCTGCGCGGACTGCGTAGGCTGACCTGGGTCGATACTTTTCACAGATGCATTAAGTCCCCTTTTCACATAGCATGGCTGATATGTTAAATTCGATGACTCCAACAGGAATTAAGTGTTACCATCCTACGTTTACCGTAGAAGATATTAGTATCTGAGCTTACAGTTCGAAGCCACAGGCACACTTAAGTGATCTTGACGTCAGATGGTCCAAATCGGGTCATACCAAAGTCTGTAAAAATAGCAGTAATGCGTCTGCGGTTTTGGTGGCAGATAATGACGTTCTTTGATGGCGTTTAGGACACCATTGCCTGAAACTTTGCTATCTGAACCATACTTTTTGAAAAGGGGGCATAATGCATCTGCGAAAAGTATCGACCCATGTCAGCCTGCGCAGTCCGCGCAGGCTGACCTGGGCCGAAACTGTTCGCTATTGGTCAATTTTCTGTATGTCGAAGGACCAGTCTGTCTCATGATTCAGTCGGTTATTACTCACAATGGATTTTATGGATCCCTAAATACGTATCTGATGTCTTGCTTGAGAGATGCCTTAAGCCCCCTTTTGCCAGAGCATGGTTCATTTGTATTTACCTTTCATGATTGTTCAAACTACTGCAATCTGTCTGAATCTTAGCTGAAGACATGTTTCAATGCTTATGTACATACGGTAGCAGCTGCTATTAGAATCAAAGTGACAAAGGTATGCAAAGAAAATAACTTGTT